>JANUWF010001255.1:6927500-9327500 GCA_026120185.1 Voacanga thouarsii | reverse complement strand
CTAATTTTCAGCTACATAAGTCTACCTCTCCTAGTACTTTAGCTATTGGTTCAACATCTTGTGTTATTGGATCCGGCACAATTCATCCCACCCCATCATTCTCTTTGTCGTATGTTCTTAGTTTACCTCAGTTATCATTTAATTTAATTTCTGTCAGTGAATTCACTTGTACCCTCATTTCCTGGTTATTGTCTTTTCAGTATATTATGACAAAGAAGATTATTGGTAAAGGAGATGAGTTTGGAGGTTTGTATATTCTTGATACATAGACACCAAAGTCTATAGCTTGTATCAGGGCTGTAACTCCTTTTGAAGCACACTATTAGTTAGGCCATCCCTCTCTCTCTATGTTAAAAACGCTTTATCCTTAGTTTTCTTCTGTGTCTTCATTAGATTGTGAGTCTTGTCAGTTTGCCAAACACCACCGTCTTGGTTCTAGTCCAAGAATCAATAAATGAGCTAATGCTCATTTTGAGTTAATACATTCTGATGTCTGGGGTCCTTGTCTAGTTATGTCTAAAACTAGTTTTAAATATTTTGTTACTTTTGTTGATGATTATTCCAGAATGACATGGCTATATTTAATGAAAAATCATTCAGAAATATTCTCTCATTTTTCTACTTTTTGGGCTGAAATTCGAACTCAATTTAGTAAGCTTGTCCAAATTTTGAAGAGTGGTAATGCCAAAGAATATTTATCAAAATTTTTTCAAGAATACATGATTCAACATGGTATTCTCCATTAAACCTCATGTGTAGATACCCCCTTTCAAAATGGTGTTGCAGAGAGAAAGAATAGACAATCTTCTTGAAACTGCTCGAGCTTTATTGTTTCAAATGTAGGTCCCTAAACATTTTTGGGCTGATGTTATTTTCCATCGCTTATTTTCTAATAAATCGTATGCCTTCCTCAGTTTTGTCTGGTGTGACACCTTTTCATATTTTTTTTCCTACCAAACAGTTGTTTCCCATCACACCTAAGATATTTGGGTCTACTTGTTTTGTTCGGGATGTCCATTCTTAGGTTACAAAACTTGATCCTAAATCCTTAAAATGTATTTTTCTGGGGTATTCTTGTGTGCAAAAAGGGTATAGATAGTACTGTCCTAGTCTTGGTAAATACCTTGTGTCTGCTGATGTCACATTTTTGGAACACACACTATTTTCTTCAGGTTATACTAGTCAAGAAGAGGATGATAATTTGCCGATATATACTGTTACCTCCTCTTCTGATTCTCTTCCATCGGCTTCAGTTAAGCCTCCCATCACACATACTTATTCTAACTTCACAAAATCCTAATCTTGTGTCTGGTACAATTTCTGCCTTTCCAACTCCATGTCTTGATGAGCCAGTATCTTTATTATTAGATCCAACTTCTAGTGATGATCTTCCTATTGCTCTACGTAAAGGTAAACGCACATTTAATTATCCTATCTCTTCTTTTGTTTCCTATAACCATTTGTCATCTTTTTCTTGTGCCTTTCTTATCTCCCTTGATACTATGTTTATGCCTAAAACTATTCATGAAGCTTTAGCTCATTCTGGATAGCATACTGCTATGATTGACGAGATGATTGCTTTAGATGCCAATGGCACTTGGATATTGGTGACTTTGCCTGTAGGTAAGCAGGGTATTGGGAGTAAACGGGTGTTTACAATCAAAGTTAATCATGATGGCTCTGTTTCTCGCTTGAAAGCTAGACTTGTTGCTAAGAAATATGCTAGACTTATGGAGTGGATTACTATGATACCTTTTCTCCTATTGCGAAACTTGCTTCTGTACGGTTATTTATCTCTATTGCAGCCATTCACAATTGGCCTCTGTATTAGTTGGACATAAAAAATGCATTTCTTCATGGTGACCTTTAAGAAGAAGTTTATATGTAGCAACCACCTGGTTTTGTTGCTTAGGAGAAGCATGGGAAAGTATGTCGTCTTCATAAATCTTTGTATGGATTGAAACAAAGCCCTCAAGCTTAGTTTGGCAAGTTTAGTCAGGTTGTTGGAAAATTTGGGATGCAGAAAAGCAAGTTTGATCACTATGTTTTCTACAAACACTCTGATGGTGGTATCATTTTGTTATTTGTAAATGTAGATGATATTGTAATCACTGGTAGTGATTCTAAAGGGATTTCATCTCTAAAATCCTTTCTTCACACTTAGTTTCATACCAAAGACTTGGGGATGCTACGGTATTTATTAAGAGTTGAAGTGATCAAGAGTAAGAAAGGAATCTTCTTATCTCAAAGGAAATATGTGCTTGACTTACTGTCGAAAACAGGAAAATTAAGGGCTAAAACATGTAAAACTCCAATGGTTCCTAATTTGTAGCTGACAAAAGATGGTGAATTGTTTAAAGGTCCTGAGAGATACAGAAGACTTGTTGGAAAGTTAAATTATCTCACTATGACTCATCCAGATATTGCGTATTCGATTAGTGTGTTGAGCCAGTATATGTCATCTCCAACTGTTGATCATTGGAAGGCAGTAGAACAAATTTTATGCTATTTAAAAGGTGCTCCTGGACGTGGAATCCTATATGGCAATCATGGTCATATTAGGATTGAATGTTTTTCAGATGTTGATTGGGCAGGGTGAAAAGAAGATCGAAGATCCATTTTAGGATATTGTGTCTTTGTTGGAGGAAATTTAGTTTCATGGAAAAGTAAGAAACAAAATGTAGTTTCATGTTCAAGTGCAGAATCTAAATATAGGGCTATGGCTAAGTTTGTGTGTGAAGTAATGTGGGAATATCAGCTCCTCAATGAAGTAGGAATTAAGGTCTCAGTACCAACAAAGCTATGGTGTGATAATCAAACTACACTTCACATTGCTTCCAATCCAGTCTTCTATGAACAAACCAAACATATTGAGATTGATTGTCATTTCATTCATGAAAAGATCTAACAAGGTTTGATCACTACAGGATATATGAAAACTGGAGAACAGTTAGGTTATATGTTCACAAAGGCTCTTAATGGGGTTCGGATTGATTATCTATGTAACAAGCTGGGCATGATTAACATCTACGCTCCAGCTTGAGGGGAAGTGTTACAAGTTGTATATAGGCTGATTTGTAAGGATTAGATGGATGATGTACAGGCCAATTTGTAGGGATTAGATGGTTGACATATAGGCTGATTTGTAGGCTAAATAATAGTAATTAGAGGGCTGATTTATTGTAATTAATATGGGATATTTTCCTTCCTATTATAGGATTCCTATACTTGTATATATAACCTTACAATTGATGAATAAGATGTAAAGGAGTTTATTCTCATTTACGTTGATCATAACACTCAAAACTAAAATTGAAACCAAATAATATATTTCATAGTAAAAATATGTTGTAATCTCTTATTTTGTATTCAAGCGTTTGTGTTCTATGTTCATATATTTGTGTATGGGCATGCTAATGTGTGTGCTATCATATTGCTCGATTTATGAAAATGGTAATACGCTCGTGTTGTGTGTTCATGTATTTCTTTGCTGTGTTCATATATTTCTCCATAAAAGAATGATTGTGATTAACTTCTAACAACCATGGGTTTTTTCTTTCTTACATCAAAATTGTCCAGGAAATATAGTGGATGGGAGAAACAAAAAAAGAGAAAACATAGAAGACCGAGCAAAATAGAGAAGCAGTAGAAATAGAAAGGGACCAACCAAAATGTTTATCGGATTTATTTTTTCACCATTGGAGCAAACTAATTCTGAAAAACTTCTAATAAGCAAACCATTTTTTTTTTTTTCCCCATTCTAACCATAATGTCAAATCTTTCATACAAGATGGTAGAACTCCACAAAAGCAATAGAAAAATATAAAAACCTAAGCTAATTGAAAACAAAGAAACATAAACACCCCATAAACTAAGAAACAAAGAAGAAAGCTCCATATTGTGTTCAAAATAAAGTATTATATAGACAAACAAAGAATAATCCAAAAGAACTGATATTTACTTAAAGAACTCATCTTTAAACTAACATAATGCAGTTTGTAGAACAGCACTCACTCCAAAAATGATGCCGCACCAAGGGAGGGCTATTGAGTGCAGTTAAATAGACACATGCAGGAGGAGGATGGTGAAGGGAGAGAGGGAGGAAGAGGGTGAAGGGGGAGGGGGAGATGAATGCTAGTGAGGAGGGAAAACAGCGACAGATTGTGTGGCCCCGAAAGGCATTGCGACACCGACAACAGCAAGGTTGACAGTGAACAGAAAAAGGGAGAAAAAGGTTGGTAGTGAGGATGTTGAACTGCCGACTGAGAGAGAAAAGACTATGGTTTTTGGATTCACAGAGATGGAGTATCGTCAACAGTGCAAGGCAGTAGCGTGAATTAAGAAATTTTCCTCTGCAAAGTCTATGTCATTTAGTGTGAAAACATCAAGTCAACTGGCCAAATGTCCCCTTTTCATTGCTGACTTAAGAGGTGTTTTCATGACTTAGCTTCAACTGCTGTAGAGATTGAGCCGGATTTGGGCAAAATGAAGTCCTTTAGCCCAATATTTTTCACTTGCGACGTGGCTTATCCTCCATGCAAGATCTACAAAATCGTGAATCGTGGTCTTGAATTTGCCATGCAATTTCTGTACTGAAATTGCGCAATCCCAAATCCAAATTTGCTTGGGTCAAACTAAGAAGAAGAAAAGTAAATTAAGAAGAATTGTCATTATTTTTTATACAAATATATTTTTTTTCTTCTTTTCAAATTAGAAAGGTTGGGAGAAAGAAATCAATTGAAAAATAATAATATCTTTGACTTTATTTTTTTATTTTAAAATTTAAATGAAAGAAAAAATTGGTGATAAAAATATTAATAAATTCATAAATTTATCTCCTATTTCTAGGTCTTCTCTCCCTGCTCAAAGCAAACAAAAACTAGGTTGAAAACAAATACTTGTGTGAAATAAAATTTTCCCTTTCTCATCCTTTTATACAAACCAAACCGTGTGTTAAAAAACATTAAAAAAAAAAAGAAAACTCTCTGCCATTTTTTCTCTCTCCCCAAATCCCTCCTCCATTCTCTCTCTCTCACTCTTAGGGATTTACCAAGCCTCCCTCCCATCATTTATATTTATTTTTTCAAATAAAAGTTTATTATTTAGATTTATTATTTGTTTATTTTTCTAAATAAAAAGTTTATTATTTAGATTATTCAGGTTTATTAATTTAGATTTATTATTTATTTATTTAAGTTTATTATTTATTTGTTTAGGTTTATTTTTTATATTTATTATTTAGGGTTATTTATTTATGTTTATTATTATTTATTTTTTCAGAATAAAATTTTATTATATAGATTATAAAAGTTTATTTCTTATTTGGAAAAAATAAATAAATAGAGAAGATACAAAGGACACTTACCGATTCTTGAGAGTAGCAATGGTAATTGGGCCGGTCCGCACGATTTCGGGCCGGTCCCTGGGCCAAAGGCCCTGGGACCGGACCGGACCGGACCTAGGCCCGTGTGGCCCGCGGGCCGGCCCGTGGCTTATTTCTCTTTTTTTTCCCTACTTAACATAATTTTTAAAAATTATAAAAAAGCCACCTTGAAGTAGTGGGGGGTTTGGCTTGGACCCCTACCTGTTTTATTAATTAATAAAATAAAGATTACATAAGAGGGGGACTTGATGCCTAAACATCTTAAAAATATTACAATGATTAAAATTTAAAAATATAATAAATATCCTAAAAATAAAATTAAATACATAATATTACTTATCCTAAATTCCTAATTACAAAAATACTAAACTAACTATTTGGTTCACCCCATTCATCATCTGAGTCATCATCAATAATCCACGAATTAGCCGTTCTATCTTCGGCTGCAAACCAACTACTACAACACATTAACATCTCCAAAGTTTGAGGAGCCAATCGAGATCTTCTTTCATCGATTGTTCGAGCGCTCTCACTAAAGACGCTTTCCGATGACACTGTAGAGACCGGTGGTGTCAAAAGATCACGTGCCATTTTTGATAAAATGGGGTATTGACTTACATGAGCCTTCTACCAACCACAAATATCAAAATATTGATCTTCATTTTCTACCAATGGCTGCATCTCATAAATTGCCATCTCGTTGTAGATAGTAGTCGATCTTTTTTGACGTTTCATAATATCTCATGGATTAAATACTGATGAAATTGATGAGGTAGATTTTCGCGGAGGTTGAAAGTAACTACTAGATGATGAAGATTGCCTACTTAAACTAGGAGAACTAGAAGAAGAAGACTCAAACTCATACAAATGATACATGTGAGATAAAGCTTTAGCTATTTTATCTTTTATGTCTTTTATCATACATTGTTTAAGTGCTTGTGATTCATCAAAATATAATATTCCGTATAAATATTCAATAATACTATGAAAACCTGGCGTTTTTATAGAGTTTTGGGGGTTAGGGACCAAATTGCAAAAAAAAAACTACTTCAGCCGTTTTAGGGGCTAAACTGCAAAAAAAAAAATTAAAAGACCAAATTAAAAAAAAAAAGCAGAGAGAGCCGTTGGGTAACGGCTCTCTCAGGCAAGCCGGCCCGCCGAGCCGCAAGCCCAAGCGGGCCGGCCCGTGATGGGCCAGGGATTTTATCCCCGAGCCCGGCCCGGACCGATGAACAATTCTCAGGCTGCCGAGCAGGCCGAGCCCAACCCGGCCCGACACGCCGGCCCGACGGACTGACCCGACCCAGTTGCCATTGCTACTTGAGAGTGGAGGAGAGGATGAAAGAGAGATTTAAGAGGAAAGGATCTGAACCGACCCACCCCCACTTTTCCCTAATCCTTATAAACACCTCTCCCACCTTTACCATTTCCACTCACCCACCACTCTTGACACCAATTCTCTTAATTCTCTTTTAAGTATCGTTATTATTAGAGAAAATTCATCAATTTATTCTCTCAAACCTCAATTTTTCTACCCAAAAAAAAAAAAAAAACCAATCTCAAATATGCTTAGCAATACAATTATCCAAAATATATCTAAATCAGGTCCCAAGAGTGATGGACTGTGTATTTTAACTCCTCTACACTTTCAAGGATATATAGATAACCAAATTAAATTCAAATCACTTTTAAAAAAATACTTATTAAAATAAAACTGAAAACAATTTTTTTTAGAATAATCCAAATCACCTTGAAGATTGAACCATAACCATTGTTATTCTTGATTCCAATACTACAACCATAATTATCATTAAGCAATTTATTTTTTAAAAGCAAATTCAGTAATTCGACTAAAGTTAATCTTTTTGAATGAAATTTCTAATGCTAGTCTTCATAAGAATGTCTTGGGTGATGCGCTTCCTCTACAATGTGACCAGATTTCCAATCTTTACTCACCCCTGCCATTCACACTCATAGCTCAAGTCTAAATATGATGAGTGGTGCCAGGCTGAAACACGGTAGTAAGCTGTTTTTCCCATGCAAAAGCGATCTCAACAAACTCGGTTGGTAACAGTTTGGGAGAAGGACCTCAGCTGTGTATTCCACTTGTCAATGGCAGCATACTTCTTCAATCCCTTGGAACTGTATTTTGTGTTGTATTCCAAAATCCAACATAAAATGCATTAGATTCAGACAGAAGGTCCAGAACACGAAGATCAAACATAAAATGCATCATATTGAAATTAAAATAATGACGCCAGTAATAGGAGAGGAAAATAACAAGTCAACCTGTCACCCCGTTCTAATAGCCGGTTCACTTGATCAATATGCCCTTGGATACGATTATCCAAGATAAGGGAAACCAACAATTCCTCAACATCTTTCTCTGGCACATTAAGTTCCTACAAACAAGCAGCTTTCAGTGTGTTTCTCTATAAAGATTATTAAAATATTACAGCATTAAATTGGATGTTTTGATAAAAGACAATTGGATGTTGGTTCACCATTCAAACCCAAACTCTCTAACTGGCAATTGGAAAATACATGGCAAGTTAATATCTGTTCTATTTAAAATTTTATTCTTGTAAACAATCATGGATTTTCTTTTCCCAGCTCCACCACAAGCCCCCCAAATGCACACCCATCAGGAGGAAAAGACAAGGAGCTCCCCAGACTCCCATCATCAAATGGGAGGAGAAAAAGAATAAATAATACATAATCCAGATGCAAAAGTTGCTTAACAAATTCACCTTTAAGTACATGGATAAAGTTAAGCACCTTATCAACAAAGCCATTTTTGCCACCATGGCTCCAAACAAGAACTACAAGAGGGCCATAATGAACACTTTGGTCTTACCTCTGATATGAAGGGGATCCGAATCCTTGTATAAGGTTTGATCAGCTTAAGCAATACTTGAGTTCTGACATTCTTGAGAAGATCTTCAATGTAGTTTCGGATGAATGGATCATCCATTATGGTTCTCCTATTACTCTGTAGAAATACCCAATACCACCCTTAAGATCATGAGATTGGAGATCTTATGGAAATGGTAAACCTCAAAGAGCTAGATGATGTAACTCTGGTGAATAGCAACTTTACCTTGAGGATTTTTTCAAACTCCAATATTTCATTCCGTTGATAAGCCGCTATAAGATTTGTCATAGCCAAAATCTCTGGATCATTTTTATACCTAAAATTTTGTGATGAAACTTAGCATTAAGTAATAAAAAATAGAAAAGTAAAATGGAGGAAAAGAGATAAAAGGATTTTTTCCCTGGGGGAGGTGACAAGAAGGGGGCTACATCAGATTGTGTTCACAAGGAATAAACAAAATTTCAGGGCTAAATTTACTAATCTTACGGTTTTGCTTCTTGACCGTCAAATGGATTGACCTGAGATTCCATCAACATATTAGCCAGAACCAAGTATCTGTTGCATGAAAGAGACAAATGAGAACGAGAATATGTTGAAAACTACAATGGACTAAATGACATATCCGTAAGATTTAAATCTCTGTATCAGAAGGCAAACTTCTGTGGAAAAATACTGAGAAACTACGAATTCCACAAAATTGCTAGCCATAATAAACATCTCTCCATGTCATCATCATAAATCTCAAGAAACCATGATCATCACCTCAAAACTCCATAGAAACAATCTTTTTGCTATGCCTTTCTTCCCAGCACAACCTATTGTTAGCTTGCACTCATCCTTTTGAGAGAACCAGATAATATAGTCATGCAGGCCTAGTTCAAAATAATCCGACTATTATCACTTTAATTTATCTAGGTTTGTAAAGCTATAAGAATGGCTAGATAGCTAGCCCTTTGATCCTTCAACCTACTTGCCCTTAACCATACTAGTTTATGCAGAATTTCAAATGTAGTATTTAGGGACGTACAAAAGCCTATGTCAGCTATGCTTTGGCCTCTTGAGTTCAAATTGATAATACCAAGACAACCTCGAGCTACAGCTTGGAGTTACATACCGTGTAAGTTTCTGCATCCAAAAGTTTTGCTCAAGCTCCACCACAATTAGATTTATCTTAGGCATGAGATGATATGACAGTATCATCAACAAGCTCACTTCAATGGAGTATCTAACTCCATGTCAAAGCTATGTTAACAAACAATTATTGTGAAATTCTTTACTAAGAGAATTAGAATTCTCTCTATTTATTGCTAGAGTTGAAAATCCAATAATGATGAAGATTCAATAATGATCTTGCTCACATACAGTCAACTTGTCTTGATTTTAATTAGCAAGGCTTATAAGTGAAACTTTCATCATAACTTTTGTATGAATATAAAACAAAATCAGCATCGAGGACTTTCCCCCTTAGCCAACTGAATTCAGTTCCACCCAAAAGGTTGTTTAGGCCAAGTCTAATCTATTATTCAACATTTTATAAAGACCACAAGAACTTGAGTAAAAATCTATCTTTCCCTCCACGGTTTCAACCTTACTTTAAAAACCTGACCCTTCTAATAGAGCATTTTCTTTCAGAATCTCATAATACCAGATAGAAATGTCCAAATTCTGATAAATTTCATTCCTTTCTAACGGATTATCTGGCCGTAGGGTTGACAAGGAATAGCCTAATTAGTTCCAGTTACCTTTATTTAATATTCAAAATAAAGACACAGGACAACTTTAAGCTAAATATAGTTCATCTGTTTAGCCTGAAAAGTTTTGTCTTAGGTGCCTAAGAAACAGCATGTAACTAAGAGAAGGGAACCCCAAGACATACTTTAGGCATTGGATTCGTCGCTGGTTTCCAGCCTCATCATAATTTTTGAAAGCTTCAAAGAAATCCGTTGCTGCTTCTGCCCACTGGCGCTCTGCCATGTGCATTTTCCCACCACATTCACGTATTATCCCCATAATCCTTGGATGAGGTATTGCTGACTTGATTGACAAAGCTTTTTGGTATAGTTGCTGCAGAGAGACCATAAAGCACATTATCTACCAGACTATTAAATAAATGACATGGGAGGCTAAGAAGTTTGCGTATTTTACAGAAAAATATATCCCCCTCCCCCCCCAACACACCCCACAAAACAACTCCCCAAAAAGAAAAAAAGAAAAAAAAAACTTGTGCATGAAAGCATCTATAAGTATATAAAATTAATATTAAAAACAAAATTAGCAGTAGAAGTTTCAATTGTTGACAGAATAATACGGAAATGAATAGCTTTCAACCCAAAAAAAAAAAAAAAAAGAATTAACATTCTTCCTGTAATTTCTGTCAATTTCAAATAAAAAGATTAAGGCAAAGAATTCACCTTGAAAAACTATCATATTAACCAAAAACCAGAATAATTAATCAAGACAAACTTACACTATGATCACACATGCAGACTTAATCATCAGAATATACTAGCAAATTAGCTATATAGCATACCAATCACGTAGTCCATTAGCAGTTTAGTCTCCATGTTCTTGGCATTACATATATTAGCTGAAAGTCAGATTTAGGACAACAAACAACGCAAGACAAAAATTGTAAACTCAAGCTGGAGTTTAAAGCATCACACTAGAAGCTCCGCTACTTTAGTGGGTGAATTCCTAAAGAGTTCAGTGCAAGACCCCTAGACATTTCCTTCTGCAAATATGATATTCTCAAGTTTGCCATCTTGAAACGTCAAGTCATTAGTCTCTTAGCCATATAACTACTTCCTCTTGTTGAATTGTCAACACCAACCAACATGCTTTGTGATTCATTCCTTTATCAAGTCTCTTTGCCTTTAAAAAGACCTTATATTTGGAAACAATAAAGAAGGATATAAGCTGGTCAATCATTTTTATTCTCATGGAAGGAGAGGTTGACATATGCCAATATTTTAAAGGGTTAATACACAATACTTTAGGTTCTGCAGCAACAAAAAGATGGGAGACAAAGGAAACACAGGGTCACATACAAATGTTAATGTTAATATGGTAGAAACTTAAAAGTTCTTGTGGACTAAAAGCAAGAACTTACACAAGGCGAACCCATAATAATAATGATCCTGTAGTGTCAGTAAGCAAGAGAGTTAAATGAACAATGACAAACCTTAAGCTTCTTGTTATTCTTTGTCTCGGTGTACATTTGTATTTCAATGGCATAGACCTCCAACAATTGTGTCCCTTTTTTCTGATCATCAGTGCCATCTTCTTTTTGACAAGATTTGTGGAGTTCCTTCAAAATCTAATGACATAAACTGAAATCTGTTCATAATCATATAAAATATTCCAGTAAGCTAGCAAAAACCAGTTTGGACTTTGTAGCTGAATTACCTTGCTCATTCTACCATATTCCCCCATATCAAACCATATCTTACAAAGCTTTAGATTTGTCTTGAACCAAAGTCTCTGCATCACCCCCAAAAAAAAAAAAAAAAAAAAATGCATGTCAACAGTTGAAAAGAACACTTACTGGCTTCAAAATAAGGCAAGCATCCAACCTCATTCTTTGCCTCTTCAAGTGCCTTCAAAGTTGTCTGATAGAATTCCTGGAGGAGACTGAAGTTCTGACTAGCAGAGCCAGAGACAAAATCCATAATATTATTGATACACTTCTCACTGTAATTTCGGGTTACTGCTGATTTTATATACGTTAGCATATCTCTGTATGCATCCATCATCTCCCTGTACTTCCCTAGCTTATAATACAACTTAACCGTTTGCTTTAAAGCCTTAAATCCCCTGAAAATTGGGAAGGAAATTGCTTAGTCACAGAAAGCATGAAATATAAAACAGAGAGAAAATATCAATGACAAAGAGGAAGGAAAACATAAGATTAAAAAGGCAGTAAATTGGAGAGGTCATCTAGGGTGAAGAGGCCAAGTGGCAAAACAAGCATTGCTTAGAGTACGAGAATGCATATAGAACAGTTACAGAAATATAATGCCACCTTCCTCAATGGTTCTCTTCACCTATACCCCAAACCCCCTCCCTTGTTTGTACCAAAAGACATGGTAAAGTGGTGACCTTCCTCAATGGTAGTATTTAAATTTCTTAAGCCTCCTCAACCATACCCTGTTCCTGCCTAGCAGAGAAATGTATTCATATGGACAAATTCCACAAATGATAAACAAAGAGATCACTGCTTACAAGAATGTTTTTAGACTCAAATAATAACAAAAATCCATATAGCCATAATAAATATTTTGTGCACAGAAACCCATATAGCCATTATAAATTTTTTTCCCCGAGGACTCTGAACTCCACTCTATCTTCTTGTTTAAGTAATCAGAACATATTTCTATTCAATATGAAAGGGATATCCCGTGTAATTGAGTCCAATCATCTTTCTGAAGCATAAGGTTAACAAAGGGAAGGGAAATATCCATCCCTTTAACTCATTTTGATACTTCCATTCTCTTTCCAAAAACACAATGTTTCTATCGTCATAGTCTATCCAAATAACCGTGAAATATTCATTAATCACCATAAATAATGTGGGCAACTCTCTGTATCATGAAAATTAAATATTATCATCTATGGCCACATCAAACATACATTTGAATTAGCATAAAAGGATGTATGAGTATGATATGTACAGACAAATATAAATGTAAAAACATATTAATTTCACTAAGGAATTAATTTCATTAAGGAAATTGAAAATAATTGACATAAGATTATAAAATAAAACCAGCACTTTCTAACTTTCATATTGAGACCATTAGAGAAGCAAAAGAGAAATCCATGACCAAGCACTCATTCCTTTCACTATGATAACATATCCTATCTTAAAGACAACTCTGCAGTATTATCATTGGAGAGAAGCACGATTTGACTTGTCGAACTACTCACCACTCGGCCTTCTCGGGTTCCATATGAACTACCTGAGCAAAGCCTTCAAGGGCTGCTTCTGGATCTGTTTCAACCATGCCTGTGAAAGGAAAATACAAGACATATAAAATTGGAATAAATCAACATTTAAAAAGGTGAGAAGCGGAAGATAATTCAAAAACCAGAATAAGCAATTCATAAGCCACAAAGCAAGACAGGATGATGCAAAAGAGACAGGGGCAACGAAATAAAAAAAGATCAAGAAACAAAATCAGAAACCCAATAACTTATTTCATTTTACAATGAAAAATTGAAATTTACCTAGGTCAAGCCTTCATGACATGGTGTGAGCATGGCAATTTAGACCTTGGAACTCGAACTTCAAACAAATTCAATTTAATTGCTGCGGAAGAGATTACAAATAGTTCCTATTTTTTCCTTTTAGGTTATTAATTAAATCATTCTTTCTCAATAGTTTGCTAGTTTAGGAATTACATTGATTGGGGATAGAAGGAAGTCTTGAGCTCACTAACTACCCATTAATATTAAAAATTGCCTTTATCGATTTAACCATGTTTCCCTGTAAAAAGTAATTTAATCACTTTTCACCAAAGGGGGGGGTAAGGGTAGCAACTTTAGCCTAGAATATAAGTCTGACATACCATTTGAGTAAATGCGAATGTCGGGAACATTCTATAACTCAGTAACCAATACTTAATGACAAAAGTTGCCTTTTGCAATTTACTCACACTTCATCACAAAAATTAATTTAATCACATTCTGCCAAAGAAAGTAGCAACTTTAGTTTCATAACAAGTTCCACATACTGTTTGAATAAATGCCAATTTTTCAGAATAATCTATATATAGAAATTCACAGGTTAATGGGTAAGAAAAACTATAATAGGAGTTGACAATACATTATATTATAGTCGGTCAGAGAATACAAATAAATTATATTTTACTGCAGTTACTTCACAAATAAAAGCTACCAATAAATTAGTTAATTGCAACAGAAATTTTTGATATAAAAAATCCTTATTTGAAGCATCCAAGATTTAGTGAAATGTTACTCAGAAGAATCAATTCCACACAATAACGGGACCTGTAGTTACTTGGATGCCCACATTTAAATCATGGAATGTAAAAAAAACTATAAATAAAAGACCAATAACTCTGTAATAGTCGTTTATTAAATCAACCTAGTAAAAGCAAAACCCTGCAAACGTATGTGTAGGAAAATTCAGAATTCAAACATAATTACTTGTACTTAGATTAGTTAGCAGCGCATATACAACATTGACGCTTAGGAATTTTCAGAAAAATACAAAGAATGAAAAACACGTATTAACAAACCTTTCGAGTTGTAATATTGGTTCTCAATATCAACATCCTGCTCCTCTGGCTCGTCGTCTGAGTACTCGAATCCATAATCCTCCATATCCGCATCTTCAACCGAAAAAGAAAAGTTTTCAACAGGAATCCAATACAGCAAAATTATTATTATTATTATTATTTTTGTGAAACACAAAAAGGCAAGAAATCTAAACTTCGACTAGCGTGGATTACCTGAGCCCATGATTGGCAGACACAATTGTTTCAAAGAGTAATGGGATTTCGCCTTCAGGAACAGCAGAAAGAGAAAGATTCGGAGACGGAGAGAGTAGAGCAGTGCACTTCTATCAAAAGAATGAATAAATATGGTAAATTGAAAGATTATAAAGGAAGAGTTTAAACGGGCTTGGTTTGGGGCTTTTGTTCTTGGGCATGTGGACTGCAGCGACCCAATTCTGTTAATTTCTACCACCCATTAGAACGAACTGTGTAAGTGCGCAAGATGCACATGCAATCTTGGGCTTCAGAGTTGATAGTCAGGGTGCATTTAAATTGTAAATAGATTGAGATAGAGCTTATTTGAATATAATAAAAATATTAAATATGTAAAGTTAAGGTAAATCAAGTAAGCTAAAATGAGATAATATGATATGTTGTGAATATATAATTATTTTAAAAAAATAAAAATCATTTAAATTATTAATTATTTTGAATTAAAGTGAGTTTTGGATTGGAAAGAAAAGCTATACAAATAGTTTCCTAAGAAAACTTTAAAGCTAGAAAGCTAAGAGTCACGAATCTTCTCTCCCAAATCCCTCCTTCATCATTTCCCCTACCCTCAATCACTCGTCAAAGGTCCCTCCTCTCTTTTTACGTTTCCTCTTTCCCAAATAATGATGATGCCAACAACAACAACAACAATATTATTATTATTATTATTATTATTATTATTATTATTATTATTATTATTATTATTATTATTATTATTATTATTATTATTATTATTATTATTATTATTAACTCCACAATTTAACGTTTATATATGACACAAAGAGATTGGATAAAATAAAGTGGAAGAAAGCTTAAACTCTATTTTGTTTGTATTTGAAATGGAATTGTTAACAGGAGATTAATAATAATGGTAGTAGTAGTTATTATTTTACAATATGCTAAAAATAATATGCTAAAAAAATATTTTGTAATTATATATATCTTTATATTATATACAAATGTGGAATTATAGAGTTAATATAATAAAAAATAATTTTATTTGGAAAAGAGAAAAAAATAAAAGAGAAAAGGAAGGACACTTCATGAGTTATTGAGAGTGAGGGAGAGGATGGGTGATGAGATTTCACTTCATCATGATGATCAAGTTCAAAAAGGGGGAGTCAACACTCAACCTAGCATTCAAGGACCAATGACAAGGATAAGACTTAAGAGATTTTAAGAGCGATTTCAAGGCTTTACAAGGGCAAATGTGACACATTTGCCATTGGAAGATCCTTCTCTAATATTTGAAGGCTTCAAAGATCATGTTCTGCTATCCATACAAGTCAAGAAATCAAGTGAAGACCAAAATCAAGCCAAAAGAGGAGAACTCAAAAATAGTGGAAGGCTTCCAGAGAGAAGCCGACACTGCCCGAGGTGAGAGAGCCAGCGTCGGTTAGATTCCAAAACAAAAACAAGTTTTGGACAGAAAGGAATCAACGCCGGTCAAGTCCCCTTAGCTGGCATTGACCAACGTCGGGTTCCAGCCTGATTTTTAGATATTATTCCATGTAGTAACTTATTTATTATTCCTTTCAATTCTACAACTTTTTTGATATTTTTTAACTTTAAAAGGCTTGTTAAAAGGCATCTAATGGTTGAGATTGAATCTTAATTAGCTAGGTCAAAAGATGTCTACAAGTACCTTGTTATAACATTTTTCAATACAATTTTGGCATAGATATTGAGATCAAACTCATCTTATGAAGAGATTCCTCTTGGTTCTTCTCTTACATATTTGACTTTTCTTAGGTTTAGTCCTACCTAAGTTCAAGTCTTTAAACTCTTAAGGATAACTTAAGTTGAAACTCTTGCTAAGGTCTTGATTCCTTGTTGTTCCAAGGTTGTAGTTAGGCTCTAAATTGAGTGCTTAAGTTTCTCTATTCCATTAGTTCTAGGATCCTTATTGATTTTAGGGTTCTTGGATGTTGATCTAATAGACCCAAATTCAATAGTATTGATGTTCTAAGGTCTTAGTTATCCTAGGATTGTAAGCTTTGGGTGGTATTTCATTTCCTCTTCTTTTCTCATCTTAATTTCCATTTTTTATTCATCTTTTTGGTTCTTGTTATTTACTCCAATTAAGCCACGAAATTCAAGGGAAAATCAACCACAAGAGATCATATCAAATTTGGTATCAAAACTTTGGAAAGGTTTAATTCTAATCAAAACTTTTTATTAAGAAAACTTACATGCAAAAGAGCCCCAAAATAGAGCAAACTCGGAATTGAAAATTGGGTATTAAAAAGGTCATCAAAAAACTTATCTTTCTTGTAAATTACTTGAGAAAATTGATATATGATATGTTATGACCTGAGGAATGAAAATTTCATCTTGATTGTGGTTAATTGTGGTTCATATTGATTGAGGTATCATGAACTTAAAAAATTGGATGCCATGTGTGTGATGAAGTTATGATGATGGTTATAAGTTAAATTTGCATGATTTTTGGGATCATTACTCTCAATACTCTATCTCATTGGTGAATTTATCTTGTAAACAAGTTTCCCAGTTGAATTCCATTCTTAATTGAAATCATCAAAGTTGATCAAATGCTATTGTTCACTGATGCCATGATCATCTAATTACTTGTACTAGCCACTCTATGTTTATTTGAAATTCTTTCTTTCTTTGGTACTTCTTAATGTAATTTCTCTTTGAAACTCTTTACATTAATTGATCTTGTTTGGTTCTATTTTCCCTGAATTCCATACTTGGTTGCTTGTTTTTGTTGCCTATATCTAATTCTTGTTAACCTCAACCAAGACCACCAATTTAATTGCCTTTGGGAATTTGTTAACTAAAATTAGTGGACTACCTACCTAATTAAATAGGGAGATTTTGTAGAAAGAACTTGTTAAGAATTTGAGAGTTGAAAAAAAAGATAGTGAGCTTATCTTATCGAAAGTCTTGAAAGAAAGTTCTTAATGATGTTAAGAGGTTACAAGAAAGCCTCCAAGAGATGATGAGAACTATTCAAAATAGTTTTGAAAATATACAAAGGTGATTATTAGATTTACAATCCAATTAAGGCTAAGCATCTATGGTTGCTTAAAGGAGAGGGAAAATACCCCATGATAGCCCTAGATTGAGAGATAAACACCATGCTATAACTCCATTATATGAACAATAAAATAAAGCTTAGGATAAATACTCCTTGGTGGTTATTGTTGGGGATATGTTCTAAACAATTTGCATTTGTCATTCAATATTTTTGCAATAAATATTAGGCATTTATTTTCATGAATAGTGTATTCGCTTTATGGTCATCAAGTACGTGACTTGATGGTAAAACCTTATAGCAAGTAGAATGTGTCTCTGATTGATTATTATTAGTGAAACAATAATAAATTAAGATTAGTATGTTTATGACTAGATAGCTAGGTTTTACTGGTTATAGATATATGAGATATCAAGTTAAAATATAAATAAATATTTGGAAATATTGTATTGAACATGACCCGCTATAAGAGTACTTCATGGGACATGTTATAAGTATTTCTCTTCTAAATAGTGATATTTTAAGTCATTCGACCTGAATTCATCATATTCGCACTTGGTGGATTCTATATTTTGACATAGTTTTAAGTTATCTTTTAATCAGATGATTAGTAAGACTACTATTGGATATGAAATAAGCTAGGGAGAGCAATGTGAATGATAGTAAAAGAATTTGTCCTTCTTATCTTTGAGATATATATCCACGGGCCTCTTGATAAGTTAAACTGTTAAAATGTATGACCGTACTCAAATATATCAATAAGGAATATTGATATCATTTGTTTGAATAGTTTATTTAAATACCAAAATATGATTGATTAAACTTTGTAAGGATGACATGTTTCATGCCTTATACTTAATCGGGATATTATGTGATAAAAAGACTAAATATCAAATTTTGTTTTGGTTTAAAGTAATCACTAATCTTCACTTTAACTTGGATAGTTATAATATTTTGCTAAAAACCTCTTATAACTTGTGGGCTATGTAAATGTATTTTAGGCACACTACCAATATTAAATAAACCTACAAGATTACATATTAAGTGAACAAATTAGGTTATTTTTTTGGTAACTAGGTTCAGTGTATCTGAAAATATGTCAAAGTTCATTAAAGTCTAGAAAGACGTCCAGATTCAATGTTGAGGGTTATAGTCTTACTTACCAACAAACTGTAACAAATAATTAAACAAATATCAATTTCCTAAATTGTAGTTCATACTTTGGACAGTTCCTCCAATTAATCAAAACTTAAGTACCTCTAGACTTAGAGACTAACTCTCACCAATCCCTAATCAAATAACACTTAATTCACATCATTCAAACTTAAATAGTAGATATTCAAAGCATGAATATACTCAACAATTCTCTTTAACACATAATATATTCAATTTCTCAAAGTAATAATATAATAGCTACACAGAAAACATGGTCTAATTAATATGTAAAAGCTTAGTATAATCACTTAGTCTAACAATATATAATTTTCACAAATTGAGTTCAAAGAGTAAGTAACTAAGGTTCAAACATGCTCAACAATATATATATATATATATATATATATATATATATATATATATATATAATTCAATCATACAAGGCATGATCATATTATATAAACAAAACTACATGGAATAGCGACTGTACAATAGCTTAATACAATTATACAATCACATAAGAGGCAAAGTACTGAACTAATTATTCTATAACCTTTCTAAGTTAATATGATAACAATTCAAATCAACACAATGGTAATCAAGTAGCTAAAATGTGGTTTTATCTTCAAAATATCTAATCAGTATTTTGATTCTAAGCAGGGCAGAACAGGGGGCTTCTTTGTGCAATTAATTCACTAAGTAATACAACTCAAAACGTCAAGAAAATTTTTCAATTTCAGTACAATCTGAGGTGTCTAACTATGCTAATTATTTGCTTACATTCACATAAATGCTATAGTATTTTTGAGACTCTATTTCGGTAGTAATTTTTTAAAAATCACAAAGAGCAAGATACTTGGCCAAATCAAGTAATTCTAGGGGGAAAATACTACTTAAACATTGTAGTTTGTTGTAAAAAAATTTTAGATAAAAAGTCAAAGTGTATGGGTTTCAATTGAAGGCTCAAAATTGGTGAAAAATCAGTTTCGGAGAATTTTGTACAAAGTAAAAATTTAGAAAATCATATAAAATCAACCAAAATAGGCAACTAATGTGATTTTAATGGGAAATTACTCTTGAGACATAGTAGAATCAAATAGAAATAGAGAATATCTTCTTCAATAAAAAGTTTCAGTACTGTTCATGAAAGTTCACAGATCATGAATTCCAGCCAGCAAATTTAACTTCTAATCACAAATTCACCATTAACCATCCATCAATTCAATCCCAAACACCTCAAATCCACATTCACAACATCAATCCAGTATAATAACATAAAAAATACCCTATCTTCTTCATGTTAAAATAATCATAAACTCGATTTTTTTCTTAGGAACATCAAATCTGTCCATTAATGGTTATTTACAAAAAACATGGGTTAACCGAAGAGATGATTTTAATTTACTTACCCAAGTGAAGAACTCTTGAAATCACTTTAAAAATCAACTCTAAAACACTTTGATTTTCAGCAATTATGGAGAATTTAGGAAGCTTAGTGAAGAAAATCAAAGAGGGAGAGAGAGAGCGCGCGCGCGCAAGAACACCTTGAATTTTGTGTGCATTCTTGGCTGGATGAAATGAGAGAAAAATCTGGGATTTTTTGTTTTCAATTATGAAAGAAGGTTTTATTCGTTAAAAGAATGATTTAGGTTAATTAATCTTGTATTTGGAAGTTTTTTAGTACTTAAGCTTCATTAAAAATAGGATTAAAATACATTAATGGCTGAGATTGGGTTGTGATAAAGAAGGATATGATAGTCATTTAACACATTTAGGGCACTCTAGGATTTATTGGAATAAAATAAATCAAAAAAATTAACTTGGAGTAAAAATAAATAAAATATTAAAATTAGTCTTACATATAAAAAAGAAATAATAAATTAAAATAAGTCTTGGTCAATTAATAGTCAAGATTAAATAAAGTCAATAATTAAAATAATTAAAATAATGTTATAAGGCTTTTATTTGATAAAAAAACAATTTCTCACATTTTCTACAAAAACAATGTTTTCACTAAATAAATGAATAAAATAATTAAAATAATTAATTCCCTAGCCAAGGAATAAAATTAAACATAATAAAGTATCATATTTCCTTCACATAAGTGTATACAAATTTTCTACACAAATATTTCACGTAGAAATAAGGTATATAAAAAGTACTTAAGAATTTATGCAAAATAAACTCTCTTAAAAAATTCAAAGATTTGCTTATAATATAAATTCCACATAATAATATGTTCATGAAATGCTAATTGATATATGTATGAATTCATGATAATGAGGGATGTTACATCATTCCCCACTAAAGAGAATTTCATCCTCGAAATTACTGATATCATACCTTAAATTAGGCTTGGATACTTCTTAGCTTCCCAAGTCGCTAATTGAATTCCATGATGTTCCCATAACACTTTATCCATAGGAATTCTCTTATTCCTCAACTCTTTAATACTTTGCTCCAAAATTTTTGTTGGCATCTCTTTTTAACTCAAATTCAATCTTTAGCGATACAACATATCCTATGTGAAATTCTTAATCTCTTCTTTGATTTTCGGTTTAACTCTGTTGTCAGCTTTTGAACTGCTTTCAATCATCCTTGTATTAATGTTATTCTCTCTGTCATATCTTGAAAGCATGTTTTTTTTTTTACTTGATCGATCTTATGTCTTTTTTCTTCGGGCAGTACAACAATATCAGATATTTTTTCCCTAACACAATTTCCGTTAGGATAAAACTAATAAGGTTTGTTGGTTGTTACCACAAGTCAACTCTACATATAGAAGGATTTCAGTTTTCTTATTTTCAAAATCTAGTGTATGCTCCCAATATGTCTTCAAAAATCGATATTGCTTTTTTCGATAGACTTTCTACTAGCAGGCGATCTGAAGTACTAAACTTTAAGTTAATCTCCATGATTCTTGAATTTTCATTTATTTTCTTGAAATAAACTGGGAATGTCAATCAAAAAAGTTGCTAGAAGACACACCATGTAGTCGTATGATTTCTTGGGTATAAATTTGAGCTAATTTTTCTATTGACTATTGCTTATTCAATTGAAATGATACAGATTGTCTTGGTATGACGTTTGCTATTGTCTAAACTTTATTTCTTCAATCTCTACTCATTAGCAAACAAGTAACTAAATCCATAGTGACATATTCCTTCTTCCACTGGGTTATAGGTAAGAGTTGGATTATTCTAGCGAGTCTCTTATACTCAGCTTTCGCTTTCTATTAGGCAAGACAAGTAGACACATATTGCTCATTTTTTCTCTTTATTTCTGGTCACCAACACAACTTTTTCACATCTTGGTACATTTACTTTTCTCCTAGAAAAGTGGTGTAATTGTTCTTGGAGCTTTCCTCGAATTTTCTTCTCTAATTCTTCTTCTTTTAGCACGTATATTTGATCATGTTAACTCACTGCTCCACTGTTAGATTCTTTATAGTCTTGATTTCTTCCTCTTACTTCTCTCACCTTGAAGGCTTGAAATTCTCGATTATTTAGTTCAGCATTAATGATTCCTTATTTTAGCTCGGTGCTACACTTAGCTTCTTTAAATGAATCTTCGCTGCTTCAAGTACAAATCCCATTAAGTAAAGTCTGAAAGTGGATTGAGGCAAACAAATAGAGAAAACACAGAAGCAACTAGAAAAAAAAAAAAAAAAGCGAAAGCTTTTAAAATTAGTTATACTTCTGTGTTTTGGAAAAAGCTTAGTTTGCGTTGGGTGTGAAGAAGAACCAGACTCAGTGATTAGAAATTGTATTTCTTTTTTTGGTAAGAAGGTTGTGAGTCTTCTGCTACACATTAACGCAAATCCTCTGGACTTTTGAAATATGTCTACTGCTTAATATCGCTGGTGAAAGTAATAAGGCTAAGTAAATCAAGGTCTAACTCTCCAGACAATCTACTAACGAGTAGTATCTAGGAGAAACACTCTTTTCATTTCAAGAGAAAATAAAACCAAGAAGAATAGAGAGAGTAGCCAGCCTTTTTTTTTTTTTTCATAGGATTTTTCTCCAAAGCACAAAACCTAGGATAACGAATTTGATTGTAGTTTAATAGCCAAAACCTCCTTATCCTATATATCTATTATCCCTAACAGAATCTTATATAACCTAGACGACCTGCACAACCTAACTGGGCTCAAGCTTTTTTCTTGGACTTTTGATCCAGAGTGTTGGGTAAGACTTTAGTACATTTATTGAATCCTTAACTAAACCTAGTCTATAATAAATAATTAATGCAACATAAATGAACTAGTCCACTCTCATAAGCCTTTTTCCTAGTTTAGCGCTAGATTAATTCTAATTGTTTGACCTTGGCTCAAGTCCTGAATAATTAATTAACCTTATAATCTAAGAAAATAATTAATTCTCTCTTTAGACCTTTTATTTTATTCTAACCCAATAAAATCTAGCCACCTAAATAGAATAAAATCCATCTTTATTTAAGATCATTTCCTTAAACAATAAATTAATTAGGACTTACGGGCTACTTCGAGGTCCAAAAAACACACCATCCTTAGCTACTAAAATGACCAAAATACTTCTACTATAAAAATAGTTGTATTTTTTATTTTAAATATTTCATATTATCACCATAAGAAAATATTGACTTTAAAGATAATATTGCGTTTAGCAATATCTCTGAGCTATAGGTGTTTTGACTAAAATATCCTTCTACATAACGCCGTTTATTTAGAGAGGAAACAGTGTGCTAACACCTCTCTAAATGACATCTATATCCTTAGATCTCTAATCTAATGGACTATAACTTTCTGAAATATTTTCGTTTTACCAGGGAGTTACCCTTAAGCAAACATACAAGTTATATTCCTAGGGCCCTAGATCTATAGAGCATTTAAATAGTCACAGAGGGCGATATCACTAATAGGAGTATAGAAACTCTCTAATATGAATTTGTTTTAATTAACTGGTTACACCTACCCAACATACAAGTATATTGGTCATACAGTAAAACCTCACCTATAGTACATCAAAGTACATGCTTCCAGCTTCGCTAGACTACCAATCTATACTCAAGCCATAGGATAAAAGTCCATGCTAGAGTTGTAGTAGTTTGGGTTTTCACTGATTTAGTACATTGAAAAACCACTACTACGGGTTTAGTTCTATGTATTTAAAATACACTTATACTATGAAGTGAGAGGACTGCTTGCTAGAGTCGTTCTATAGAGTCACTCATTTGTACAATGTCTTTTGCATGTTTTGTCAATAAATGGAATTCTTTATCATTCAGTTTAATTAATCATTTCGTGTGTGTGTGTGTGTATGTATGTATGTATGTATGTATGTATGTATGTATGTATGTATGTATGTATGTATGTATGTATGTATGTATGTATGTATGTATGTATGTATGTATGTATGTATGTATGTATGTATGTATGTATGTATGTATGTATGTATGTATGTATGTATGTATGTATGTATGTATGTATGTATTATCCTTAGTTATAATACTAGTTTGCGACTCCGCACTATGTGCGGAGATTTTGCCCGTTATATTAATTAGGAATTTTATAAAATTTTTATATTGATAAGATTACATATTTGATGAGAAATAAAATTTCATATTACATCTTGTCTACATTGTTTCTCATAACATACACAATAATTTTTGAATAGTGACTATGAGAACCGAAAAGTGATAATCATAACATACTATCTAAAGTTATATTTTCACAAAATAAAATGTGGATAAATTTGATTATATAATAAATCATATTTCTTCCTAGAGAATCAATATCCTTAAGGAAGAGATTAAATCTACACTCGTCCAACTTAAATCCACACCATTATTCATTTATGTCTATTAGTTAGACAAAAATATCATTTTCTATTCTTATTCCTAATCAACTATATCATTAATTTTTATTTATATATTAATTACTTTAATAACAAATAATGAATAAAATTTTAATAATTAATAATTATATATTTTTCTTTTGACATATATCACAATAGTTTTTTTTTTTTGTCTTTGATTAAATCCTTTATTTTATTATTGTTCTATACTGTTATGTAAAATGCATAGTTTTAAGAAAAATAAATCAATGATTTTTTAATCAAATGAAACTCTAAATTATTATCATCATATAATTTTACAAGTTTCACAAAGGGAGAAATACAGTTTTCAATGATTTTTTTCCCTTAAAATTTTGTATTTTACATGATAGATTAAAATATTAATAAAATAAAGAATTTCATCAAAACCAAAAAAAGACTATTGAGATATACATCAAAATTAAAAAATATAATGAGTAATGATTAAATTTTTATAAATTATTTGTTATTAAATTAATTAATCTATAAACAAAAATTAATGATATAGTTGATTGGGAATAAGAATAGGAAAGGGTATTTTTGTCTAACTAATAGACAGAAATGAATAGGGGTATGAGTTTAAGTTGGAGGGGTGTGAATTTAGCCCCTCCCTAACCTTAGTTACAAATTTTAAAAGTCTGAATTATAAGGATTATAAGAATTATTAGAAGTATTCAAAAAAATAAATCAAAGAAATACAAAGAACAAGTGACAAATGTTAAGGGGGAAAAAAATATTCTTCATTGTGACAAAGAACAAGTGAAAGAGAATGTGCCCCCTTAATGTTTGAGTGACCGATCAGGAAAAATTGGACCAACTCAAGTTTCCCTATTCTATGTCTTGATACTCCTCATCTTCTTCATATGATCCACTTAGGGCTCCACCTGATCTTTGGTACATAGTTATGATGATAGGATTGCATATTGTTTTTATCTCCCGTAAGCACCTCTTTGTAGTCGTCGTTCTTAGCATTTCAATTGTCATCCAACCCTCGAGGTCATTGGAAAGTAAATGAACTTTTGCTCAATAATTTTTTTATTTGATATAAGTTATCATCATCATATGTACAAACTAATATTCTTAATGAATATGTAAAGTTTTACATAATCATTTAACTTGTTAAAGCATATATAGAAGTACGATTTCCATTGTATCACCTCTTTTAACAACCATATTTTAGCAACATGGTAGCTGAATTATGTTTTCATCACTCCATAAATTGTAAATTTATTCACGAGAGGATATGAGATTTTACTGCATAATACTTGTTGATATATTCTAGGTAGAAATGTTTCTATTGCGAGTCCTGGCATAGGTTGCCATAAACAAGATTTGATGGTTGTTAAATGTTATCACATTTAAACTATAGTTTCCTATTTAACATATGAATCCCTGGCATGATAGTATTTTCTTCGTATAATGAAATATATAATCATATCCTTAGGGTATTAAAATTCCACATTACTTACATTCTCTGTAAGAGTAAAACCCTTTTTAGGGTTGTGGGAGGTAGGTTTGGTGGAAGGGAAGACAGAAAGGGGTGGCGGCTAGTTCAAAGAAGCTGCACACTGGAGGTTTTTGTTTTTCTCCTTAGGCTTAGATCTATATAATATGAGCATCTATATAATGTGAGAAATCTCTTCAGAAATGTTTCCATTGTTGGATGAATTGCGTAAGTTGGGATTCACAATAATTCTTCTGGGGTCGGAAATGGATAATTGATGGGTACATTTGTTGTGTTGTTTTGGGTTAGGAGACAGTGAGGGATATGTTGAAGGCTGGTAAGGAAGGGCTTTTGGGGTTTTGGGGAGTCAGTTTTGGAGTGCATGCTAATGGTTGATTTGGAGGCAAGCATAGGTGGTGTTGTGGGCTGTGAAAGAAGATATGAATGGGTTGGCTAGGGTTATAAGCCAAGTCTAACACCTATTGCTTAATTTGGTGGAAAAGAGCTTCTAATTTAATATGCTTAATAGACCCAGGTCAACCCTAAGGTTATGAGTGGATATTTCTAAAGAGATTCAGGCTATGTTTTAGCTGGCTTTAGTTGGCATAAGAACAATCTCCTTAGTCTTTTGTTAGCTTTTGTGGCCTAGAGTCTTCTATGGGGCATCTTTTCTTTATAGATGAGGAAGGCGATTTAGAACACACAATAAAAGTATCTTCAAAAGAGAAGGGAAAAATGTTGTGGCTGTTCCTGTAGAACAAGATCATTAAGAGATTGTGATAGGATGGAAAAAGCAAAAGATGAAAGGGGAGATTAACACAATTTGAAGATCAAGGCTTTAGTGTGAAACCCACTGATGGTTCAACCGTGTTAAACCTTTTTCTCAAAGAAAAGCACTAATGTGTGCGATAGACACTGACATGGCTATTTTATTCAATTATGTTCATAATGTATTTATGCAATGGTCGAAGGATCAAATTTAAGTTGACAATAAGAATTTTTTACAAAATTTTTTTATTAATAAAGACCCGCAATTTCTACCCAAAAGTGCGCATAAGGCTCATGTCGAATGAAATATTTGAACCTAAGACATTTGTATGAGAATTTCAACACTAACCATCTTGGCCAACACAAGGGACAATCGAAGGATCAAATGATTCTCCTTCATGGGTCGCGACATTCTCTCTCCCTTTAACTTCTCTCGTGCTATATGCAATGCTAGCTAATATTGTCTTGTGCATCTTTAAAATGGAAGAATCCTTCTGCCTCATCAAATGGCTTATTAATTTGACTAACGCTGCTTGGGCTTGATGATTGTCCATGTTACAGAAAAGTTTGTTCTTTTACATTGCAGTTGAAAAAGAAACTGACTGCATTGCTCAAGAAAGATGAATAAGACATGAATGACTGTATGGCAGTAGTGTTTTTTGTCCACCCTACTATTGCTCGAGGAGATTTCGGGAGACTTCAAAAAAGAGTTACAACCTTACTTATTTTATTCTTTTTACATGGCTGCGTTAGATTTTATTGTTTGTGAAAGATAATGATATTTTTGTCACAAACAATAATGGAAATATGGTAAGAATGCAAATTGAAAGAAAGTATTAAATTGTTATCCTTATGTAGTAGTACAAAAGGTGGTGTTAAACAGATCTTTTAGATATATTTTAAATTAATACTTTTAGATATAGCTTGAAGTTATAATTGAAGTTCCCATCTTAACTGTCAGTCTGCAATTTTAAATACTTTATCCATTTTTACGAGTAATTTCGATAGTTATTTTATCTACCACTTTTTAGCATAACATTATACTAATCTCTCATTTTTTTTTTCTTTTTTGGTTCAATAGTTATTGCTATAGGAGATATTTGATAAAAACCCAACAACTTATACAAATGATATATTAATTTCTCATGAATCGAGATAATATAACTTAAGAAGAGTTTGTCTTGCAAGTTTGAATTTTGTATGATCTCTTTTCTCTACCTTGTACAAATACATAAATAGACACATTTAGAAGATACTTAATTTGTTATTTTTTATTATTTTTAAAATTAATTATTAAATCAAAGAAACTTATACTTATTCTTTTTTAGATTATGTCTCTAGATTAGTGACAACAAATGTAGAAAAAAGCATAAAAGTATAGGGTTAGTTGTTAACTTTTTTTATATATTTAAATATATATGCTCTATTAATAAAAGAAGAAAAATTCTATAATAATTATAATTAAAAAATATACTTTAAACTATTTTGTTAACCTTGTTTGAAACTCTCTAACTAATAATTTATTTATAAAATTTATATATTTATAGATATTAGGTAAATTTTATTTAATCGGGAAAAATCTCCGAACGACAAATGGAGTACGTAAAATTTAGAGGAACTAATTCAGTAGGAACTTTATTGAGCACCTTTCCTCTCGAGTATTATACGATTTTTTGGCTTTTGAATTTGCAAACATGATTATTATCTGTGTGTCATCATGAGACTATGGGATTCACATAATTGGCTATTAATTTAATGCTTGTTATTCTACCTTCTTCTTTAAAATATTAAAATAACTTTGACCTCCCTTCTTTCTTTTTGCTAGCATTATTGAGTTATGGTTGTTTCAAACAAAGAATTCTAATAAAAAGCTAAGTCATTTTCATTCATGTTTTCAAATTATCACCACGTAGCTACCACACCAACCAGATTGAAACACCAAGATGAATCAAGACAGTAGTTTTATCGGAAAAAGGTTGAAATATAATGAAGACTGAAGTGTCAAATAAATAAACAATTCGTTTCATATTGAAAGATTCAAATCAATCATCAGAATGCATTGCAGACAATGCTCTGGTTTTTTTTTCACAAATTCTACTAAATCCAAAACTTTTTAGCTTAGAATTACCATAGGCAGTTATCGGTCACTGCAGAAACAATTTCTTTGAGCGTGTCCTACAAGAAAATGAATACTTAAAATGTTCTCACTTGTATGCTTCAATAATAAAGCATTTTCAGAACCATGAGGATCCTCTATGTGAGTATGTGTGTGTGTGTGTGTGTGTGGAGAGAGAGAGAGAGAGAGAGAGAGAGAGAGAGAGACCAGGAAAATATGCACATCCAAACAACTCAAAGAAAACAAACAATTAAAAATAAAACAAACAATCAATCGAACCATAAAATTTATTATAATAACAATAAACCCAAAAACCAACAATATATTATACCTTTAGTTTGCTTATTTTACGTATTATATAGTTGAGTTATTATAATAAGTTATATATATTTTGGTTTGTATTATTATATTTTATAATAATAATAATAATAATAATAATAATAATAATAATAATAATAATATGTGATATTATTTTTTAATTATAATTTAATAATTATATCAGCGATATTATAATTATTTAGATATTAAGTGTTTAGTTAGCTATATTATTTTTTCATATTATAATAATTTAAGTAGTAATTATTATAGTATTATTTTTATTATATTATATGATTATACTTTATATTATATTATATTATATTATTTTACATAATTATTTTTGTAATTATGGATTTTATGGTTGTTATTATTTTTGTAAAAAGATTTCATTTCAGGGGAGTTTCTCTGTAAAAGCCTCTTTTTTTTTTTTTTGTTGGGTTAGGTGGGGTTGGGGGGGAGGTATGATTCCTTTTTTCCAAGTTATGTAAGTCTTGATAGTCCTGGACTAAAAAAATAATTCATGGAAGGCGCAGAAGTAAAATCATTCAACAGTAACGAGACATGCATCCATATGTCATAATGTTTCTTTATTACTCGACCTCCTTTTTCCATGGTGAAAATTCCATTTGAGAAAAAAAGACATGAGTTGACAAAATATAGCTGAAAAATGCTAGAAATGGATAAGTAAGAAAATTTTAGTAGCGTAACCATATCAAAACTCATTACCACTAACAGAAAAAGCTCCACCAACTAAAATAGAGTGAATGTTTGCAATGGAACAAAAGGCAAATAAATATTCTTAATTTCTTCTTCAATGTGAATGCCTCTCTCTCTCTTTTGAGGGTTCATTCCTTGGACAAAAGCCAAGAATTTCATCCATGTTTTTGATATATCTCGCCGTTCACGAGCCATATAAGTGGGGACAACAGAGTGGCTCATGATAAATTGGATGTCTTCAACCACACGAAGGGTAGTTTCATATGGATTTGCCCACCTATTGATTGGCAAAGAAGCAACAATCGTCAGCAAAATTACCATGCAGATGATGGAATACTTTTCTCTATCAGGAAATCAAATTGATCAGGACCCCCCCCCCCCTAAAAAAAAAAAAACCACAGACCTATAATCGACCATCTACTGTAGAACATAACGTGAAAATATCTACTAAACAGTCCAAAAGTGTTGGCAAAAGGTTCATTTCCTTCACAAGGCATGGTGTTAGAGTAGGCACTGTAAAAATTTGCACAGAGAATTATCATTGCCCTCCCTAGTAGCTTCAATCACAACTATCGGATAATAGTGCAATAGTACTTTTGCAAACTCATATTTGAAATGGGATTCACCTGGCAATTTCAATAGCAATTCATGCAGCTTCTTAGCAACATCACTACTAAGGAACCTCTCTGACTTGACAAGAACATATTTACAGAATTCCAAATGCATATCCACCAAAGCAGACGCCAACTCTTTAGCTACCTTCTTCAGCTCAAGAACACGATCGTCGTATTTAGGACTTTCCTCACAGATCTTCTTTGTGAAGACCGGCTTCCTTTTCCAATAACAGTGCAAGGAATCCAAAACAGGCCCGATTGAGATAGCAAACTCCTTTGGAAGGGGTTGTATCTATTCAGCACCTTTATGCTTTGAATAGAAACCCTCACGCTTCCATGCTTAACATCTCCACAATCACAACAACCACCACCTATGTAAATAATGGAGTAGTCATGATCTTTGTAGTTCCATTCTGGAAACAAGGAATGCAAATTGCACATGTTAGATCATGCTCACACATTCTACATCTGTATGAGATATCGTTGTTTCCCCAAGCAGCCCCACAAACACCATGCTGACCAACATTCATCTCAGACAGCTGCACCAAAGCTACTTTTGGATCACACTCACACATCAACCACCGGAACCATAACATGCTTTCAGCAAATAATTCTTCAATGGTTGGACCGACCATACTTTTAGTTGATTTGGCCTCAGCTTCTGAAACAACCTCAATGGCCTCCTCATCAGTTGGCAATATAGCAGAGACTATTTCTGACATTGGAAAGTTGTTATTCTTTACATAAACAACTAATCCAGGTTGTTGTTAGTCCACATACTCTTCAGGGTCTCCAAGCTCGGCAAGTCTCTATAATTAAGCCAAGAATAGCATGAAATGCATATTCCACAGACAGTTCATAACATAAGAATCGTAACTGACAATATAATGGGGCTTGCAGCAGCTGATATAGTAGAGAAAACTAACTTAATGTTTTCTTATTTCCTTCTTTGGATTAAAAAAGAAACAAACAAGATATTGCAACCAAGAAACAAATGACTAAAACATGCAGACTCAGAAGAAAAATACAAAATATGAATGCAGCTATTCTAATGCATCCAAAGAAAGAGTAGATGCTAGCAAAAGCAAAAGATGAAATTGACAAATTTAAGGAAGAAGGGAATGTGAAGGGACCATGTGGTACCGTGTCAAAGTTTAAGATCAAATCTTCCTGAATTATACAGATAATATATTACTCAGGAGTCAGTCTTACTATAAAAGACCTATTTGCTATTTAATAATTGTAACATAACAATTTGGTACTTTCTTGTCAAGCAAGTATGATAGTGAAAAAAGGCCCTACTTCTGAGGTGTCACATGCATCAATTCATTGCATTAAACCCTTTGAGTAGTTCTTAAATCAAATTGCTCCTGATCCATGCAAAGTTAAAAACATATAAACCTGCATCAAGAATTATAAAATTTTCTAACAAGAACACCACATGAAATCATCGTTGGCTGTAGATTCATATTAAGTTAATCAAACTACAATGCATTTTTTTAGTAATAACAAATCATAATAGTGATGCTTATCTCATCCCGTTTGCCAAATATCATAGAAACATCAAAAGTTGGATTAGTAGACACCTCTTCCTCTTTTCTGCCAATTAAGTAAGGTGCTTTAATTTCATTTTGTACCTTTAATTGGATTCTAATGACTGTAGAACTTTATCAAAGGTGTAAGAAGTCTTCTAAGTATATTGTTGTAGCACCTTAGGATTCAACAACAACTGAAACCATCAACCCTTTAGGTCTAGAGAAGACAAGAAACACCCCATCAAAGCTTCTTTACATAAGTCTATGAAGAAAGGATTTCAACGACTAACCCAGGGTGTGCTGACTACTACAGATATTGGCCTATTCCTCAAAGAAATAATTCCTCCAAGTGTACAAGGTGGGAAAAAAAAAAATAGCAAACCTTGTTGGTATGAGTTCAGTATTTTAGCTAACTTTTGTGTAGTGAAAGTCTTCCTTTAAAAAAAACTAATTACCTATTATAATTAATAAAGTAGCTTGCTCATGGAGAAGCAGTGGTAGACTCTACAAAGATAGCAGCTTATGGCTATCAGGATTGGAGTTCTAATTTGGAGAGAGACGGAGTGGCAAAATATTTGTGAAAGAGTTAAAAATTCTCTGGTAAAATAGTTAAAGACCAAAGATAAATTAACGAGACTAAGCTCATAAAGGTGAAAACCCATTTCATAATTGTGGACATATTTTTAATTTGCAAATACAACTAAGTCCTCGAAGCCACAGCAGGGGAAAAATAATTTGTGTTATATTGTGACATTAAGACTTATTGCCTTCCCCAAATTCACACTATCTTTCTCTTTTTTCCTAGAAACAGGTAGTGATAATGGCCGAAATTTTATGCAAATTAAATCGCGTAATACAAAATTTTGCCAAAACAAACTTGAACCACAATGTGCAAACATAAGCAAGTAATTCAAACACAATAGGATCCAAACCTGGCATGTACTATGGTTCCCATGCTTCCTATTTGAGTTGTCATGACTTAAAAATAGATTTAGAATATAAACGTTTTTTGAGCTACTTAACATCGACACTTAGGATGAAAACTCATCAAAAAATGACCGTCGTAACTACATATAATAATATCTGTCTTATTTGCTTGACAAAAAAAATATAATGAGTTAATTTGCATGCTCAAACAAACATGGAATTGTACACGGTAAAAATAGATAGAACTGCTCACAAGTTTTCAAATCATAGAATAATGACATGTTCCACATGGTTGGGAACATTATAACTTCTGCACTCAAATCCTCACTCTGAACCAGTTGATAAATCTCAATGATACACCAACTTTAACATTCATATGCAGTGTCAAGACAAAAAGGAATCAATTTTATGTGTAATTAAACTTAATTTATGCATAACATTAGACTTATTTCTATGTTATAATGGAAAAGTCAGATTTGATCCAGCAGTTCACCAACATAAAATTACAGAACTACCAAACCAAATGAAAAGATTTAAGCTTAAGACTGTTTTAAATTCCGCGAAAGCCACACGTAGAAGATTCAACGTTAAACACAAACAACTTAGGTCCTCTCATATAAAAAGCCCAACCTTAGAGCCACCATACTAGTAATATATTTAGCAACAAGGCAAATTTTCATTCATGGAGAGAAAAAGTCAAATCACATCTTAATTAAAGTAGTAATCAATATTTCCAAGTAGTATGCAGGTAAGGAAGATTAAATATTCATATTGTAAAGTTCACTATGCTACAAAGGTAAAGAAAAGCTTCTAGAAGTATGATAACCTCACAGTTTGGCCTATTTTCTATGTGGGTAAAGGAGACTGAACACAATTGATAATATTATCAGGCATATTCACACAGTATGATCAAGAATATAGCCAAAAATAGAATTCTAATGTATGCTTGTCCTCTCATAAAACAAATTCAATGGTAACCTAACTATTAGAACATGAATCTAAACCTAATATTAACACCAAATTGTACAATCCTCAATGGATATAACAATATTTTTCTCATGTCTTTTAACTTGCATCTGAATTGCTAGCTTGTCTAGTCTACATGCCTTAACAAACATCACTTCCTCTATCCATTTCAAAAAGGCTAATTTAACTAATATTCTGAATGATAGGCTTCTCTACCTTTAACCCAAACGACTTGAGATCACGAGTACATTGCTATGCATTTATCCTTTCGCAAGCTAATGACCTAAAATGGAAAAAGAGAAATAGAATTGAACAAAGTTATAACAAGCTCAAGCTATTGAAGTTCCTTTTCTTCGCTGCAAATTGTCATTTTTTCTAACAATTAAATAGCAAATGACCGAGAATCTGCATGGCTAAATGTTCACCTATTGTTATTTTTTAGTTCCAAAAAGACTCAGAAAGGTTGCAGTGGAAGTGCAAGAAGCTCCTCCAACTAATCTCCACAACTGTGAAAAAATCAAATATATAAATAAGAGAGCTATAGACAACATAAAAAGTGATAAACAAAATATTCCCTCACTACATCCTTCCAATCAAACAAACAGGAAGAAAGAGAATTTATGTGTAAAAGAAGAATTAAAATCCATAATTGCTGGTGAAACTGGAAAATGCCATGGAAAACAGAAGCAGGACATGCCACACAACTATAACAAGCAATTGTGAGTAGCAAAAAAATTTAAGAAACAAATCAGAGACTTAAAGGAAGTCTTAGTGGAAAGTTGAAGGAAACAAAACAGAAACTTATCAAAAACCTATATGCAAGCTGGGATACTCTATATCCATAAATTTAATGGAAAAATAGATAAAATTCAAGGTAAGTCAACATTAAAAAAAAAAAAATTCAAAAGATTTTCAATATATATTTTTTTTTATCAAACATCCCCTGAGCTTCCAAAGAAATTTCCACCATCTTTCCTAATAAGTTTCGTCAAAAGGTTAGATAAATCTCCTGCTCAAGAAGTGCACTTTTGGGAAAATGCATTTCCATCTCAGCGAGTGTTTGCTCATAATCTAAAAAGTCAATGCAAGACTAATGTAACAAAAATGTAAAGATGTCTCGTTCCTAAATACTTGACCAATTTGTGCAGTTATAAATGGGGGTTTGCTTCCATTGTAGTAGTACAAGTCCCTGAAAGTCACAAAGATGCCTTGAGCTGTCTCAAAGCGCATGTAACTGGACCAATAAAATTTAGAAGAAGCCAAATGAATGAGCAGAAAATTAGAAAAAGAAGACTGAAAAATCAATCAAAAGAAATTATCCAAAACTAAAGTTTTTTCGTTTTGTTCTTTCCCCCTTGCTTGAATTTAACTGCCTTCTCTGCACTAAGATTTGAGTCTTTCTCAAACTTCTAATACTTATCTTTGAACCACACAGAAGCAGAAGTGCTTGATTTTGAAATCTAAACTCTAAGAAAATTATTAAAAAAAAAGTGCTTAACTCATTTCATTTATACTGCTTAGAAGTCCTAGAAAATGTATTTTTTTACCATAATATACCAAAGTATATGCCTCTTATGCATGGCAATACTGGGTGAAAGCATTGACAATTAGCAAACTCCAGCTACTACAGTGAAAAATAATACAAAGAAAGATTTAGAATCAACAAACTGACCACATATCTTCAAGCTCAAGAGGCTCCGCCTTAAGGAATGCTTCAAGGCATTTATATAAAGAAACAAACTTCTGTGGTCTTTTTATTGAGAACCCCAACTTGAAAACTTCAGGCAATTGGCAAAGAAGCCTTGTATTGGACTGTGCAACCATCTTATCAGGTCAACGTACAATGATATTCAACTTTCCAGACAAAGCCATGGAGCTCACCGGCTCATCCATAAGAATCTAAGAGCCATTGGCACATCCTTTTTCATCAGCTATGTAAAATTGAAATTCAGAATTAGAATAGACTTCAACCTCATCTACATGAACATTTGTCTCATTTCCACTTAGCCTAGAAGTAGAAGAATCCCCTGGTTTCTCATTTTCTTCAGTTACAAAGTTAGTGAAGCCATTAAAGTTTTCAACAGAATTCTCTTTGGTCATCAAGAATGAGGACATTAATTTTATATAAAGGTTGCGAATATTAGAGTCATTAGTAAATATGCTATATGTTACTACAGGAATTTCAAATTTACTCCAAACTTCCTGTTGCACCCGAGAATGACAATGCCTGCCAGTATAATTTATCAGAAATCTTGAGTGAAAAAGGAAAAGAAGGAGAAGAAACCAGCAAAAAAAGAAAGCAATCAAGGCATGAGTTAAAGAAAAGAATTCAGAAACACAGATAGGGCACTGAGCAAATTATAGGTCATTAAAATAGGTTAGCCAAATATAACCAAACCAAAAATCATACGGAATACTGACTTCCCACTTGGTATCCGAGTTGAGTTCCAACCTATACCTAAAAGTACAATAGTATGTCACCCAAAAAGCAACCTTTAAAACAAAGTTCAAAGTAAGAGAAGCACAAAAGCCCAACAAATATCCCAATTTATATCCGAGCTGAGTTCCTTTGTTCTCATTTGTCTTTGAGGCTTAAACCCTCCTCCTTAAGCCTCTCTACCCCTATCAAATCAACAAGTAAAAGAGATCTAAATTAGAAGGCATAGCAATAGCAAAAATTGAGCTAACCTGACGCCAAAAGGCGAGACCATTAGATTTAATAGTGCAACCAGGAGGGCCATAATCGTAAAGGCCAGCAACCCTTCCATAGATACTGAAAGAAGGGATGTAAAAAAGCCGGCAATGGAGCCTGTTAACAACGGCCAACTTCTCTATTGAGATGGGGTTCTTGGGCTGCCTCCATTTTCGTCTATTCTGAGCAGAGAACAATACGCAGAGCTTTGACTACTGCTACTCCAAAAGAAGAGAACACTGAGAGTGGAGCAAAGCAAAGGACATAAGAGCGTTGGAACAAGAAGAGATATACAAAGAGACACAAAAGAAAATAAATAATATCTATATAAAATTACTGAATTGTCCATTACTACCAAATGAATCTGAGCCTTACAAGAGAGTAACATAGTGGTATTAATAAAATCTTATCTATTCATCATTAATTTTTTAAATCTTAATTAAATTTGGATAGTTGATTAAAAAATTTTGAGAAGAAAAAAATAAAAAATTACTTTAAAAATATATTAGGACACTTCTATCCCCTCTTCACTTTTAGTATATACATTTAGATTAATGAGATAGGACATCATTAATGCGCAAAGACTAGCACGTGTTATGCTTCTTGATTAGATCAAGTGGTGGTTCTCACGTTCGTGAATTTTGTGATAGTCAAAGTTAACACGTAGGTGTTTGTTATATAAATAAGTTCATTGGATGACTTAGCTGTAAGATAATCATATGATAACTATTTAGTACCAGTGATATAATCTTATTATAGCAAATGTACAAGTATCATTAGACTTGAGATCTCTAAGGTACTTTGTTTATTGAATATTGTACTTTGATTATAATATTTGGAGTCTCATCAGAGACCACCTATAGGATAGATATTGGGTATAACACAACGCAAACTAAAGTAGTTGAGAGTAGGGGTGTTCATTTGGTTTTTGATTCGGTTTTCAGTTTTGAAATTAGATTTTTTTTTGATTTTTTTTTTCAAAATTGAACCGAACTAAAATTTAAAGAAAACTGATAGAACTTGGTTATGTTTTAAACCGAATATGAATGCCTCTTTAATAGATCCATTAACCTAATATAAATTTAAATCCAAACAAGTAGAGTTTAATATAAATTACAATTCAAATCTAATATAAAATGTAATATAAATTAAAGTCCAAACATTTTAAAGATTTGGGCCAAACATTTTAGTAGAAAGTTATGATTGGATGCAAATTGCAAAGATGAAGATCTTAAACTCAATTACTAATGGCTTTATTTTGGACAAAACCAAACCAAACTGAACCGAAATAATCAATATCGAACATAAATTTTTTAAAAATCATAATTTATAAAAATAAATAATTAATTATTGGCTTAAATTTTAATATTAATTTTATACTTTAAAATTTAAAAATATAATTTGGCTTTTTGGTTTTCTATTTTAGAAAATTGAAAACCGAACTGAATTTTTATATAAACTCTAAAATCGAATCGAAAATCGAAATTAGGACCGGTTCGGTTCAGTTTTTTTATTCAAATCGAATAATGAACACCCCTAGTTGAGAGGGTCAATAAACGATTCATCATTTCTAATAGTAGAGACATATATCTCATGCCACTTGTAAAGAATAATTACTCATGAAGTTCTTGACCAAGGCAGTTATGTATTGGAATTAGTTCCAAATAATACAAATGTTGAGTAATAGATTCTGGATCAAGTATTAATAAATTCGGACTAGAATTAATTATATGCTAGTAGTGGCTGGCACTAATTTTGTACTCTAAATCGAATGAGATATAGTATGATGAAATGAGTTTATTGCATTGATATTTTACTATTAAAGGTTTATGTCAAACCACTTGACTTCCTGGACGTTTAGGTAGTCATGATGCATTACTAGATGCTACTTATGATTTGCTAAATATGAATTTATTAACTGAAGAATTAATAAATTAATTCTAATTGGAATTAATAAGTTAATTCAAATTATTAAGAATTATTAATTCCATAGTGATTAGAATTAATTTATATTTTACTACCAATTAAACTAGAAAACCTACCTAATAGGTCACACACAATAGATGAATTGGTACTCAAGATATTATATGATAATATTATGGGATTAATTTGTGAGAAGAAATAATTTTATGGGATAATTATAAAGTGGTTATAATTATTGCGGTAAAAAATTATAATTAATAAACCCTTCTGATTGAACTATAAACTTGTTATAGTTCGAGGGCTTATTTGTAATTTTTGGAACTTAAGCCCATAATTAAAAAAGGCTTTGTTATTGTTTCTTAAATAGTTAAAGGAATAGAGGATTTCCTAGTGCAGTGGTTCTTGATTTACAAAACCCCGTCTTTTTTGGAAATACATAGACAACAGCTTTTATTTTTCTTCTTTCGTGAAAAACACTAAAGCCTTGTTTTCATTTGGAAATTAGTTTTCCCATTCTTCTTCGTAATTTAATTCCAATAGCCACCATTAAGAAAATTGCTAGCACAAAATTTGTTGGCGTTTTGAGTACCATTCTTCGTGTGGATATTATTAGGAAAAATCCTACACTTGGAAGGATTATGTGCATGTAAAGAAAGATTTTAAAAGCCACGTATTTGAGGTAACGAATTTTTCCTTCCCTCTCTTATCCCATTTAATTACATATGAATGATTCATTTGCGTGAATTTCGTTTTAATTTCCATTGTGCATAAACTATTTTGCATGATAGAATCCAACACTACTCACTGACTAAAGGTAAGCCTTCTCCATTTAGAGTCCATAGTGTAATAACCTTTATCCTAATGAGATTTCTATTCTCATTATCCAGTTAAGAACTATTTTTCATGTGTTAAGTAACCCACAACTTATACCTTACTGTGAAATAGCTTAATTTATATGGATTACTTACTTAAATATAATGGGTATTTTCCAACATAAATCGTGCAAAATAAATTAAAGTAAATGAACACAAATATTGTTGAGAATAAAGTTTTTATTTATTAATTTAAATTTACATCAGTTACATAGTTTGAGGGCATATATTCTAATAATCTCCCATTTGCACTATAAGACTATATAAGCCCATAAGTACCTACCCATATGGCATCTAAATGTCTTTTAAAGATCCTCTCTACCAAAGGCTTGGTGAATGGATCTACAAAATTATTTTCTAAGGCTATTTGTTCCACTATGATTTCTTGTCTCCGAATAAATTCCCGAATCAAGTGGCACTCTCTCTTTTTGTGGTTTGGTTCTTTAGACTGTGAAAGAACTCTTGAGTTATTGCAATACAGTGTAATTGGTTTGTCCATATGTGGCACAACTCCATATTCTAGAAGGAACTTCTGGAGCCAAATAGCTTCATTAGATGCCTCCAAAGCTACTACATATTTAGTTTTCATAGTTGAGTCAGCAATACATGATTGTTTGATATTTATCTATGAAATATCTCCTTTAGAAAAGGTAAAGATATATCCACTAGTGGATTTTCTTTCATTGTTATTCATTTAGAAGTTTGGGTCTGTGTATCCATTTGAAACCAAGTATCACCTCTGTAAACTAATATATAGTCTCTCATTCTTTTGAAGTACTTGAGTATGTGCTTTATAGCATACCAATAAACCTCTCTTAGGTTTGACTGATATCTATTGACTAAGCCTACAACAAAGTAGATATTTGGACTAGTACACAACATGGCGTATATAAAACTTCCTATAGCTAAAGTATAGGAAATCTTACTCATCTTATCTTTCTCTTGTTATGTTTTAGGACACTCTTTTGAAGAAAAAGATAACCCATGTCTATAAGGGATCTGTGCCCCTTTGCATGAGTCCATGTTGAACTTGGCTAACATCTTGTCAATGTATGTCGCTTGGGATAAACCTGATATTATTTGCTTCCTATTTCTAAGAAGCTTAATTCCGAGAATATAACTGCCTGCTCCCATGTCTTTCATACTGAATTGACAAGAGAGCTAAACATTTATCGATGACAATGTCTCTATATTATTGCCAATGAGTAGAATATCATCCACATATAATACGAGAAAAACTACATTTAAATCTTCTAGTTTCCTGTACATGCATAGTTCATCCTCGTTTTGAATAAAATTATAAGATTTTATAGTCTCATTAAAACGAATGTTCCATACTCTAGATGTTTGCTTAAGTCTATAAATAGACTTCTTAAACTTGTAAACCATGTGTTCTTGACCTTTTGCAACAAAACCTTCTAGTTGGGAGATATAGATGTCTTCACTAAGATGGCCATTAAAGAAAGTTGTTTTGATATTCATTTGCCATATCTCGTAGTTATAGTAACATGCAATGGCAAGGAGGATACAAATAGACTTAAGCATAGCTACAAGGGAAAATGTTTCCTCATAATCGATACCATTTTTTTGAGCATAACCTTTTTGCTGTAAGCTTAACTTTGAAGATTTCCACCTTCCCGTCCGCACCTCTCTTTCTCTTATATATCCACTTACACCCAATGGGTTTTATCCCTTTAGGTAAAGCTACAAGATCCCAAACCTGATTGAAATACATTAACTTAATCTCATCTTTCATTGCCTCATGCTACATGTCTACATTAGCATCAGTAATAGCTTTCTCGTATCTAGTAGGATCTTGTTCTTAGTGGTCAGAAATTAAGTTAAAAACCTCTTAAGTCCACCTTTCTAGAATTCTAGATATCTTCCCACTACAATGAAGCTCTTTTTGTATAGAACTCTTAGGTTGTGCCTTTTCTTATTCTACAATTAGGTCATTTGAAGTTGACTCAGTAGACAACTTCTCCATAAGTTCCATTATTACTTAAATCTTTGGTGGATGTACTTTGTTTATCCTTTAGGTATCTAGCATTAGTACTTAGTAGTACCTTCTGATCATTTGGATAATAAAAGTAGCCATCTTTTATTCTTTTTAGATACCCAATAAAATAGCATAATTTTGATCTTGGTTCTAATTTATTTTCCTTAATCAGTACACAAGTAGGACAACCCTATGTCATGAGATGATTCAGACTTGGCTTTCACCTAGTCCACATCTTATAAGGTATTTTAGACATTGACTTGAAAGGTACCAAGTTCAGAATATATGTCACTACTTTTAGTCATATCCCTTAAAAAAAAATAAAAATGGAAGAGTCACATGAGACATCATACTTCGGACCATTTCCATTAATATTATGTTTCTTCTCTCAGCTACTTTGTTTTACTAGGATGTTCCATGAGCATTGAATTGAGATATTATCCCATGATGTACAATATAGTCCCTAAACTCACCTAGGAGGTACTCACCACTACGATCCATTCACAGGATTTTAATTAATTTACTTGTTCAACACTCCATCACAGTCTTATATTTTTTGAACTTGTCAAAAGAGTCAGACTTGCGTCTTATCAGGTAAACATAATCATATCTTATACAATCATTTGTGAACGTGATATAGTACGAAAAAAAATCCTCTTATTGGTGTGGATAAAGGACAACACATATCAGTGTGAACTAAACTTAATATTTCCTTGGCTCTATCTGCCTTTTAGGTAAAAGGCCTTTTGGTCATCGTACACATACATTGTTTACACTGAGGCCAACTTTTCATTCTTAATGAGTTTAAAGGCCTATCATGGATTAACTTTTGAATCCTGGTTGAGTTAATATGACTCAATCTTAAATGCCATAAATATGAGTTATTGATATTGTCCTTCATCTTCTTATTTATGTGTTCACTTTGAGCGTTGTTTACTTGATTATTAATAAGATTTATGAAAAATAAATTTCCATACATATGCCCAGTACATAAAACATTTCCATTTCTACTGATAGAAATACTAGAATGGAAAGAAATATAATATCCATGATTAATAAGCTTTACAACTGAGATCAAATTCTATTTAAGACTAGGTACATATAAAATATCATTCAATAAAAATGTTCTATTACAATCAAAGCTAAGTTCTAGATCTCTCACTACTCGCACCTACACTCATGCTCCGTTTTCTATGTAGAGACCATGCTCGCCTTTCTAGAGTCGCCTTATTTTTCCAAACCTCTGCAAGGAATTACAAATATGGTTAGTAGCTCCAGAATCAACTATCCAAGTAGATGATGATCTAACCATTATTAGAGATTCAAAATAGTTTGCATTTTATGAGTATGTGCTCCTTGACTGATGGTCCCTCAGCCATTCTGATATTCATAATTGCCCAAAGAGCCTCTTGTCTTGCAAGTGGGCTCTTGTTAGTGATCATGGTAGCCAATGACATGCTAATGTCATAAGCAGTTGCTATGTACTCGTGTTTAGATTGGAACACATTTGACATGGAGTCTAGCATGTAGCAACAAGCTATCTCATTAACCTTTTTCCATGCCTTTTATGCCTCACCCTCTTTCTCAGTAGAACTCTCTCAATCACAGAACAGGGATCGTACTGGACATACTTATACTCTTCTACATTGAGTATTATATCCAGGTTTCTTTTTCAATCCATATAATTTGGACCCGTTTGCTTATTCTCATAGAGAATAACGACCAAATGACTAAAGAACCACCATTGACTATTTTTGAAATTCAAAAAACAAAGAAAATTCTCAGTTTGTATAAATTTAAACAAATAATTTGTGCATTTTATCCTCATATTATATCCAAATAATAGTTATCCCTATTACTATTATCTATAGCATGAATAATTAGGCTCTTAGAAAAATTGGCATAGCTTTGTGGGAAGATTAACAATTTTCTAAACTAAGTGTGTTAACCACCATTGACTACACTTCTAGGTAATGATCTAGAAGATAACTTCATCAATGAGATGACCATTTTTTCTCATTTCCTATGGATAAACATTACACTACAATCTCCAACGTGGGCTGGCTCATCATAGTACGTATCCCAGGTATCAATTATGTCCATCTATTAGCTCTAGATATTTGTGGAATCTCTATCCTATACGAGTTCACTCCCAAGGTGATACGAAGAGACACACGATCTCTAAGGAGGATCATGATGTAAGCCGTGGGGTTGTGGGAACTCCTTTCCCACTTAATATTTTAAATAAGGATTTTCTAGAAAAAATATCCTTTTGAAATATATCATTAAGTTTTCCCTTAACTCACATAAAATATCTAAACCTATAAAATCTCTATGACAAGGTTGATATCTTCTTAGAGATTTACCATGGAACAATTTTATTTAAGTTTAAAATTTAATGATGTAAAAAATTTTTGCATTAAAAAACTTTCTTGAAACTTTAGTCTCTTACTTTATGACAAAAATATTTTCAATAAAAATTAATTAAAATTGGTTTTCCATTAACTTTCACAAAATATCTAAATCTAAACATTCTCAATGTCAAGGATAAAAACCTTTGAGAGAATAAACAAGGATTAATTTCGTTCTAAGTTAATAAACTTTTTAATTAAAAGATATTTTTTCTTTGTCAAATTTTCAAGATTTTGATCTTGAAAAATGTACATTTAGGTTAGTCCAAATAGGAAATAGCATGCTAAATTAGTTATAACTCTATGTTTTGGAAAAAGCTTAGTCTACATTGGCTGTGAAGAAGAACCAAGCTCAATGATTGGAGATTATATTTCTTTTTCTGGTGAGAAGCCTGTAAGTCTTCTACTTCTACACATTAACACGACTCCTTTGGATTTTCAAAATATGTCCACTGCCTAATGTTGCCAATGAAAGCAATAAGGCTAAGTAAGTCTAGGTTTAACTCTCATCTACTAACAAGTAGTATCCAGGAGAAACACTCTTTTCTTTTTAAGAGAAAAGAAAATCAAGAAGTACAGAAAGAGTAGCCAAATTTTTTTTTTCTTAGTATTTTTCACCGAAGCACAAAACCTAGGATAACTAAGGATTGTATTTGACAGTAATTCAAAAACCAAAAACTTCTCATCCCATAAATCTGTTATCCCTAATAGAGTCTTGTATAACCTAGCAAGCCAGTGTAGCCCAATTAGGCTTAAGTCTTAATATAAGAAGTGAGTTTAAAGAAAATATTGAGCATAAAGATGAGCACTTGAAGGCAATATTACTGGAAGAAGAAAGAAGAAAGTTTTGAGCAATAATCAGATCTATAAGAAAATAAAGAGTGAAACGGTTATGATATTTGATTGTCGATGAAAGCATTATGATTGAGAAGAATTGAACACTTCTATCAAGTGATATGGAGAAGTTCCTTGAATTCTCAAGCTTTAATAGCAAAATGCATTACAAGAAAAAACATGAGATATTAAATAGAAAGATAATCACATCAAATCAATACCATTTGAAAAAGAAGAGAAAGTTTTGAGTATAAAAAAGAACTACAAGAACAAAAGGGTGAAGGGTTTGTGTAAATAGTGACTTAGAATTTCGGAGATAAAAGAAGCTAATAAGAGAAGGCACAAATCAAGACGAGCTAAATCAAATGAAAAAGAATTATGAAGTAGATGGAATAAATCCAACAGGGGAAGAAAATAGAAAGCCATTATAGAGATAACATAGAAAACATTTAGAAAGATGTTGAAAATTTTGATGAATAATAGTTGGAAACATTGAATATACTAGCAAATGCTACTTTAATCAACCAAGCATTAGAAGAAAATTCCTAACAAATGAATAAGAAAAGAGTTGGCAAAAAGAAACTCATACGAGAAGGCACATGACAAAATATGCAAATGAAATAGATGGAATAAATTCGATGAGATAAGAAATAGAGAGTCAATATGTAGATAATATAGAAAAAGTTGGGTACAATGTAGATGTAGTTGATGAGTACTAATTATCTAACAATAAGTGAAGTAAGTAAGATGGTCTTCAATAATCAATTCTTGGGAGAAAGTTCATAATAACAATAATAAGTGAAAGAAATTTCTTTGCATGAGGAAGCTTAGAAGAAAGAGTAAAGAAGCAAGATTAATTTAGAGTGAACCACCATCATAGGAATTCACCGATATTGCTTCTCTTATTTGTTTTATTGCATCCGCATTTACCATCTAAAGTTCTTTTTTTGGTAGGGTAAGCACAAGTATAACACATTGGTATCCTTGTTAATTTTGATAGTTTCTTTCATTCTTCATTTTTCGTTGTTTTTGGTGTAGCAGAATTAGAAATGACGTAAGGAATGCAACTCTCATAACGAAATGTAGTAGCAATTCCCCAATCCTAAGAAATATTCTAATCTTTGTGTCATTCACAAGGTATGTTAGTTTCCAAAATTTCCTTCTTCAAAATGAGCACTTAAGCCTTTGTGGCAATGTTAAGTTGTTATCTTCATTAACTCCAGCTATGTTACTCAATTAATTAGATATGGTGGCAGAGTGTAGTTTCCTTGTTTAAGTCAAAGTAGTCTTTAGCAACTCTCTCTCGAATGTGTAGAATATCTATATTTGAAGCATCTTTTGTTTAATTTCTTAAATTTTCTTTCCATATGTTCCTTCCTCCTACAACGATAACAAATTACCAGTTTTAAAGAGTAACCTTTGCTTGCTTTCCGTTCTTTTTTCATTATTGCTCTTCCAGTTTTTAGCATAGAAGTTTCACATCTTTGGGATTGTTGTCAAAGTCATCCTATCTAAGTCTTCATTTTCTATTTTGTATAGTTTCTTTTTTTACAGTAGTACACCTTGTAGACAGTTTCCCCATCCTACAATTATTACTTCTCTTAATTCTACAACTAAGTGATATCCAAATACTCCTCGATCAAGTATTCCTCAACCCGGTTATTCTTTCCCAAAATTAAAGTGCAAATATGTCATGTACTAAAAACAAGTAAATCCATATTGTAACACCCCACCTTTTCATAGCGTAGTGGGCTTTAGTTCTGTGGGATGTTACCCTGTCTAGTTACATAGACAAGGGGTCTTTAAAAAAATTTCATCCAATGTGCAGTGGAAATTTTTCCAAAATTCTTTTATTAAACATAAGAAAATATATAAAGTCCATTCTCTGATACATATACTCAAGAACATAATAAGTCCAAGATATAGCATGAGCCTCTGGGAGTCCACCATGCTTCCATTACGCCTCTAATCCTAAAATTTTCAAAGAGAAATAACACACGCATGAGTGGAAATCACTCAGTGAGTTCTGTGTGTGTTAGTGTTTTATAAATCAAACAGACAAAAGTATCATCAGTTTTGTTTCATATAATTGTTGCGGGAAAGAATTATATTTTCCACTGAAAATAGTTCTACAACTCACTAGAAGAAAGCTTTCCCTAAGAATTATTTAAAATCTCAGGCATGTTTGGAAAGTCAAAGATTATTAAGATCAATGCCCCAAATCTTAAGCATTTACTTGAGGCTTGTTAGATCTTGGTTTTGAAGTAGAAGCCTACCCTTGGTTCGCTCTTACTTGTCCAAGCTTCCGTCCTACATATCCTCCTCTCGAGTTATCTATCCTGCTAATCGTCGCAGATGGGGACAATTGATAATTTTATGCACAACTTCTCCGCAATCATAGTATTTTAATGGTGGCTATAACTGTCCTCCAATTAGACTCCCATTTCGTGGGACCTTTCCCCTTTTCTTCCACTGAGGTTCCACAGGCCGCTTCCGATTAGTATTTTTGAACCCAATTTTATTTTTCTGCTTAAGTTGCTCCATATCTTCCATTTCTGTTCTGGAAGCAATTTCTACTGCCGCACTATAGTGATAAATGTTAACAATGAACCGTAGATGCTAAACGAGTTAAGGGATGATTTTAATGTAGGTTGTTTACCTTAAAGACTTCATGACAAAATCAAGGACCATTTATATAGCTAAGCGAACGAAGATAAGATGAGTCCCACTTGTTTACAAACCCTGTTTTATGCTAGTGAAATTATGTTTTACTGGGAAATGTTCTATGAATCCTTTTGGTTTCTCTAAATGAGAATATAGTTTTTTTGAGAAAGAAATTACATCATGTTATGTTAGATTTGAATGAACACATAGATTTTCATTATTGGAATTATTTATAGTAAGTGACCGTTTGCTAAAGTATAGCAATAAGGTTGAGGAACCTTTGTGTTTTCCTAAATAAGATATGGTTTTCCTGAACGAGAAATAGTTTCTCTAAACGGGAAACTATTGAAAAATTTAGGAAATAATATTTTTTGCAAGGACTTTTGGGTCACGTAAATTATGAATAATTTTTAGGTACAAATGTATACTTGAAAAGCTTTCTTCTCATTAATTATAAGACCAAATCATATTTTATTCTAGGAAAGCACAAATATTCCTTTTTATAGAAATGACTTTTAGGATAATATGAGTTATGAACATTAAGGAATTATAATTGAAATTTCTTGAATGTAATTCTTCCTTTAGAGTTAGAATTCTAAAATTCCTGAATAAAACTCATTTGAAATTACGTATTTGTCAAATGACAAAAATGCACAAATATTCCTTTTTATCCTTTTTCGTTATGGTTTGGAAAACAATCTTTCGGTATGAGATTAACATTTGGAAAATGATATTTTAGCCCCAGAAAATATTTTATTTACATATTCCTTCGGGAATGGAATATTCGATTGGCCTTGCGAGCCAATGAAATTGGGCTGGTCTTGTGAACTAGTGGAAACTCTGAGTACTCAGTAGGGGCTATGACCTTTGTACTAGCTCGTATTAGAGATGGACAACCCCAAGTAACTTGGTTCTAGTTCTGGGGATTGTCGTGCTCCAGACGAGGTGACAAAATATTGGAATTAGTCAGTTCCCCAGCTAGCATTGTCCTAATGCGTAAGCACCCATTAATTGGTTGATCCTAGGTGGGACACCCAATCTGCGATCAACCCTTGTCAACTTCGTGGTGAGGAGAATACGGAGTGGGGACCGTACTACTACAAGTAAAAAGGAATTGGTACAATTTATAGTAGGTTGTGATGACAATCTTACTACTCTGACAATGCATAGTTGAGTGCTGTAGGCTCACTCCTTAGCATAACAAGACTATGATGTTGAAGGCGAAGCCTTATGTGCTTTGCACACAGGTCGACCTTCTATTGACAGGGAAGCTTGCATTTTTTTAAATATGGGGTAATGATATTACAAAACGTGGTTTTCCAAATATGCCCGAGATATGGGGCATTGATCTTAATGAAGTTTGACTTTCCAAATGTGCCTGAGATTTTAAATAATTCTTAGGGAAGGCTTTCTTCTAGTTAGCTATTGAACTATTTTCAGTGGAAAATACAATGTTTACACGGAACGGTTTTATGAAACAAAACTGATGATACTTTTGTCTATTTGATTTATAAAACACTAGCATACATGGGACTCACTGAGTGATTTTCACTCATATGTGTATTATTTCTCTTTGAAAATTTTAGGATCAGAGAAGCAGTGGAAGCGCGGTGGACTCCCAGAGGCTCATATTATATCTTGGACTTATTATGCTCTTGAGTATATATATCAGCGAACGGACTTTATATATTTTCTTGTGTTTAGTAAAAGAATTTTGGAAAAATTTCCACTGTATATTGGATGAAATTTGTTTTAAAGACCCTTTGTCTGTGCAACTAGACAGGGTGACATCTCATAAAAATGAAGCCCGCTACGCTATGTAAAGTTTGGGTGTTATAAATTGTAATATCCCTCCCTTTTGTGCTTTGACTGGTTACTACTATATATAGAAGAAGAATTTGGATAAGTGACCAGAACAAGAAATGATCGGTATAATGAGATAAATGTTTTGGTACGATACAAATACTCAGGGACATAATTGAAATTTTGAGATTGTTCTACCCGTACTTTTGTACTTCAATTAATGACTATTTGGTATAGAATGAGAATTTGGGTATAATCTCAGAACAAAAGTTGCTCAATACAATAAGATGAACATTTTGGTATAATTTGAGTTTATATGGGTATTATCATAATTTTGACCGCAAATTGAGAAAACTGAAAAGGAATTTGAGAATTCTGATTCCCATCATTGAGTTCAATAAAGTACATAGATTCCATTGGTGGATAAAATGTTTTTCGGATTGGAATACATATTAACCCAAATTTCAATTCACTCTTGAGAAAATTATGAAGAACGACCAAAATTGAGACGTGGCACCATATGATTTGTGGATGAAAACAAGTGTAAAAAAGAAATTGGATGTATGGAATATTTATACACATGAAGCTTATCAAATAAGGAATAAAGAATAATTAAAGAAATGAAAAACCATGTCGAAGAATGATGAGTGGCATTTTGAGATTGGCTAATGGAAATAGGTGTTGAGATGTGATCGGTTGAAGGAAAACTTAGTCAACCTTCCAAGAGTTTCTAAGGACACCTAAGTATGACACCTAAGTACTATGTGGACCAATAAGATAGCTCCAAGTCATAGACAATGAATAAGCATTTAAAGCTTAGAATTTCTCTATAATAGCGAAAAGGGAGGCTGATTGAGGCCATTTTGGCAAAAGGAAGAAAAATGAAGAGAATATAGAAGAAAAATAGGAAGAGAGAGAGAGAGAGAGAGAGAGAGAGAGAGAGAGAGAGAGAGAGAGAGAGAGAGAGAGAGAGAGAGAGGGAGAGGAAATTTTCGAGAGAAAAAAAGAAAAGGAGAAGAAAAGAAGCTTGGGTTTTCTTGTCCCAAGAACCACAAACTACATGGTAAAACATCATATTTCTTCATGTCATACTAAAATGGGATACACCTCTTGAGGTAATTCAAATCCATTTCATTAATCTTTTTCTCAAAACATAATTTCAAGGCCTTTGCATGTTCCCTTAATCTCTCAAGCATCCAATAATGAACAAAGAATTAACATGTGAATTTACCCTTTATACACCAAATTCTATATTTTTTCCTTCTTGGCACACCTATTTGTTTACAACATAACATTTAATTCATAAGTCCAATTATTGTCAAATTAGTTGCAACATATCCCCAAGACATTCCTTTATGATTTCAAACTCATGGAATGCCAATTTCATTTGCCATTTCATTCAATTTTAATCATAAACTTCTTGTTTGTTGAATTCTCCAAGCTTGAAATGTCCCAAGTACTTCCTTTTTCTTTTTCTTCCTATTTTCTCTAGCCTTTTCTTTTCTTTCCTTTTCCCCTTTGTAGCTGCCGACTTCAAGCCGTAAAAACAGCATTTCTATCGCCATTCTCAATGGCAAATCATCACAGGGTTCATTATTTTATTAATTAATCATATAGCTTATTGAAAATGCTTATAAAAGCTTACTAAATAAGCTTATATAATCTTATTATGAAAGCTTTATGAAAAATGCTTATAAATTTTTTTTCAACCATTCAAATAAAAACATTTGGTCTCAACATCCAATCAATAAAAAACACCTAATCTCAATAGCTAATCTTGAAATGCCACTTGTCCTCTTTTGACAAAATTACCATTTTCATCAGGAAATAACTAAAACTCGGACTAATATACATTTCAGTTGGAAAAAATTTTATTTCACCAATGAAATCTACAAATTTTGTTGAGTTCAATGGCAGGAGTCCAAATTCTCAATTCTTTCTCAATCCTCTTCAATTTGCGGTCAAAATCCCATTTGCAGTCAAAATTACAATAATACCCCTAAAAATTCAAATTATACCACAATGTTCCTCTCATCGTACTGATTAACTTTTGTTTGGGCTTATAACTAAATTCTCACTCTATACAAAGTAGTCACCAATTAAAGTATAAAGATGCAGGTAAAACAATATCAAAATTCCATCTAGGTTCCAACAATTTCAAAATTTTCATAATACCCCTAAATATTTTTATTGCACCAAAACGTTCATCTCATTATATTGATCATTTCTTGGTCTGGTTACTTGTACAAATTCTGATTCTATACAAAGTAGTAGCTTTTAAAAGTACAAAAATACGGGTTATTATAATAATTCCAATGTCCTGTCGCCCCATCTCCAGAACTGGAACTTCGTTACTTGCGGTTGTCCATCTCTAACATGGGCTAGTACAAAGGTCATAACCCCTATTAGGTACTCAGAGTTTCCACTGGTTCACAAGACTAGTCCAATACTATTGGCCCACAAGGCCAATGGAATATTCCATTCCTAAAGGAATATATAAATAAAACATTTTCCGGGCCCAAAATATCATTTTCCAAATGTTAATCTTATACTGGGAGATTGTTTTCCAAACGATAACGAAAAAGGATAAAAAGTCCTTTTTGCTTGATAAAATACATTTTTAAGGGCATATTTGTCATTCGAGAAATACCCATTTTCAAAGGAGTTTTATTTAGGAATTCTTGAATTCTAATTCAAAAGGAAGAATTAAATTCATGAAATTCCAATTATAATTTCATAATATTCATAACTCACATTTTCCCAAAAATTCTTTCCATCAAAAGGAATATTTATGCTTTCCCAGAATAAAATATGATTTCGTCTTATAATTAATGAGAAGAAAGCGTTTCAAGTATAAATTTGTACCTAAGAATTATTCATAATTTAAGTGACCCAAAAGTCCTTGTAGAAAATATTATTTCCTAAAGTTTCCAATAGTTTCCCATTTAGAGAAACCAATTCTCATTCAGGAAAATACAAAAGTTCCTCAACCATATTGCTATACTTTAGGAAATGGTCACTTACTATAAATAATTCCAATAATGAAAATCCATCTGTTCATACAAATCTAACAAAACACGATGAAATTGCTTTCTTAGAAAGACCATATTCTCGTTTAGAGAAACTAAAAGGATTTGTAGAACATTTCTTAGTAAAACATAATTTCACTAGCATAAAATAGGGATTGTGAACAAGTGGGACTCACCTTATGTCCTTTCGCTTAGCTATATAAATGATCCTCAATTTCGTCACGAAGTCTTTATGGTAAATAACTTTCATTAAAATCATCCCATAACTCATTTAGCATCCATGGTTCACCATTAACATATATCGCTAACAAAGTGCGATCACAAGGAATCTACTACTTTCCTTGTTCCTCCATTCTCATAGAAATGTATTACTTGAACTAATCTAATTTATATATCCATTTCCTATTTCTTCATCCAACATATATATAAGACTTTCATATATCCTTCTTAAATCTCTTATTCATCCGTGAACATTAACAAAAACAATAAATGAATTCATCATCTCTAAAGTTCTGCATTTCTTGCACCTTGTCACCTTTTCTAGTATATATCATAACTTTTGATTCACAAGTCCAATTAATATCAAAATAGTTCAAAAATGTCCCCAAGACATTCCTTTATGATTTCCAACTCATGGAATACCAATTTCATTTGCCATTTCATTCAATTTTAATCATAATCTCCCAACTTTTTCATCCCGTCACAGAACTGGCAGCCCTTGGTATTTAAACCATAACTTTCTATTTACAAGTCTAAATCATGTCACGTTGGTCTTAAGATGATCCTAAGACATTTAAATACAGGTTTTAGGTTATGGGGTTATAGAACAACTGGCCATTTTGTTCAGTTTAATGGTTCTTCAAGCCTGCTTGAACATAATTTCAGTTTGTTCCTTTTTCTTCATACCACTAATTCTCTTTCCTTTCCCATACAACAAACATGCTTTCTACTCATTTTAAGGCATTCTTTCTCATCTAAACATCACATAATCCTTTGATTTTTAGACCAAGAAACTCAGTACTTTCACTTTTAAACAACACAAAATCAACAGCCATGAATAACAATATTTCATTTTCTTCAACAATTAAACCATTTGCTACCTTATTTCCTTCTTCCATATTTGCAACCATGAGCAACTCTTTAAAACATTTTCAAAACACCATAAAACATCATATAAAACACAGTATACATGCCTTCAAATGTATTGTCATACACAACACACACAAAAACCCAAAAACATAGATATTTTCCAAACATAAATGATAATTCACATGAATTTTCTCATAAAATTATCACCAAAATAATCCTTGCAATTTATTCTACAACTTTAATTCAAGAAGTATAGCTTTTTACCTTATTTGTTGAATTCTCCAAGCTTGAAATGTCCCAAGTACTCATTCCTTTCTTCTATAGAAACTCTTTCTCTCTCCTTTTTCTTTTTCTTCCTATTTGCTCTATCTTTTTCTTCCTTTTTCTCTTCTTTTTTTTTCTCCTTTGTAGCTGCTGACTTAAAGCTGTAAAAATAGCATTTCCACTGCCATTCTCAATGGAAAATCATCACATGGTCCATTATGTTATTAATTAATCATATGCCTTATTGAAAAAGCTTATAAATGCTTACTAAATATGCTTATAAAATCTTATTATGAAAGCTTTATGAAAAATGATAATAAAATTTATTTCAACCAATCAAATAAAAATATTTGATCTCAACATCCAATCAATAAATAACACCTAATCTCAGTAGCCAAATTTGAAATGCCACTTGATCTCTTTTGACAAAATTATCATTTTCCTCAGGAAATAACTAAAATTTGGACCAATATACATTTCAGTCGAAAAAACTTTTTTTTCGCCAGTGGAATCTACAAATTTTGCTGAGTTCAATGGCGGGAGTCCAAATTCTCAATTCTTTCTCAATCCTCTTTAATTTGTGATCAAAATCCAATTTGCGGTCAAAATTACAATAATACCCTTAAAAATTCAAATTATACCCAAATGTTTATCTCATTATACTGATTAACTTTTGTTTTGGGCTTATACCCAAATTCTCACTCTTTGCAAAGTAGTCAGCAATTGAAGTACAAAGCTACGGGTAGAATAATCTCAAATTTTCATCTGTCCCTGCAATCTCAAAATTTCCATAATGCCCATAAATATTTTATGACACCAAAACGTTCATCTCATTATAGTGATCATTTCTTGTTCTGGTCACTTATACAAATTATTGTTCTATACAAAGTAGTAGCTATTTAAAGTACAAAAGTAAGGGTTATTACAATATCCCTTCCTTCAAGCAATTTCGTCCTCGAAATTGGGCTTATTTTCGAAATCAAAATTTCTGAAATCCGGGGGTTGTTTGTCCTTTTCTTCCATATATATAATATTAATTGAGTCTTCTTCGGCAATCTTCGTATAAGTGTCCTCTCTTATGGCAAAATGTACACCGCTTATTACTTATCTTTCTTGAAATCGATTTTTTCTCTGTAAAGGACTACTCTATCATTTGATTATTAGGTCTTGCTACCTTTTTTCGTTCTTGTTTAGCTTGCTCTTGATCTTTTCTTTCTAGGTGAGAAGCTATTTCCGTGGTAGCGTTATAACTGGTCAAAGCTGTAGTAATCATTGTTAGCCTTATTTCAGGTCGTAAATCTTTTATAAATTGTCGGGTTCGATCATATTCTGCTTGTACTAATAAAGGGCAATATTTTGAAGGTTGCGTAAATTACTTTTTAATAGTCATTCCTTCTTTCTTGAGACTTTGAAATTCCTCTTCCTTCCTCTCAATTATCCAACGAGGTATAAATTCTTTTCTAAATTCACCTAAAAATTCCTCCCAAGTCCATTCCTTTTGTTCTTGTGCTCGCCCCTTTTTCTTTTTGGCCTACCAGTGTCATGCTGGCCCTCGAAGTCTAAATGTAGTAGATTGGACCTTTCTTCGTTTTGAATAGCCCAAGATAGTTAAATTATCCTCTATTTGTTCTATCTAAAATTCAGCCTTTTCTTTTTGATATGGTTTTCCATAAAATTTAGGAGGGTGGGACTTTAGAAATAGCTCTAAAGCTTGGTCCTTTTCTCTTCAGGATGTTGTTCTTTTTGGTTTGGAGCTTCGGTTACATATTAAAGCACTGCTATGATATTTTGTAATACTTGTGTTATTTCATTCCCTTGAGGCTGTGTTTCCATTTTGGAGATATTGTTTGTAGTAGTATCAGCTGCGTTCTCTTTAGCTTGGTCTCCACCACTATCATGAGTAACCTTTCGCGACATATCTTCTTCTCTTTAAATTTACTTCATGAAACATCAAAAAAATACATGTTAATATTTTCAACACATATGATATGAGATAGGAGAATAATTCCATTTCACACATGTAAACATGTATGTTTTGGGAAATTCATATACTCTCCCATCCTGATAGTATACTTTCATATACATTGCTCTCATGTGATCTCTATCTAACTCTTTAGTGTTTACACCATTAGACATATAGATCCTTCTTTCATTTCCTTAAATTACTCCAGCTCTTTTCATTTCAACTTGTACAGTTACTTTCCTAGGGTTACCCATTCTAGGATTTCTCTTGTCCAAGCACACTTAACTTTGGGGTTCTAATGAGATTTGGTGCATTAGTGCAGGAATGATCGCACCCTCTCACATATTATGACAAAACAGAGTTTCTAATGTTCAAAATATACTACTAGAATATTACACACGTGAGCATATATTAAGCTATGCAATATATATATATATATATATATATATATATATATATATATATATATATAAGGTTCTTAAGCATAAAATTCTCTATTCATCATCTCACCACTACCGATCCCAAAATTGAAAATTCAAAATCTATTATGTCTTGTTAGAGGCTCTGCTATATTCTATAGGAAGCTCTATTATGAATTCCGATATGCTCTAACACCATTTGTAACACCCCATCTTTTCATAGCATAGCATGCTTTATTTTTATAGGATGTCGCCCTATCCAGTTGCACAGACAAGGGGTCTTTGAAATAAACTTCATCCAATATGTAGTGGAATTTTTTCCAAAATTCTTTTATTAAACATTAGAAAATATGTAAAGTCCATTCTCTGATATATATACTCAAGAGCATAACAAGTCTAAGATATAGCATGAGCCTCTGAGAATCCACCGCGCTTCTACGGTGCCTCTGATCCTAAAATTTTCAAAGAGAAATAACACACGTGTGAGTGAAAATTACTCAATGAGTCCCGTGTGTGCTAATATTTTATAAAACAAATAGACAAAAGTATAATCAATTTTGTTTCATAAAACTGTTGCAGGAAAGCATTGTATTTTTCACTGAAAATAGCTCAACAACTCACTAGAAAAAAGCCTTCCCTAAGAATTATTTAAAATCTCAAGCACATTTGGAAAGTCAAACTTTATTAAGATCAATGCCCCTGATGCGAAAATTTTGGGTGTATAAACATCATCAAATTTAAATCCATCCCTTAGTCAAGTTTTAATTAAAATATTAATCTCAAAATACACATAATCGCAAGTATACTTATCGCAAGTATAGAATAGGGAATTAATGAGTATCAATCCTTAAAGGAATAAGAACACACTAATTACTTTTCATTCATTGTTTAACCAACGAAATAATGTGAGAAAATAAGAAAAAGAAAAATAAAGAATATATACAACTCAAGGATGTGAAAATATGCAATTTAGATAAAAGCTCTTGAAAACATGATAATGAAGCACTTAGCCAATGTCACAATCATTTATTATCTTAGTTTCATGAAGGATTTGATATAGACCCACCTTGTTTGCAATCTATGAAATCACTACCTTCTAGTTAAATTAGTGAACATATTCTTTCTCAACCAATTTATCTAAAAGATTTATTAAAATGAATCATCATATAAACCCCTATATTCTAGGTGATTTAAAACATAAAATTAGTCAATGAATCCATATTCTAACAATCTAACCTTTGATTAACAAGTTCTTAACAATTAACCCATTTTTCAAGCAAGTTAAAAGATAACAAATATGAAATTAATTAATTGAAGTCATTACTAACCACTTTTTCAAGCAAATTAATAATAAAAATGAATCAACCAACTCTATAAGAAAACAAGTAATCAAATACCAAGAACAATAATCGATTGATCAAAAGACTAAATTACTTAATAAATTATGAATCCTAAAAACAATGTCAAATTATAATGAAAATATTAAGTACATAATTTTTTTAAGAAAAATAAAATAGAGGTAAAAGAAAGAACTCATAAACAAACCTCCTTCTTCTCATTTGAAAACTCTCTTGAACAAGCCTCCTTGAACTAGTGAATTCCTCCTCCTTTGATTGATTGAATATTTTGCTCTTGGCTTCACTCTCCATCTCTTGTGTTTTTTCTTGGTTTTATCGGCTTCTTAGATGCTAAATTTGTTGCTTAAGAAGTCTTAGCCGAGTAGGAATTGGAAAATATTGAAAATAATTGGAAAATTCCTAATTCGTATACAGAATTTTTGTACTCCAAAGCGGAACTGACGCCGGGTCACTTCGACCCACCTGCTGCCAGGTGTGTTCTCTTTTCCTCCTGAAGCTACTCTATTTTCCTCTGGTTGACCAGAATGGACCTGGCGCCCGGTGAGATCGGGAAATTCTCCACTTTTGCTCGAATCAACTCAAATCTGCACAAATTTGTCAAAAACACTTTTCACAAGCAAAATGTCAAATAGGAAAGAATATGCCTAGTTATTACAACAACAGTATCTCAATATAACCTCAAATAACTAGGAATATAATGATGATTTTATCCCCTATTAGTCCCATATCTCGAGCATATTGGGAAAATCACGTTTTACAATATCATTGCCCCATATTTTAAGAAATGCTGGCTTCCTTATCAATAGAAGGTTGACCTGCGTGCAAAGCGCACAAGGCTTTGCCTTTGATATCACAGTCTTGTTATGATAAGGAATGAGCCTACAATACTCAACTGTGTATTGTTAGAGTGGTAAATTATACCAAGTCTTTTTACTTGCAGTAGTATGGGTCCCCACTCTATACTCCCCTCACCATGAGGTTGACAAGGGTTGATTGTAGATTGGGTGTCTTGCTCAGGATCAACTAATTAATGGGTGCTTACGCATTAGGACAATGCTAGCTGTTGAACTGGCTAATTCCAATATCCTGTCACCCTATCTGGAATAAGGTAATCCCCAGGACTGGAACCAGGTTACTTGGAGTTGTCCATCTTTAATGCAGGCTTGTACAAAAGTCATAGCCCCTACTGAGTACTCAGAGTTTCCACTGGTTCACAAGACCAATCTAATTCCATTGGCTCACAAGGCCAATCAAATGTTCCATTCCTAAAGGAATATATAAATAAAACATTTTTTTGGGCCAAAATAACATTTTTCAAACGTTAATCTCATACCGAGAGATTGTTTTCCAAACCATATTAAAAGAGGATAAAAAGTCCTTTTTGCTTGATAAGATACATTTTCGAGGGCATTTTTGTCATTTGACAAATACCCAATTCCAAAGGAGTTTTGTTCAGGAGTTCCAAAATTCTAAAGCTAAAGGAATAATTAAATCTAAGAAATTCCAATTAGAATTCTATAATATTCATAACTCACATTTTCCCAAAAAAAATCCTTTCCTTAAAAAGCAATATATATGCTTTCCCAGAAAAAATATGATTTCGTCTCATAATTAATGAGAAGAAAGCCTTTCAAGTATACATTTGTACCTGAGAATTATTCATAATTTAAGTGACCCAAAAGTCCTTGTAGAAAATATTATTTCCTAAAGTTTCCAATAGTTTCCCATTCAAAGAAACCATTTCTCATTCAGAAAAACCATATCTTGTTTAGGAAAACACAAAGGTTCCTCAACCTCATTGCCATACATTAGGAAACGGTCACTTACTATAAATAATTCCAATAATGAAAATCCATGTGTTCATTCAAATCTAACATAACATGATGTAATTTCTTTCTCAAAAAAACCATATTATCGTTCAGCGAAATCGAAAGGATTTATAGAACATTTCTCAGTAAAACATAATTTCACTAGCACAAAACAGGGTTTGTAAACTTGTTGGACTCACCTTATGTTCTTTCACTTAGCTATATAAATGGTCCTCAATTTTGTCACTGTCACACCCCACGCCCACAGGGCGTGGCACGACCGTATCACTAGAGTATTTCCCTAGTAATACGAAGCCTTTATTAAAAACTTAAACAATCAAATATATTTTCTCCCAAAAATAATAAACTAAATAACTTTATAATTAAATCTTCCCAAGGAATTTTTTTTTGAATCTATTCAATAAAAGTTTGATCAAAACCTAAATACAATATGTATACCTCGTTACATAAGAGGACAAAACTAATTCCTACACTTGTCTTTTCTAGTACTTAAATAACATAGGTAGAACTTAAAACAGATAAGATAATATAGGCCATTGAACAAAATCCTGAATTTCTAACTTTGTGCTATAGGCTAAACACATTCTTAGTTGAAAAGGCCTTTGTACCAATCATCATTATTAAAATCTAAAAGGAGGAAAATTAAAAGGGTGAGCCAACCACATGCTCAGTAAGTAGCATTGAATCACTTCCCCCGAAAATTTTTTATTACACCTTTACATAATATATATACATTTATACAACATTAACAATCACATTTACAAGGAGGTAATAGTTAATATGGAATATTTAGTTCTAAATATTCTTGTAACATAATAAGAAATATAAAAGCTTTTATTGGCCTAAAACTCAGTAAATTTCTGAAGACATTTAAGTATTTCTAATATGCATTATTTAAAATCTTCAACCAATTAAAAACTAATTTTCTAGATAAATATATATAATCCATATAGAAACATAAAGGCATGAGAATGTGCCTGAAATCCTTTCATAACAAACTGTTTTTTTTTTTTTTTTTTTTGGTAAACAAAGCATCAGAATAGCCTGAAATCATGCTTTGGCTACAAACACCCAACCCTTTGACACCAAAAAGCAACATTGAAAACCCTTTTTTTTCTTTAAATAATAAAACCTCAAGGATGCTTGAAGAAGGGTTAAGGCCACGAAGTGACTCGTGTTCCATTCCCATTCGGTTTTCAAAAAGCCCTTTTTTTTCTTTTCTTTTTTTTCTCGATAATCCCTTCATCAAACCAGAAAAGTATATGGTACATTCATACAATGCAATACAACAAATAATCATGCATACAAAACATATGGAAACATTTGTTCACAGAAATTCATATATCCATTACCTTTTTCTAATTGAATTAACTTATTCAGTTAGGAAAATCCAAAAAGGCTTAACCTGCCCTTAGCGGTCCAAAAAGATTGAAACTTCGTTCTGCATAAATCTAAAAAGACGAGTTCCATCTTAACATTGTTCCAAAAAGTTTTAGCTCACCTTAGAGGTATCACATTCAAAGAATATAAATAGATTCCATCATGTACAAACTTCATCGAATACATTCACAAGAAACAATATATGTATAACGTTTAGACATAAACACCAAAATGCATACTATGCCTTACTCAATCATTAAAACATATACTTTGAGAAAATACCATACTTTGTTCTGGAATTTATAACCAAAATAATATTTTTATCATATTATTTGTACTAAAAAATAGAAGAGATTCATTCCTACTTACCTCTTAATGTCAACGTTCAAGACTCGTAACAACCTATGGTGTTCTTTCTCCAAACTATATGAACCCTCTCTATTTCTTTATCTGTTGACGGCTCCTGGGAAAAAAAAATGGTATTTTCCACAAACTTTCCTATTTAATGAATAGGTTTAGGGTTTTTCCTACCTCTTTAATAATTTCACCCAAATCCTTTGTTACTTAAAATATTAACCAAATAGAATTTTAATTCTTATTGTGTTAGGATTCGACCCTAAAAATCTTAACAAAATCTAAAATATCTTTGTGAATAAAAGACCTCAAAAAAGAGCGGGTATTACAGTCACGAAGTCTTTAAGGTAAACAACCTGCATTAAAATCATTTCTTAACTCGTTTAGCAGTTATGGTTCACCGTTAACATATATGGCTAACAAAGTGCGTTCACAAGGAATCTACTACTTTCTAGGTTCCTCCATTCTCATGGAAATGTATTACTTGAGCTAATCCAACTTATATATCCATTTCCTATTTCTTCATCCAACACATATATATAAGACTTTCATATATCCTTCTTATATCTCTTATTCATCCATGAACATTAACGAAAACAATACATGAATTCATCATCTCTAAAGTTCTGCATTCCTTGCACCTTGGCACCCTTGCTTTTTTATATCGTAACTTTTGATTCACAAGTCTAATTAATATCAAACTAGTTCAAAAATATCTCCAAGACATTCCTTTATTATTTTTAACTCATAGAATACCAATTTCCTTTGCTGTTTCATTCAGTTTTAATCATAAACTCCTAACATCTTCATCCCGTCATTGAACTGGCAGCCCTTGGTATTTTAAACATAACTTTCTATTTACTAGTCGAAATCATGTCAAATTGGTCTTAAAATGATCCTAAGACATTTTGCTACACTTTTCAGGTCATGGGGTTATAGAACAACCGGCCATTTTGTTCATTTTAATGGTTCTTCTAGTCTGCTTGAACAGAATTTCTGTTTGTTCCTTTTTCTTCATGCCATTAATTCTCTTTTCTTTCCCATACAACATACATGCTTTTTACTCATTTTAATGCCTTCTTTCTCATTTAAATATCACACAATCCTTTGATTTTGAGACACAAGCAACCCAATAATTTCACTTTTAAACAACACAGAATCAACGGCCATGAATAACAATATTTCATTTTCTTCAACAATTAAACCATTTGCTATCTTATTTCCTTCTTCTATCTTTGCAACCATGAACAACTCTTTCAACCATCTTCAAAACACCTTCAAACATGATATAAAACACAGCATACATGCCTCCAAATGAGCCTCCATACACGGCACACACAACAGCCCCAAAACATAGATATTTTCCAAACATGAATCATAATTCACATGATTTTTCTCATAAAATTATCACCAAAATAATCTTTGCAATTTATTCTACAACTTTAATTCAAGAAGTATAACTTTTTACCTTATTTGTTGAATTCTTCAAGCTTGAAATGTCCCAAGTACCCCTTCCTTTCTTCTATAGAAACTCTCTCTCTCTCTCTCATTTTTCTTTTTCTTTCTATTTTCTCTAACTTTTTCTTTTCTTTCTTTTTCTTCTTTGTAGCTGCTGACTTCAAGCTGTAAAAACAGCATTTTCACTGCCATTCTAAATGGCAAATCATCACATGGTCCATTATTTTATTAATTAATCATATAACTTATTGAAAAAGTTTATAAAAGCTTACTAAATAATCTTATATAATCTTATATATTATGAAAGCTTTATGAAAAATGCTTATAAAATTCATTTCAACCAATCAAATAAAAACATTTGGTCTCAACATCCAATCAATAAATGACACCTAATCTCAATAGCCAATCTTGAAATGCCACTTGTCCTCTTTTGACAAAATTTCCTTTTTCCTCAGGAAATAACTAAAATTCAAACCAATATACATTTTAGTCAGAAAAAATTTTATTTCACTAATGGAATATACTAATTTTGTTGAGTTCAATGGTGGAAGTCAAAATTCTTAATTCTTTCTTAACCCTTTTCAATTTGCGGTCAAAATCCCATTCACTGTCAAAGTTATAATAATACCACTGAAAATTCAAATTATACCAAAATGTTTGCGTCATCATATTGATTTTTGTTCTGGGCTTATACCTAAATTCTTACTCTGTACAAAGTAGTCACCAGTTGAAGTACAAAGGTACATGTAGAATAATCTTAAAATTCCATCTATGTCCCTATAATTTCAAAATTCCCATAATTCCCCTAAATATTTTTATCACACCAAAACGTTCATATCATTATCTTGATCATTTTTTGTTCTGGTCAATTATACAAATTCTCATTCTATGCAAAATAGTAACTATTTAAAGTACAAAAGTAAGGGTTATTACACATATGGCATGCTCAATCAGAAAACACACATATTTACATAGCATACACTACACACAATCATAGGAGCATTCCATATACCTATTATACACACATAATTAGCAAGCAGAGTAGAAATTCTCAAATCTCCAAAGTACATATATCAAAATCCTAAATTCCTATAAGAATCATCATTTCTAAACTCTTGCTGCCATCATCACAACGCAGTCTTATCCACTAGATCGAAGCTAAGATAGTCGAATCTTCTATAAGCATACTTATCAAATTACCCAAATTACATATCTATTCTCTTCAACATAAACTTTCTCTCAAACCTCATCAAGGTTATCATCATTATAATACATAGAGATAAAGTTACCTTTCTTATCAATGTATCAATCTAGAGGCAATCACCTGTATCTTCTGTTGGGTATCTTAGGCTCGTATCCTATACGGCGCAGCAGAAAATAAATGAGATACCATCCCAGGACCTGCCTATGTGTGGAAAAAAAGACATAAAGATAATAAATGTAACAACTTTTTACCTTTGTTTGATCGTTTGAAGAACAAAATTTCTTCTTCAAGTCGAGGCGCGATCCAGCAATCCTCTTGTGCAAACTCCATGAGAGTTGGACGTCTAACCACTAATCACAGTGTGTGATTATTTTTAATAGTAATCCACACAGAAAATACTCAAGCACCAAAATATTTCTGTGCTAGCAGAAAAATAAGACGGCTAGGATTGTTTTGTTTTTTTCAGGAAAAACGAGAAAGAGAGAGGGAAGAAGAAGCTATTGTTTCATGTGTCTTCAGCTAGGATTTTTATGTGTTACATCTATATGTTACACAAAATTCCCTTACCAAAACTGAGAATTCTAATCTTATTAGAATTCCCTAATTGTAATTAGAAATATCAAGTTCTCACAATTATAATTTGGACTATAAATTATAACTAATTATAATTTGTCCACAACAACTTCTATTTCTCTCAATCAACCCCACTATGTCATCAAATAACATCTTGAGTATATAATCCTCTATTGTGTGTGACCTATTAAGTTTCCTAGTTAATTGGTAGAGAACATGAATTAATTCAAACGTCTTTGAGATTAATAATCTATAATTAATTAGAATTAATCTTATTAATTCTAATCAAGATAGGTTTATTAATCCATCAATTAATAAACTCATATTCCCAGATCATGAGCGGTATCTAGTAACACATCATAACCACCCAAGAGTCTAGAAAGTCAAGTGGCATGACATGAACCCTTCAATAACAAACTTCAGTGCAATTAACTCCTTTCACCATACAATATCTTATTCGTTTTGGAGTACGGAATTAGTGCCAACTCCCTCCAAAATTAATTCTGGTCTGAATACAATAGTACTTGTACTAGAAACCCACTACTCTAGATATGTATCAATTGAAACTATTTCCAATACACATATGCCTTGGCCAAGGACTTCTCGAGTAGTAATTCCTACAAGTAGCCGTGAGATATTCGCCCCTACTATTAGGAGTGGTGAATCTTTTATTAACCCTCTCAATTACTTTCGTTTACCTCACAATGTACCCAATATCCATCCCATAGGCGGCCCTCGATCAAGCTCTGAAGATTGAAATCAAAGTACAATGTTCAGCAAATAAAGTACCTTAGAGATCTCAAGTCTAAGGATATTTGCACGTTTGCTATATTAAGATTATATTACTGGCACTAAATAGTTATCCATGTGATTATCTCAAAGCTAGGCCATCCAATGAACTTGTTCCATTAACAAGTATCCATGTGTTAACTTTGAGTATCTCAATACTCATGGTTATGAGAACCACCACCTGATCAAATCAGGAAGTCTAACACATGCTAGTCTTAACGCATTAATAATATCCTGTCTCATTAATTCTATGACTAGGGACTATTTAAATACTAACACCATCCAGTGTAGTAGGAATCTTATATCATAATTTTCTTAACATAGTGTTGTACTGGGGACTTTATCGAATAGTTATATTACTTAAAGTAAACAAAAGAAATTGTAAGATAAATAATGCCTTTTATTAAAATAAAATGTGTGATATACAATGTACAAGTGATTGCCTCTAGGGCATAACACTAACATTTTGTATGTTACACATTTATTTAATAATACAAGGCATTCTTTATCTTTCAGTTTGTTTTATTTATACTTTCGTGTGAATATAACTGTTAGATAAAGTCTCAAGTGCAATATTGTGTTAAGGAAATTATGATAGAGATAATGATGTGAGGTTCCTACTACACTGGATAGTATTTGTACTTAAATTATCCCTAGTCATAGTATTAATGACATGTGTTATACTTCGTGATTTGATCAAGTGCTGGTTCTCACATCCGTAAGTATTTTAATACTCAAAATTAATACGTGGATGCTTGTTACTAGAACAAGTACATTAAATGACCTAGTCAAGAGATAATCACATGGATAATTATTTAGTGTCAATGATAGAATCTCATAATAGCAAATGTGCAAGTATCCTTAGACTTGAGGTCTCCAAGATACTTTGTTTGCTTAGCGTCGTGCTTTGATTCTAATCTTTGGAGTTCTGACAAGACCACCAGTGGGATGGATATTGGGTACAATGTGAAGTAAACAAAAGTAGTTGAAGGGATTAATAAATGATGATGATGATGATGATGATGATGATGATGATGATGATTATTATTATTATTATTATTATTATTATTATTATTATTATTATTATTATTATTATTATTATTATTATTAACGTGTCTCAAATAATTATAATATAGCCATTAGTATGATTTTTATAATATAACTCAACATCTATTACTCATAAAATTTACATCTATGTTATTCATTTATTCACTCGTTAATGTATTTGAATGCTTATCTATTTATTTATTTATGATCAATCATTTATCTAATATTTATTGTTCGTGATTTGTTATTCAATTATTGTTTGTTTATTAAAATATTAATTTATCATTATTAGAATTATTTGTTATCATTTCTATTATTTATTATAAATACTCTTTTTTATTATTATTTGTCATTATCTACTATTATATATTATTAGTTATTATAATTATCTTCTAGTATTAATAATAATAATTATAATTATTATTATTATTATTATCTATTAGTGTTATTATTATTAATACTCAATTGTTAATTATTAGTATTAATTGTTGTTAGTAAAATCATTATTTACTACTTATTGATACAACTATTAACAAATAGTAGTTGTTACCATCATCATCATCATCATCATCATCATTTTCTTCTCTCCACTTGGTAGTACGCTTATTGTGTGCCTTGATAGAGTACGAAATATGATAATGTACTTTGCTGTGAGACTATTTAGAATGGTGATTACTTAAATATTTTAACTTCCTCTGATAATAGGAGAGGGTTTCCAAGGTCAAAGGACAACACAATAATATGAGGATAAACCCTATAGACCGAGGAAGTAAGTCTGTGCATTAAATATTTAACATAAAAGCTTTGAATTGCAAGTTAGTTGGAAAATGTTTGTTATCTCAATGACGTGATTGACTAGAATTAGGGGTGGCAATCGTGTCGTGTTCGGGTTGGCGGGTCGTGTCAACTTGAGATAATTACACTTGACGAGTCAACCCGAACACGACCCGATTAATAAACGTGTTGTGTCGTGTCAACCCATTTATTTTCGTGTCGTGTTCGTGTTATAAAACGGGTTGACACGACATGACATAATTAGACACAAAAATTAAATAAATAATTACTAAATTCGTCAACCCGAATACCTACTAAACCCGTCAATCTGTGCACCATTACACAAAAAATTTGAAAAAATCAAATTAAATTATATAAAATTAAAAAACTAATAAAATAGTCCATAAAGTCATAAATAACCAATAAAATAACAAATCATCCCGCTAAATATTTAGAGATCTTAATAAATTCATAAGATTTAATCTTAAAAATCTAAACAAATGTAATTTTGCAATAAAATTAGATTATTCAAGAAATTATTTTCTCTAGATATTTAGAACAACAATTTTGTTGTAGCATGCCGAGAATTTTAAAGAGCAAATGGAGAGCAAAAAACGAGCACGAAAGGAAGGCTTGTCCTTGTAGGGTGTAATTCAAATTATCTTTGTCTCAATGTCAGAAATAGCATAGTATTCGAACTGGTCAATCGATGCTGAGTGAACCTTACCCTCTGGTAAATGCACCACACGAGCTTCATTTCATTCTATATTCGATTCGACTCGTAGGCATATTACATACATTATTTCCTAAAGGTCTAACCTTCCCTTTAGACTCGCGTAAGGTCGTTGCTTACCAACTCGTACTAATATTATTATAGACACTAAATAATAATTAATTAAGAATGATTCATTTACTATGTATCAAGCAAATAATTATATTAACATCATCTATTTTCTTTAAGATGTCTCATATAATTAAACAAAATAGACACACAAATAATTTAATTAATTCATATAATAAAATTTAATTCAATTAATTCATGTAAAAAATTAAATTATCTAATTTTCTATAGTAAAATTTGTAGGGTATTACAAAAAGTGTTAAATATAAATATTAAAAAAAGTTAAACGGGTTCGCGGGTTGAAACGGGTTAAAACAGGTTGAACCCGTTTATGACCTGTACACGTTTAAAGTTAAACGGGTCGACCTGTTTCGACCCGAACCCGCGAAACCCCAACCCTAACCCGCTATAACCATGTCGTGTTCGTGTCGTGTTGGCGTGTCGTGTTCAATATTGCCGCCCCTAACTAGAATACAAGCTTGACTGTTTCTCAATAAAAATTTTCCTTCAAACAAAGTTTTTATTGGAAAATCATCTTTTAATTGTAAAATGATTTTACAATTGGTCATTTGGAAATCATTGCATGACCAAAGTATGTTAAAAATGTTTTCATTGAGATTGCATTCTAATCGATGTATTGAATGTTAAGTATTCAATATGGGTAGGCCTTTAGGATTAACCTTTGGAGGGTAAGGTAAGTCTTTCAGTAGGAGGCTATCTCTGGGAGATGAGCTCCATCTGAAAAAGGTGACAGTCCTAGTGGATCAGGTTGGTTCGAGCTAGCACCTCAGTCTAAGTGGGCTAATATTTCGAGGGTGGACATCTAGTAAGTTAGGGTAAGTGATGGAAAAGTATCTTACCAGTGGGCTGTACACCTACTACATTGTGATGTAAGGTTTCACAGTTTTTGTCATGACGCAAGGTTTCATGGCAAGGCTATGATGCAAGGTTTTATACCCTATTTATTTAGAGTGGTTTTTGTATAATACAAATATTTGTGACTTTGTTTGTTGTGATGAATACCAGTCACATTGATACAGAAAATGTTTGACTTGCAATCCACTTTTGATAAATGGTTTCTAAGTACATTAATGAAATTTATTTTGATTCAATCATGAGCACACATAGAGCTTATGAGCTATATTTCACACACTCCTTTGATGTTATATAGAACTACCAGCTTTAGCAAGGTTGCGGCCTATTAGAAGATAATTATCTTTAATTCTTTAATTTTGTTCCTGGTTGAGGATTGTTTCATTTATGTAATTTGAGAGACTAATAGACATTGTTTCCTTGCATTAAGATTTTGAGTTATTTCAACTTTTGTTATTACTTTACCTAGTTGTAAAGACCTCTGGTCCTTTGAACGGGGAGACATTCCTGCCCTTTTTTGGCACTTATGTTATGGGGTGTTACAAGTGGTATTAGAGCACGGTTTAGGCTTAATTGATTATTTAGACTTTATATCTTAAGTATTCCAATCTGGTACTAGCATGAGTGATTTGTTTATATGATAGTTAGAGGATTTGCATATGACACATGAGTTTGGCCATCAGGTTGTGCCAGTGTACCTACCTGAGTTCCCCATAACAGACCACGTTCATTTGACACGGAGTCAGAACTTGGATCAGGTTGGTTTGAGTTGGGGAGCAGTGACAAAAATATGAAAGTTAAGGTTTCTAACCGTATAATGTATAAGGATAGTGAGGGTGAGAAGATAGAGCTCGAGGTCCTTGAGCTGGAGTTGCCTGAGCTAGAGAATGGTGCCAGTGATGAGTAAATGATAGACCTTCCTACACCAGTAATTGGCCTAGTTACTGTTAGCGAAGGTGAGGAGAGGGCACCAAATCATGATATTGACGGAGAGAGCAGAGGGAAGGCTGTTGACTCTGATGATAAGAATGGAGAGGAGCTAGTTGATTCTGATCGTGAGGGAAGAGAAGAGATGGATATTTATGATAGTGAGGAGGAAATGGAGGAGACAGTGGAACCTTCCCCAACCCCACCTATAGTGGAGTTTGCCCTGGATACAACCAGTGAGGATTTAGGGGAGTCCGATGATGATATATCTTGGTTAGAGAGTGAGATAGTTAAGTTGAAGAGTATGCTTGCAACAACCATGGAGGAATTTTGGGAGGCAACCTTAAAAATAGAGGAGAAAGGAAAGAGGAAAGTTTAGGGAAGTCCCAAGTGGCTAGAGTTCAGGGGTAGAGTTTTTGGTTTTGTGGATGGATTTGGGATAGACTTTCCCAAGAATGCTGGGGGTTGATTGGAGGAACATTTTTTGATCACTCTAGTGATAAGTTGATAAGGGAGGAGATTTTATCTCTGTGTGTCATAATGATGATAACTTTGATAAGGCTATGAGATAAAGTTTATGTTGATAGGAACAATTAGATATTTTTGGGAATGTGATAAGTATGTCTATATGAGAGTCTTTGGGTATAAGAGGACTACACGTTATCAAGATGTATATGAACTTTATACTTATTTTAGTCTTTCGATTTTGACTATCCTAGTTCCGATTTGATGGATAGGACCGTGTTATGATGATTGAAGCTTAGAAATATAATTATTGCTGGAATTTAGGATTTTAACATTTGTACTTTGGAGATTTGTGATTTTCTGGCATGCCTGCTAGTTATGCATGAATAATAGGATATTGCCTAGAATACCCTATGATTGCGTGTAGTGTATATTATGTAAAATATCTATAAAATATCTTTATATGTATTTTATTTGACTGTGCATACTACATGAATTTACTTATTTTTAGTACATGACATGTTTGCATTTTTATTTTGGGATAGAATAATTTGGTTGAGGGATGTTACTCTGAGAGGTATTTGAATATTGCATGAGAAATAGCGATTAGTGGATATAACCATACCAACGAAGGAGGAAGACCTAGATAGGATGACTTCAAGAACAGTTTTGAAGACTCGAAATTTTCGTGCTAAAAAAAAAGTTGGTGGAACAAATTGAAGAATAAGGGAAGGCATGTAAGGATTACTTCAATAGAAGCTACTCAAAATTCAACAAATTGTCATTATTGCAGAAGGAAGGAACACATGAAAGCAAATTGTTAGTTCAAGGAGTTGAACTAGAGATGGTTCAAGTGTGGAGATTCTACTCATCCAAAGGAGAGTTGCTCGAGACTATTTCAGTTTAAATAAGGAAACCTCACTCCTCCATCACATTCGATTAATTGATAAAACACACTAGAGTTGCTCAAGTGCCCGTATTGGAACAAAGAAAACATGGGAACTGATGCAACTCGGAAACATTGTGAAGATTCTTAGGATTAGACTGTTACTATTGTATTTCTTTAAAGGAATTGCGATCCTTATGTCACCTCTGGTTTGGCTACGAAAGAATGTACACTGCACTTGTAAAAGAGGAAGAATAAGAAGAATCTCCAAGAGCTTAAGAGAAGATCAAAGTTTACACTTTCGAAAACCAGGCATTGTACGCAGATGTATCGAATTAGGGAGGGAAAGCCATGTTGGAGAATTGCTATAGTGGTGATTCAATCCAACTTCTTTACTCTTCCCTTCAAGTTTCCTCATGCAAACTATATCTTTTCACCCATTCTTGATGTTTTGAACTTTCTTTTAAGATTTGAATATAGAAATCCACCTTAGCTATTTTACTCATTGTTAGAAAGCTATTCTTGATCAAATGCATCTACAAGGTACCCAATCTCTTTGTATCGTTTAAATGTTAACTGTTTATTCCTTATCTCATTGGACGTGTTCTAGAAATTTCTTATTCTTCTTCGTTCTTCTGATTTGCACACTTTGTCATATGCTCTTTCTTTCGAGCTATTTCGTGCCAACTTTTTTCTTTTCCAGTTGTTGGGAATTTTTTTTCTAAACACTTGGTTGATTTAAGCAACTATTTCTACTCTAATCAACGATTGCAATTGTTAGGTATCGAACTTTTCAACGATTTTCTAAATGCTTACCATGCTGCCTCTACAACGACTTTCTATTTTTACTTCATTGGATTTACTCTATTCATTTCTTGTCTTATTTCATTCCTCTGAGTTAGCACCGTGGTTTGTGTCTTTTCTACATAACCTCTCTTATCCTTAAAAATCCTAATGTTACCATTTCCACAAATATTTCACTTTTTTATTTTTAGGGTTTTCTTTGATACTCAAAACTTTCTTTTCTTTCCCTAACGATAATGATTTGATATGCTTATCTTTTTACTTGACGTCTCCTATTATTTCTTGAAAATTTTCTATTAATAGTTGAGAATTCAAGGAGCTATTCCTTATCACACAAAAAAAGTGTTCAATTCTTGTCAATCACAATAAAATTCTTTAACAATCAACTATTCCAGTCTTGTCATTTTACCTATTTATATTTTCTTAAGTTATTAAACTTCTCATGCCATTAAATTTGGCCTACTCATCATTCTTATATCCTCTTTGAACTCATATTATTCGTTTTGAACTCACAAAATCGCCTTGAGAAATGGCGTGCACAGGAGATTGAGACTGTAGCTCATGTCTCATCGAAGAAACTTTAGTCACACGATATAGATTATTCTACTTATCACATGAAGTTGACACCCAGTAGAGGAATTTTGAAGCATCATAAAAGGGGAAAGTTAAGTCCTAGATATTTGGGATCGTTCCAAGTAACTGAAAGAATTGGCCCAATTGGTTGCAGAATGGATTTGCCAGAGGGGTTAACTGGGATACAATGTATTTCATGTATCTTAGTTATATGAGTATAATCCTAATCTGGATCATGTTCTGAATGAGGAACTGTTGGTTTTACAACCCGATCTGAGTTATTTCGAGAAGCCAGTAAGGATTTTTGATAGAAATATTAAAACACTTTGGAATAAGCAGATTCCTATAGTAAAGGTTTTGTGGGATCATCATGGTATGCAAGATGCTACTTGGGAGGTCAAGGATTGGATAAGGCGAAAGTATCCAGATTTGTTATCGAGGTACGATAACCTAAATTTCGGGACAAAATTTTTTTGAGGGGAGGATATAATACCCCGTCTAAACCCTAACTTTTGTATGGGGGAAATGGGAGCATTGAAAAACATCTTGCATGTACATATGAAAATTAAATTATATTATCTAAGTATTGGCAGGTGTATGTATTTATATGCACATATTTGTTCATAATATTAAATTGTGTTTTAGCTCGCCTAGTGAACTTACGAAGCCTTTATGTTGGGAAATATGAGTTATCTAAAGTTTAGAATTTTTATTGGTATATGAAATGCTTTGGTTGAGAGTGAAAGGAATTTGGTTGTTAACATAGGCACATGAGTTATTGTGGTCTAGTGGTTAAGCCTTAGAAAATATTTGTTGGAGACTCAAGGGCAAATCCTAACTCTAGCACAAATTATTTCCTTTTTCTTTTTCCATCCTTTTCCAACTTGGCCGAAACTTTTCCTTTTAGTCGCCACTTGAGATTTCCTATTTGTTTGGATTTTTATTTTCCTTGAAATGCTTAAAGGGGAATAATAATAATAATAATAATAATAATAATAATAATTATTAATAATAATAATAATAATAATAATAATAATAATAATAATAATTATGTAGTGAGGTTGCATTTGCAAAATACGACCTCGTAAAATGAGGTTGCATTATTTAAATGTTTTTATTTTTATTTTCAATTTGATTTTTGTTTTTCTTTGAGTGTGAGGTTCAAACCATAATTATAGACAATTATTCATGGGCACAGTGTCAAAGGAGCTACAATGATGATATATTGGCAAGGTTACAAGCTCAGATTAACGTTTTTTGTGAGACGTCACTTGAAGCTTCAATCAAATCCTTTGTTGCCAATACAAACATGTCTATTAGGGGGTACGAAGAATGTTCTCAATGAATGAGCCATCAAAGAACACAACTAACCAAGTTGGTTGAAAATGCCATAAAGGCACATACACTTGCACAAGAGGACCCCCAAGGAGAGGAGAGAGGATATGAGGAACAATTGCCCAATGTGATGGAGAAAATTTTTTATTCTAATCTATGCTCTCATATTTCTAATTTTTCTTTGTCACATGAATTTATATGTGCTTCTCAACTCATGGAGCCTAATGATGCCATTGATGACGTGTTGAATTTACCATACCTCAAGGAGTTGGATCTTTCAACGCTATATTATAAGAAGTCCTTGGAGGATGGTCGTAATCTCTACCCTTCACCCCAATTGCAGGGGGGTAACTTGGTATTTGTTGAAGCATTGAAAAGCAAGAATTTCTTGATTCTATCTTTAAAAACTCAACTACTAAGTTTTAAGGGGAATTTCAATTGTGACAAATCTTTTGAAGGGCTAAGTAGTGATTCTCATCTTTACACACTTTTTAGACATAATTTACATATTTGTGTTGGAAACTTGATTTGCATGTTTAAAAGAGTATTATGGAAGGGTCGGGAGGGGGGGGGGGGTTCTTGCATGTATATTCATTGCAACTAATATTCTCCATGAACCCTCTATTTAACAAAAACCTCTCTTGTTTCTACTTTCATCATCCTTACCTTTTTCAATGAGCATTAATTTCTTTTTCAAAGGTTTGATGAGGAAGCATGATGAGTGGAAAGAGTTTATATCTGTGTTTGGTGTTTAGAGTTGTTAGGTGTTATTTCCCCTAGTAATAAGGAAAATATTTTCCTTTCTAAGTGTGGGGAAGTGAGTCGTGTCTTTATTTGTTTTCTTAGGATTTTTAGTTTGTTTTCTTTTATTTAGGTGTGTCTTTCTTTTTTTATTATTTTCTTTGTGTTTTCTTTTGAAGATTTGAATAAAGTCCTCTTGAACAAGCTCTTCTCTCTATTTCATGTTTTATTATTTATTGGCATTTTATTGCACTTGGGGGAGTATTGTGTTAACTTTCTACTCCTCTATTATTGTTGGTCCTTTTGGAGATGCTTTCTTGTGTTTATTTTTTACCAATGAGGACATTGTCCAGTTTAAGTGTGGGGGACTAGTTTGGTAATATTATTTGTCCAAGTTTTTATCAATTATCTTGGTATTTTCTTGATATCAAACAATTTGGTTGAGAATTTTAAAATTTTGAAAATGTCTATAATAGAGTTATGATTTTCTTTTCAACTTAAGATATGAATTTATCATTCATTATGGTTGGATTTTTATTAAAAAAGTAAACTTGTGTATTAAGTTGGATTTTTGCTAAGTCTTGAGAATTTAAGTTAACCTTGGTTATACTTGGTATTTGAGTTTTATTTTATTCTTTGAGTTTGAATGTAGATAATATGATGAAATATGGGAAGAGTTGTGGATGAATTCTTGTACTACAAATTTAAAATTTGCTTGACTTTGAATTGTGAATAAGGAATGTGAGATGAAAAAAAAATGAGTTGAAAAAATGCTTTTATCTTTGAAAAGAAGAGAAAGAGACCTTTTGCTAAAAAGGGGGGCCAATACGGTGAGTGGAAAAGAAGAAACAAAGAAGTATCACACTCTCTTGAGGCTATCCCGAAAGTAAAAAGGTAAGGAAAGAAAGAAGAAAGAAAAAGAAAATTGCCGAAATAAATGATGACTATAAGGGGACCAATACAGTGTGTGAAGAGAAATCCATACACTTGAGGCTATCAATTCCCAATGTCATGGAAAAAAAAAAAAGAAGAGTAGAGTGTTTTCCTTATTTCACTAACTTGAGTTGTGTAAATTTGAGTTTATAATACTTGAATTGGTTAAATGGCTTAACTTATATGATTTATATTATCTATGTTTTTACTCGAGGAGTAGGATGATTTTCTTATACTAGATATAAGCTTGTTTAACTTAACTTTGATAGCCTTGGGATTGTTTGATTTAAACATGAGTTTACAAAGTTTTAAAGGGTTAAATGAATGACAAATTTATATTTAGGGTTGGAAGAAGGTTATGTCTTCATTATGGATGAATTTTCTATGTAAAAATTTGCTAAATTATTTTGTCTTGTTCTAAATGCTTAGTGTTTTAAATCTTGTTTGCTTGTGAATAAGCAAAAGTTCAAGTGTGGGGGTATGTAATAGGGGCTAATATCATAATTATTTTCCTAATTTTTTGAGGTTGTTTTGATATACTATTGTTGTAATAACTAGACATATTCCTTTTTATTTGACATTTTACTTGTAAAAAGTGTTTTTGACAAATTTGTGCAGATTTAAGTTGATTTCGAGCGAAAACTCTAGAACAGACCTGGCGCCAGGCCCAGCCAAAGGACTAGGCGCCGGGTCCATTCTGGTTGAACAACAAAAATAGAGAAGAACAGAGTAGATCCGGCACTAGGAGGGCCAACTAGACCCGGTGCCAGGTCCACTCTGCACAGAGACGGTTGTGCGAGAATTTGGAATTTTTCAAAGGATTTTAGTATTTTCTAAATTCTATTCGATCTAGACTTCTCAAGCAATGAATTTTGGTATCAAGAAGGCTTATAAATATGAGAAAAACACAAGAGAAATGTGTGATTTGAAGGATCCAAGCTAGCTACTCAATCACCACACAAAGGAGCATTTTTCAAAGGAGGTTTTCAAGAGAAGAAGAAGGGTTTGTTTATGAGTTTTATCTTTTATCCTTTGTTTACTTTTCTTTAACAATGATGTGCTTAATGTTTTGATTGTAATTAGATTATAATTTTGATTTAATTGGAATTTTTGATCAATCTATTATTATCTTTACTATTTGATTACTTGTTATCATTGATTACTAATGTGAGTTCTTCTAATTGACTTGAGATAACGATGTTAAGAGTTTATTGCATTGATTTTGTATTTGTTAAATCTCAATGGACTTGGACGATGAAGTCAAGATTAAAGAACTAACTAATCAAAGATTAGTTGATTTCACTTCGAATAAAGGGTCATTAGCTAATTTCATATTTATGAGGTATGAGTTTAATGCATCTTTTGGTTGCTTTGGTTTGATTGAAAAATCTGCTAAATTAATTAAAGGATAGTGATTTTATGGATTGAGAAAGAAGTGGAGTCTACATAAGTAAGTTCATGCATTGGGAAATGATTGAATTTTACTTAAGTTCCTTCATGATGCCAAGACGATAATTGATTGTGATAAATGCTAAGTGATTCAATATTATATTTTCAAGATAGTTATCTAGTTGCATGAATTTGCATTCTTGAGTTATATCTATTTTTATCTTTATTTATTTTTCTTTTTATTCTCTTCTTATTTTATTGGCTAAATAATAAAAATTTAGGTAAAGTAAGGTAGGAGCCTAAGTTCTCGAGGATTCAATACTTGCTATTCCCTATACTATACGATAGGTATACTTACCCGTATATGTTGGTTTAGTGGTTGGTATTTTAATTAAAACTTGATTGATTGTGTAATTTGTTAGTAATATTTTCTACACCAAAAAATAAGCATCAGGTCGACCCAAGAGATTTGTGGCCCGATAGTCTTACTTCAAGTTAGATTTCAATTTTTACTTATTTTTTCTTATATTTTATAATACATGTGTTATATGACTAACACATTTTGAACTCCGTTGTAGCTGTAGGCTTGGGAGCATGTTCGGGTTGTATGACCAGAGTGAAGTATACCTCGTGATGAGCTTCCACCACTTGCACCTTATGGTGCTAGATGGGATGTAGATTTACAGCTTTTTCATACATCTACACCTGTTTTTATGTCATATCGATCTTAGCTCGATGCCCTCTCAGATAAGGATGTGAGTATACATGCATATTTTTTTGCTATGTTGTTGCTTTATATACAACTCATTATTTGGTTGAATCCTTATATATATTATTTGTATGGTAGTTTGTTTGGCAGCCTTATCAGCTGGATTTGGTGATAAGGCTGCCCTTGAGTTATTTGGATGGACACGCTAGCTGGAGGTCATGCACGGTGCTTATCAGTTGGGAGGTGGTCAAGCTCTACTTTCCAAATCAGGTGATGCGGCAGTTTGGATTATTTCAACCTATACCGATAGATTGCAATACAAGGGTTGACCTACACGAGATTGATAGGCAAAGCAATCCCTTAAGAGATTATAACATATATCATGCATTGTATCTTCAGATGTGGGCATAATGCATAGACTATATATAGACCAGTCTAATGGGTGTTTCGGTTTTTGCGGACTATATTCAGTGTTATAGGGGTCGTACCCGTCTTCATATCGGGAACCCCATTACTCATTCCCTATCATCGGGTTATCAGCCAACTGGATCGAGCACAGTTATCTTGGTACGTACAATTCTTTAGATCGTAATTTCTGAGCTAATAATTTATTCACTACAGTGAAAAATCTAACAAACTTTTGTATGTTTTTTCAGGTTGATATTTTGCGACGTGCTATGCGAGTGGCTGATCGCCATATTCACAGTGCTGACTCGATTTCTCGAAGGGCATTTATAGAAATATGAGATATATGTGCTCATGGACTCACAATATGTCATCATGCACACGATAGTTATGCTGGTCCAACTCCAATTGATTCAAGTGAGCAAACTGTACCAATAGTTCACCCTACTTTGAGGCCCTGAGCTCCTATTGATGGACATGCACACGTAGGAGTGAGGCGTGGGGACAAGAGACCCCGAGTGCGAGTTGCTACTGTACCATATCATCCTATGGGATCACACCCCACTGAGGTTGATGAGGCGACCAGATCAGAATTTACGAGGAGCTAAGGGATGATTTGCTGGGAGATGATTTCGTAGTAATTCCAGTTCAATCTCCACAGATAACAGATGGTGACCGTGAGGACGAGGCTACAGCGATGTATGGTTCAGAGATCCATGAGAGAGACACATACTATGATGAGGATCTGCCCACCACAGTAGACCAGGCTACTGGGAGCATGCAGCCTACTGAGTGTGTGACATAAGAGGAGGGTTTTCCATGCATTGAGGACCTCTAAATTTGACCATTTCATGGGATAGTCTGTCGTAGGCTATGAGGACGAGTTCCATATCCCCCTCAACAAAATTCAATTCCCACACTTGCTATCTAAGAAACCCCATAGCCCACCCCTATTGTTCACGTCGACGATGCTAACGCTGCTGGGAGACTGTGGAGAAAGATTATGCCTCACAAACCATGTGTACTTTCACCGCATTAGTTGTCTATTTATCTTGTTCACCCTATTAGGCCTTCATTTTTTCTTATTTATATAGCCGTATTCTAGTTGTCTGTTTGTCCATAACTAAAAATACATGTGAACATTACATGGTAGGCTTCTATCTTTTTGGCTTAGTGATTTTTTGTGGTGGGAATGTGTTGTATAGTGTTTGAAATGTAAATTGAATGCAGGGTGTGGAATATTATGTGTTGTATAGTGTTGGGAATGTGTTGTATAGGCTTCTACCATATATATATATATATATTTTTTTTTAAGAATGTAGAGGTCGCATTCTAAGAATGTGAATGTGACCTTGATAAGAATGCGATCTAGTGGTCACATAATGCTACCTTTACGAACTATATCCAAATCCGTTGTATAGCGCAATGACAAATCTGCGTCAGACTAACGCAATTTCTTCTCGAGATAAAAAAGGCCAATGCGGTAGCGTAATGGGCATAATGTGTTGATGAATATCTTGGACTAGGATTATTAATTTTGCAGATCTACGTGTACGGTAACCTTAATGCAAGCATATATTGATTATTTACAGTCTAAGTATTTTCAAACTAAGTATTTTCCATATCATTGTTCATCTATTCATACTCGGTTTTTTTTTAATAACAATAACATTTCGATATATCTCAGATTGTGCCTACACTGTTATTATGAATGCATTAGAACCCCCTATTGTGCTTTTTTTTTTTTTGGATTGTCAAATACAGCGTGATTATCATGGGTCTATATAGTTTGATGGGGCAATTAAAAAAACCTGGATACTCCGATGTTGGATGTCTTACTTCGAACTAGTTGACAAGGTTCGAACCTATCTTGGATTGGGAGGGAGAAATGTGACATTTAAGATTACACTTCGGCATCATTTTCTTAATTGACCAGCAATACGCTACAAATGAGTTAGGCGATGATGATGATACGGAGGTTTTATGGATGTTGCCAAACGAATTTAAGTCACAGAGCATTCAACTTCATGTGAGTTATTTTGAGGTGACTTCTTACTGCTTAGGTCATTTATCGGAGGTATCCCCACCAACAGTTCATTCATGGCAATGCTTAACCAGGTCATAGGTTTGGGTCCATCGATAAATGGGTAACACAATTCATTTTCCCATCTCCCCATGGGCAAGAGAGTGGAAAACATAAGCTACTTGGATCCCAGATATTTTACCGGCAAATGGAAAATACAAAGGCAACCTTAAACGTTATAAGAACTAATACATAAGTTCCACTGGTAGTAATGCTGAGACAGTTGATGTTGGCCACACATTTGAAGGTTTGGGAAGAAGAAATAACATGGTCAACCTCGAACATCTACTGGTTCCTACACGAAGTCCAGATTTAGGTACATATCAAGCAGACGACAACCATCAACATGCCACCATATCTGCGGATGGTATAGCATCTCAGTCACATGTGGTCGTAGGTGCAGTAAATGTTGATTCGATTGTGCATACATCTGACGGTAATGGTTTCCGAGGCTCCGAGGGACCAATAAATTGGTGTGACATAGATAAGGGTGAAGAAGGGGACATTCTAGCAAACATTCCATGTCATGAACCCAATATTCCTTTGTCAGATGATAGGAATGATATGGCAAGGCCTTCTAATACCACATGGGAATTCGTAAGATTTTCAATATTTAATGAAATAGGATTTGGTGTGTCTGCTAATGAATCACTTAGCGGGTGCTCAGTTGATCTCACAAGAAGTTGGTCTGGTACTGACATTGATTTGTAGCTAAACACGAGGTTTAAGAACAAGAAGGAGGCAATATATGTAGTATGAAAGTGGTTTATTCAAGCTGGGCGAGAATTCAGGGTTTTGGAGAGTAAAAGTAACTGCTGGTATACCAAGTGTAAACATGCATGTTCCAACAATCCTTACTCCTAGCATATTTGTATTATTTAAAAGAAGACCCATGGAGAGTGGCAGATAATAGTTTTGAACAAAGAATACACATGCGTTATTACAGTCATGAACAATGTGTATAGAAACATGAATCATCATTTTATAGCACGCAACGTGATACACTTGGTTTTAAATGACCTTGAATGCCATGTGAGTGATGTTATTGCTGAAGTTCAGAAATTGTGGAGAACGAGTTGTTTTTATAAGAAAGCATAGGAAGCCCGAAAAGTAGCTATGGAACTTGTATATGGAGATTGGCCCTCTACGTGGATTGCCTTATCAAAATCCATGCTTGCATTGCAGGATTCCAATCCTGGGACTATTGCGAAGTGAAGATACCATTGGACTAGTGTAGGTGATTTGAAAGGTTTTGATTTCCTTTTCTGGTCATTCAAGCCTTCAATTATTGGGTTCAAATATTGTTGTCCAGTGGTATCCATTGATAGCACCCATTTACGGGGACTTTATAGGGGCAAATTGTTGGTGGCGTCCACTTGGGATGCAAATAGTCACCTCTTTCCCCTTGCCTTTGCCATTGTGGACGAGGAGTGATTGGAGAGTTGGAGCTGATTCTTAAACCTCCTACGTCAACATGTCATTTTGAAAGATATATATGTCTGATTTCATATAGACATAAAGGTATAATCAATGCTGTACGCTAACTGAATGAGTGGTAAGAATATTTGGCTGTTCATCGATATTGTCTCGTGCACATTAAGGGAAATTTTCATGCCAAGTTTAAGGACACTAATTTGACAAATTTGATGTATGCTGCTAGTTTAGAGCATAAAAAGACTAAGTGTCAATCATATTTGGATGAAATCAGGATTTGAAAGGAAGAGGCATTTAATTATTTGATGGAAATTGGTTTGGAGAAATGGACTTTGTCATATAATGAAAGACATAGATATGGTTCAATGATTACTAATTTGTCTGAATGCATGAATAGTGTGTTAAAAAAAGCAATATCTCTCCTACTAAAAGTTTTAGTTAAAACTTCATTTATGAAGTTAGTTAAGTATTTTAATGAACATAGGGATGAGGCATTTAATTTAAGACACTCTTTACCATTTGAAATGTGGAAGTTATATTCTTATTATGAGGTAAAATCTAGAGGGCATGTTGTAACTAAATTTAATGCACAAGCTAGAATATTCGGGATCAAATCGTCAACATAATAGGGGCATAGAGCTCCAAATGTTTACAGTGTCAATTTGAGAGAGAGATCATGCAACTGCCAAAAATGGAGTATATATGGTATACCTTGTTCATTTGGGTTTGTAGCATGTTGTCACAGAGGTTGGAATCCCATTGACTTTGTTTTGGAGTTCTATACTAGAAGGAATTACAAGTTGATATATGAGAGATAGTTTTTCCTTGTGGCAGATGAACAATATCGGAGACCTTCAAATTTTACCCTTGCGCTTGTGGACGCAATGATGAGGAATGAACTTCTTGGCCGTCCGCGAACTTCAAGGATACCTTGTAATATGGATTATCGAACACCCAACTCTCCTTCACGATGCAACAACTGTCACAGAGATGGACAAACTAGGAGAAATTGTACTAATAATACTTTTACTGTCTCACGAGATTAGCTCATTAATTCAACTATTCTTTCATATTCTGTTTTATTGTACTTTTGGACTATGGTTTCTCTATGGTACGTGTGATGTTGGAAGTTGGACAACTATTTTGTTCTTGTTGTAATATTGTTATGTTATTTTATTGCATTATGAATAGTTTAAGTTGGTGATGGATATACAATTTTGTTTCATTGTGACTTGAGTTACAGCTTTTTGATGCATTAACGACCAAGCATCATGTGGTGGAGTTTTATGGGACCAAGGTCGCATTTCTACAATGCGAACGTTCCTTTATTCACCCAACTTTTCCTTCATGTTAAATTGAAAAATGTCTGATATGGTCGCATTTGAATATTTTATTTGGAGAATGGCTGTTTTTAGATTTTCTGAAAATCTTCAACCTTAACCGGTAGGCCTTTGTTTTAATTAGCTGCGAATCCTAATTCCATGAGGTTTCCCCTTGTCTTTTCCTTCTTCAGAGTTTCGGTGGGATTCTACCAGTTGCTCACGAATCCTAATTTCATGCTTTTAAATTATTGTATAGAAGATTCGTTGTACACTTTGTGTATTCGGCTTCTATACATCAGCAAGCAGCCGACGCACATGCAAATCAAGCACCAGCTTTTGGCAAGCACTCTTGCGCAATTGCACAGCCACAATCCTTCCTAAATAGTAGCAATCTAGCAGTAAAACACGGACTGCATGCACGCACGACAGCATAGCCAACCGAGAAGGAGTTTCCATATCCTCAAAACTCTATAGGCCGACATCCTGCAGTGATGAAATAACAGCATAATTCAGCTGCATTATATCATAAACTTGCACAAGCTGCAAATGGTTCCCTTCCCTTCACCATAGCTGACCGAACAAAACCAGCTGAAGGTAGACATTCTACACAGCTAAAACTCTACACCGACATCTTCCAAAGTAGAATAGGATAGTAGTTACCTGAACTACTTGGAGAATTTGGCTTGATCACATCAGCCACCCACACGCAGCCAACAACAATAAACCTGTCCAAGCTGTTCATCCTCCATGTGATGCGGCCGACAACAAGCTCCCAACATAAGCTGGAATATTTTTCATTTTTTTTCCCTTTTCTCCATTGTCGATAACCAAAACACAAGCTGGAAAACATTGTTATATTCATCAACCTTTATCCCACGCAAATAAAAAACCCTTCACCAATTAAAACTCCTTTTTTCTCCATTATTTCGGACCGTGTGCTAGTTGACATCACAGGGAAACTTCAGCTACATTGAGAGACTTCAGCGATCACTTACCTATTCCTACGGAAGCAAACAAAACCAGAAAGCAGTGGGTTCCGTTCTCAGTACACCTGCACTCGCGCACGAAACACAGCAAAAGGGAGCCAAAACCCTACACTGGTAACCGAAAAAAAAAAAAAAAACGAAGCACTCTTCTTCTTCTTGACTCAACGTACGACTTCGCTATCTTTCAAGAGCTTTGGTTTATACTCCTAAGGATTGGAGGCTGATCTGGTTGCAGGCAAGGAAGATTACTCTTGTGTGGTAACTGAGATTCCTTCTCCCTTTGTTTAATTTATGTGAAGGGACTTGTGAATTTTGGGGGTTTGTAAACGTTAGGAGTTGAGAAGTGATGTTGGTCACCTATTTTAACCGTGTGTTAGAGGATAGGAAAAAAATGGTAGGATGCTTTGAAGACTGTACATAAGAGAACCTTGATTTCCTTGGATGCGGATTGAGGGGCTAAACCGTGTGTGCAGATAGCATTATATAGTTAGTACATCATCGTTTCATGTGATGGTAATACGAGTGGCTATTATGAATGTCATAGATTAATTATTTTAGTATCGTTATTATTATGATTAATATGCTTATTATTATTAATTATTAAATGTCTGTTATTATTAATATTGTTGTTATAGTTATTAACTGTTATATATATATATATATATAGTATTAATATATATATATATATATATATATAATGCTATTAATAATTTAGTATAACTATTGTTTATTATAACTTAATATTGCTGTCATTTATTATTGTTATTATTATTTATTTATTATTATTATTATTATTATTATTATTATTATTATTATTATTATTATTATTATTATTATTATTATTATTAGTATTAGTATTATTATTATTATTAACGTGCCCCAAATAATTATAATATAGCCAGTAGTATGATTTTTATAATATGACTCAATTTCTACTACTCATAAAATTTTGCATCTATAATATTAATTCATTCACTCGTTAATCCAGTTGAATGCTTATCTATTTATTTATTATCAATCGTTTATCTAATATTTAATGTTCATGATTTGTTATTCAATTATTGTTTGTTTATTAAACTATTAATTTATCATTATTAGAATTATTTGTTATAATTTATATTATTTATTATTTGTCATTATCTCCTATTATATATTATTAGTAATTATAATTATCTTCTAGTATTATTAATTATTATTATTATCTATTAGTGTTATTATTATTATTATTATTATTATTATTATTATTATTAATACTCAATTGTTAATTATTATTAATATTATTAATTTTTGTTAGTAAAATCATTATTTACTACTTAGTGATACAACTATTAACAAATAGTTGTTGTTACTACTACTACTACTACTGCTATCATCATCATCATCATCATCATCATCATCATCATCATCATCATCATCGCCACCACGACCACCACGACCACCCCATTAATCATTTTCTTCCCCACTTGCTAGTATGCTTATTGTGTGAATTTTATATTTGTGGACTTAATATTATATGTCTTGGTAGAGTAGGGAATATGAACTCGTACTTTACTGTGAGACTATTTAGAACAGTGACTGATTAAGTATTTTAACTTCCTATGATAATAGGAGGGGGTTTCCAAGGTCAAAGGACAACATAATAATCTAAGGATAAACCCTATAGGCTGAGGAAGTATGCCCTTGCATTAAATGTTTGACGTAAAAGTTCTGAATTGCAAGTTAGTTGGAAAATGTTGTTATCTCAATAACATGATTGATTGGAATGCAAACTTGACTATTTCTCAATAAAAGTTTTCCTTCAAACAAGGTTTTTATTTGAAAATCATCTTTTAATTGTATAATGATTTTACAGTTGGTCATTTGGAAATCATGCCTGTATGAGCAAAGTATGTTAAAAAGGTTTTCATTGAGATTGGATTCTAATCGATGTATTGAAATATTAATTACTCAATAAGGGTAGGCCATTAGAACTAACCTTTGAAGGGTAGCCTAAGTCTCTCAATAGTAGGCCACCTCTGGGAGATGAGCTCCATCTGAAAAAGGTGATAGTCCCAGTGGGTCAGGCCGGTCTGAGCTAGCACCTCTGTCTAAGTGGGCTGATATTCCAGCCATGAACATTTGGTAAGTTAGGGTAAGAGATAGAAGAGTATCTTACCCAATGGATAGTACACCCACTACACTGTGATGCAGGGTTTCTCAGTGTTTGATGTGACGCAGGGTTTCATGGCAAGCCTATGATGTAAGGTTTCAAAACCCGTATATTTTGAGTAGTTTTTGTATAAAACAAATCTTTGTGACTTTTTTTATTGTGATGAATACCACTTACCGTGATACGGAAAATGTTTGACTTGCAATACAATTTTGTTAAATAGTTTCAAAGTGTATTCATGAAATTTATTTTGATTCAATCATGAGCACAAATAGGGCTTATTGAGATGTATTTCTCACACTCATTTGATGTCATATTTCAAGAATTGCCAGTTTTAGCAATGTTGCGCGCTATTAGAAGATAATTATCTTTAATTCTTTAATGTTGTTCCTGGTTGAGGATTGTTTCATTTATGTAATTCGAGAGACTTACAAACATTGTTTCTGTTTATTAAGATTTTGAGTTATTTCTGCTTTTGTATTATTTGACCTAGTTGTAAAAACCCCTGATCCTTTGGATGGGGTGACATTCCTACCCTTTTTGGGCATTTGTGTTATGGGCTATTACATATTGCGATTGTGTGTCTTTTTTTTTTTTTTTTAAACACAGTAACACTTTGTTCCATTTTTCTTCTTCTTTAAAAAAACCCTAGTTGCCTGTCATTTCATTCTAGCACTAGAGTTAGGCAGTCCTGAGTTTTGTTTTCTCGTGTAGATTACTGCTAAAAGGAGTCCTATTCTTGGATTTCAGTGGCTTGAGTGGGACGTAGGAAAAATAGTTCACATTATGGCTATTGTGTTTGATCGTGATCCAATGCGAAGGTTCTGGTTCATTTTGCTAGATTGTGCCACACTTGTGATTGAACCTCAAAAAGAAGTTTTTAATTGCAGTGATGAGACCAAAGGTATATTCCCTTCCTTTTCTTTGATCCGTAATTTCACATATAAGTGATCTTGGGGATGGTTTCTCGGTTTTATTTCCACTGTGTAATATTGATTGCATGACCGAGTTAACCAACAGTGGTATCAGAGTCTTGCTTATATGTGATTTATGAATATTTTATGCTTGATGAAATTGTTTCATGAGTGTCTCTGTTTTTCATGAAAATTGTTTCTCGTTTTTGTTCGGGTCTCTGAAAATTGGGATTGAACTTGCTTTGAAATGGTTTCGCGTATGATAAAGTGTTCACTGAAATTTGTTTCTGCGATAAACTGTGCATGTGTTCTGAAATTGTTTCTTGAATGCACTGGATTTCTGAAAGCTTTGATTTTGTGGGGTTGTATATTGGTGGATAGCATATCTGTAATGGTTATAGTAGTATGGTGATCCCAGAAAAATTTGTTTTCTAAAAAGGGTTTCATGTTAGGTTTTTGCAAATAAAATATGTTTCTATGAATCTGCTTTGCAAAGAAATTGTTCTTTGTCTAGTTTTGGTTTTGTTTTCAGCAAATAGAATTCTTTTCATATGAGTTTTGAGCACAGGCCGAGAATTGTTCTTTGAAATCGCTGCAGAAGGTTGAAGAAGAAAAGCTTTAGAAATTATTTATGGAGAAAAAAAAAAGTTTTTTAGCCAAAACCGTGGCCGGATCAGTGTGGACTGACTTCGACTTGGGCGTTTTTTGTGCCCAAGCCACAGCTAGGAAGTACCAAGCCCACACGGGCTTGGCACCTTTTTATAATTTTTTTTTTACTTTTGTTTTCAGCTTTTCGATTTTCCAGAAGGCCCACAAAATAAATTTTTTCAGAGATCACCCTAAGTGTTTCCCAAATTTTGATTTTGGGACTAGTGAATTTATTTTTCTAAAATTTGATTTTAGAAATTAATATATTTTCTAAAATATTAATTTTAGAATTGATTTTATTTTCAAAATAGTGATTTGATTTTGGGACTAACTATTTTATTTTTCCAAAATAATGATTTTGGAAATTTATATTATATACATATTTATTTAGAAATTTCCAAAATTTGATTTTGGAAACTTTTGTTAAATTCTAAATTTTGATTTTAGAAATTAATATATTTTCTATAATTTTGATTTTATATTTTATTTCAAAAGGTAGTGATTTTGGAATTGTATGCTATGTTTTATTTTGCTTAATGTGTTTTGTGCATGATATTAGCATGGTGGATGCTTATGGATTAAGACCAAATTTATTTGTTCATGCATTATTTATAGTTTTATTTTTAATGAAATAGGGTATGCATGTCCTGCCTTCTCTATTATTCTTGTGTAATTTCGCTTCTCATCTAAACTCCCCTTGAATATAACTTGGGGTTTCTTTATTTAGGAAATTTATGTAACTAGATTACATAGGTTAGACAGAGTTAGAAAAATTATTTACTAGACAATGGAGATGGCGACCAAAACGAGGTAAGAAGATAAGACCTTCTACTTATATCATGCACGAACACATAGAGTTGACCATATTAATTTCCTTCGTGGCTCAAGGAAATTAATTTAGAAAAAGTCTGTAACCATACCACGTAATTATGTTTTATGCCATGTATATATGATGATATTATGCATGCTATGTATGAGACTACTAATATAAACAAATCCCTCAAACAATATTAAATCTAAAGCCTTCCATTAATATAGCAAGATTGAGAGTTCTTTTTCGAGATTAGATTGTTGGACATACTCAAGCTTACGTGACATTGAGCATGTTCAAGCTATGGAATATGATTCCAGATTAATGAGTTGGATTTAACTAATATCTTTATCCCGATTGGGTATACCCAAACACGAATAATATTAGAGGCTGAGTTGGGATAGCACTAAATGCTTTAAGATTAAAAGATATTAGTCACCCAATGACCTGATAGTTACATTTGATATAATTGGCATTGGATATCTATCATTGAATTTAAGAGTGATCTGTTGGGTATTTCCAAGGTCATTCTTAAGGAATTTGGATACTGACCCACTAGAAAAGCTTCCAATGGGCTTTTTCGAGTCAATAGTGAGGGCTATTGGTTTGAATAAAATAGTAGAATAATAATACGCTTAGTTAAAGACCTAATTATTTATATTACATATGCATATACATTTTGCTAATTTCCCTATCTTTACATCTTGTTCATCTGCATCATGACAACAAACTTGAATTTATGTAGCGTTTTGGAAACGAACAAACTTATAGAGCTAAATTTTCTAGATTGGTATAGAAACCTGAGAATTGTTCTCGAGTCGGAAAAGTTGCTCTATGTGCTAATGCTCCTATTCCGCCACCACCAACCCAAGATGCTCCTGCTAATAAGCATGCTGTCAGTAAGAAGCATGAAGAAGACAGTGACATAGTATCTTATATTATGCTGGCCTCAATGACCCTTGAGCTGCAAAAATAGCATGAGCATATGGATACTTATTCTATCATTTTCCATCTTACGGAGCTTCTTGATCAGTGATAGGGGCAGAATTCATCTATATTTTCCTAGTTATTTGAGGGTGTTTTGTGATACATTTGTTGTAATAACTAGGCATATTCCTTCATATTTGATATTTTACCCTTAGAAAGGTCTTTTGGATTTTTATTGTAGAAAATGACGAAAAAAAGGACAAATCGTCACTGTTAGAGCACGACCGGCGCCAACCCTGATATGGAAAAATAGAGGTTTCATCGTTTAAAAAATAGACCATGACCGAGCTAACCAGAGCACGACCGGTGCTAGCCATGCCAAACAGAGCCGGCTCCGGCCCTAATCTACCGAATGTCTGCGAGCTTTCCAAATATGCATGGATTTGGTAATTTCCCCAGAGTTTTGGTATTTTCCAATCTCTACTCGTCCTAGGACTTATAGGGAATGAATTTTAGCCTCTTAGAAGCCTATTTAAACAAGACAAACACAAGACAAAGGTGTGATTTGAAAGATCCAAGCTAACTACTTATTATTCAAGGACAAAATCATCACTTAAAAAGGCATTGTTCAAAGGAGGTTTTCAAGAGAAGAAGAAGAGCTTTTCTATGAGTTCTATCTTTTATTCCCTGTTTACTTTTTTAGAACAATGATGTGCTTAATGTTTTGATTGTAATTAGATATTATTTTGAAGATTATGATTTTGAGTTAATTGAGATTTTTTATCAATCTATTGTTATCCTTGGTGTTTGATTACTTGTTATCATTGGTTAGTAATGCGTTTTCTTTTAATTGAATTGGAAAATGATGTTAGAAGTTCATTGCATAAATTTCATATTTGTTAGATCTTAATGAATTTGGAAAATGAAGTTAAGATTAAAGAACTAAAATATTCAAAGATTGGTTGATTAAACCTAGAGCATAGAGTCATTGGCTAATTTCGTGTTTATAAGGTATGCGTTTAATGCATCTTTTGATTGTTTTGGTTTGATTGGAAAATTTGCTAAATTAATCAAGGGATAGTGATTCCATGGATTGGGAAAGAAGTGGAATCTATATAAGTAAGTTCATGACTTGGGAAATGATTGTATTTTACTTAAGTTCTTTCATGATGCCAAGATGACAATTGATTGTGATAAATGCTAAGTGATTCAATATTATGTTTTCAAGATAATTATCTAGTTGTATGAATTTGCATCCTTGAGTTATATGTATTTTTATACTTATTTATTTTTTTATTCTCTTCTTATTTTATTGGCTAAACAATAAAGATTTAGGTAAAGTAAGGTGGGAGTCTAAGTTCTTGTGGAATCGACATTTACTGGTACTTATACTATATGATGGGTATACTTGCTCATATATGTGGTTTTAGTGGCTGGTATTTTAATTAAAATTTGATTAATTGTGTAATTTGTTGGTAATATTTTTTACACTAAAAAACACGCATCAAATTTTTGGTGCCGTTGTCGGGGATGGGCACTATCAGAACACTCGAATCTTGTTGATTTATCATTTGTTGTATTTGTAAATACCACTAACTTTTGTAATTTGTGAATCTTTCTGATTTGTGTATTTTTCTTTTCTTTGTTTTTCTATTATTTTTTTATTATTTTCTTTTCGATTTGATCTTTGTTTTTTTTCTTGAGAGCGAGGTTCAAATTGTCGTCATGGATAATCAACTATAGGGACATATGTGGCCATGGACATAAATTCAAAATAGTTACAATGATGACAGATTGACAAGGTTACAATCTCGGATTGACACTTTTAGTGAGACTCCATTAGAAGCATCAATAAATTCTTTTATTTCCAATTCAAATTCATCCATTAAGTGGCATAAAGAAGCTTCCCAACGATTGAGCCATCAACGAGCAAAACTAGCCAAGTTGGTTGAGGATGCCATAAAGACCCATACACTTGAACAAGAAGACCCCCAAAGAGAGAAGAGAGGATATGAGGAACAGTTGCTTGATATGGCAAGAGAGGTATTCGATTCTATTCTATGTGCTAATAATTCTAATCTCTAATATATCACATGATGTCATAGGTTCCACTCCATTCTTAGGGAACAACAGTCCAAATGATGATGTGTAACACCCCACTACTTAGGCCCAGTAGGGTCGGGGATGTCGCCTCATCTAAAGGACAAGGGGTTTTTATAAGTAGGTCACACAAAAGAAAAACAAAAGCAATACCTTAAAATTGAACTTATTACAACCTAAAAATATAGGTACAAATCCAAAATAAATTGATTACTACTATCTCTCAAAATAACACATAAAATAAATAACATAAAGTCTTCAAAGCAAGCAACAAATCTAGCTACTCATCTCCACAGTAGGATCGACTTGAAAACATGGCATAAAAGGTGATGAGATAAAAATCTCAGTAAGCCCGTGTGTGCTTTGAGTGTTTCAGGCAAAATAGTTCATGTATGCAAGTTGGAAAAATTTCATGAGAGAAAGTACTGGCAAGCATTAAATAATGTTAAAAATAAAGAGTGGCATTTTCCTTTTCAAACCATACATGTGCATAATAAATACAACCACTCAAACGGGTAGCCATGGGTTACCACATGTTGGGCCCCATGACCATATAATAGTCAGAATGCCACACTTTGTGCAGACTGACAAAAGGTAGGTGTACGGCCTACCGGGTGAGATACTCTTCCTTCTCTATACCCAAACTTACCGGTTGTCCACTTCGGAAACACACAGTTCATATGACTGAAACTTGTTAGCTTGGACCGGCATGACTAAGTAGTACTGTCGCTTCTCCAAGTTGAGTTCATCTTCTGGAGGTGGCCTCCTGGCAGAAGACTCGCTCTTGCTCTTCAAAACTAGTACTACTAGCCTACCCTTATTGAGTACTCAATGTTGATTGTCCCACTTAGGAGAAAATTGATCACACAATGATTTTCTTTGAAATAGCAATTAAGGGTTTCTAAAATTCTTGTCGAAGTTGGGTTTTAGAAAGAGTTTAGCATTTTGTGTAGAACTGCTTGTTTAATTTTTCAAATGATTTGCTTGATTGAAATAAAAAAGGAAAACCGTCCTTAATTGCCTTTACAAAATGAGTGTCCCATACACATCGCATTTGGCTTCCCACAATAATTTTTGGTCTTCACAAAATTCCATGCAGGAGCTTACCTAATCATTTGCTTGCTAGAATTCAAAAATCTTCCAAGGTTGACCTAACCCTTCCTGGGGTAAACACAAGATATAAGGTTATACTCGAGCTATATTTTCCTTACACGAATAATCTTAGTTCAACTTATTACAATCATGACCTTAATGTCCTAAGCTTTAAGGCTAGCTGATAAAGAATTTTATAAAATAAGCCTAGCTTGATAAGTTAAAATAACTAGAGGTTGTAAAATAATTACTAATAAGTTATAGGTTCAAGTAATAAATCTTGAGTACTATAGCTAATAAATAAATTAGGGTTTAATTGTTAAAGATTAGTAGATGGTAATTTAAAAATAGTTTTATTATAAATAAATAATAAATTACAATTAATTTTTTAATTAATTTTTAATAGATGATAAATAATTAGCAATAAATAAAATTAATAATAAATGAATTATATTAAATTTTTGTTTAATAAATAACAAACAAATTTTAATATAAGTAATATTTATGAATATAGGTAAAAGTTTGAACTATGGTCTACAAGGTCATTAGTATTTTACTTATTCATATAAAAAGTTATATATATATATATATATATATATATATATTTTTAATAAAAGATATCATTTATTTGACTAGTAAAATATCACTATTTCATTGAATATTCCAATTCCAACACTTCATAAGAATTTCATTTGGAGGAAAAACATAGTAAAAATTTTAATCAGGGTAATAAAATTTTGCTAATTAAAATAGACTAAGATCAACAAAGTCATGAACATAATTTTCCTATTGCTAACAAGATTCATGAACATATACTTCAACATCAATCAACAACCTATTCTATTCATGAACATAGGCTTAATCCATACCTACCATCACATGGCCAAATCTCTACTAAGCATAATCATACTCACGGCGTCAATGAAAATAAGAACATAATATTCTATTCACCAAAGGTGACATAACATCTAGCATGCTTAAACATTCATAATATCTTAAGACATGGAGAGCATACATCGATTCTCAAGGAATTTCACAAAGCTTAATCATATTAAATCATTCTCATGCTCCAATCTCAACCCCTTCATACATATGCATATACTCAATCCCCCATTCATATTCTATCATCTCTATCAACATCTAAGAGACATGAATTTAGAATTTAAAAGAAAGGTTAAGAAGAAATACTTGGTTGATGATTATTTCGATAGAGATTTAAGAAGGTCCATGCGTTTGAGAGTTTTGAATTGTCCAAGAGAGGAGAAAGAAAATAGCCATAGTTGTAGCAACCATTTCAGCTGAGAGAGAGAGAGAGAGAGAGAGAGAGAGAGAGAGAGAGAGAGAGAGAGCATTAGTATGATATGTTAAAGGTTGAAGGGAAGAAGATAAACAAAAGAGTTGTTCTTCGCTACCTTGATGATGTTCTTGAGACTTCAAAGGAAAAATCTAGTTTTGATCTGAATGCTAATTTTTGTTTTCAAGATTTGATGTTATAAATTCTAGAAATGGAGTCTAGGGAGTATGTAGGCGTATTCTGAAGTTTTTGAGAGGGATTGGAGGTGTTTAGAGTGGTCTTTGGCTTGAAGAAAGGTAGTGTGTGTTCTTGGTGAAAATGGAGAGAACTAGAGGAGGAATGTTGGACGAATAGCTGAAGAGGGCTGGCCGAATGATTGAGGAAGTTTAGGGATTTTGGTTTTCAGTCTAGGGAGGAAGAGAAAAATCTGGTTGTTTGAAATTCAAATGGAGAAATTTAAGGAGTGTTTTGAGGTAAAAGATATGGTAATGGTGTTTGATTGATGAAGGGTTCTTGGAGCTACAATAGAGCCGACTAGACTGCTGTGCTTTGCTAAAATGAATGAGGGTTGATGAAGTTTTAAGGCTGGCCAAATTTCTGAGTTCAATAGCAGAAGATTTTCTGGTTATGAAGCCTAATCCAAGGGTGTTTTTATGGAACAATTGCTGGAAATTTTGAAATTCAAATGGAAGTTTGATTGGAGTGATTGTAGGAGGAATTTGAGGTATGGTCATGGAGTTCAGTCATGCAAGGTCAGTGGAGGGGGTAATGGAGTTCAGTTTATGGCTGAACAAGGGTTAACTTACAGAGGTTTTGAGGGTGGTTTTTGGCCAAGGCTTGAAGGAAACAAGGCTGGAAATTTTCTGGTTATGATTCGAATGATTGCTGCATTTCCAGTACGGTTTTTCTGCAATATTCCAGCATGATTTACAAAGGGTTTTGAGAGGTGTTTGAGGGTCCTTCAAGGCTGGTTTCCAGCCTTCTTTATGGAGGAAAAGAAAAGGCATTTTGCTGAGTTGATGACAGAAGAAAACAGCTCCAATTCTAGGCTGCTATGTAGCAAAAACTGTCCAGAATTTTTTTTCTAGTTTGCACAGTTTTTGTGCAGTCCGATTTTGCTCAGGAATTTCAGTCTTCAAGCTGAATAAATTGGCCATTTTTCTAATAGAAAATGAGTAGGAAAAATGGCTAAGTTTTTCGAAAGCAAGGCTGCTCAAAATCTGGAAAATTTCCAGATTTTTTCCATGAAGAATATGAACACTATGAAGTTGAGGATAAAGGATCAACCATGGCGATTAATTTCCCTTGGGAACCTCCCCTTCTCCTCTCCTATTTTTAGTCAATTCTCCAACCTCTAAGATTCATTTTCAAAATTCAAAGACCAAGAATCCTTGCTGAATTTTCTGGAATTAAAAATATGAATTTGGATAAATTTTGAACAAATTTAATTGGTGAAGAGGTTAGGACAAGTTAGAGGTAATAAAAGGACAAGAATTCCTCTAGAATTCTTTTTAGGACATGATGATAGGATTAGGACATTCTCTTCATGTCTCCCCTAGGACAACATTCCTATTTTTATGGAATGCAAGAAAACAAAAATTCAAACTTAACTAAGATAATCATGATAAAAACTTAAATGATGGGATCTGAACTCATGACCTTAGAGACTAATTCCAAAGCTCTAACCACTAAATCACAACAACTCTTGTTCTTATTTTCTCACCCAAATATTCTTCTTATTTAATCCTCAAGCTATTTCCTATTTTGACCTCAAGCAAAATTACCATTTTACCCTTCCTACTCAATAAGCATAACTAAGCCTTTTAACCTATAAATCATACTTCTAAAGCATATAAAAATCATTCAAAAATATATCATTCAAAAATATATATATTCATGCAAAATGATATGATATGCATCCTGACCCCCTTACTCTAGGGTTGGCTTTAGGTGTGGTTTCACATGATGTGTTAAGCTTAACATGCCTCAAGAAGTTGGATCTTTCACTGATCCATCAAAAGAAGCCCTTGGAGTATGGTAACAAATTCTACCCTTCATTCCATCCAAAGGGAGGCAATTTAGTTTTTGTAGACTATGGATTGAAAAGTAAGAATTTCTTGATCCCATCTTTGAGAACTCAATTGCGAAGTTTCAAGGGGAATTTTTATTGTGACACATATTTTGAAGGGGAAAATGGTGGTTTCAAGTTTGACACATTCTTTAAATACCATGTGTACTCCTATGTTGAAAACAATATTTGTGTGCTTAAAGGAATGTTAGAGAATGAGGTTCATGTGTTCTATTTTTCTAAGAAAACTTGTTTTCATGAACATGACCTTTTTCAAAAACCTCTTCTACATTCATCTTGCTTATTTTCTACTTTGAGCTTAAACTTCATTGACAAAGGTTTGATGAGGAAGAATGATGAGTGGAAAGAGTTTCTATCTTTGTTTTGTGTTTGGTTTTGTTAAATGTTTTGTTTTTCCTATCCCAAATAAGGAAAATATTTTCCAGTTTAAGTATGAGGGAGTGAGTCGTGTCTTTATTTGCTTTGTTAAGATTTTTATTAGTAATTCTCTTTAGTTTGTTCTCTTTTATTTTAATGTGTTTTTTTATTTTGCTTTTAATTTCTTTATGCTTTTACTTGTGTTTTATTTTGCTAGTAGGAATAAATACTTCTTGGACAAGCCCTTCTCTCTATTCCAAGTTTTGATATCTATTAGAGCGTTATTGCACTTGGAAAGTATTGCTTAACCTTCTACCTCCATTTTTATTTTTTGGTCCCTCTGGAGATGCTTTTGTATGTTAATTTTTAGACAATGAGGACATTGTCTAGTTTATGTGTGGGGAAGTGGTTTGGTGATATTTATTTTGTCCAAGTTTTTATCAATAATCTTGGTATCTTCTTGGTATCAAACAATTTTATTGCAATTTCCTTGAAAATTTTGAAACTTTGACAATTTGAAGGTTTGGTGATTTGGAGCTATATTGAGCTTATTTGTCTATAATAAAGTTTTGATTTTCTTTTTAACTTTGGATATAGATTTGTCATTCATTATGGTTGGATTTTTATTTAAAAGATAAACTTGTATATTAATCTGGATTTTGCTAAATCTTGAGAATTTAAGTTAACCTCAGTTATATTTGGTATTTTAGTTTTGTTTTATTCTTTAAGTTTGAATATAGATGATATGATGAAATATGGGAAGAGTTGTTAACTAATTCTTGTATTATAGATTTAAAATTTGCTTGACTTTGAGTTGTGAATAAGGAATGTGAGGAAATAAAAAAAATTTTGTGTGAAAAGACAAAAATGTGAGTTGAAAAAATAATGAGTGAAAAAAAAATCATTGTTATGTGATAAAAAAAGAATTGAGTTGAAAAAAAATTCTCTTATTTTTAATCCTTGAAGACCTTTTGCTGAAAAAGGGGGTTAATATGGAGAGAAGTAGCAAGTATTGTTTGGTGAATTCTCTTGAGTCTATCTTGAAGGCAAAAAGGAAAAAGGGAAAGAAAGAGCAAAGAAAGAAAATGTTGAAAATAATGAGGGGGAAAAAAAAAGATAATGACTATAAGGGAGCCAATACGGTGTATGAAGAGAAATCCATTCACTTGAGGCTATCAATTCTCTAAGTTAGTGAAAAAAAAAAGAGAGAGAGAGAGTAGAATGTTTTCCTTATTTCATTAACTTGAGTTGTGTAAATTTGAGTTTATAATGCTTGAATTAGTTAAATGGCTTGACTTGTATGATTTATATTATCTCGAGGAGTAGGATAATTTTCTTGCACTAGATATAAGCTTGTTTAACTTAACTTTATGGCCTTGGAATTATTTGATTTAATACATGAGTTTGAAATGTTTTAAAATTGAATGAATGACACGTTTGTATTTGAGGTTGGAAGAAGATTATTCCTTTATTATGGATGAATTTACTAAGGATAAGTTGAAAAGTTGTTTTATCTTAAGCCATTTGCTTAGTGTCTAATTCTTATTTACTTGAGGATAAGTAAAAGTTCAAGTGTGGGGGTATGTGATAGGGGCAAATTTTTACCTATATTTTCCTAGTTATTTAAGGGTATTTTGTGATATATTTGTTGTAATAACTAGGCATATTCCTTCATATTTGATATTTTATCCTTGGAAAGGTGTTTTGGATTTTTAATGCAGAAAATGACGAAAAAACGAACAAAACGTCACCGTCAGAGCACGGCCGGCACCCGATCTAGAAAAACAAGGATTTTGTCGTTCAAAAAACAGAGCACGACTGGGCCGACCAGAGCACGGCCGGCACCAACTGTGCCAAATAGAGTCTACGTCGGCCCTGATCTACCTAATGTCGATGAGCTTTCCAATTATGCACATATTTGGTAATTTTCCAAGAGTTTTGGTAGTTTTCAACCTCTACTCGGCCCAGGACTCTTAGGGAATTAGTTTTAGCCCCTTAGAAGCCTATTTAAACAAGAAAAACACAAGATAAAGGTGTGGTTTGAAGGATCTAAGCTAGCTACTTATTATTCAAAGACAAAATCACCACTCAAAAAGGCATTGTTCAAAGGAGAGAAGAAGAAGAGTTTATCTATGTGTTCTATCTTTTATCCTTTGTTTACTTTTCTAGAACAATGATGTGCTTGATTTTTTTATTGTAATTGAATATTATTTTGATGATTATGATTTTGAGTTAATTAGGATTTTTGATCAATCTATTGTTATTCTTGGTGTTTGATTACTTGTTATCATTGGTTATTGATGCATTTTCTTGTAATTGACTTGGGAAATGATGTTAGAAGTTCATTGGATTAATTTCATATTTGTTAGATCTTAATGGACTTGGGAAACGAAGTTAAGATTAAATAACTAAAATAATCAAAGATTGGTTGATTTCACCTAGAGCATAGGGTCATTGGCTAATTTCTTATTTATAAGGTATGAGTTTAATAAATCTTTTGATTGCTTTGGTTTGATTGGGAAATATGCTAAATTAATCAAGAGATAGTGCTTCCATGGATTGCGAAAGAAGTGGAATCTACCTAAATAAGTTCATGACTTAGAAAACGATTGGATGTTACTTAAGTTCCTTCATGATGCTAAGATGACAATTGATTGTGATAAATGCTAAGTGATTTAATATTATGTTTTCAAGATAATTATCTAGTTGCATGAATTTACATCTTTGAATTATATCTATTTTTATCTTTATTTATTTTCCTTTTTATTCTCTTCTTATTTTATTGGTTAAATAATAAAGATTTGGATAAAGTAATGTAGGAGCCTAAGTTCTTGTGAATTCGACATTTGCTAGTCCCTATATTATACAATGGGTATATTTGTCCATATGTGTGGTTTTACTGTTTGACATTTTAATTAAAACTTGATTAATTGTGTAATTTGTTAGTAATATTTTCTTCACTAAAAAACATGCATTGATCAACAAGCGAGAACAGAGAGATATGAGATCTTTAAACAGTGGTTCCGATCTAAAATGGCTGAGGGTGCTTTTGTAGCCACTCATGGGCTGAAAGTATTGGGCTTGATTGAGATGCTTGGGTCATTTGGTTTTGTGAGGGATCATGAATTAAGTGTTGACTTAATTCTACAATCTTTTCTATGTAGTTTTTCACAGTTTGTGATTAACTGCAAAATGAACAAGATTGAGACAACGCTACCCGAACTCATTAATCTTCTCAAGATTGCGAAATCCTCTATGAAGAAGGAATCCAATGCAGTTATGATGGGAGAATCTTTCTCTTCTAAGAAGAAAGTTGCCAAGAAGAAGAAGAAGGCTCCTACTAAGCCCAAATGTGGCATAAAGAAAAAGGAGGCAGCTGGTAAAGGTCCATGTCATTATTATGGCAAGATGGGCCATTGAAGGCGCAATTGCAAAGCTTACCTAGAGACTATCGGTGATAGGAAAGAGAAGAAGAAGCTTGCGGGTACTTCTACTTCCACTCCTGGTATGTTTATGATTGAGATTAATACTATCTTTAGAAATGAGATATGGGTATTAGATATCGAGTGTAGATCTCATTTATGTAATAACTTGTAGGAACTAAAGGGTAGTAGAAGGTTTGATAAGGGTGATATGGACCTATGTGCTGCAAATGGAGCAAAGGTTACTGCACTTGCTGTGTAGACTTATGAGCTACATTTGCCTTCTAGATTAGTCTTAGAACTTACAAACTATTTTTATATACCTGTTTTACTTAATAACATTATCTCAATCACTTGTTTGAACATGAATGGTTTTCATTTAATAATTAAGGATAAAAGTTGTTCTTTTTCATTAAATGGTGTCCAATATGAAAATGCGACTTTGATATCGACAACAAGAAATAAAGAATAGACAACTCAATCTTATCTTACTTATGGAATTATCGTTTAGGCCATATAAATAAGAATAGCATTTTTAAATTACACAAGCTTGGCGACTTAGGGTCATTTGATTATGAATCATATGGCACGTGCAAATCTTGTTTACTTGATAAAATGGCTAAAAATCCTTTCTTTAGAGAAAAAGAAAGGGCTAAAGAGTTATTAGAACTTATACATATTGATGTACGTTGCCTAATGTCTATACAAGTAAGATGAGGTTATCACTATTTCATAACCTTTATCGATGATTATTCATTATATAGGTATTTGTATTTAATGAAATACAAATTTGAGGCTTTGACAAGTTTAAAGACTTTAGGAATGAGGTAGAGAAACAACTTGGTAAAAGTATTAAGACTCTATGATTCGATCAAGGAGGTGAATATTTAAGCTAAGGTCTTAAGGTTATCTTAGAGATAATAAGATATTATTTTAATGAACTCCACCATATACACTTTAACATAATGATGTATCTGAGAGAAGGAATCGAACCCTTCTATATTAGTGTTGTGCCCTAGAGGCAATCACTTGTACATTGTATATAACACATTTTATTTTAATAAAAGGCATTATTTATCTTATAGTTTCTTTTGTTTACTTTTAAGTAATATAATTGTTCGATAAAGTCCCTAGTACAACACTATGTTAAGAAAATCATGATAGAGATCATGATATGAAATTCCTATTACACTGTATAGTGTTAGTACTTAAATAGTCCCTAGTCGTAGTATGAATGAGACAGGACATCATTAATGCGTTAAGACTAACATGTGTTAGACTTCCTGATTTGATCAGGCGGTGGTTCTCATATCCGTGAGTATTGAGATACTCAAAGTTAACACATGGATGCTTGTTAATGGAACAAGTTCATTTGATGACCTAGCTTTGAGATGATCACATAGATAACTATTTAGTGTCAGTGATATAATCTCAATATAGCAAACGTGCAAGTATCCTTAGACTTGAGATCTCTAAGGTACTTTGTTTGCTGGAGCTTTATATTTTGATTCCAATCTCTGGAGCTCAATCAAGGGCTGCCTATGGGATGGGTATTGGATACATTGTGAGGTAAACGAAAGTAGTTGAGAGAGTCAATAAAGGATTCACTACTCCTAATAGTAGGGGCGAATATCTCATGGCTACTTATAGGAATTACTATTCAAGAAGTCCTTGGTCAAGGAGATTGTATATTGGAAATAGTTCCAATTGATACATATCTAGAGGAGTGGGTTCCTGGTACAAGTACTATTGTATTCGGGCCAGAATTAATTCTGGAGGGAGTTGGCACTAATTCTATACTCTAAAACCGAATGAGATATTGTATGATGAAATGAGTTAATTGCATTGAAGTTTGTTATTGAAAGGTTCATATCAAGCCACTTGACTTCCTGGACTCTTGGGTGGTCATGATGTGTTGCTAGATACCGCTCATGATCTGGGAATATGGGTTTATTAATTGATGAATTAATAAACCAATCCTGATTAGAATTAATTCTAATTAATTATGGATTATTAATCTCAAAGATGTTTGGATTAATTCATGTTCGCTACTAATTGATTGGGAAACCTAATAGGTCACACACAATAGAGGATTATATATACTCAAGATGTTATTTGATAACATAGTGTGGTTAATTGAGATAAAGAGAAGTTGTTGTGGACAAATTATAATTAGTTATAATTTATGGTCCAAATTGTAATTGTGAGAACTTGATGTTTCCAAATACACTTAGGGAATTCCAATAGGATTAGAATTCTCAGTTTTTCGGGTTTATATGTATGACATACTGAAAACCCTAGCAGAGATTTTTGAAAAAACAGAAACCTTAGGCAATACACGACATTCTCTTCTTCTTCTTCTCTCTCTCTCTCTCTCTCTTGTTTTGCTGAAAACGTGAAGAACCCTAGCTGCCTTATTTTTCTACTAGCACAGAAATATTTTGGTGCTTGAGTGTATCCTTTGTGTGAATTATTGTTAAAGATGATCACACACTGTGATTATAGTAGTTAGACGTTCAACTCTCGTGGAGTTTGATCAAGAGGATTGCTGAATTGTGCCTCGACTTGAAGAAGAAAACTTTTGTTCTTCGGACGATCAAACAAAGGTAAAAAGCTGTTATCTTTGATCTATTTATGTCTTATTTTCCATACATATGCGGGTCCTGGGATGGTATCTCGTTTTATTCTTCCGCTGTGTCGTATAGGATACGAGCCTGAGATACCTAACATTCTAGACATAATACGAACCATGATGGCTCTTGTAAACTTACCAAAATTATTTTGGGGGTATGCATTAGAGACTGCTATTTACATTTTAAGCAAAGTTTCGTAAAAAACAATTGACACTACCCCATTAGAACTATTCTTTGGTAAGAGACCAAGTTATCATACTTGAAAATATAGTGTTGCCTTGCCTTTATTAGAAGGCCATAGTCAGACAAACATGAGAATAAGTCTGACAAGTGTTTGTTTTTGGGATATTCGAAAGAATCTTCTGGATATTACTTCTATCTCCCTTCCGAAAACAAATTGTTTGTTTAAAATATGAGTGTTTGTTTCACTAAGTTCAAAGGGGATAGTGGGAGTAAAGTTAAATTTAGTAAAGTTCAAGAAGTACAAACGAACATAGATCAACCATCTGATCCCACATCTATTGAGAGAATAGATGAACCTTCATCTACACAAGAACTTCTAGGTTGAGTAGGATATGTGTAGCACCTGAGAGATATTGATTTCTCATAAGTGACTACAATGACATATTGCTCAAAGATGAAGTAAGCCTACTACTTACAAGAATGTTCTGAATAGTTTAGAATTTAACAGGCTTGAGCCTTAAAGTCAGAGATGGATTACATGTATAACAACCTATTATGGAATTTGGTTGATCTACCCAAATAAATCAAACCTATTAAGTGCAAATGGGTTTTTGAGAAGAAAATCGACATGGATGGTAATGTAGTTACCTATAAAGCATGACTAGTTGCTAAAGGTTATCATCAATAATATGGTATTGACTATGAAGAAACCTTCTCGCCAGTTGCTATGCTGAAATCCATAAGAATACTCCTAACACTTGTCGCTCATTATGATTATGAGGTCTGGCAAATTGATGTGAAAATAGCTTTCCTAAATAGAAACCTGACTAAGGAAGTATATATGATACAACCTGAGGATTTCCCATCCAATGATGGCATAAAAGTGTGCAAGCTACAAATGTCTATTTATGGACTTAAGCAAGCTTCTGGAAATTAGAATATTCGTTTTGATAAAACAATTAAAGATTTTGGTTTCATTCAAAATATAGATGAACCTTGTGTATATAAGAAGTTAGTGGGAATACAATTATTTTCCTATCACTTTATGTAAATGACATATTACTAATAGGAAATGTTATCTCTATTCTTCAATAAGTAAGAAAGGGTTTACTTATACTAGTTTCCAATCTAATAATAATGACTACATTTCACCATTAGGCTATGCATTTAATTTGAGCACTATCACTTGATTTATAAAATCATTCATAGGAAAGATATAAAAGATAGAGAGAGTTCCTACGGATGAGAATATAGCGGACCCGCTGACTAAGGCACTGCCCCAGAAGAAACATGATAGACATGTTAAGTCAATCGGTATTTGATACATGAATGATTGGCTCTAGTGCAAGTGGGAGTTTGTTAGTGTTATGCCCTAGATGCAATCACATATATTTTGTATATTACACATTTATTTAATAATACAAGGCATTCTTTATCTTTCAATTTATTTTATTCACACTTTCATGTGAATATAAGTATTAGATAAAGTTCCAAGTGCAACACTATATGAAGAAAATTATGATAGAGATCATGATGTGAGGTTCCTACTACACTGGATAGTATTTGTACTTAAATTTTTCCTAGTCATAGTATTAATGAGATAAGATATCGTTAATGCTTAACAATAGCACGTGTTATACTTCTTGATTTGATCAGGTCGTGGTTCTCACATCCGTGACTATTGTGATACTCAAAATTAATACATGGATACTTGTTACTAGAACAAGTATATTGGATGACCTAATTATGAGATAATCACATGGATAACTACTTAGTGCCATTGATAGAATCTCATTATAGAAAATGTGAAAGTATCCTTAGACTTGAGATTTCTTTGGTACTTAAATAGTCCCTAGTCATAGTATTAATGAGATAGGACATCATTAATACGTTAAGATTAGCATGTGTTAGACTTCCTGATTTGATTAGGCGGTGGTTCTCATAATAGTGAGTATTAAGATACTCAAAGTTAACACATGGATACTTGTTAATGGAACAAGTTCATTGGATGACCTAGCTTTGAGATAATCACATGGATAGCTATTTTGTGTCACTAATATAATCTCAATATAGCAAACGTGCAAGTATCCTTAGACTTGAGATCTCCAAGGTACTTTATTTGTTGAGATTTGTACTTTGATTCCAATCTCTGGAGCTCGATCGAGGGCTGCCTATGGGATGGATATTGGGTACATTGTGAGGTAAACGAAAGTAGTTGAGAGGGTCAATAAAGGATTCACTACTCCTAATAGTAGGGGCGAATATCTCACGGCTACTTGTAAGAATTACTACTCGAGAAATCCTTAGCTAAGGCAATTATGTATTGGAAATAGTTCAAATTGATACAAATCTAGAGTAGTGGGTTCCTGGTACAAGTACTATTGTATTCGGACTAGAATTAATTCTGGAGGGAGTTGGCACTAATTCTGTACTCCAAACCAAATGAGATGTTGTATGGTGAAATGAGTTAATTGCACTGAAGTTTGTTATTGAAGAGTTCATGTTAAGCCACTTGACTTCTTGGACTCTTGGGTGGTCATGATGTGTTGCTAGATACCGCTTATGATCTGAGAATATGGGTTTATTAATTGATGAATTAATAAACCAATCCTGATTAGAATTAATAGGATTAATTTTAATTAATTATGGATTATTAATCTCAAAGACTTTTGGCTTAATTCATGTTTTCTGCCAATTGACTGGGAAACCTAATAGTTCACACACAATAGATGAATTATATACTTAAGATGTTATTTGATAACATAGTAGGGTTAATTGAGAGAAAGAGAAGTTGTTATAGACAAATTATAATTAGTTATAATTTGTGATTTAAGTTGTAATTGTGAGAACTTGATATTTCCATTTACAATTAGGGAATTCTAATAGGATTAGAATTCTCAATTATAGCAGGATTTTTCTTGTGATATAAGGGATACACATGAAACCCTAGCTGGGTGATGAACACTCAAAAACAACTCCAACCCTAGGGCACACGATTTTCCCTTCTTCTCTCTCCTTCTCGTTTTGCTGAAAACAAGAGAAACCTAGCCGTCATTATTGTTTTTGCTAGCACAGGAAATTTTGGTGCTTGAGCACATCCTCTGTGTGGATCATTGTTAGAGATAGTCACACACTGTGATTATAGTGGTTAGACGTTCAATTCACGTGGAGGTTGATCACGAGGATTGCTGGATTGCGCCCCAGCTTGAAGAAGAAATTTTGTTCTTCGGACGATTACCCAAAAGTAAAAAGCTGCTACCTTTATTGTCTTTATGTCATGTTTTCCACACATAGACGGGTCCTAGGAGGTTATCTCGTTTTATTTTCCGCTGCGCCATATATGATACGAGCCTGAGATACCCAACAGTAAAATTAATGCCTAATGTTAGACCCAACTTAACCTAGACTCGATTGACAAATCCAGATTCTATAAATCTATAGTTCAGCTAAAATAGATGCTAGTTGTCTATAGATAGTCTTCCTTAAGGTTTAATTAGGGCTCTGATACTAGTTGTAATACCCCAAATCACAAGGCCTAAATGATTGCAGATGTTGCCTTGTCTAATTGACAAAATGGGTCTTTATAAGAAAAATAATAAAGAAATAAATTGGGATATTATTAAGCGTAAAATAGTCACATTTTTATAATCCTTTTCCTTAGTTTTTGTGCATGATTTTATGTGATAAAGAATAGTTTCTACTTATATTATGTTCTTTTGTGTTTTTAGGTCTTGTTAACGAGAAATGAGTAGAATATTAATTTAAATGATGTATTTTTGTATTTGGAATGATTGCCTATGCATTTTTGGTCTTAGAACATGTACTTAAACAGTGTTTTAAGTGTTTTTATGTGGGCACACTTGATGCACAACCATGCATCTAGCCATGTAGAATAGAGGAGTTCCAGGAGACATGTACGGCTAAGTGCACGACCATTTATGTATCCGTGTGATGGGATTTCTATATCACAATAATGATTATTGTGGCGGAAACTAAGAAATCCAAGCCCAAAGATCACAAGCATATGATTTAAAACAGGTTTAACAAGCAACAAAAAGATAATGGTTTTACCTTTCTTTGTGCGTTTGAAAAATAAAATTTTTCTTCTTCTTGTCTAATGATTGTGGCGCGATCCAGCAATCCTCTTGATCAAACACCACGAGAGTCGAATGTTTAGCCACTACAATCATAATGTGTGATTATCTCTAACAGAAATTCACACAGAGGATCACACTCAAACACCAAAATTTTTCTGTGCTGGTAGAAAACAACAAGGTGGCTAGGGGTTTTGTTCTTCTTGTTTGTTGAAGAACCACGAGAAAGAGAGAAAAATGAAGGGTTTTGGAAGCTGTTGTTTTCATGTATTCCACACCTCTTAGGTTTCATGCATATCTCCTATATGTCACGAAAAAATATTGAAAAACTGAGAATTCTAAAACAATTAGAATTCTCTAATTGTAATTGGAATCATCAAATTCTCATAATTATAATTTGGCCTATAAATTATAACTAATTATAATTTGGCCATAACAACTTCTTTTTCTCGCAATTAACCCCACTATATTATCAAATAACATCTTCAGTATATAATCATCTATTGTGTGTGACCTATTAGGTTTCCCAGTCAATTGGTAGTGAACATGAATTAATTCAAATGTTTTTAAGATTAATAATCCATAATTAATTAGAATTAATCATATCAATTCTAATCAGGATTGGTTTATTAATTTATCAATTAATAAACCCATATTCCCAGATCATGAGCGGTATCTAGCAACACATCATGACTACCCAAGAGTCCAGGAAGTCAAGTGGCTTGACATGAACCCTTCAATAACAAACTATAGTGCAATTAATTCCTTTTACCATACAATATCTTATTCAGTTTGGAGTACGTAATTAGTGCCAACTCCCTCTAGAATATATTAATTTTGGCCTGAATATAATAGTACTTGTACCAGGAACCCACTACTCTAGATGTGTATCAATTGGAACTATTTCCAATATACAGTCGCCTTGGCCAAGGACTTCTCCAGTAGTAATTCCTACAAGTAGTAATTCCTACAAGTGGCCATGAGATATTCACCCATACTATTAGGAGTGGTAAATTCTTTATTGACCATCTCAACTACTTTTGTTTACCTTACAATGTACCAAATATCCATCCAATAGGCAGCCCTCGATCTGGCTCCAAAGATTGGAATTAAAGCAGAATGCTTAGCAAACAAAGTACCTTGGAGATCTCAAGTCTAAGGATACTTGTATGTTTTCTATATTAAAATTATATCACTGGCATTAAATAGTTATCCATATGATTATCTCATAGCTAGGTCATCCAATGTACTTGTTCTATTAACAAGCATCCACGTGTTAACTTTGAGTATCTCAATACTCATGGATATGAAAAATACTACCTAATCAAATCAGGATGTCTAATACATGCTAGTCTCAATTAACAAGCATCTACGTTCTGTTCGGGATGTCCAGAAATCGTTTTTGGAAGATAAAATTTTTTGAAAACCAGAACAGAGTCGGCGCTAGCTCTGGATTCCAAACTGGCGCCGGTTATGCTCTGTTTTGCATGATCTAGCTGTTTAAAAAAAAAAAATTCTGCAATAGAATTTTGAAAAGGGAAAAATCTCATTTGATGACAGGTGGCAAAATAAAAATTTTTCCAACGGGGCACTGCCCCCTTGACCCCCGCTCGCTAACCGGCCAGCGGGACTGCCGTTATCGTTGCAAGATAGGACCTAAAAGCATTTTCTCAAAATTAGTTTAGAGACAAACAATTTATTTTTCAAAATAGTGATTTTGAAAATTTAAAATTAATGTATTTTTCTAAAATATTGATTTTAGAATTTGTTTTATTTTTCCAAAATAGTGATTTTGGAATAATAAAAAGTATATGTTTATTTTGTTTAAGCATAGTCAATAGCATGGTAGATGGTTATGGACTAAAACCAATGATATTTATTCATGCATTTTACAGTTTTTGTTTTTTTTACGAAATAGGGCCTGCATGTCCTGCCTTCTCTAGAATTCTTGTGTAATTCTCTTCTCATCTAAGTCCCCTTGAATGTAACTCGAGGTTTTCTCTCTTTAGGAAATTATGTAATTAGTTTACATAGGTTAGATAGGAGTAGAATTATTTTTAATTTTGGAGATGGCAACCAAAACAAGGTGTGAAGGTAACAACTTCTACTTAAATTATGCATGAACACATAGGGTTAACTATGTTAATTTCTTTGATGGCTTAAAGAAATTAATTAAGAAAAAGTCCATAACCATACTACGTAATCGCTTTATTACCATGATTATCAATTATGTGATTTATTGATTTTTAAGCATGCCATTCAATGAAATCACTAAAAGGAACAAATCCCTCAATTAATATTAAACCTAATTCCTTCCGTTAATATAGTAAGAATGAGAGTCCTTTTTCGAGACCAGGTTGTTGGGCAAATCTAAGCCTACTTGACATCGGGCATATTCAAGCTATGGAATTAAATTCCTGATTAATGGGTCGGGTTTAACTAAATTCTTTATCCTAGTTGGGCAAACTCAAGCATAAAAAAATTTAGAGGAAAAGTTAGGGTAGCCCAAAAGGCTTTAAGATTAAAAGCTGTTAATCACTTAATGATTCGATAGTTACATACGATGTAATTGGTATTGGATACCTACCAATAAACTCAAGGGTGGCTTGTTGGGCAAACCTAAGGTTATTCTTGAGGAATTTGGATACCGGTCCACTAGGAAAGCTTCCAACGGGCTTTCCCGAATCAATAGTGGGGGCTATTGGTTTGAGTAAAATAGTGGAGTAAAAATGTGTTTAATTAAAGTCATAATTATTTGTATGTCATGTGCATATACAAGTAGCTAATGTTCTCTATCTTTACATCTAGGTCACTTGCATCATGTCAACAAACCTAAACTTACGTAGCATCTTGGAAACCAACAAGTTAACCGAATCAAACTATCTCGACTGGTATAGAAATTTGAGAATCGTTCTCAAATCGGAAAAGTTGCTCTACGTGCTAGACACTTCTATTCCACCACCACTAACTCAAGATGCTCATGTTGATGAGCATGCTATCCACAAGAGGAACAAGGAGGATAGTGATATAGTATCATGTATTATACTGGCATCCATGACTCCCGAGTTGCAAAAACAGCACGAGCATATGGATGCTTAATCGATTATACTACATCTTCGAGAGCTGTTTGATGCCCAAGCCAGAACTGAGAGATATGAGATCTCGAAACAACTATTTTATTGTAAAATGACAGAGGGTTCTTCTGTGGCTACTCATGGGCTGAAGATGCTGGGCTTAATAGAGAAACTTGGATCTCTCGGGTTTGCAATGGATTATGACTTAAGTGTTGACTTAATTTTACAATCTTTGCCTAATAGTTTCTCACAATTTTTGATTAACTATCAGATGAACAAGATTGAGTCCACTATTCCTGAGTTGATCAATCTTTTCAAAACTGCGGAGTCCTCCATAAAGAAGGATTCCTATGCAGTTTTAATGGTAGAATCTTCCTCTTCTAAGAAGAAAGTTCAAACGAAGAAGAAGAAGGCTCCCATGAAGCCTAAATGTGGTGTGAATAAGAAGGACGCAGCTACCAAGGGCCCATGCCATCATTGTGGTAAGATGGGCCATTGGAGACACAATTGCAAAGCCTACTTGGAGACTATTAAGGACAAGAAGTAGAACGAGAAGTTTACAAGTACTTCTGCTTTTTCTCTAGGTATGTTTATGATTGAGAAAAATACTACCTTTAGAAATGAGATATGGGTATTAAATACCGGATGTGGATCTCATTTGTGTAATAACTTGCAGGGACTAAAGAGTAATAGAAGGCTAGAGAAAGGCAACGTGGACCTACGTATTGTAAATGGGGCAAAGGTTGTTGCACTTGCTGTAGGGACATATGAGCTGAACCTGCCTTCGGGATTAATTCTAAAACTGCAAAACTGTTATTTTGTACTAGTTTTAATGAAAAACACTATCTTAGTTGCATTTTTAGACTTATATGGATTTCATTTGATATTTAAGAATAAATATTGTTCTTTTTCATTGAATGATATTCATTATGGTTCAGTAACTTTGGGTAATGGTTTATATGTTCTAGACTTGGATAATCTAATTCTCAATATAAATAATAAGAAATCTAAAATAGATAACTCTAACAACTCTTACTTATGGCATTGTCGTTTGGGCCATGTAAACGAAAATCGTGTTTCTAAGTTACACAAGCTTGGTAACTTAGGGTCATTTGATTATGAATCATATGGCACATGCGAGTCTTGTTTACTAGGTAAAATGACTAAAACTCCTTTTCCAGGAAAAGGAGAATGGGCCAAGGAGTTGTTAGAACACATACATTCTGATGTATATGGCCCAATGTCACTATAAACAAGAGGAGGTTAAACTATTTCATAACCTTTATCAATGACTTCACACGATACAGGTATTTGTATTTAATGAAATATAAATATGAGGCATTTGAAAGGTTCAAAGGCTAAGAATAAAATAGAGAAATAACTTGGAAAAAGTATAAAGACTCTAAGATCTGATCGAGAAGGAGAATACTTGAGCCAAGAGTTTCTGAGTTATCTGAGAGATAATGGGATATTATCTCAATAGACTCCACCACATACACCTCAACATAATGGTGTATCTGAGAGAAGGAATTGAACCCTTCTAGACATGGCATGGACCATAATGGCTTCTGCAGACCTTCCAAAATCATTTTGGGGGGTATGCACTAGAGACTTCTATTTATATACTAAATAGAGTTCCGACAAAATTGGTTGATACTACCCTATTTGAGATGTTCTTTAGCAAGAGACCAAAATTATCTCACTTGCGAGTATGGGATTGTCCTGCCTTTGTCAAAAGGCCACACTCAAATAAACTTAATAGTAAGTCTGACAAGTGTTTGTTTGTGGGATATCTAAAATAATCTTTCAGATATTACTTTTACCTACCCTCCGAAAATAAATTGTTTATTTTGAAGCATGTTGTCTTCTTAGAGAAGGAGCACATGGTAAAAGAGGACAGTGGGAGTAAGATTGAACTTAGTGAAGTTCATGAAGATCAAACAAACGAGGATCAACCGTCTAACCCGACATCTATTGAGAGAATAGATGAACCTTCTAATACACAAGAATTTCGTAGATCTAGTAGGATACGTGTGGCACCTGAGAGATATGGATTTCTCATTAGTGACCACAATGATGTATTGCTCATAGATGAAGATAAGCCTACTACCTACAAGGATGTTCTGAATAGTTCAGAATTTGGCAAATGGCTTGAGGCCATGAAGTCTGAGATGGATTCCATGTACAACAACCAAGTATGGACTTTGGTTGATCCACCCAAAGAAATTAAACCTATTGGGTACAAGTGGATTTTCAAGAAGAAAATGGACATGGATGGTAACTTATTTACCTATAAAGCACGTCTAGTGGCGAAGGGTTATCGTCAACAACATGGTATTGACTATGATGAAACCTTCTCGCTAGTAGCCATGTTGAAATTCATCGGGATACTCCTAGCCATTGCTGCTCATCATGATTATGAGATTTGGCAAATGGATGTGAAAATAGCTTTCCTAAATGGAAATCTGACTGAGGAAGTGTATATGACACAACTTGAGGGTTTCACATCCAATGATAGCACAAAGGTGTGCAAGCTGCAAAGGTCTATTTATGGACTTAAGCAAACTTCTAGGAGTTGGAACATCCGTTTTGATGAAACAATCAAAGAGTTTGGTTTCATTCAAAATATAGATAAGCCTTATGTATAAAAGAAGGTTAGTGGGAGTGCAATTTTTTTCTTGTTACTTTATATAGATAACATATTTCTAATAGGAAACGATATACCTGTCTTGCAAACGGTTAAAGTTTGGTTGTCCAAACAATTCTCCATGAAAGACCTTGGAGAAGCAACCTATATTCTTGGAATAAGGATCTATAGAGATAGATCTAAAAGGTTGCTAGGTCTTTCACAATCTACATACATAGATAAAGTGCTAAAGAGGTTTAGCATGGATCAATCCAAAAAGAGATTCTTACCCATGTCACATGGTGTAAGCCTTTCAAAGTTGATGTCTCTCAAGACACAAGTTGCAATAGATCACATGAGTATGATTCCATATGCCTCGGCAGTTGGATCTATCACGTACGCTATGATATGTACTAGGCCCGATGTATCTTGTGCTCTCAGTTTGATGAGCAGATACCAATCTGACCTTGGTGATGGTCATTGGGTAACTGTAAAGAACATCCTTAAGTACTTACGAAGGATTAAGGATGTGTTCTTAGTATATGAAGAAGGTGATTTGAAAATAAATGGGTATACTGATGCCAATTTTCAATCTGACAAAGATAATTTCGAATCATAATTTGGCTATGAGTTTACGTTGTGTGGAGGGGCAATAAGTTGGAAAAGTTTCAAACAAGAGACTATTGCTAACTCTACGACAAAAGCTGAGTACATAGCCGCTTCTGAAGTAGCTAAGGAAATAAAGATAGAGAGAGTTCCCATGGATGAGAACATAGCTGACCTGCTTACAAAAGCACTATCCTAAAAGAAACATGATTGTCATGTCGAGTCATTCGATATTAGATACATGAATGATTGGCTCTAGTGCAAGTGGGAGTTTGTTAGTGTTGTGCTCTAGAGGAAATCACTTGTACATTGTATATAACACATTTTATAAAAGACATTATTTATCTTACAGATTCTTTTGTTTACTTTAAGTAATATAATTGTTTGATAAAGTCCCTAGTACAACACTGTGTTAAGAAAATCATGATAAAGATCATGATATGTGACTCCAACTACACTGGATGGTGTTAGTACTTAAATAGTCCCTAGTCATAGTATTAATGAGACAGGACATCATTAATGCGTTAAGGCTAGCATGTGTTAGACTTCCTGATTTGATCAGGCGGTAGTTCTCATAACCGTGAGCATTGAGATACTTAAAGTTAACACATAGATGCTTGTTAATGGAACAAGTTCATTCGATGATCTAGCTTTGAGATAGTCATATGGATAACTATTTAGTGCCAGTGATATAATCTCAATATAGCAAATGTGCAAGTATCTTTAGACTTGAGATCTCCAAGATACTTTGTTTGTTGAGCTTTATACTTTGAGTCAAATCTCCGGAGCTCGATCGAGGGCCGCCTATAGGATGGATATTGGGTACATTATGAGGTAAACGAAAGTAGTTGAGAGGGTTAATAAAGAATTCACTACTCTTAATACTAGGGGCGAATATCTCACAGGCACTTGTAGGAATTAGTACTCGAAAAGTTCTTCGCTAAGGCGATTGTATATTGGAAACAGTTCCAATTGATACACATCTAAAGTAGTGGGTTCCTGGTACAAATACTATTGTATTCGGCCTAGAATTAATTCTGGAGGGAGTTGGCACTAATTCTGTACTCCAAACCAAATGAGATATTGTATGGTGAAATGAGTTAATTGCACTGAAGTTTGTTATTGAAGAGTTCATGTTAAGCCACTTGACTTCCTGGACTCTTAGGTGGTCATGATGTGTTGCTAGATACCGCTTATGATATGAGAATATGGGTTTATTAATTGATGAATTAATAAACCAATCCTGATTAGAATTAATAGGATTAATTCTAATTAATTATGGATTATTAATCTCAAAGACGTTTGGATTAATTTATGTTCACTACCAATTGACTGAGAAACTTAATAGGTCACACATAATAGAGGATTATATACTCATAATGTTATTTGATAACATAGAGGGGTTAATTGCGAGAAAGTGAAGTTGTTGTGGACAAATTATAATTAGTTATAATTTGTGGTCCAAGTTGTAATTGTGGGTACTTGATGTTTCCAATTGCAATTAGGAAATTCTAATTATTTTAGAATTTCAGATTTTCAGTGAATTTTGGAACATATATTGGATATGCTCGAAACCCTAGTCCAAGGGTGGAACACACGAAAAACACAGCCACAATTGTCTTCTTCTTCTTCTTCTTCTCTCTCTCTCTCTCTCTCTCTCTCTCTCTCTCTCTCTCTCTCTCTCTCTCTTGTTTTACTGAAAACGAAAACAGCCCTAGCCGCCAACTTTTTCTGCTAGCACTGGAAATTTTGGTGCTTTAGTATTCCTCTGTGTGGATTACTGTTAGAGATAATCATACACTGTGATTATAGTGGTTAGACGTTCAACCCACGTGGAGTTTGCACAAGAGGATTGCTGGATCACATCTCGACTTGAAGAAGAAATTTTATTTTTCAGACGATTAAACAAAGGTAAAAAGCTGTTACCTTTATTAGCTTTATGTCTTGTTTTCCACACATAGGTGGGTCTTGGGGTGGTATCTCATTTTATTTTCCACTACACCGTATAGGATACGAGCCTGAGATACCCAACACCTATCTCATTAATACTAGACTAAGGACTATTTAAGTACTAACACTATCAGTGTAGTAGGAATCTCAAATCATGATCTCTATCATGATTTCCTTAATACAGTGTTGTACTATGGACTTTATCTAATAGTTATTTTACACAAAAGTAAACAAAAGATTCTATAAGATAGATAATGCCTTTTAATAAAATAAAATGTGTCATACACAATGTACAAATGATTACCTCTAGGGCATAACACTAACACCGTGCATAACATGGGAATAATTTTTTCCCCAGAAGTTTGAAGATTTTGAAGGAAAAAGTTGCTTGCTAATTGCACGGAGGCATAGTAGTGCGTGTGACTGTGCAGAGTACACGACCAGATGCATGGCCATGTATCTTGCTTGTGCTACATTTAGGATGTTTTGGAACTAAAGCATGTACAGCTAAGGTGTATGACCATTAATATAGGTCGTGCAACGTTCCTAATGCTTTTAGAAAGTCCTAAATTGATTTAATAGGGGTTTAAACTTTCCAAATTTAATTCATGATAGTTTGGGGACTCTATATAAAAATGGAAAATGTCCAAATTCAGAGATACAACAAGATGCATCAATATACTTCACAAACACACTTTTTTTTTTACATTAAAGGAGGCTAGGTGATAAGGGCTAAAATCATCACTATTTTTCTAGTTATTTGAGGTTAAATTAAGATACTTTTGATGCAATAACTAGGCATATTCCTTCCTATTTGACATTTTTCTTCTAGAAAGTATTTTTGACAAATTTGTGCAGATATAAGTTGATTTCGAGGAAAAAAATGAATAAATTTTAGAATGCACCTGGTGCTAGGTCCAATAAAGGCATTAGGTGCCAGGTCCACTCTGGCCGAGCAGAGAAAACAGAGTAGTTTCAAAAGGAAAAACTGAGCACACCTGGCGCCAGGTGGGTCGATAGGACCAGACACCAGGTCTACTCTGGAAAGGTAAAAACTCTGTACACTAATTTAGTAGTTTTCCAAAGATTTTGGTATTTTTTGAATCCTACTCGGGCAAGACTCCTAAGCAACGAATTTTGCATCAAGAAAGCCTATAAAACCCAGAGAAAACACAAGAGAAATTAGTGAATCCAAGAGCAAAAATTCCAATCACTCAAAGGAGGAGAAATTCACCATTCAAGAAGGGTTGTTCTAGAAAGTCTTCAAAGGAGAAGAACGAGGCTTGTCAATGAGTGCTTTCTTTTACATGTATTTTCTTGTTCTTAAACAATGATATATTCAATATTTTCATTATAATTTGACAATTTTTTTGAGATTCATGATTTTGTGTTAATTTAATTATTTGATCAATTTTTTTTTATCATCTTTGGTATTTGATTACTTGTTATCATTGGTTATTGATGCGGGCTAATTGACTTGGGAAATAATGTTAGGAGTTCATTACTTTGATTTCATATTTGTCAAATCTTAAGGGATATCGGAAACGAAGTTAGGATAAAAGGACTAAAGTAATTAAAGATTAATTGATTTCGCCTAAAGTATAGGGTCATTAGCTAATTTCATGTTTATAAGGAATTGTGTTTAATGCATGTTTTGGTTATGTTAGTTTGATTGAGAAATTTGCTAATTTAATCAAAGATCGTGATTCCATGGATTGGGAAAGAAGTGGAGTCTATTTAAGTGAATTCATAACTTGAGAAACGGTTGAATTTTACTTTATATTCCTTCATGATACCAAGATGATGATTACTTGAGATAAGTACTAGTTGATTCATCATCATGTGTTCTAGGATAATTGTCTAAATTACATATTCATACATCATTGAGTTGTATATTATTGGGAATATACCCTCTCAGACTAGTTTTCTGATAAAAATATCGAATATGTTTATAAAAGAATTTATTTGTCGAAAATCGTTTGTGAAATAATTTTCTTTATTTGTGTACATTTTCGTTTGGAACAGACCCACTGTGTATAAATAAGTGATCCATCTGAATGGTGGCCTTTCACAGTAATGTATGGATCATGGGTTATTTAAACACATAAACAGTCATTCTTAACCGATTGATGAGAATGTGAATCTCATCATGTTTAGGTTATTATGTTATGAATTCCAAGTGGGGAATAGCTTACCTTTAGCCAGTAAGTAGTCCACTCACTTCATGACATAAGCGTATTTTGAATACGTAGAACAGGACCTGTAGTAGTGGTTTCTAAAAAGTATTATATGGTAGAAACCTAGTCTACTACCACTACAGCTGTGAACTAGTAGTCTATGACTTGAGTATGAGTTGGTGGTCTGGCGAAGTTGGAAGCATGTGCTTTGATATACTATAGTTGAGGTTCTATCGGAGGGCTAATATACTTGTATGTTGGGTATGTGTGACTAGTTAGTTAAGACAGACTTGTACAAGATAGTTTCTACACCATATCGCCCTTGTGGTTGTCCGAATGATCTAAATATCTAAGGCCTTAGGAAACATGACTTGGATGTTTGCTTTAGGGTAGCTCCCTTGGAAAGTGGAAACACTCCAGGAAGTCGTGGATCATTGGACTAGAGGCCTAAGGATGGTAGATGTCTTTAGAGAGGTGTTAGTACACTTCTTCCTCTCTAAATGTGCGGTGATGTGTAGAGGGGTATTTTAGTCATTTCACTTGTAGGTCGAAGACTCTGCTAATGCAGCATTGTCCTTAGGGTCAATATTTCCTTATGGTGATATTAGAAAATATTTAAAATGCAAAATACATCTATTTATATAGTAGGGGTATTTTGGTCATTTTAGTAGCCAAGGCGATGTGTCTTTTTGGTCCTCGGAATAGCCCGTAAGTCCTAATTAATTTTTGGGTTGAGAAAATGATCTCAGTTGAGAGAGTTTTATTTTATTCGGGAAGTCTAATTTATTATTGGATTGGAATAAAATAAATGGAGAGAAATTTATTATCTGGTTTAATGGGTTAATTAATTATTCAGGACCTAGGTCTAGTTTGAATAATTAGAAAATTAACCGGGACTTAAACTAGAGGAAAAATAAATATTACTTAATTATTTATTGGGTTATTTATTTATTTAAATCTCAAGAAATAAATAATTAATATTTAATTATTTTTGGGTTCATTTGGGTTTATTAATTATTTATTGGGTTATTTATTTAATCCCAAGGAAAATAATTAATATTTATTATTTTGGATTTTTCGGGTCTAAGAAAAATAATAAATATTATTTTGGCCCAATAGCTTGGACCATAGGATTTTTCCGAACACAGTTTGGAAGAGTTTAGAGTGAAGCTAAAATTTATTTTGTAAATAATATTCGGATATTAAATCCCGGGAATATTATTTTTACCAAAATAATTATTTTTGGTTTCATGACTCTTGGCTTTCTGTGTGAAAAAATAAAATAAAAGGAAAAGGAAAAAAAATAGAAATATTTTTTTCGGATGTCTCTTGGCTCTCTGCCTCTCTTGTGTCTCTTGATTTTCCTTCTTTTGGCTTTTGGTTTTGAAACCAAAGGAAGCCAACTGAGAAGACATTTGTGTCTCTTGGTTTTCTGGCTTCTGGGTTTGGTGCCTATAAATGCCAACCGAGGCAGTGAAGGAAGGTAGAGTGAAAAATCCTCTGAGAATTTTTTCTTCTTTGTCCCATTGTCTTTGCTCACCAAAAGAAATTATGGCTGGGTCATATTCCGTGAACTGAAAAGCTTTGCATTCATTTTCAATCAGAGAAGAGAAGAAGAACCGGAACCGGAGGGAAGCTTCAGTGCACTGGAGGAGTTCATCCATGTTGAAGATGTAGCTGTTCTTGAATTTCAAATCATTCAACTATGATCTTCAAGTTTTAAAGGCTCCAAGAGGTATGTTTTTATCTCACCATGCTGCTCCAATTCTCTAATATATATTCATATTCTCCATTTTCGTCCATTGAGTTTGCATGCTCTGTATATGTCAATTCCTTCATATATATGTCTTTATTTTTCTTTTTATTATGTTATCACTTTATTTGGTCGGTTAAACAATGAATGAAAAGTAATTAGTGTGTACTTATTCCTTTGAGGATCGATACTCGTTAATTCCCTATATTTTGCTTGTGATGAGTATACTTGCTTGTATGTGTATTTTGGAATGAATGTTTTAATTAAAACTTGACTAAGGGATGAATTTGAATTTAATAATTTTTATACACCTTAAATTTACACATCAAGTTTTTGGCGCCGTTGTTGGGGAATAATATCATGAAAGCTTAGATTTTATTGATTTAACGATGTTTATATGTTTATATGTCTCTATGTAAGTATGTGAATATGTATATATGTTCTTTGTGTAAAAACGTGTCATATCTTGTTGTATGTCTATATGTATCTTAACTAACTAACTTGATTTAATATTATAATGTGTGTATATGATACTAATAAGTTACTTTATGTATGAAAGATGGCTAATTGGAACAAAGGTCGATATCCTAACATGTCTCAAGAGATGACATCTCGACCATCCAACTCCACTACCTTAGAAGGAGTATTAGGAAAATTTGCCATCCATGTAACTAAACGCTTTCATGAGATAGATGACACATTAGCAAAATTTGAGAAAATAATTAGAACCATGGAAAGGCAAATTTGATTTTTAATGGATCTAGTGATAAAGTCACCATTAGGGGTAGAAACACAACGTGATTTAGCTGTCATTACATTACGAAGTGGTAAGGAGCTGCCCGATCCTGGCATGGAACCAGTTCAAACTAAAAAAGATGGGCCAGAATTGATCCGTCTTAGTGAACCTTTCAAAAAACGACCTAAAAAACCATATTATCAGCCACCGGTACCTTACCACACTCGAGCACAAAAAGTAAGAAAAGATGCACATTTTGACAAGTTTTTAGAAATTTTCAAACAATTGCACATAAACATTCCACTCAGTGAGGCTTTGATACATATGCCCAAGTATGCAAAGTTCCTTAAAAGCATGCTTGATATCAAAAAAAGGTTAGAGGAATTATCTACTGTGGGTTTCAATGAAGAATACTTAGATATCTTACAAGACCAACAGACTTTGTCATGAAAAGAAAGTGATCCAGGGAGTTTTTCTATTCCTTGTCGTGTTGGTACTCTTGCATTTTATAAAAGATTAGCAGAATTAGGTGCTAGTATTAATCTTTTACCATATAAAAATTTCAAAAAGCTAGACCTAGGAGAGCCCAAGCCCACTAGGATGAGTATTTAACTTGCAGATAGATCTATTAAATATCTTAGGGAAATAGTGAAAGATGTATTGGTTAAAATAGGTAGATTCATATTTCCAGTGGATTTTATTATTCTTGATATGGATGAAGATTCAAAAGTTATTTTAATCTTAGGTTGACCTTTCCTAGCAACGACCAAAGCATTAATTGATATTCATAGGGGAAAATTGACACTTAGGGTTAGGGATGAAGAAGTCATTATCAAAATCGATAAAAGCATGCAACATCCTATCTCTTATGATGATTCTTGTTTAAGGATTGATATTCTTGATAGGCCTATCTTTGATTTTGTGTAGGAATCATTTATAAATTACTGTATGGACTTGATGGAACAATCCATTGCACATTTAGAGAATTCAAATAAGGGCCATAAGTTGGAGGAATTTGAGAAAATTGAAAAAAGCGGTTTGGGAAGGATGAAGTCATCTATTGAGGAACTTTTGGAATTGGATCTAAAAGACCTTTCCGAGCACTTAGAATACGCATTTTGGCTAATGAAGAAAAATTGCTAGTGATCATATCAAAAGATCTCACTTGTGATCAAAAGACCAAGTTGATAAGTCTATTGAGAAAATATAATGGAGTTATTGTATGGAAAATCACAGATATTAAGGGAATTAGCCCTCCCTTTTGCACTCACAAAATCTTGTTAGAAGAAGGAACCAAACCTATAGTGCAACCCCAACATAGGTTGAACTCAAATATGAGTGATGTGGTAAAAGGTTAGGTAATTAAACTCTTACATTTACCCAATTTCTGATAGTATTTAGGTGAGTCCAACACAAGTGGTACCAAAGACAGGAGGAATGATTGTGAGCCCAAATGAAAAAAATGAATTGATTCCAATGAGATTGGTAACCGGTTGGAGGGTATGCATTGATTATAGGAAGTTAAATGAGGCAATTAAGAAGGATCATTTTCCTCTATCTTTTATTGATCAAATGCTAGAAATATTAGCCGGACATGAGTTTTATTGCTTTTTAGATGGTTTTTCCGGTTACTTTCAAATTCTCATAGCACCGGAAGATTAAGAGAAGACCACCTTTACATGCCCTTTTGGTGCTTTTGCATATCAACATATTCTTTTTGGTCTTTGTAATGGTGCTAGAACTTTCCAAAGATGTATGATGGCTATATTCGAAGGACTTGTGGGAGACATCATGGAGGTATTTATGGATGATTTTTCTGTTTATGGTAATTCTTTTGACTTTTGTTTGGCCAATTTAAAAAAGTGCTTCAAAAGTGTGAAGAGACCAACCTCTTGCTTAACTGGGAAAAATGCCACTTCATGGTGCAAGAAGGTATAGTATTGGGACACAAGTTTTCAAGGAAAGCTTTTGAGGTTGATAGGGAGAAAATTGAGGTGATTGAGAAACTCCCTTCTCCTACTTCCATAAAGGCTATTCAAAGCTTTCTTAGTCATGTAGGATTTTATATGAGGTTCATCTTGGAGTTCTCAAAATTTTTTAAGCCTCATACTTCTTTACTTGAAAAAGACGCTATTTTTTATTTTAATGAAAAATGTCTCAATGATTTCAATGTGCTTAAAAAGAAATTGATAAATTCTCCTATTTGAATTGCACCAAATTGGTCTCTTCCTTTTGAATTAATGTGTGATGCAAATGATTATGCAATAGGCGCAGTGCTTGGACAAATGAGAAATAAGCATTTTCAACCAATCTACTATGCAAGCAAAACTCTTACGGTGGCATAAGAGAATTACACCACAACGGAGAAAGAATTGCTTGCAATAATGTTTGCTTTTGATAAATTCTATTCTTTTCTTGTTTTGTCCAAAGTCATTGTGTATACGAACCATTCCGCCCTTAAAAATCTACTAACCAAGCACGATTCCAAACCAAGATTGATAAGATGGGTATTATTGTTGTAGAAATTTGATTTGGAGATTAGGGATAAAAAGGGAGTTGAAAATTTAGTTGCGGATCACTTATCCAGTTTGTAAAATCTTAACTTAGAACCATGGGCCGAAGGGGACATAAATGACTCCTTCCCTGATGAACAACTTTTACTCATTGATGGTGAGCTTTCTCAAACACCTTGGTATGCAGATTTTGCTAACTACTTGGTTGAAAGAATTTTTTCAGAAGATTTCACTGCTCAACAAAAGAAGAAATTCCTCTCCAAAATGAAGCATTACTTTTGGGAAGATCCTTATTTGTTTAAATGTTGCTCGGATCAAATTATTCGAAGAAATATGGATTCCACGAAAAGTGTAGATGTTTTGAAACATTGCCATAAAGGACCTGCGAGAGACTACTACCAAGCTAATAACACGACAAGAAAGGTACTTGAGTCCTTTTTTTTTTTTTTTTTTTTGCCGACACTTTTTAAGGACTCTCACAGGTTTGTTCAAAATTGTGATAAGTGTCAACGTACATGTAACATTTCTAAATCTAATGAGATGCCATTACAAAATTTTCAAGCTTGTGAAATTTTTTATTATTAGGGAATTGATTTCATGGACCCTTTTCCTAGTTCTTTTGATAACAAATATATCTTGGTTGCGGTTAAGTATGTATCTAAATGGGTTGAGCCGCAAGCCTTGCCTACTAATGATGCTCGGGCTGTAGTCAAATTTCTTAGAAGACTTTTTACTCGGTTTGGAGTGCTTAATGTACTTATTAGTGATAGGGGAGCTTAGGTGTTACCCATAAGTTTGCTACCCCCTACCACCCTCAACTAGTAGGCAAGTTGAGGTGGTTAATAGAGAGTTAAAAAGAATTTTGAAAAAAGTGGTTAATCATACATGATAGGATTGGAGTTTGAAGCTAGGTGATACTCTTTAGGCTTATAGGACTACTTTCAAAACTCCTATTAGTACGACACCCTATCGATTGGTGTATGGGAAAATCTTATCATCTATCGGTGGAAGTTGAACATAGGGCTCGTTGGGCAATTAAACTTGTCAATTTTGACCTTCCCCTTGCAGGACAACAAAGATTGCATCAAATGAATGAGTTGGAGGTGTGGCCTAATAAAGCTTATCATAATTATTGGATTTACAAAGATAAGATGAAACGTTGGCATGATAGGCATATTTGTCCCACTCAAGAGTTTAAAGAAGGAGATAAAGTTTTATTATTTAACTTTAGACTTCGGTTGTTTCTGAGTAAGTTAAATTCAAGATGGTTGGGGTCATATGAGATACGTCAAGTTTGTCTGTTTGGAGTTATTGAGGTTTCTCATCCAACTAAGGGGATCTTGAAGGAGAATGGAAGTCGATTGAAACCATATTTAGGTGAAGAACTTAGCACTTTAGAGCATCTTGATGTTACCCTCTATGATTCATGATTTTTCCTGGGGCCTTTTTACTTCATTTTATTTGTGCTATCTTTCTTCTCTTTATTTTGTTTTACTTTTTTTTTTCTAGATTTATGTCTTTTTTGTTTCTATTTTTTTTTTGTTGAGTAAGGTACCCTTGTGACTTCTCTAATGGCTACTCCTTGTGGTGGATTCACACATGTTGAACTTAATGTGTAATGGAAGTATTTTTCTCTATATTCTTCCTCTTTGCTTCTTTTAGCCTTCTTGGCTTTGCTTTTATTGTTGTATTTTTGGCCATTGCGGACAATGTCCCGTTTAAATGTGGGGGGAGAATTTAGGAATTGAAAATATTCTCCATATCATTTTTGTGTAAAAGTTTTTTGTGGTTTTCATTATTTAGGAGGGTTGAAATTGTTTTTCTTACTAGGATATGAATTTTTGTCATTCATTTGGTGGATTTTTATGAAATTGGTTTATTGGATAGGATATGTTTTAAAACTTGAGAATTTGGATTAATTTTGTTTATACATTGGTGTTTGAGTGTTATTTGACTCATCCAGTTGGAATATGGAGAATATGAAGAATGTGGAGAAAGTTTATTGGTTAACTCTTGTATTATGGGTTTAAATTTTGCTTAGCTTTGAGTTGTGATAAGGAGTGTGAGGAGATAAAAGATCTTTGAGAGGAAAGATTGTGGAAAAATTGTGAAAACTTTTTGTGAGGTGAGTTGAAAAATTGTGAAAAATAAGGTGATTGTTGTTTCCTTTTTGAAGATGAGAAAGTATTGGTTTTGCTTGATTATGGGGGCCAATACAGATAGTGAAGAGAAATCTACTTTTTTGAGGTATGAATTCCTGAAAGCAAAAGAGAGGAAAGATATTGAAAAGATGATGAGTGATGACTACAAGGGGGACAATACGGTATGCGAAGAGAAATCCATGCATTTGAGACTATCAATTCCCTAAGTCATTGAAAAAATTGAGAGAAAAAAAAAAGTTTTGAGTGTTTTCCTTATATCATGACTTGAGTTGTGTAATTTTTAGATTTATAATGCTTGAATTGGTAGATAGATTGCCTTGTGTGATTCATGTTATCTATATTTTTACTTGAAGAGTGAAATAATTTTCTTAGACTAAGGTATAAACTTGATTAATTTGACTTCAATATTTTTGTGATGTTGTGTCAAATGTTTCAAAGTTTAATTGTTTTCAGAGGGTTTGATGAATAGAAAGAGTTTTATCTAAAGTTTGAAGGGAAGTTATAATCCTTGTTATGTTTTAAAATTTTAGAATGAGTAAATGCTTGTGTTTTCTTGATGATTTTCTTGGCTTAAGTATTTTGCTTGAGGAAAAGCAAAATTTCAAGTGTATGGGTATGTGATAGGGGCTAAAATTGTCACTATTTAACTAGTTATTTGAGGTTAAATTGAGATACTTTTGATGTAATAACTAGGCATATTCCTTCTTATTTGCCATTTTGTTTGTAGAAAGTGTTTTTGACAAATTTATGTAGATTTAAGTTGATTTGGAGCAAAAAGTGGACAAATTCCAAAATGCACCTGATACCAGGTCCATTAAAGGTACCATGTGCCAAGTCCACTTTAGCATAGCAGAGAAAATAGAGCAGTTCTAGAAGGAAAAACAGAGCACACTGGCGCCAGGTAGGTCGACTGGACCCAGTTCTAGATTCACTCTGGAGAGGTGAAGTCCCTGTACATGAATTTAGTAGTTTTTCAAAGATTTTGGTATTTTCTGAATCCTACTCGACCAAAACTCCTCAAACAACGAATTTGGCATTAAAGAAGCCTATAAAACCAAGAGAAAACATAAGAGAAAATAGTGAATCCAAGAGCAAAAATTTCAATCACTCAAAGGAGGAGAAATTCACCATTCAATGAGGGTTGTTCAAGAGAGTCTTTAAAGGAAAAGAAAGAGGCTTGTCTATGTGTGCTTTCTTTTTCCTTTGTTTTCTTGTTCTTAAACAATGATGTATTCAATGTTTTCATTGTAATTTGACATTCTTTTGGGATTCATGGTTTTGTGTTAATTAAGTTATTTGATCAATTTTCTATCATCTTTGGTATTTGATTACTTGTTATCATTAGTTATTGATGCATGTTCTTCTAATTGACTTGGGAAATGATGTTAGGAGTTCATTGCATTGATTTCATATTTGTCAAATCTTAATAGGCTTGGAAAATGAAGTTAAGATTAAAGGACTAAAGTGATCAAAGATGAGTTGATTTTGCCTAGAGCATAGGGTCATTAACTAATTTCATGTTTATGAGGAATTGTGTTTAATGCACGTTTTGGTTTTGTTGGTTCGATTAGGAAATCTGCTAATTTAATCAAAAGATAGTGACTCTATGGATTGGGAAAGAAGTGGAATCTATTTAAGTGAATTCATAACTTGGGAAAAATTTGAATTTTACTTTATATTCCTTCATGATGCCAAGATGACAATTACTTGGGATAGTTGTTAGATGTTTCATTATAATGTGTTCTAGGATAAATGTCTAAATTACATATTCATACATCCTTGAGTTGTATATATGTCTTTATTTTTTTTATTTTCTTATCATTTTTTTTTGTTTGTTAAACAATGAATGAAAAGTGATTAGTGTGTACTTGTTCCTTTGAGGATTGATACTCATTAATTCCCTTTATTATGCGTGCGATGAGTATCCTTACTCGTATGTGTATTTTGGGATTAATGTTTTAATTAAAACGTGACTAAGGAATGTATTGGAATTTAATGATTTTTATACATCCAAAATTTACGCATCACTAGGAGAGGAGGAGAATGCAAGGAGACAAGAAGCCCTGAGATTATGGGCTTTCCAAGTGTTATTTCCAATCTTTCTTTATTCTTTCTTATTCCCAAGTTGTTTTATTTTAGTTTCTTTTGTATTCAAACATTTGAGAATTTATTCATGCTTTAAGGCTATGTTTTGTAATTGGTTTTCGTTATTTTGAGAATTAATGTATTAAATGTAATGCCCCATATTCTTATATCATAGTAGGCCTTGTCTTCATGAGATGTCGTCTCGTCTGAACACCCAGACAATGGGTCTTTTTAATGGATTAATAAACTTAACATAACGGAATCATTCTAAAACCTTAGATGAATGTGTTATTCAATTTATCATAACTTCGAAGGTACATCTCAAGTATTTTACAATACATCTCCAGCAATACAAACCAATAAAAATTTCTTCCTCTTGCGCTTCTGTTGTGCACTCTAATCACCAATCTGTATCACAGAATCTAAAAAACACATGTAGGAAAACACGTGTGAATGCTAATCACTCAGTAAGTCCCGTAGCATGTGCTATATAAGGATTTTAACAAAATAATTTTCATGATGCATGATTAAAATGATCGGAACGGTTGGAAATGTTAATATATGTATAAAAGATTTTCAATTGAGACTCCTGACAATAGGTTTTTTATCCTTTCGGGAAAAAGCATATCATTATGTTATCATATAAAAAAACCTAGTGCCATCGATATCATTAGTATTGAGCTTTCAATCATAAATTGTACCGTTTTAAATTACGATTTCCATATTCAAAATCCTCATTATGTTACACGGAAGGAATATTAGTCCAACCAAAAACATCAACACCATAGGAACATTAGTCATATGAACATAATAAATCAATAACACCAACACCATAGGACTTTTATCCTATGAACATGGTAAAATGACCATTGTCATGGTTTGCTATTCAGCATAGGTGCCTCATGCCCGACTGTCATTTTCATACTAAAAATATGTTGCTGGCTAAGGACTGCTAATTCAAATATCCTTGATATGAGCTAAATTAGTCATGCTTTTTCTAGTTATTTGTAGTTCTTTTGTGATATATTTTGTTCAATAACTAGTTATATTCCTTCATATTTAAGATTTTACCCCTGGAAAGGTGTTTTGTTCATTATTAAATATTTTTAGGTAAAATGAAACAAAAATGTCGTAGAACAGAGGAGAGGTGGTGCCGACCGTGCATTGGATTTCACAAACTTCGAAGCGACGAAAAATTGTCAAAACAGAGTGGAATAGAGGGGAACCGGTGCCGATTCCAAGAGTCAAGGCGGCGTCGGTTGCATTCTGGTCTACATTGTGTAAAATTTGGAGAAAAATCAGCGAATGAGTAGAGAAGCAGAACACGACCGGCACTGGCTTCGAGAGCCAAGGCAGCTCCGATTGTGCCCTAAAGATAAGGCGGTGCTTGATTTTTTCTACGCGATTTTTGGTAATCTGTGGAGTTTTAGTATCTTCTAACTTCTACTCGGCCAAGAACTCTATACCTACAAGTTTAGGCACTTCCTACGCCTATAAATAGATGAAAAACACAAGGAAAAAAGGGGAGAATTCATTGATCATCATAGAAAATCACTCAATTAAAGGAGGAATTCTTCAATTCAAGGAGGGTAATGCAAGAAGGTCTTCAAAGGAAGAAGAAGGAGGCTTGTCTATGAGTGATTTCTTTTACTTTGTTTTCTTTTTCTTGAACAATGATATGTTAATTGTTTTATTGTAATTTGACATTGTTTTAGAGATTCATAATGTTTAGAGATATTTGATCTTTTAGTTAATTGGTTGTTCTTCTTGGTATTTAATTACTTGGGTTGATTACGAGATTGGTTGATTGTTACTTTCTATTGACTTGCTTGAAAAAGGGCTTAATGGTGGTTTCAATTCATTAGTTTCATATTTGTTGTCTTTTTACTTGTTTGAAAAAGGGGTTAATTGCTAAGAACAGGTAATTAAAGGTTAATTGATGTCTGCCAGAATATAGATTCATTGGTTAGTTTCATGTTTTAAGTTTGCCAGAATATGAAAATTTAATAAAAGATTATGTTTAATACATCTTTTGGGTAAGACTGATTGAGACAGAATATGTGATACTAAGTTACCTAGTAGATAGGGATTCATGGATTGAAAAAAAAGTGAGTCTATCTTAATCTTTCATGGTGCCAAAAGAATAATTAGTTATAATAATGGTCGAGTTCTTTAAGATCATGTTTGTCAATACAATGGTTTGAGTTACATACTTCTACATCCTTGACATGTATATACTTTTATTTTTATTTTTATTTTTATTTATTTTTCACTTTATCGAGTCAGTTAAACAATGAAAGAAATGTGATTAATGTCTACATATTCCTGGAGGATTGACACTCATTTGAACCCTACGCTTGGTTAATGATGAGTACGCTTGCTCATATGTGTGATTTGGGTTGAACGTTTTAATTTAAACTTGATTGGAAATTTGCTTAGTTTTTTTATGATTTTTACACCCTAGTCCGGACACATCAAGTTTTTGGCGCCGATGCTGGGGAACAATAGCATGAAAGCTTAGATTTTGTTGATTTAACCATGTAAATAGGTAAGTAGGTAAATATATAAATATGTACAATTGTTCTTTTCACACAAAGGTGCCATCTTTTGTATCGTTTGTATCTTGTATCTCTTTGTAATCTAATTTACTAAATTTGACTTAATTGACTAACATACTTCATGTTGTACTGTAAATACCACTAATTTTTGTATGTAAGTAGTTTGGAAATGCGTGTGTTCTTCTTTTCTTTATTTTTATATTATTTGTTTTTAACTTTTTTTCTCTTTTCTTTATTTATTTATTATTATTTTTATTTTCGATTTGATTTTTGTTTTCTTTTTTGAGTGCGAGGTTGACATCATCATGGACAACTACTTTTGGGCACAAGATTAAAGGAGCTACATTGATGAAAATTTGGCAAATTTACAATCTCGGACTGATGCTTTTTGTGAGACGTCACTTGAAGCCTCAATGCATTCTTTTGCCGCCAATTCAAATTCCTCTATTAAGTGGCATAAAATATAAATAAATAAATAAATAAATAAATATATATATATATATATATATCTCTCAACGATTGAGCTATCAAAGAACACAACTAGCTAAGTTGGTTGAGGATACCATAAAGGCCCATATGCATGAACAAGAGACTCTCCAAGGAAAGGAGAGAGGATATAAGGACCAATTGTCCAATGTGGAAAGGGAGGTATTCAATTCTATTCTACGTGCTAGTAATTCTAATCTCTCTTTATCACATGATTTTTTTTAGGTTCCTCTCAATTCTTGGAGAACAAGGGTCCAAATGATGATGTGTTAAATTTATCATGCCTCAAGGAGTTGGATCTTTCAATGCTACATCAAAAGAAGTCCTCGGAGGATAGTGGTAATTTCTACCCATCGCCCCAATTTCAGGGAGGTAACTTAGTTTTTGCAGACCATGCCTTGAAAAGTATGGATTTTCTTGATCCCATCTGTGAGAACTCAAATACTAAGTTTAAAGGGGAATTTTAATTATGAACATTCTTTTGAAGGGTCAAAAGGTGATTTCAAGTTTGATGCATTTGTTAGATACCATGTGCACTCATAGGTTGAAACAGACATTTATGTGTCTAAAGAAATGTTAGGGAAAGAGGTTTATGTGTTTTGTTTTAGTGAGAAAAATTATTTCCATAAACCTTCTATTTTTCAAAAACCTCTCTTCATTCTACATTCATCATGCCCATCTTCTATTTTGAGCTTTAATTTCTTTTCAAAAAATTTGAAGAGGAAGCATGATGAGTGTAAAAAGTTTTTGTTTTATTTTATTTTTATTTTTATTTTTATTTTATTTTTTTGAGTCTTTTTTCTTTAGTTTGTTTTCTTTTATTTAGGTTTATTTTATTTTATTATTATTTTCCTTAAGCTTTTATTCGTGTTTTGTTTTATAGGAATAGAGTCCTCTTGAACAAGCCCTTCTCTTTACCTCAAGTTTGGATACCTATTGGAGCATTATTGCACTTGGAAAGTATTACCTAAACTTTCTAACCCATTATTATTTTTAATCCCTTTGGCGATGCTTTCTTGTGTTTATTTGTTGACAATGAGGACTGTGTCCAACTTAAGTGTGGGGGGAGTGGTTTGGTGATATGCTTTGTCTAAGTTTTATCAATTTTATTTTGAGCACAAAGTTTGGAAAATTAGAGCTACTCTATCATGGAAGTATTTTCTTTCTTATCTTTTCCCATTATTTTTGGTCCCATGGCATTGTTTATTCTTTGTTCTATTTATTTGGCCATTGAGGACAATGTCCAGTTTAAGTGTGGGGGAGTGATTTCATTAAAAATTCTTCTAGGCATATACCTTATCCTTCTTGTGTGAAAATTTTTCAAAATTTCAATTTTTTTTTTCTGATTTTCTTTGGGATTTCAAGCTATATTTTTAGTGCATGTCTTTATGATGGATTATAGAGCATATGTTCTAAATCATTTATGGCTTATGCATGATTTTTTGCACTCACTTAGACGAAGTAGTTCTCGATCTAATGCTTTGCATTGTTCTTAAACCTGTTTTTCTACTAAAATTCATAGAGCATTCTAGAACTTACTTGAATACCTCTGAGGCTAAATAAGAAAGATAATCATGGTTTAACTTAGGGATGACGTTAATAGGCCTTCTTTGGATAGTTTGAACTTTTCAAGCCTACATATTGTTATATTATCCCTAGTGCCTATTTTGAGCCTAAATTATTGATTTCTTTCATTAAAGCCCGTCACAATATTTTATCCGTTGCTTGTTGCTGAGAGTTTGAATAATTTTCCAAATCTTTATGCTCTTGATGGATGAAAGTATATGTAAGAGAATTTTGAGGAAGAATACTTGGAGAAAGATCATGACTCGTTACTTTCAGTCATGTATCAATGGTTGTGTTGAGCTAGAAAAAGAAAAGAAAGAGAAGAAAAAGAGAAAAAAAAATAGAGATTGAAAACAAGAGAAGAAACGAAACAACTGCTAGAAAAGATGGAAAGAAAGAAATTGAGAAAGAAAAGAAAAGCAGCAGTGAAAACAACAGTAGCAGTGAAAGAAAAGACAATTGAAAAGAAAAGAAGAAAAGAAAGATCACAAAAGAAATGGTGATTGAGTTGTAAAAAGTTAAGTTCATATTAAATCTTTGACACCATTCTTGGAAATTTGAGTGATCTTGTGAAAGGAATAAAGAAGAGTTGAGAAAGAAAAAGAAAGAGAGAAATGCAGGATTTGCTTGAGTGGAGTTGTAATTGCTGAACAAAGTTATGGTTTGATTGATTTTTGGAATAGGAGAGCAAGAAGAGTTGAAAATTATTGATTCATTTTGTTTATCCTTTTCTTGTGAACTCTCAGTTTCTTTGATTTTTGATTCTCCTATATCATTCGTTTCATAAGCTACATTACAAGCCTTTAGCCTTATATTACAAGCTTAAAAGTCCTACTTGATCTAAGTAGAATCATGATGTGTCTCGGATTAATGGAGAGAGTGTATGAAAAGTAAGCCTATGGAATGCATATTCTTTTTGAACTAAATTCTTTCTAATGGTTTGAGAAAATTGTGAAGTATTGAGATGGTTCTACTAAGTCATTTATCACTTACACAAGTCTTGCATTGGTTGTGAAAAATGTAGTATCATGTGTTTTATGTTCTTGAATGAAGAAAGCATTGAAGATATGGTTTTGAAATTGATTGAGTGATTGATTTAACCTTGTGTTTTCCTACTTGTTCTTGATACTTTGCTTGAGGACAAGTAAAGAGCTAAGTGTGGGGAATATGATAGGGGCTAAATTAGTCATATTTTTTCTAGTTATTTGAGGTTTTTTGTGATATATTTTGTTCAATAACTAGTCATATTCCTTTATATTTGAGATTTTACCCTTGGAAAGGTGTTTTGTTCATTATTTTAGATTTTTAGGGTAAAACGAAACAAAAACATTGCAGAACAGAGGAGAGGTGATGTCGGCTAGGGTTCTAGAATCGGCGCCGGCCATGCATTAGATTGCACAAACTTCGAAGCGACAAAAAAATTATCAAAATAGAGCGGAACAGAGGGGAACTGGCGCCGGTTCCAAGAGTTAAGGCGGCGTCGGCCGCATTCTGGTCTTCATTGTGTAAAATTGGGAGAAAAATCGGCGAACGAGTAGCGAAGCAAAACACAACCGGCACTGGCTCCGACAACCAAGGCAGCGCCGGCTATGCCTTGAAGACAAGGCAATGCTTGATTTTTTCTACGCGTTTTTTTGTAATCTGTAGAGTTTTAGTATCTTCCAACTTCTACTCGGCTAAGAACTTTGTACGTATGAGTTTAGGCACTTCCTAAGCCTATAAATAGATGAAAAATACAAGGGAAAAAGGGGAGAATTCATTGATTATCATAGAAAATCGCTCAATTAAAGGAGGAATTCTTCAATTCAAGGAGGGTTGTGAAAGAAGGTCTTTAAAGGAAAAAGAAGGAGGCATGTCTATGAGTGCTTTCTTTTACTTTGTTTTCTTTTTCTTGAACAATGATATGTTAATTATTTTATTGTAATTTGAAATTTTTTTAGAGATTCATAATGTTTAGAGATATTTGATCTTTTGATTAATTGGTTGTTCTTCTTGGTATTTAATTACTTGAGTTGATTACGCGATTGGTTGATTGTTACTTTCTATTGACTTGCTTGAAAAAGAGGGTTGATGGTGGTTTCAATTCATTAGTTTCATACTTGTTGTCTTTTAACTTTCTTGAAAAAGGGGTAAATTGCTAAGAACTTGTAATTAAAGGTTAATTGATGTCTGCCAAAATATTGATTCATTGGTTAGTTTAATGTTTTAAGTTTGCTAGAATATGAAAATTTAATCAAGGATTGTGTTTAATGCATTTTTTTGGGTAAGACTGGTTGAGACAGAATATGTGATACTAAGTTACCTAGTAGATAGGGATTCATGGATTGAAAAAGAAGTGAGTCTATCTTAATCCTTCATGATGCCAAGAGAATAATTAGTTATGATAATAGTTGAGTTCTTTAAGATCATGTTTGTCTACACAATGGTTTGAGTTACACACTTCTCTATCCTTAATATGTATATACTTTTATTTTTATTTTATTTTATTTTTCTTTTTATTTGTTTTTCGCTTTATCGAGTCAGTTAAATAATGAAAAAAATGTGATTAATGTCTACTTGTTCCTGGAGGATCGACATTCGTTTGAACCCTATGTTCTGTTAGTGATGAGTACGCTTGCTCATATGTGTGATTTGGGTTGAACGTTTTAATTTAAACTTGATTGGGAATGTGCTTAGTTTTTGTATAATTTTTACACCCAAGTTCGGACACATCAATCCTATTGCCCTGTTTGGAATAAGACGAATCCCAAAACTGATTAGGTTACTTAGGACCGTCTTTCTCTAACATAAGCCAGTACAATGGTTAAAGCACCTACTGAGTACTCAATAGTTGATCAATGCAATGCCTCAACATAGCTCAATAATTTCCAAAACCAAACTCTTTTCCAAAATATTTTCTTTCCCAAAAATATTTGAAGTATAAGATTTTCATGTATTCAAATCCCATTTTAAATGTTTCAACTGTTCTATGGTTTTATATTCAAGATCATGCCGTGAGTTTCGCAACTTATTTTGTGTGTGATAATTTCAATTCTAGATACTTACGAAAAATAATGTAAGATTTCATTTTCATCTCATTATAAATCGATGTCATTCAAAATTAGTGATGAAACATGCCTTAATTAAAACTACATGCTTCTAATTTTCCATTTTGTATAAAATATTCATTTAAAAAATAATAAATTTTATATGCATATCCTACATATGAAATAATTTTGAGATGCAGGGACTTACCTTAAATCCTACAGAAAACGTGCTCAACCTTAAGTTCGGAATTCCACACCGTCACCTCTTGGTAAATCTTTAATGTGAACAAGATTTCTTTTTCCTTTTCCCTATTTCTCTCCATTCTTCAGCCTTCCTCTCTCTTCCTTTCTCTCAGGTTTCCTCATTTTGTCTTTCCGTCTCTCCTTTCTTTTCTATCTTTCTTTCTCTCTCTATTTCATCACTTTCTCTCTTTTTCTCTCTCTTGCTTCTTCCTTTCTTCTCACCATTTTGTTCACCTCCTTTATCCCTCCTAACCTCTATTTATAGAGGGAATTCCATCATGTGGTCAAAATATGTATTAGGTAGTCAAATGTTGACTAAACATAGCTAATCGATGCTATGATGACTAAGCATAGTGACTAAGCTTATAAGAAGTTTTGAATGATGACTCATCACTTTTAGAAGGTAATGGAATAATGCAAAAGTTATTAGAAATAATATGTGGTCCAATGAACTTTGTACACTTGGCATAAATATCTAAATAACTAAGAAATTCTAAAATACTTTGGAAACTCATGGAAGATGACAAAGCATCTCTAGAACACTTTAGAAGAATAGAATATTTTAGAAGATAACAGAAGTTTATGAAAATTAATAGAATTAAGTAGAAGTTTGTAGAAAATTATAAAATATAATAGAATATAAAAGAATATAGAATATTATAGAATATAATGGAAGCTTGTGGAATATTTTAGAACCTTATGGAAGGTATAAAAATATTATAGATATGTAATGGTCAAATGCATGGTCAAACATTGTGGCTATCTTTTGAAAATTAATATAAAAATAATAATAAAGAAAATATCTTATGAAGTATTACATCAAGTGGATCACCACCTAATTAATATAGTAGGTCCCATAGGTTACTTAGCAAAATTCACTTTCTCTTCCTAATATAGAATATTAATAACTAAAATAGTAATAATGATAATATTTATATCAACAATAGTAAAACTAATATTACTTATATGAAATAATAGTATAATATTAATAATAGTAGTAATAGTAAAATAATATTTATAGTAATAGAACCATAACAATAGCAATAGTAACGATGGAAGTTTTAATTTAATAATAATAATAATAACAATAGCAATGAATAATAAAATAGTTTTGATAATAATATTTCAATTGTAATATATATGTAAAATATATTTTACACAAAATATTTATTTCATAAATAATGGCTTTCTTAAAAAGAAAATAGCTTAATATAAAATTCAATAAATTTTCAAAAGATCACAAAGATAGTACAAAATTTCTATTTTTGAGATGGCTCTGGGTGGGATGTTACATTAAAGATTCTTTCTTTGAAATTGTAATGTTTGGATCTTGAGTATTTGTGTGATTCTAGATTTCTTTTCTTATCAATTGTGTTAAGTTTTTATACTTGATCAATATATTTAACTTGCATAACTGAATAGCTAGGAATGTTAAACTATTGATTGATTTGTCGTGATTGATCTTTAGGTTAATTTTCTAGTAGCATCTCTTTGTCTTGATTAAGTTGCAAGTTTTTGGACTTAATTAAGATTGATATAATTCAAGTTGTATATGTTTGCAAGTTTTTGGAATATATTCTAATTTGACGTTGATAATGCCTTGATTTGCTTATCAATCTTGTTTTTCAATTTACAATAATTGATTAATTGAACTATTAATGCCTTTAAGAAATGGTTAATAAAATTGAAGTAGATTGAGAATAAGGTTAGGGGTTAATTAGGAGTGTTTGACAAAGTATAATCCATCTATACAAGGATAGGAATTTTTAATAGTTTCGTAAGAGTTCTAAAATTAATTACTCAAAGTAATCCAATCTATGGGAAGTTTCTAAATTGATTTCATGATGTGTGTCCAAAAACTTGGGTAATTTCTTCTTTTTGTTTGTTTCCTATTTTTGTTTGTTGTTTCTTATTTAGTTTAGGAATAGGACTTGGTAGTTTCTTAATTTAATTAATTCCTAATTTGATTTCCCCATTCCTTTTTAAATACTTGTATATAATTCATCATTAGATCTAATTAGCTTAAGTGTTAACAAAAGATTTTCATATGAATGAAGTGATTGAGTTTTTCTTACTGAGTATACTTCGACGTTCCTTGTTGGATTGATACGTTATTTGCTACTATATTATTGTATATCTTTAGAAGTAGAGTTTAAAATTTATTAGTGCATAATGATTGTATTTTTTTTTCCTAAGAACCTATCTTTTTATGCCGTAATCTTCTTACAACAAATTTTAGCACCGTTGTTGGGGAACAAGAGAAAACTTCTTCATTCTTTGATTGACTCTTTTGATGCTTGATTTCAATTTGTTCTCTTGGTGCTGCCAAACTCTTTCTTTTACTTTTTTTTTTTTTTTTGGTAGAGTTGCTCAACTTGTTGATGAATCTTAGGAGTGGTAAGAAAGTTGACAATGGCAAGATCACAAAGGCACTTAAATTGAATCCTAAGGGGACTAGGATTTGTGACAAAGAAGCTTATCAGGAAAAGCTTTCTTCCCCTAAATCCGAATTTTCTGCAATTGGTAAACAACTTAAAGAACAAATCGATGAAAATTTTCCTAGCCTTAAACTTATAATATATGTTAGTTGTTAAAGAACTTGTTGCACACCTACCCTTAATGATTACCCTCTATGCATTGTTTTTCCTCAAGTCGCAACTAACTTTAAGTTGCATATGAGTTCATTCAAATTTTGCTATTTTTTGATGGGTTACCGGGGGAAGATCTAAATAGGTATCTAAAAGAAATTTCATGTTGTATGCCCTAATATAAAAATAGATTGGATTCAAGATAAGGTCATTAAACTGTGTGGATTCCTATTTAGTTTGCATAGTTGAACTAAAGATTCATTATTACCCACTAGATCTATTAATAGTTGGTTAAACATGCAAAGGCTTTTCTTGAAAAGTATTTTCGTGCATCTAAAGTTATATCAATTAGAAAGGAAATATGTGGCATAAGAAAATTGCATGGTGAGTTTTTGTATGATTATTGGGAGTGATTTAAAAAATCGTGTGCCATGATAGATCCATGATTGATATAGCTAGTAGTGGTGCCTTTGTGGACAAAACCGCATAAGCCGCTAGGGAGTTAATTTCTAATATAGCAGCGAATACATAATTTTTTAGTATAAGGAAAGTTGGAGAAGTAGGCACAAATGCTCTAGAGGACAAGGTTGATAAACTAACTAATTTAGTAGGAAAGATGCTAGAAAACAATTCACAAGTTATGACATGTAATATGTGTAATTCTTTTGATCACCTTAGTGATTCATGTCTGACTCTTGGTGCTAATGAACAAGTGAATACTTTAGGGTTCGGTAATTAGCCCCCTATGAGGTACAACCCCTATTCAAACACTTATAATGAGGGATAGCGTGATCATCCAAATTTTAGATGGGGAAACCAAGGAGGGAGGCCATAAAATTTTGCAAAAAAAGCCCTTCCAATGAACCATCTTCACAAGACCAATCCAATGGCATATCTCTAGAGGATATGGTCACGTCCCATGGATCCATTTCTTTGACTTTCCAAAAAGAGACTAAATCTAGCATCTAGAACTTAGAAAATCAAGTTGGACAACTGACCACAAATGTTAATCAAATCAATGTACAACTATCTAACATGCTCCCTTCTGAACCTCTTAACCCTAATGATCCTTCTAACACTTAAAGGTTTTCTAAGGATAAGAAAGTCAATTCTTAAGAAGTTGTGTTTTAAGGAGATATCACTTGCTTGCATGATTATGGTCCTATATGTTCTTTACCTCTTTTTGTTTTCTTCAAAAAGATTACCTTAATTTTTTCTTAGCTAGGATTCGTGAAGGAGATGCAGCTATTTTGAGCAAAAAATGTAAACAAAAGCGCTTGTTGGGAGGCAACCCAATTCTTTTTCTTCCTTATTTCAACTTTTTCATTCCTTTTTTTGCATTAAGAAAAATCACAAAAAGATTTTCTCTTAGTATCTTTTTTTTTTTGGCACACTTTTGTTTCTTTTCGTTTTAATTCTTTTACATAAACAAAGGTGATACTAATGTTTTTTTGCATAATGCATGGCTTAAGTCACTCCCACGCCTAAGGCCTTGCACCTAAAAAAATGGAAAATTTTTTTTCCTACAAAATGCATAGGCAGAGGAATGCTCGTGTCTTTGCCTGTGCACTGTTCGAGATTTCTTTAAAAAGCCAGATCTGCATAGTTTTCTCTCTTTTTTCTCTCAAAATTATTTCTTCTTCTTCCACCTGTGCATTTCTACTAGTTTTCCTTCAACTAAATCTACTCTACCCGCCATTTTTCTCTTTTAAATTCATGATCTTTTTCATCAAAGCCATAAGATTACATTGTTTGTTGAAGCTTCATCCGAAAACTATAGCTTTTGATGAAGGTTTTGTGTATCAAATCTTCTATACATTTAAGGTTTTTTTGGTAAGAAAAGCTTGACTCAACATATCCTTGGTATATAAATAGAAGATTATATGGAGAAATCTTCATTCTTGTTGTGATTTTGTGAGCAAAAATTCATGCTTTTGGGTGCCAAAATTTTCCTAATTTTTTCTGCATTTTCTGAGATTATGAAGATTTATACACATGGTATTGACAATTGGAATTGATTAAGTAGTTGTTGGATTGTCTACTTAGAATTTGGGAATTTATTTTGGTTGATTTTTATGGTTTTTTGTAGGCTCACATATGGCTAAAACTTCTGCAATTTTTCTGCTATAAATAGACATACATTGCTACATCATTGTTGGAAATGTTGAGAATGATTAAGGTAATTGATGGGATTGAGTTGGAGGAATTTGAGCACAATTTTTGTGGAACAAGAATGTATATTGTGGATGATTTTCCTGCCTAGATATTACTAAAATTTTGTGGGATAATTACTACAAATTGCTATAGTTAATTGTGAGGTTATTATATTTGAGTGTTGATTTTTGTGGTGGAGAAGTTGGGTGAGAATTGTGAATATTCATGGCTGCAACTTAAAGCTTTAACTTGTGGTATTCGCGTGGAGCTATGTTGGGAGAAACGTGGTGTATGAATTATATGGTGGAAATTATGGAGGCATGTTATTTTCATAATTGATGTATGGAGGTTGTGGTATGTGATGATTGAGGTGTGTAAGCTCCTTACTAAAATTCTTGTTGATAATTGATAGGGCGTAAATTAGTCATATTTTTCCTAATTATTTGAGGCTAAATTAAGATACATTTTGTACAATAACTAGTCATATTCCTTCCTATTTGAGATTTTCCTTATAAAAATGCTTTTCTATAATTTTATGCAAAAATAAGAGAAACCTAGAGCTAATTGTGTGATTTTTAAGAACAGAACCAGTACTAGCCCAAAAAGTGGAGCCAGCACCGGTCTTGCATTGGAAGAGCAGAGAAATTGAAGAAACATAGTAATCTCAAATTGAAATTGCTTGGAAAATGTGTTGATAGTGGTTTCAATTTGTTAATTTCATATTTGTTGTCTTTTAACTTGCTTGAGAAAGAGGTAAAGTGCTAAGAACTAGGTAATTAAAGGTTAATTGATGTCAGCCAGAGTATGGATTCATTAGTTAATTTTATGTTTTAAATTTGCCAGAGTATGGAAACTTAATCAAGGACTGTGTTTAATGCATCTTTTGGGTGAATTAGTTGAGACAGGGTATGTGATGTTAATTTGTCTAGAAGGTAGTGCTTTCATAGATTAGGAAAGAAGTGAATCTATATTAATCTTTCATGATGCCAAGAGAATAATTAGTTATGATAATGATTGGGTTCTTTAAGATTATGTTTGTCTAAATAATGGCTTGGGCTACATAATTCTCCATCCTTAACATGTATATATTATTTTATTTTATTTTATTTTATTTTTATTTCTTTTTCACTTTATTGAGTCGGTTAAACAATAAAAGAAAAGTGATTAATGCATACTTGTTCCTTGATGATCGACACTCATTTGAACCCTATGCTCTGTTAATGATGAGTACACTTGCTCATATATGTAATTTGTGGTTAACATTTTAATTTAAACTTGATTAGGAATGTGCTTATTTTTATATGATTTTTAAATACCCAAATAAATACGCATCAATAACTGCCATCCAATGATAGCCTTTTGAGCCCTTATTCTCTTCATTTACAATTTTCTTCTTAAGCTTTTTGATGTGCTCGAACTTGGGTATAAAAATCATACAAAAACTAAGCACAATCCTAATCAAGTTTAAATTAAAATGTTCAACCCAAATCACACATATGAGCAAGTGTACTGATCATTAACCGAGCATAGGGTTCAAACAAGTGTCGATCCTCTAGGAACAAGTAGATATTAATTACCTTTCTTTCATTGTTTAACCGACTCAATAAAGTGAAAAACAAGTAAAAAGGAAAATCAAAATCAAAATATTTACACGTCAAGGATGTAGATTTATGTAACTCGAACCATTGTTTAGACAAACATGACCTTAAAGAACTCAACCATTGTCACAACTAATTATTCCCTTGGCATAATGGAGGATTAAGATAGACTCACTTCTTTTTCAATCCATGAATCCCTATCTACTAGGCAACTTAGTATCGCATATTCTGTCTCAACTAGTCTTACCCAAAAAATGCATTGAACACCATTCTTGATTAAATTTCCATATTCTGGCAAACTTAAAACATGAAACTAACTAATGAATCCATATTCTAGCAGACATTAATTAACCTTTAATTACTAGTTCTTAGCAATTAACCATTTTTTCAAGCAAGTTAAGAGATAACAAATATGAAACCAATCAATTGAACTACCACCAACCCCTTTTCAAGCAAGTCAATAGAAAGTAACAATCAACCAATCTTGTAATCAGCCCAAGTAATTAAATATCAAGAAGAACAATCAATTAATCAAAAGATCAAATACTTCTAAATATCATGAATATCTAAACCAATGTCAAATTATAATAAAACAATTAACATATCATTGTTCAAGAAAAATAAAACAAAGTAAAAGAAAGCACTCATAGACGAGCCTCTTTCTTCTTCCTTTGAAGACCTTCTTGTACAATCCTCCTTGAACTTGAAGAATTCCTCTTTTGATTGAGTAATTTTCTATGATAATCAATGAATTCCCCCATTTTCTCATATGTTTTTCACTTATTTATAGGCTTAGGAAGTGTTTAAACTCGTAGGTACAAAGTTCCTGGCCGAGTAGAAATTGGAAGATACTAAAACTTCTCAGATTAACAAAAACCGCGTAGAAAAATCACAGCACCGCCTTAGCTTCAGGGCACAGCCAGGGCCGCCTTAGCTCTTGGAGCCGGCGCCGGTTGTGTTCTGTTCTTCCACTCGTTCGCCATTTTTTCTTCGAATTTTCAACAATGTGTTCCAAAATGCAGCCGGCGCCGGTTCTAGCTTCACAGCCAGCACCGCCTTAGTTCTGCTCTGCTCTGCTTTGACAATTTTTCTGTCGCTTCAAAGTTTGTTTCAACAGTGCATGGCCGACGCCGATTCTAGGGTCCTAGCTGGCGCTGCCTCTCCTCTGTTTTGCGACGTTTTTATTTCGTTTTACCTTAAAAATCTGAAATAAAGAACAAAATACCTTTCCAATGATAAAATCTAAAATATGAAGGAATATGACTAGCTATTGAACAAAATGTATTACAAATGAACCTCAAATAACTAGGAAAAATATGACTAATTTAGCCCCTATCATATTCCCCTACATTTAACTATTTGCTTGTCCTCAAGCAAAGTATCAAGAACAAGTAGAAAAACACAAGATTTAATCAATCACTCAATCAGTTTCAAAACCATATCTTCAAGGCTTTCTTCATTCAAGAATATAAAACACATGCTACTACATTTTTCACAACCAATGCAAGACCTGTGTTAGTGATAAATGACTAAATAGAACCATTACAATACTTCACACTATTCTCAAACCATTGGAAAGAATGTAGTTCAAAAAGAATATGCATTCCATATGCTTACTTTTCATACACTTTCTCCACTAATCCGAGACATTTTATGATTCTACTTAGATCAAGTAGGACTTTTAAGCTTGTAATGTAGCTTATCAAATGAAGGATATAGGAGAATCAAAAATCAAAGAAACTGAAAGTTAGCAAGAAAAGGATAAATAAAATGAATCAATAATTTTCAACTCTTTTTGCTCTCCTATTCCAAAAATCCATCAAACCATAACCTTATTTAGCAATTACAATTCCACTCAATCAAATTCTGCATTTTTTCTTTTTTTAACTCTTCTTTTCATCAACTCTTTTCTATTTCTTTCACAAAATCACTTAAATTTCCCAACAATGGTGTCAAATACTTTATATGATCTTTAACTTTTTTTTTTCAGTTCAATTACCATTCCTTTTGTGATTCTTTCTTTCTTTATTCCATCAATAAATCTTTTCTCTTCTCTTTCTTTGTTTTTCTTTTTCTTTTCAGCTCAACTCGTTATTGATCCATGACTGAAAGTAACAAGTCATGATCTTTTTCCTCAACATTCTTCCTCAACATTCTCATACATATACTTTCATCCATCAAGAGCAAAAAGATTTGAAAAATTATTCAAACTCTCAGCACCAAGCAATGGACAAAATATTGTGACGGGTTTTAATGAAAGAAATCAACAATTTAGGCTCAAAATAGGCACTAGGGATAATATGAAAATAGGTAGGTTTGAAAAGCTGAAACTATCTAAAGAATGCCTATTACCGTCATCCCTAAGTTAAATCATGATTGTCTTTCTTATTTCGCCTCGAGAAGTATTCAAGTAAGTTCTAGAATGCTCTATGAATTTTAGTAGGAAAAACAAGGTTTAAGAACAATGTAAAGCATTAGATCAAGAACTACTTTGTCCAAGTGAGTGCAAAAAGTCATGCATAAGCCATAAATGATCTAGAACATATGCTCTATACTCCATCATAAAGACATGCATTAAAAATATAGCTTGAAATCTCAAGAAAATCAGAAAAATTTGAAAAATTTCGAATAAAAATTTCAAAAATTTGCTCCCAAGAAGGTTAAAGTACATGTATAGAAGACTTATTAATCAACTATCTCCCCCATACTTAAACTGGACATTATCCTCAATGGCCAAAGAAATATAACAATGACAAGCAATACCATAGGACCAAAAATATAAAGGAGAAGAGATAAGAGAAACAAACTTCCATTCATTTGGCATTATGTCGTACAAGATTGGAAATGCTTGAAGAATGAGGCATTGCCAAGTACCTAAATAGAAAAATACAAAAGAAAAACACCAAAGTGTAAAAACTAGAAAAGAAAATAAATCAAAAATAAAAGAAAGAAAAAGTACACGAAGAAGAAAACAAAAACAAAAACTAACTAAAGAAAACAATAAAAGAGAAAGGAAAAACAAGAGTGCTCGAGAAAAATCATCAGTCCTCCTCCTTCTCATCATCATCCTTATCATCCTCAGCTGGTGTAAAGGTACCTGCACCACCATGTGGCCCAAAAGAATGCTGCCTCAACTCGGCTAACTGATGCTCCATAGTAGCTTGCCATCTTGCCATGTCCTCCATAGTACCTTGCAAGCATAGCGAGTAATGTCATTTGCTAATCGAGTCACCCCAGCACAGTCACCTCAAAGTCAATCCGGGAGTGGGACTGAGAACTGCTAGCCCATGCACGTGCTGGTGGTGGTGGGTGCTCCTCATCCATTATGGGTGGCCTTACCTGCCCGGGATGTCTGACCTCGAAGGGAGTTAGCCACTTTTTCAACTCTTAGTTATATTTGTACCCGCAACTCATAAGAGTTTGCTTAGTGACCATATCGTGCTCAGTGGTAGCCTCCATGAGTTCTCCCTTAAGACTCACTCCAAAGTCTTTTAGAATTTTCATTATAACCAAGGGAAAAATAAAGGCTTTTGTGGAGAGCAGGTGATGAACAACCTCCCTAATAGATTGGATGATCAAGGGGGTAAGAGGGATAGTTAATGTGTTCATCATCCGATGCAAAATATAAGTGTCAACCAGTCTAGTCTCATTGAAACTACTAGCACGGGGTATAACATTGAACCCAAACATGTAGACTAGAGCTTGAAAGTTGGCTGCCAAATCATTATTGGAATAGAAGCTATTAGCTTGGAAGGCATTGTACTTATGTAAGCCTAGGGTAGCTCTAGTCCCTCTAACATCCCAATTCGGGTCAAAAAGAGTCTTTTGATTATTCACATCAATCCCTTGTCAAGTATCATCGTAAAAAACCTGGAGAAGGTTAGCTAATTGGTTTTGAGTGATGACGATAGGAACTCCTTTCACTCTTGTTTCTATATGGGGAAGATGTTTATTGCCCTTATCCGTCATTTTAGCATAGAATTTCTTAATAAGCGCGGAACAATACTTCCCTTTCAATTGTACTAGCAACCCCCATCCTAGCCGTCTAAACATCATTCCCAATTTGAGTGCATGGTCTAAGGTGGATGAGAAAGTACGCTAAACAATAATCTTATTAGTGGCTCTCTTACTGTACCATTCCTTACATGATGCATCTATAAACTCAGTAAGTCTTAGGGACAAGGGATCAACAGATAAAGGGGCTGAGGAAGAGGAAGTTTTCGCCCTTTTAGCAGACTAACCCCTCGCTCTAGACATGATATCAAGTAAGGAATAGGGGAATAGGAAGAGAGAACAAGTAAGATCAAAGACTGAAAACAAGATTGCTACCCCTGCATAGATATTCCTCAAATCTCACACAACCCTCAACTAATCTCACAATCCACAAAACCCAAATTCCTTCAATATATATCCACTCCAACAACCAATTCAATCAATCATCTTCAATTAATACAACACAACCTGCATAATACATGTAAAGTTCACTGTAAAGCATAACTGTGTTGATATCCTCAAGGCATGCTAGTAAACATGATCATATGAATGAAGGCAGTATTATGGTATCATGTGATCAATAATGTACGTTTCATATACTCAAGTATCACCAATAGCCATAATTCTAGCCATAGCTATGTGCATGAAGTCTCGAATGATCACAAACATGAGTTAAGTATCAAAGAACCATTTACTCCTAATCTAGTCCAACTCATGAAGCTCAAGGAGTAATGCACAATTCAATCATAGCATACACAATCTCAAATTTCGGCCAAATGTGTCCCTAAAATTAGAAAAAATCATCTCCATCATTCTAACCGTAGGAATGAAATAAAAATTATACCTTTATGTTCTTGTATGCATGGGCAAGCAAAAGATGCAAGATTTTTGTAGAAATCTAGGCTTCTTACTTGTGGATTGAATGTGATAGTGTTATGAAAAATCGAAGATTTTGAGAGTTTTGATCCGTAGGTTCATCAAAAGAGAAGTCAATGGGCATTATAGAAGTGTTTAAGAGTTGCAAAATCAATTTTTTGGGAAGTGTGGGATGTGAAGCTGGTGCAAGCTTGAGAGAATTTGAGAGAGAGAATGGAGATTTTGAATGAAAAGTGGCCAAAATGGCCTTTAAATTATGCTCCACCCGATAGGAACCAGTGCCAGTCCGAGCTCTTAGAGCCAGCACCAGCTCGGTTCTGTCTGGTTCTCCATTTTTTTTAAAATAAAAATGTGAAGCATACAATAATGCTGAATAATGCACTCTAATTAATTAATCAAAACGACAAAAAATAACAAAATTGTCTCAATCAAAAAAAATGAAAGTAAAGGAAAGTAAAACTGCTTCAATATTTCCTACGGCTATGATCCCGTGGATTTTCCTCAGTATTCCCTGGTAATATCCCTGCTTGACGATCTCCTAAGAGTTTGGCTAGTTGACCAATTTGGTTCTCCAAATTGCGCATGGAAGCCGCTAAGTTCCTTATCATTGCATCGACTCCTTGAAACTTAGTTTCTGTGATACTTACCAATTGGCCAATCAACTCTTCCAATGGTGGTTTTGGAGGTGCTGCAGTGTTGGTCATGGGGTTTTGGTTCCTTTGATTTCCGCCTCAATTGAAAGAACCTTACCTAGGTTGATTCCCATTGCTCCAAAAGAAATTAGGGTGATTTCACCAACCAGGATTATAGGTAGAGCTATAAAGGTTGTTACCTGGCTGGACATTACCTGCAAAGGCCGCTTGTTCCGACGTTTCTTGGAGTGACCCCATATTTTGGCATTCATGATTGGGGTGTCCTTCTCTACAGAAATCACAATTGACATTTAAAACCTGGCCTTGAGGCATCACCATCTGTTTCATCTTTTGAGTTAAGGCATCCACCTTAGCCTCTAATGTTGCCACAGTATCCACTTTGTGTACTCCTTGCACACGAGCTTTTGACCTTACACTTCCCCAAGAATAGTTATTAGAAGCCAAATTTTCAATAAGCTCAAATACCTATTCCAGGGTCTTACGATTGATGGAAGGCCCTGCAGAAGAGTCCACCACTTGCCGTGTTACGAACATGAGGCTATTCAAGAAGATAAGCATTTGCATTCGCAACTCAAATCTGTAGTATGTGCATTTTCTTAATATCTCCTTAAATCTCTCCAAACTTTCATATAAGGACTCAGAATCTATTTGTTAGAAGGTGAAGATTTCATTCCTAAGTTTGGCTGTCCTAGCTGGGGGAAAATATTTGGCCAAAACTTTTTCAGCTAGGGCATTCCAAGTTGTGATGGAACTTGTAGGTAAAGACTTCAACCAAGATTTAGCTCTATCTCTCAAGGAAAAAGGAAAAATTCTTAATTTAATGGCATCTTTAGAAACACCATTCATCTTGAAAGTATCACAAATCTCAAGAAAACTAGCTAAGTAAGCATTGGGATCCTCTTCAGGTAGCCCATCAAATTGAGCCATATTCTGCACCATTTGAATAATGTTGGGCTTTATTTCAAAATTGTTTACATCTATCCTAGGTTTAGTCTTACTCGAGCCGTGCCCGAGATTGCGGGTTTCACAAAGTCAACCATAACCCTCCTGTTATTCCCAACATTGTTCTGTTTAGCACCATCCATCTCGACGGTCAGGTTCCTTTGAATTGTCCGGCGAATTTTTGATAACGTCCTCCCGATTTCAGGGTCAAAATCGACTATCTCACCTTCATATTTTCAGGTCATGTACTAAGGGTAACACCTAAGAAAACAAGAAGTAAGTTAGATACATAATTAATTATTAAAAACAAAACTACAAGGTTATAAAGTTAGTAAAAAGAACATAGTCAAAGTTAGTAGGTTAGCTTAGGTTACAAGGGTATACAAGAATACATGAAATACAAAAGACAACACCTTTTTGTGGAAAAAACAATTTATACAAATCTTACATATCTACATATTTACATATTTACATGGTTAAATCAACAAAATCCAAGCTTTCATGCTATTGTTCCCCAGCAACGGCGCCAAAAAATTGACGTGTTCGAACTTGGGTATAAAAATCATACAAAAACTAAGCACATTCCCAATCAAGTTTAAATTAAAACGTTTAACCCAAATCACACATACGAGCAAACGTACTCATCATTAACTGAGCATAGGGTTTAAACGAGTGTCGATCCTCCAGGAACAAGTAGACATTAATTACCTTTCTTTCATTGTTTAACCGACTCGATAAAGTGAAAAACAAGTAAAAAGGAAAATCAAAATATATACATATCAAGGATGTAAATTTATGTAACTCGAACCATTGTTTAGACAAACATGATCTTAAAGAATTCAACCATTATGATAACTAAATATTCCCTTGGCATAATGAAGGATTAAGATAGACTCATTTCTTTTTCAATCCATGAATTCCTATCTACTAGGTAACTTAGTATCACATATTCTGTCTTAACCAGTCTTACCCAAACGATGCATTGAACACCATCCTTGATTAAATTTCCGTATTCTGGCAAACTTAAAACATCAAACTAACCAATGAATCCATATTCTGGCAGATATCAATTAACCTTTAATTACCAGTTCTTAGCAATTAACCCCTTTTTCAAGCAAGTCAATAGAAAGTAACATTCAACCAATCTCGTAATCAGCCCAAGTAATTAAATACTAAGAAGAACAATCAATTAATCAAAAGATCAAATACCTCTAAATATCATGAATATCTAAAACAATGTTAAATTACAATAAAATAATTAACATATCATTGTTAAGAAAAAGAAAATAAAGTAAAAGAAAGCACTTATAGACAAGCCTCCTTCTTCTTCATTTGAAGACCTTCTTGTACAAACCTCCTTGAACATGAAGAATTCCTCTTTTGATTGAGTAATTTTCTATGATAATTAATGAATTTCCCCCTTTTCCCTTGTTTTTTTCACTTATTTATAGGCTTAGGAAGTGCTTAAACTTGTAGGTACAAAGTTCTTGGCCGAGTAGAAGTTGGAAGCTACTAAAACTTCTCAGATTACCAAAAACCGCGTAGAAAAATCACACCACATCCTTAGCTTCAAGGTACAGCTGGCGCCGCCTTGGCTCTTGGAGCTGGTGCCGGTTGTGTTCTGTTCCTCCACTCGTTCGCCAATTTTTCTTCGAATTTTCTACAATGTGTTCCAAAGTGCAGCCGGCGCGGGTTCTAGCTTCACAGTCGGCGCCGCCTTAGTTTTGTTCTGTTCTATTTCAACAATTTTTCTGTCGCTTCGAAGTTTGTTTCAACAGTGCATGGCCGGCGCTAGTTCTAGGGTCCTAGTTGGCGTCGCCTCTCCTCAGTTTTGCGACATTTTTATTTCATTTTACCCTATAAATTTGAAATAAAGAACAGGATACCTTTCCAAGGATAAAATCTCAAATATGAAGGAATATGACTGGCTATTGAACAAAATGTATTACAAATGAACCTCAAATAACTTGGAAAAATATGACTAATTTAGCCTTTATCACTTTTCTTTTTCATTGAAATAGTTTTCCTTCTGTATGGCCCTAAGATGAAAACATATTGTGAGAAGGGGAAGTGGTTTGAGTTCTAGACAAGCAGACCGAGCTAGAGAGAATGACCCTGTAAACCTCGAATTCACTGACCAAGAAAATAGAGAAAGATTTGAGAGGCTTAGGGATAGATCCTTTTAGCCTAATCACTACAATAATCATTCTATCCTCTAACACTTTGGCATAAATGATGAGATTCAAGTCTTGCTACATGATTGGGATTGGGAGCTTATTCTTCTTATTCTTATTATTATTATTATTATTATTATTATTATTATTATTATTATTATTATTATTATTATTATTATTATTATTATTATTATTATTATTATTATTATTATTATTATTATTATTATTATTATTATTATTATTATTATTATTATTATATTGTGGAACCCCAGTATAGGAATTTGATGCTTGAGTTTCTTAGCACCTATGTGTTTAGGCGAGAGTGCTTGGGGCTTGGTAATGCTCGTACCCTTAATTTCTCTTTATATGGCTAACATTACAACATGTCTTTGAATTAGTTTGGTATGGCCTTGGATTTATATGTTGTGGGAGATGATGTGCCTAGTCGGTGTGATTTCACTAATGACTTAGACAGAATTGAGTTTTGGCATGCAAATACCAACGGGCCTATTTGGAGAGCTTGTATCACTAAGAGTAGCTAATTTACCTCCCCTATTATTAGATACGTCCATAGACTTGTATCACATACCATTGGGGGTAGGAAGGAGAGTTATGGAGTTGTGACTTGGAGAGATTTATACTACCTTTAGTCTATTATATCCCGTACTCTCACTAATATCACTTTCTCTTTTGCATCCTATCTTGATAACCTGGTTATATCCAAGCGAGATGCTTTATGTGGACTTCCTTATTTCACTCATTTGGCAAAGAATTTGGGATTTATTCGTGATGATATAGGTTTGGAAATGACTATGATTATGATTCCATTGAATTTTCACACACTTATTCGAATGAATTTGATAAGAAAGGTGGGACAAAATGCATCTATTCTGGAGGAAATGGAAGTTGAGGAAGAAGCGGAATTGCCTATGGATGACCAAGAAAAAATATTGCTCCGCCCCTTTCGGTACCACCTTCATCTTCGAGAAATAGTTTTGCACCTATTCCACATGTATTGGGAGACATGAAAGCTAGCATGCACCAAGGATTTAGCTTTACACAAAAGGATGGATGCATGCAAGGTTATTACAACCAATGAATGTATTTTCTAGGACAAAAATTGGACAATTTGAAGGCACACATGGGACGGATAGATCCAATATGTGTTCTTATTTTAACTCTATTCATTTTACTTACACCCCATGACCTTTCTATTTTGGTGCAAGGACTTCTTCCCCAGCTGGTGCATTGGAGGCTCCTCATGGAAATGAGCTAATGCATAATGATCTACCTCCTCTCGATGCACAAGATTGGGAGATTTAGTAGCTTATTTTTCTTTCCTTTCTTTTTCCTTTTTCTAGGTAGTTTGTGAATTTTCTAGACTAGGTTTCTTTTATGCACTTTTTCTTTATGTTGTTTTATTTAGAACTTCTTCTCTTTTCTTTTGGCTATTTAGTTCATGTTCTAACATGTTTATTTTTCTAACCTTGATGCTTTTCAATGGAATTTTGGTGCAATTTTTGAAGCATTATTTTCCAATGGCAATCGTGGAGCAAAATTACTTTGGGAAGTATTTATTTTCCTTTCCCCCTAATATTTTTATTCTTGTTTTGACTATGCATACTTGTCCTATTTTTCGTCCATTAAGGATAATGTATAGTTTAAGAATGGGGGTGGAATTTCAAATTTTTTCCAAGTACCTTGCTCTAATCATTTTAACTGATTTTGGGAAAAATTTTTGAGCTTTTAAAATGACAATTAGTGGCGTAATTTCTTTTCTTTTGACTTTGAAAAAAAAATTTGGTATTTATTTAATCAAGTAGATTTTTGTTAAACTTTTATATTATATTATAAATAAGTTTTCAGAATTGGGTTTAGCCTTATTCATTTTTATTAGATGTATGAAGCGTATAACTTTGAGAATATTCACATAGGGAATGTATTGAATATAAGCACGGTATATATGCTAATTTTTGAAAAACAATTGTCTAAATTAGTCCTAAATTTGGGTATAAGTAGATAGCATGAGTTGGTAGTTCCCAAAATGGCACCTACCAAAGTGAGATAAAAAGAAAGTAGATGGTTCTTATATGGCATCTACAAGAGAGAAAAAAGAAACATATATTGAAACTAAAAGAGAAAGAATACAAGGATAAAAAAGTCTTCATCTTTTCTTGTAAATTTGTCAAGTAAAAGAAAAACAAAACAAAGAACGTAAGTGTCCAAAATTGGTTGCATTCATCAATGAAAATAAAAGTCCTAGTTTACTACCCAATATGTAGTAGTTTAGACAAGTACAAGGTACATAAAATTTGAAATTAGTTATGTATGCCTAGCTTATATTATTTGCTTTGCTTATATGTTTTGATTGAAGAAAGGAGTAGAATACATTAGCGAATATGAACTTGTTTAAATTAACTTCGATGGCAATAGGTATATTTGAATTAATATGTAAGTTTGCTCAAATCTTGCTGATAAATAATATTGGATTGTTTTCATTGTGAAAAGAAAAGATAGCATCTCTACAATACTTCTTGAAAATTAAAATTTTATGTTTTAATTCTTTTGAAAATTTTTTATGTTCAAGGACGTGCAAAAGGTTTAGTATGGAGGTATTTGTTAAGCGTGAAATAGTCTCATTTTTATAATCTTTTTTTCTTAGCTTTTGCGCATGATTTTATGTGATAACGAATGGCTTCTACTCTTATTATGTTCTTTTATGTTTTTAGGTCTTGTTAACGAGAAATAAGTAGAAAATTGGTTTAAATGATGCATTTTTGTACGCGGAATGATTGTCTATGCATTTTTTGTCATGGAACATGTACTTAAATAGTGTTTCATGTGTTTTTACAGGGGCACGCCCGATTCATGACCATACATCTAGCCATGCAAAAACAGAGAATTTCCAGGAGACATACATGGCTAAGTGCACGGTATTGCATGTGCCTATACATAATAAGGGAATCATTTCAGCCCCACAAGTTTGTAGATTTCGAAGGAAAAAGTTGCTCTGCTAAACGCATGGCTAAAGGCATGGCTGTGCGTGTGATGCATGGCTATGCATCTTGCCCGTGCCACTATCAGGATGTTTTGGAAATAAAGCATGCACCACCAAGATGCATGCCCGTGCAACCTTCCTGATGCATTTAGAAAGTCCTAAATTGATTCAAAGATAGTTTAAACTTCCTAAATTTATTCCAAGATGGTTTAAGGACTCTATATAAAGATGGAAAACATCCAAATTCAGAGATACATTAAGATACATCAATATATTTCACCAATATGCCTTTTTTTTTCTTGCATCAAAGGAGGCTAGGAAAGGAGGAGAAAGGAGGCAAGGAGGCAAGAAGACTTGACATTGTAGGTTTCTCAAGTGTTACCTTTTAATTTTTCTCCTGTTCGTTCTTGTTTCCAAGTTGATTTGTTTTAGTTTATTTGTATTCAAACAATTTAGAATTTATTCATGCTTGAAGACTATGTTTTGTTATTGGCTTTTGATAATTTGAGATTAATATATTAAAGATTCATTCTTTGATATTGTAAAGATTGCCTCTTAAGTATTTGTATGATTCTGGATTTCTTTTCTTATCAATTGTGTTAAGTTTTTATGCTTGATCAATATATTTAACTTGCATAATTGAATAGCTAGGAATGTTCAACTACTGATTGATTTGCCATGATTGATCTTTAGATTTTCTAGTAGCATTTGTTTGTCTTGATTAAGTTGCAAGTTTTTGGACATAATTAGGATTGATAAGGAATTGTATAATTCAAGTTTTATATGTTTGCAAGTTTTAGGAATATATTTTAACTTGATATTGATGATGCCTTGATTTTCTTATCAATCTTGTTTTTCAATTTACTATAACTGACTAATTGAAGTATTAATGCCTTTAAGAAATAATTAATCAAATTGAAGTAGACTGAGAAGAAGGCAAGGGGCTAATTGGAGCATTTGACAAAGATTAATCCATCTATGCTAGAATACAAAATTTTGGCAGTTTTGCAAGTGTTCTAAAATCAACCATCCAAAGTAATCCAATCAATAAGAAGTTTCTAAATTGATTTCATGATATGTGTCTAAAAATTTAGTCTTGAAGTTTCTTATTTTTTTTTATTTCCTATTTTTGTTTCTTGTTTCTTATTTAATTTAAGAATAGGACTTGGTAGTTTCTTAATTTTATTAATTCCTAATTTGATTTTCCCCCATTTCTTTGTAAATACTTGTATAAAATTCATCATTTGATTTAATTAGGTTAAGTGTTAACAAAAGGATTTCATATGAATGAAGTGATTGAATTTTTCTTATTGCGTAAACTTCTCATGTTTCTTGTGGGATCAATACCTTACTTGTTTTGTACTATGCTATTTCTTTAGGAGTAGAGTGTAAAATTTGTTCGTGCATGACAACTGCATTTTTTCTAAGAGCCTATATTTTTATGTCATAATCTCCTTATTACAGACTTAAAGGAAAGAAACCTGATATGAAGCTTACAAGGCACTAAATAATACATTAAATCCCCAAATACTAAGTAATTTCTCAATAATACTTCAACTACATAATCCTAAAAAATAATACATAATTTTAAAGAAAGATAAATCCGATACATCAAAATCAAATCAACAACCACAAACATCTTCAACTTGTTTCTAAGCATACCTCCCTATAAAACACGAGTTAAGAGGTGTAAGATATATTCTTAGTAAGTCCCATGTTTTCTTCATGAGAATTTTTCGATAAAAATATTTTCATGATGCATGAGTAGTTGTTCGAAAAATAGATTTGAGTTTAAAACATATTATATTCTCAACACACCAAATAATACATGGGAGATCTATATCGTTTTAATATTTTTGAAAAAGAAATTATATCTCATCAACAACGTTTGGTCAATACAGTATTTGTATTATGTTTACCATTATGACCGTCTGTTACGATCCGATTGCAGGAACGAAAAATAGGGGACGCCATGCACGAATGAAACAAGACCCAGAAAACAAAGATATGGCACAACGGAAAGTGAAAATCAATACCTTTACATGTCTTTTTTTGGTTTGGCTAAAAAGACGAGGCACCAGCCACGGGAGCAGCTACTTGTCTCGATGACGATTCTAGCAAGAAACCAGTGATTCGTCGGCTTCTTCTTGGTATGTACACGAAGCTTTTTACTTCTCAGAAAATTATTCTACCTATCTATGTGGGTGAAACAACTTAGGCGAGGACAGGTCCTTCTTGATCCTTTGCTATTAGTTAGCAAAGACAAGAAGATAGAAAAGGGAAAACAGAGCAAAACGAGAGAGAGAGAGAGAGAGAGAACATAAGATAAACTCTGGTTTTTTTCCTTCAATGTCGTGAGTTCTGATTTTTCCTCTGCTGCATGACTCTTATTCACATCACAGATAACCCAACCCCGGTGTCTTGATATTTCAAATATTTGGAGGTTATCAACAAAGAGGTTTGGATAAACCCTAACTCTTCTGTACTATGAATAGTAAAAATCCTTTAGTCCAGGCTATTGGGCCAAAATAATTTATTATTTTTCTTTAGATCCAATGAGCCCAAAAATAATAACCATTAATTATTTATTTCTTGGACCTATTAAAATAACTCAATAAATAATTAATGAGTTCAAACAAACTAAAATAATTATTAAGTCTTTTATTAACTAGTTTAAGCCCAGGTTAATTTTTCTAATATTTCAATCTGGGCTTAGGTCGTGAATAATTAATTAACCAATTAGACTAGATAATAAATTTAATTTCTCGCATTCCTTTTATTTTATTCTAGTCTAAAAATAAATTAGACTTCTTGAATAAAATAAAATCTTTTTTCCTTGTGACCATTTCCTCGACCTAAAATAATTAGGACTTACGAGATATTCTAAGGATCAAAAAGACATATCGCATTGGCTACTAAAATGACCAAAATACCATTTTCTATATAAATAGCTGTATTTTGAATTTTAAATATTTCTTAATATCACCATAAGAAAATATTAACCCCAAAGACAATGCTACGTTAGCTATATCTTCGACCCACAGGTGAAATGACTAAAATACCCTTCTACACATCGCCGTTCATTTAGAGAGGAAAGAGTGTAGTAACACCTCTCTAAATGACATCTACCATTCTTGGGCTTCTAGTCCAATGATCCACGACTTCTTGGAATATTCCAACTTTCCAAGAGAGCTACCCTAAAGCCAATATTCAAGTCATGTTCCCCAGAGCCCTGGATAATTATATCATTCGAACAACCACAAGGGTGTTGGATTGTATGCCCTCTTAGACTAGGTTTCTGATGTAAAATCGAATTATTTAATGAAAGAATTTATTTTCAGAAATTGTTTGTGAATTTACTTTTTGTTTGTGCACGATTTTCGTTTGGAACAGACCCATTGTGTTTAAATAAGTGATCCATGTGAATGGTGGTCTTTCACAGTAAAGTATAGATCACGGGTTATTTAACACATAAACATTTGTTCTTAATCTATTGATGAGACTGGGAACCTCATCATGTTTAGGTTATTATGTTATGAATTCCAAATGGGAAATGGCTTACCTTTAGCCAGTGGGTAGTCCACTCACTTCATGACATAAGCGTATTTCGAATACGTAGAACAGGACCTCGTAGTAGTGGTTTCTCAAAGTACTATATGGTAGAAACCTAGACTACTACCGCTACAGCGTGGACTAGTACTCTACGACTTGAGTATGAGTTGGTGGTCTAGCGAAGCTGGAAGCACATACTTTGATTTGCTGTAGTTGAGGTTCTATCGTAGGGCCAATATACATGCATGTTGGGTATGTGTGACTAGTTAGTTAAGACAGACTTATACAAGATAGTTTTTGCACTATATCGCCCCTTGTGGTTGTCCGAATGGTCTAAATTATCCAGGGCCCTGGGAAACATGACTTGGATGTTTGCTTTAGGGTAGCTCCCTTGGAAAGCGGAAACACTCCAGGAAGTTGTGGATCATTGGACTAGAAGCCTAAGGATGGTAGATGTCATTTAGGGGGTGTTAGTACACTTCTTCCTCTCTAAATGTACGGCGATGTATAGAGGGGTATTTTAGTCATTTCACCTATAGGTCGGAGACTTTGCGAATGCAGCATTGTCCTTGGGGTCAATATTTCCTTATGGTGATATAAGGAAATATTTAAAATGCAAAATACAGCTATTTATATAGCAGGGGTATTTTGGTCATTTTAGCAGCCAAGGCGATGTGTCTTTTTGGTCCTCGGAATAGCCCATAAGTCCTAACTATTTTGGGTTGAGGAATTGGTCTCAGTTGAAGAGGATTTTATTTTATTTTATTTTATTTTATTTTATTCAGGAAGTCTAATTTATTATTGGACTGGAATAAAATAAATAAATAAATAGAATAGGAGTTGAGAGAAATTAATCATCTAGTTTATTTGGTTAATTAATTATTCAGGGCCTAGGTCCAGTATGAATAATTAAGAAATTAACCTGGGCTTAAACTAGGGGAAATAATTAATGTTTAATTATTGGGTTATTTATATAGGCCCAAGAAATAAATAATTAAAGATTAATTATTATGGTTCATTTGAGCTCATTAATTATTTATTGGGTTACTTATGTAAGCCCAGAAAATAAATAATTAATACTTATTATTTTGGGCCTTTTGGGTCCAAGAAAAATAATAAATATTTATCTGGCCCAATAGCTTGGACCTTAGGGTTTTTTTCCAGATACGGTTAAGAGGAGTTTAATGTTAGGCCAAACTGATTCTCAGGATAACATCCGGGTGTTTTGAAATCCCGGGGATATGTTTATCAGATAATGAGAGACCTAATTTTTGGCTAACTTATAAAACAACTCTTTGAAAAGAAAAAACCCCTAATTCTTTCCCAAGCCACAAGACTCTCACGTCTCTCCTCTTGCTCTCTCGGTTTTCTTCTTCTTGTTTTTCCCTTGTTCTTTGCTAACCAATAGCGAGTGAACCAAGGAGAATTGAGACCGTTTCTCTTTCCCATTGTGTTCAGCAACTAGAGGTTAGGCTGAGGAATATCCCGAGAGCTAGAGAGCTAAGCGTTAATGCAAACAAGGCGAAGTCGAAGGCTAGCGGGTGTTCAACCGGAAGCTCCTTCAAGTGTGCAAAGCGAGGCGATTCCAGCAGTTCAATCTGTTCCTATGCAACCTAGGAGGGTTAAGGAACGCAAAGGTATGATCTTCACGCTTCCGCATGGCCTTTATGGCTCGCGTTTAATTTTTTTCTCTGTTTTTTTTTTTCGTCCATGGCTTCCCTGTTTCTGCGTTTTCCCTCAAAGGGGTATCAGAGCCATTGGTTTTGATAATATAGGGAGCATGGTAGTTAATAAAATGGAGAAGATGATTATACCTGTGATCCTTCGCTGTTTTGGTATGGGATAGGTGGATTTGTAAGCTTCACAGTGGAAGCATAGGATCTCTGTAAATTTTTTGGCTTTGGTTTTTTAATCGTGTAAACCCAATTTTAATGGGTATAGGCGGTTGTGTTTATGTTTTGGATGAGTTTTTATGAGTAAAAATGTCCAAAGAAGCCAAAGAAGACAGAGAAAAATCGAAGGAAAAATCTTCTACGGAGAAAAAAAACGCGCTGAGAAAAACGAAGAAGAAAGACACTATTCATAAGCCGCCGAGCCGAGCCTCAAGATCTGTGGGAGGAGCCACTGCCCGCGAGCCGCCTAAGCCGAGCCTTACTGTAGCAACTCAAGTCGGTTTCGCAATTCAAATTTGCAATTGGAGACCAAGGTTTGCGCGCGGGTCATCGGGCGAGATCGCGGGTTGGCAGCAGAGGGCACACGGGAGCGGGTCGCGGGCGCGGGGCGGCTCCACGGGTTGAAGTTGCAGGAGATTAGGTGCGGCTGGTGCACAGAGGCCTCGGTGGACCATAGGCCACGTGGGCGAGGATCCGGTGCGGCCGGTGCAGTAGACCGCCAGTCAAAAAAATTTTTTAATTTTTTTTTCTTTTTCGTTTTGGGTCCCATACCAGGCGAAGTTAATATTTTTGCAATATTTATATTCTTGGAATATATTTGCATGAAAAATATTAGTAAGGGATTTTAGGATTAAACAAGATCATTAATTAATTAATTAATGTGTTTAATTCTATTATTTGGGCACTTAGATTTAAAAAATAGAAAAGCATGAAAACGTTTATTGTTTTCTAGCATGCTATTTTTTTATGTACCTATGTGTGCTTTTCCTCAAAGACCAAAGTCTTTGGGAACTTTTTGTTTTGGCAAGGAAAAATATTTTTCTTCAAAAACTAAATGGTTATTTTAATTGGTACAAAAATTAATCCTTGAATATTTTCTCAAAGGATTTAATTCTTGACATAGAAAATATATTGGATTTAGATATTTTTGTAAATTAAAATGGAGAGCCATTTTGTTTTATTTTGCACTAGAAAAATTATTTTGTCAAATAAACTTGAGACCAAAGTCTCTAGAAAGTTTTAATTGGAAAATTTTTTGAAATCATTAAGTTTTAACTTAAATAAAATTAGTCCATGGAGGAAATCTCTCAAAGGATATAAGCCTTGACATGGAGATTTTATTGGACTTAGATATTTTGTTTTTGAGTTAAAGAAAAACTTAATGGAAATTTCAAAAGGATATTTTCCAGAAAACCTTTATTTTAAAAGACTAAGTGGGAAAGGGGTTCCAACGGCCCCACGGCTTCCATCACGGTCCTCATTAGAGATCGTGGATCCCCTCGCGTCACCCTGGGAGTGAACCCGTATAGGATGGGGATACCACAAGGATCTAGATCTAATAGAATGATGTAATTAATAACCCGGGGCACGTACTATGATCGGCCAGCCCACGTTGGAGGTTATAGTGCGAGGTATGTCCATAGGAAATGAGAGGAAACGGCCATCCCACGATGGAGTTATTCTCTAGACCATTACCTAGAATGGAAATTAATTTGTGGTGGTTAATACACTTAGCTTAGGAAACTGTTAATCTTCCCAAGAAGCTATGTCAGTTTTCCTAAGAGCCAAATTATTTTCAGTGCACAAATTTCATTTTGTTTTCACAAACTAATTTCTTTCTTTTATTTTTGATTTTTAGAAATGGCGGGAGGTTCTTTTAGTCCATTGGCCGTTATTCTCAAGGAGAATAAGTTAACGGGTCCAAACTATGTGGACTGGAAAAGGAACCTGGACATAATACTCATAGCCGAGGAGTATAAGTATGTCCTTTACAAAACCTGCCCTGTTATCAGGAAAGGTTCCACCGCTGAAGAGCGAGAGGCTGAAAAGGCATGGAAGAAAGCTGACGAAATGGCACGTTGCTATATGTTAGCTTCCATGTCTAATGTGCTCCAGTCAAAACACGAGCACATGGCTTATGTATATGACATAAGTCAATCGTTGGCAACTATGTTCGCGGACAAGAGCCGGCCCGCAAGGCAGGAGGCTCTTCGAACAATAGTAAACACTAAGATGGCTAAGGGAGCATTAGTCCGAGAGCATATGCTCAAGATGATTGCTGCTTTCAAGGAGGCAGAAATCTTAGGGGCTGTCATTGACCCCGAGAGCCAAGTGGACATGGTTCTCGAATCTCTACCGGGCTCTTTCACTCAGTTCAAGTTAAACTATAACATGAACAAGTTGAACATGAGTTTAACTGAACTGATGAAGGAGCTTCAGATGGCGGAGAAGGTCATGAAGCCGCAGTCTAAGGCCATGATTGCTAAGGCCTTTTCTTCAAGAACTGGGCCTAAGCCCAGAAAGTTCAAGAGGAAGAAGGGGAATGCAGCAGCCCAGCCCAAGAACCAGCCCAAGGACAAACCAAAGGGCAAGTGCTTCAAGTGTGGAAAGAAGGGACACTGGAAAAAGAGTGTCCGGATCTTCGAGCCAAGAAAAACCGCACGAGTAATGTTTACTATCTAGAGTCCATATCAATGGTAGGATCAACTTCCACTTGGATTATTGATTCAGGAGCCACTGATCATATCTGTAACTCCTTGCAGGGGTTTAGAAAGATAAGAAGACTCAAGAAGGGCGAACATGGGCTTCGAGTGGGAAATGGAGCACAAGTCTGGGCCCTTGCAGTGGGAGAGCTGGATCTCATTTTTTATTGTAATAAGATAGTGGTTTTAAAAGACATTTTATATGTACCGGTTTTCGTCGAATTTGATTTCAGTTGCAAAACTTATTAATCAAGGATATTCTGTATCTTTCCATTCTAGTATTTCTATCAGTAGAGATGGAGAAATTTTATGTACTGGGCACACGTATGGAAATTTGTTCTTTTTAAACCCTATTAACATACAATCAAATAACGCTCAGTCTGAACCTTTAACTAAGAAGAGAAAGACCAATATCAATTATTCATACCTTTGGCATCTGAGGTTGGGTCATATTAACTCGACCAGGATTCAGAGGCTAATCCATGATGGGCCTTTGGGCTCATTGAGATTGAAAAGTTGGCCTCAGTGTGAATCTTGCCTGATGGGAAAAATGACCAAAAGGTCTTTTACACCAAAGGCGGATAGAGCCAAGGAGGTGTTGAGTCTTGTTCACACTGATGTGTGTGGTCCTTTGTCTACACCAGTTAAAGGAGGTTTTGAGTACTTCATCACGTTCACGGATGATTGTACGAGGTATGGTTACATTTACCTGATGAGATGCAAGTCTGAATCTTTTCACAAGTTCAAATAGTTTAAGGCTGAAGTGGAGCGTCGGACAGGTAAATTAATCAAAACCTTACGATCGGATCGTGGTGGAGAGTACCTCCTAGGTGAATTCAAGGACTACATGGTACATCATGGGATAGTATCCCAGCTCTCTGCGCCGGGAACCCCCCAGCAGAATGGAGTAGCTGAGAGAAGGAACAGGACGTTGATGGAAATGGTCCGAAGCATGATGTCTCATGCTACTCTTCCAGTATCCTTTTGGGGATATGCCCTGGAAACAACGGCATATATTCTGAACTTGGTGCCTTCCAAGTCAGTATCTAGGACTCCTTATGAGATGTGGACTGGGCGTAAGCCAAGTCTGAATCATCTCAGGATTTGGGGGTGTCCAGCTTATGTACTTATCAAGGGAGACAAGTTAGAACTAAGATCAGAATTATGCTATTTTGTTGAGTATCCAAAAGGGACAAAAGGAGGCTACTTTTATCATCCTAAGGAGCAAAAGGTACTAGTCAGTACCAATGCTAGATACTTGGAAGATGATCAAAGTACTTCCACTAAAGGTTCAACGAGGTTGGAACTTCAGGAGAAGTTATCTACGGAATCAACTTCTTCTGACCCGATTCTGGAACAAGAAGAGGCACAGCCTCAAGAGCCTGTGCAGATAGAGCCTCGTCGTAGTGGGAGAGTGTCTAGGGTTCCGGATAGATGGACTGGAGAAGCTTTTGAGTTGGTCTCCGACCATTAGGAACAAGACCCCGCTAGATACAAGGAGGCTATTGCTGATGACGATGCAAATCTGTGGCATGAAGCAATGAAAGCCAAGATTGAGTCTATGTACCTCAATCAGGTTTGGGATCTTGTAGCTTCACCTGAAGGGATAAAACCCATTGGGTGCAAGTGGGTATACAAGAGAAAGAGAGGAGCGGATAGGAAGGTGGAAACCTTCAAAGCTAGGCTTGCGGCGAAAGGGTATACTCAGAAAGAGGGTATCAACTATGAGGAAACTTTTTCCCCTGTAGCCATGCTTAAATCCATCCGCATCCTCCTTGCCATCGCCTGTCACTATGATTATGAGATATGGCAAATGGATGTCAAGACGGCATTCTTGAATGGCCATCTTAGCGAAGACATCTATATGTTCCAACCGGAAGGCTTCATTGCTGAAGGCCAGGAACACATGGTTTGCAAGCTTAAGAAGTCCATTTATGGACTTAAGCAGCATCAAGAGCATGGAACATTCGTTTTGATGAGACTGTAAAGTCTTATGGTTTTATTCAAAACGAAGATGAACCATGCGTGTACAGGAAACTTGAAGGCATTAATGTGGTTTTTCTTGTCATGTATGTGGATGACATTCTACTCATTGGAAATGATGTAGGGACATTGTCATCTACAGAGGTTTGGATGTCTAGTCAATTCAGTATGAAGGACTTGGGAGAAGCCAGCTACATTCTCGGGATTAGGCTTCTTAGAAATAGGAAGTAGAGAATGTTAGGATTATCCCAAGCGACATACATTGACAAGATGCTGGCCAAGTACAGCATGGACTCATGCAAGGGAGCTCTAATCCCTTGCAGACATGGGTTGTCATTTTCTTCGAAGGACTGTCCTAAGTCTCAAGAAGAAAATGACAGAATGAGTAGGATTCCCTACGCTTTGGTTGTGGGAAGTCTCATGTACGCTATGTTGTGTACTAGGCCAGATATCTGCTTTGCCGTGGGCTTAGTTAGCAGATATCAGTCAAACCCAGGGGAGGTTCATTGGCAAGCTGTAAAGCATATTCTCAAGTACCTCAAGGGAACGAGAGATTATATGCTGGTTTACAGGGCTGATGATTTGGTTCCTATAGGATACACAGACTCAGACTTCCAGGCGGATAAGAATGAAAGAAAATCCACTAGTGGATATGTCTTCACATTGTCTGGAGGAGCAATTTCATGGAGGAGTATCAAGCAATCTTGTATTGCTGACTCAACCATGGAAGCTGAGTATGTGGAAGCTTCGGAAGCGTCTAAGGAAGCAGTCTGGCTCTGGAAGTTTCTTTCAGAACTTGGAGTCGTACCACATATGGATAGGCCGGTTGTGATGTATTGCGACAACACTGGAGCAGTGTCGCAATCTAAGGAGCCTCGGAACCACAAGAAGGGAAAACACATCGAGAGGAAGTACCACCTGATCCGGGATTTTATCCAGAGACGGGAAGTCGTGGTGGAGCATATTACCTCAGAAAACAATCTAGCAGACCCATTCACCAAGCCTTTGGCTGAGAGAGTCTTTAAGAGACACTTAGACGCCATAGGGGTTGGCACCTATGGACTTACCTAGTCATAGAGTGCAAGTGGGAGATTGTTGGATTGTATGCCCTCTTAGACTAGGTTTCTGATGTAAAATCGAATTATTTAATGAAAGAATTTATTTTTAGAAATTGTTTGTGAATTTACTTTTTGTTTGTGCACGATTTTCATTTGGAACAGACCCATGGTGTTTAAATAAGTGATCCATGTGAATGGTGGTCTTTCACAGTAAGGTATGGATCACGGGTTATTTAACACATAAACATTTGTTCTTAACCTATTGATGAGACTGGGAACCTCATCATGTTTAGGTTATTATGTTATGAATTCCAAATGGGAAATGGCTTACCTTTAGCCAGTGGGTAGTCCACTCACTTCATGACATAAGCGTATTTCAAATACGTAGAACGGGACCTGTAGTAGTGGTTTCTCAAAGTATTATATGGTAGAAACCTAGACTACTACCGCTACAGCGTGGACTAGTACTCTACGACTTGAGTATGAGTTGGTGGTCTAGCGAAGCTGGAAGCACATACTTTGATTTGCTGTAGTTGAGGTTCTATCGTAGGGCCAATATACTTGCATGTTGGGTATGTATGACTAGTTAGTTAAGACAGACTTATACAAGATAGTTTCTGCACTATATCGCCCCTTGTGGTTGTCCGAATGGTCTAAATTATCCAGGGCCCTGGGAAACATGACTTGGATGTTGCTTTAGGGTAGCTCCCTTGGAAAGCGGAAACACTCCAGGAAGTTGTGGATCATTGGACTAGAAGCCTAAGGATGGTAGATGTCATTTAGGGGGGTGTTAGTACACTTCTTCCTCTCTAAATGTACGGCGATGTGTAGAGGAGTATTTTAGTCATTTCACCTATAGGTCGAAGACTTTGCGAATGCAGCATTGTCCTTGGGGTCAATATTTCCTTATGGTGATATAAGGAAATATTTAAAATGCAAAATACAGCTATTTATATAGTAGGGGTATTTTGGTCATTTTAACAGCCAAGGCGATGTGTCTTTTTGGTCCTCGGAATAGCCCATAAGTCCTAACTATTTTGGGTTGAGGAATTGGTCTCAGTTGAAGAGGATTTTATTTTATTTTATTTTATTTTATTTTATTCAGGAAGTCTAATTTATTATTGGACTGGAATAAAATAAATAAACAAATAGAATAGGAGTTGAGAGAAATTAATCATCTAGTTTATTTGGTTAATTAATTATTCAGGGCCTAGGTCCAGTATGAATAATTAAGAAATTAACCTGGGCTTAAACTAGGGGAAATAATTAATGTTTAATTATTGGGTTATTTATATAGGCCCAAGAAATAAATAATTAAAGATTAATTATTATGGTTCATTTGGGCTCATTAATTATTTATTGGGTTACTTATGTAAGCCCAGAAAATAAATAATTAATACTTATTATTTTGGGCCTTTTGGGTCCAAGAAAAATAATAAATATTTATCTGGCACAATAGCTTGGACCTTAGGGTTTTTTTCCAAATACGGTTAAGAGGAGTTTAATGTTAGGCCAAACTGATTCTCAGGATAACATCCGGGTGTTTTGAAATCCCGGGGATATGTTTATCAGATAATGAGAGACCTAATTTTTGGCTAACTTATAAAACAACTCTTTGAAAAGAAAAAAACCCTAATTCTTTCCCAAGCCACAAGACTCTCATGTCTCTCCTCTTGCTCTCTCGGTTTTCTTCTTCTTGTTTTTCCCTTGTTCTTTGCTAACCAATAGCGAGCGAACCAAGGAGAATTGAGACCGTTTCTCTTTCCCATTGTGTTCACCAACTAGAGGTTAGGCTGAGGAATATCCCGAGAGCTAGAGAGCTAAGCGTTAATGCAAACAAGGCGAAGTCGAAGGCTAGCGGGTGTTCAACCGGAAGCTCCTTCAAGTGTGCAAAGCGAGGCGATTCCAGCCGTTCAATCTGTTCCTCCACAACCTAGGAGGATTAAGGAACACAAAGGTATGATCTTCACGCTTCCGCATGGCCTTTATGGCTCACGTTTAATTTTTTTCTCTGTTTTTTTTTTTCGTCCATGGCTCCCCTGTTTCGGCATTTTCCCTCAAAGGGGTGATATAGTGTAGACACTATCTTGTACAGGTTTATCTTGACTAACTAGTCACATATACCCAACATACAAGTATATTGGTCCTTCTCAAGAACCTCAACTAGTATATCAAAGCATACGCTTCCAGCTTTGTCAGACCACCAACTTATACTCAAGTTGTAGAGTATAAGCCCACGTTGTAGCAGTTGTACTCTGGGTTTCTATCACATAGTACTTTTAGAAACCACTACTACAAGTTATGTTCTACGTATTCAAAATACGCTTGTGTTATGAGATGAGTAGACTACTCACTGGCTAAAGGTAAGCCATTCCCTATTTGGAATTCATAACACAATATTAATCATGCCATGATGAGATTCCCATTCTCATCATTCGGTTAAGAACAATAGTTTATGTGTTAAATATCCCATGGTCCATATCTTACTGTGAAATACCTCCATTCACATGAACCATTTACTTAAATACAATGGGTCATTTCCAATAAAATCGTGCACAAATATAAAGAAAATTTCACAAACAAATTCTGAGAAAAATACTTTTATTAATACAAGTAAAAAATACATCAGAAACCTAGTCTAAAAGGGCATACATTCCAACATATATATAACAATACCCATTTTAAAAACTACATTTTGAATATCAAAGTTTAATTTATGCATTGCCATCTCAAATCAACCACGAATATGATCTTATCCCATTTACTCGAAAGGATCTCATCCAACCGTATCAAACCATAGGAATTCCATCCTATGAACATGACGACATAACAATATAAATAACCCAGTGCATACATTACAATTAAATATACAAGGACTATCATTGTGGTCGGCCCTATGGCTTGAATATCCCATGTCCGACTTCTATTTTGACACGTTGAAAAATGTATTTCTTGCTAAGGATGACTAAATAACAAATTTTGGCACTCCGCGAAGAAAGAGACTACTACCCGTAAGTGCCCACCTACCAAATCGTATTATCAAACCTGTGCAAGTTAGTAAATATACAATGTCCCTGTGAGTACTCAATAAAATATGAAACAAAGCCACTTGACTTACAACCTCATGAATAGATCAGCAGCGCAACACTTTTTTAAAAACAGCTCAATACTTTTTCAAAAGATTTTGCAAACATTTCTAAAAATATTTATTTCACAAAAATACTCCCAAGTTTTATTTCAAAGATCAACTCAAAAGCTTTTATCCATTTCATGATTTCAAAAGACTTTATCCAACACAACATTCCATAACATCCCCAAGATTCAATAATAGTTTCAAAATTCCATCAACAAATAGCTCCCAAATACCATAGGTACAATTCATATTATAAGAAATTAGTTGTGCCAAAGCTTGCTATATGTTTCACAATTCATTTATGCATGGTCATTCGTAATTCTATATGGTTAATAAATTTTAATGCAAGCTTTATATCTAACACATTATTTATATGCAATTTTCCAAAATAAAGCATATCTAAATATTGTGGAAATATTAATTCACCATTTACTTCACAATGGAGCACCATGCTTACATTATAAAATTTCTCAAAAACAAGGATCATATCCGAATATTTAGAAAAATATCACTTGTATAAATAAATGATTTCATAGATCAATATTTCTTAAATATATAAATATTTTATTACACCAATAATAAATTTGGAAATAAATGTTTATGCAATTAAAACATTTTTCAAGATAAAAATATTTTATATATATTCCTATATTTAGGAAATCATGAAATATGGGACTTGCAAGTTTATTAAAACTTGAAATGCAAGGACTTACCTTGTGTCCAAGCAAGGTTAGCAAAAGTCTAACTTAATCTTGAGGGTTATAGCCTTGCTCACCAACAAACTCTTGCAAATAATTAAATAAATATCAATTTCCTAAATTATAGTTCATATTTAGGAGAGTTCCTCCAATTAATGAATACTTAAGGAACTCTAGACTTACAGACTTGCTCTCACCAATTCCCAATCAAACAACACTAAATTAACATCACACAAACTTAAATTCTAGATATTTGAAGCATGAATGCACTTAGCAATTCTCTTTGACGCATAATATATTCAAGTTCTCAAAGTAATAATACAATAGCAACATAGAAAACATAGTCTAGTTAATTTGTATAGCTTTGTATAATCGCTTAGTCTAACAACAGATAATTTTCACATATCGAGTTCATATAGTAAGCATTTAAGGTTCAAACATGCTCAGCAAATTCATTTACATATACATATCAGTCAATCATACAACACATGATCACATTATATGAGCAAAAATACATAGAATAGGCATTATATAATAGCTTAATACAATCGCACAATTACATAATAACCAAAATACTGAACTAATCATTTTATAACCTTCATAAGTTAATATAATAGCAATTCAAATCAACACAATGGTAATTGAGTAGTTAAAAAATGGTTTTATCCTCAAAATTTCTAATCGGTGTTTTGATCATAAAAAAGGACAGAATAGGGGGCTTCTTCATGCAATTAATTTGCTAAGCAATACTACTCAAACCGTTATGAAAATTTGCAGTATACAACTTTGATAAATAAAAGTTGTAGCAAAAGTTTTTTTTCCCCATCTGAGGTGTTTAACTATGCTAATTATTTGCTTAAACTCACAATAATGTTACAATAACTTTGAGACTCTGTTTTGGCAGTAATTTTGTAAAAATCACAGAGAGCAAGAAACCTTTCCAAATCAAGTGATTTCAAGGGCAAAATACGTTTTAAACATTGTAGTTTATTGTGTAAAGAGAAAAATTCAAAGTATAAGGGTTTCAATTGAAGGCTCAAAGTTGGTGAAAATTTAGCTTTCGAGAATTCTGTACAGAGTAAATTTGAAAAATATTATAAATCAACCAAATAATCAATTAATGTGATTCCAAAGGGAAATTACTCTTGAGACATAGTAGAATCAAAGAAATAGTGTATTGCATATTCATCAATAAAAAGTTTCGGTACTATTCATGAAAGTTCACAGATCATGAATTCTAACAAGCAAATTTAATTTCTAATAAAAAATTCACCATTAACCCTCCATCAATTTAACCCCAAACACCTCAAATCCACATTCACAACATCAATCCAGTACAATAACATCAAAATTACTACATTTTCTTCATATCAAAATAATCACAAACTCTATTTTTCTCAAGAATATCAAATTTACCCATTAATAGCTACTCACATAAAACATGGATTAATCAAATAGATGAGTTTAATTTACTTGTCCAAATGAAGAACTCTTGAAAACACTTCAAAAATAAAATCTAAATCACTTTGGTCTTCAACAATTATGGAGCAATTTTAGAAGTTTAGTGGAGAAAATCAGAGAGAGAGAGAGAGAGAGAGAGAGAGAGAGAGAGAGAGAGAGCAAGAACAACTTGAATTTTATGCGTATTTGTGTGCTTTGGGCTGAGAGAAATGAGAGAAGAATTTGGGATTTTTTTTTTTTTATGATGAAAGAAGGTTTTATTTGTTAAAAGAATGATTTACGTTAATTAGTCTTGTGTTTAGAAGTTGTTTTTGTGCTTAAGCTTTATTAAAAATCAATAGTTAGGATTAAAATACATCAGTGGCTGAGATTGGGCTACTATAAAGAAGAATATGATCATCATTGAACACATTTAGGGCACTTTCGGATTTATTGAGATAAAATAAATAAAAAGAAATTAATTAGGTGGAAAAATAAATAAATTATTGAAATTAATCTTGCATATAAAAAAGTAGTAAAATAGAATAAGTCTTGGTTAATTAATAGTTAAGATTAAAGAAAATAAAAAATATAAATAATTAAAATAATGAAATAGGACTTTTATTGGATAAAAATTAACATCAGGTTCTTTATGAAATTAATTTCTCACATTTGCTCTTAAAAACAATATTTTCACTAAATAAATGCTTAAAACACTTCTAAATTTCTAATTCTCTATCTATGCATAAAATTAAACATAATAAAGTATCCTATACCTTCACACAAGTGTATACAAATATTCTACACGAATATTTCACTTAGAAACAAGGCATATAAAAGTAGTGAAGAATTTAGGCAAAATAAACTCATTTAAAATATTTAAATATTCATTCATAATAGAAATTCCACATAATAATGTCCATGAAATGCCAATTGATATATGTATGAATGCATGATAATGAGAGGTGTTACACTACTTATGTTAAAGCCAACGGATCTTCAATCAATAAATGGGGCCTTCCCTTAAAGGTTCAAGGCATTCCAAAGCTCCAACAGCAAGAGGCATCTCCAAACTTCAACTAACTCAAGCTTTAACAACATTCAAGCTTCAATATCTAAGATTTAATAGCATTCAAAGGTTTGAATTTTCATCAAGTTTCAAGGTATTCATTTTGTTCTTCATCTAACAAGTCTCCAAGGCTTGAAAATTAAGTGATCGTCATCCAATTTTGTTTGAATTGAGATCAAGCTTTTTAGCCTAGAATTAACGTTTTCGAAAAGAAAAGAATAAAAAAATTCATCCTGCAACTTAGGATTTTTTTTTTGGAGATTTATAACTATTCTTGATATTTATTAAAAAAAAAACTCTAGTCGATATTTTCCTTATCTTAATTTGAAAACTTGAAATTTCATCTCTGTACAAATTTTTGGTACACCCAATTAGAGCATCTCTGCCTCCTATCACTTTTCTTGAAATTTCAAAACAACTCCAAATTCAACGTAAATCAACTTAATGACACCAAAGAATAGTAAATCTGAATCTTTTCTTTCAAAGGTTGCTACTGCTACTATTAGTAAGGCTTTACAAGTTTCAAATCAGGGCATGATAACAAGAAGTAAGGTTTGAGCTCTTTCGTAAAGTAAAGCTTAAGACTTCGACATCATATTAAGAAGGGGTAAAATACGCACATATTTTGTGGGCATTTGTAATGTATTTATGCTTAATTTTTAGTTCAAATACTATTCATTCTCCTCACTTTTTTATGTTTTTGTGTAGGTTGATGTTTGATGAAAAAGTGCTAAAAAGAAGCACAAAAACATCTAAAAGGATTAAAACAAAGGGCCACCAATGTTGGTTGGTGCATCGAAAAAAGTTTTGGCAAGTTTTGGCATGAAAAAGGACCAAAACGGAGTACTTTTGGCGGTCGAATAGATTTGAGTTGGCCTTGGTTCAAGGGGTTGAACCAGCATCAGTTCAAGGCTGCCCAAACGTGAAAAAAGTAGAGTACAACTTGCGTCAGCTGCTTCGGATGAGCCAGGGTTAGTTCATGTCTGGAATTTGTCACGGAAAAAGAGTTTTTGAATAAAATTTGGCAACTTTTGTTGAAATCTGTTGGCAATTAATTTGGGAATGGATTAGGACTCTTGTATTGACTTTTTAAAAATCCTAACACCTATAAATACAATAGATTAATGCTCCCAAAAGTAGTTTTCATAGTTCTTCACTTTATACAATCAGAAAACTCTTAGAGGGTTAAATTAAGTACCAAGATTTAGAAGAACCAACGAGACTTTTGGCGAAAGAAAGAAGATTGATAAAGATAGTTTTAAGAAAGGAAAAAAAAAGGCTTACTTGTCTATGCGTGGTTTTTTCCCCTCTTCTTTGAAATTTATTAGCAATTTGAGTTTTAATTATTTTAATTATATTTAGAAGATATATTTGGATTCATAATTTTGTACTGATTTTAGCTATTTGATAAGTTCATTATTATTCCTGGCATTTGTTTATTTGATTTATTTGGTGAATTGATTGATTTTTTCTTCCTTCTAATTAACTTGGGAAAGAAGATTAGAATAGGATTCAATTTAATTAATTCTATATGTGTTTTCTTAGCTAACTTGGAAAAAGAGGTTCAGAATTGAACTTCAGTAATCAACTGTTGATTAATGTTGCCTAGGGCATAAGGATATTGATTGATTTCATACTTTAATGTCACCTAGAGAATAGGGGTATTGTCTAAGGAATTGTTCTTTATGCATCTTTTTTATTATTTTAGTGAGATTGGGAATACTAAATTGGTTACAAAGATAGTGAATCCATGACTTGCGAAAGAAGTGGAATCTATTTTATTCCTTTATGATGCCAAGATGATAAATAATTGTGATAATTATTAACCAATTATTATCTTGTCTTTAAGGATTTCTTGTATATTTACATGCCTTTTCTCCTTAGTCTTACTCTTTAATTATCCTTGTGACTTTTCTTGTGTGAACTTGTTTTATTCTCTAGTATATTATATTAGTAGGCTATTTACTTCTATTTCCTTATTTGTAAGTTAAACAATAATGATTTGGGCAGAGTAAGGCAAGATCTTATGTTCTTTTGGATTCGATGCTTGTTATTCCCTATGCTACATAATGGGTATACTTGCGCATATGTGTGGTTGAGTGTTTAGCATTTTAATTGAAACTTGATTAATTGTGTAATTTGTTGGTATTATTTCCTATACTTAAAAACACATGTCATATATCATCACTAGTAACTGCAAAGTTGAAGTAAGATGTTGCTTTTACAATGTAAAAGATGTCATCTTGACTGGAGAAGTGCTAAAATCCAAGCAAGATGACTAAAGTTCAAGTATTAGCTCTATGTTTCAATCTCTCTACAGGGATCTCAAATCTAATGCTTCTTTTAATGAAGATTCAACTACTTATTATGTGGCATCGATTATGATAACTGACGCATAAAATTTAGAAGAGTAACTCATGCACCTCAGAAATGGTGGAGGGACTTGCCAAGTGCTCCTAAGTGTAAGATCTTGCCATCATTCACCTTATCAATTGCTTTGAGAATATTGGTGAAATAAGTCAAGCTTCATGAAAGTGATCTAAAATCCAAGAGAAAGTGGAGACCTCCAAGAAAACACAAAATATCTAGATATCCTTGAAAGGTTAACTTCTATCGATGAGCTCAAAGATTTTATCATAGGCACAATTAATGATAAGTATGAAGGAGGTAGCAAATCAACTTTCATATATGCAAAATCTTATTCACAAAAAATCGACGATATGAGGATACTGGTTAGATATCAGCCGCTAAAATTTCAACAATTTAATAGCAAAGAAAATCTCGTATAACATGTAGCTCACTTTATCGAGACATGCAACAAAGTTGGAACTTATGGGGATTTATTAGTGAAGCAGTTTGTGTGATCCCTCAAAGGAAATACATTCGATTAGTACACCGATCTTGTACCTTGTTCCATCAATAGTTGGAAATAACTTGAATAAGAATTTCTTAATAGATTCTATAGTACTCCTAGAATCATCAGTATGGTAGAATTTGCCACCTTTCATTAATAGAAAGATGGGTCAGTGGTGCACCACAACAATAATGGAGAAATTTGTACCTCAATTGTAGAAAACATCTACATAAATCTGTGTAATTGAGATGTGTATCTAAGGTATACATTGAGGATTCCAATATATTCTCAAAGGGATCATGCCAATGACTTTTGAGGAATTAGCTACTCATGCTCGCAATATGGAATTAAGCATTGATGTACGTGAAGGTAAAACACATATTCAAGACCTCAACAAAAATAAGGACATACAAGATTTTAGAAAAGGAAATAAATTGTTTTCTAAGAATGTTACAAATGAGTCTCTGGGAATAACTACAGCTTCGATGAAAATTTCTTTAAAGGTAATTCAGAAGGTGACCAAAAAGATGGATTCGCTACAAGAAAGGAATAAGGTAATCTTAGAAGAAAAGCAGTCTAAGAAATATCCTTTCTTTAATTATGATATTTTCTTAACGTTGGATGAATTAATAGGCTGCTAAAGGTATAAAGTTACTAGAAACAAAACATCCAAACAAAGTTGGATGAATAAATGATCCCAACTATTGCAAGTACCATCGTCCAATTGGTCATCTAATTGAGAAGTGCTTTATATTCAAGAACAAGATCATGCAGTTAGTCCGTGACGGACATGTAGTCCTTGAAGAGGATAAAGCATTTGCTAACTTGAAAATTGTTGTAGTCCCCTCTATTAAACCTGTTATTTTTTAAATTAAGTTTGGGGAATTTGATCTTGTTAAGGTTAGAGTTAACAGGCAAGTTCTTCCAGCTGAAGAGTATCCAAAAGAAGTTGAAGAACCTTCTATATATGCCATTATTTAATCAAACATTCAACTACAAAATGAAGGTTGGATGCCTGTGATAAGAAGAAGAAATCATGCAAAATCCTTAGGAGATGGAGCTTCACTGGTAAGAAGTTGGTTCACCAAGAAAAATATGAGAAAGTCCAAAAGTAAAAAGGCTAAATCTGCACCTAAAACTAATATTTTCTTGTGGAAGAAAACTCCAGCATCTATCATGTTAAAAGATTTTATACTAGGAGAACTTGCTGAAAAGTTTGATATTGTCTTCTTTTATGGCATACATGATAATGAAAACATTGAGGCCATAAAATAAGGAGATATGGAGAAAATCGATTCTTTAGCAGATCTTAGTAGTTGCATGGCTGAGATCACATTCACTGATAATGGTTGACTTCTTGGTTCAATGCCTCACAATAGACCATCATTTGTGGTTGTTTATATACAAGAGCAAAAAGTGAATAGAATACTACTAAATAGAGGATCAACGATGAATATTATACCTCTACAGACATGTAAAAGTTAGGCATTTTTGTGGATGAATTATCTCAAAACTGTCTTGTGATTCAAGGATTTAATCAATGAAGTAACAAGTAGTATTCTCTGACTTGACATATTAATTGAAGATATGCCTTTAAATACTATTTTCTATTTTATTTATGCTAAGACCTCCTGCAACATTCTGCTATGAAGACTATGGCTTCATGATAATGGTGTGGTGCTGTCAGCTCTACATTAATGTTTCAAATATTGTTGCAATGGCGTGATGACGTAAATAGATGCTTACAACAAACCCTTCACTAAAGCTAAAGCGCATATTGCTGATGCTAAGTACTATATATAAAAAGATAATGAATCAATTAAGATCAATTCATCAATGGAAAAAGAAGATAAAAGGGTCACCTTCTTTAAAAATGGCAAAGTTACAGCACGTGCAGAAGACTTTAATAAGTAACTTACACATAATATACTACTAGGAGGGCTCAATTTGTCCATCACAAAGGTTGACTCTATTAAGTCCCCAAATACTCATATGAAAGGATTTGTCCAACCAAAGAAATAAGTAAAAAATAGAGCAAGGTAGATTATTGATTTGACATGCGAAAGAAAGGTTTTACCTAAATACTTATAGACTACTAGCAAAGGTAAGATATAATTCATAAAGTCAACACTTATTAGGAAAGCTGCCTATTGATATCGACAAGGAACAAGGGCATGGTTCAAGACCCACCTAAAGTATGCTAATAGAAAAAGGGCATGCCAGCTTAGATTATAAATAGGCATCTCCTATTCGATTCAAGATCAAAAAGGCTAATGTTTAGTATATTATTGTGAAAGATGAAGTTACATCAAAACCTCAATCTATTTTTGATAGGTTAGCAGATACAAATTCATACCCATCTGTCTTCATAAAGTTAGGCCGAAAGGGAGAATGAAAGTTTTTTTTGAATAGGCTTAGGGTTGCAATCGCTTCAAAAGGAAGAACTCAAGGTGAACATTCTTTTAAGGTAAATACAATGGTAAATTGTGACAATGTCCTTAATATGATAACACAACTAACACATGTAATGTGAAACCCCAGTCGGAACCAACCTTAGAGTAAGGGGGTTGGGATGCATATCATATTTTATTGCATGTTTAAATATATTTTTATATGATTTTATGTGCTTTGGATTAGTGTTTTATAGCCTCGAGGGCTTAATTATGCTTATTGGGTAAGAAGGGTAAAATTGTAATTTTTTCTTAAGGAGAAAATAGGGAGATAGCTTGAGAATTAAATAGGAAAAATATTTTTGGAGAGAAAATCAGAACAAGAGTTGTTGTGGTTTAGTGGTTAAAACTTTAGAATTAATTCTTGAGGTCTTGGGTTCGAATTCCATCATTGGAGCTTTAGCATGATTAAATTTTATTTTTGCTTGGGAAGGGGTATTTTCGGCCTTAAGTACCTTAGCATAGGGTAGAGGTGTTGTCCTAGGGGAGACATGATAGGAGTACTCTAATCCTATTCTTGTGCCTACTCAAAATTTCGTAAGAGAATTCATTTCTTCTTGATCTTTAATTTCTCTTAATTCTCAATTCATTAGATTGGTCAAATTTGTTCTAGCTAATTTCATTCCTGAAATTTCAGTAAAGTGCTGTGGCTTTGAAGGTTCAAAATGTCTTAGTAAAAGACATCTTATGGTCTGAAAATGTGGTAGAGATGTGGGAGATTCCAAGAGAATAAATCCCTCTAGTGAACCTTCTAAAATTGCACTCTAGCTAGGTTCATTTTCCTTCATGGCACGAACTGAAATTTTTCCAACTTCTTGTGCCTTCAAGGTGTCAAAATTCTTAGCCATTATTCCCTCCCAAATGCTGCTAGAAAATGACCTTTTGATCAGCTTGAGATCTGAATTTTTCTGGCCATTTTCAAACTGCACAAATGCTGTGCAAAACAAGAGAAATTTCTGGTTGAATTCGCAGCTTTGGAGGTTCGAAACCAAGCTGTTTTCTTTCAGTTTTTGCTCAGCATCTTAGCCACAATTTTCTCCATAAAGAAGGCTAGAAACCAGCCTTGAAAGTCCCCTGAAATCTCCTCCGAACTCTCTGCAAGCTGACTGGAAAATGGCAGCCGAAACTGTCCAAAAATTCCAGCACCTTGAGAAAATTTTGTACAGGAAAATTTCCAGCTTTGTTTCCTAATTCATCCCTGGCCGAAACTTTAGCTTTCTTCTACACAAACCACTCTTAAATAGTCATGATCAGAACTCCATTGTCTTCCCCAAGCTCCTGCACAAAAACCAGAGATGGCTACCCGAAAATCTCTCCAGTAAATCTCTGCAATCATGCTTTGATTAGATACCAAAATTCCAGTAATATTAATTTAGCAATCTTCCATAAAATGTTCCTCAAACAACTAGACTTATTCTTCACCATTTCACTTCATCTTTTCGGCCACCATTACCCCTCTTCAATCAGCTTTCATCCAGTAGAAACACTGCACAACAATTCGGCCATAGCAACTTCCTAAAAGCTCTCCAATAATCAAAGATATTCTTGCTATATTTAGTTTCCAAATTTGATTCCTTAAGATATTCTTTTAGGATTTCAATAACTAGCCTTTCCTTTTCCCTTCCAAACCAGAAAATCATCTACCAAATCCCTACAAACAATTCGGCCAACCCTAATCCTTCAAAATTTCGGCAACTTCAAATCAAAACCTATCTACTCTCTTCAACCTTCAAGAACACATAGCACACCAAGAACACCTACTCCTTCCTTTCGTCTAATACCCCTCCAAATCACTTCAAAATTCTTCTAAAAACTCCAAAATTCATCTACTCACTACCGCGAGTCCATCCATACCATTTTTAACATCAAACTCCAAAATCTAACTTGCTCTTTTGAATAAAAAACCAGAATTTTTGTGAAGGATCAAGAACACCTTCAAGGTAGGATTGTTCTAACAACTTCATCTTCTCTAATCTTTGATCTCTAATGAATATGTATATGAATAAATATGCTAATGGACCTCTCTCTCTCTCTCTCTCTCTCTCTTGGCCGAACCCCTCTCCTTCTTGGCCGAATGGCTTCTTCACCAATGGCCATGCTTTCTTCATCTTCCTTGGACGAATTTAGACACCTAGGAGTTGAGATCCATTCGAAACTCCTTCAAGGTATTCATCAATCAAGTAAGTCCCTTCAACCCTCCTTTTAAATTCCAGATTCATATATTTAGGATGATATTAGTAGAAGATGGATTATGAATAGGGCTTGAGCATGTATTGTTGTAGTAAGTTGAGATTGAAGCATTAATAAATGTGTGTTTATGATGGAGATGAGATCTATGCATGAGTTGATTATCTTGGTTGATTGTATGGTGTTTTTAGGGTTTAATGCATGCCTCCATGTCATAGGTAGTATTTGTGATCAAGTATACTAGAGATTATGTCACCTTTGGTAAATAGGATTTATATTCATGTTAGATTATTGAAGCCATGATTATATTTATGCTAGTAGAGGTTAGATCATATCTTGATAAATTTAGATTTATGCTATTATGCATGGTTTGGATGATTTGATGAATTGAAGGGATGCATATGTTCATGATTGTAGTTAGCAATAGAAATATGATCATGATCTAGTTGTCCCAAAACTAATTTTATTTCATCAATAAAATATTTAATATTATAATTTTTCTATTAAATTCGAAAAAACCCTAGGAAGGTAGATTTGGACTATTATATATATAATAAGGATATTTTAGTCAATTAAATAATGGTTTTGAAAGAAATAAAATATATAGGTATTATATGATCAAATAAAGCCTTTTATGGAAATAATCATAATAAGTAAAATATTTATTATTAAACTTTAATTATTATATTTTAACCAAAACCTATTAAAGTTTATCTATTATCTTTCAATCAAGACTCATTAAAATTTATTTTCAACTAATTTTAGTTATCAATTATTTTCTAGCAAATAATTATTTTACCTAATACCGCCTAGGGCTCTTCATCAAATAAACTCTAAATTTTTCTTAGTAAGATTTAAACCTTCAACTTATTAGTACTTATTTCCCAAAACACTAATTATTTTAAATATCAAAATTAGCCTTGGCTTATAAACCTTTTTATTTATTATTTGGCCTTAAAGCTTGGGACACTAGGATCATGGTTGTAGTAGTGAGTTGAGTTACTTTTATTTATAAAAGTGGATTTTGGCTTCAGATTAATTGTAGTTTGTATTTACCTTATGCGGCGTTAGGTTAGCTGTTGGAGACCTTTATTGTGAGCAAGAATCAGGTAAGCTCCTGCATAAAACCTGTTTGATGCAAAAATGATTTTTTTTTTTAATGGCAAGCCAAATGTAGAGTGTAAGGACACTCATTCTGTAAAGGCAATTGAGGATTGACTCCTTTCTTATTTTAGTCAAATGAATTATTTGAAAATCAATAAGCTGATTTACTCAAATTCAAAACTCTTTCTAAAATTGATTTTGACAAGGACTTTGGAAACCCTCAATTGCCATTTTTATGTGAAACTGTGTTTTGTTCATTTTCTCCCAAGTGGGATACGTTCGTTGAGTACTCAATAAGGATAGGTTAATAGTACTAGTTTTGAAGAGTAAGAGTGAGTCTTCTAGCAGGAGGTCACCTCCAGAAGATGAACTCAACTTAGAGAAACACAGTACTACTTAGTCATGCCAATCCGAGCTAGCAGTTTTTATTTCAGTCAAGTGACTGTGTTTTGCCAGAATGGACACCCGGTTATTGTTTGGGTATAGAAAAGGAGGAATATCTTGCCCGGTAGGCCGATCACCTACCTTTTGTTAGTCTGCACAAAGTGTCGGCATTCTGACCGGTTATGGGGCCCAACGTGTGGTAACCCATGACCCTTTCTTTTGAGTGGTTGATTTTAATTATTGTGTATGGTGGGAAAAGCCAAAACGTCACTCTTGGTTTTAACTAATATTTATTGCTTGTCAGTATTTCTCTTATAAAGATTTTATACTTTGCATTCATGAACTGTTTTCACTCGACACTCAAAGCACACACTGACTTACTGAGATTTTTGTCTCATCACCCTTTTAACCATGATTTCAGGTCGATCCTGCTGTGGGGATGAGTAGCTAAATATTGCCTGCTTTGGAAGATTTTCTGATAATTTATTTTATGTAATGCTTTGGGGAGATGAGAGTGGATAAATTTTATTATGGATTTGTTTTTGGTATTCTTCGGTTTATTCTTGGGTTGTAATAAATTTTAAGTTAAGATATCATTTTTATTCTGCTATTTTGATTGTGTGACCTAGTTATAAAGACCCCTTGTCCTTTGGACGGGGCAATATCCCTGGCGCTGGCGGGCCTAGATAGCGGGGTGTTACATGTAATATCTTGAGATGAAGAAAGTGAAACTTCTTGTAATCACATCACCATCTATGGTGAAAAATGTGTCAAGGAAGAAGATGCTAAGTATGCTTTAGTAAAACTTGAAGAAGGCATAAAATCCATAGTTGATAAGCTGAAAGAAGTAAATTTCAACACTATTGAAGATCCACGCCCAATTTACATAAGTGTATTCTATCGCTTGAAGAAGAAAATACCTATATCAACCTTTTAAAGGAGTTTAGAAATGCATTCGCTTGGTCATACCAAGAAATATTTGGTTTGGATCCAAAAATTACTATTCATCATTTGGATGTGAAAAATAGAATGGCTCTAATAAAGCAAGCCCAACGATTTTTTTTTTACCTAAGTTTATTCCATTAATTGAAGCAGAAGTAAACAAACTCATTAAAGCTAAATTTATTCGAGAAGTCAAGCATCCAACTTGGGTTGCAAATATTGTCCTAGTGAGGAAGAAAAATGACAAATTCAAATTGGTGTTGATTTTAGAAATCTAAATTATGCATGTCCAAAAGATGATTTTCCACTACCTATACCTGAAATAATGGTAGATGCAACCACTGGTTATGAAACTCTATCTTTTATGGATGGATATTCTGGATTCAATCAAATTAAGATTAGGAACTCACAACAATTTGTACCCCAAAAGAAATTTATTACTATATGGTGATGTCGTTTGGTCTAAAAAATGCTAAAGCCACATAGGGCAATAGAAAAGATCTTTGATGATATGCTATGCAATATCATAGAATGCTATATGGATGATTTGGTTGTCAAGTCGGGTAACTGAAGTGATCATCTTTAAGATTTGGGAAAGACTTTTGAGTGATTCCAAAAGCATCAATTAAAGATGAATTCTCCCAAGTATGCCTTTGGCATCATATTCAAAAAATTTCTTGGCTTAAATGTCCATCATCGAGGTATTAAAACAAAGCAATAAAAGATTGATGCGATTTCAAAAATGCTTGAACCAAGAAATATCCATAAATTAAAATGTCTGCCGGGAAAGATTAGACTACCTCTAAAGGTTCATCTCAAATCTTAGCAGGTAGTGGCAATGGTTTGGTCGTATAATAAAGAAAGTTATACCATTTGAGTGGAATAAAGTATGCTAAAATGCCTTCAAAAGCATCAAGGTATATTTGATGAAACTTCTTATGCTTACTGTTCTCATTGCTGATAAGCCAATAATTTTATACATTATTGTGCAAAAATGCTCAATGGGGGCAAGAAAATGAGAATGTATCTGCCACTTAGGTTGGATGATGACATTAAATGAGTTGAACTATTCGCTAATTAGAAAACATTGTCTAACTTTAATATATACTATTAAGAAATTGAAGCATTATTTTCAAGTACATATGATAGGGGTTAAAATTACCATTCTTTTCCTAGATATTTGAGGTTGCTTTAGGATACATTTGTTGTAATAACTAGGTATATTCCATCATATTTGACATTTTGCTTGTAAAAGGTGTTTTTGGCAAATATGTGCATATTCAAGGTAAAATCAAGTAGAAAGTGCACACAACTAGAAAGACATGGTGCTAGGCCCAGCCAGTGGACCAGGCACCGGGTCCATTCTGCTCCAACAGTAGAGTTTGAGCAAGCTTCAGGGGTTTTTCTAGAACAAACCTCGTGCCAGGTTTGGTAAGTGTACCTGGCACCGGGTCCATTCTGTCTGCTAAGGAGAGACGGCAAAAAACAGAGCAAAAATAAAAGAAGAATAGAGTGCACTTGGCGCCAGGCAGATCAAAGGTACCCAGCGCTAAGTATGCTCTGGAGGCAAAAATTCTGTACACAGGATTAGGGCTTATCCAAGAATTTTAGTACTTTCCTATTCCTACTTGGCCAAAAATTTCTTAGCCATGAAATTAATATCCAAGAGGCCTATAAAAGCATAAGACAACATAAGGGTTTGATAAATACTACTTAGAGAGGTGAATTAAAGGGCAGAAATTCTGATTTTCTCATTGAAGAAGGTGTTCACCCAAGTCAAGGAGGATTGTCAAAATGAGTCTTCAAAGAAGAAGAAAAAGGCTTGTTTATGAGTGCATTCTTTTCTCTTTGTCGTCTTTTACTTTAACAATGATGTATTCAATGTTTTCATTGTAATTTAACAATATTTTGGGATTCATGATTTATACATCAATTTAACTACTTGATCAATTTTCTATCATTCTTAGTGTTTGATTACTTGATTTTTTAGGTTGATGGAATTAGATTTATGTCTAATGGACTTGGAAAACAAAGTTAGATTGAGTTTAATTTAATCAATGCTACATATTTTTTAAATCTTAATGGACTTGGGAAATGAAGTTAAGATCAAAGAACTTAGGTAATCAAAAGGTTAGTTAATTTCATCTAGAGTATAGGGATGTTGGCTATTTTCATGTCAATAAGGAATTATCTCTAATGCATTATTTAGTTATATTGGTTTGATTGAGAAATCTGCTAATTTAATCAAAGAGTAGTGATTCCATGGATTGGGAAAGAAGTGGAATCTATATAAGTGAATTCATGACTTGAGAAACAATTGAACTTTACTTTATATTCCTTCATGATGTCAAGATAAGGATGAATTGAGACAGTTGTTGAGTAGGTCGTTGTCAAGTTTTCTATGATATTGATTAAGTTGCATAAACTTATATCCTTGAGTTGTATATATATTTTTTATTTTTTATTCTTTTCTTACTTTATTGGGGTCGGTTAAACAATAAAAGAATAGTGATTAATATGTACTTGTTCATTTGAGGATCGATACTCGTTAACTCCCTATACTATGCTTGCGATGAGTATACTTGCTCACATGTGTATTTTGGAATTAATGTTTTAATTAAAACTTGATTAAGGGATGGATTTAAAATTAATGATTTTATATATCTAAAATTTACGCATCAAGTTTTTGGCACCATTGCTAGGGAACAATATCATGAAAGCTTGGATTTTGTTGCTTTAACCATGTTAATATGTTTATATGTAAATGTGCGAATATGTCTATATGTTCCTTGTATGAATAGGTGCTATATTTTGTTTTCTTGTGTATTTGTATTTTAATGTCTCTATGTGTTGTAGTTCCTTGTAACTTAAATTGTGAACATGTACCTCAACCAACTAACCTACTTTCATATTATAATGTGTATATATGATATTAACCAGCAATTTTGTATTGGTAAGATGGCCAAATGGTTCTTGGGACGGTATCCTAACATATCTCACGGAAAGATATCTCAACCATCTGACTCCATTGGCTTAGAAAGGGTGTTGGAAAAATTTTTCACCCATGTAACTAAGCATTTTTCTAAAATAGAGGACACATTGGAAAAATTTGAGAGCATGGTTAGAGATATAAAACGACAAATTTGGTTTTTAACGGATTTATTGATAAAGTCACCATTAGGGGTAGAAGCACAGCATGATTCAGCCGCCATTACCCTAAGGAATGGTAAGGAGCTGCCGAATCCCAGTATGGAACCTGTACCTTCTAAAGATGATGGGCCAACCAATTGTTGAACCTTTCGAAAAACAACCTAAAAAATAAGATTTTCAGCTACCGGTACCCTACCTCACTCGCACACACAAGGCAAGAAAAGATGCATAATTTGACAAGTTTTTGGAAATATTCAAACAATTGCATATAAACATTCCACTTAATGAAGCCTTAGTACACATGCTCAAATATGCAAAATTTCTCAAAAGCATGCTTTAAAAAAAAAAAAAGATTGGAGGAATTATCCACTATAATTTTAAATGAAGAGTGTTTAGCTATGTTGTAGGACCAACAGATGATGCCACAAAAAGAAAGTGATCCAGGGAGTTTTTCTATTCCTTGTCTTGTTGGTACTCTTATATTTTGCAATGCTTTAGCCGACCTAGGTGCTAGTATTAATTCTTTACCATACAAACTTTCAAAAAGCGAGGCCTAGGTGAACCCAAACCCACTAGGATGAGTATTCAACTTGTGGATCGATCTATTAAATATCCTAGAAGAATAATTGAAGATGTCTTAGTTAAAGTGGATAAATTCATATTCCCTGTGGATTTTGTAATTTTGGACATGGGTGAAGATTCTAATGTTGCTTTAATCCTAGGTCGACCTTTTTTAGCAACTGCTAAAGCGTTAATTGATGTTCATGGAGGGAGATTGACATTTAGGGTTGGGGATGAGGAAGTTGTTATAAAAATCCACAAAAGCATGCAACATCCTAGTTCTTGTGATGATAATTCCTATTTAAGGGTTGATATTCTTGATGAACATATCTTTGATTTTGTGCAGAAATCATTTGTCTAAGGTTATATGGAACAATCTATTGCATATTTGGAGAACTCAATTGAGGGCCATAGGTTGGAAAATTTTGAGAAAATCGAAAAAGGAAGTTTGGGAAGGATGAAGTCATCCAATGAGGAACTACCGAGATTAGATTTCAAAGACCACCCTTAGTACTTAGAATATGCATCTTTGGCAAAAAAATGAAAAACTTCTTGTGATCATTGTCAAAGACCTTATTTATGACCAAAAGACCAAATTGGTAAGCTTATTGGGAAAATATAAGGGAGTGATTGCATGAAAAATTACAAATATTAAAGGAATTAGCCATTCCTTTTGTACTCATAAAATCTTGTTGGAAGAAGGAGCCAAACCCGTAGTGCAAACCCAATGTAGGTTGAACCTAAACATGAGTAATGTAGTAAAGGGTGAGGTAATTAAACTCTTAGATTTCGGCATCATTTACCCTATTTCTGATACTATTTGGTTTAGTCCAATATAAGGGGTACCAAAGAAGGGAGGAATGACTGTGAGCCCTAATGAAAAAAAATGAGTTGATCCCATTGAGATTGGTAACCGGTTGGAGGGTTTGCATTGATTATAGGAAATTGAATGAGGCAATTAGGAAAGACCATTTTCCTCTCCCTTTCATTGATCAAATGTTAGAAAGGTTAGTCGGACATAAGTTTTATTGCTTCTTAGACAATTTTTTCGGATACTTTCAAATTCCTATAGCACTAGAGGATCAAGAGAAGACTACATTTACATGCACTTTTGGTACTTTTTGCAAATCGATGTATGCCTTTTGGTCTTTGCAATGGCCCCAGAACCTTCCAATGATGTATGATGGCTATTTTCAAAGGGCTTGTGGGAGATATCATGGAGGTATTTATAGATGACTTTTCTATTTTTGGTGATTCTTTTAATTTGTGTATGGCCAATTTGGAAAAGGTACTGCAACGATGTGAAGAGACCAACCTTACATTTAATTGGGAAAAATGCCACTTCATGGTGCAAGTATAGTATTGGGACACAAGATTTCAAGGAAAGGTATTGAGATTGATAGGGCCAAAATTGAGGCAAATGAGAAACTCCCTCCTCCAACTTCTGCGAAAGCAATTCAAAGCTTTCTTAGGCATGTAGGTCTTTATAGGAGGTTTATATTGGATTTCTCAATAATTTCTAAACCCCTCACTTCTTCACTTGAAAAAGATGCTATTTTTTATTTTGATAAAAAATGTCTCAATGCTTTTAATGTGCTTAAAACAAAATTGATTAATTCTTCTATTTTAATTGCACCGGATTGGTCTCTTCATTTTGAACTAATGTGTGATGCAAGTGACTATGTAGTAGGTGTAGTGCTTGGACAAATGAGGAATAAGTATTTTCAGCCAATTTACTATGCATGTAAAAATCTATGGTGGCCCAAGAGAACTAACCACAGCGGAGAAAGAGATTCTTGCAATAGTATTTCCTTTTGATAAATTTCGTTCTTATCATGTTTTGTCCAAAGTCATTATGTATACGGATCATTCTGTACTTATGTATCTACTAAACTAGCCTGATTCAAACCGAGATTGATAAGATGGATTTTATTATTGCAAGAATTTGACTTGGAGATTAGGGATATTAAGGGAGCAGAAAATTTGGCTAAGGATTACTTGTCTAGGTTAGAGAATCCCAACCTTGAGTCATTGGCTAAGGGTGACATCAATGACACCATTCCGGATGAGCAACTTTTACTTGTTGATAGTGAGATTTCTCAATTACCTTAGTATGCAGATTTTGCTAATTACTTGGTTGTAGGAATTCTTCTGAAAGATTTCAATGCACAACAAAAGAAGAAATTCCTCTACGAAGTAAAGCATTATTTTTGGGAAGATCTATACTTGTTCTGATGTTGTGAGGATCAAATCATTTGAAGGTGTGCGGATTCTATGAAAAGCATTAATATCTTGAAACATTGTCATGAAGGACCCGCAAGAGGCCACTACCAAGCTAACATCACCCCAAGAAAGGTACTTAAGTCTGGATTTTATTAGCCTACACTTTTTAAGGACTCTTATAGGTTTTTTCAAAGTTGTGATAGGTGTCATCATACAGGTAACATCTCTAAATCTAATGAGATGCCATTACAAAATTTTCAAGCTTGTGAAGTTTTTGATTGTTATGTGATTGATTTCATAGGTCATTTTCCTAGTTCTTTGGGCAACAAATATGTCTTAGTGACGGTTGAGGTTGTATCAAAGTGGGTTAGGCGCATGCCTTGCCTACTAATGATACACAGGTTGTTGTAAAATTTCTAAAAAAAACTTTTCACCTGATTTGGAGTACCTAAGGTGTTCATTAGTGATAGGGGAACTCAGTTTTGTAATACTTAGCTAGATAAAGCTCTCAAACATTTAGGGGGAACTCATAAAGTTGCTACTTCCTATCATCCGCAAACTAGTGGCCAAGTTGAGGTGGTCAATAGAGAATTAAAAAGAATCTTGAAAAAAATGGTCAATCAAACTCGAAAGGATTGGAGTTTGAGGTTAGATGACACCCTTTGGGCTTATAGGACTACTTTCAAAACTTCGATTGGTACAACCCCTTATAAACTAGTGTACAAGAAAACATGCCATCTATCTGTGGAGGTTAAACATAGGGCACATTGGGCGATTATGCTTGTAAATTTTGATCTTCAACTTGTCGGTCGACGGAGATTGCTCCAAGTCAAAGAACTAGATGAGTGGCGCAATGAGGCTTACCATAATTCACACATTTACAAGGATAGGATGAAATGATGGCATGATAGACATATTCATACTTCTAATGAGTTCAAAGAAGGAGACAAGGTGTTATTATTTAACTCTAGGCTTAAACTCTTTCCAGGAAAAATTGAAGTCTAGATGGTTAGGACCATATGAGATACACCGTGTTTTCCCGTTTGGCGTTATTGAGGTGTCACACCCAATCAAGGGACTATTTAAAGTTAATGGGAATCGAGTGAAACCTTATGTAGGTGAAGAACTCAACCCTCTAGAACATCTCGATGTTACCTTTTCTGATTAGTGATTTTTTTTTTTTTATCCTGTTCTTTTCTTTCTCGTTTCGTTTGTCTTCATTTTATTTTTCTTTTTCTAGATTTATGTTTTCTTTCTTTTGTTTCTTTTCTTTTAGTAGGTACTCTTGTACGAACCCTTCCTTGAGATAGGTTATAACCTGGTGGTACGACAATGTAATTGAAATATCTTCTTCACTTTATTCTTTTTCTTTCTTTATCTTGGTCTTCTTGGCTGTACTTTTATTATTCTATCTTTAGCCATTGAGGGCAATGTCCAATTTACGTATGGGGGAGGGGGAGGTTGAATAAGTGCTTTTCCATATTATTTGATGAATATATTTTATGTTTGTGATAATTTCTTTTGAAAATTTTAGTGGTTTCATCGTTAAGCAAGGTTGTAGTTCTTTTTGTCACTTGGATATGAGTTTTGTCATTCATTAGATGGATTTGGATGAAATTGGTCTCATTGAAAAAATATTTGTCAAGACTTGAGAATTTTTATTAATCTTGTTTATGCATTAGTGTTTGAATATTATTTGACTTATCTAGTTGAAATATAGAAGATATGATGAATATGGGAAGAGTTATTGGCTAACTTTTGTATTATGAGTTTAAATTTTGCTAGTTTTGAGTAATGATTAAAAAAAAAAAAAAGTGAGTTGCAAAATAGATCTTTGAGAGGATAGAATGAGGAGAATGTTGAAATAATTTTGATTTGAGTAAAAAAAAAAAAAATGAGTGGAAACAACACTATTGTTAGTGTGAATTTAGAAAAAATGCTCTTATTGATGATCGTTGAAGGCTTTTAGCTGAAAAGGGAGTTAATATGGAGAGAAGTAGCATGTGAATTCGGTGCACTCTTTTAAGGCTATCCTGGAGGAAAAAAGGCAAGAAAGAGCAAAGAAAGAAAGAATTGGTGAGGAAAACAAATGATGAGTGATGACTTTAAAGAGGGCCAATACGAGTGTGTGAAGAGAAATCCATGCACTTGAGGCTATTAATTCCCTAAGTCATTGAAAAATTTTGAGAGAAAAAATTTGGAGTGCTTTCCTCACATCATAACTTGAGTGTGCAATTTTTGAATTTATAAAACTTGAGTTGGTAGATGACTTGACCTATGTGGTTCATGTTATTTATAATTTTACTTGAAGAGTGAAATAATTTTCTTAGACTAAGGTATACACTTAATTAATTTGACTTCAAGAATTTTGTGATGTCTATACCAATGTTTCAAAGCCCGAAATTGTTTTAAAAGAGTATGAATAATAAGGCTCTTATTGATGATCGTTGAAGGCTTTTAGCTGAAAAGGGAGTTAATATGGAGAGAAGTAGCAAGTGAATTCGGTGCACTCTTTTAAGGCTATCCTGGAGGAAAAAAGGCAAGAAAGAGCAAAGAAAGAAAGAATTGGTGAGGAAAACAAATGATGAGTGATGACTTTAAAGAGGGCCAATACAGTGTGTGAAGAGAAATCCATGCACTTGAGGCTATTAATTCCCTAAGTCATTGAAAAATTTTGAGAGAAAAAATTTGGAGTGCTTTCCTCACATCATAACTTGAGTGTGCAATTTTTGAATTTATAAAACTTGAGTTGGTAGATGACTTGACCTATGTGGTTCATGTTATTTATAATTTTACTTGAAGAGTGAAATAATTTTCTTAGACTAAGGTATACACTTAATTAATTTGACTTCAAGAGTTTTGTGATGTCTATACCAATGTTTCAAAGCCCGAAATTGTTTTAAAAGAGTATGAATAATAAGGATTGTATCTAAAGTTTGAAGGAAGATATGATCTTTGCTATGATGAAGAGACTTTTGAATGAGAAAAAACATGTGTTGTTTTTATAATTTTTCTTGGACTAAAGTGTTTTGCTTGAGGACAAGCAAATGTTCAAGTGTGGGGTAATTGATAGGGGTTAAAATCACTATTTTTTCCTAGTTATTTGAGGTTGCTTTAAGATATATTTGTTGTAATAACTAGGCATATTCCTTACTATTTGACATTTTGCTTGTAAAAGGCATTTTTGGCAAATATGTGCAGATTCAAGATAAAATTGAGCAAAAAGTGCATGCAACCAGAATAGACATGGCACTAGGCCCAGCCAGTGGACCAGGTGTCGGGTCCATTCTACTCTAGCAGCAGAGTTTGAGCAAGCTTCAGGGGTTTTTCTAAAACAAACCTTGCACCTGGTCTGGTAAGTGTACCTGGCATTAGGTCCATTCTATCTGCTAAGGAGAAACGGCAAAAAACAGAGCAAAAACAGAGGAAGAATAGAGTGCACTTGGCTCCAGGTGGGTCAAAGGTACCCAGCACTAGGTATGCTTTAGAGACCAAAATTCTATACCAGGGATTAGGGCTTATCCAAAGATTTTGGTATTTTCCTATTCCCACTCGGACAAGACTTCTTCAGCCACGAAATTGGCACCTAAGAGGCCTATAAGAGAGAAGAGAACATAATGGTTTGAGATATACAGCTTAGAGAGGTGAATTAAAGGGTAAAAATTCTAATTCTCTTATTGAAGGAGGTGTTCACCCAAGTCAAGAAGGATTGTCAAAGGGAGTCTTCAAGGAAGAATAAAGAAGCTTGTCTATGAGTGCATTCTTTTCTCTTTGTCTTCTTTTCCTTTATCAATGATGTATTTAATGTTTTGATTGTAATTTAACAAAATTTTGGAATTCATGATTTATGCATCAATTTTTCTACTTGATCAATTTTCTATCATTCTTGATGTTTGATTACTTGATTTTATAGGTTGATGGAATTAGATTTATGTCTAATAGACTTGGGAAACGAAGTTAGATTGAGTTTAATTTAATCAATGCTACATATTTGTTAAATATTAATGGACTTGGGAAACGAAGTTAAGATCAAAGAACTTAGGTAATCAAATAATAGTTAATTTTTCCTAGAGTATAGGGTTGTTAGCTAATTTCATATCTATAAGGAATTCTATCTAATTCATCATTTGGTTATGTTGTTTTGATTGGGAAATCTGCTAATTTAATCAAAGGGTAGTGATTCCATGGATTGAGAAAGAAGCGGAATCTATATAAGTGAATTCATGACTTAGGAAATGATTGAACTTTACTTTATATTCCATCATGATGTCAAGGTGAGGATGAATTGAGAGAGTTGTTGAGTAGGTCATTGTTAAGTTTTCTAAGATAAGTGTTTAAATTACATAAATCTACATCATTGAGTTGTATATATATTTTTTGTTTTTCTTTTTATTGTTTTCTTACTTTATTTGGGTCGGTTAAACAATAAAAGAAAAGTGATTAGTGTGTACTTGTTCCTTTGAGGATCGATACTCGTTAATTCTCTATACTATGCTTGCGATGAGTATACTTGCTCATATATGTATTTTGAGACTAATGATTTAATTAAAACTTGATTAAGGGACGTATTTAAAATTGATGATTTTATAGATCCAAAATTTATGCGTCAATATACTATGCACCTTATTTTTAAGGCGAATCCTATAAAGTATATCATGACAATGCCTGTACTATTTGATCATTTAGCATGGTGGTACCTTCAATTCTAACAATCTAATATTGTCTTCATTTAGCGAAAAGCTATTAAAGAGCAAAAAGCTATTAAAGGGCAAGCACTAGCTGATTTCCTAGCTAACCACCCTGTTTCCACTATGTGGGAATTAAGTAATGAATTTCCGATAAAGATGTCCTTGTGCTTGAGATTCTTCCACCATAGAAGATGCATTTTGATAGCATGGTGCATTATGAACTTGAGTTAACGTGGTATTTATTACCCTTGAGTGAAATGTATTGCTATACTCTTTTACCTTAACTAACATATGCTCCAACAATATGGTTGAGTACCTAGCCTTTATACGTGGGGAAGAGTTGGCTATTGATATAAAGTAACAACATCTTATAGTGTATGAGAATTTGTTAATTGATTGTTAATTAATTACTTGGTGAATACAATGTTAAAAACCTGAGTTAATCTCAAATTACAATTATGCAAGGTAACTTATGGGGTATTTCGATGATGTGATTTTTAGATTTTGATCATGTAAACCAGTTTACATGTAGTGGAATGATAAAATGAAATCCATACAATAGGATCACTCGTATAAAATTACAGGGTATAAAATTGATTACCTCAAAATGGGGGTTTTAAATTTTTTCTCCTGTGCAAATCCCCATCGAGGGTTCATTAAATCAAGCGACCAAATTCCAAGAATAGAAATTTTCTAACTGTAATCCACACAAGGAATTGTACTCAAGTTAGGCACCAACAACATATGCTAATAGGTAATATACAGTAGCTTTGGGGATTAATTTATGGAGGAGAAGAAAGAGAAAGCTCAAAACAATTTTAAGATCAAGAAGAAAAGGCTGCGTATTTTTTCTTTTGTCCCATAATCATTGGAAATCTTTTCCATATATCATTCTTGAACAGAGGATGGCTGCTTATGTTTCCTAAACAAAACCACTGCCTTAAGAAGTACAGAGCGCTTATCCTTTATGGGCATTGGCTTTGGCAAATTGCAATTAGGTCTATGAGGTTTTAATAATTGTAGTTTCACCTAAATAATTATAACATTTTATAATTAGCCCACAATAATCATTTTTCTCACAAATTAACCTCATAATATTATCATATGATATATTGAGTACCAATTCCTTTATTGTGATGACCTATTAGGCTTTCTAGCCAATTGATAGCAAAATATAAATTAATTCTAATCACTATAAAATTGATAATCCTTAATAATTAGAATTAACTTATTAATTCTGATTAGGATCAATTTATTAATTCCCTAATTAATAAATCCATTTTTAGCATATCAAGAATAGCATCAAGTAATATATCATCACTACCAAAAAGTCCAAAAAGTCAAGTGGCATGACATGAACCTTTCAATAGCAAAATATCAATGCAATAAACTCCTTTCATTATACTCTATTTCTTTTGGTTTTAGAGTGTGGAATTAGTGCCAACTACTATTAGAATATAATTAATTCTAACTCAAATTTATTAGTACTTATTCTAGAATCCATTACTCAATATATGCATCAATTAGAACTATTTCCAATATAAAGTCGCCTTGCCCAATGACTTATTGACTAATAATTCCATATAAATTATCATGAGATATATGCCCCTACTATTAGTGTTGGATTTTGATCATGCAAACTAGTTTACACGCAGCAAAAAATTAAAATAAAATCCACGCAAAAGATCACTTGTATGTAATTAAATGGAGTAAGAGAAGGAAGAAAAAATTCCACGCGAATCCCCTTCAAAAATCGATCCAATTGAGCCACCAAATTCCAAAAATAGGAATTCTCTAACAGTAATCTACACAAGGAATTGTACTCGAGTTAGGCACTAAAACCCTATGCTAGTAAGTAATATATGGTGGCTTTGGGATTAATTTAATTTTGAGAAGAGTTGGTTTTCTTTTCCAAGAAAAGAAGGAAGGAAAAACTCTGTGTCAAACATTTTGTATGTCACATGTGATGACTAATGACTATCTTATATATATTACAGAGAACAAATTTACTATTTTATAGGAAATTCATTTTTTGTTGCCAAAAATCAACTGCCACAAAATTCAAAAAAACAACACATACAAGATTTTCCTAATTATTTTAGGAAACAAATATTTTGTTCTTGTTTTCAACCATGGGCTTGGGATTTTCAAGAATTCCAATTAGGCCCTATGAATTATAACAAGTTTATAAATCACTTATAGGGATTTAATAATCGCAATTCAACCCCAACTAATTATAACACTTTATAATTAACCTATAATAGTTATATCTTCTCACAAATTAACCTTATAATATTATCAAATAATATCTTGAGTACTAATTCCTTTATTTTGTATAGCCCATTTGGTTTTCTAGTCAATTGGTAACTAATATGAATTAATTCTATCATAATAGAATTAATAATCCTTTTAATAATAAGAATTAATATATTAATTCTAATTAGGATTAAATTTATTAATTCTCTAATTAATAAATTCATAATTAGCAGATCATGAGTAGTATCTAGTAATACATCACGACCACCTGAAAGTCTAGAAAGTCAATTAGCTTGATATGAACCTTTCAATAGCAAAACGTCAATGTAATAAATTTCTTTCACCATACAATATCTCATTCGGTTTAGAGTATGGAATTAGTGCTAACTCCCTCTAAAATATTAATTAATTTTGACCTGAATATTTTAGTACTTGTTCCCTGAATCTATTACACATCATGTGTATCAATTGGAACTATTTTCAACACATAGTTATCTTGGCCAAGGATTTCTTGAGTAATGATTCCTACAAGTGACCTTGAGATATTCACCCCTACTATTAGGAGTGGTGAATTCTTTATTGACCCTCTCAATTACTTTCATTTACTTCATGTTGTACCCAATGTCCATCTTATAGGTGGTATTTGTAAGGACTCCAGAGATTGGAATCAAAGTAAAATGCTTAGCAAACAAAGTACTTTGAAGTTCTCAAGTCTAAGTATAGTTGCACATTTGGTATAATGAAATTCTATTATTGGCACTAAATAGTTATCCATATGATTATTCCATAGTTAGGTCATCCAATGCACTTGTTCAACTAACAAGCATCCACGTGTTAACTTTGTGTATCACAATACTCACGGCTGTAAGAATCACCGCTTGATCAAATCAAGAAGTAGAACACTTGGTAGTCTTAGCATATTAATGATGTCATATCTCATTAATACAATGACTAGGGATAATTTAAGCATAAACACAATGCCGTGTGAACAACATGTCACGATCTCTATTATGATTTACTCAACACAGTATTGTAGTTGGTACTTTATCTAATGGTTTTATACACATAAGCATATGAAACAACGAAATTGAAAGATAAAGAATGTCTTTTATTGATTAAACGTGCAAAATACATTGTACAAATGATTGCTTCTAGGGCACAATCCTAATAATCTCCCACTTACACTAGACCCAATCATTCATGTTCCTAATACCAAATGGCTAAACATAACCATTATGTTTCTTTTGGGATAATGCCTTTGTTAGTAGATTAGCTATGTTCTGATTGGTGCGAACTCTCTCTATCTTTTACATCTTTCCTATCAATGATTTCATTAATCAAGTGGTAGCACTCAAATTTAACACGTAGCATGATTGAGACTCATAGTCAACATTATCAGATTGGAAACTAATATCAATATACCATTTTAACTTATGCTAAACCTTTTAGCACTTTGTCCATGTATGTAGACTGTGAATGACCGGACAACCTTTTTGATCTATCTCTATAAATCCTTATTCTCAGAATATAGGCTGCATCTCCAAGGTATTTCATGAAAAACTACTTTGATAACCAAATCTTGACTGATTGTAAAATAGAGGCATTATTTCCTATTAGCAATATGTCATCTATATATAATAATAGGAGAATAATTGCACTCTCACTTACTTTGTATACACAAGGTTTATCTATATTTTATTTGAAACTGAATTCTTTAATTGTTTCATCAAAATGGATGTTTCAACTCTTAGAAACTTACTTTAGTCCATAAATGGTCCTTTGCAGCCTGCACACTTTAGTATGATCCTTGGATATGAAACCCTCAAGTTGTGTTATGTACACTTCCTCAATTAGATTTTTATTAAGGAAATTTTTTCACATCCATTTTCCAAATCTCATAATCATAATGAGTGGTAAGTGTTAGGAGTATCCTAATGGATTTCAGCATTGTTACTGGTGATAAAGTTTTATTATAGTTAATACCTTATTTTTTACGATAACCTTTTTGCAACCAATCGCGACTTATAGGTAATTACTTTATCATCCTTGTCGGTTTTCTTCTTGAAAACCCATTTGTACTCTATGGGTCCTATCCCTTCCGGTGGAAAAACCAAAGTCCAAAGTTGGTTGTCATATATGGAATCTATTTCTGACTTCATGGCTTTAAGCTATTTTTCCAATTTTAAACTATTCAAAACTTCTTCATAAGTGGTAGGCTCATCTTCTTCTATGAGCGATACGTCATTGTGGTCGGTGATGAGAAATCCATATCTCTCAAGTGCCATACTATCCACCTTGACCTACTAAGTTTTTGTGTATTAGATGATTCATCTATTTTATCAATAGACTCGGAATCAAATGGTTGATCGTTTGTTTGTATTTCTTGAACTTCACTAAGTTTAATTTTGCTTCGACTATCTCCCTTAAGCAGAAATTCCTTCTTTAGAAAAATAGTCTGCCTTGAAACAAACATCTTATTTTTAATAGGGAGATAGAAATAATATTCATGAGATTCTTTTGGATATCCTACAAACAAACACTTGTTAGATTTATTCTCTAATTTGTTTGACTTTATCCTTTTCACATAAGCAGGACATCCCTAAATTCTTATGTGCATTAACTTTGGTCTTTTACCATAAAATAATTGAAATGGGATAGTGCCAACCATTTTTTATAGAACTTTATTTAGAATATAAACCAATGCATATCCCCAAAACGATTTTGGTAGAACAAAAGCCATTATGGATCGAACCATATCTAATAAAGTTCGATTTCTTCTTTCAGATATACCATTATGTTGAGGTGTAAGTGGCGGAGTCTATTGAGATAATATTCTATTATGTCTAAGATAACTTAAAAACTCTTGACTTAAGTATTCACCTCATTGATCGGATTTTAGATTTTTAATGCTCTTACCAAGTTGTTTCTCTACTTTATTATTGAATTCTTTGAACTTGTCAAAGGATTTAGATTTGTAATTTATTAAATACAAATACCAAATCAAGAATAATCATCGATGAATGTTATGAAGTATTGATAACCCCCTCATGCTTGCAATGTCATTGGTCTACATACATACATCAGTATGTATTAGTTTCAATAATTACTTAGCCCTTTCCCCTTTCTAAAAAAAAGAGGTTTTAGTCATTTTTCCAAGTAAGCAAGATTCACAAGTCTCATATGATTCAAAATCAAATGAGCTTAAGTCACCACACTTATGTAACTTAGAAATGCAATTCTCATTTACATGGCCTAAACAACAATGGCATAAGCAATATGGGTTTGTGTTATCTTTTATTGGTCTTTTATTGTTTATATTGAGAACTTGGTTTTCCATTTCTAGAACATATAAATCATTCATCAAAGTTGCAGTACCATAATGGATATCATTTAATGAAAAAGAACAACTTTTATTCTTAAAATTTAAATAAAATACAAGCAAATCTAAACAGGCAACTGAGATAATATTTTTAAGTAAAACTAGTACATAATAACATGCTTTTAGTTTTAGAGTTAATCCGAAAGACAAGTGTAAATGATATGTCCCCGTAGCAAGTGCAACAACCTTTGCTCCATTTGCTGTATGAAGGTCCACATCACCTTTCTGCAACTCCCTACTACTCTTTAATCCCTGCAAATTATTACACAAATAAGATCCACATCCAATATCCAATATCCATATCTCACTATTAAAGAAAGTATTAATCTCAATCATAAACATGCCATGGGTAGAAGTAGAAGTGCTTGCAAGCTTCTCCTTCTCATTCTTTTCTTTCACAGTCTCCAAGTAGCTTTTGCAGTTGCGTCTCCAATGGCCCTTTTTCCCATAATGGTGGCATGGGCCTTTGGTAGCTATCTCCATCTTCTTCACACCACCTTTAGGTCTAGTTGCATTTTTCTTCTTCTTTTTAGAAACATTTTTCTTCTTAGAAGAAGAATCAACCAATATAACTGCATTATTTTCTTTCTTCATAGAAAACTCTACAGTCTTAAGAAGGTTGATCAACTCCGGTATAGTGGTTTCAATCTTATTCATTTGGTAGTTCATCATAAATTGTGAAAAAAGCTAACTGGTAAAGATTAAAGAATTAAGTTTATACTTAACTCATGATCTATAGTGAACCCAAGTAATCCAAGCTTCTCAATTAATCCTAGCACCTTAAGCCCATGAGTGGCCACTAAGTGCTTTCTACTATTTTAGAACGGAATAACTGCTTAGAGATCTCATATCTCTCGGCCCTTGCTTGTTTATCAAAAAGCTCTCTTAGATGGAAGATTACAGTATGAACATCTATATTCTCATGCTATTTTTGAAGCTTAGTGGTCATTGATGCCAGGATAATACAAGATGCTATATTACTGTCCTTTTTATACTTTTTGTTAACTTCATGCACTTCAACAAGAGCATCATTAGTTGGTGATGGTGGAATTGGAGCATCTAACACGTAGAACAACCTCTTTGATTTGAGAATGATTCTCAAATTTTTATACCAGTTTAAGAGGTTTGATTTAGTGAGCTTGTTTGTTTCTAAAATGCTACGTAAGTTCAAATTTGTTGTCTTGATGCAAATGACCTAGATGAAAGATAAGAGACATTAGAGTATGTACATGCACATGAAATGCATTTAATTAGGTCTTTAATTAAATGTGTATTTAACCCACTATTTTTTTCAAATCAATAGCCCTTGCGATTGACTCGGAAAATCCCATTGGAAGCTTTTCTAGTGGACCAGTGTCCAAGTTCTTTAAGATGACCTTGGGTATGCCTAACAAACCAACCTTAAGTTCAATGGTAGGTATCTAATACTAATTACATCAAATGTAACTACTGAATCATTTGGTGATTAAAATATTTTTATCTTAAAGTACTTAGTGCTACCCCAACTTAGCCTCTAATATTCTTTATGCTTAGGTATGCCTAACCGGGATAAAGATATTAGTTAAATTCAACTAATTAATTAGAAATTATATTCCATAACTTAAACATGCTCGATGTCGAGTAAGCTTGGGTATGCTCAACAACCAAATCTCGAAAAAGAACTCTCATTCTTGTTATATTAATGGAAGGCTTTAGATTTAATATTATTTGAGAGATTCTAATTATTTAATTAGTAGTATCATCATTTAGCATGCAAAATATCAACACATTGACATAACTGTAATAGACTCAATTACATGGCTTGATTATGGATTTTTCTAGATTAATTTTCTTGAGCTAAGAAGGAAATTAATTTTGGTCAAAACCTATGTGTTCTTGCATCTTTTGAGAAGAAAGTCTTATTATCTTCTTGCTTCGCCTTATCACCATGTCCATAAATTCGTCAAATAATTTCTAATCCTATTTAACCTATATAATCTAATTACATAAATTCCTAATGAAGAAACCTTGAGTTATATTCGAGAAGAATTAGATGAGAATAGAAATTACAAGAGAATTATAGAGAAATGAAGGACTCGCAGACCCTATTTATTAAAAAAAAAAAAGGGTAAATATGCATGACACAAAAGTAATTAATCAAAATTAATTGGTCTAAGTCCATAACCAAGCTAACATGACAAAATCGCGCTTAAAATAAAATAAGCAAATTCAATATAAATTTCCACAATCACTATTTTGGAAAAATAATATTATTAGTCCCAAAATTAAATTTTAGGAAATATAGTGGGTCCAAAACCAATTTTTGAAACCATGTGGGTCTTTAAGGGAAAAAGAAAAGAATAAATTTTTTTTAAAAAAAAAAAAATATGTAAGCTGTGCACGGTTTGCATAGGACCCGCGCAGGATTGAGCAATCTCGCATGGGGATTGCTCACGCCCCGCGCATGCTTGGGAAATCGCAATTGCAATTGCTATATTATTATTATTTTTTCCTATTTTCCTTTCTGGAAACAATTTCCAGATTTCTTTCAATTTTCTTTTTTTTTTTAATTTTCTAGAAACAACATTCCTGAAATAAAAAAAAACCAACAATTTCCTTTTCCTTTCCTGAAACAATTTCCAGATTTCTTTCCCTCCCCCCCCTTTTTTTTTTATTTTCTTGAAACAACTTTCCTGAAATAAAAAACATCAATTTCTAAGCAAAACGTAATCAAGCAATATGCTGTTTCCATTATAGCTTACGGGTAAAAAAAAAAGTAATAATATGGAAAGAATTTCCTAATTCCTATTTGTTATTATTATTATTTTTATAGAAACAATTTCTAAGTATTTCGTAAATCTTGTTCCTGAAACCAATTTTAGTAATTAATATACGTATAATAATAATAATAATAATAATAATAATAATAATAATAATAATAATAATAATAATAATAATAATAATAATAATAATAATAATTTTACTTGCAACAATTTTCATGGACCCGAATATAATTTTGAAACAACTTCAAAATTCCAAAGATTTATGAAACAATTTCATAACGCCAAATTTATTTTGCAACAATTTCAAAATAATAATAAGACTCGTAAAACACATACGAGATGACTCCGATATCACTATTGGATTTCAATCATGCAAATCAATTTACACGCAGCAAAAAATTAAAATGAAATTCATTCAAAGGATTACTCATATGTAATTAAACAAATTAAGAGAAGGAAGAAAAAAATTAGTTACGTTGAAAACGTAGCTTTAAAATTTTTCTTTTGCACAAATCCCCTACAAAAGTCGATCCAATCGAGCCAACAAATTCCAAGAATATAAATTCTCTAACCGTAATCTACACAAGGAATTGTACTCGAGTTAGGTACCAAATCCCTATGCTAGTAGGTAATATATGGTGACTTTGAGATTAATTTAATTTTGAGAAGAATTGATTTAAAGAAGGAAAAACTATATGTTGAATGTTCTGCATATCATATGCAATGACCAATGACAATCCTATATATATTACAAAGAACAAATTCTCTATTTAAAGGAAACTGATTTTTCGTTGCCAAAAATCAACTGCCCCAAAATTCCAAAAACGACACGTATAGGATTTTCTTAATTCTTTTAGGAAAAGAATATTTTGTTCCTCTTTTCAACCATGGGCTTGGTATTTTTAGGAATTACAATTGGGCCCTATGAATTATAACAAGTTTATAATTCACCTATATGGATTTAATAATCACAATTCAACCCCAACTAATTGTAACACTTTATAATTAACCCATAATAATTATTTCTTCTCACAAATTAACTTTATAATATTATCGAATAATATCTTAAGTACCAATTCCTTTATTTTGTTTGGCCCATTAGGTTTTCTAGTCAATTGGTAGCTAATAAGAATTAATTCTATCAAAATAGAATTAGTAATCCTTTTAATAATTCGAATTATTTTATTAATTTCAATTAAGATTAAATTTATTAATTCTGTATGTAACACCCCTACCAAAAGTAATAGCGGAAGTATACCAAAACTGGGTGTCGCCCTGTCCAGTTAACCAAACAAGGGGTCTTTATAACGAAGAACCAAAAGAGTTACCAAGGCCCAGATTGATACGAACAACTTATACTAATGGTCACATACATATATAATAGAGAATCTCATACATGTAATCTCCATACCACATCAATAATAAAGTACATAATCAAAAGAAAAAGTGTCCGAACCTAGACTGCTATCATTATGGTATCGTCTCTCTATCCGTAAGTCTGCTCAACTTTGGATCCTACAAAAGTGTATGATAAAAGCCACGTGTGAGTGAAAAATCACCCAGTGAGTCTCGTGTGTGCCAGTGCTTTACAAAAACAGATAAAGTAAAGCATTATTGCATTTTTGTCCCCAAAAGGGCACTACGGAAAGGTTTCCTTTTTCCTTTTTCCATGAAATCAATTCCAAAACTCTCTAAAGAAGACTTTATTCAAAACTCAATCATTTTTTAAAATTTGTTTTTCAATTTCAAATCATTACCCTAATTTCCACATCATAGGCACTTTTCCAATAGAAGGTTGGCCTGTATGCAAAGCTCACAAGGTTTCGCCTTTAGCGCCACGTCTTATTATTCTTAGACCTCAGCCTACAACACTCAACCATACATCGCCGGAAGCTAAGTACACTTAGCATACTACCAAGAATAAATAATAAGTATACCGTAGTATACTAAGTGTACTGCAACACAGTAAATATTTTACTTGCCACCGTAAGCCAAGGGGTCCCAATCCGGACGTCATTCACTATCGAGGTAGCAAGGAGTCAAATGCTACTGAGTGTCCCTATCCTGCATTTAGCGAATGACTCTCAAATAATATGCCCGTAGGCATAAGGTAATTGCCAGGTGCTAAACGACTAGCCAGGATAACTCATCTCAATATCTTATCACCCTATTTGGAGTAAGATAAACCCCATAACTAGTGAGGTTACTTGAGGTCGTCTATCTCTAACATGATCTAATATAAAGATCAAAGTTCTTGCTGAGTACTCAACGTTACCAATACCAATCCTTACTAACTAATCAGGCCAAGGGTTATTTGTTCCAGCTGGATTTTCAAATCAAACATTTTTTGGGCCAAAATATCATTTTTCAAAAATTGATCCCACTGACTCGCAAGATAGATAATTATTCCCATAGGTTTTGCAGGGCCAATTAGTTCATTCCATAGGCACATCAGGCCAATAAAGCAGTTTTCAAGATCAAAGTGTTAGTTTTCAAAAGTTAATCTCATACCGAGAGATTATTTTACAAAACCATGTCGAAACAGGGCAAAGAGTTCTTTTTGCACATTAAAACAAGTTTCCATGAGAATTCAGGTCATTTTGCTCGTACTCGATATCACAAAAGTCATTTCCAAGGATATTTGGGTCATTTTATCCATACTCGATTCTAAAAAGACTTTTCGAGAGTATTCGGGTCATTTTACCCTTACCCGTTTTGAAAAGTGTTCACAAAAGTTTCAATAAGGATATTTTGGTCATACACCAAATACTAATTTCAAAGGTTTCCATAAAATATTCCAATAAGGCCATTTGAATCATTTTTCAAATACCCGATTTCTAAAGGAACTTATTTCAAGAAATCCAAAATTCTAATACTAAAAGAGGATTAAACTCAAAGTTTCCAATTATGTTTCCATAAAATGTTCCAGTAAAGGCATTCTAGTCAATTCGTGAATACCTAATTCCAAAAATTGCCATTTTTTGAAAATCTAAATATTTAATCCAAAAAGGACTAAATTCACAAATTTCATACTTTAATCATCCGTTAAGGTTTTTAAGCCAATTATGATGTTCTTTTGAGCCCAAAATGGCATAAAACAAATTTTTCTCAGAAAAACCTTAAATATATTCAGAGATTTCTAAAACGGTGTAAAACGTACTAGCTTTTAAAAGGTTTTAGAAGTCAAAGGGACTCACCTCGTGTCCTAAATAAGCTTTTATTGTTCACGTGTTCGACTACCATTTTCACTGTTCTCAACGTGTTGTTGGCCATTTACTGGCAAACCTACATCAAAAATCATTTTTATGTTTAGTTAGGTTTGGTCGAAAAGTAGCCGATGGTTAGCTGATGTCCAACTAATGTGCCTGACGTCTAGCTGACGTGCCCGACGGTTAGCCGACGTTCAATCGACGTGTCCGACGCTTAGCTAACGTTTAAGAAAATGCAGAATGGTCGTTCATGTCATTTTTTCGTTGTTTATTCAATTCTTCTATTTTCCTTTTTCCATATCCTTCCTCTCTTCATGAACAAGGAATTATCTTCATGTTTCTCATTCATTTCATCCTAAAATCACACAATTAATCCTTCTTAAGTTCATTCATTTCCTAACGGAAATTCTGGAATTTCCTTTCTTGACACACGATTTTGTTTCGTACATAACTTTCAATCCATAACTCCGATTGGGCACGATATATCAAAACGATCGTAAGACTTAAATTTAATTCTGTGTAAGCCCGTTCCTTTCAGATTTCCATAACATAATGTAGAGGAAAAAACAGTCCTAGTAGTTTGTCTAATCTCAACCATTCATGTTATCCTTTGATTTCCTTTAACCTTTAACACCGTGAGAACATTAGATTCATTTGATTTTCCCTTCAAATCATCTTTGATCCTTCAATTTTTAGATTCCAACAACTCATAAAAGTTATGTTTATTCAACACAAATTCACTTCCTTCAATCAAAAGTTAGCATAATTCATCATTCTAACCAACTAATTCCCATTTTCATTCCATTTTTTTATCATCTTATCAATCAAGACCAACTTTTTGAACAACCATGAATATTCATTCCTTCATCACAAAAAATATTATCCATAAATTCCCTAGGCAGCCGGCACACATAATCACACACAAATTTCAGAAACAAAGTTTATGTACCCTAGCTTTTGATGTAAAATCAAGATATAAAAATCATATTTTCATGTTAAAATTAACATCAAAATAATCACCATTCACCTAACAACAACTTTAATTCTAGCAAGGTAAAGTTTTACCTTGTATATAGTGTTCTTTACTATGATTTGCTCCAAGAATCTCTCAAGAACACACACACACACACACACACACACACACACACACACACACACACACACACTACACCAAGAACACACAATATTCACCTTTTCTCTCTCTTTTTGCTAATTTCTTTTGATTTCTTGTTCTCTTATTTTTCTCCTCCAAGGCTGCCAAAATTCTAGCTATTTTTCAGCCTTCTCACCTCCACAATTCATTAGAATTTTGGCCAGGTAATTTTTAATTCAATTAATTGTATGGTGGTTTTCATATAGGTGTGTTCCAATCACAAAATTACACACAATTTCTCTTGATTTTCTTTCTTAAATTTTCTCTTCTCTTCATTCTTCTGGCTGTCTATTTCCTAGCTATTTTTCCAGCCATTCCACCACCTCTACATGGAAAAATATTGGCCAAATAAATTGAGTAAGGTATTAATTAAATGGCTCCACAAATGATATGTTCCAATCACAATTAAACACGTCATTCTTTTATTTATTATGTAATTCCTTAATTACATATGTCTTGCATGAATTCTTCATGCAACCTCTCATAAGTTGACACGTGTTCATGTCTACCAATCAGAAAGCACCACACGTACCATTTCTTTTAATTGTAATTTCACTTTTTTTTTCCAAAATAATCAAAATTCGTGTCCGAAATAGAAAAATATTTTATTATACCTTTCAACTCCAAAAATTCCACTAAATCCATTGGTAATATTTAAACTCTTCAATTCTTTTTTAGTTTGGTCAAAATCACGGGTAGGGTAAAAAATGACGAAAATGTCCACGATAACCCGAATAGCTTAATTCACACCAAAACGTGAGTTTCATCGCACTGATTAATTTTCAATCTTAGCGTATCCTCAAATTCTTATTTTATTAACAGTAGTAGCCTTATGAAGATTTAGGGTATAGGTAGAACAAATTTAATAATTACATTCAGGTCTCGACAAAATGATATTATACCAAAATATTCGCTTAATTATACTGATCACCTTTTGTTCTGGCCATTGATACAAATTCTCATATTATTACAAGTAGCAACCAATCAAAGGTTAAAATACAAGGTATTACAATCTCCCCTCCTTACAAAAATTTTGTCCTTGAAATTAGCTTACACTTGGAATAATTCTAGACACTTCTTCAACATCTTCGCTTTCATTTCCTAGGTTGCATCTTGCACTAGATGATGGTTCCATAATACTTTTACAAGTGAAATTTTCTTATTCTGCAATTTTTTTTCCATCATACTCCAAGATCTTAATAGGCTTTTCCTCATACTTCAAGTTTGGAGTCATCTCAATAGGTTCTTCATTCAAAACGTGTGTAAGATTAGCTACATACTTCCGAAGTTGGGAGCTATGGAATACGTTGTGAATACCTTGAATCTCTACTGGTAGCTTAAATCGATAAGCCGCCTTCCCAATTCTCTTGACAATAGGGAATGGTCCAACGTACCTAGGAGCTAATTTCTTCCCATGTCCTCTAGTTCCGAATTGCCATTGTGGAGTCAATTTCAAGAATATATGATCTCTTTCTACAAACTCCAAATCTCTCCTGCGTCGATCTGCATAGGTTTTCTGTCTACTTTGAACTGTCTCCAACTTGACTTTGATCATTTCCACAGCCTAATGAACTTTTTCAAGATCAAAAGCATCCAGTTCATTCATTCTCCATCCTAAACTTTCCTAATACAATGGGGACAAACATTCCTTCCATAATAAAGCTTCAAATGGGGCCATTCCAATTGTTGATTAATAATTATTATTGTATGCGAATTCTGCATATGCTAAATTATCAATCCACTTAGTTCCAAAATCCAAAGCGCAAGCCCATAACATATCTTCCAAAACTCTATTAACTCGTTCAGTCTGTCCATCTATCTGTAGGTGCGCTGTTGTGCTAAACTTTAATGTTGTCCCATATCTCTATTTCAATTTAGTCCAAAACTTCGAAGTTAATCTAGGATCTCGATCTGACACAATACTAAAGGGTACTCCATGTAATCTGATTACTTCCTCCATATAAAGCTTACTTAACTTGTCTAAAGAATCCCGCTAGTTGATGGGAATGAAATGAGCAGACTAAGTCAGTCGATCCATTATCACCCATATGGTATCTCACTGTCCTATTGCCATGGGTAATCCCGTAATGAAATCCATGGCAATTTCATCCCATTTCCATGATAGAGTAGCTAATGGCTGTAAGGTTGTTGTTGATCGGCTTTCACCTGTTGACAAGTTAAACATCGAGCCACGAAGTCTGAAATGTCCTTCCTCATACCAATCCACTAATAACACTGTTTCAAGTCATGATACATCTTTACTTGTTCCTAGATGGATGGTATACTTACTTCAATGTGCCTCTATTAAAATATCTTGTCTCATTGCGGATTGTTTCGGAATACAATATCAATCTTGGTAACAAATAATCCCATCATTGTCCTTTCAAAATTCGCCTCCTCCCTTGCTCATCTCCTTTTGCACCAACTTTTGTAACTCTTCATCTTTATCTTACTCTCCCTTCATCAGTTGTAAGAAAATAGGTTGAATGGAGATATTACTCATTCTTATTTCTTTGTTTACCACAAATGCTTCCAATTCTAGAATTCGTAACATTTGAAGAGCTAATAAATGCACCTTCCTACTAAGGGCATCTGTTACTGTGTTTGCTTTTCCAAGATGATATTTAATTGGACACCGAAATTCTTCCAAAAATTCCATCCATCTACGTTACCTCATTTTCAAATTCTTTTAAGCAAAAACATATTTCAAACTCTTATGGTCGGTGAAGACTTGAAACTTAGCTCCATACAAATAATGTCTCCATTTCTTAAGAGCAAACAGAATAGCTGCTAACTCCAAGTTATATGTAGGGTATTTTCCTCATGGGGTTTTAATTTCTTGGAGATATAAGTTATCATCTTTCTCTCTTGCATCAATACTCCTCCAAATCCTTCTTTTGATGCATCTATGTACACCTCATAAGGTTTGTCCATCATTGGCAATGCCAAAACAGGACCAGAACTTAACCTTTCCTTCAGTTCCTGAAAACTTCTCTCACACTTCTCGATCTAAATATAAGGAACTTTCTTTTGAGAAGCTATCTTAGAAAATTCCTCAATAAACCTCTGGTAATATCTTGCTAATCCAAAAAAACTTCGTATTTCAGTTGGAGTCTCGAAACGTTTCCAATTGGTTACCGCTTCGACTTTTGCAAGATCTACCATAATCCTGTCTTTGGATATCATGTGTCCCAATAAAGCTACTTCTTGTAGTCAAAACTCACAATGACTGAATTTTGCATATAATTTGGCCCCTTGTAACTTCTGCAATACTTTTTGAAGGTGTTGTTCATGTTCTTAAGGATGCTTAGAATACACCAGGGTATCATCTAAGAATCTATAACAACAAAGCTGTCTAAGCAAGGCAGGAACATCTAGCGCATCAAGTCCATGAAAATAGCAGGTGCATTGGTAACACCAAAGTGCATCACTACAAACTCAAAATGTCCATATCGTATGTTAAATGTAGTTTTTGGTATATCCTCCTCCCGAATCTGAACTTGGTAATATCCCTGCCTCAAGTCTAACATCAAAACACACCCTGCTCCTTTCAAGTGGACAAATAATTCATCAACTATGGGCAGTGTGTATTTATTCTTCACCGTCACTGCATTTAACCTTGAATAATCGATACACATCTGTAGTAACCTATCTTTTTTCTTAACAAACAATACAAGTGCTCCCCAAGATGAAGTACTAGGCTAAATGAATCCTTGCTCTATTAATTCTTGTAATTGTTTCTTAAGCTCTTGTTGTTCTGTAGGTGCCATTCTATAATGGGTTCTTGAAACTGGTTCTATCGTTGGCACTAAATCAATAGAAACTCTACTTCTCTCTCCGGTTGTAATTCCTCCAATTCTGTTGGGAAAACATCCAAATACTTGTTTACCACAGGGACGTCTTTAGGTTTCTTAACCTCTCTTGGCCTATTGATCACATAGGCTAAGTATCCAGTACAACATTTCCTAATCATTTTTCGAGCCTTAAGTCCCGATATAAAAGCGTTACTTTTTCTTCTAGCCTCACCTACAAATTTCAATATAGGTTTCCCAGGCTGACGAAATTGTACTATCTTATGTCTATAGTCAACTTGAGCATGATGTTGACATAGTTAGTCCATGCCTAGGATAGCATCGTAGTCCACTATGGGCAAATAAATCAAATCTTCTCCCAATATTTCATTCTCTACCAAAATCTTACATCCTTTAAGTATTTTCTCACTATTCATTTGCTTTCCCAATGGGGTGCTAACAATTATTTATAGGAAGTTTCTGTTAGTGTTATGCCCTAGAAACAATCACTTATACGCTGTATATGATGCATTTTATTTTAATAAAAGGTATTATTTATGTTACAATTTCTTTTGTTTACCTTTGTGTAGTATAACTATTAGATAAAGTCCCTAGTACAACACTGTGTCAAGAAAATCATGATAGAGATCATGATATGAGATTCCCACTACACTGTATAGTGTTAGTACTTAAATAGTCCCTAGTCATAGTATTAATGAGACTGGACATCATTAATACGTTAAGACTAGCATGTGTTAGACTTCCTAATTTGATCAGGCAGTGGTTCTCATATCTATGAGTATTGAGATACTCAAAGTTAACACGTGAATGCTTGTTAATGGAACAAGTTCATTGGATGACCTAGCTATGAGATAATCATATGGATAACTAATTAATACTAGTGATATAATCTCAATAGAGCAAACACGTAAGCATCCTAAGACTTGAGATCTCTAAGGTACTTTTTTTGCTGAGCATTGTGCTTTGATTTCAATCTCTGGAGCCAGATCGAGGGCCTCCTATGGGATGGATATTAGGTACATTGTGAGGTAAACAGAAGTAGTTAAGAGGGTTAATAAAGAATTCACCAGTCCTAATAGTAGGGGCGAATATCTCACGGCCACTTGTAGGAATTACTACTAGAGAAGTCCTTAGGCAATGCGACTATATATTGGAAACAGTTCCAAGTGATACACATCTAGAGTAGTGGGTTCCTGGTACAAGTACTATTATATTCGGGCCAGAATTAATATATATTCTGAAGGGAGTTGGCACTAATTTCGTACTCCAAATCGAATGAGATATTATATGGTGAAAGGAGTTAATTGCACTGTAATTTGTTATTGAAGAGTTCATGTCAAGCCACTTGACATCCTAGACTCTTGGGTGGTCATGATGTGTTGTTAGATACCGCTCATGATATAGGAATATGGATTTATTAATTGATGAATTAATAAACCAATCCGGATTAGAATCAATATGATTAATTCTAATTAATTATGGACTATTAATCTCAAAGACGTTTGGATTAATTCATGTTCGCTACCGATTATCTAGGAAACCTAATAGGTCACACGTAATAGAGGATTATATACTTAAGATGTTATTTGATAACATAGTGGGGTTAATTGTGAGAAAGAGAAGTTGTTGTGGCCAAATTATAATTGTGAGAACTTGATGTTTCAAATTACAATTAGGGAATTCTAATTGTTTTAGAATTCTTAGTTGGAGTATTTTTCTAGCAGATTTTGTGTAATAAATATAGGATATATGCATGAAATTCCTAGCTAGAGAACACACAAAAATAACTCCTAAACCTTAGAGGATACACGACCCTTTTCTTTTCTCTCTCTCTCTCTCTCTCTCTCTCGTGGTTCTTCACCATAAACCCTAGCTACCATCTTAGTTTATGCTAGCACATAAACATCTTGGTGCTTGAGTGTCATCCTTCATGTGGATTTCTGTTATAGATATTCACACATTGTGATTATAGTGGTTAGACGTTCAATTCTCGTGGTATTTGATCAAGAGGATTGCTGGATCGTGCCTCGACTTGAAGAAGGAAAAATTTTATTTTTCAGACGGGCAAAGAAAGGTAAAGCTATTACCTTTGTTATCTTTATGTCTTTTTTTTCCACACATATGTGGATCCTGGGTTGGTATCTCGTTTTAATTTTTTAATGCGCCATATATGTTATGTGTGAGATACCCAATAGTGGTATCAGAGCCTTGCTATGTGTGGTTTGCAGACATTATTTTGGCATGAAAAGCTATTTTCATGTATTCGTGTATGTCTTTGTTGTTGTGAAAATTATTTTCGCTCGAGTCGAAATTGTTTCGAGCATTGTGGGTTGGGTCCTAGCACAATATGCTTGTGTAATAGTTACAGCATATTTTGAAAAACATTTTTTTTATGTGCTGCAGTTTTTCCTTTTGTAGAAAAACGTTTTCTTGAACATGTTTGATTGCCTTCCGTTTCATCCTAATTTTCTATTTGGTTTTGTTTAAACTAACAGATTAGTTGTTGTTTTGAGCTTCAAAATAGAAAATACTGTTGATAATTGTTCTCATTAAAAATCTGCAGAAGAAGATGGCACTAGAAACTATTTTTGGAAAAATTTTAAAAATTGCTGCCTCTTCCCGACTGCAGCCAAGGCCAGCTCTAGCTTCTAAACCAGCGTCAGCTCTGTGCTGTTCGCGACGTCCAGAAATCGTTTTTGGAAGAAAATTTTTCTTAAAACCCAGACCGTAGTCGACGCCAGCTCTGGTTCCCAACCGGCGCTGGTTCGGTCTTGTTTTCAAGAAGTTCTAGTTATTTTGGAAATAAATAAAATTTCTAAAATAGAATTTTGAAAAGGAAAATCTCATGAAAACAAGGTGAATTTTCTAAAATAGAATTTTCCCAAAAGCATTTTCTCAAAATTAGTTTTGAGACAAACAATTTTATCTTTCAAAATAATGATTTTGAAAATTTAAAATTGGTGTATTATTCTAAAATATTGATTATAGAATTTGTTTTATTTTTCCAAAATGGTGATTTTGGAATAATAAAAATTATATGTTTATTTTGTTTAAGCATAATTAATGGCATGGTGGATGGTTATGGACTAAAACCAATCATATCCGTTTATGCATTTTACAGTTTTAGTTTTTATGAAATAGGGCCTGCGTGTCCAGCCTTCTCTAGAATTCTTGTGTAATTTTCTTCTCATCTAACTCCACTCGAATGTAACTCGAGGTTTCCTCTCTTTAAGAAATTATGTAATTAGTTTACATAGATTAGATAGGAGTATAATTATTTTATTCTAGAGATGGCAACCAAAACAAGGTGAGAAGGTAAGACCTTCTACTTAAATCATGCATGAACACATAGGGTTAACTGCATTAATTTCTTTTATGGCTTAAAGAAATTAATTTAGGGTAAAGTCCATAACTATACCACGTAATCGCTTTATTACCATAATTATCAATTATGTGATTTATTGATTTTTATGCATGTCATTCAATAAAATCACTAAAAGGAACAAATCCTTCAATTAATATTAAACTTAATTCCTTTCGTTAATATAGTAAGAACAAGAGTCCTTTTTCGAGACCAGGTTGTTAGGCAAACCTAAGCTTACTTGATATTGGGCATGTTCAAGCTATGGAGTTAAATTCCTTTGGAATTAAATTCCTAACTAATGGGTTGGGTTTAACTAAATTCTTTATTCCGGTTGGGTAAACTTAAGCATAAAGAAATTTAGAGGAAAAGTTGGAGTAGCCCAAAAGGCTTTAAGATTAAAAGTTGCTAATCAACCAATGATCCGGTAATTATCTACGATGTAATTGGTATTGGATACCTACTAATGAACTTAAGGGTGGCTTGTTGGGCAAACCCAAGGTTATTCTTCAGGAATTTGGATACCAGAACACTAGGAAAGCTTCCAACGGGCTTTCCCGAATCAGTAGTGGGGGCTATTGGTTTGAGTAAAATAGTGGAGTAAAAATGCGTTTAATTAAAGTCCTAATTATTTACATTTCATGTGCATATACAAGTAGCTAATCCTCTCTATCTTTACATCTAGGTCATGTGCATCAAGTCTACAATCTTAAACCTAGGTAGCATCTTAGAAACCAACAAGTTAAATGAATCAAACTATCTCGATTAGTATAGAAATTTGAGAATTGTTCTCAAATCGAAAAAGTTGCTCTACGTGCTAGATGCTCCTATTCCTTCACCACCCGCTCAAGATGCTCATACTGATGAGCATGCTATCCACAAAAGGCACAAGGAGGATAGTGATACAGCATCATGTATTATGCTGGCATCCATGACTCCCGAGCTGCAAAAACAGCATGAGCATATAGATGCTCAATCGATTATACTATATCTTCGAGAACTGTTTGACGCCCAAACCAAATTGAGAGATGCGAGATCTCGAAGTAACTATTCCATTGCAAAATGGAAGAGAGTTCTTCTGTGGCCACTCATGGGCTAAAGATGCTAGGCTTAATAGAAAAGCTTAGATCACTCGAGTTCGCGATAGATCATGACTTAAGTGTTGACTTAATTCTTTAGTCTTTGCTTAATAGTTTCTCACAATTTATGATTAACTATCAAATGAACAAGATTGAGTCCACCATTCCTGAGTTGATCAATCTTCTCAAAACTACAGAGTCGTCCATAAAGAAGGATTCTAATATAGTTTTAATGGTAGAATCTTCTTGTTCTAAGAAGAAAGTTCAAAAGAAGAAGAAGTCTCCCATGAAGCCCAAAGGTGGTAAGGAAAGAAGGATGTTGCCACCAAGGGCCCATGCCATCATTATGGCAAGATGGGCCACTGGAGGCGCAACTGTAAAGCCTACTTGGAGACCGTTAAGGACAAGAAGCAGAAGGAGAAACTTGTAAGCACTTCTACTTTTAGTCCAGGTAAGTTTATGATTGAGATAAATACTATCTTTAGAAATGAGATATGGGTATTAGAGATCAGATATGGATCTCATTTGTCCAATAACTTGTAGGGACTAAAGAGCAGTAGAAGGCTAGAGAAAGGCGACGTAGACCTACGTACTGCAAATAGGGCAAAGGTTGCTGCACTTGCTGTGAGGACATACGAGCTGAACCTGCCTTCGGGATTTGTTCTAGAATTACAAAACTATTATTATGTACCAGTTTTTATGAAAAATATTATCTCAGTTGTGTGTTTAGACTTAAATGGATTTTTATTTATATTTAAGAATAAATGTTATTCTTTTCATTAAATGATATTCATTATAGTTCAGCAACTTTGGTTAATGGTTATATGTTCTAGACTTGAATAATCCAATTCTCAATATAAATAATAAGATACCTAAAATACATAACTCTAACACCTCTTACTTATGGCATTGTTGATTGGGCCATGTAAACGAAAATCATGTTTCTAAGTTACACAAGATTGGTGAATTAGGGTCATTTGATTATGAATCATATGGCACATGCAAGTCTTGTTTACTAGGTAAAATGGCTAAAATTCATTTTCCAGGAAAAGGAGAATGGGCCAAGGAGTTATTAGAACTCATACATTCTGATGTATGTGGCCCAATGTCGATACAAGCAAGAGCTGGTTATAACTATTTCATAACCTTTATCGACGATTTCTCACAATACGAGTATTTATATTTAATGAAATACAAATCTGAGGCCTTTGATAAGTTCAAAGACTTCAAGAATGAAATAGAGATACAACTTAACAAAAGTATTAAGACTCTAAGATCTAATCGAGGAGGAGAATACTTGAGCCAAGAGTTTCTAAGTTGTCGTAGAGATAATGAGATATTATCTCAATGGACTCCACCACATACACCTCAACATAATGGTGTATCTGAGAGAAGAAATCAAACCCTTCTAGATATAGTACGGACCACGATGGCTTCTGCAGACCTACCAAAATCGTTTTGGGGGGTATGCAGTAGAGACTTCTGTTTATATACTAAACAGAGTTCCGGCAAAATTGGTTGATTCTACCCTATTTGAGATGTTCTTTGGTAAGAAACCAAAGTGATCTCACTTGTGAGTATGGGGTTATCCTGCCTTTGTCAAAAGGCCACAGTCAGACAAACTTGATAGTAAGTCTGACAAGTGTTTGTTTGTAGGATATCCGAAAGAATCTTTCGGATATTACTTCTACCTACCTTCTGAAAACAAAGTATTTGTTTCGAGGAATGCTGTATTCTTAGAGAAGAAGCACATGTTCAAAGGGGACAGTGGGAGTAAAGTTGAACTTAGTGAAGTTCACGAAGATCAAACAAATAAGGATCAACTGTTTGATCCCACATCTATTGAGAGAATAGATGAACCTTCTACTACACAAGAACCTCATAGGTCTGGTAGGATACGTGTGGCACTTGAGAGATATGGATTGCTCATTAGTGACCAAAATGACGTATTGTTCATAGATGAAGATGAGCCTACTACCTACAAGGATGTTCTGAACATTTCAGAATCTGGCAAATGGCTTAAGGCCATGAGGTAAAAGATAGATTCCATGTACGACAACTAAGTATGGACTGTGATTGATCCACCTAAAGAAATTAAACCTATTGGGTGCAAGTGGATTTTCAAGAAGAAAATGGACATGGATGGTAACTTAGTTACCTATAAAGCACATCTAGTGGCGAAGGGTTATCGTCAACAACATGGTATTGACTATGACGAAACCTTCTCACCAGTAGCCATGTTAAAATCCATCAGGATACTCCTAGCCATTGCTACTCATTATGATTATGAGATTTGGCAAATGGATGTGAAAATAACTTTCCTAAGCGAAAATCTGACTGAGAAAGTGTATATGACAACACCTAAGGGTTTCACATCCAATGATAGTACAAAGGTGTGTAAGTTGCAAAGGTCCATCTATGGACTTAAGCAAGCTTCTAGGAGTTGGAACATCTGTTTTGAGAAAATAATCAAAGAGTTTGGTTTCATTCAAAATATGGATGAGCCTTGTGTATACAAAAAGGTCAGTGGGAGCGCAATCATTTTCTTATTACTTTATGTAGATGACATATTGCTAATATGAAACAATATACCTATCTTGAAAACGGTTAAAGTTTGGTTGTCCAAACAATTCTCCATGAAAGACTTTGGAGAAGCATCCTATATTCTTGGAATAAGGATCTATAGAGATAGATCCAAAAGGTTGCTAGGTCTTTTGTAGTCTACATACATAGATAAAGTCCTAAAGAGGTTTAGCATGGATCAATCCAAAAAGAGATGCTTACCCATGTCACATGGTGTAAGCCTTTCAAAGTCAATATCTCCCAAGACACAAGTTGAAAGGGATTACATGAGTAAGATTCCATATGCCTCGGCAGTTGGATCTATCATGTACGCTATGATATGTACTAGGTCCGATGTATCTTGTGCTCTCAGTTTGACAAGCAGATACCAATCTGACCCTGGTGAGGGTCATTGGGCGGCTGTAAAGAACATCCTTAAGTACTTACAAAGGACTAAGGATGTGTTCTTAATATATGGAGAGGGTGATTTGAAAATAAATGGGTATACTGATGCCAGTTTTCAATCTGACAAAGAAGATTTCAAATCACAATTTGGTTACTGATAGGGACTAAATTGGTCATACTTTGCTTAGTTATTTGAGGCTCTTTTGTAATACATTTTGTGCAATAACTAGTCATATGCTTTCATATTTGAGATTTTATCATTGGAAAGGTATTTTGATCATTATTTTAGATTTTTAGGGTAAAACGAAGCAAAACCGTCGCGAAACAGAGTAAAGGCGGCGCCAGCTAGGACCCTAGAACTGATGCCGGCTGTACACTGGTTGCACGAACTTCAAAGCAATGGAAAAATTGTAGAAACATAGTAGAACAGAACCTAAGCAGCGTCGGCTGTAACGCTGGAATTGGCGTCGGCTGCATTCTGGAACCTATGTGCACAATTCGGAGAAAAATTGGCGAACGAGTGGAGAAGCAGAACACAGACCAAGGTGGCGCCGACTCTGAAGGACCAAGGCGGCGCTGGTTGTAGTCTATCCTTGAGGCGGTGCTGCGATCTTTCTACGCATTTTTGGAAATCTGAAGAGTTTTAGAAGCTTCCAACTTCTACTCGACCAAGAACTTTGTACCTACGAGTTTAAGCACCTCTTAAGCCTATAAATAGATGAAAAACACAAGGGAAAAGAGTAGAATTCATTGATCATCATAGAAAATCGCTCAGTTCAAGGAGGAATTCTTCAAGTTCAAGGAGGATTATGTAAGAAGGTCTTCAAAGGAAGAAGAATGAGGCTTGTTTATCAGTTCTTTCTTTTACTTTGTTTTCTTTTTCTTGAACAATGATATGTTAATTATTTTATTGTAATTCAACATTATTTTAGATTTTCATGATTTCTAGAGTTATTTCATTTTTTGATTAATTGGTTATTATTCTTGGTATTCAATTACTTGTGATTATTACGAGATTAGTTAGTTGATTCTATCCATTGACTTGCTGGACCAAAAGGGGGTTGATGGTTGTTTCGATTTACTAATTTCATATTCTGTTGACAATTAACTTGCTGGACCAAAAGGGGTTGATTGTTTAAGAACTGATAATTGAAGGTTAATTGATGTCCTCCGAGACCAAGGGTTCATTGATTAATTTCATGCTCTACATTCGCCAAGACCAAGGGAATTTAATTAAGGATTGTGTTTAATGCATCTTTTGGATAAATTAGTTGAGACGGACCAAGTGATTCTAATTTATCTAGAAGATAGTGATTTTATAAATTGACTATCAAAGTGAGTCTACCTTCATCCTTCATGGTGCCAAGAGAATGATTGGTTATAATAATGGTTAAGTTCTTTAAGATCATGTTGTCTACACAATGGCTTGAGTACATAATTCTACATCCTTAACATATACATATTTTATTTTATTTCCTTTTAATTTTTCTTTTTATTTGTTTTTCACTTTGTTGAGTCGGTTAAACAATGAAAGAAGGGTAATTAATGTCTATTTTTTCCTTAAGGATCGACACTCATTTAAACCCTATGCTCAGTTAATGATGAGTACGCTTGCTCTTATGTGTGATTTGGGTTCAACGTTTTAATTTAAACTTGATTGGGAATGTGCTTAGTTTTTGTATAATTTTTTTTATACCCAAGTCTGGACACATCAAGTTTTTGGCACCGTTGCTGGGGAACAATAGTATGAAAGCTTAGATTTTGTTGATTTAACCATATAAATATGTAAATATGTATACTTGTCTTTCTGCAAACAGTTCTATCTTTTGTATTTCGTGTATGCTTGTATAACCTTGTAACCTAACTTAACCAACTAACTTAGACTGTGTTTGAACTACTAACTTTGTAACCTTGTAGTTTTGTTATTTTAACCATTAATTATATATATCTAACTTACTTCTTATTTTCTTAGGTATTATCCTTGGTACATGACCCGAAAATCTAACGGCAAGATAGTTGATTTTGACCCTGAAATCGAGAGGACGTTATCAAAAATTTGCCAAACAATTCAAAGGAGTCTGATTGTCGAGATGGATGGTGCTCAATAAAATAATGCTGGGAATGATAGGAGAGTTATCGACGATTTTGTGAAACCCACAATCTCGGGCACAGGCTCGAGTATCACTAGACCTAGGATGGATGCCAACAATTTTGAAATAAAGCCCAACATTATTCAAATGGTGCAGAATATGGTTCAATTTGATGGGCTACCGGAAGAGGATCCCAACGCTCACTTAGCCAGTTTTCTTGAGATTTGTGATACCTTCAAGATGAATGGTGTTTCTGAAGATGCCATTAAATTACGAATTTTTCCTTTTTCCTTGAGAGATAGAGCTAAATCGTGGTTAAAGTCTTTACCTACAGGTTCCATCACAACTTGGAATGCCCTAGTTGAAAACTTTTTGGCCAAATATTTTCCTCCAGCTAGGACAGCCAAGCTTAGGAATGAAATCTTCGCCTTCCAACAACTAGATTCTGAGCCCTTATATGAGAGTTGAGAGAGATTTAAGGAAATGTTATGAAAATGCCCACACCACGGATTCGAGCTGGGAATGCAAATGCTTATCTTCTTGAATGGTCTTACGTTTGCAACACGACAAGTGGTGGACTCTTCTGCAGGGGGTTCCATCAACCATAAGACCCTGGAATAGGTATTTGAGCTTATTAAAAATTTGGCTTCTAATAACTATTCTTGGGGAAGTGCAAGGTCAAAGGCTCGTGTGCAAGGAGTGCACAAAGTGGATGCCGTGGCAGCATTAGAGGCTAAGGTAGACGCCTTAACTTAAAAGATGGAATAGTTGGTGCTGCCGTAAGGCCAAGTGTTAAACGTCAACTGCGATTTCTGCGGAGAAGGGCACCCTAATCATGAATGCCAAAAGATGGGGTGACTCCAAGAGATTTTAGAGCAAATGGCCTTTGCAGGTAATGTCCGGCCAGGTAACAATCTATATAGCTCTACTTATAATCCTGGCTGGATAAATCACCCTAATTTCTCTTGGAGCAATGGAAATCCACCTAGGCAAAGTTCTTTCAACTTTGGAGGTAACCCAAGGAATCCAAACTCCATGAACAACACGGCAGCACCTCAAAAACCACCATTGGAAGAATTGATTGGCCAATTAGTAAGTACCACGGAGACTAAGTTCCAAGGAGTCGATGCGACAACAAGGAACCTAGAGGCTTCCATGTTCAATTTAGAGAACCAGATTGGTCAACTAGCCAAACTCATGGGGGATCGTCAAGTAGGGACACTACTAGGGAATACGGAGGAAAATCCACGGGATCACAGCCGTTGAAAACCTTGAAGCAGTTCTTTTCTCTTTTCTTTACTTTTCGTTTTGTGTTAAGGACAATTGTTGATTTATAGTATTCTTATTCCAGTGCATTATTCAGCATTCGTGTGTTTTTATGCATTCTTATTAATATTCAAAAAAAAAAATTAGAGAACCGAACAGAGTCGGGCCGGCGCTGGTTCTTGTCGGGAGAAGCATAATTAAAGGGCCATTTTGACCACTTTTTCTTCAAAACCTCCATTCTCTCTCGCAAATCCTCTTAAGCCCGTGCCGGCTTCACATCTATCAGTGACCAAAATTTGATTTTCCAATTTCTAAACACCTCCATAACTTCTATTGCCTTCTTTTTGTTGATCCTACGGATCAAACACCTCAAAGGCTTTGATTTTTCACAACAAAATCACATTCAATCCACAAGCAAAGGGATTAGATTTTCAAGAAATGCTTGCATCTTTTACTTGCCCATGCATATAAGAGCGTAAAGGTATGAGTTTTATTTCAGTCCTACGATTAAAATTGATGAAGATGATTTTTCTAATTATTAGGACAATTTTGGCTAAAAATTGGGATTTATATATGCAATGATTGTGCATTCTTCCTTGAGCTTCATGAATTGGATTACATTAGGAGTATTGAGCCTTCACTACTTGATTCATGCTTGCAGTCATTTGGGAATTCATATAGCTCGGTCTAGAATTATGGTTATTGGTGATACTTGAATATACTGAATATGCATTATTGATCACATAATACCATGATCCTACCTTCATTCCATTGATCATGTTTACTAGCATGCTTTGAGGATATCAGCACAAGTTATGCTCTACAGTGAACTTTTACATGCATTGTGCATGTTGTGTTGAATTGGTTGAAAGTGATTGATTGAATTGGGTGTTGGAGTTGATATACATTGAAGGAGTTTGGGGTTTGTGAATTGTGAGCTTGGTTGAGAGTTGTGTGCACTTTGAGGAATATCTGTGCAGGGGTAGCTATACTCTCTTCAGTCATTGAGCGTACTTGTTCTCTCTTCTTTCTACCCCATTCCTTACTTGACCATGTCTAGAGCAAGGAGTCAGCCTTCTAAAATGGTGAGAACTTCCTCGTCCTCAGTTCCATTATCCATTGATCCCTTATCTCTTAGACCTACTGAGTTTGTTGATGCTTCTTGTGAGGAATGGTATAGTAGGAGTGCTTCAAATAAGATCATTGTTGAGCGTACTTTCTCACCCACCTTAGATCGGGCACTCAAATTAGGAATGATGTTTAGACGGCTAGGTTGGGAATCGATAGTACAGTTGAAAGGGAAGTATTGTCCTGTGCTTGTTAAGGAATTCTATGCTAATATGACGGACAAGGGCAATAAACATCTTCCGCATGTTAAAACAAGAGTGAAAGGAGTTCCTATTGTCATCACTCAAAACTAACTAGCTAACCTTCTCCAGGTTTTTAACGATGATACTTGGCAAGGGATTATGTGAATAATCAAAAGATTCTTTCGGACCCGAATTGGGATGTTAGAGGGACACGAGCAACCCAAGGCTTATATAAGCATAATGCCTTCCAAGCTAACAGTTTCTATTCCAACAATGATTTGGCAGCCAATTTTCGCGCGTTGGTATACATGTTTGGGTTTAATGTTGTCCCCCGTGCTAGTGGTTTCAATGAAACTAGGTTTATTAACACTTATATTTTGCACCGAATGATGAACACATTACCTATCCCTCTTGCTCCTTTGGTCATCCAATCTATTAAGGAGGTTGTTTATCATCGTCTCTCCACAAAAGCCTTTGTTTTTCCCTTGGTTATAATGAATATTCTAAAGGACTTTGGGGTGAGTCTTGAGGGAGAACTCACGGAGGCTACCACTGAGCACAATATGGTCACTGAGCAAACTCTTATGAGTTGCAGGTACAAATACAGCCCGAAGTTGAAGAAATGGTTCACTCCCTTCGAGGTCCACCATCCCGGTCAGGTAAGGCCACCTACAGTAGAGGAGGAGCAACCACCACCACCGGCATGTGCTAGAGCTGGCAGTTCTCATCCCACTCTCGGGCTGACTTTGAGACCACCGTACTGGGGTGCCTCGACCAACAAATGGAGGTGTTCTTACGCTTACAGGGTACTATGGAAGATATGGCAAGACAGCAAGCTACCATGGAGCAGCAGTTGACTGAGTTGAGACAGCATCCTTCTAGGCCGGATTGAACCAAAGGAAAAATATTAGAGGACTTGAATGAAAAAGCATACAAGTTGCAGGGTTGAAGAAGCAATTTTTGAAAGATCTCCTGAAGAGAGTTAAATCCAGCACCGGATTCACCAATTAGGGGCCGGATTGAACTCTCCAAAGGGCTACTACGAAGATAAAAGCCAAAAAGAGCGAATTTTGGGGGAAAAGCAATTAGGGATGGATTTTGTTCAGTTTCTTTGGACATTAGCTTTAGGCATTATCTTTCTAGGGCTTTTTGGTTGTAATTTGGAAAGAGTTTTCTATTGTTAGACACATATTAGAGGCTACTCGTAGACAAACTTGGAGATTGTATTAGTATACCGTGATGTTTTCTCATACCTTCTTTTTTAATTTGTTCTTGAATTTCTCTTCAATTATGTATTAAGTTCTTATTTTAAGGCCTTGATGTAACTAGTATTAATTATTATGTTATATTTTGATTTCATTATTTGAAGGGTGTTACTAAATCTCTGCCTGATTATTGTACTCAAAGCAATTGAATTCTTTATCACCATTCAGATTGATTTATCATTAACTAGGAACATTCGAAAGATGACTTAGTTAATTACAGCTAATTAGACCACAAATTACATGTGAAATAGAAATATATTTGCATGGTTTGTGTGATCATTATAATGTCATATTCTTGAATGCGTTCTTTTGAATTGAATTCAACATAGAAATATAATTGGGTTATTTTGAGGAATAGGATTAATATACCTTGAAAGAGGATATTGGTTAATTCTGGACATTGATTAACTGATAAAGTACACTCTAGAATAACGAGTCACGTTGGTAATATAAGAGTTAAACTAGTGAAGTTAGGTGCTTAAGGTCATCTCCTTACAATCTTTATCCTGGAAGAATTGCTAGTTTAGTTATTCAATTTTAATTCTCTAAACAACAATCCTTGGAATCTTTGTTTTTCTTTTCACTCAAGTTAGAGTTAATTTCATTGGAAGGAGTTATAATTCTAATCTCTGTGGGACGACCTTGTTACTATACACGAGATCTAGTACACTTGCTAGTACTCCAAATTGGTCATTAAGTTTTTGGCACCATTGCTAGGGTTTAGTAAATTAAAAAAATTCTTCTTTTGACTTTGATTCGATTTTGTTTTTTATTTTTATTCTCTCAAGTGTGCATATTGTGGATAAATTTTAAGTGGTGCATGTCTAGAAACCGTATTGCAGATTTAATACCCTTTGATCGAGAAATTGAGCATACTTGCAGGCAAAATTGAGCTAATTGAAGGGGTGAAACAATGGCCAATAATGGAGAAAATCAAGCACATGATGATGGGCTAGAAAACCCATTACAACCATTGGCTCCCTTGGGAGGCAATAACCCAGCCTATCCTCGATTAAAGGATTTACGGATGCCCACCATTGCTACCAATCCACCATGTATTAGGCTAGGCAATGCTGCAAGGAACTATGAGTTGAAAAACTTCCACCTTCATCTACTTCCAACTTTTAATGGATTGGGAGCTAAGGATGCCTTGGGATTTTTTCATGAATTCTACAGTACAGTGCAAATATTCCTTTTTAACAACCTATCCGAAAAGGAACCCAAGCTCAGATACTTTCCGTATTGTTTAAAGGGGGATGCTAGACAATGGCTACTAGGTTTACCGAAAGGATCCATGAGCACTTGGGATGAGGTCTATGAGACATTCATGTTCAAATATTATCTATCTTAAAAGACTATGGATTATAGAAGCAAGATTAGTTCTTTCACGCAAAGAGAAGGAGAGGTATTTCATAATACATGGGACAGATTTAAATTGTTATTGACTCAGTGTCCTCACCATGGTTTCTCTTTCTTATTGATTACTCAGTTTTTCTATGAAGGACTAACTTCTATGTGTTAGACTTTAGTGGATATTGCTGCAGGTGGATATCCAGGTGATAAGAATGCTCAAGAGCTACAAAGTATCTATGAGAATTTAGTAAGAAATTCTCAACAAACGGCCGTGAGAGGAAGAAGAGCTACAGTTCATGAGATCCACACACAACCTGACATTGCTTCCAAATTAGTAAAGCTAACTAACCAAGTTAGCCTATTGATGACAAGAGAAAGGAGTAGCACTAGAGAGGTATGTGCACTTTTGGACTGCACGGGCATACTACTAGTTTCTATATGAATGCAAGTAGACACTTTTCTAAGCCAGTGACAAAGACCATCCCAACGGAATGATCCATCCTCAAAACACATAATCTGGGATGGAGGAACCACCCAAATTTTGCATGGAGAGATCAGAATACATAAAAGTAAGCAGCACCTCTTGGATTCCAGCAGAATAGGATACTATTTCAATATACACATGCGCAACCTTCACAATATTCACCTCTAACTCCAGAAAAGAAGCCAAAGTTTGAGGAGAATATCATGCAATATCTGTCCAAGCTAGATACGAAAATTGATCAAGTGGCTAAGACTAATCAAGCTTCCATTCATAATTTGGAAGTGTAAATAGGGCAATTTGCAGATGCAATAAAGGAGAAAGCTCAAGGAAAACTACCTAGTGACATAGAGCAAAATCCTAGAGAGCAATTCTATGCCGTGACTCTTCGTAATGGAAAATGGCTTCAAGAAGTGGAGAAGAAGAAAGAAGAGTCAAAGGAAAGTAAGGTAGAGGAATCAGAGATCATGTCGAAAGAGGATGATTCTAAAGAGAGAGACTCTAAACCTTTTACACCTCCTAAACCTTATGTTCCTCCAATTCCATTTCCTCAAAGACTGACGAACCAAAATGCAGAAAACAATTCTCTGAGTTTCTTGAAATTTTTAAGAAATTACATATTAACATTCCTTTTGCAGAAGCACTGGAGCAGATGCCAAAGTATGCCAAAGTATGCCAAGTTCTTGAAGGACGTCCTAACTCACAAGCGTCGGCTTGAAGATCATGGAACGGTACTGTTAACTAAAGAATGTTTTGCTATTCTAGAAAGAAAATTGCCCCAGAAAATGCAAGATCCAAGGAGTTTTACTATTCCTTGCAATATTGGGCCATTGCAATTTAATAAGGCAGTATCTGATTTAGGTGCAAGTATAAATTTAATGCTTTTATCTATCTTCAAGAAACTGGGTCTTGATGAGGTCAAACCGACTAACATGGTTTTGCAACTAGTAGATAGGAATATAATTTATCCATAGGGTATAATTGAAGATGTACTGGTGAAAGTAGATAAATTTATAATTCCTACTAACTTTGTTGTTGTGGATATGGAAGAAGATAGAGAGATACCTTTTATCTTAGGAAGACCCTTCCTAGCTACAAGTCGAACCTTGATAGACATTCAATAGGGTAAGGTCATCCTTAGAGTTCATGAGGAAGAGGTCACTTTTAATGTGTATAATGCTACAAAATATCCTACAGAAAGTGATTCTTCTTATTCCATTGATTCTATTTCTCCCAAAAGTCATGACAGTGTAAAGGAACCCACCTCTAATGATCTTTTGAAGTTATGTTTGCAAGAAAGTAGTAAGGAGGTAGAGGCGAAGGAAGTGACGAAACAATGTGGCATGTACTTGGATGCAAGACCTCCTGATCCTTCCTATAAAGGGCATAAATACGAAGAGCTAGAAAAACTTCACAAGGAAGCCTATGAGAATACCCGTCTCTACAAGGAAAATACCAAACGACATCATGATAAAGAATACTATTTTGGTGAAGATTTTGATCGTGATAAGTGTTCCCTTCATGCACATAAATTGGCGCTGGATTCCGTGCATATGCCCAAGTCGGCACAGACAAAGAGTTTCCAGCGATTGCTTCAAATGAATCCAGTGCGGGATTATCGTTGTGCATTCAAATCGATTCGGGGTCAACTCATTCCTTAATGACAAGGGCAGACAGAAAATTTTCGGCGCCGGATTTATCTTAATCTGGTGCTAGTATGACGTCGAACCGTTATATATATATATATATATATATATTCCCAAGGGCGGATAGAAAGGTTTTGACGCCGGATTGAGCTCAATCCGATGCTAGAATGAGTTTGGAGCAAAAAAAAAAAAAAAAAAAAATCCGAGGGCAAATTGAAATTTTAAGCACCGGATTTAGATTAATCTGATGCTGGAATGAGTTTGAAAAAAAAAAACCCCCTGGTTTTCACTCTTTTGTTTCTTCACCACCTGCCCTGTGGCTAGCCTTTCCCCATCCACCAATGCCATTGCTTCTGTATTCTCCAGTGGCTCTGATGATCCGGCTACTTGCCACTCTCGCCCTGTTGTGTCCTTCCTCACAAGGAAGTTGATTTCTTTTCTCCTTCTTTCACTTTTGTTGCTATTATTAAGGACACTGCTAGCTTTAAGTATGGGGGAAGCAATACATGTTTCATGTTTTACTTTTTTGGGGTGAAAATTTTCTTTTTCAAGCTCTTCTTGGTGCATGTCTCTCGTTTGTGTTGATAAAGCATTTGTTCTCTACTTTTATAATTTATGCATGACTCTTTTTGGGCACCATGGACCCTTGTAATGTGTGCAAATACTTTACATTATTTTCAAGTTAGATTGTTTTGAAAATTCTCTTGTTGATACTTCTAGAACTTACATAAATATCTCTCAAGGTGCAATAAGAAGGCATTAATGTTTTTGCTTAGAAATGACGGTAACAGGCCTTCTTTGGATAGTTTGAGCCTTTCAAGCTTACCTTATGAACTATCCCTAGCACCCTTTTTGTGCCTAAATGTATTTAATTCTTTCATGAATGATGCGTTCAGACTTGGGTATAAAAATCATACAAAATTAATCATATTCCCAATTAAGTTCAAATTAAAATGTTAAACCCAAATCACACATATGAGCAAGCGTTCTCATCATTAACTGAGCATACGGTTAAAACAAGTGTCGATCCTCAAGAAACAAGTAGACATTAATTACCCTTCTTTCATTGTTTAACCGACTCGACAAAGTGAAAAACAAATAAAAATAAAATAAAAAATAAAAATAAAAATAAAAATATGTATAGGTCAAGGATGTAGATTTATGCAACTCAAGCCATTGTTTAGACAAATATGATCCTAAAGAACTTAACCATTATCATAACCAATTATTCTCTTAGCACCATGAAAGATGAAGGTAGACCCACTTTGATGGTCAATCCATGAAATCACTATCTCCTAGATAAATTAGAATCACTTAGTCCGTCTCAACTAATTCATCCAAAAGACGCATTAAACACAATCCGTAATTAAATTCCCTTGGCCTCGGCGAATTTAGAACATGAAATCGATCAATGAACCCTTGGTCTCGGAAGACATCAATTAATCTTCAATTACCAGTTCTTAAACAATCAACCCCCTTTGGTCCAGCAAGTCAATTGCCAACAGAATATGAAACTACTAAATCGAAACACCCATCAACCCCCTTTGGTCCAGCAAGTCAATGGATAGAATCAATTAACTAATCTCGTAATAAGCATAAGTAATTGAATATCAAGAATAATAACCAATTAATCAAAAGATCAAATAACTTTAGAAATCATGAATATCTAAAAAAATGTTGAATTACAATAAAACAATTAACATATCATTGTCAAGAAAAAGAAAACAAAGTAAAAGAAAGAACTCATAGACAAGCCTCCTTCTTCTTCCTTTGAAAACCTTCTTGTACAACCCTCCTTGAACTTGAAGAATTCCTCCTTAGACTGAGTGATCTTCTATGATAATCAATGAATTCCCCCCTTTTCCTTTGTGTTTTTCCATCTATTTATAGGCTTAAGAGGTGCCTAAACTCGTAGGTACAAATTTCTTGACCGAGTAGAAGTTGGAAGCTGTTAAAACTCTTCAGATTTCCAAAAACGTGTAGAAAGATCGCAGCACCGCCTTAGGAATAGACCACAGCCGGTGCCGCCTTGGTCCTTCAAAGCTGTTTCTCCACTCGTTCGCTAATTTTTCTCCACATTGTGCGCATACATTCCAGAGTGCAGCCGGCGCTGCCTCTGCTCTGTTTCGCAACGGTTTTTCTTTGTTTTTCCCAAAATCTTTAGATAATGACCAAAAAACCTTTCCAAGGGTAAAATCTCAAATATGAAAGAATATGACTAGCTATTTCACAAAATGTATTACAAAAGCGCCTCAAATAACTAAGCAAAGTATAACCAATTTAGCTCCTATCACATTCCCCCACACTTAACTCTTTGCTTGTTCTCAAGCAAAGTATCAAGAACAAGTAGGAAAAATACAAGGTTTTAATCACTCAATCAATTCCAAAACCATATCTTCAATGCTTTCTTTATTTATGAACTTAAAACATATGATACTAAATCTTTCACAGCTAATGCAAGACTTGTGTAGTGATAAATGACTTAGTAGAACCATCTCAATACTTTACAATATTCTCAAACCATTGGAAAGAAGTTAGTTCAAAAAGAATATGCATTCCATATGCTTACTTTTCATACACTCTCTCTACTAATCCGAGACATATCATGATTCTACTTAGATCAAGTAGGACTTTTAAGCTTGTAATGTAAGGCTAAATGTTTGTAATATGGCTTAGCAAACGAAGGATATAGGAACATCAAAAGTCAAAGAAAACTGAGAGTAAGTAAGAAAAGGATAAACAAAATAAACCTATAATTCCCAACTCTTCTTACTCTCCTATTCTACGAATCAATCAAACCACAACCTTATATAACAACCTTTATGCATTTCAAGCAAATCCTGCATTGTTCTTCTTTTTCTTTTCTTTTCTTTTTCACCTCTTCTTATCATCAACTCTTTTCCTCACAAGATCACTCAATTTTCCAGTAATAGTGTCAAGTGTTTTATATGAACTTACTTTTACAATTCACTCACAATCCCTTTTGTGATCTTTTCGCTCTTCTTTTTTTTTTCCAATGCTTTTTCAATTCTCTCTTCTTTCACTCCTCTTTTGTTTTCACTGCTACTATTCTTTTCTTTTTCACTCACTTTTCTTTCTAGTAGCTTGTTGTTTTCTCTTTTCACTTCCTCTCGTTTCTTTTCTTCTTTCTCATCTTTTTCAGCTCAACATTCTTTTCTTTCTCAATTGTTTCAACTTCTTCCTTCCATTCCACTTCCTTTCTTTCCCTAGCTTCACTCGTAATTGATCCATGACTGAAAGTAACAAGTCATGATCTCCATCCTTGCATTTTTTCCAACATACATATACTTTCATCCTTCAAGAGTATAAAGATTTGGAAATTATACAAATTCTCAGCATAAGTAATGGACAAAATATCGTGACGGGTTTTAAAGAAAGAAATCACCAATTTAGGCTCAAAATAGGCACTAGGAATAATATAACAATAGGTAGGCTTGAAAAGCTCAAACTATCCAAAGAAGGCCTATTATCGTCATCCCTAAGTTAAATCATGAATGTCTTTCTTATTTAGCCTTGAGAGGTATTCAAGTAAGTTCTAGAATGCTCCATGAATTTTAGAGAAAAACATGTTTAAGAATCATGCATAGTATTTGATCAAGAACTACTGTGTCCAAATGAGTGCAAAAAGTCATGCATAAGCCATCAATGATCTAGAACATATGCTCTATAATCCATCATAAAGACATGCACTAAAAATATAGCTTGAAATTGCAAAGAAAGTCAGAGAAATTTTCGAAAATTTTGCTCAAAATTTACTCCCAAGTAGGCTAAAGTATATGCATAGAAGAATTGTCAATTAAATCACTCCCCCACACTTAAACTGGACACTGTCCTCAATGGCCAAATAAATATAACCAAAACAACCACTACCATGGGTCCAGAAATATAAAGGAGAAGAGATAAGAAAAACAAACTTCCATTCCAAATTAGCTCCAAAATTTTCACTCTTCTAAATCTTTAAATTTTCAAAAATTTTAAACCAATTTTTTTCTAAAGTAGCTCACCACTAAGAAAACACCAAGATAATTGATAATAACTTGGACAAAGTATATCACCAAACCACTCCTCCACACTTAAATTGGACAGCGTCCTTCTTGGCAAAAGATAAACACAAGAAAGCATCCCCAAAGGGACCAAAAATAATAAAGGGGTAGAAAGTTTAAGTAATACTTCCCAAGTGCAATAATGCTCCAATAGATATCAAAACTTGAGGTAAAGAGAAGGGCTTGTCCAAGAGGGCTTTATTCCTGTAAAACAAAATACAAATAAAAGCACAAGGAAAATAAAAATAAAATAAAAACATACCTAAATAAAAGAAAACAAACTAAAGAAAGGGACTCAAATAAAAAATATAACACAAAAACTTTTCACACTCATCATGCTTCCTCATCAACCTTTTAAAAAGAAATTAAGGCTCAAAATAGAAGATAGGCATGATGAATGTACAATGAAGAGAGGTTTTGGAGCATGGAGGGTTCATGAAAATGATTTGTCTCAGCAAAACATATAAACCTCATTCTCCAACATTTCTTTAGACACATAAATATCTTTTCCAACATATAAGTGCACATGGTATCTAACGGATGCATCAACTTTGAAATTATCAATTAACCCTTCAAAAGAATTTTTCCAATTAAAATTCTTCTTAAAACTTAGCAATTGAGTTCTTGAGGAGGGATCAAGAAATCCTTACTTTCAACACATCTACAAAAACTAAGTTACCTCCCGTTGAATAAGGTGAAGGGTAGAGATTACTACCATCCTCCAATGACTTCTTACGATATATTGTTGAAAGATCTAACTCCTTGAAGTATGCTAAAGTCAACACATCATTATTTGGACCCATATTCTCCAAGAAAAGAGAGAAACATAAGAAATCATGTGACAAAGAGAGGTTAGGATTATTAGCACATAGAGAAGAATTAAATACCTCCCTTGCCACATTGGATAGTTGTCCCTCATAGAATCTCTCCTCTCTTGGGAGATTCTCTTGTTCGAGTGTATGGGCCAGCATGAACATATGATTCTCCTCAACAATCTTAACTAAGTGTTTCCTTTGATCGCATAATTGTGGGGAAGCTTCTTCATGCCACTGAATAGATGAATTTGTATTGGCAACAAAAGAATTCACTAATGCTTTTAATGACGTCGCACCAAAAACATCAATGTGAGCTTGTACTTTTGCTAATCAATACACTAATGTTTTTTTCTTCTCTCTCTCTCTCTCTCTCTCTCTCTCTCTAACAACTAAAAGCTATCCTAATTGAATGCATGACCACGATACATTTAAAATAAGAATTCCTAAATTAAAATAAAAGTAAAAATTGTAAATAAAGAAACAACTAATAAAATAGTTCATCTCCAATATCGTGTTAGCTTAAGTCTAAACCAGAAAATAAAAAGAGTTAGTATTGACTCAAAATTATAAATGTAAAAATCAACAAATTAAAAATATTATTATTACACATATTCCACATTAACATTAGGTTAGTAAAATTAAATAACTAAATATACAATTTATTCAAACATACAAAAATAAGTTAGTTATTATTCACATGTATCTCTATATTTACAACATATAGTGAAAGTAAAATACAATTATACAAACAACAAAATATGGAACTTCTTTATACAAGGAACATATTATACATATTTACATATTTACCTATTTACATGGTTAAATCAACAAAATCTAAGCTTTCATGCTCTAATTTCCTGGCAACGGTGCCAAAAACTTGATGCGTTCAGACTTGGGTATAAAAATCATACAAAATTAAGCACATTCCCAATCAAGTTCAAATTAAAATGTTCAATCCAAATCACACATATAAGCAAGCGTACTCATCGTTAACTGAGCATAGGGTTAAAACAAGTGTCGATCCTCAAGGAACAAGTAGACATTAATTACCCTTCTTTCATTGTTTAACCGACTCGACAAAGTGAAAAACAAATAAAAATAAAAATAAAAATAAAAATAAAAATAAAAATATGTATTGGTCAAGGATGTAGATTTATGCAACTCAAGCCATTGTTTAGACAAACATGATCCTAAAGAACTTAACCATTATCATAACTAATTATTCTCTTAGAACCATGAAGGATGAAGGTAGACTCACTTTGATGGTCAATCCATGAAATCACTATCTCCTAGATAAATTAGAATCACTTGGTTCGTCTCAACTAATTCATCCAAAAGACGCATTAAACGCAATCCTTAATTAAATTCCCTTGGACTCGGAAAATTTAGAACATAAAATTAATCAATGAACCCTTAGTCTCGGAAGACATCAATTAATCTTCAATTACCAGTTCTTAAACAATCAACTCCCTTTGGTCCAGCAAGTTAGTTGCCAACAGAATATGAAACTACTAAATCGAAACACCCATCAACCCCCTTTGGTCCAGCAAGTCAATGGATAGAATCAACTAACTAATCTCGTAATAAGCATAAGTAATTGAATATCAAGAATAATAACCAATTAATCAAAAGATCAAATAACTCTAGAAATCATGAATATCTAAAACAATGTTGAATTACAATAAAACAATTAACATATCATTGTCAAGAAAAAGAAAACAAAGTAAAAGAAAGAACTCATAGACAAGCCTCCTTCTTCTTCCTTTGAAAATCTTCTTGTACAACCCTCCTTGAACTTGAAGAATTCCTCCTTGGACTGAGTGATTTTCTATGATAATCAATGAATTCCCCCATTTTCCTTTGTGTTTTCCATCTATTTATAGGCTTAAGAGGTGCCTAAACTCGTAGGTACAAAGTTCTTGGCCGAGTAGAAGTTGGAAGCTGCTAAAACTCTTCAGATTTCCAAAAACGCGTAGAAAGATCGCAGCACCACCTCAGGAACAGACCACAGCCGGTGCCGCCTTGGTCCTTCGGAGTTTGCGCCGCCTTGGTTCTATTTCTCCTCTCGTTCGCTGATTTTTCTCCGAATTGTGCGCATACATTCCAAAGTGCAGCCGGCACCGGTTCCAGCCTTACGGCCGGCGCCGCCTCTACTCTATTTCGCGACGGTTTTGTTTTGTTTTACCTAAAATCCCGAGATAATAACCAAAATACCTTTCCAATGGTAAAATCTCAAATATGAAAGAATATGACTAGTTATTTCACAAAATGTATTACAAAAGTGCCTCAAATAACTAAGCAAAGTATAATCAATTTAGCTCCTATCAATGAACTAGTGAATATATTGACCTATTATTTCCTTGTGAGGGCTTGATTCATATTCTAATTCTTTTATTGCTCCATGGGATAGGGGTACAGGTTTGTGAAAGAACATTACAGCTTTAAGTAGAATGATGTTGAGGGAATATCAGGATTGGTTTACACTGTTATGTTATGTTGGGTTGCTATCCTCTGTTTGCCTTCAGTACTATTATCTTTGGGGCCATATTCAGTGTTATATAGGAAATTAGAATTCGAAATGTACTGTCACTGTGGACCTTGTGTATCTTGGGTGATCTTGTGTATGTTGTGTAAATGTTGAAAAAAAAAAAAAGAGAAAAGATGCTAAAAAAAAAAAAACAAACAAACAGCAGTTATTTGAAAAAAAAAAAAGAAAAAAAAGAGCACAAGTGTTGTTCTAGGCAAGTTGTAAGGTCGTTACGGTAATGAATTGTCACAATACTGAGGGTTTTGCAACAAGTGTAATGGTGAGGATACAAAGAGTGCTTAGCATACATCTTTATTATGGTATGAGGATTTGGGAATTGAACGTCGATATGTACGGGGGCAAGCGAAGGATTAGAGTTTTTGCTATGTTTTGTTATCATATTTTTTTTTTGCAAGCTCTCTTCTCTTTGTATGTCGCTATCTTATATCTTTCGATTGTTAGCTAATTCCCTAGCCTTACATTACAAGCGCTAAAGTCCTACCTGATCTAAGTAGAATCATGATATACCTCAAATAGTGGAGAGAGAGTATGAAAAGTAAGCCTATGGAATGCAGATTTTATTTCAACTCGACTCTTTGAATGACTTGCGAACATTGTTAAGTAATTGTTTTGCACTACGGGGTCCGATTTCACTAACACACGTCTTGTATTCGTTATGAGAAGTACTTGAGCATTTGTTTTTATTAGCATGAACTGAAGACGTATTTAAGCTATGATCTTGAAACCCATATGTGTTGGCAATTTGATTTAAACTTAGTTTTGCTTGAGGACAAGCAAACATCTAAGTGGGGGGGGAATTTGATGTACTAATATTGCATTGAATATTTTGGGTGACTTTTGGATAGATCATATTATAATTTAATGCAATATGACGTTTATTTGGACAATTTACTCTCTTTTGTGGTTATTTGATTTTTCTAGGGACTTGAATGAAAAATCATACAAGTTGTGGGGTTGAAGAAGTAATTTTTGAAAGATCTCTTGAGGAGAGTTAAATCTGGCGCCAGATTGAACTCTCCAATGGGCTACTACGAAGATAAAAGCCGAAAAGAGCGAATTTTGGGGGAAAAGCGATTAGGGACGGATTTTGTTCAGTTTCTTTGGACATTAGCTTTAGGCATTATCTTCCTAGGGCTTTTTGGTTGTAATTTGGAAAGAGTTTTCTATTGTTAGACACATATTAGAGGCTACTCGTAGATAAACTTGGAGATTATATTAGTATACCGTGATGTTTTCTCAAACCTTCTCTTTTAATTTGTTCTTGAATTTCTCTTCAATTATGTATTAAGTTCTTATTCTAAGGCCTTGACGTAACTAGTATTAATTATTACATTATATTTTGATTTCGTTATTTGAAGGGTGTTACTAGATCTCTACCTGATTATTGTACTCAAAGCAATTGAATGCTTTATCACCATTCAAATTGATTTATCATTGACTAGGAACATTCGAAAGATGACTTAGTTAATTAGGACAACTAATCAGACCACAAATTACATGTGAAATAGAAATATATTTGCATGGTTTGTGTGATCATTATAATGTCATATCCTTGAATGCGTTCTTTTGAATTGAATTCAACATAAAAATATAGTTGGGTTATTTTGAGGAATAGGATTAATGTACCTTGAAAGAGGATATTGGTTAATTCTGGACATTGATTAACTGATAAGGTACACTCTAGAATAATGAGTCACGTTGGTAATATAAGAGTTAAACTAGTGAAGTTAGGTGCCTTAGGTCATCTCCTTACAATCTTTATCCTGGAAGAATTGCTAGTTTAGTTATTTAATTTTAATTCTCAAAACAACAATCCTTGGAATCTTTGTTTTTCTTTTAACTCAAGTTAGACTTAATTTCATTGGAAGGAGTTTTAATTCTAATCTCTGTGGGACGACCTTGTTACTATACACGAGATCTAGTACACTTGCTAGTGCTCCGAATTGGTCATCTACTCGAAAAGTCTTTAGCTAAGGCAACTGTGTATTAGAAACAGTTCCAATTGATACACATCTAGAGTAGTGGGTTCCTGGTACAAGTACTATTATATTCAGGCCAGAATTAATATAAATTCTAGAGGGAGTTGGCACTAATGCCTGCAAGCATAAGGCATAAGGCAATTACTAGGTGCTAAATGGCAAGCCATGATGACTCATCTTAATGTCATGTCACCCTGTTTGAATTAAGACAAACCCCAGAACTAGCTAGTTATTTGGGGTTGTCTATCTCTAACATTAGCTAGTACAAAGATCAAAGTCCGTGCTATGTAATTGTCAGGGGTTGAAATCCTCATTTTTTTCCTAGTTATTTGAGGTTGTTTTAAGATATATATTTGTTGTTATAACTAAACATATTCCTTCCTATTTGACATTTTTCTTGTAAAATGTGTTTTTGGCAAACGTGTGTAGATTTAAGTTAAAATCGAGCAAAAAGTGCACAGAACCAGAATGTACTTGGTGCCAGGCCCAGCTAGTGGAACAGGCGCCGGGTCCATTCTGCTCTAGCAGCAGAAACTGAGCAAGGTTCAGGGTTTTTCCAGAACAGACCTGGCACCAGGTCTGGTAAGTGTACCTGGCGCCGGGTTCATTCTGACTGCTAAAGAGAGACGGCCAAAAACAGAGCAAAAATAGAAGAAGAATAAAGTGCATTTGGCACTAGGTGGGTTGAAGGTACCCGGCACCAGGTATGCTCTGGAGGCAAAAATTCTGTACGTGGAATTAGGGTTTATCCAAGGATTTTGATATTTTTCTATTCCTATTCGACTAAAACTTTCTCAGCTACAAAATTGGCATCCAAGAGGCCTATAAAGGCATAAAAGAACCCAAAGATTTGGGATATACAACTTACAGAGGTGAATTAAAGGGCAGAAATTCTGATTCTCTTATTGAAGGAGGTAGTCACTCGAATTAAGGAGGATTGTTCAAGGGAGTCTTCAAGGAAGAAGAAACAGGCTTGTCTATAAGTGATTTCTTTTCTCTTTATCTTATTTTACTTTAACAATGATGTATTTAATGTTTTCATTGTAATTTAACAATATTTTTGGATTTATGATTTATTCATCAACTTAACTACTTGATCAACTGTCTATGATTCTTGGTGTTTGATTACTTGATTTCATAGGTTGAAGGAATTAGATTTATGTCTAATGAACTTGGGAAATGAAGTTAGATTGAGTTTAATTTAATCAATGCAACATATTTGTTAAATCTTAATGGACTTGAAAAATGAAGTTAAGATCAAAGAACTTAGGTAATCAAAGGTTAGTTAATTTCTCCTAGAGCATTGGGTTGTGGGCTAATTTCATGTCTATAAGGAATTGTGTCTAATTTATCATTTGGTTTTGTTGGTTTGATTGGGAAATCTGCTAATTTATTTAACGGGTAGTAATTCCATGGATTGAGAAAGAAGTGAAAACTATATAAGTGAATTCATGACTTGGGAAACGATTGAACTTTACTTTATATCCCTTTATCATGTCAAGATATGATGTTGTTAAATAGGTCATTGTCAGGTTTTCTAAGATAAGTGTCTAAATTGCATAAACCTTCATCCTTAAGTTGTATATATATATATTTTAATTTTTTTAATTCTGTTCTCACTTTATTTAGATCGATTAAACAATGAATGAAAAGTGATTAATGTGTACTTATTCCTTTGAGGATAGATACTAGTTAATTCCCTATACTATGTGATATGATCTTGAGTGGGCTTTTTCTTGGTGTTGTGGGTGGTTTAGTTGGTTATAAGTTCAGCTCATCCCAATGGACCAAAACAGCGAATTTTTTGAGACAAAAAGACAGAAAATTAAAGTAACAACCTGCCCTTTATCAAACCCTTGAAGAACTAGGCTTTATAGGCCCTCAGGAATAGTAGAAAGTTCTACTATAATCTCACCACAATATCCTTGAAGTAACAAAGGCAAATACGAACAAATAGAATAGAGAAAATTGGCATCCAAGTAATAGAATTTAAACAAACCTTAGAAGACCAAAGCAACTAAGACACATTGAAAGAAACCACATTGGATTATCGAAAAGAATTTCTAGACTCATTCATAAGAAGGACTAACCCTTCAGCATGGTCTTGAACAAGATGAACAAGGAGGCTAGGGTTTCTTAAGACTCTTTATTCAAATTTGAATAAAGTATGTGAATTGTCTTGTCAAACACTAAAAGTTGTATTTATACTATCCTAATACTAGCTAAGTAATCTCTGAGGTTCTAATAAAATTTAGGGCTATAATAGGTATTTACAAACATTTAAAATAAAGAAAAATTAGAGAAAACATAAAAAACACGGGGCAGCAGTCGACTACCCAAGCTGGAGCCAGTGCTGGCTTGGGCCTTTAAGCCAACTCCAGTTAGGTGCTGTCTTCGGCCAGTCGTGTGCTAGAATGAAGTCGGCACTGGTTTGGCTGCTTGGACAGGCATCAGATATCCACTGGAAGGCCAACTTTTTGGTCAAATTTCGTCCTTCTTTGTTGTCGGCTTGAGTTCTTGTTGGGTCCTTCTTGGATAGTCATCAAAATGAGCTCTTGGTTAGCTTCCTTAACCTTCCAACCCTCTTCCATTCTCAAGCATGATTTTATGAGCAATTGAAGATCATTTTGAAGCTTCTTGGTCCTAGATCTTGTCATCGGTCCTTGTCCTTGCACGATCACGCCTCCCCCTCCTTGATCTTGACCTCCATGATGAAGTGGAGTCTCATCATCTCCCCCTCCTTGGAAAGGATTCGTCTCTGAATCATTGCCATCATCTATATCAAAGGGAGAGAGGTCACTAACATTAAAAGTGGCACTAACATGATACTCACCAGATAAATCTATCTTATAAACGTTATCTCCAACTTTGGCAAGAACTTGAAATGGACCATCCCCCCTTGGATTTAGTTTGCTCCGTTGTTGAGTAGGAAATCACTCCTTGCGAAGGTGCACCCATACCCAATCGCTCAGTTTAAATGACACCTTTTTCCTTCCTTGATTACGCTTATGGGTGATCTCTTCATTTCATTTTGCGATGGTTGCTTTCATCTTCTCATGGAGTGCCTCACCATTTCTGCCTTCTTAGCTCCATCGAGATTCATCCATTCACCTATAGGTAAGGGAACTAAATTTAAAGGAGTTAGAGGATTAAAACCATACAAAATTTCAAAAGGAGAATAAGAAGTGGTAAAGTGAATAGCCCTATTGTAAGCAAACTCAATGTGTGGCAAGTATGCCTCCCATTTTTTCAAGTTCTTCTTGATTATGGTCCGCAAGAGTTGGGTGAGTGTTTAGTTGACTACTTCCATTCATCTGTCTATTTGAGGATGACAAGCTGTGGAAAACAAGAGATTAGTACTAAGTTTGTTCCATAATACTCTCCAAAAGTGGCTAAGGAATTTAGTATCCCTATCCGAGACAATAGTCCTTGGGATCCCGTGTATTCTCACTACTTCCTTGAAGAATAAATCTACAATATTGGACGCATTATTAATCTTGAAACAAGCCACAAAATGAGCTATTTTGGAGAATTGATCAATAATCACAAATATGGAGTCCTTACCCCCTTGGACCTAGGCAATCCTAAGATGAAGACCATTGAAATATCAACCTAAGGCACATTAGGTGTGGGCAAAGGAGTATAAAAACCATGTGGAAGAGATCTAAACTTAGCTCGCCTATAAATAATGCATTAAGAACAATGTTTCTCCACTTCATTTCTCATTTTAGGCCAAAAGAAATGTTCCTTAAGGATGCCTAAGGTCTTTGTAACACTAAAATGCCCCATTAGTCCCCCACTATAGGCCTCCTTAACTAGCAACCCCCTAATAGAACCCTTTGGCACATAAAGCCTTACCTCCCTAAACAAAAAACCATCATGCCTATAATATTTAATACATGCACATTTCTCACAAGTATGGAAAATATCCCCAAACTCCTCATCATCAACATATAATTCCTTCACAAATTCAAAGCCAAGAAGTTTAGCATCCAAAAAGTTTAGTAGTGCATACCTTTGAGATAGTGCATCTGCTGCCACATTTTCCTTACCATTCTTGTACTGAATGACATAAGGAAATGTCCCAATAAACTCCATCCACCTTGCATACCTCTTGTTCAAATTTTGTTTGCTTTTGAGGTGTTTAAGGGTCTCATGATCGGTTTGAATGACAAACCCTCTTGGTAAAAGGTAGTATTGCCAATATTCTAGGGTTCTCACCAAGGCAAAAAGCTCTTTATCCTAGGTAGAGTAATTGAGGGCCGCCCTGGATAATTTCTCACTAAAGTATGCAATGAGTTTTCTATTTGTGTCAAGACCGCACCTATTCCCACCCCACTTGCATCACATTCTATCTCAAATGCCTTCTCAAAGTTAGGAAGAATAAGAATTGGAGTTTGGCTCAATTTATCTTTGAGGGTTTGAAAGGTTTGTTGTTGGGCTTCCTCCCACCTAAATCCTACCTTTTTCTTTACTACATCAGTTAGAGAGGCTGCTATGGTACTAAAATTTTAGATGAACCTCCTATAGAAGCTAGCTAGCCCATGGAAACTATGGACTTGGGTAATGGTGGTAGAGGTGGGCCAATCTTGGATGGCTTTTACTTTTCCCTCATCAACCTCAATCCCTTTGGCACTTACAATATACCCAAGGAATGTAATCCTCTCCAAACAAAAAGAACACTTCTCAAGGTTAGTATACAATCTCTCCCTTCGGAAGGCAACAAGCACACTTTGAGCATGATTTAAATGATCGACATATGATTTGCTATAGATTAATATATCATCAAAGTACACAACAACAAATTTTCCAATGAATTTTCTCAAAACATGGTATATTAAGTGCATGAAAGTACTAGGAGCATTAGATAATCCAAATGGCATCATAAGCCACTCATACAACCCTTGTTTGGTTTTAAAAGCCGTTTTCTATTCATCTCATTCTTTTATTCTAATTTGGTGGTAACCGGATTTCAAATAAATTTTAGAGAAAATGCATGCACCAAATAGCTCATCAAGCAAGTTATCTAGCCTAGGAATGGGATAGTGGTATTTTACCGTAATGTTGTTGATAGCGTGACAATCCACGCATATATGCCATGTCCTATCCTTCTTGGGTACCAAGAGAACCGGAACCGCACATGGGCTTAGGCTCTTTCTCACACGTCCCTTCTCAAGTAATGCCTCTACTTGCTTTTGCAATTCCTTGGACTTCTCTGGGTTGCTTTTATATGCCGATCGGTTGGAGATGACGGTTCCGAGCATAAAGTCGATTTGATTCTCAATCCCTCTTATGGGTGGTAGTCCTCTGGGAACCTCCTTTGGAAAAATGTCTTCAAATTCTTGAAGAATAGCTGTAATTTTATTAGGCAAAGACAATGTAGAATCATTAGCAAAGATATAAGAACCTTTGCATAAAAGAAAAATAACCGGTTCCTTAGCTTCTATAGCCTCTATGACCTCACTTTCTTTTGCAAAGTAATTCATTATTCTTTTACTTCCCCTCTCTTGTCATTGCTCACTCCTATCATTGATTGTCAAAGGTACTTATTTGTCCACCGCTCTCTCAACTCTTTTTCTTTCCCCTCTTATTCTTTCCTCTCAATTTCTTATTTTTGTTTGACATCTTGCACTCCCTTCTTCTTTTCGTTCTCTTTCATGATTCTTTGATCTTTGTTCACCTCACTAGGGGCCATGGGGGTAAGGGTAAACTTAGTTCTCTCCTTAAGTAGGGAATAAGTATTCTTCCTCCCATCATGCTTTACATGCCTATCGTACTGCCAAGGCCTCCCTAGGAGCAAGTGACCCGCTTGCGTGAGTACCACATCACATAGCACATCATCTTTGTACTTTTTCATCTCAAAAAACACCAAAACTTATTTATTTACTCTCAATTCCCTGCTATCGTTCAACCATTGCAATTTGTAGGTCTTGGGGTGTTTAATCCATCTCATGTCCAATTCTTCAACTAAGTTTTCACTAATAACGTTAGTGCAACTCTCACTATCCACAATAACACTACAAGGGGTCTTGTTGATTAGACATCTAGTGTAGAAAATGTTCTCTCTTTGTTGGTGATCTTGAACTTCAATGGCTTGTGAATTCAATGACGTTCTTGTGACTCCCACCAAAGAGTATTATTGACCAACAACTTTTCCTTCATCACTTTCCTCTTCCCTATTTCCCTCTTGGTCTCCTTAATACCTTTCTCCCTCTTCTTCTTCGTCGGTATAAACCTCACCATAGGGATTAGTATACATCATTCTCTTGCTTGGACACTCATGGGAAGTATGTCCATATCTAAGGCACTTAAAATACTTGATATCCCTATTTCTTTGTGGCCTCTCTATGGCTTTTCCCTTGTCCTTATTCCAACCTTCCCTAGGCTTCCAATCCTCTCTAGGTTTGTTGAAGTTCCTTTGGAATAGCTTAAGGGCTTCATCTTTCTTAATTGACATCTTGCTAGTAGTGTTGGGGTTTGGAAGTGATGATCTAGTAAATGCCCTCCTCTTTAATTACCTCTCAATTTTCATAGCGGCATGTACCATATTCTCCAATCGTTCATAGGGGTGCAATTCTACTAAATTGGCAACTTCCCTATTTAATCCTCCCAAGAACCTTGCCCTTGTTGCCGTAGGATTCTCATTGATTTGAGCTCTCATCAATATTACTTCCATCTCTTTATGGTAATCTTCCACACTCTTGTTCCCTTACTTGAGTGATTGGAGATTTTGGTAAAGATCATTGTAGTAATAATGTGGTATAAACCTAGGCCTCATCATATCTTTCAACAAATTCCAACTAGCCATGGTTTTCACTCTCATTTGTGCACTAACTTGCTCCCACCAAACCAAAGCAAACTCTGAAAATCCCAAGATAGCTAACCTCACATTTGACCTCTCACTATAGATATGACTTTCTAGGAAGATCTCCATCTTGCTTTCTTACTCGAAATATGCTTCGGGGTCACTCTTACCATAGAATGTGGGCACTTTCAATTTAATGTGGTTCAACTCCCTCTCCTCATCATTTTCTTCTCTCCTACCTTCTCTATTGCCCCATCATCTATTATGTTCCCCAAAGGCTTCAACTTGTTCCCCCTTATACCATTTATCAACTCTCTCAAACTCTCTTTCTAACCCCCTTAGGTTGTTCCCACCTTTCCTTCCTTGACCCCTATCTCGTCCTCCTCTCATACCATATATTCCCCCTCTTATAGGAGCTTGTTGGAAACTCCCGATAGAGTGCTCATCCCACTCTTCCCCTTGTTAGGCATTTAACGGAGAAGTACAAGCATCACCATCCCTCATCCTAGAGCTAGATACTTCAAATCGCTCTTGGCCTCTCTTCTGTGTGACGGTAGAAGATTGTCTAAGATGATTTATCAATTCCCTTGTCATGTTTTGAAACTCACTTTACATACTCCTCATCATAACTTGTAAGTCATCACGCAAAACCCTAGCATTAATTTATTCTTTTTGAGGCCTACTAGGTCCACTTGGGTTAGGCCTAGAGATCTCTAGGTCATGGGCCATGGTGGTGGAATATTTACTTATTTATACCTATAAAAAAAAAAAGAGATTAGAAAGAAAAATAGATCCTTACTTCACTTCATTACGTGTTAGCTCTCAAAGGTTGGTCACTCTACGCTCGTGTTTGCTCTCTAAGGCTCTTTTAGTAATAGGCTCACCCTCTTGCCTTTTTCTCAATACTCAAGCCTTCTTGTTCAATTCCAATTCTCTCCAATAGCTAAAGATTTAGTCCAACTTAGTGAATCACACAAATCAATGAAATTTTCCAATTAAGGGGTCTTAGGAGAATTTCAACAAACACTTCTTGGGCACTTCAAGCAACCAAGTTTTAATCAAAATTTTCAAAAAATATAGACTCAATCAACATAAGAACAAACACTTAGATGCACAAGGAAACACTTCTAACCAAGAAACAAACAAGAGTGTGCAAGAACAAAGAAACAAGAATAACTAGAACTAGAATTATAAAGAACAAGATGATCACAAGTATGCACTAGTAAAGTTGAATTTAATGAGCATGGAATTTAATAATAGAGTAATATACTAAGTCCCAATATCCCAATTAATGAAAATTAAGAATCGGAGTTCCCAACTATAGCCAAAAGCATTCTCACGGAACATTTATCAAACATTTTGGCTGCAATCCTATTACTTAAGAACAACTAACATTTTCACTCATATTCAAGCCAATTTTTACCACAAACATAAGAAAAATTTGTTCCCAAGGATTATATTAACATCAAGAAGCAATTTTCCCAAAGAAAAATCATGTTATAACAAAGATTTCATAACCTTTTTGGAGCATGTTTTTGAGTTATGGGATTTCTCTTGTTTTTCTTCAACTTTGTAGGGCTCATTTTCTTGCTTCCAAGCTTTGATTGGAGTCAAAGCTTTCCTTACTCTGATACCAAACTCTTTGATATGATCTTGAGTGGGCTTTTTCTTAGTATTGTGGGTGGTTTAGTTGGTTATAAGTTTAGCTCATCCCAAGGGACCAAAATAGTGAATTTCTTGAGAGAAAAAGGAGAAAACTAAACTAACAACCTACCCTCTATCAAACCCTTGAAGAACAAGGCTTCAAAGACCCTCAAGAATAGTAGAAAGTTCTATAATAATCTCAGCCCAATATCCTTGAAGCAACAAAGGCAAACAAGAACAAATAGAATAGAGAAAATAGGCACCCAAATAATGGAATCCAAACAAACCTTAGAAGAGAAAAGCAACTAAGACCCATTGAAAGATATCATATTGGATTTTCCAAAAGATTTTATAGACTCATTCATAAGGAGGACTAACCCTTAAGCATGGTTTTGAACAAGATGAACAAGGAGGCTAAGGCCTCTTAAGACTCTTTCTTGAAATTTGAATAAAGTGTGTGAATTATCTTGTCAAATCACTAAAAGTTGTATTTATACTATCCTAACCCTAGCTAAGTAATCCCTGAGGTTCTTATACAATTTAGGGCTTTAATAGGTCTTTACAAATATTTAAAATGGAGGAAATTCGGAGAAAACATAAAAAATGCGGGGCAGCAGTTGGCTACCCAAGCTGGAGTCGGCACCGGCTAGGGCCCTCAAGGCAGAGTTGTCTTTAGCCGATCGTGTGCTAGAATGAAGCCGGCACCGATGGCACTAATTCAGCTACTTGGGCCAGCGCTGGATGTCCGCTGGAAGGCCAACTTTTTGGCCAAATTTCGTCCGTCTTTGTTGGGGTCCTTCTTCGATAGTCATCAAAATGAGCTCTTGGCTAGCTTCCTCAATCTTCCAACCCTCTTTCATCCTCAAGTATGGTTTTATGAGCAATTGAAGATCATTTTGAAGTTTCTTGGTCCTAGATCTTGTCATCGGTCCTTGCCCTTGCACGATCATGCCTCCCCCTCCTTGATCTTGACCTCCATGATGAAGCGGAGTCTCATCACTATGCTTGCGTTGAGTATACTTGCTCACATGTGTATTTTGGGATTAATATTTTTAATTAAAACTTGATTAAGGGATGAATTTAAAATTGATGATTTTATGTGCCCAAAATTTACGCATTAAGTTTTTTGTGCCATTTCCAAGGAATAATATTATGAAAGCTTGAATTTTGTTGTTTTAACCATGTTAATATTTTTATAGTTAAATATGTAAATATGTATATATATTCCTTTCATGACTAGGTGTTGTACTTTATTTTCTTCAATACTTGTATTTTAATGTCTCTTTACGTTGTAATTCCTTATAACTTAATTTGTGAACATGTATCTTAACTTGCTAACTAGATTTTATATTATCATGTGTATATATGATACTAACCAGCTATTTTGTATAGGTAAGATGGCCAATTGGTGCTTGGGACTGTATCCTAACATATCTCATGGAATGACATCTCAACCACTCGACTCCATTGCCTTAGAAAGGGTGTTGAAAAAATTTTCCACCCATGTAACTAAGCATTTTTTTGAGATAGAAGACACACTGGAAATATTTGAGGGCATGGTTAGAAATATGGAACGACAAATTTAGTTTTTAACGGATTTAGTAATAAAGTCACCAATAGGGGTAGAAGCACAACATGATTCAGCTGCTATTACAGTAAGGAGTGGTAAGGAGGTAGCCAATCCTAGCATGAATGCGGTACCATCTAAAGAAGATGGGCCGAAACCACCCCCTATTGGTGAACCTTTCAAAAAATATCCTAAAAAACTAGATTTTCCACTACCGGTACCCTATCCCACTTGTGCACATAAAGCAAGAAAATGTGCACAATTTGACAAGTTTTTGGAAATCTTTAAACAACTGCACATAAACATTCCACTTAGTGAAGCCTTAGTGCATAAGCCCAAATATGCAAAATTTCTCAAAAGCATGCTTGTGAACAAAAAAATGTTGGAGGAATTATCGACTATGGTTTTAAAAGAAGAGTGTTTAGCTATCTTACAGGACCAACGGACTATGCCATACAAAGAGAGTGGTCCAGAGAGTTTTTCTATTCCTTATCTTGTTAGTACTCTTACATTTCGCAATGCTTTAGTCGACCTAGGTGCTAGTATTAATCTGTTACCATATAAAACTTTTAAAAAGCTGGCCTAGGTTAACCCAAACCCACTAGGATATATATTCAACTTACAGATCAATCTATTAAATATCCTAGAGGAATAATTGAAGATGTCTTAGTTAAATTAGATAAATTCATATTCCCTGTAGATTTTGTAATTCTGGATATGGACAAAGATTCTAAAGTTTCTTTAATCATACGTCGACCTTTTTTAGTAATTGCTAAAGTGTTAATTGATGTTTATGGAGGAAGATTGGCACTTAGGGTTAGGGATGAGGAAGGCATTATAAAAATCCACAAAATCATGCAACATCTTAGTTCTTGTGATGATTCCTATTTAAGGGTTGATACTCTTGATGAACCTATTTTTGACTTTGTGCAGGAATCATTTGTTCAAGGTTATATGGAACAATCAATTGCATATTTGGAGGACTCAATTAAGGGCTATAGGTTTGAAAATTTTAAGGAAATAAAAAAAATGCAATTTGGGAAGAATTAAGTCATCCATTGAAGAACTACCAGAATTAGATTTGAAAAACCTCCCCAAGCACTTAGAATATGCATTCTTGGTAAAAGGTAAAAAACTGCCCGTGATCATTGCCAAAGACCTTACTTATGACCAAAAAACCAAACTGGTAAGTCTATTGTGAAAATATAAGGGAGTTATTACATGAAAAATTACAGATGTTAAGGGAATCAGCCCTTCCTTTTGTACTCATAAGATCTTGTTAGAAGAATGAGCCAAACCCGTAATGCAACTCCAACGTATGTTGAACCTAAATATGAGTGATGTGATAAAAGGTGAGGTAATTAAACTATTAGATTTTGGCATCATTTACCTATTTTTGATAGTATTTGGGTTAGTCCCACACACGTGGTACCAAAAAAGTGAGGAATGACTGTGAGCCCTAATGAAAATAATGAGTCGATCCCAATGAGATTGGTAACTAGTTGGATGGTTTGCATTGATTATAGAAAATTGAATGAGGCAACTAGGAAAGGCCATTTTCCTCTCCCTTTCATTGACCAAATGTTAGAAAGATTAGCCAGACATGAGTTTTATTACTTCTTAGATGGTTTTTTTTTGGATATTTTCAAATTCCCATATCACTGAAAGATCAAGAAAAGACTACCTTTACATGCCCTTTTAGTACTTTTGCATATCAATGTATGCTCTTCGGTCTTTGCAATGGCCCCGGAACATTTCAACATTGTATGATGGCTATTTTTGAAGGGCTTATTGGAGATATCAAGGAGGTATTTATGGATGATTTGTCAACTTTTGGTGATTCTTTTGTTTTGTGATTGGCCAATTTGGAAAAGGTACTTCAACGATGTGAAGAGACCAACCTCATACTTAATTGGAAAAAATGCCACTTCATGATGTAAGAAGGCATAGTATTGGGACATAAAATTTCAAGAAAAGGTATTGAGGTTGATAGGGCCAAAATTGAGACAATTGAGAAACTCCCTCCTCCGACTTTTGAGAAAGCAATTTGAAGCTTTCTTGGGCATGCAGGTCTTTATAGAAGGTTTATCTTGGATTTCTCAATGATTCCTAAACCCCTTACTTCTTTACTTGAAAAAGATGCAAGCTTTGATTTTGATGAAAAATGTTTCAACACTTTCAATGTTCTTAAAACAAAATTGATTAATTCTCCTATTATAATTACACCGGATTGGTCTTTTCCTTTTGAACTAATGTGTAACGCAAGTGACTATGCAGTGGGCGCAGTGTTTGGACAAATGAGGAATAAGCACTTTCAGCCAAGTTACTATGCAAGAAAACTCTTACGGTGACACAAAAAAACTACACCACAACGGAGAAAGAGTTTCTTGCAATAGTATTTACTTTTGATAAATTTCATTCTTATCTTGTTTTGTGCAAAGTCATTGTCTATATAGATCATTCTGCCCTTAAGTATCTACTAAACAAGTATGATTCCAAACCAAGATTGGTAAGATAGGTTTTATTGTTGCAAGAATTTGACTTGTAGATTAGAGACAAAAAGGGAGTGGAGAATTTAGCTACGGATCGCTTATCTAGGTTGGAGAATTTCAACCTTAAGTCATTGGCTGAGGGAGACATCAATGACAGCTTCCTAGATGAACAACTTTTACTTGTTGATGGTGAGATTTCTCAACTATCTTGGTATACGGATTTTGCTAATTACTTGGTTGTAGGAATGCTTTTGGAAGATTTTAATGCACAACAAAAGAAGAAATTCATCTCCGAAGTAAAGCATTACTTTTGGGAAGATCCGTACTTGTTTCGGTGTTGTGCGGATCAAATCATTTGAAAGTGTGTGGAGTCTGTGAAAAGCATCAATATCTTGAAATATTATTATGAAGGACTTGCAGGAGGCCACTACCAAGCTAACAACACTATAAGAAAGGTACTTAAGTCTGGATTTTATTAGCCTACACTCTTCAAGGTTGCTCATAGGTTTGTTCAAAGTTGTGATAGGTGTCAACATACAAGTAACATCTCTAAATCTAATGAGATTCCATTACAAATTTTGAAGCTTGTGAAATTTTTTATTGTTGGGGGATTGATTTCAAAGGTCCTTTTCCTAGTTTTTTGGGCAATAAATACATCTCGGTGGTGGTTGAGTATGTATCAAAATGGGTTAAGGTGCAAGCATTACCTACTAATGATGCACGGGTTGTTGTAAAATTTCTAAAAAAACTTTTCACCCGATTTGGAGTACCTAAGGTGCTCATTAATGATAGGGGAACCCACTTTTGAAATACCCAACTAGATAAAGTTCTCAAACATTTAGGGGTTACTCATAAGGTTGCTACTCCCTATCATCCGCAAACTAGTGGCCAAGTTGAGGTGGTCAATAGAGAGCTAAAAAGAATCTTGAAAAAAGTAGTCAATAATACCCAAAAGGATTAGAGTTTGAGGTTAGATGACAACCTTTGGGCGTATAAGTCTGCTTTCAAAACTATGATTGGTACAACCCCTTATAAAATAGTGTACGGGAAAACATGCCATCTACCTATGGAGGTTGAACATAGGGCATTTTGGGCGATTAAGCTTGTAAATTTTGATCTTCAACTTACCGGTCGACCGAGATTGCTCCAAGTCAATGAACTAGATGAGTGCCGCAATGTGGTTTACCATAATTTGTGCATTTATAAGGATAGGATAAAAAGGTGGCATGATAGACATATTCATTCTCCTAAAGAGTTCAAAGAAGGAGACAAAGTGTTATTATTCAAATCTAGGCATAGACTTTTTCTAGAAAAATTGAAGTCTAAATGGTTGGGACTATATGAGATACACTGTGTTTTCCCGTTTGGCGTTATTAAGGTGTCACACCGAACTAATGGACTATTTAAGGTTAATGGGAATCGAGTAAAACCTTATGTAGGTGAAGAACTCAGCCCTCTAGAATATCTCGACGTTACCTTTTCTGATTAGTGATTTTTTTTTGGGGTCTTTTCTATTCTTTTTTCATTTTGTTTATCTTATTTTTATTTTCTTTTTCGAGATTTATGTTTCCTTTCTTTTGTTTCTTTTCTTTTAGTAGATAATCTTGTAATGATCCTTTTTTGAGGTGGCTTAAAACCTAATTGCACGACAATATAATGGAAGTATCTTCTTCACTTTATTCTTCTTATTTTTTTTATCTTGGTCTTCTTAGCTGTATTTTTATTATTTTATCTTTGGCCATTGAGGACAATGTCCAGTTTAAGTGTGGAGGGGAGAATAAAGGTTGAAGAAGTGCTTTTCCATATTATTTTGGTGAATATATTTTGTGTTTGTGAAACGTTTTTCAAAAATTTCAGTGGTTTCATTGTTAAGCAAAGTTGTAATTCTTTTTCTTACTTGGATATGAGTTTTGTCATTCATTAGGTGGAGTTTGATGAAATTGGTTTTATTGAAAAAGATATTTGTCAAGACTTGAGAATTTTGATTAATCTTGTTTATGCATTGGTGTTTGAATGCTACTTGACTTATGTAGTTGAGATATAGAAGATATAATGAATATGGGAAGAGTTATTGGTTAACTTTTATATTATGAGTTTAAATTTTGCTAGCTTTGAGTTATGATGAAAAAAACATGTGAGTTGAAAAAAGATTTTTGAGAGGAAAGATTAAGGAGAATGTTCAAATAATTTTAATTTGAGTAGAAAAAAAAATAATGAGTGGAAACAACACTATTGTTGGTGTGAATTTAGAAAAAAAAAAAAGGCTCTTATTGATGATTATTGAAGACCTTTAGCTGAAAAGGGGGTTAATATGGAGAGAAGTAGCAAGTGAATCAGTGCACTCTCTTAAGGCTATCCCAAAGGCATAAGTCAAGAAAGAACATAGAATGAAAGAATTGGTGAGGAAAACAAAAGATGAGTGATGACTATAAAGAGGGCCAATGTGGTGTGTGATGAGAAATCCATGCACTTGAGGCTAACAATTCCCAAAGTCACTGGAGAAAAAATTTGGAGTGCTTTCCTCACATCATAACTTGAGTGTGCAATTTTTAGATTTATAAAACTTAAGTTGGTAGATGGCTTGACCTATGTGATTTATGTTATCTATTTTTTTACTTGAAAAGTGAACTAATTTTCTTAGACTAAGGTATACACTTGATTAATTTGACTTCAAAAGTTTTGTGATGTCTTGGCCAATGTTTCTTCAAAGGGTATGAATGATAAGAGTTGTATCTAAAGTTTGAAGGGACGACATGATCTTTACTATGATGAAGAAACTTTTGAATGAGAAAAAACCTTGTGTTGTCTTGATAATTTTTCTGGGACTAAAGTGTTTTTGCTTGAGGACAAGCAAATGTTCAAATGTTGGGGTATATGATAGGGGTAACAATTACCATTCTTTTCCTAGTTATTTGAGGTTGTTTTAAGATATATTTGTTGTAATAACTAGAAATATTCCTTCTTATTTGAAATTTTGCTTGTAAAAGGTGCTTTTAGCAAATATGTGTAGATTTAAGTTAAAATTAGGCAGAAAGTGCACAGAAACTAGAATGTACCTGGCACCAAGCCCAACTAATGGACTAGGCCCCAGGTCCATTTTGCTCCAGCAGCAGAAAGTGAGCAAGCTTCAGGGATTTTGGTATTTTCCTATTCCTACTCGGCCAAGACTTTCTCAACCACAAAATTGGCATCTAAGAGGCCTATAAAAGCATAAGAGAACCCAAGGATTTAGAATATACAACTTAGAGAGGTAAATTAAAGGGAAGAAATTCTGATTCTCTTATTGAATGAGGTGTTCATCTGAATCAAGGAGGATTGTTTAAGGGAGTCTTCTAGGAAGAAGAAACAGGCTTTTTATGAGTTTTTTCTTTTCTCTTTATGTTCTTTTACTTTAACAATGATGTATTGAATATTTTCATTCTAATTTAGCAATATTTTGGGATTCATGATTTATGCATTAATTTAACTACCTAATCATTTATCTATCATTCTTGGTGTTTGATTACTTTATTTCTTGGGTTGACAGAATTAGATTTATGTCTAATGGACTTGGGAAATGAAGTTAGATTGAGTTTAATTTAATCAATGCTACATATTTGTTTAATCTTAATGCATTTGAGAAACAAAGTTAAGATCAAAGAACTTAGGTAATCAAAGGTTAGTTAATTTCGTCTAGAGCATAGGGTTGTTTGCTAATTTCATGTCTATAAGGAATTGTGTCTAATGCATCATTTGGTTGTGTTGGTTTGATTGGGAAATCTGCTAATTTATTCAAATTGTAGTGATTCCATTGATTGGGAAAATATAAGTGAATTCATAACTTGGGAAATGATTAAACTTTACTTTATATCCCTTCATGATATCAAGATGATGGTAAATTGAGAGAGTTGTTAAGTAGGTCATTGTGAGGTTTTCTAGGATAAGTGTCTAAATTACATAAACCTACATCCTTGAGTTGTATATATATTTCTTTTGTTTTCCTTTTTATTCTGTTTTCACTTTATTTGGGTTAGTTAAATAATAAATGAAAAGTGATTACTGTGTACTTGTTCCTTTGAGAATCGATATTCGTTAATTCCTTTTACTATACTTGCGATAAGTATACTTGCTCACAAGTGTATTTTGGGATTAATATTTGAATTAAAACTTGATTAAGGGATGAATTTAAAATTTATGATTTTTTATACCCAAAATTTACGCATCAATACTCAACGTTACCAATACCAATCCCTACTGACTCATCAGGTTGGAGGGTTATTTGTTCCTGCATGATTTTCAAATCAAACATTTTTTAGGCCAAAATATCATTTTTCTAAAATTGATCCCACTGGCTCGCAAATCAGATAATTATTCCCATAGGCTCTACATGGCCAATCAACTCATTCCATAGGCACATCAGGCCAATACAAGTAGTTTTCGGGATCAAAATGCCATTTTCCATTGTACTCGATAGTTGCTTCATGGCTATTTGATGCATAAGGTTGGGATATTGTTGGACTACTACCAAAATCTTCTGTTGGGCATCTCTATATTTTGGCTACAATAAATTACATCTTCAAATGTGTGAAATTTATAGCATTAAAAGAAACAAAAAGAAAAAATGTTGTTGATTCCATATACATAAACATTATTTATCGATATAGCATCCATAGGTATACTATTACAGATAGTGGCAGCCTTTTTGTAATAGTTTGATGGATAAGCTATTTGAGAAGTTTAAGTTAAAGCATCATAAATCTTCTATGTACTATGCTCTGACCAATGGATTGGCCGAAACTTTTAATGAGACTTTTCGTAATTTATCGTAAAAAGTGATGACTGAATCGAAAAGGCATTGGCATATTCGTATTGGAGAAGCACTTTAGGCATATAGGACCACATAATACACTCCAATTGAAGCTACCCCATATGTATTGGTATATAACATGGAGGCAGTCCTTTCACTTTAACAACAAATTCCATCTTTGAGGATTGCTATTTAAGAAGGCTTAGAAACGATGATAATGTCCGTCTTTGAATTAAAGAGTTAGAAGCATTTAGGAAAAGAGGTTAGAGGTATAACAATGACTAGAATACTACCAAACTCATGTTTCCAAAACCTTTAACAAAAAAAATGCATCCTCGTTCTTTTCAAGTTGATGATTTAGTACTTGCTATGAAAAGACCAATCATTATTAGACATAAACCAAAGAAGTTGACATCAAAATAGGATGTCCCATATATCATTCAATAGGTCTACTCAAAAGGATCTTACAAAATAGTTGCCGAAGATGGATTGAGAATTAACCTAATCAATGACAAGTATTTAAAGAGATACTATACAAAAATAGATGCTCCTCAACTTCATGAGCCTAAACTAAAAATTGCTCCTGGACTGTATAGGTTTAAACTGTGTAAATGCAACCACTGATAGTGTAGTACGTAGTTAAATTGCTGAAACACTTTATCAAGTCTAAGTTGGTAAATAAATAGATAATCTTAACCTGTAGCAGTTAAAATTGTGAAATGTGCATGTAACACCCCATTTACCTACGTAACACAAATAGGTTAAGGGTATCGCCCTGTCCTCTAGACAACGGGTCACAAAAATGGAAATAAAATACAATTCCAAATTAAAAAGAAATAAGAACAATAAATTAATATGTCTTGCCAAAACTTACACATTGTTTTCAAAATAATATAATTGTGTAAAATCTAAAACTATATTAAAAAAAACATAAATAAATTTATTTTTGCACTTCTAATAAAAGTTCTCCCAACTTAAGTAGAATTCAGGGCATCCTGAAAATCATGAATTTAAAGTAGAATGAGATAAGAAATCTTAGTAAGACCCTTGTCTGCATCCGACTAATCAAAATATTTCATAGTGCATACTCGAAGAGGTAAAATAGTTTTATTTGGCAAAACATATCTGCAAGCAAGAGTATTGAGCATAAATAAAAATTTTCATAAATATCATTTCCAAAATTTTCAAGACTTTCTGTCTATGGTTGCAGATCAATCATATTCTATGTTTTCAAAATTAGCTGTGTAAGAGTACAGAGGTGGCTCCAATTGTAACACCCCACCTTTTTACTTTCGGTTGGTTACTACCTATAATAGGATGAGAATTTATATCAACGGCCAGAACAAAAGTTGATCAGTGTATTGAGACGAACACTCTGGAGAAATAAAATTTTGTCGGGACCTGGATGTAATTATTGGATTTATTTTATCCGAACCCTAAATTTTTGGAAGGCTATTAAGATTAAAAGAATAAGAATTTTAGGGTACTCTAGAAAGAGAAATTGATCAGTGCAATGAGGCGCACGTTTGGGTGCGAATTATGCTACCCGGGGTATCGGGGGCATTTTTGTCATTTTGACTGTGCTAGCGACTTTGACCTCAAATTTGACCAAGTAGAGAGGGAATTGAAGAATTTAAGTGTTACCAATGGATTCAGTGGAATTTTTGGAGTTGGGTAGTGAAATAAAATATTTTTCATTACGGACCCGATTTTGGTCATTTCTGAAGAAAATGAAAAATTATGGTTGGAAATGGGACGTGTGGCTTCTTATAATTGGTGGATGAAAATAAGTATCATTTAGTGATTGGTTAATGAGGCCAAGTGTTTCTATTTGATTGGTTGTGATAAAAAAAAAAGGAAGAAGAAATAAAGAAGAATGAGCCACAAGAAATAAATAAGAATGGTTCACAAGAAATACATAAGGATGGCCCACAAGCATGAAAAGTTTTACCAAGTTGGACCACCTTTTGACTTCATTTGACCAAGCTTAATTAAGCTAATCTTGATTTGAGTAAGTTAATCAAGGTTGATTATGCATGGCCATGCAAAATTAGAAAATATCTATAATTTCTAAGAGTTTCTACCCTTTTCTATAAATTTCTTTAAGGTTCTAGAGCACTCTAAAGTTTTCCATAAGTTTCTACAAGTGATGAGTCATCACCTAAAACTTTCTAGAAATTGTGGTTAATCATTCCATGTGCACCAATTACATTTCAAAGCTTCCTACTCAAGAGTCCTACATAAGCCATGACAAAAGCATGTGATGTAAGGCATTACATAAGCAAAGCTTCCTATACAAGCCTTCTAACATCTATAAAAAGGCCATGAAGGCCAACTAAAATGGCTTTAGATAGCAAGAATTTCGGAGCAAACAAGAGAGAAAAGGGAGAAGAGAAAAGAAAAGGAAATAGAGAAGAAAGAGAGGGAGAAACCGGAAATAGAGAGGAGAGAAAGAGAGAGAGAAAAGCAAGAAGATGCTTGGACTATCCAGCCTCCAAACGCAGCAAATAAAAGGTAACGATCTACCTTATTTGAAGTAAAGTTATTATATAAAGCATGGAGATCATTTCGGTATATATATTGTGAGAAGTTTATGTGTGATAGTTAGGTGAAGTTGTATGAAAGCTGTCCTTGTGTGCAGAAAATTTTGGGAGGTTTTATGTTCAGTAAATATGTAATGTTTCTGGATTTGAATGAAGCAGGCATATATCCTTGTAGCTAAGGATCACAGAGACATTTTAGAACAAGTTTGACGTTAATCGGATTTACGGATCAAAAGTTATGGTGAAAATAGTAAAAGGTGCCAAATCAGTGACGGGATTTTTACTACTAGAACTTTGTGTGCAAAACTGAACAGAATGGACAATAGAATTGGTACTCCATGAATTGGAACTAGTAAAGGAATGTCTCAAGGATATTTTACAATTGGTTTGACATCATTTGTATTTGTGGATTAAAAGTTATGGGCAAAACAAGTTAGGGTGTCAAACTGGAAAATTGCAGAATGTTAAGGAAAGAATGAATAGTGAAACTAAGTCAAAACTACTGAGGCTGTTTTTGCCCAGTACCGTGATGCTGGAACCAGAAACCTAAAAACGGCCTACACTGAATTAAATTTAAGAGTCTCACAGTCATTTTGGTATATCATGGAGCCAAATCGGAGCTGTAAATTAAAAGTTATGTGCAAAACAAAATGGTGTGTCAAACCAGTAAAATTCCAGAAAAGTAGTCCGAAAATGAATGGACTTAAGGGTGATTAATTATGTGATTTTGGACAAAACAATTAGGGAAACATGAAGCGAATCCCTTGTTTATGAAGTGAGGAAGGATGTGGAAGAAGGAAAACGAAAGAATTGATCAAACGATGGAAAAACAATGCGAACGAAAGTTGAACGTTTTTCTTAAGCATCGGCTAACCGTCGGCCCTAACGGCTAAACGGCGGTTGAACGTCGGCCTACCGTCGGGCACGTCGGCCGGACGTCGGCTACCCGACGGCTATTTTTTGGCCAAACACCAATTGACCTGAAAACAATGTTTGGTGTAGGTTTAGCGATAAACAGCTAACGAAATGTCAAAATCGGTAGGAACGGAGGTTAGACGGTTGTGAACGGAATGAGAGGCTTAGGACATGAGGTGAGTCCCATTGATTTCTAAACCTTTTTAAAGGCTAGTGTGCTTTGATTTTCTATGAAATGCTATATTTTATGTCATTTTGGAAATCCTTGAATATGTTTAAGGTTTACATGAGCAACATTTGCTTTTATGCTATTTTGGACTCGAATAAATTTCATATTCAGCTTGGAAACCTTCCTGGATGTTTAAAACACGAATTTTGTGAATTTAGTCCTTTTCAGATTAAATATTTGGAATTTCTGAAAAATGGTAAATTTTGGAATCGGATATTTGGAGAATAATCCAAGTATTCTTATTGGAATATTTTATGAAAACTCTTGGAACTTGGGTATTCAGTAAATGGCCGAAATATTCTTATCAGAACTTTTGTGAATATTTTTCAAATCGGGTACGGGTAAAATGACCCGGATACCCTCAAAAAGTATTTTGTGATCAAGTATGGCCCCAGAAAATAAGAAATGTTTTGATTTGGAAATCCTGTGGGATCAGACGACCCTCTGGCCTGATCAGTTAGATGGGGTTGGTGTTGTTACGTTGAGTACTCAACAGGGACTTTGATCTTTGTACTAGCTCATGTTAGAGATAGACGACCCCAAGTAACTTGATCAGTTCTGGGGATTGTCTTACTCCAAACAGGGTGACAGGACATTGTGCCGAGTCGTCCCTGGCTAGCCGTTGTGAGCCCGGCAATTGCCTATTGATTGTGATGGTGGGTTGTTCACATGAGACCAAGCGGGGACACTTAGTGTGTTCAACCCCTTGCCACCTCGATGGTGATTGACGTCAGGATTGGGACCCCTAGCTTATGGTGGCAAGTAAAAGATCCCTAAGTGCACAGTGAGGTACATTGGTACACTACTCACCCTTCCAGCATGACACGAGTGACGTGCTATAAGGCGCAGTCCCTGGTACAAGAGATCGTGTAGCCGAAGGCGAAGTTCTTTGAACTTTGCACGTGGGTCGCACTTCTAGATGGGGAAGAACCTGCATTTATTGAATTGGGGGCCATGTGTTTGAAAATTACTGTTTTTCGAACGTATATGATAAAATGACCTGAATTTATCAATCACTGCTATTTCGTTGTTATATAATTTACTTCAGCAAAGATTTTGAAAATCGACTCTTTTTTAAGGGAAACACTGGCACACACACGGGACTCACTGGGTGATTTTTCACTCACACGTGTCTTTTATCTTACTTTTTTTTGTAGGATCTGGAATTGGAAGAACCTATGGATAGAGGATGATACCACAGTGACAGTAGAATAGGTCCAGATGTCTCCTCTTTGGACCTTATATACTCTGTTAAGTATTCGTTATAAAGACCCCTTGTCTGGGTATCTGGATGGGGCAACGCCCAATATTGGTATGCGTCCGCCGTTACCTTCAGTAGGGGTGTTACACCAATCCCGAGAATATGGTACATATCATCCCAAACTACCGGGTAGGTGTATGACTTAACGAGTGAGATACTCCTCCTCTCTCTCTCTCTTTCACACACACTGAAACCCAATTCGATTGTCCCATGCCCGATTGTTGATTTCTCTAAAATCCCAGCACTAGTCAACTCTCCTACACTGGCATCTTAGTGAAAAAGAGTTAGCTTCCCAAAGGTGGTCACCTACTGCAAGACATCCTTATTCCAACTAAGACTAGTATAGAAGTATTGCCCTCAATAAGTACTCAACGTCACCAATTTCACATTTTGCAAAGCTCTAACAGTAGATCCTTTCAAGCTAGCTTAATACAAGAACCAAACAAAGTTTTTCCTCATTGCACATATTTTCAAGTAGATATAATTTTATGTACAACATTTTGTGGAAGCGTAAAAAATAGAAGCCACATACTGAAAAGAGTTATGCTATGATTTTTGAAGATTTGTACGATTAAATATGAAAATATAAGTTCGTTCACTCAAAACAAAATTTAAAATTAATTACTTGGTGCCCAAGTCAAGTGGATAAATTTAAAAAGTTTCCAATAATAAAAGGTTTTCCAATTATATAAGGTTTCAAAAAAAGGGAAAGTTTCTAAAAATAGATACATGTAAATAATTCATGAATACATGGGAACTTACCTTGGTCTAGCAACAAAATAAGTTTTTCAACTCAATAAGTCAGTTCTTACTCTTGTCAACTTCCCATGTCTATGAAAAGGTCATAAAATGGAAAGTAACAATCTATTTCTAAATACCTTAGGAAAATACATTCCACAAATTCAACTATTTTCTATCATCTTTTGTCTTGTCAAGTAAAACCTATGTACAGCAAGCATTCACCTCAAGTATATCAGCATATAAGTCCTTTCTATGTCCCTAAGCATGATTGCAAACCTTTCTTGAACATAGAGGAAGTATACCAATTAAACTTAGTTTCTATAAATTACCTAAGTTGTTTATAAATTACAACAAGCTTCAACTTAGTTCCTATGGATAAAACACCCATGAAAACATGCCGGTTTGAGCTTAAATTTTGCAGGTAGATAGTTATCATGTTTGAAATAGAATATAATAAGCAAAACAAGAAAATCACACATAAATAAGTCTCAGAAATTTTTACAGTAAGTATGCATAAATTTGTCTAGAACAAGGGAGCTGTTAAGAAAACTTCATAAATTCTTATCCTTACTCCATTTAAATCCGAAAATTTCCAGCCTACTAAAACACATAAAAATGTATGCTTTATCTCTTTTGATCCTCCCCAAATTTGTGAAAAATCAGATAGGAAGATTAGCTTCAAACAGAACATGCAGTAAACTAACAAAATCTATTTTCTTGCTCTCTTTTCTTTGAAAAATTAATAGGCTTAATGCCAGTGCATGGTTTTCAACATAAATAATATCTTTAATATGTCTAGAATACAATATCAAAAGACCTCCCAAAGATAAGGTGTTTAGCCACACTATCTTGAATTAAATAATAATATACTATAAAACAGTAAAAATTCTAGCAAGAATGTATTTTTGTTTTGCTTCAAGAAATTTGGTTTCTTGGACTTATTTTCTCAAGAAGAGCAAAACCTTTAGGGAGGCTAGAGAGATGTGACAACAACCATGAATGCAACTAAGCAAAGATCATTCAAGAAATAATCAAGAAATTTCATATAAAATTGGAAAAATTCCAACTTTCAGTAATGCTTTCACATAAAGAGGAAAGGTGCTTTCTTTTATTAAAATCTTTTGAAAGATTGCTTCTTTTGCAAGATTTATCTATGTAAAACTCAATGGCATAAATTTTTTATCGTCGTTTATTAAGAATTCATGCCAAAATCATCAACTCACAAAACCTTAATTTCATCTAAGGGTGGCCGTAGCCAAAATAAAGGAAAGTATGGGGGTTTTCTAGTTACTTCTTGCAAGCTTCATACTCGAACAGCCTTAGGGAAGGGAAGGAGTATCTTCTAGCTTTTATTTATGTGCTACCTCCTACCAAGATCACCAAATATTCAGTCCAAATATAGCACACAGGTGGATTGGTTCTACAGAAATTTTCCCTAGGCAATACAGCCGATTGTTCTTGGAAAATGAGAGGGGATTTTATGTGTTTGGGAAGTGATAGGGATCCATTTGACCAGGAGGACCAAACACAAGAAGATGGAGATAATAGAATCGAAGAAAAATCGAGTTTGCCCAGACCGTTAATGAGAAGCCGTGTGAAGCTATTTCAACAATAGGTTCAAGCATATTTACACACGCATTTGAAGTGGGATGATCTCTGGATAGCATTGGGAGGATTGCAAGAACAAAATTTGCTGTTGGCTTAAGTAGAAGAGACTAGCTGACATTTGCCAAATAGCAAACAGCAGGCACCAGCTCAACAGCCAAAACTGGCATCGGATGGTGCACCCTAAGGAAGCTAAGTTGCTGGGGTTTTGGACTGAAGACGAAACTATTTCACCAGAATTGGACCGATGCCATCCCAGAGTAGCCAAACTGGTGCTGACTCGACTTTGGAAACCTGAGGAAATGTATTTTGTTCTGCTAATTTGGGGCCATTTTGTAAAAGTTAAAAACTTTATTAGCTAGTATTTGAAGGTCTTTGATATATACTTCATTGCTTATTGTAAAACATAATTTGTGAGATATTCAAGAGAAAATGAATGAAGAAATATGTAACATCCCATTCTAAGCTGTCCAAAATGGGAGATTTTTTAAACTATTTTTGTGATATTTTGAGAATTTTATAATATTATTCATAAAGCTATTTTCTCTTATTTTCAAGCAAAGTCATTACTTATGAAATAATTATTTTATAAGAAATATCATATTTTATTTTATTTTGTAAAAAAATAATATATTTTATCCATATTATATTAATTGTGAGACAAATACAAATATATATATATATATATATATATATAATTACTACTCTATTATTATAAAATGTATAGATAGCTTTATGTTTCGTTAGCTAGCAATTTGGAATTGAATTCATTAGCATTAAAATAATAATAATAATAATAATAATAATAATAATAATAATAATATATATTATTATTATTATTATTATTATTATTATTATTATTATTATTATTATTATTAATGCATTTTACACAAAGATTCCTACATGAGCTTTTACATAAGCTTACTACATAAGTTTCCTACAAAACTTCTCAAATAAGCTTTTATTCTTTATTATTTTACAAAGCTTCCTATATAAGCTTCTTAGAGAAGCTTCTTATAAAGCTTCTTACATAAGCTTTTACTTACTATTTTACAAAGCCTCCTTTATAAACTTTCCTACACGCTACTTAAATAAGTTGTTTATAAAACTTCCTACATAAGCCTCTAACACTTTTAAATAGGGGAGAAAGGTGAAGAACAAAATGAGAAGCAAGAGAGAGAGAGAGAGAGCGAGCGAGAGGGACGAAAATAGGGAGAGAAGAAACAGAGAGAAATGAAAAAAAAAAAGAGAGAGAGAATGAAGAGAGAGAAACAAAAGAAGGAGAGAATAGAGAAATAGTGATATTGATTTTATCAAATTGATAAGCTTGATTTGGGGAAAATAGCTAGAAAGTAAAGTGAGTTCCCATTTATTTACAAAAATACCATTTTGCAAGTGATTTTCTGAAATATATAAAAATAAGTATTTTATGAAGCATGAATATTGTGTATCCCATTGGGTTCATTTTCATTGTCACCAAATTAAAGGCAGTAGGATTGTAAATTCTATCTGGGTCATTGAGACCAAATAAAGGCTGTAGGATTATAAATCCTATCTAGGTCATAAGGACTAATATTTTATTTGATGGGACTAATAATCTTGGTGTGGAACCATTAATATCCATGTGAGGAAAATATTTGTTGTGCTTTAATATCAATTATGAGATCTCATTGACAAGTTGACTTGTTGAAAAATACCATGAAACCTGTTTAATCTTAAATCATGAGCACACACGAGACTCACTGACTGTTTTTGCACACATATGTTTTTCTATAGGTTTTAGGCGTAATTGTATAGGTCGATGATTAGAATGAGCAATGGAATTGTAATAAAATAGATATAATGCACCATGAAATATTGTATAATCTATTGTGAGTATTAGAATATTGTATGAAGGATTTGAAGTCCATGTATTATGGAGTTTGCTATGAATAAAATTCCTATTTTGAAGTTATAGTACAATTCTGCTGCAAATTAAGTTATTAATTGTTATAAAGACCCCTTATTTAGGCAACTGGACAGGGCGACATCCCACAAATTCAAGGTCCACTACGACATGGAATATGTGGGGTGTTACAAAATGTCTTCATGAAGGTTTGAACCATTGAGTTCTTCCTCAATTCCAAAACCAACCTAATAGCTTAGTCTGCCCTTGAGTAAGTGTCTATAAACTCTTTAGATAATTCAACTTGCAAACTAAGCTAGGGTCCTAATTGCATGTTCTTTTAGGGTTCTTATTTGTTGCTTATTTTAATGCCCACAAAATCCTATCCTTTTTGTTCTTGATATTCTTATAAGTCAAGGGATTAATGTGTTATTGTGGTAGGCCTAAAACTACTAAATCTTGGGTTCTATTAGCTAGATCTAATAGGGTTCTTGGTTTGTGGTAAAAGGTGATATCCTATGTCTAATTTCCTTTTTCCCTTTTCAGCAAAAAGCTTGTATCTTGAACTCTTATTATTGTAAAGTTAATTCAAGGCCACTCAAAAGGGTTCATTTTATAGAGCACCCTTCAAGCTCATATCAAATTTGGTATCAGAGTAAGGATAAGCTTAGATTTCTATCTCGGCTTGAATATTAGTAAGAAAAACTTAGCAAAAATTCATACTCCAATATTCCTCAAAAGACTCACACTTATTCGTACCAAATTTTGAGATCTATTGAGATATAAATTCGTATTGTTGAAAGATCTTTGGGAATACTTTGTTTCTTGTTATTATGGAATTATTGGGCTTGGTTGGGAAGAAATTCATGTGGAAGGTTCATTTGATAAATGTTGAACAAAAGGTGTTTGATGAAAGTTCTCAATGACAACACACCTTATGCACACCAAGTGTTTGATGAAATGTCCCGAAGAAAAGAAGTGGCTTGATAGATAGCTTATGTCTACAAGTTAATCTTATTTCATTACTAGTGTTCTTGTTGTGCACCCATCTATTATCTTAATTTGATGCTATATCCTTAACATTATGAAAAACATTGCTGATTTTGCTTCATTGTTCTTGTTATTATTGAATTGTGGGTATTATTTTCTTGACCTCTAGTGACTACTCTAGTGTTTAGTAAGTTTGAACATCTTTAAGTTTAGAGAAACTAACAAGTGGACTAAAACTTTCGTGTTGATGATGACTATGGTTGAATAAAGTGAGTACTTGAGTGAAAGAAAAGCCAAGAGGGAAAGAGAATCAATCAAAAGAGCCGAAAGAGCAAAAACACGAGAGTTGAGTGGAAACACTGAGGAATGAAGTGAGAAAACAAACTCTTTTGTTTCTAACCTTTTTGTAGGTGCATTGTCCTTATAACCCAATTATGACACAAGTAGAGGAAGTTTCTTGATTAAACCTTGGCGAAATAGCTAGAGAGCTAGAAGAGCTAGGAGATCTTCGAGAAACACTTGTTTTATTACAAAGGAGTATGAAGGGAATATAGAGTGAAATGTCATAATTGCAACCACAACAGGACCAAACTTCCACTGCTACCTAACAAAGGGGATAGGATCAACTAGAATGCTTCAACACATCTCCTTTAAATGTACAACTTGGGGAAGAATCGGATGAATATTTTGTAGGTGGATATCAGCATATTCCAATAAGAGGAGGAAGAAATGGATTGAGAGGAGGTAGAGGTAGAGGTTGAGGGAGATTCGGAGAAAATCCTATGAGAGGTATAGAAAGAAATATTGAGAGAGAGTATGAATGGCAAGAAGGATACTCGGAGGAAGACTTTGGAGAGCAATGTCAGGGCAATGTGATGAGAGGGAGGAGGAGAGATGCACATTGTAACACCCTACGAATGCGTACCCTGAAAGGGCGGGGATGTCGCCCCGTCCCGTAGGACAAGGGGTCTTTAGAATGAGGTATAAAATATAAAGGCAATCTCCAAAATGATCAACTTAGATAAATCAAGAAATACTCTTATTACGTCAGGCTCAACTTGGAGCAAAACGAAATAAAACAAAGATTGTTCAGAAGTATAAATGACAAAAGTCCTCTAAAACAGCATAGGAAAAATAGCCAAAGCCTCTACTATCAAGCCCCGCTGCCTCAACACAATCTATCTCCGGAAAACATGATGTAAAACAGTGTGAGAATAAATCTCAGTAAGTCCTGTGTGTGCACATGGTGTTTTGAACAGTACGTGTATGCAAAGTGTAAAACATTTGTAGAAATAATTTGGCAAGTCATAAACAATCTCTTTTCGCAAGGAGTGGGTATTTCTTATTGTCACACTTTGTACAAAATAAATCCTCCACTCGAATAAACAGTCATGTCACCACACGTTGGGCTCCATGAGAACAAAATGGCCAAGGCACCACACTTTGTGCACCTTGTCCTGACCAGATTACCACACTTTGGGTGTTCTGATCAAGGTGAGTGTACAGCCCACCGGGTGAGATACTTCTCCGTCTCTACACCCAACAAAACCATTTGGGTGTCCATGCTGGGAATATAAGTGATACCATACCAGGTACACATGCTAGCTCAGATTGGCCTGACCAACCAACACTGTCGCCTTTTCAAGCAGCGTTCATCTTCTGGAGGTGGCCTCCTGCCAGAAGACTTATGCTAGCCCTCCAAGACTAGTATTGTTAGCCTACCCTTATTGAGTACTCAACGAACATATCCGTCAATTCCTGATTCAAAATATTTTCAAACCTTGGCTTTGTAAAACGTGGTTTTCTTTAAAAGAGATTTCTAAAAATTTAAGGAAAAGAATAGTTTTCTTGCTAAAATCGTTAGTTTGACAAAACCGTTTAAAGAATAAATATCCACGTTTACAACCCAAGCAAACATAGTTTAACAATAGCTTTACAAAGCTTCACAACATAGACTTGCCATGACAACATTTAACAAAAGAGTTTATATAAGGTATTACCATCACAACGTTTAATAAAAGAGTTTATGCAAGGACTTACTTGATATGCCTCGGATAAACGTGATAAATTCACAGCTGGCTTTCCTCAATTATCCTCCTGATCTAAACCATATAATATCATGATCAGGGTCTTAATTAATTCAAACATGCTCTAATCCCATTTATTTTCACAACAATTCGCAATCCCCTTTTTAATTCCAAGTAAGCTATTCAATCCCCATAGATCATATACCATGACCATATGTTCATCCAACTAATAAACACCATTAAAGTTTACTTTCGGCATCAAGGGAGGGTATTCCCTTACCTTGCAACTACCGAGTAATGAGGTCTTGATGCTCCTATGGTGATCGTCCCGAGTTCGCTTGAGAAGAAGAGAGAAGCTACCTCCTTTGCTCCTCTTGACCGAAAATTAAGGAAGAAGATGAAATCAGCCTCTATGGGGCGTGATTTAAGGGTAGAAGAAAGAGAAAAGAATCATTAGAGAAAACGGCATCAAGAGGTTGAAAGGATTTGTGCTTACCTTAAGGTGTGTTCGATTTTTGCTTGGAATAGCTCTTGAGTTTTCGAAAATTTGCAGAGAGAAGTTGTTGAAATTTTTGTGTAGAATGGAGAGGGTAGACGGTTGCTATGCTTTAGAGTTGGAGAAGATTGGTTTAGGGTTAGATGGTGATGTTTAGAAAGACTCCTAATGGCTTTAGGTTTCTTGGACAGCAAGGGCGAAATTTCAGCTTGTTGTGCCCTTTGATGCTGGCCGAATTTGGGAGGGTGTAGTGGAGGAAAATATTCTGCAATTTACTCCTCTGTGCTGGCCGAAATACTGCTCAAAATAAGGCTGAATGTGTTCAGAATTTTGGGCCAAAAAAGGTAGATTTTGTGTGGGTGTTGATGACTGAAAAATCCTGTGCAAGCTGTGCGAAAATTTCTGTGCAGGAGTAACAATTTCTGGACAATTTCGGCTGCTGTTTTGATGAAATCCCAGAGGAGAAGAGTGGGGTTTTTAGGTGCTGGAATTTGGCTTAATCAACAAAGAGTTTTGGTAGGTTTTGGAGTGCAAAATTTCGTGTGTTTTGGAGTGCAAAGCTGGACGAAAATTCTGTGCAAGCTGACCGAATTTTTCTGGTTTCCAAGCTGTCGAAAATCAGTAGTTTTTGGTGATAGAAATTCTCGTTTTGTGCAGCTAAGGTAGTTGAATTGTTAAGGAGTGTTCTAGGTGTTTTGTGCTAGGATTTACAGAGTTGGATTGTAGCCAAAGAGGGCTGGAATTTCGGACAGCTTGTGTTGATACAAAGCTGCCGAAATTCAGCTAGGAAAAGGAAGAAAATCCTAGTTGAATTTGGTTTGAAATAAAATCTGATTTTATCAAGAATTTGGATAGGATTTCCTCTAGTCCTAGCAGAGTTTGGATTGAGCTAAAAGTGCTCCAAGGTGGCGGACAAAATCTGGAAAAATTTCCAGAATTTTTCCAACTTAAGGGTTTCGAAAATTCAAGGGAACAAAAGCTGAAAATAAAACAAACTTTATCCTTATCTAAAATCCTTGAGCCTAGGAGTTAAATATAGAGTCTTATTCCTATAAAAGTGGCGTTTAAACCCAAAGAAAATATCTAAGAATTTAGTTAAAAAATTTCTCTAAAACAATTAAATAAATAAAAGGATTATGGCTAAAATTCTTGAAGAGGTAAAATAAGATTCTTCCCTAATACGTTCCCTAACTCTAATATTCATCAAGAAGAGTTTTATACCACTTGAAATTCTTCAAAGTGGCACCTAGCTAGGGGTTTTCGGCCAAGGCATGAAGAATACTAGAAAAGGAATTCAAAAGAAAACTTAAAATTTTCAAGAGATAGGATTCGAACTAGGGTCACCAAAGGAAATCACCAACCTCCCCGCTTTTCCAAAACAACTCCAATACTAATCTTTCCCACAATCAATTCTCACCACCCTAATACTCATCCTTCCAAGTCTTCGACCAAACCTCTCTTATCCAAATCTTTAACAACACAACTATTTCACATCAATTAATTCAAATGCAAGAGCAACGGAAAAATTCACATACATCCATGCAAATAAAATTATTCTAGCTACCACATAAAATGCAAGATGCTATGCAATGCATGACTTTTCCCCATAGTCAAAGGTGGTTTTGGGCGAGGTATTACATCCCCTCCCCCTTAAGAGAATTTCGTCCCGAAATTCAGATTTCATACCCTTCGAGCATACCCGGATACTTCCGTCTTGACCATTCCTCCGTTTCCCACATTGCATCCTGTGCTCCATGATGATCCCAAAGTATCTTCACCATGGGTATCTGCTTATTTCGAAGCGTCTTAATACTCCGCTCCAAGATCTTGACGGGTCTCTCCACATAACTCAGATTGGGTTGCAACTCCAACGGTTCCTCATTGAGTACATGACTCGGATCGGGATTGTACCTTTTTAACTGAGAGACATGGAATACGTCATGCATCCCGGTTAGACCATCAGGTAGATCCAATCGGTAGGCAACCGGTCCAATTTTCTCCAATATTGGGAATGGTCCCAAATACCTAGGACTCAACTTCCCTCCTCTCGGATGTTTCAGGATTCTTCTGCTAGGAGTCAACTTCAAGAATGCACAGTCACCTACTTGGAACTCCAATTCCCTTCTCCTAGAGTCTACATAACTCTTCTGTCTGCTTTGCGCTGCCCTTTGCCTTTCCCGAATTAACTTAATCTTGTCCGTCATCTCCTGAATGCATACTTCACCAGTCTTTTTAACGTTCCCTTCTTCTGTCCATCCCCAGTATATCGGTACTTGGCATTTTCGCCCATACAGTGCTTCGTACGACGCCATTCTGATCGACGCCTGATAGCTGTTGTTATATGCTAACTCCGCATGCGGTAAAGACTCAATCCACTTATCTCTAAAGTCCAAGATACATGCTCGGAGTATGTCTTCCAGTATCTGAATGACTCTTTTGGATTGACTGTCTGTTTGCGGATGAGCAGAGGTGCTGAATTTCAGGTTCGTGCCCAAGGACTCCTGGAACTTACCCCAGAACCTTGAAGTGAATCTAGGGTCCCTATCCGACACGATGCTCGATGGTACACCATGCAACCTTATAATTTCTCGGGTATATGTCTGAACCAACTTTTCCATCGAGTCCCTTACGTTTACCGGTATGAAGTGCGCTGTCTTGGTCAATCGGTCCACTACCACTCAGATCGCATCTTTGTGTGACTTGGTCATCGGAAGGCCAGTCACAAAGTTCATGGTCACCTCTTCCCATTTCCATTCGGGAATCGGTAACGGTTGCAGTAACCCTGCAGACTTCTTATGTTCCATTTTAACCTTCTGGCACGTCAGGCAGGTTGACACATGTTGAACTATATCCCTCTTCATTCCAGCCCACCAATATTTCCTCTTCAAGTCCTGGTACATCTTTACCTTCCCAGGGTGTATGGTATATTTGCTCTTGTGTGCTTCGTCCAGTATTCTCTTCCTTAAGTCTTAGATGTCCGGTACGCAAATCCGGCCCCGAAAGTACAATACCCCTTTCTCATCGGTTCGGAAGTCGCCTCCTCCTCTCGCGATCTCTTTCTACCTGAAAGTTTGAAATTCTGCACTGCCCTGTTGACCTGATATAATTTCCTGGTCCAGCTCGGGTTTCAGGGTCAAGTTGCTCATGCAGATCTTCCCCTCTTGCACTTGCGCCTCCTTCTCCAGGATATCCTGGACTGCCGACACTTCCTGTATTCTCAAGTGTGCCATTTTCACCTTCCGACTTAGAGCGTCGGCTACCACATTCGCTTTACCCGGATGATAGTTAATAGGGCACTTATATTCTTCCAGGAACTCCATCCACCTACGCTGCTGGAGATTCAAGTCCTTTTGCGTGAAGATGTACTTCAAGCTCTTATGGTCCGTAAAAACCTCGTATTGTGCACCATACAAGTAATGTCGCCATTTCTTCAAGGCGAACACTACAGCTGCTAGCTGTAGGTCATGCGTGGGATAATTAACTTCGTGCGGCTTTAGCTTCCTAGATGCATAAGCTATGACTTTCCTTTCTTGCATCAGCACAGCTCCTAGTCCTTCCTTGGATGTATCTGTATAGAGTGCATAGGGCTTATCAGCCTCGGGCAGGCTGAGCACGGGTGCTGAAATCAACCTCCTCTTAAGTTTTTGGAAGCTCTTCTCGCACTTCTCACTCCAAGCAAAAACGACATCCTTCTTCAACAGTCGTGTCATTGGTGAAGCTAAAGTGGAAAAATTTTTAATGAAACACCGATAGTACCCGGCCAACCCAAGGAAACTTCGTATCTTGGTAATGTTCTCCGGTTGTTTCCAATTAGCTATGGCTTCTACCTTAGCAGGGTCCACCCTGATCCCCTCCTTGGATATCACGTGACCAAGGAAAGATACTGAGCTCAGCCAAAACTCACACTTACTGAACTTAGAGTAAAGCTTGAATTCCGTCAGCTTCTCTAGGACCAATCGTAAGTGCTCCGCGTGGTCCTCTGGATTTTTGGAGTAGATCAAAATGTCATTAATGAATATAACCACGAACTTGTCCAAGTATGGTTGAAAAATGCGATGCATCAAATCCATGAATACTGCCGGTGCGTTGGTTACACCGAATGGCATTACTACAAATTCGTAATGGCCATACCGCGTGTTGAATGCAGTCTTAGGAATGTCTTCTTCTTTGATCCTCACCTGATAGTATCCTTGCCGTAGGTCCAATTTCGAAAAGCAAGCAGCGCCTTGCAGTTGATCAAACAACTCATCAATCAAGGGTAGAGGGTATTTATTCTTGATCGGTAGATTGTTCAGTCCTCGATAATCGATACATAGCCTCAGGGTTCCATCTTTCTTCTTGACAACAACACCGGGGCTCCCCACGGTGACGTACTTGGCCGAATGTAGCCTTGCCTTAGCAATTCTTCCAATTGCTCCTTCAACTCCTTCAACTCTGTCGGTGCCATCCGGTAGGGGGTTCTGGATACCGGTTCTGCTCCGAGAATCAGATCCACGGTGAACTTAACTTCCCATTCAGGGGGTAGGGAAGTGAGCTCCGTAGGGAACGCATCCAAAAAGTCTTTCACTACCTCCGTACTTTCCAAGGTACACTAGTCTTTCGGTTTGTTTAGGAGATACGCCAAATATCCCGTACATCCTTTCTTGAGTAACTTCCAGGCTTTAGCTCCAGCAATAAGAAATTTCAGTTCCTTCGTTCGCTTGCCATTGAATTTAATTACATCCCGACCAGGTCTCATAAACTACACCGTCTTAATCTTACAGTCCACACGAGCTCCGTGCTTCGACAACCAGTCCATGCCCAAGATCAAGTCATAACCGTCCATGGCCAGGATTATAAGGTCGGCCTCCAGAATCTCCTTCCCAACCTCAACTCCACAACTTCCCATTTTCTTGCCTGTTTCTACCACCTTTCCCAAGGGGGAACTAACTACTAGGGTATAAGGTAGCTCATTTCCTTCCCAGCCCAAACGTGAAGCACATACTTTACTTACATAAGAGTATGTAGATCCTGGATCTATCAGAACATTAACAAGACAACCCTGGATAGAAAGGTTACCTTCGATCACGGCGGCGTCTGCTCCAACTTCTTCTCGGTTCAGGGCAAAAACTTTGGCCTTCACCTAGGGCTTCAGGCCTCCCGCTCCGGCTGGTCCAGCAGCAGTGCCTCTATTTCCTCCCATTGGTTGGGCCGGCACGGTCTGCTCAGTCCTTAAGGGTTTGGGGCAGACGTTTCTCAAGTGTCCCGGGTCTCTGCAATTGAAGCACCTCCTCACACCCCCATTACCCCAACAGTTTCTTTCGGTGTGGCCCCACTTCCCACACAGCCGGCAATTCAGGCTGTCTTGCATCGGTCCCGCTACTGGCACTCGAGGCTGCTTACCCCGATTTCCCCACGGCATAAAGGTCGCAGGTCGCTTATTGCCGGAAGGCCTCATAGGTGGACGACTTGGTTGGAAAGGTCGGCTCACCGGTCGGTGCCGATCTTCGTTCTCCGTCCGAGAAGCTGCGTCCACCGCGGCAGTGTACGATGTAGGCAGCGATGGGGCTAACGCTTTCCTCAACTATGGCCTAAGCCCTTTCACGAATTGCAGGGTGCGCTTCTGCTCCATGTCTACCAAGCACTTGCACTTGGACAACTGCATGAATCAGGCTCCATATTGGGCCACGGTCATGCCTCCCCGCCTGAGGGTCTGGAATTCGTCCTCCCTCTTCTCAGCCACCCATCGAGGAATGTACTCGGCCCAGAAAGCCTCCGTAAAATCGTCCCACGTCCATTCCTGCTCCTCCTTATCCCAATCACCCCGTACCCGCTGCCACCATGCTCGAGATGGTCCCCTCAGCCGAAAAGTAGTGAACTTCACTATCCTCTCTTCCGAGTACTGCAAAGTAGCGAAAATGTCCTCCATCTGCTCAATCCATTGCTCGGATTTCTCATCCTGTTCCACCTCCCCCTAGAATATGGGAGGCTGGAACTTTAGGAAATGCTCCAGAGCCTCATCCTTTCCCTGCGGTGGTTTCCTGGCCACCTTGTCCACTCTTTCAGTCAAGTTCTGTAGAATCAAGGCCATCTTCTCAAAAGCCTGACCCATGGTCACCTCCCGAGACCTCTCCGAAGCCAATTCCTGCTTGCGTGGCAGGTGCTCCTCCACGTCGGGGGTGGAACGATGCATCTGCTCAAATTCCGGGGTGGAGGATGCACTCTCCTGCACCATTCTGCTATGCACAACTATTCGGCGTCTTGGTGCCATCTTAATCACATTCACTCAGGGTCAGTTAGTTACCAAGGGGAAAAGAATATGCTTAGATGCATGATCAGTTGATAGCAATGTACTCATCTAAAAGATAATGTGATGATAACGTGTAGAGATAAATCAAGTAGTAAACAAAACTCATGATTGTCATATAAACCATTCTTTGCAGAAAAGATGGGGTCATCTCATACGATACCCTTTTTATTTAAAATGATAAATAGGCCCTATGAGCCACATGCTCACTTAAAAGAGATAAACAAACAAAAGTATGCAAATTCCAAAGAAAGAAAAAGTAAAAGCTGCTGGTCTTCTATGTTTGACTCTCCCTAGTTTCAATAGAAGTATCGGAGTCGTCAGAGGCCGGTTCCACCAGCCATCCCACGGAACTATCAGGTCTCCCTATGTAGTTCCTCGCAAATCCAACACTCTCACTGGACTGCCCTGACTCACCCTCTCAGCCTCTCTTGGCTCTCATGGCTGTCTCATAGAGCTCATCCAATGCTAATCTAACTATACCCTTCGGCGCAGACCTCTCACTCCCCAAGTTAGATGGATCAACCAACCTCTTTCCCCTTAGCATGGCATCTACGCCCAGTCCATATCGGAGTCCACACCCCTTAGGACTCTCTTCCAGCATCCTCGTTCCCGAATCTACCCCTCCTAGAGCAGACTGCCTACTGTCTCTCTCTCCCGAGACAACCTCTATTACCTCCTCATCCTCTCTTTCTACCCCAACCATCTCTCCCTCATTCTCATCGTCTCCCTCATTCCCTAGCTCATCTACCTCTCCCTCACTCAACTCCGTCATCTCCTCATCTCCCTCATCTTCCCCTAGGCTCTCCTCGACCTCTATCTCCGTCTCAACCACCGAGTCGTCTAGCACTGACGTCTCATGCTCTCTCTATGAATCAGACGCGGGGGGATCGGCTATGAGTAGTGGGGCAGGTGGATTCCCGCAGCCAGCGGCCAGTCTTTGACAGCCGATACAACTCTTTTGACCATTCTATGAACAAAAGGTAAAAATTAGTACCAGATTAGAATACTAAAGAAAATAGAACCCCAAAAGTCAAGTAATCGCCTAAACCATGTCTCTGATACCACTTGTAACACCCCACAACTACGTACCCTAAAAGGGCGAGGATGTCGCCCTGTCCCGTAGGACAAGAGGTCTTTAGAACGAGGTATAAAATATAAAGGCAATCTCCAAAAGGATCAACTTAGATAAATCAAGAAATACTCTTATTACGTCAGGCTCAACTTGGAGCAAAACGAAATAAAACAAAGATTGTTCAGAAGTATAAATGACAAAAGTCCTCTAAAAAAGCATAGGAAAAATAGCCAAAGCCTCTACTATCAAGCCCCACTGCCTCAACACAATCTATCTCCCGAAAACATGATGTAAAACAGTGTGAGAATAAATCTCAGTAAGTCCTGTGTGTGCACATGGTGTTTTGAACAGTACGTGTATGCAAAGTGTAAAACATTTATAGAAATAATTTGCCAAGTCATAAACAATCTCTTTTCGCAATGAGTGGGTTTTTCTCATTGTCACACTTTGTACAAAATAAATCCTCCACTCGAATAAACAGTCATGTCACAACACGTTGGGCTCCATGAGAACAAAATGGCCAAGGCACCACACTTTGTGCACCTTGTTCGGACCAGATTACCAAACGTTGGGTGTTCTGATCAAGGTGAGTGTACAGCCCACCGGGTGAGATACTCCTCCGTCTCTACACCCAACAAAACCATCCGGGTGTCCATACCGGGAATATAAGTGATACCATACCAGGTACACATGCTATCTCGGACTGGCCTGACCAACCAACACTGTCGCCTTTTCAAGCAGCGTTCATCTTCTGGAGGTGGCCTCTTGCCAGAAGACTTATGCTAGCCCTCCAAGACTAGTATTGTTAGCCTACCATTATTGAGTACTCAACGAACATATTCGTCAATTCCTAATTCAAAATATTTCCAAATCTTGGCTTTGTAAAACGTGGTTTTCTTTAAAAGAAATTTCTAAAAATTTATGGAAAATAATAGTTTTCTTGCTAAAATCATTAGTTTGACAAAACCGTTTAAAGAATAAATATCCACGTTTACAACCCAAGCAAACATAGTTTAACAATAGCTTTACAAAGCTTCAACAACATAGACTTGCCATGACAACATTTAACAAAAGAGTTTATATAAGGTCTTACCATCAAAACGTTTAATAAAAGAGTTTATGCAAGGACTTACTTGATATGCCTCGGATAAACGTGATAAATTCACAGCTGGCTTTCCTCAATTATCCTCCTGATCTAAACTATATAATATCATGATCAGGGTCTCAATTAATTCAAACATGCTCTAATCCCATTTATTTTCACAACAATTTGCAATCCCCTTTTTAATTCCAAGTAAGCTATTCAATCCCCATAGATCATATACCATGACCATATGTTCATCCAACTAATAAACTCCATTAAACTTTACTTTCGGCATCAAGGGAGGGTATTCCCTTACCTTGCAACTACCAGGTAATGAGGTCTTGATGCTCCTATGGTGATCGTCCCGAGTTCGCTTGAGAAGAAGAGAGAAGCTACCTCCTTTGCTCCTCTTGACCGAAAATTAAGGAAGAAGATGAAATCAGCCTCTATGGGGCGTGATTTAAGGGTAGAAGAAAGAGAAAAGAATCATTAGAGAAAACGGCATCAAGAGGTTGAAAGGATTTGTGCTTACCTTAAGGTGTGTTCGATTTTTGCTTGGAATAGCTCTTGAGTTTTTGAAAATTTGCAGAGAGAAGTTGCTGAAATTTTTGTGTAGAATGGAGAGGGTAGACGGTTGCTATGCTTTAGAGTTGGAAAAGATTGGTTTAGGGTTAGATGGTGATGTTTAGAAAGACTCCTAATGGCTTTAGGTTTCTTGGACAGCAAGGGCGAAATTTCAGCTTGTTGTGCCCTTTGATGCTGGCCGAATTTGGGAGGGTGTAGTGGAGGAAAATATTCTGCAATTTGCTCCTCTGTGCTGGCCGAAATACTGCTCAAAATAAGGCTGAATGTGTTCAGAATTTTGGGCCAAAAAAGGTAGAGTTTGTGTGGGTGTTGATGACTGAAAAATCCTGCGCAAGCTGTGCGAAAATTTCTGTGCAGGAGTAACAATTTCTGGACAATTTCGGCTGCTGTTTTGACGAAATCCCAGAGGAGAAGAGTGGGGTTTTTAGGTGCTGGAATTTGGCTTAATCAACAAAGAGTTTTGGTAAGTTTTGGAGTGCAAAATTTCGTGTGTTTTGGAGTGCAAAGCTGGACGAAAATTCTGTGCAAGCTGACCAATTTTTTTTGGTTTCCAAGCTGCCAAAAATCAGTAGTTTTTGGTGATAGAAATTCTGGTTTTGTGCAGCTAAGGTAGTTGAATTGTCAAGGAGTGTTCTAGGTGTTTTGTGCTAGGATTTACAGAGTTGGATTATAGCTAAAGAGGGCTGGAATTTCGGACAGCTTGTGTTGATACAAAGCTGCCGAAATTCATCTAGGAAAAGGAAGAAAATCCTAGTTGAATTTGGTTTGAAATAAAATCTGATTTTATCAAGGATTTGTATAGGATTTCCTCTAGTCCTAGCAGAGTTTGGATTGAGCTAAAAGTGCTCCAAGGTGGCAGACAAAATCTAGAAAAATTTCCAGAATTTTTCCAACTTAAGGGTTTCGAAAATTCAAGGGAACAAAAGCTGAAAATAAAACAAACTTTATCCTTATCTAAAATCCTTGAGCCTAGGAGTTAAATATAGAGTCTTATTCCTATAAAAGTGACGTTTAAACCCAAAGAAAATATCTAAGACTTTAGTTAAAAAATTTCTCTAAAATAATTAAATAAATAAAAGGATTATGGCTAAAATTCTTGAAGAGGTAAAATAAGATTCTTCCCTAATACGTTCCCTAACTCTAATATTCATCAAGAAGAGTTTTATACCACTTGAAATTCTTCAAAGTGGCACCTAGCTAGGGGTTTCCAGCCAAGGCATGAAGAATACTAGAAAAGGAATTCAAAAGAAAGCTGAAAATTTTCAAGAGATAGGATTCGAACTTGGGCCACCAAAGGAAATCACCAACCTCCCCGCTTTTCCAAAACAACTCCAATACTAATCTTTCCCACAATCAATTCTCACCACCCTAATACTCACCCTTCCAAGTCTTCGACCAAACCTCTCTTATCCAAATCTTTAACAACACAACTATTTCACATCAATTAATTCAAATGCAAGAGCAACGGAAAAATTCACATGCATCCATGCAAATAAAATTATTCTAGCTACCACATAAAATGCAAGATGCTATGCAATGCATGACTTTTCCCTATAGTCAAAGGTGGTTTTGGGCGGGGTATTACACACATAAGGGAGAACGGGATATAAAAAACATAAAAATAAAGATGCCACAATTTTAGGGTAAGAGTGATCCTGAGGTGTACTTTGAGTCGGAAAGAAAAATGGAGATTTAATTTGACTACCAGGACTATAGTGAGAGAAATAAAGTGAAACTTGCAGTTTGGGTTTTTTAGAATATGTATTGGTATAGTGGGAGGAGATTTTGGCTATTTGAAGAAGAATGGGAGAAAATACAATTGGAACATGGGAATTTATGAAAAATCTCATGAGAGAGAGATTTATGCCACATCATTACTAAAACATGCTATATCAAAGACTTCAAGTGTTAAAACAAGGAAATAGAAGCGTTGAAGTTTATCACAAGAAGTTTGAGGTGCTGATGATGAGGGCAGTCATAAATGAAGAGCCATAGGCCACTAAAGCAAGATTCCTAAGTGGATTAAATCGGGATATAGCTAATGTAGTTAACTTGCACCTGTATGAAACTTTAGAAGAAATAGTTCATATGTCTATGAAAGTGGAGAAACAATTGAAGAGAAGGCCATTTGTGAAGAGTGGTACTAATGCCAACCTACCAACCAAGGAGAACAATAAACTGACTCCAAAAAAGGAAGGACCTTTGTGGGTAACTCCTAGAGAATTCAATAAAACTAGGAAGGAAGGAAGTAGAGATAAAGGTAAGGCAATCAAAAAGCCATGAAGTCGGGATACTAAATGTTTTTGTTTTTATTTTTTATTTATTTATTTATTTTTTGGATATGGACACACGACTCATGAATGCCCAAGTAAGAAGGTGATGGATACTAATGCATTTAGTGAGGTTTCATCTGAAGAAGAGAAAAGAGAAGACTAAGAAGATACTCAACTAGAAGAGGAGGCAACTAGTGAAGAGGGAGAAGAAGTTGGGCAAGTATGTGCATTGGTAGGAGTAGCTAGGAGGTCTCTAAATACACAATTGAAAAAGGATGAACATAAAAAACAAAGAGAAATTATCTTCTACACGAGGTGCCTCTTCAATAAGACTCCGTGTAGCGTGATCATTAATAGTAGAAGTTGCATTAATGTGAAAAGTGCCATTTGGTAGAAGAGATTGGATTGGAAACGAAGAAACATCCACGTCCTTATAAATTGCAATGGCTAAATGATAGTGGGGAATTGAAGGTTAATAAACAGGCTTTGATGGCATTTGACATAGGGAAGTACAAAGATGAAATATTTTGTGATGTTGTTCCAATGCAGGCTGGCCACTTATTTTTGGGAAGGCCATGGCAATATGAAAAGGGAGTTATACATGACGGAAAGAAAAATACTTCTATTGTGTATAAAGAAGGGAAGAAGTGTATTCGTTTGCAAATGTCTTCGAGCGAAGTGAGTGTAGATCAGAAAATTATAAGAGAGAAAGAGGGGAAAAAAAGAGTGTTCAAGAGAGTGAAAAGTGATGCGTAAATTTTAGGTGTAAATAATCAGACAATTTAAATCCATCCATAGATAAGTTTTAATTAAAACATTAATTTCCAAATTACACATATGAGTAAGTATACTCATCGCAAGTATAGTATAAGAAATTAACGAGTATCGATCTTCAAGGAACAACTGCCATTAGTTACAGTCTATTCTTTGTTTAATCGACCGAATAAAGTAATGAGAGAATAATAAAGAAAAAATATATACAACTCAAGGATGAAAGAATATGCAATTTAGACAAATATTCTTGAAGACATGATAATGAATTTGATGCGTATTTATTAGGTATAAAAATCATAAAAAAATAAGCACATTTCCAATCAAGTTTAAATTAAAACGTTAACCTAAATTACACATATAAGCAAGCGTACTTATCATTAACATAGCATAGGGTTCAAACGAGTGTCGATCCTCCAGGAACAAGTATGCATTAATCACTTTTCTTTCATTGTTTAACCGACTCAATAAAGTGAAAAAGAAATAAAAATAAAAATAATATAATATAATATAATATATACATGTCAAGGATGGAGAATTATGTAACTCAAACCATTATTCTGACAAACATGATCTTAAAGTACCTAATCATTATTATAATTAATTATTCTCTTGGCATCATGAAGGATTAAGATAGATTCACTTCTTTGGTCAATCCATGAAATCACTATCTTTTAGATAAATTAGCATTTCTTGGTCTCATCTCAACTAATTCACCCAAAAAATGAATTAAACACGATCCTTGATTAAATTTTCTTGGTCTCGGCAAACTTAAAACATGAAATTAATCAATGAATCTTTGGTTTCGACAGACATCAACTAACCTTTAATTATTAGTTCTCATCAATTAACCCCCTTGGTCCAGTATATTAATCGACAACAAATATGAAATTAATGAATTGAAGCCACCATCAACCCCCTTAGTCCAGTAAGTTAATGGAAAGGAACAACCAACTAATCTCGTAATAAGCACAAGTAATTAAATACCAAGAAGAACAATCAATTAATCAAAATACCAAATAACTCTAAAAATCATAAATACCTAAAACAATATCAAATTACAATAATACAATTAACACATCATTGTTCAAGAAAAAGAAAATAAAGTAAAAGAAAGTACTCATAAACAAGCCTCCTCCTACTTCCTTTGAAGACCTTCTTACACTATCCTCCTTAATTTAGCAGAATTCCTCCTTGATTTGAGTGATTTTCTATTATGATCTATGAATTCCCCCATTTCTCTTTGTGTTTTCCATCTATTTATAAGTTTAGGAAGTGCCTAAACTTGTTGGTGTAGGGTTTTTGGCCGATTAGAAGTAGGAAGACACTAAAATTTTGTAGATTACCAAAAATCGCATGCAAAAAAATCAAGGCACCGCCATAACATCAGGTCACAGTCGGCGCCGCCTTGGATGCCTAGAGCCGGCGTCGGTTGTGTTCTATTTTCTTAGTTGTTCGCCGATTTTTTTCTTGATTTCTTCGCAATGTTTTCCTGAGTGCAGCTAGCACCAGTTCTAGCTTCCCAGCCGGCACCAGTTCGGTTCTCTTTCGGACGTTTCACTGATTTCCCTGTCACCTTGAAGTGAATGCCAGCAGCATGTGGCTAGCGCCGGTTCCTCTGCCTTGTCTGGTGCTGCTTCTGTTCTGTTTTGCGACGTTTTTGCCTTATTTTATCCCTAAAATCTAAAATAATGCACAAAATACTTTTCCAAGGGTAAAGTCTCAAATATGAAGGAATATGACTAGTTATTGAACAAAATGCATCACAAAATATTTTCAAATAACTAGGAAAAATATGACTAATTTAAGCCCTATCATTTCCCCCACACTTAGCTCTTTGCTTGTTCTCAAGCAAAGTATCAAAGACAAGTAGGAAAAACACAAGTTTTGATAAAATCACACAATCTATTTCAAAATTGTATTCCAATGCTTTCTTCATTCAAGACAATAAAACACATGATACTACATCCTTCATAACAAATGCAAAACTTGTGTAAGTGAATAGTGACTAGTAGAACCATCTCAGTACTTAACATCATTCTCAAACTATTGGAAAGAATTTAGTTCAAAAAGAATATGTATTCCATAAGCTTACTTTTCATACACTCTCTCCACTAATCTGAGACATACCATGATTCTACTTAGGTCAAGTAGGAATTTGAAGCTTGTAATGTAAGGCTAAAGGCTTGTAATATAGCTTCCAAACGAAGGATATAGGAAAATCAAATATCAAAGAAGATGAGAGTTCGCAAGAAAAGGATAAACACAATGTATCAAGAAATTCCAAACCCTTCTTGCTCTCTTATTCCAAAATCAATCAAAACACATAACCTTGTGTTGCAATTACAGTACAATTCAAGCAAATCCTGCATTTTCATCAATCATTCTCAACTCATCACTACTTTTTTTCCACAAGATCATTCAAACATTTCAAAAATGGTGCCAAGAACTTGATGTGAGCTTAAGTTTTTCAGAAATACCTATAGCTCAACCACCATTCTTCTTGTGATCTTTCTTTTCTTTCTTTTTCAATTTTTCTTTTTCTTTTTCAAATGCTGCTATTGTTTCTTTCTCAATTTTTCTCTTTCCATCTTTTCTAGCAGTTTTTTGTTTTCTTTTTGCTTTCAATCTTTCGTTTTCTTTTTCTTCTCTTTCTTTTCTCCTTTCCCAACTCAACACAACTATTGATGCATGACTGAAAGTAACAAGTCATGATCTTTCCACAAGTATTCTCCCTCAACATTCTTCTACATATATTTTTATCCATCAAGAGCAATCAAATATTTGGAAGAATTATTCAAACTCTTAGCAAGATGTAATGGACAAAGTATAATAACGGGTTTTAAGAAAAAAATTTTTACCATTTGGTTTCAAAATAGGCACTAAGGATAATATAAAGATAGGTAGGCTTGAAAAGCTCAAACTATCCAAAGAAGGCATATTACCGTCATTCCTAAGTTAAATTATGAATGTCTTTCTTATTTCACCTCGAGAGGTATTCAAGTAAGTTTTAGAATGCTCAATGAATTTTAGTGGAAAAACAGGTTTAAGAACAATGTAAAGCATTTGATAAAAAAACTACTTAGTCCAAGTGCGTGCAAAAAGTCATGCATAAGCCATAAATGATATAGAACATATGCTCTATGATCTATCACAAAGACATGCATTAAAAATGCCTCTTGAAATCTCAAAGAAAATCAGAAAAATTTAAAAAAAAATTTGCTCTCAAACATGGATCCAAAGAAGAATTTCTAGAAGATTATAGAAGAATCAAAAAGATTATGAAGAATAGAAGAATTCTCAATCTAACCACTCTCCAACACTTAAATTGGATATTGTCCTCAATGGACAAATAAATAGAACAAGGAATTAAATGCCATGGGACCAAAAATAAAGGGGAAAAGATAAGAAAGAAATTACTTCCATTCATTGTGCATGCTACTGTACAAGAGTTGAGTTCCTGGAGAAGGAGACATTGGCAAAGTACCTAAAAAGAAAAATACAAAAGAGTACACCAAAGCATAAAACTAGAAAAGAGAAATAAATAAAAAAAAGAAAAAAAATAGTACACAAAGAAATGTATAACACAAAATAAAGAAGGTAAGAGAACCCAAGAAGTTTTATTTTTCAGTTTCAAAGAGCACCACTACCTGCTCGGAATTGGGAAGACTTTCACCAACATAGCGCTTCACGCAATTGCGATTGACTTTGAAAGTGCCCCTAGTGGGGTGAGTAATTTCAAGGACATAAAAAAGGAATATCTTACTTACCGTGTATGGACCCAACCACCCAAATTTCAACTTATCGGGAAAAATTTTAAAGCAAGAATTGAATAAAAATACTTGATCGCCTTTTGCAAATTCGGGTTATTGAGTGAGATGCTTATCATGCCACTTTTTGACCTTTTCCTTATACCTCATTAAATAATCATAAGCATCCTCCTGCAACTCCTCCAAAGCTGTGAGTTGGAGCAACCTTGACTTCCCAGCTGCCTCAAGATTAAGGTTAACAAGTTTAATGGCCCAATAAGCTTTATGCTTAATTTCAACAGGTAAATGACATACTTTTCCAAAAACTAACCGAAAAGGAGTCGTGCCAATTAGGGTCTTAAAAGCTATCATGTATGCCCAAAGAGTGTCATCTAATTTTAGACTCCAATCCTTCCTAGTATGGTTAACAATTTTTTCCAAAATTCTTTTGATTTCCCTATTAACCACTTCGACCTAACCACTTATTTGGGGATGATGGGGGTGGCAAACTTATGGTGCACTCCCAAATGTTTGAGAACTTTGTCCATTTGAATATTACAAAAATGAGTTCCCTTATCACTAATGAGAACCTTAGGTACACCAAAATAGGTGAACAGTTTTTTTAGAAATTTTACCACCACCCTTGCATCATTAGTTGGTAGAGCTTATGCTTCTACCCATTTAGAAATATAATCCACTGCTACCAAAATGTACTTATTACGTAAAAAACTCAGAAAAGGTCCTATAAAGTCTATTCCCCAACAATCAAATACTTCACATGCTTGAAAATTTTGTAATGGCCTCTCATTAGATTTAGATATGGTACCTGTGCATTGACACATATCACAACTTTGAACAAACCTGTGGGCATCTTTGAACAATGTGGGCTAATAGAATCCAAACTCAAGCACCTTTCATGCAGTGTTGTGGACTTAGTAGTGGCCTCCAATAAGTCCTTCATGACAATGTTGAAGGATATTCTCCCCTTCCTTAAAGTCCACATATTGCCAAATGATTTGGTCCACACAACACTTAAATAGATAAGGATCTTCCCAAAAATAATGCTATACTCCAGAGAGGAATTTTTTCTTTTGTTGCATTGTGAGATCTTTTGGAATAATTCCTGCAACCAGGTAGTTAGCAAAGTCGGCAAACCAAGGGGTGTTTGGAATCTCACCTTCTATGAGCAAAAGTTGTTCATTCGGAAAGGTGTCCTTGATGTCCTCCTCTAGTAATGATTCCAAATTGGGATTATCTAGTCTTGACAAATGATCCGCAGCCAGATTTTTCGCACCCTTTTTATCCCTAATTTCCAAATCAAATTCCTACAATAATAATACCCATCTTATCAATCATGGTTTGGAATCATGTTTGGTTAGTAGGTACTTTAGGGTAGAATGGTCCGTATAAACAATGACTTTGGACAAAATAAGATAAGCATGAAATTTATCAAAAGCAAACAATATGGCGAGCAATTCTTTCTCCGTTATTGTGTAGTTTTCTTAAGCATCTGTCAAAGTCTTGCTTTTATAGTATATGGGTAGGAAGTTCTTATTCCTCCTTTGTCCAAGTACTGCACCTACTACAAAATCACTAGCATCACACATTAGTTCAAATGGAAGAGACCAATCAGGTGCAATCAAGAGGGTGAATTGATCAATTTCTCCTTAAGCATGGTGAAAGCATTGAGATAGTTTTCATCAAAATTAAACATGGCATCTTTTTCAAGTAAAGAGGTAAGCGGTTTGGAAATTTTTGAGAAATCTAAGATAAACCTCTTGTAAAAACCTACATGACCAAGAAAGCTCCTTATAGCTTTCACAGAAGTAGGAGGGGGCAGTTTCTCAATCGTTTCAATTTTTACTCTATCAACTTCTATACCCCTTGAAATTTTATGCCCCAATAGAATACTTTCTTACACCATAAAGTGGCATTTTTCCCAGTTAAGTATGAGGTTAGTCTCTTCACATTTTGCTAGTACCTTTTCAAGATTAGATAAACATAAGTCAAATGAATCACTAAAAACTGAAAAATCATCCATAAATACCTCCATGATGTCCCCCACGAGCCCTTCAAATATAGCTGTCATGCACCTTTGGAATGTTTCAAGGCCATTGCAAAGACCAAATGACATTTGACTATATGCAAAAGTACTATATGGACATGTAAAAGTGGTTTTCTCTTAGTCCTCAAGAGCTATAGAGATTTGTAGGTAGCCATAAAATCCATCCAAGAAACAATAGTATTCATGTCTGGCTAATCGTTCCAACATTTGGTCAATAAAAGGGAGAGGGAAGTGGTCTTTCCGAGTGGCTTTGTTTAACATCCTATAATCAATGCAAAACCTCCAACCCGTGACCAATCTCATGGGGACTAGCTCATTTTTATCATTGGGGCTTACCATCATTCCTTCCTTCTTTGGTACCACTTGAGTAGGACTCATACAAATACTATCAGAAATAGGGTAAATGATACCTGAATCTAGAAGCTTAATCACCTTATCTTTTACCACTTTACTCATATGTGGGTTCAACCTACATTGGGTTTGTACTACGGGCTTTGCACATTTTTCCAACAAAATCTTGTGAGTGCAAAAGGATGGATTAATTCCCTTTATATTAGTGATTTTCCATGCTATAACTCCCTTATATTTCCCCAACATACTTACCAATTTGGTTTTTTGCTCTTTAGTGAGATCTTTGGCAATGATCACAAGCAATTTATGTCCTTCAGCTAAGAACACATATTCCAAGTGCTCGAGTAGGTCTTTTAGATCTAATTTGAAGGCTCCTCTATAGATGATTTCATTCTCCCCAAACTGATTTTCTCAATTTTTTCAATACACTTTATTCCCTCCTCATTAATAGAGTCCTCCAAATATGCTATTGAAGTTTCCACCAACTTCTCCTCTAATGTTTTTTGCATAAACTCCAAAATAGGTTCGTTAAGAGTATCAATTCTTAAACATGAATCATCAGAAGATAAAGGGTGTTGTATACTGTTGTGGATTAGAATGACCACTTCCTTATCCCCAACCCTAAGTGTCAACCTCCCCCATGAACATCAATTAATGCCTTTTCTATAGCTAGGAAGGGTCTACCTAAGATTAAAGGGACCTTGGAATCTTCATGCATGTCAAGAATAACAAAATCCACTAGAAATAAGAATTTATCAACTTTTACCGACACATATTCTATTATACCCCTAGGATATTTGATAGATCTATCTGTGAGTTGAATACTCATCCCAGTGGGTTGGGGTTCTCCTAGGCCTAGCTTTTTAAATGTTTTATATGGCAATAAATTAATGCTAGCACCTAAATCAGCTAATGCATTACAAAAATTAAGAGTACCAATTAAACATAGGATAGAAAAACTCCTTGGATCATTCTCTTTGTGTGGCAAATTTGGGTTGTCCTGCAATATGGCTAAACATTGCATGCTGGAGGCATGGTTCTCGATTGTACAGGATGGCTGGCGCCGGTTGTTCTCTTCCAACGTGCGCCGGTTACAATCTGTAATGTCGGGCAACTCCTTTCCACTCTGTAATGCGATCGCAGTTGTCTCCTATTTGCTTATTGGTGCTAGTTATTGAGATTTTAACACTATGTCAGTCAAAAATCAGATTTGTTTCTCCATATTGCAAATCATCTCCTCAAACGTCTCAAATGTGGAATCTATTTCTTAGAAACGTCTTGTGACATGGAAAGCAAATTTTCCAATTACTGTCTCAAGCTCTGCCAATTCTGGGGCTTTGAGTGTTATCTTAGAAGAATAATGGGGGTACTACCTCTCATTAAACCTCCTTTGGTTCCAATTTGCCATTCGCCTAAACATAGCAAATAGTTAGAGACCAAAATGCACCATTCAAACAGAATTAAAGGAAGATAAAGTTAGTCAAGTAAACATGGTCAAAGTTAGTAAGTTATATTACAATGATACACATGATACAAAAGTTACAAAAGATGTCACCTTATTACGAAAAGAACAATTGTACATATTTACATATTCACATATTTACCTATTTACATATTTACATGGTTAAATCAACAAAATCTGAGCTTTCATGATATTGTTCCCCGACAATGGTGCCAAAAACTTGATGCATATTTATTCGGGTATAAAAATCATATAAAAATAAGCACATTCCCAATCAAGTTTAAATTAAAACGTTAACCCAAATTACATATATAAACTAGCGTACTAATCATTAACATAGCATATGGTTCAAACGAGTGTCGATCCTCCAGGAACAAGTATGCATTAATTACTTTTCTTTCATTGTTTAACCAACTTAATAAAGTGAAAAAGAAATAAAAAGAAAAATAAAATAAAATAATATAATATATACATGTCAAGGATGGAGAATTATGTAACTCAAACCATTATTCTGACAAACATGATCTTAAAGTACCTAATCATTATCATAATTAAGTATTCTCTTAGCATCATGAATGATTAAGATAGATTCACTTCTTTGGTCAATCCATGAAATCACTATCTTCTACATAAATTAGCATTACTTGGTCTTGTTTCAACTCATTCACCTAAAAGATGCATTAAACACGATCCTTGATTAAATTTTCTTGGTCTCGGCAAACTTAAAACATGAAATTAATCAATGAATCTTTGGTCTCGACAGACATCAACTAACCTTTAATTACGAGTTCTTATCAATTAACCCCCTTGGTCCAGTATGTTAATCAACAACGAATATGAAATTAATGAATTGAAGCCACCATCAACCCCTTTGGTCCAATAAGTTAATGGAAAGGAACAACCAACTAATCTCGTAATAAGCACAAGTAATTAAATACCAAGAAGAACAATCAATTAATCAAAAGATCAAATAACTCTAAAAATCATGAATACCTAAAACAATGTCAAATTAAAATAAAATAATTAAAGCATCATTGTTCAAGGAAAAGAAAAAAAGTAAAAGAAAGCACTCATAGACAAGCCTCCTTCTTCTTCCTTTGAAGACCTTCTTGCACAATCTTCCTTGATTTGCTAAAATTCCTCCTTGATTTGAGTGATTTTCTATTATGATCTATGAATTCCCCCGTTTCTCTTTGTGCTTTCCATCTATTTATAGGTTTAGGAAGTGCCTAAACTCGTTGGTGTAGGGTTTTTGGCCGATTAAAAGTAGGAAGATACTAAAATTCTACAGATTACCAAAAATCGCATGCAAAAAATCAAGGCACGGCCTCAACATCAAGTCATAGCTGGCACTGCCTTGGCTGCCTAGAGCTGGCGCCGATTGTGTTCTGTTTCCTCAGTAGTTCGTCGATTTTTTTTCTTAATTTCTTCGTAATGTTTTCCAGAATGCAGCCGGCACCAGTTCCAGCTTCCCAATCAGTGCCAGTTCGATTCTGTTCCGGACGTTTCATTGATTTCTCCGTTGTCTCAAAGTGCATGCCAGTAGCACGTGGCTGGCACCGGTTCCTCTGCCCTGTCCGGCCCCACCTCTATTCTATTTTGCGACGTTTTTGCCTTGTTTTACCCCTAAAATCTGAAATAATGCACAAAATACCTTTCCAAGGATAGAATCTCAAATATGAAGGAATATGACTAGTTATTGAACAAAATGCATTACAAAATATTCTCAAATAACTAGAAAAAATATGACTAATTTAAACCCTATCAGAATTAATTAGCAAGTATCACAATAAATTATTATCTTGATATTATGAAAGATTTAACATAGACCCACTTTGCTTGCAATCCATGGAATTATTATCTTTTAGTTAAATTAGTAAACATATTATGTCTCAACTAATTAACCAAAAAATTGCATTAAAATCAACCATACATAAATTCTTATATTCTAGGTGATTTAAAGCATAAAATTAACCGATAAATCTATATTCTAGCAATCATCAACTAATCTTTGATTACCTAAATTCTTGACAATTAACCCCATTTTCAAGTAAGTTAAGAGATAACAAATATAAAATTAATTAAATTAAAACCACAATTAATCTTTTTTTCAAGCAAGTTAACAAGAAGAATCAATCAATCAATTTCTTAATAAAAACATGTAATCAAATATCAAGAAAAATAATCAATTGATCAAAGAACTAAATTAATTCAAGATCGTAAATCCAAGAATAACATCCAAATACAATTAAAGAATTAAACGCATCAATGTTCAAGAAAAAGAAAACAAAGGAAATAGATAGGTACTTATAGACAACTCCTCTCACTTCCATTAAAAAATACTCCTAAATCAATGCTTCTTAAGTACTAAATTTCTCTAGAGAAAGTATTGCATGGGTGCACTCTATATATTTGTCTAACTCTCCATGCGTGCACATTTTGCCTGAAGTGAATAGCCTCAACTTATTGGCGTACAAGCTTCCTAAAAATCATAAATAAAAAGAAGTAATTTCCTAATCTAAAATAGCTTCTAAATGAAAATAAGAAAGTCCACCGCCATTCCTTCAATTGGCTAAGTTGCTTAGTCAATCTTGAAGCCATCGAAGCCACTAAATCGAGCCATTGTTGAAGCTACAAAGCCACCTGAGCTAAATTGAAGCCTAGGCCATGAAAGCAGCTGAAGACATTTCCAAGCCAAGTTACTAAAAAGCCTGAGCCAATCTATGTTGAAGCCCATCTGAGCCAAAGTCTAGTGAGCCATTTCCTTTTTTTTCCTTGTCGATCTATTCTGGAGCCGATGAAAGCCGTTGAGCTGCAAAGCCACTTTCATTTTCTTCATTGAAGCCAGCTGCCCAAGCCATTTCTCTTTTGTCTTCTTGTTTTTGCTGAGCCGCAGCTAGCCAAGCCATAGCTCTTTTCTTGTTAAAGCCTCCCATGGCTTGTGTACATCCTTCCATTGCTACTTTCACATTTTGCTCTATTTTGTATTGGTTTTCCAGATGTGGGTCCGTGCCAGATTAGTCTTTTTGAGCTGGCGCTAAGTCTCTGCTAGAATTGCACAATTAAACTCCAAATTCATCTATTTTCCATCAAATCATAGAAAACTATTTCTATGAGCCAAATATTAAATAGAAAGGAATATGACTAGTTATTATCCCAAAAGTATCACAAAATATCCTTAAATAGCTAGGAAAATATATGTAAATTTAGGTCCTATCACATTCCCCCGCACTTGAATATTTGCTTGTCCCTAAGAAAAGTACTTAAGACAAAGCACACAAAATAAATTAGCTCTTCTGAAATTCATCCACGGCAAAGTCATACTTTTTTTTATCCAACATTAGATATAAATTTGCCATTCATTCAATCCTTTAGAAACATTTGTAAACTCATGCATTAAATCAAACATGTCAAGACCATCAAAATTAAGTTAAATAGGTTGATACTTTAGTATAAGAAAATTACTTCACCCTTCAAGCGAAGGCATAGATAAGACAAATTATATAAGTGAAGTTGTTTACCAATTCAAAACTCATAGAATTAAATTTGCGCAACCTTAAGTAGCTAAATAAGGAGGCACTCATTTTTTTCAATATAATTTAGGGAATTAGCCTAAAGAAAGTGGATTTCTCTTCACAACAGTATTGGCCTCCTTTTTGTTATTAACATTTTTTTCAGCATTTTTTTTCTTTCCTGTTTGCCTTCAGGATAGCCTCAAGAGAGTGCACCAAAAAATACTTCCTACTTCTCTCCATATTAATCCTATTTTTAGCAAAAGGTCTTTAATAAAATTAAAAATGAGAGCATTTTTCAACTCAATTCTTTTTCAGCTCGCATAACAATGATTTTTTTTACTCATTTTTTTTTCTAATGTTCACTTTTTTCTCATATTCTTTATTCTGAACTCAAAGTTAAACAAATTATAAATCTATGAAATAAGAATTAGACAACAACTGTTCTTATATTTCATCACATCATCCATAACCAGGAAGAGTAAAATAAAATTCAAATCCCAAAACATAACCAAGATTAACTTAAATTCTCAAGACTTAGCATGTTCAACTTAGTACACATGTTTATTTTAATAAAAATCCAACCAATTGAATGACCAATTCATATCCAAAGTCGAAAAGAAAATCATAACCTTATCATAGGCAAAACAACCTCATACCTAAAACCAATTAATCATGTAAACATTGAAAAAAATTGTTCTAAAGTCTTAAGAAAATCCATTTAATTTCAAAAAGATGAACTTAAGGAAGCATTGAATCCTTCCCCCATACTTAAATTGGACATTGTCCTCAATGGCCTAAAACATCACAGTAAAACATATCCAAGGGACCAAAAAGATAAAGACAGAAAAGAAAAAAAAGACTCCCCAAGGCTGACTAGCTCCAAGAAAAGTGAATTTCATCCTTCAAAAAGTTGAAAGAATTATTGTCAGCGAGAGAAGTGTGAATAAACCTACAAAAAGAAAGACAAACACACTAAGTAAAAGTATAGAATTTTTTTTAAAAAAACTAACAAAATAAAACAAATAAAAGAAAACTAAATGAAAAAGAAAACTAGAAAAATAAACAAAGTACTCAAAAACCCCTTGAAGTTGAGCCTCCAAATGGGCTTTTAGGTCCTCTATGTCAATCTCCAAAGTGGCTCTAGTGATCACATTCATCTTGATTTAGCTTGATATAACACAAAATTACATCATGTTGTTGCATGTTGGTCATAAACAGTTTTGCTCAACCACAACAATAAACACAGCTGTTAATAATGAAATTTTCAATAAAGCTCAAGAATACCAATTCAAAAGTTTTTCAAAATAACTCACTCTAAAAAAATGTTCCAACAACAATTCCTTCATAGATCAATTCCATAATTATAATAGCACAATTCCAATCCACAATTTCAACAACTCCAACAGCACCATTAAATACAAAGATAATATAACAGTAAGCTCACAAATTAGCCAAAATCATCATGAAGTCAAGAATTTCAGAAAAATGCATAGGTTGTAAAAGCTCCAAAAAAAAAAAAACAACTATATTTCCAAGTCGAGTAATTTTTTTTTTCAAAATGAAAAATAAAAAAAATCCAAAAATTCAAACAGGCTTGCAAAAATTAAAGAAGAAACTAGCACTACAAAAAATGCCTGAATCAGTGAGGGAAAATGGAAAATGGCACAACCATTGACTTTCCATCTCTAATCCGTCGCTGATTAGTGACGGTTCAGAGATAGTATAGAGCCCTTTCCAACTAGCGAGATAAGAGAGAATTCATATGTAATCTATTGCAAATATGCTACATATTGCAAGAGATTAGCAAGGGATGTAATCTCTCACAAATTGAGAACCCTTTCCAATTTTAAATGTATTAAAATAAATATCCGTAGCTAATCACTTGCAAATTTGCGAGGGATTAGCGAGGGATGTAATCTCTATATAGCTTAAAAGGCCATCACAAATCGCTTTCTGATTTGCGACAGATTTGAAATGTATTTGCGAGAGACTCTTCGATTTCCCTTGCTAATCCCTCATAAAATAATTGTCCGTCGCAAATCCCGATCTAGTTTGCAATGGATTTGCGAGAGCTTTCCTCATTTCTAGACATTTTCAATATTTTTTCCCCACGATACTTTATTAATATTAAAATTATTATATAATATCCTTATAAATGTTAAATTCTCTATTTTTTGTTGATTTGTAACCGATTTTATCAACTTCGTGTATACGTGTATTTATCTTGGACAATTCACGAAGTATAAATTTGTAATTACATGACATGTACTTCTCTACAAAATAGTTATATGTAGTATAAAATAGCTATTGTTCATTATATATATATATATATATATATATATATATATATGATACACATCATATGATCAATGGAATGCAAATATGAAGTGTAGCTTGGAATGATCGAGAGCTATGCTAATCTTTTTGTTCGATGTTCTACGGTGTGGTATCATATTATATTTGCTTAATAAATACAGTTTTGTGATTTAAAGATGTGAAAGCTATTCAGGAACTAATTAAACCTTGCAAATTAGTAAGTATCACCAAATCTACACTAAGTAAGCCTAGAAAACTATTGAAGATTATTTGGAATTTTCATTGGCAAAATATTTTTAATATTTTTTAAATAACTTGTTACTTTTGAGAAGAATTAGTTATGAATATATTTTCATAGAGAAATATCGATAAAAATACAGAAACTTCTACTTTGTTACTATAAATGATGAAATCCGTCGCTAATCCCTCCCAGTTTAGAGAGGGATTAGCGAGGGAATTTATATAGTGAGTGATTAGAGAGGGAAATAAAATTAGTAACTTAAAATGACATGGACATTTTTAGGCAGAATTTGAAAATCAAAATTTACATCTCTAATCACTTTCGAATCCCATGCAATTAGCGAGGGATTACCGATAGAAATTTCTAGCGACGAATTAGCGATGAATTCAGTAAAAATATGTCTCTCGTCAAAAATTAAACTGACCGTCACTAATCCCTCGTTGTATGGTTCTGTCGCTAATCCTTAGCTAAATCACACCAATAACACCCAGTCCCAAGGCTTTCTTCTTCCTCTCTTCCCTTTTGTGATCTTTTCCCCTTTGCTCCAATAGTATTTTCATCACCATCGACTACATTTCTTTGATACAAACTCTTACCCTTCTTTCCTTATTAATTTCTTTTCCTTATCTCTTCCTATAGGCCTCCTACTAATTCAGTTATCTCTATTGTTGCTGGCCTTTCGCCTATGGATGACCATTGCTACCGTCGCTAACTTTACTACCTGATATCTTGGTGTTGTAGCTCTAGTCTAAAGGTAAGTTGGGATTTTAGTTATTTTAGATTCAAAAAATTTGGCTGCTTAATGGATTGTTAAAAATTCTTCGGATATTGCTGTTGAATTTTGAATATACGTCTATCATATGTTTCGAGGGAAAAACATAATGGTTGACATTTTTGGAACTACCCAGTCGCGATTGAGTTCACTCAGTTGAGTGCAAATTGTTTAAGGAAGAATTTGCCAAACGACAGTGTCGCGCGGCCAAAAGAGAAAAAAAAAGTTGTGGTGACATTGCTTTCTCTTTCTCCTCTATGCTACAGTTTCTATGAACCAAAATTATTGGGGATTTTAATGATTCTCAATTTGTTGAGGTTGCTACTTGATTTCTAAAATTTTAGTTGCAAAGTTCTTTGTGAACTATTAGTTAAACGGCTCTTCTGGTGTTTGGGAATTTTGGACTTGATGCTAAATTGCGAGATGTTCTCACTACATTGTGGAATTTATTTTATGTTTTGGGATATGGGATTATGTTGTGTTCTATTAATGTGGTGAATATTGAAGTTTTTGTTTTAGAGATATTGAATTAGGTTGGAATTGCCATGTATTTTAGGGTGGATGTAAATTTAAATTCATGGTTTTTATGTTGATAAAGAAAATAAATTTTGTGTGGTGAATTTAAATTCATATTATGTGGGAGATTTTGAAATGCTTTTGCTTAGTGAAGTTTGGGATAGCTCTATTCAAGAGAATATGCACTTGTTGTTTCGAAGTTCTCTTAGGATATAACTGTAGCTCTATTTGAGACAAAAAGAGTTCAGGACATCACAAGGGTTCATTTGATATAAATTTTGTTGGAGAAATTTGCAAAATAAGAGATTAAGTTCATGAGAAGAATTTCTGTTTTCAAGCTGTTTGGTGTAGCTATGTTAATCAGCTACTCAGGGTATATTTCATGTGTTCTTAGCTTTCATTTGGTGTGTTTTTAAGTGAAGAAAAAGTAGATAAAAATGCTAAGACAGCTTATGCAAGGTTGATGTAAACTTGGAAAACAAAGCTAGATATATGGACTAGAAGAAATGCTGAAATGGTTTTGTTTCATAACTTGCAGCAATTGAATTATTGTGCTTGCAGGGTATTGAACTGAAGTAGCTACACATAATTACACCCTTAAGTGGTAGAAAATGTTGAGAGTTGATTTTCTGGGGTTTTGAGTACAAAAGAATTCACATAAATAAAAAGAACTAAAGCTATCTTTGTAAAATTGTCTTTTACCACTTTTAAAACCATGCCTTGTTTTAATGTTTTTAAGAAAGTTAGGTTGAAAGGATGGCTATTATCTAGAAACTATATGGAAGGAAATTATAGATTCATGAATTAACTATTATCTAGAATGGAGGACATTCTATATTTTTATACAAGGATAAGTTTATCATGTAACATGTTTCATAACTTTCTTTTACTATGCACCTGTCATGGATCTGTCATTCTAAATTGGTAAGGGTATATCTCATGGACAAACTATATATCTTGTAGCTTTTTTATGTTTTGTGTATTTTTTACAATGAATGTTGGGTGAATTGAGGTAGCTTAGTGCCTAAAAACATTCAATTTATAAGGGCAACTCTGTTAATTTTTTTTTTAAAAAAAATTAGAATACATAAGTTTAAACCTTTTTTAAAGTTAGGACTTTGATTGGAAACATAATATAGATACTTGATAGTTGATAGTATTTCTACGGTATCATTATTCAATCTTTCTTCCATAATTCATAACGAGTATATTAGGGTCCTTGACCTCCACAATCACCAAGGTTCTTCTTTCAAATTATAGAAGTGCTAATAAGCTACATGGTTATGGTAGAAAAAGATTCAAAACTTAAGCGCATACAATATTTATTTTGGATTAAATGTAGATGGATGATCGTAGTTGGATATATAGAAGACACATACAAGGGATTAAATGAATTATATCTGAGTTTGAACAAGGGGTCAAGCGATTCATTACTTATTATTTGTCAACTAGTCAAGCATCAGTTATAAGGTATCCACGTGAAAGGTGTAAAAACAAAGCGTACCTGTCTCTTGATGAAGTGGAGCTACACCTATACAGATTTGGCTTTATTGTTAATTATCGAAGATGGATTAGTCATGCTGAGGGTATTAATCTATCACCATCTGAGTTTGCTACAAGTATGACTTTAGTCAAGTTAGGCACTAATAATCGATTTCTAGATATGGTGATTGATGCAGTGGGACATCACTTTTTAGCTGAACCTTCATCATCCGAGTATGTTGTGGAACCACCTAACCTGGAAGCTTAGAAATTTTATAACATGCTTAAAGCTTCAAAAACTCCTATATGGGATGGAAGCAATAATCACAGTTCGTTATCAGTTATTTCTCGGCTTTTGAATATTAAATCTGAAAACAACGTATCGGAGAAATGCTTTAATTAGGTGATGCAATTGATTAAGGAGGTATTACCAAGTAGTAATAAGCTTCTGGATGACTTCTATCAAACAAAGAAGTTAGCATCCAGTCTTGGGCTACCTATTTAGAAGATAGGTGTCCATCCAACTAGATGCATGCTCTATTGGAAGGCCGATAGTGATAAGAGAGACTGCAAATTCTATAGTCATAGAAAGTATATGGTGAAGAAAAAAGTGGCAAAGGACAAACAATAGAAAGACATTCCTTTCAAAAAGATGTATTACTTCCCATTAACACCCAGATTGCAGAGATTGTTTGCCTCCAAAATAGCAAAACACATGAAATGGCATGTGGAGAGTCGACCGGAAGAGGATGTTATGAGCCATCCACGTGATGGTAAAGCTTGGAAACACTTCGATAGTAGTTATCCTAAATTTGCAATCGAAGTTTGGAATGTGCGTATTGGATTATGCACAGATGGATTTTCACTATTTGAAATATCAGGGAAACAACATTCTTGTTAGCCTGTTATTGTTACCCTATATAGCTTACCTCATTCGGTGTGCATAAGGGATCCATTTATGTTTTTTACAGTCATTGTTCTAGAACATAGGAATCCAAAACATAAAATTGATTTCTATCTACAACATTTGGTAGATGAATTAAGGATGATGTGGTTTTAGTGGAGTCTCGACATATGACATTTCAAAGAAACTGAACTTCTATTTGCGAGCAGCACTGCTTTGGACAATTAACGACTTCTCAGCATATGGGATGCTAAGTGGTTGGAGTACAACTGGCAGATTAGCATGTCTACATTACATGGAGCAGACAAAATCATTTCACTTGCAAAATAAATGTAAACAACCTTGGTTTGACTGCTACTGGCAGTTCTTAGCATTAGATCATCCATACAAAAGAGACACTAGGTCTTTTAGAAAGGATAAAGGTTGTGAGACAACACACCATGTATAATGCACTTCTAGAGATGCTATGTGGAATAGAGTGTGCCATTTACCAAAAATAATCGAGACAGCTATGGAGCTTGGTAAGGATATTGGCAGAGGCATCTAATATAATTAGGCTAAAAGGAGTATCTTTTGGGATTTTCCATATTAGAGAACATATTTAATTTCTCATAACATAGTTGTGATGCACAATAAAAAAATGTATTTGATAATGTCTATAACACAGTCATGAATGTAAAGAGAAAAACAAAGGATAATGTAAATACGCGATGTGATCTAGAGGTATACTGTGATAGACCTGAATTATTTGTGACTAGATTGGGTGATGGGAGGGCATCAATGCTAAAGGCTAAATACTCTATTACACCCGAACAAAAGAAACTTCTACTTGAGGGGGTTAGAGATTTGCGACTCCCGGATGGATTGTTGGGTATCTCAAACTCGTATCGTATACAGCGCAGCAGAAAATAAAACGAGATACCATCTCAGGACCCACCTATGTATGGAAAACAAGACATAAAGATAATAAAGGTAAAAGCTTTTTACCTTTGTTTGATCATTCGAAGAACAAAAATTTCTTCTTCAAGTCGAGGCGTGATCCAGCAATCCTCATGTGCAAACTCCACGAGAGTTGGATGTCTAACCGCTATAATCACAGTGTGTGATTATCTCTAACAGTAATCCACACAGAGGAATACTCAAGCATCAAAATTTCCTCTGCTAGCAAAAAAAGTGGTAGCTAGGGCTGTTTCACATTTTCAGCAAAATGAGAAAGAGAGAGAAGAACGTTGGTTGTGTGTCTAGGGTTGGAGATTTCGTATGTTGTGTGTCAGCTAGGGTTTCGTGTCCCTTCTATATATTACACGAAATACTTGCTGAAAATCCTCCATCCTAGAATTCTAAAACAGTTAGAATTCTTTAATTGTAATTGGCAACATCAAGTTCTCATAATTACAATTTGGACCACAAATTATAACTAATTATAATTTGTCCACAACAACTTCTCTTTCTCTCAATTAACCCCACTATATTATCCAATAACATCTTGAGTATATAATCTTCTATTGTGTATGACCTATTAGGTTTCTCAGTCAATTAGTAGAGAATATGAATTAATCAAAACGTCTTTGAGATTAATAATCGATAATTAATTAGAAATAATCTATTAATTCTAATCAGGATTGATTTATTAATTCATTAATTAATAAACCCATATTCCCAGATCATGAACGGTATCTAGCAACACATCATGATCACCCAAGAGTCCAGGAAGTCAAGTGGCTTGACATGAACCATTCAATAACAAACTTCAGTACAATTAACTCCTTTTACCATACAATATCTCATTCGGTTTAGATTACGGAATTAATGCCAACTCCCTCCAGAATTAATTCTGGCCCGAATATAATAGTACTTGTACCAAGAACCCACTACTGTAGATGTGTATCAATTGAAACTATTTCCAAAACACAATCGCCTTGGCCAAAGACTTTTCGAGTAGTAATTTCTATAAGTGGCCGTACGATATTGGCCCCTACTATTACGAGTAGTGAATCTTATATTGACCCTTTCAACTACTTTCATTTACCTCACAATGTACCCAATATCCATCCCATAGGCGGCCCTAGATTGAGCTCCGGAGATTGGAATTAAAGTACAATACTCAGCAAACAAAGTACCTTGGAGATCTCAAGTCTATGGATACTTGCACGTTTGCTATATTGAGATTATATCACTGGCACTAAATAGTTATCCATATGATTATCTCAAAGCTAGGTCATCCAATGAACTTGTTCCATTAACAAGCATCTATATGTTAACTTTGAGTATCTTAATACTCACGGATATGAGAACCACCGCCTGATCAAATCAGGAAGTCTAACAAATGCTCATCTTAATGCATTAATGATGTCATATTTCATTAATACTACGACTAGGACCTATTTAAGTACTAACACTATACAGTGTAGTAGGAATCTCATATCATGATCTCTATCATGATTTCCTTAACACAGTATTGTACTAGGGACTTTATCGAATAGTTATATTACTAAAAGTAAACAAAAGAAACTGTAAGATAAATAATACATTTTATTAAAATAAAATGTGTCATATATAATGTACAAGTGATTGCCTCTAGAGCACAACACTAACATGGATATGCTTCGAATTTAAGTAGGTGTGTTGATTTGAATGAGCTCAAAATGTCGGGTATGAAAAGTCATGATTGCCATGTATTTATGAAAAGATTGTTTCCAACTGTATTTAAAGAATTACTCCCAGTGTTAATTTGGAATATTTTAACTGAAGTCAATCTCTTTTATCAGGACTTTTGTTCTCCTAAACTTTCCACAACCCATATGAAGCAATTGGACGATAATATTACATTACTTATCTATAAATTGGAGAAGATCTTCCCACCCAGCTTCTTTGACATGATGGAACACCTAATGGTCCACTTGCCGTGTGAGGTAAGGGTTGGTAGCCCTGTTCAATATAGATGGATGTATCCGTTGAAGAGGTAAAATATTGTGTATTATTATATGCATATATACATACATTATGTGAATCCATTCTGATCGTAAAAAATGAATTAGGTTCTTAGATTATTTGAAGACCAAAGTTAAAAATAAGGCGAGAGTGAAGGGATCAATTTGGAATGCTAATTTAGTTGATGAGGCATCTATATTCTTCTCCTATTATTTTCAGCCACATATACAGACTAGACATACAACTATTGCTCGAAATAGTGAGGGTGTTCTTGATACAAACTTGCATGAGAATGGGTTGTCAATATGCGTCGTTTCAGGGAGAGTTTTGGGAAATATTCAAAATTGATATCTTACTCCAGATGAATTTAAGGCAGCAACAAATTACAAATACCTAAATTGTGAAGAGGTTCAACCATACATTACGTAAGTATACTTTTGCACATTTCTTGATTTTTTACGTCAACACATAGAATAAGTATCTTTATGTGTTCATTTTGGTCATTTTAGGAAATTCAAAAATGACTTGTAGTTACATGCATCAAGTATTATAGACCTTGAAGTTGATAGGATATTAGAGTCGTAGTTTTCTAGATTGTTTAGGACTTATGTGAGTTGAACAAAAGAAAAAATGGGTCTTATGTATAAATTACATTGATAATGAAAGTGTATTAACACTTTGTTTTTGCTAGGTTCATGATCTACAAAATCAAGTGACTGATCAACATTTAAAAAGCTTAGCCTGGGGATCTTTGAGACAAGTGAAATACTTCTATGGCTATTTCATAAATGGTTTTAGGTTCCATACACATGATTGGTCATTTGGAAAAAAAAACAATCAATAGTGAAGCTTATGTTAAAGGTGACGGAGATAGTGGCAATGATTATTATGGAGTGTTGAAGGAGATTGTCGAACTTCAATTCCCTGGGACTCCTTGTTTAAAAGTTGTACTATACAAGTGTGATTAGTTTGATCCAACGCTTCAGTGTGTTAAAATTCATCCTCACTGCAAACATGTTGACATTAACTACAAGAAGAATTACCCAAAATATGATCCATTTGTATTAGCTTAACAAGCAACCAAGCGTATTTCGTATCCAACCCAGGGAGCAAAAGACCAAAATTTGATTGGGTATCTGTTTGTAAATCGAAAGTTTGGCATGTCATTGATGTACCTGTTGTCGAGGGACCATATCAGGAGGAGGTAGACACAATGACAATCAATCTATATGTCGAGGATGACAATACTGGAGGGTTAGCAGATGAGTCTAGTAATGGGGAGAGAGTCGATGTTATGGATTTGGGATTAATGATGGAGAAAGAACAACCGGACAATGAAAATGTCGACGAGAAAGAAGAATGGGAGATAGGATCCTCTATAGACGATGATGATGGAAGCCAATAGACTTGGACTAAGTTTAACTAATGTATAGAAGCAATTATTAGTTCTGCTATTGTTACATTATAAGCATTTTACTTTGCATTATACTTATAACTATATTATTTTTTCTTTTTTTTATGTCTGACAATATTTATATTTTTAAATAATTCCATTCACATATGCTTCCGAAGCCCCACCCCATGATCAGTCAGTGACTCGTGAGACATTAAGGGCAAATGAGACACCATGTTCGAGTATAGCTCCATGTATACATGCTCCACAGCCAAATACCCACAGACGATGATCGATCATAGCAGGTCTTTAGTCCGATCCCAGGTTCTTTGGGATCCACAGTTGGTGCTCCCCATACTGAAGATACGCGACTCTTGATTGAGCCAGTTGGTGACTCGTAAGTTGAATAGATAATTACTTATTATATGCTTATCTTACCTCGCAAATTTGTCACTTTGTCTTATATTACATATCTATTTTCTCAGAACACATTCACACATTCGGTTCGATATGTGAGGGAGATAGTTGAGATTTTTAAGTGATACTACACTGGAGCCTATGCTACCTTCTCACAAGTTCCGATTAATGTTCGGAACACGTGGTCCGATCTGTGGATTGTGAGTTCGATATGTTACCTATAATTTAACTTGTTATTATTATGATAAACAATATATATTTTTTTAATATGCTTTCTTACTTGAGATTACTTATAACGGCTACTTTGATTTTGTAGTCTTTCTTTTGTTGGCGCCACAAGTATGCCGCACAGGTCCAGGCTATTTGGGAGAAGAAATGTAAGGCTAGACTTTCAGATATTTTGTCGATTGCTCGGAAGAAGCCTGGGGGTATTTACCCTAAGTGGATTTTTCCATACCATTGGGCAACTTTATTGGAGCATTGGGGGTCTGATAGGTGGCAGCATATCTCTTCTGCTGCTAAGCGGAACAGATCTACTGGTAAGGCATCACACACAGAAGGATCCATTTTATTTACTGAGCATGAGGAGCAGATAGTAAGTATAAATATTTTTTACTATTCGATATGCCTACTATCTTACACTTAATCCATCATAAAAATTAATATTTAGTTGTTTTTGGAACAATGATAGCGGAGACAGTTAGGTCTTGACTTCAATTACATCGAGCTTTTTAAATGCACCCACATTTTTCAAGACGGGCCGAGAAAAGGCTAGTATATCGGTGATCTATCACGTCATACGCTGGTAAGAATACACAATCTTATATGTTTTTAAGTTTAATGTTATTTGTATTTTGATCGATAAATTTAAATATTTTATGTGTATTACCTCACCCCCAATTCGACAAGATAGTGTCACTGCTATGATTGAGCACCATACGCAGTTGGGTTCTCAAACAGATTCTATGAGTACAGTTGCTCCAAGTAGGGTGCTCAACGAGAAGACACTATTCATCGATGTGGATGACATAGTATGCAAGAGAGGGCGAGTATACAGATTGGGCTGTTGGATTGTATGCCGTCTTAGACTAGGTTTCTGATGTAAAATTGAATATTTTAATAAAATAATTTATTTTTAGAATTTTTTTGTAAATTTACTTTTTGTTTGTGCACAATTTCATTTGCAACAGACCCATTGTATTTAAATAAGTGATCCATGTGAATGGTGGTCTTTCATAGTGAGGTATGGATCATGGGTTATTTAACACATAAACATTTGTCCTTGACCTATTGATGAGAATGGGAATGTCATCATGTTTACGTTATCATGTTATGAATTCCAAATGGGGAATGGCTTACCTTTAGCCAGTGAGTAGTCCACTCACTTCATGACATAAGCGTATTTCAAATACGTAGGACAGGACCTGTAGTAGTGGTTTCTAAAAGTACTATATGATAAAAACCTAGACTACTATCGCTACAGCGTGGACTAATGCTCTATGACTTGAGTATGAGTTGGTGGTCTGACGAAGCTGGAAGCATATGCTTTGATATGCAATAGTTGAGGTTCTATGGTAGAACTAATATACTTATGTATTGAGTATATGTGACTAGTTAGTTAAGACAGACTTGTACAAGATAGTTTCTACACTATATCGCCCCTTGTGGTTGTCCGAATGGTCCAAAATACCCAGGGCCTTGGGAAACATGACTCGGATGTTTGCTTTAGGGTAGCTCCCTTGGAAAGCGGAAACACTCCAGGAAGTCGTGGATCATTGGACTAGAAGCCTAAGGATGGTAGATGTTATTTAAAGGGGTGTTAGTACACTACTTCCTCTCAAAATATACGGCGATGTGTAGAGGGGTATTTTAGTCATTTCACCTGTAGGTCAGAGACTTTGCTAACGCAGCATTGTCCTTGGGGTCAATATTTTCTTATGGTGATATTAGGAAATATTTAAAATTCAAAACACAGCTATTTATATAGCAGGGGTATTTTGGTCATTTTAGCAGCTAAGGTGATGTGTCTTTTTGGTCCTCGGAATAACCCGTAAGTCTTAATTAATTTTCGGTTGAGGAATTGGTCTCAGTTCAAGAGGATTTTATTTTATTTTATTCGAGATGTCTAATTTATTATTAGACTGGAATAAAATAAATAAATAAATTAAATAAAATAAAAAATAGGAGTTGAGAAAAATTAATTATCTAGTTTAATTGGTTAATTAATTATTCAGGGCCTAGGTCCAGTTTGAATAATTAGGAAATTAACCTGAGCTTAAACTAAGGGGAAATAATTAATGCTTAATTATTTATTGGGTTGTTTATATAAGCCCAAGAAATAAATAATTAAAGATTAATTATTTTGGTTCATTTGGGCTCATTGATTATTTATTGAGTTATTTATATAAGCCCAGGAAATAAATAATTAATATTTATTATTTTGGGCCTTTTGGGTTCAAGAAAAATAATAAATATTATTTCAGCCTGATAGCTTAGACCGTAAGGTTTTTTCCAGATACGGTTCAAATAAGTTTAGGGTTAAGCCAAACTTATTCTCTGGATAACATCCGGGTGCTTGAAACATGATATCTCGGGGGATATGTTTATCAGATAATTGGAGACCTAGTTTTGGCTAACAATAAACAAGACTATTGTATAGAGAAAACCCTATTATTTTCCCTAGCTTTTCACTCTAGCACACAAAAAAACTCTTTCTCACGTTTCTATTCACGTAGCTCTCTCTCTCTCGTGAGTTTGCTTCCTGTTGTTCTTGGTTCTTTGCCAATCAATAGCAGGAGAACTAAGGAGATTAGAGATCACTCTTCTTCACTCTAGTGTTCACCAACAAGAAGTTGGGCAGTGGCATATTTTGAGAGCTGAAAAGCTTGTCGTTTATGCAAACAAAGCGAAGTAGGAGGATAGTGGGATTTCAATTGGAAGCTTCTTCAAGTGGGCAAGGCGAAGCTATTCCTGTCGTTCAATCCATTCCTACTCAACCTAGTAGGTTTAAAGCACGCAAAGGTATGATCTTAACGCTTCCGTGCGGCCATTAAGGCTTGTGTTTTTTTTTTCTCTCTGTTTTTTTTCCTGTGAAGCATGCTCCTCTGTTTTTCTTCCCTTCAAAATGGTATCAGAGACATTAGTTCTTTGATCAACTTAGGGAGCATGGTAGTTAATAAAAATGGAGAAGATGATTGTTTGGTGCTTAAACCTGTGATCCTTCACTATTTTGGTATGGGATAGCTTGATTGTACGCTTCACAATGAAGTACAGGACTCTTTGTAAAAATTTTTGGCTTTGATGTTTTGATCATGTAAACCCAATTTAAATGGGTATAGGTGGTTGTGTTTTTGTTTTGGATGAATTTTTGTAAGTAAAAATGTCCAAAGAAGGCAAAGAAATAAGCAAAAGATGAACCAGAAGAAGCTTTGCAATTTTCGCGCGGAAGAAGGAAAAAAAACGAAGAAGGAGAACTGTTCCTAAGCCGCCGGTCGCGCCGAGCCGAGCCGAGATTTCTGTGAGAGGAGCCGCGTCCTCCGCACCTTGGAGCCAAGTCGGATTGCGTAAAAATTAAGCCAAATTCAATTTGAAATTTGGTTTGCAATTGAAGTTCAATTTTGTACGTGGGTTAGTGGTGCACCGAGGAGGTGGAAATGGGTCCATGCGCGGATCTTGTGCGGGTCGGCAGCAAAGGACAAGTGGGCTTGGGTCGCGGGCGCGGGTTGGCTCCACGGGTCGCGGCTGCATCTGATCTAGTGCGGCCGGTGCACTGGGGCCGTGGTGAACCGCAGTACAGCTGGGCGTGGATCCGGTGCATCGGGTGCAGTGGACCGCCAGCCAATTTTATTTTTTATTTTTTCCCTTTTCCGTTTTGGGTCCCATACCAGGCGAAGTTAATATTTTTGCAATAGTTTATATTCTTGGAATATATTTGCATGAAAAATATTAGTAAGGGATTTTAGGATTAAATAAGACCATTAATTAATTAATTAATGTGTTTAATTCTATTATTTGGGCACTTAGGTTTAAAAATAGAAAAGCATGAAAACGTTTACTGTTTTCTAGTATGCTATTTTTTTGTGTACCTATGTACGCTTTTTCTCAAAGACCAAAATCTTTGGGAACTTTTTTGACAAGAAAAACATTTTTCTTCAAAAAATTAAATGGTTATTTTAATTTGTACAAAAATTAATCCTTGGATATTTTCTCAAAGGATTTAATCCTTGACATAGAAAATATATTAGATTTAGATATTTTTGTAAATTAAAATGGAGAACCATTTTGTTTTATTTTGCACTAGGAAAAATTGTTTTGTCAAATAAACTTGAAACCAAAGTCTCTAGAAAGTTTTAATTGAAAAATTTTTGAAATCATTGAATTTTAACTTAAATAAAATTAGTCCATGAAAAAATCTCTCAAAGGATATAAACCTTGATATAGAGATTTTAGTGGATTTAGATATTTTATTTTGAGTTAAGGAAAAACTTAATGGAAATTTCAAAAGGATATTTTTCAGAAAATATTTATTTTAAAAGACTAAGTGGGAGAAGGGTTTCAACGGCCCCATGGCTTCCATCACGATCCTCATTAGAAATCGTGGGTCCCCTCGCGTCACCCTGGGAGTGAACCCATATAGGATGGGGATACCATAAGGATCTAGATCTAATGGAGGGATATAATTAATAACCCAGGGCACGTACTATGATCGGACAGCCCACGTTGGAGGTTATAGTGCGAGGTATGTTCATAGGAAATAAGAGGAAACGACCATCCCCTCGATGGAGTTATCCTCTAGACCATTACCTAGAAGGGAAATTAATTTGTGGTGGTTAATACACTTAGCTTAGGGAACTGTTAATCTTCCTAAGAAGCTATGTCAGTTTTCCTAAGAGCCAAATTATTTTCAGTGCCCAAATTTTATTTTGTTTTCACAAAATAAATTCTTTCTTTTATTTTTCGATTTTCAGAAATGGTGGGAGGTTCTTTTAGTCCATTAATCATTATTCTTAGGGAGAATAAGTTAACGGGTCCAAACTATGTAGACTAGAAGAGGAACCTAGACATAATACTCACAGTCGAAGAGTATAAGTATGTCCTTTACGAGACCTGCCCTGTTGTCGGAGAAGGTTCCACCGCTGAAGAGCGAGAGGCTGAGAAGGCATGGAAGAAGGCTGACGAAATAGCACGTTGCTATATGTTAGCCTCCATGTCTAATGTGCTCCAGTCAAAACACGAGCACATGGCTTCTGCATATGACATCAGTCAATCATTGGCTACTATGTTCGCAGACAAGGGCCGGCCCGTAAGGCAGGAGGCTCTTCGAACTATAATAAACACTAAGATGGCTGAGGGAGCATCAATCTGAGAGCATATGCTCAAGATGATTGCTGCTTTCGAGAAGACAAAAATCTTAGGGGCTGTCATTGACCCCGAGAGCTAAGTGGATATGGTTCTCGAATCTCTACCGGGTTCCTTCACTCAGTTCAAGTTGAACTATAACATGAACAAATTGAACATGAGTTTAACTGAATTGATGAAGGAGCTCCAGATGGCGGAGAAGGTCATAAAGCCGCAATCAAAGGCCATGATTGCTAAGTCTTCTTCCTTAAGAACTGGGCCTAAACCCAGAAAGTTCAAGAGGAAGAAGGGGAACGCAGCAACCCAGCCCAAGACCCAGCCCAAGGACAAACCAAAGGGTAAGAGCTTCAAATGTGGGAAGAAGGGACACTGGAAAAAGGAGTATCCAGATCTTCAAGCCAAGAAAAACCCCACAAGTAATGTTTTCTATCTAGAGTCTATATAATGGTAGGATCAACTTTCACTTGGATTGTTGATTCAGGAGCCACTGATCATATCTGTAACTCCTTGCAGGGGTTTAGAAGGATTAGAAGACTCATGAAGGGCGAACATGGGCTACGCGTGGGTAATGGAGCACAAGTCTGGGCCCTTGTAGTGGGAGATCTAGATCTTTTTTTTTTTTTATTGTAATAAGATAGTAGTTTTAAAAGATATTTTATATGTACCTGATATTCTCCAGAATTTGATTTCAGTTGCAAAACTAATAAATCAAGGATATTCTGTATCTTTCCATTCTGGTATTTCTATCAGTAGAGATGGAGAAATTTTAAGTACTGGGCACATGTATGGGAATCTGTTCTTTTTTAACCCTATTAACAACCAATCAAATAACGCTCAGTTTGAACCTTTAACTATGAAGAGAAAGACCAATGTCAATGATTCATACCTTTGGCATCTAAGGTTGGGTCATATTAACTCAACCTGGATTCAGAGGCTAATCCATGATGGGCCTTTGGGCTCATTGAGATTGGAAAGTTGGCTTCAGTGTGAATCCTGCCTGATGGGAAAAATGACCAAAAGGTCTTTTACCCCAAAGGCGGATAGAGCCAATGAGGTGTTGAGTCTTGTTCACACTGATGTGTGTGGTCCATTGTCTACACCAGCTAGAGGAGGTTTTGAGTACTTCATCACTTTCACGGATGATTGTACAAGGTATGGTTACATTTACCTGATGAGACGCAAGTCTGACTCTTTTGACAAGTTCAAGGAGTTTAAGGCTGAAGTGGAGCGTCGGACAAGTAAATTAATCAAAACCTTACGATTAGATCATCATGATGCTGATGCGAAGGAACCTTACATTCTGGTATTCAAGGACTACATGGTACATCATGAGATAGTATCCCAGCACTCTGGACCAGGAACACCCCAGCAGAACGGAGTAGTTGAGAGAAGGAACAGGACATTGATGGAAATGGTCTGAAGCTTGATATCTTATGCTACTCTTCCAATGTCCTTTTGGGGATATGCCCTGGAGACAGCAGTATATATTCTGAACTTGGTGAATTTCAAGTCAGTACCTAGGACTCCCTAGGAGATGTGGACTGGGTATAAGCCAAGTCTAAATCATCTCAGGATTTGGGGTTGTCCAGCATATGTACTGGTCAACGGAGACAAGTTGAAACCAAGATCAGAATTATGCTAATTTGTTAGGTGTCCAAAAAGGACAAAAGGAAGTTACTTTTATCATCCTAAGGAGCAGAAGGTACTAGTCAGTACCAATGCTAGATACTTGGAAGATAATCAAAGTACTTCCACTAAAAGTTCAACAAGGTTGGAACTTGAGGAGAAGTTATCTACGGAATCAACTTTTTCTGAACCGATTGTGGAACAAGAAGAGGCACAGCCTCAAGAGCCTATATAAATAGAGCCTCGTTGTAGTGAGAGGGTGTCTAGGGTTCTGGATAGATGGGTTGGAGAAGCCTTTGAGCTAGTCTCTGACCATCTGGAACAAGACCCCACTAGATACGAGATGGCTATTGCTGATGCTGATGCGAATCTATGGCATGAAGTAATGAAAGTCGAGATTGAGTCTATGTACTTCAATCAGGTTTGGGATCTTGTAGCTTCACCTGAAGGGATAAAACCCATTGGGTGTAAGTGGGTGTACAAGAGAAAAAGGGGAGAAGATGGAAATGTGGAAACCTTTAAAGTTAGGCTTGTGGCGAAAGGGTATACTCAGAAAGAGGGAATCAACTATGAGGAAACCTTTTCCCCGATCGCCATGCTTAAATCCATCCGCATCCTCCTTACCATCGCATGTCACTATGACTACGAGATATGGCAAATGGATGTCAAGACGGCATTCTTCAATGGCCATCTTAGCGAAGACATCTATATGTCCCAACCGGAAGGCTTCATTGTTGAAGGCTAGGAACATATGGTTTGCAAGCTTAAGAAGTCCATTTATGGATTTAAGCAGGCATCGAGAGCATGGAGCATTTATTTTGTTGAGATTGTAAAGTCTTATTATTTTATTCAAAACGAAGATGAACCATGTGTGTATAGGAAACTTGAAGGCATTAATGTGGGTTTTCTTGTCTTGTATATGGATGACATTTTACTCATTTGAAATGATGTAGGGACATTGTCGTCTACAAAGGTTTGGCTGTCTAGTCAATTCAGTATGAAGGACTTGTGAGAAGCCAGCTACATTCTCGGGATTAGGCTTCTTAAAAATAGGAAACAGAGAATGTTAGGATTATCCCAAGCAACATACATTGACAAGATGCTGGCCAAGTACAACATGGACTCAAACAAGGGAGCTCTAATCACTTGCAGACATGGGTTGTCATTTTCTTCGAGGGACTGTCCTAAGTCTCAAGAAGAAAAGGACAGAATGAGTAGGATTCCCTATGCTTCGGCTGTGGGAAGTCTCATGTACGCCATGCTGTGTACTAAACCAGATATCTACTTTGCCGTAGACTTAGCTAGTAGATATCAGTCAAACCTTGGGGAGGTTCATTGGCAAGCTGTAAAGCATATTCTCAAGTACCTTAAGGGAACGAGAGACTATATGCTGGTTTACAAGGCTGATGATTTGGTTCCTACAGGATATACAGACTCAGACTTCCAAGCGGATAAGAATGAGAGGAAATCCACTAGTGGATATGTCTTCACCTTGTCTAGAGGAGCAATTTCATAGAGGAGTATCAAGCAATCTTGTATTGCTGACTCAACCATGGAAGCTGAGTATGTGGCAGCTTTGGAGGCGTCCAAGGAAGTAGTCTGGCTCTGGAAGATTTTGTCAGAACTTAGAGTCGTACCACATATGGACAGGCCGATTATGATGTATTGCCACAACACTGGAGCAGTATCGCAATCTAAGGAATCTCGGAACCATAAGAAGGGGAAACACATTAAGATGAAGTACTACCTGATCCGGGATTTCATCTAGAGAGGGGAAGTCGTGGTGAAATATATTGCCTCAGAAAGTAATATAGCAGATCCATTCACCAAGCCTTTAGTAGAGAGAGTCTTCAAGAGACACTTAAACATCATAGGGGTGGGCACCTATGGACTTACCTAGTCTTAGAGTGCAAGTGGGAGATTGTTGGATTATATACCCTCTTAGACTAGGTTTCCGATGTAAAATCGAATATTTTAATAAAAGAATTTATTTTCAAAATTTTTTTATGAATTTACTTTTTGTTTGTGCACAATTTCATTTGGAATAGACCCATTGTGTTTAAATAAGTGATCCATGTGAATAGTGGTCTTTCACAGTGAGGTATGGATCATGGGTTATTTAACACATAAACATTTGTCCTTAACTTATTGATGAGAATGGGAATCTTATCATGTTTATGTTATTATGTTATAAATTCCAAATGGGGAATGGCTTACCTTTAGCCAGTGAGTAGTCCACTCACTTCATGACATAAGCGTCTTTCGAATACGTAGGACAGGACCTGTAATAGTAGTTTCTAAAAGTACTCTATGATAGAAACCTAGACTACTACTGCTACAGCGTGGACTAATGCTCTACGACTTGAGTATGAGTAGGTGGTCTGACGAAGCTGGAAGCATATGCTTTGATATGCTATAGTTGAGGTTCTATGGCAGAACTAATATACTTGTGTATTGGGTATATGTGACTAGTTAGTTAAGACAAACTTATACAAGATAGTTTCTACACTATATCATCACTTGTGGTTGTCCGAATGGTCTAAAATGTCCAGGGCCCTAGGAAACATGACTCGGATGTTTGTTTTAGGGTAGCTCCCTTGGAAAGCGGAAACACTCTAGGAAGTTGTGGATCATTAGACTAGAAGTCTAAGGATGGTGGATGTCATTTAGAGAGGTGTTAGTACACTTCTTCCTCTCTAAATGTACGGCGATGTGTAGAGGAGTATTTTAGTCATTTCACATGTAACTCAAAGACTTTGCTAATGCTGCATTGTCCTTGGGGTTAATATTTCCTTATGGTGATATTAGAAAATATTTAAAATGCAAAATACAACTATTTATATAGCAGGGGTATTTTAGTTATTTTAACAGCCAAGGCGATGTGTCTTTTTGGTCCTCAGAATAGCCCGTGAGTCCTAATTAATTTTGGGTTGAGGAATTGGTCTCAGTTCAAGAAGATTTTATTTTATTTTATTTTATTTTATTTTATTCGGGATGTCTAATTTATTATTACACTGGAATAAAATAAATAAATAAATAAATAAAAAATAGGAGCTGAGAGAAATTAATTATCTGGTTTAATTGGTTAATTAATTATTCAGGGCCTAGGTCCAGTTTAAATAATTAGGAAATTAACCTGGGCTTAAACTAAAGGGAAATAATTAATGCTTAATTATTTATTGGGTTATTTATATAGGCCCAAGAAATAAATAATTAAAGATTAATTATTTTGATACATTTGGGCTCATTAATTATTTATTGGGTTATTTATATAAGCCCAAGAAATAAATAATTAATGTTTATTATTTTGGGCCTTTTAGGTCCAAGAAAAATAATAAATATTATTTCGGCCTGATAGGTTGGACCGTAAGGTTTTTTTCCAAATACGGTTCAGATGAGTTTAGGATTAAACCAAACTTATTCTCTGGATAACATTCGGGTGTTTGAAATATGATATCTCGGGGGATATATTTATCAGATAATTGGAGACCTTGTTTTGGCTAACAATAAACAAGACTCTTGTATAGAGAAAACCCTATTATTTTCCCTAGCTTTTCTCTCTAGCATACAAAAAAACTCTCTCTCACGTTTCTATTCACGCTGCTCTCTCTCTCTCTCTCTCTCTCTCTCTCTCTCTCTCTCTCTCTCTCTCTCTCGTGAGTTTGCTTCCTGTTGTTCTTGGTTCTTTGCTAATCAATAGCGAGAGAACCAAGGAGATTAGAGATCACTCTCCTTCACTCTAGTGTTCACAAACAAGAATTTAGGCAGTGGCATATTCTGAGAGTTCAAAATCTTGGCGTTCATGCAAACAAGGCGAAGTAGGAGGTTAGCGGGATTTCAACTGGAAGATTCTTCAAGTGGGCAAGGCGAAGCTATTCCTGTCGTTCAATCCACTCCTACTCAACCTAGTAGGTTTAAAGTTCGCAAATGTATGATCTTAATGCTTCTGTGCGGCCATTAAGGCTTGTGTTTTTTTTCTCTCTATTTTTTTTCCCATGAAGCATGCTCCCCGATTTTTCTTCCCTTCATAGGCTCCGAGTCTTCGAGGGTGAGACGGAGGTTGCAGCAGCCCACTACATCTGAGTCATCGAATTCTTCTATCTTGTTTGATGTGAGCCAGTTATAGAGAGAGTTATACACGGAGAGAAAAAGGTAAGAGAGAGTTGAGCACCAGGTACAGATATATCGGAGTCACAACCAGAGCTTGACTGAGTACCTGACACTTATGTCTCAGAACTTGAATCTACCTCCGTCACCACCGATGCCAACTGTTCAAGAAGACGATGCTGAGGATGAGGAGGACTTCGTCATCAGTCCTCAGGATTCACATGCTGATCATTAGCCAGGTCCTTCCGATCTACCCTTGCCCCCTCCGTCAGCTCCAGTATGCGCACCAATTGCTGCTTCATAGTTAGGACATTTGGACTACATTTTTATGTATTATTCATATTTGTCATTGTCATATTTATTAATTATACTATTTGATGGGCTTTTTTTTATTTAATTGATTATTGGCATTACTTTGGTAAATGAATTTTCTCCCAATACAGGACATTTTTTTAAAATATTTCAGAAATATTTTAAAATTATAATTCATTAGCTAGGGATTAGAGATAAAAATTAAAAATCCTTCGCTAATCCCTCACTAGCATCAAGCGATTAGCGACGGATAGAAATCTAGAGCAAATCATTCCGTAGCTAATCCCATGCTAATTTGCGAGGGATTAGAGATGGAACTTTAAAACAATTAATTAAAAAAGAAATTTTCGTTGCTAATCGCTCGCTAATTTACGAGGTATTAGAACTATGGTGATATTAGAAAATATTTAAAATGCAAAATACAACTATTTATATAGGAGGGGTATTTTAGTTATTTTAACAGCCAAGGCGACGTGTCTTTTTGGTCCTCGGAATAGCCCGTGAGTCTTAATTAATTTTGGTTTGAGGAATTGGTCTCAGTTCAAGAAGATTTTATTTTATTTTATTTTATTTTATTCGGGATGTCTAATTTATTATTAGACTGGAATAAAATAAATAAATAAATAAATAAATAAATAGGAGTTGAGAGAAATTAATTATCTGGTTTAATTGGTTAATTAATTATTCAGGGCCTAGGTCCAGTTTAAATAATTAGGAAATTAACCTGGGCTTAAACTAAAGGGAAATAATTAATGCTTAATTATTTATTGGGTTATTTATATAGGCCCAAGAAATAAATAATTAAAGATTAATTATTTTGGTTCATTTGGGCTCATTAATTATTTATTGGGTTATTTATATAAGCCCAGGAAATAAATAATTAATGTGTATTATTTTGGGCCTTTTAGGTCCAAGAAAAATAATAAATATTATTTCGGCCTGATAGGTTGGACCGTAAGGTTTTTTTCCAAATACGGTTCAGATGAGTTTAGGATTAAACCAAACTTATTCTCTGGATAACATTCGGGTGTTTGAAATATGATATCTCGGGGGATATGTTTATCAGATAATTGGAGACCTAGTTTTGGCTAACAATAAACAAGACTCTTGTATAGAGAAAACCCCATTATTTTCCCTAGCTTTTCTCTCTAGCATACAAAAAAACTCTCTCTCACGTTTCTATTCACGCTGCTCTCTCTCTCTCTCTCTCTCTCTCTCTCTCTCTCTCTCTCTCTCTCTCTCTCTCTCTCTCGTGAGTTTGCTTCTTGTTGTTCTTGGTTCTTTGCTAATCAATAGCGAGAGAACCAAAGAGATTATAGATCACTCTTCTTCACTCTAGTGTTCACCAACAAGAATTTAGGCAGTGGCATATTCTGAGAGTTGAAAATCTTGGTGTTCATGCAAACAAGGCGAAGTAGGAGGTTAGCGGGATTTCAACTGGAAGATTCTTCAAGTGGGCAAGGCGAAGCTATTCCTGTCGTTCAATCCACTCCTACTCAACCTAGTAGGTTTAAAGTACGCAAATGTATGATCTTAATGCTTCTGTGCGGCCATTAAGGCTTGTGTTTTTTTTCTCTCTATTTTTTTTCCCATGAAGCATGCTCCCCGATTTTTCTTCCCTTCATAGGCTCCGAGTCTTCGAGGGTGAGACGGAGGTTGCCGCAGCCCACTACATCTGAGTCATCGAATTCTTCTACCTTGTTTGATGTGAGCCTGTTATAGAGAGAGTTATACACGGAGAGAAAAAGGTAAGAGAGAGTTGAGCACCAGGTACAGATATATCGGAGTCACAACCAGAGCTTGACTGAGTACCTGACACTTTTGTCTCAGAACTTGAATCTACCTCCGTCACCACCGATGCCAACTGTTCAAGAAGACGATGCTGAGGATAAGGAGGACTTCGTCATCAGTCCTCCGGATTCACATGTTGATCATTAGCCAGGTCCTTCCGATCTACCCTTGCCCCCTCCGTTAGCTCCAGTATGCGCACCAATTGCTGCTTCATAGTTAGGACATTTGGACTACATTTTTATGTATTATTCATATTTGTCATTGTCATATTTATTAATTATACTATTTGATGGGCTTTTTTTTTATTTAATTGATTATTGGCATTACTTTGGTAAATGAATTTTCTCCCAATACAGGACATTTTTTTAAAATATTTCAGAAATATTTTAAAATTATAATTCATTAGCTAGGGATTAGAGATAAAAATTAAAAATCCTTCGCTAATCCCTCACTAGCATCAAGCAATTAGCGACGGATAGAAATCTAGAGCAAATCATTCCGTAGCTAATCCCATGCTAATTTGCGAGGGATTAGAGACGGAACTTTAAAACAATTAATTAAAAAAGAAATTTTCGTTGCTAATCGCTCGCTAATTTACGAGGTATTAGAACTATGGTGATATTAGAAAATATTTAAAATGCAAAATACAACTATTTATATAGGAGGGGTATTTTAGTTATTTTAACAACCAAGGCGACGTGTCTTTTTAGTCCTCGGAATATTCCGTGAGTCCAAATTAATTTTGGGTTGAGGAATTGGTCTCAGTTCAGGAAGATTTTATTTTATTTTATTTTATTTTATTCGGGATGTCTAATTTATTATTAGATTGGAATAAAATAAATGAATGAATAAATAAATAATAGGAGTTGAGAGAAATTAATTATCTGGTTTAATTGGTTAATTTATTATTCAGGGCCTAGGTCCAGTTTGAATAATTGGGAAATTAACCTGGGCTTAAACTAAAGGGAAATAATTAATGCTTAATTATTTATTGGGTTATTTCTATAGGCCCAAGAAATAAATAATTAAAGATTAATTATTTTGGTTCATTTGGGCTCAATAATTATTTATTAGGTTATTTATATAAGCCCAGGAAATAAATAGTTAATGTTTATTATTTTGGGCCTTTTGGGTCCAAGAAAAATAATAAATATTATTTCGGCCTGATAGCTTGGACCGTAAGGTTTTTTTCCAAATACGGTTCAGATGAGTTTAGGGTTAAACCAAACTTATTCTCTGGATAACATTCGGGTGTTTGAAATATGATATCTCGGGGGATATATTTATCAGATAATTGGAGACCTTGTTTTGGCTAACAATAAACAAGACTCTTGTATAGAGAAAACCCTATTATTTTCCCTAGCTTTTCTCTCTAGCATACAAAAAAACTCTCTCTCACGTTTCTATTCACGCTGCTCTCTCTCTCTCTCGTGAGTTTGCTTCCTGTTGTTCTTAGTTCTTTGCTAATCAATAGCGAGAGAACCAAGGAGATTAGAGATCACTCTTCTTCACTCTAGTATTCACCAACAAGAATTTAGGCAGTGGCATATTCTGAGAGTTGAAAATCTTGGCGTTCATGCAAACAAGGCGAAGTAGGAGGTTAGCGGGATTTCAACTGGAAGATTCTTCAAGTGGGCAAGGCGAAGCTACTCCTGTCGTTCAATCCACTCCTACTCAACCTAGTAGGTTTAAAGTACGCAAATGTATGATCTTAACGCTTCTGTGCGGCCATTAAGGCTTGTGTTTTTTTTCTCTCTATTTTTTCCCCATGAAGCATGCTCCCCGGTTTATCTTCCCTTCATAGGCTCCGAGTCTTCGAGGGTGAGACGGAGGTTGCAGCAGCCCACTACATCTGAGTCATTGAATTCTTCTACCTTGTTCGATGTGAGCCAGTTATAGAGAGAGTTATACACGGAGAGAAAAAGGTAAGAGAGGGTTGAGCACCAGGTACAGATATATCGGAGTCACAACCAGAGCTTGACTGAGTACCTGACACTTATGTCTCAGAACTTGAATCTACCTCCGTCACCACCGATGCCAACTGTTGAAGAAGACGATGCTGAGGATGAGGAGGACTTCGTCATCAGTCCTCCGGATTCACATGCTGATCATTAGCCAGGTCCTTCCGATCTACCCTTGCCCCCTCCGTCAGCTCCAGTATGCGCACCTATTGCTGCTTCATAGTTAGGACATTTGGACTACATTTTTATGTATTATTCATATTAGTCATTGTCATATTTATTAATTATACTATTTGATGGGCTTTTATTTATTTAATTGATTATTGGCATTACTTTGGTAAATGAATTTTCTCCCAATACAGGACATTTTTTTAAAATATTTCAGAAATATTTTAAAATTATAATTCATTAGCTAGGGATTAGAGATAAAAATTAAAAATCCTTTGCTAATCCCTCACTAGCATCAAGTGATTAGCGACGGATAGAAATCTAGGGCAAATCATTCCGTAGCTAATCCCATGCTAATTTGCGAGGGATTAGAGATGGAACTTCAAAACAATTAATTAAAAAAGAAATTTTCGTTGCTAATCGCTCGCTAATTTACGAGGTATTAGAGATGGAAACTTTCCCTAGTTACATACATTTTACATTTATTAAATGTTAAAACAAATTTGCTGATAATCTCTGGCTATTTAGCGAGTGATCTGTGACAGATTTGAAAAATCCCTCACAGATCCATTTCAAATTTCTTGGTTGAAGCTCATTAGCTGCTATAATATCCCTCGCAAATCCGTTGCTAGTTGTGACGAAATTTTTAATCCGTTGCAAATATTTGTCTTTGCGAGGAAGAATTTAGTGAGGGATTTTTCCCTCACTAATCCATCACTAATTTTGATTAGTGACAAATTAGAGAGGGAATTGTCCCTCACTAAATTGGACATTTCTTGTAGTGTAGTGAAAAGGAGCAAAGAAGAAGAAATAGGAAAGGAAAGGAAAAGAAAAAAGAAATCTGGAAAAAAAAAAAAAAAAGGAAGGCTCAGCTTCCGTTTTTTAGCGGCTAGCCAAAGCTAAAGACTTTCCATTTTTAAAAAAAAAAAAAAATTACATCACAGAACAAATCCTAGGGGCTTTCATCAAGCCCACGCGGCTATGATACAATAACAAACAAAGTCAGGCATGGCTTTACGAAAGCCGTGCCCGGCTGCATATTTATATATTTTTTTTTGAAAAACAAGAATAACATTTTTTAATCAACAAAATTTAACAATAGGCATTTACACAACATATTGAATTCACAACAATTTTCACGTACAAAATATAAACAAAAAAATTATTTATAATAATACAATATTTATTATACATATATATTAAAAAATTTTAAATAATAATAATTAATAAAAATACAATAATATTCACACTGGTAATCTAATAGGAAAACATCATATTTTGCAATTTTAGTTAACTAATATTACAACAAAAACATGTACAGGGAAAAAAGAAAGAATTTTTTTATTATTGTTATAAAAGTCAACAAACTAAAGCTTGGTGGGGCATTTAGCAAGCCCCACCTAGCTATGATGTTTTTAAATCAAAGCCGGGCTAGGCTTAATGAAAGCCATGACCGGCTTTATATTGTTTTTCTTTTTTTTTTTTCTTCATTTGACTTCTTTTTTTATTTTTTTTAATACAACAATATGATTTGCAACTAAAAAAAATAAAATTACGATAAACAAAATAATATGCAAGAAATAATATTGCAATAACATAAAACACAACAATGTAGTTTACAATTAATTACAACTACAATTATTATAATTATTTATCAATATTCACATAACAATAAAAACAAAAAAAATTAATGGTAATATAACATTATATTTTCCCCACAACTTTTTTTTTTTTTTTTATACAGCAAGAAGACAACAATTATATCCTACAAGGAAGATGCACCCCCGGGAAACAACACAACAACATAAGGTATACTTATAACAATTTGTTTTTTTAAAAAACAAACAAGAAAATACTATAGTAATAGAAATAAAGATATATTTCAATAAATTATGTTACAATAGTACAATTAAATTACAGCTAATTAGTATTAGAATTACTACTACTATAATTATTGTTATAATAATTAAAGAATATAATAACACTACAAAAGTAAATACAACAAAGAGATTCTAATTACAAAATATAAGTACAAATATTACTATTTTTAGAGTTAGTAGCATGAAATATTTAAACAACTAATAAAAATACAACAACAATTATGATAGTACTACAATATATGGCCCATTCACAACAATTTTTTTTTCAAAATAAATAAATATATACAATAAAACAAGAAAATTATTTATATGGCACAAAAGAAAAAAAAATGCATTTACATATTTACATGGCTAAATCAATGAATTCCAAACTTTCATGATATTGTTCTCTGGCAATAGCACAAAAAACTTGATGCGTAAATTTCGGGTGTAGAAAAATCATACAAGTGAAAATCCGTCCCTAGCTAAGTTTTAATTAAAACATTAATCCCCAAATTACACATATCAGCAAGTATACTTATCGCAAGCATAGTATAGGAAATTAACGAGTATCAATCCTTAAGGAACAACTACCATTATTTACCATTCATTCATTATTTAACCGACCCAATAAATTGATGAGAGAATAATAAAGAAAAAATATATACAACTCAAGGATGAAAGAATTTGCAATTTAGACAAATATTCTTGAAGACATGGCAATGAATTACTTAGCAAGTATCACAATCAATTATTATCGTGGTATCATGAAGGATTTAACATAGACCCACTTCGTTTGCAGTCTATGGAATCACAATCTTCTAGTTCAATTAGTGAACATATTCTGTCTCAACTAATTTACCCAAAATATGCATTAAAATCAATCCTTACAAAATTCCTATATTCTAGGTGATTTAAAACATGAAATTAGCCAATGAATCTATAATATAGCGATCTTCAATTCATCTTTGATTACCCAAATTCTTGACAATTAACCAACTTTTTCAAGCAAGTTAAGAGGTAACAAATCTGAAATTAATTAAATTGAAACCACAATTAACATCTTTTTCAAGCAAGTTAACAAGAAGAATCAATCAATCAATTCCTTAACAAAAACATGTAATCAAATACCAAGATAAATAATCAATTGATTAAAGAACTAAATTAATTCAAAATTGTAAATCCAGGAATAACATCCAAACACAATTAAAGAATTGAACTTATCATTGTTCAAGAAAAAGAAAACAAAGGAAAGAGATATGTACTTATAGACAAGTCCTCCAACTTCCAATTAAAACTCCTCCTAAATCAATGCTCCTTAAGTACTAAATTTGTCTAGAGAAAATATTGCATGGGTGCACTCCAAATATTTGTCTAACTCTCCATGTGTGCACATTTTGCCTTATATGAATAGCCTCAATTTATAGGCATATAGGCTTCCTAAAATTCCTATATAAAGAAGAAGTAATTCTTAATCTAGAATAGCTTCGAAATGAAAACAAGAAATTCCACCGCCATTCCTTTAGTAGGCTAATTTGCTTAGTTAATCTTGAAGCCACCACCGAAGCCACTTAATCGAGCCATTGTTGAACTACGAAGGCACCCGAGCTAAACTAAAGCCTAGGCCACGAAATCTACTGAAGGCATTTCCAAGCCAAGTTAATGAAGAGCCTAAGCCAAGCCACATTGAAGCCCATCTGAGCTAAAGTCCAGTAAGCCATTTCCTTTTTTTTCCTTGCTGAGCCGCTCTCGAGCCGTTGCAAGCCAGGAAGCCACTTTCGTTTTCTTCGTTGAAACCAATTGCCCAAGCCATTTCTCCTTTGTCTTCTTCTTTTTGCTGAGCCATGACTCTTTTCTTGTTGAAGCCTCCCGCGGCTCGTGTCCATCCTCCCATGGCTACTTTTACATTTTGCTCTATTTCATATTGGTTTTTGAGATGTAGACCGGCATTGGATCAGTCTTTTGAGCTGGCACCAAGTCTCCACTAGAATTACACAATTAAAATTCAAATTCATCTATTTTTGCATCAAATCATAGAAAAATATTTCTATAAGCCAAATATTAAATATGAAGCAATATGATTAGTTAGTACTTCAAAAGTATCACAAAATATCGTCAAATAACTAGGAAAATATATGTAAATTTTTTCCCTATAAAAAAGAAATAGGAGAGTGAGGAAAAAGAAAAGAAAAAAATAAGGGATAATAAATAAAAAAATAGAAGAAAATCCAGAGAGTAAAGATAAGAAACGAGTGAACTTCTTCGCAAAAGAAATTGAGGTGGTAGATGCTATAAAAGAAAAAGAACCAGTATTTCTTTTATTATGCAAAGGTATCTATCTTACTATTGATGACACAACTCTTGTTTTACCTTGTGAAGTTGTAGATCTTGTTGAAGAATTTCATGACTTGTTTCCAAAGGAGACCTCTGGAGGATTGTCACCGATACGAGGTATAGAACACAAATTGATTTTTTTTCGGGAGCAGTCATTCCAAACAAGCCAGCCTACAAATGCAATCCTAAAGAAGCCAAAGAATTGCAGAAACAAGTTGATGAGCTGCCCAAGAAAGGCCATGTTTAAGAAAGCTTAAGTCCATAAGCCGTTCTAGTTTTGCTAGTGCCAAAAAAGGATGGGCCATGGAGAATGTGTGTTGATTGTAGGGACATTAACAACATAATGGTAAAATATGGTTATCCCATTCCTAGACTTGATGATTTGCTTGATGAGTTACGTGAATCATGTGTATTTTAAAAAATTAACTTGAAATCTAGATATAATTAGATTAGGATTTGGGAAGGTGATGAATGGAAAATTGCATTTAAAACAAAACAAGGCTTGTATGAATGGCATGTGATGCCATTTGGATTATCGAATGCACCTAGCACTTTCATGATATTAATGCATCATGTGTTGCAAGACTTTATTGGAAAATTTGTTGTGTTTTATTTTTACGACATTTTGATTTATAGAAAAACTTATGAAGAGCACTTGCATCATCGTAAATGCGTGCTTGTTACCCTTAGGAGAGAAAGATTGTGTGCAAACTTTGAAAAATGTTCCTCTTGCTTGGAAGAGATAACCTTTCTTGGCTTTGTTGTAAGTCCTAAGGGCATTGAAGTGGATCAGAAGAAGATTAGGGCAATTCAAAACTAGCCAACACCCGCAATTGTGATTGAGCTAAGAAGTTTCATGGGTTAGTTAGAATTTATAGGCGTTTCATTACGAATTTTATTACAATAGCCACTTCATTAACAGTAGTTGTAAAGAAAAATATTGGGTTTAAATGGGAAGAGTTCAGGAAGAAGCATTTAATTCATTGAAATAAAAATTGAGTGAGGCTCTATTATTATCATTACCTAATTTTAATAAGGCTTTTTAAGTTGAATGTGATGCTATTGGAGTAGGAATAGGTGTTGTACTAACTTAGGATAAAAAACCTGTTGCGTATTTTTGTGAAAAATTGTCAGGAGCACCATTAAATTATTCCACTTATGATAAAGAGTTATATGCCTTAGTAAGGACATTGCACCATTGGCAACATTACTTATTACCTCGAGAATTTGTTATTCATATTGATCATGAGACTCTAAAACACTTTAAAGGCCAACAAAAGTTGAATAGACAGCATGCCAAATGGATGGAATTTATTGATGCTTTACCATATGTGATCAAGTATAAGAAAGGTAAGGAGAATGTGGTTGCTGATGCTTTATCTCGCAGGTATGTTCTCTTGAATTCATTGGATGCTAAATTACTTGGTTTCGAACACATTAAAGAACTGTATGGAAGGGGTGAAGATTTTAGTGAAATTTACCATGCCTATGAAAAGTGTGCATTTCATAAATTTTATAGGCATGATGGGTTTTTATTTAAAGAAGACTTTGCCTACCAAGGGCATCATTAAGAGATTTGCTTGTCGGGGAAGCTCATGAAGGATGATTAATAGGATATTTTTGTATCGCTAAAACTATAGACTTCCTACAAGAGCATTTTTACTGGAAAAAAAAAATGAGAGGAGATGTAGAGAAGCATTGTAGTTCGTGCATTACATATGAAGGGCCAAATCTAAGTCATTAACTCACAGATTATATACTCTTTTGCCTACCCCTAATGCACCTTAGTTGGACATTTCTATGGATTTTATTTTAGGATTACCTAGAACCAAAGGTAAGAAGGATTTCATTTTTGTTGTTGTTGATCATTTTTCGAAAATGGCTCATTTTATTCCTTGAACAAAAACTAACGATGCTACTTATATGCAGGGATATTCTTCAACGAAGTGGTAAGACTGCATGGAATACCATGAAGCATTGTATCAGACAGAGATTCAAAAATTTTAAGTTATTGTTGGAGAATATTGTGGGCAAAACCTAGAACTAACTTATTATTTTGTACAAGATGTCACCCATAGATGGATAGGCAAACGGAGGTTGTCAAGTGAACCCCAATGCAATTACTATGGGCAATCATTAGGAGGAACTTAAAAAATAATAGGAAGAATGCCTCACATACATAACGTTTGTGAACAATAGAACTATTCATTCTACCAATTCATATTCTCCATTTCAAGTTGTATATGAATTTAGTCCGTTAACTCCCTTAGATTTATCTATTTTACCTATAGATGAACATTTGAACCTTGATGCCAAAAAAAAAAAAAAAAGCTGAAATTCTGAAGTCTATGCACGAGAAGGTTAAATTCCTTATTGAAAATGCAATGAGGCATTAGCATATAAGCGTAATCATGGAAGGAAATAGGTGATATTTGGGCCAGGAGACTGGGTATGGGTGCATTTGTGCAAAGAAAGATTTCCCACCTAATGTAAGTTGAAGCTCGAACCGTGAGGGGATGGACCTTTTCAAGTACATCAAAAGTAGGTAAATCACAAGGGAAAGTTGGGTAGGCCCGGGGTTCAAAATCCTATTAAAATAAGTTCTTTCTATAACACCCCGCTATCTATGTACCCTAAGAGGGGCAGGAATATTGCTCCGTCCAAAGGACAATAGGTCTTTATAACATAGTAAATAAATAACTCATTAAAATAATACCTCAAACAAAACATAAGCATATTACAACTCGAGTAAAACTTATACAGAGTCTCAAAACAAAGTTTGATAGAAGATTGTCTTTAGGCAAAACAACTAAAATATAAAGTACAAGATCTTGAACTGTAGCCCTGACCTTATCAGTAGTACTCACGACTTGAAAACATGCACAAATAATGTGAGAAATAAATTTCCTAGTATGAGAGTGTTTATGTGAAATAATTTTGTGATATGCATTTTGAAATAACAAAAGCGCAATTTCAATCATAATCAACACTTTTAAACACAAGAGTAGTGTTTTCAATTTACATTCTTAAACATAAGAGTAGTGTTTTCAATTTTCATTCTCAATAAATAACTTTATTTCAAGGAAGTCCACCACTCAATAGTAAAATGGACTATGAAACCCTTCATCATAGTCCTGAGTTATGAAACTCTGCATTATAAACCTGTACTATGAAACCTTGCATCACAGTATAGTGGGTGATCTATAACACCCTATATTTTAACCTTCAATTGGCTACTATTTGTAATAGGGTGAGAATTTGTATCAATGGCTAGAACAAAAAGTGATCAGTATAATGAAGTGAATATTTTTGTATAATAGCATTTTCTCGGGACCTGGATGTAATTATTGGATTTGTTCTAGCCGTACCCTAAATCTTTAGAAGGTTACTACTATTAATAAACTAAGAATTTGAGGGCATACTGAGAATGAAAATTGATCAGTGTGATGAGATGCACGTTTTCATGTGACTTAAGTTATTCGGGTTATCGGGGGCATTTTCGTCATTTTGACTGCGCCCACAATTTTGACCGCGTATTTGACCAAATTGAGAAAGAATTGAAGAATTTAAGTATTACCAATGGATTTAGTGGAATTTCTTGAGTTGAATGGTAAAATAAAATACTTTTTCATTTCAAACCCGAATTTTGATTATTTCGGAGAAAAAGTGAAATCACGATTAAAAGAAATGGTACGTGTCATTTTGTAATTGGTAGCCATGAACATGTGTCAATTTATGAGAGGTTGCATGAAGAACTCATGCAAGACATATGCAATTAAGGAATTACAAAATAAATAAAAGAATGATGTGTTTAATTGTGATTGCAACACATCATTTGTGGAGCCATTTAATTAATACCTAGGTCAATTTATTTGGCCAATATGTTTCCATGAAGAGGCGGTGGATTGGCTGGAAAAATAGCCAAAAAAATCGGCAACCACAAGAAAAAAGAGAAGAGAAAACTTAAGGAAGAAAATCAAGGAAAATTGTGTGTAATTTTATAATTGGAACACACCTACATGAAAACCACCGTGTAATTAATTGAATTAAAAATTACTTGGCCAAAAATTTGATGTATTGTGGTGGTGAAGGCTGAAAAACAGCCAGAATTTTGGCTGCCTTGGAGGAGAAAAATAAGAGAAAAAGAAATGAAAAGAAATTAGAAAAAGAGAGAAAAAAGGTGAATGGTGTGTGTTATTGGTGTAGTGTGTGTGTTCTTCAGAGATTATTGGAGCACATCACACTAAAGAGCTCTATATACAAGCTAAAACCTTACCTTGCAAGAATTAAAATTGTTGTTGGGTGAATGGTGATTATTTTGATGTTAATTTTAATATGAAAACATGATTTTCATGTCTTGATTTTAGATCAAAAGCTAGGGCACATAAACTTTGTTTGTGAAATTTGTGTATGATTATGTGTGCCAGCTGCCTAGGGGATTTATGGATTATGTTTTGTATGATGAAGGAATGAATATTCATGGTTGTTCGAGGGTTTGATGAGATGATGATCAAAAAATGGAATGAAAATGGGAATTACTTGGTTAGAAGGATGAATTATGCTAACTTTTGATTGAAGGAAGTGAATTTGTGTTGAATAAACATGACTTTTATGAGTTACTGGAATCTAAAAGTTGAAGGATCAAAGATGATTTGAAGGGAAAATTGAATGAGTTTAATGTTCCCAAGGTGTTAAAGATTAGAGGAAATTAAAGGATAACATGAATGGTTGAGTTAGGAAAAAACTATTGGGGCAGTTTTTGCCTCTGTGTTTTGTCACAAAAATCTTAACTCAGGAAAGGGCTTATAAAGATTAATTTTAAGAGTCTTATGATCATTTTGATATATCATAGAGCCTAATTGGAGTTGTGGATTAAAAATTATGCCCAAAACAAAATTGTGTGTCAAGAAAGAAATTCCAGAATTTTGGTTAGGAAATGAATGAATTTAAGAAGGATTAATTGTATGATTTTGAGATGAAATGAAAGTGAAACAAGAAGTTAATTCCTTGTTCATAAAAAGAGGAAGGATATGGAAAAATGAAAATGGAAGAATTGAACAAATGATGAAAAAACAACATGAACGATAGTTGTGCATTTTTTTACCGTCGGCGAACTGTCGGGCATGTCGGTTGGATGTCGACTAACCATCGACTACTTTTCAACCAAACACAAATAAGCATAAAAATGATGTTTGATGTAGGTTAACCAATAAACGGCCAATGATACATTGGAAACAGTGAAAATGGTAGTTGAACGGCATGTGAACGATAAAAGCTTATTTAAGATACGAGGTGAGTCCCATTGACTTTTAAAACCTTCTGAAAGCTAGTACACTTTACTTTTCCAAGAAATGCTACGTTTTACACCATTTTGGAAATCCCTGAATGTATTTAAGATTTTTCTGAGTAAGATTTATTTTATGCCACTTTGGGCTCGAATGAGCATCATAATTGGCTTGGAAACCTTAACGGATAATTAAAACACGAATTTTGTGAATTTAGTCCTTTTTGGATTAAATACTTGGGATTTTCAAAAATTGGCAATTTTGGAATCGGGTATTCACGAATTAACTAGAATGCCTTTATTCGAATATTTTATGAAAATATGATTGGAAACTTTGAATTTAATCCACTTTTAGGATTAGAATTCTGGATATCTTAAAATAAATTCCTTTTGAAATCGGATATTTGGAAAATAATCCAAATGCCTTTATTGAAATGTTTTATGGAAACTTTTGGAATCGAGTATTCGGTAAATGACCAAAATATCCTTATTAGAACTTTTGTGAATATTTTTCAAATTGAGTAAGAGTAAAATGTCCCAAATACCCTTGGAGATGACTTTTGAGATCGAGTATGGGCAAAATGGCCTGAATACTCTTGGAAACTTGTTTTAATGTATGAAAAAAAACTTTTCATTCTGTTTCACCATGGTTTTTAAAAATGATCTTTCGATATGAGATTAACTTCTGAAAAAAGATATTTTGATCCCGAAAACTACTTTATTAGACTAGTGTGCCTATGGAATAAACTGATTGGCCCTGTGGAGCCTATGGGAATAATTTTCTTCTTGTTAGTTAGTAGGATCAATTTTTGAAAAATGATATTTTAGCCCTAAAAATGTTTGATTTAGATATCCTGCGGGATTAAATAACCCTCTAACCTGATAAGTCAATATGGATTGGTAATGGTAACGTTGAATACTCAGTAAAGACTTTGATCTGTATACTAGCCAACATTAGAGTTAGACGACCCTAGTAACCTAGCCTAGTTTTAGGGATTGTCTTACTCCAAACGGGGTGACAGGACATTGAGATGAGTCATCTTGACTAGCCGTTTAGCACCTGGCATTTGCCACGCTTGCGAGTGCACTTTACTTGTGAGTCATTTGCTGAATGCCGGGTGGGGACACTCGGTAGCGTTTGAGTCCTTGTCGCCTTGATGGTGAATGACGTCAGGATTGGGACCTCTTGGGTTACGGTAGCAAGTAAAATATTTAGTATGCTGCGGTACACTTATTTATTCTTGGTAATATGTTGCGGTGTACTTATCCTATGATGACACACAGTTGAGTGCTGTAGGCTACGGTCTTAGCACAATAAGATGTGGCACTAAAGGTGAAGCCTGATAAGCTTTGCGTGTAGGCGGACCTTCTGTTAGAGAAGTGCCTATAATTTAGAAATTGGGGCAATGCTTTGAAATTAAAACACAATTTTACAAAAATGATTGATTTCTAAATAAACTCTTCTTAGAGATTTTTAGAATTAACTCAGGTGGAAAAGGAAAAAGCAACTTTCTGTAGTGCCTTTTTTGGGGACAAAAATGCAACATTGCTTTACTTTATATGTTTTTTAAAGCACTGGGACACACGTGGCTCATTGGGTGATTTTTCACTCACACGTGTCTTTCATCTTATAGTTTTATAGGACTCGGAGTTGAGCAGACCTATGGATAGGGTGACGATACCACAGTGACAACATATTAGGTCCAAATGCTTTCTCTTTTGATTATGTACTTTATTACTGATGTAGTATGAAGTTTTTATGTACGAGACTTACTGTTATATATGTATATGACCATGTCAATATGAGTTATTTTTATTAGTCTTGGCCTTGGTTACTACTTTTGGTTCTTTGTTATAAAGACTCCTTGTCTGGATAGCTGGATGGGGTGACAACCGGTTTTATTATACTTCTGCTATTACTTTTAGTAGGGGTGTTACATGACCAACCTATGAATGGGGATACTCCTCCTCTTTCCAAATGCTTCTGACTTACTAGTTGTCCATTTTGGAGAAATACAATCCTACTTGGAATTGGTTACTAGCTTGAATTGGCCTGACTTCTTGCTATTGTTGCCAAATCAGAAACAAGTTTGCCTTCTAAAGGTGGCCACTTGTCAGAAAGCTAACTCGCTCCTTTTTAGGTTAGTGCTAGTAGCTTATCCTTATTGAGTACTCAACAATTTTGCATTAAAGAAACATATTAGCATCAAGTGGTAGTTAAAAAGAAAATATCTAGCATGACTTGGAAAACCTTGATTAAGTCATTTAGTGCAAAAGTCAAGTGAATTATTTTGAAATCCCTTTAGTTTAAGAAATCAGTATGGGAGCTGAAATATAGTAAGAAAACTAGCCATACTGAACATTTTAATACAAAACCCGTGTTTCCAATGGGAAAATGTAATACTTGACAATATTGCAATTGCTATATTTCACAAACAGTTCTAATGTAAGAACTTACCTTGGTGTAGCAAACAAATTCCTTAATTCCAATAGGTATATCCTTGCCCTTGACCACCTTCCAAGTCTAAAAGTCATAAAATAAAGAGGTCACAACTTACTCTTGGTACTTTAGAAAATCATATTCCTTATAGTTAACACCCTAACTATATCTAATAAAAAAGGCTTCAAATAATTCATTATCCAAACCTTTACTATTTTCCTAAGTTCCAACACATACAATTACTATACCTAAGGAATGATATAAATTAATATTAAAGAGTTCCCTAGTGATTATTAAGTTGCTCACTAATTCTAGCAAGTTATCCATTGTTTCCCAAGAATATAATACATAGAAAAAAAAAAACCCCTCTCATTGACCTCAAATTTTGCAAAGATAAACCTTAATGCATTTAAAATAGGATTCAGGTAGTCCTTCACAAAAATCATATTTAAATCAAGCTTAGAAAAATTACTTTCCTTACTGTAGCTTTTTGCCTTGCACAGACTACCATTAAACAAAAATTCGAAACATTCAATCCACATATCAGAAAATTCCAAAATTTTCCAGTTAACAACTAAACACATAAAGATACATTTTCTCTTTTTTTGACCATGTTAGATTCGGAATATTTCACACGGAATTAATAGCCCAAAACTGAACCTACTGCTAAACAGATAAATTCTATTTTTTATTTATGTTATTTTTTGAAAATTTACTGGGTTTAAAACTAGGGTTTTCATTCTTAATTATTTACATAAATAACATTCTTTGCATGTCTAGGAACCAACATCGAAAGGCCCTAGAATAATACATTATCTTGCTAATTTATTTTGAACCAAATCAAGCCACTATCACATATTTTCAGAAATTCCAGTATGCATAAAGTCTATCCTATCCTTAAAGAAATCATTCCCTTAGATTTGCTAACCAAAGAAATCACAAATATAGAATAAACTCAAGTTGACAACAACAATTCTAGCATTAAACACATCAAGATCACTCAAGACCACATCAAGAAATTATCTTTTCCTTAGGAAGAATTCCAGCTCTTGTAAATATAAATATTCAAGATAAAAAGGTAATTCCTTTAGTGTCAATCCTTTGAAAGATGCCTTATTTTCCTGGAGTTAAGTATATTTGACCCTTAGACATACATCCTAAACCATTTTTGGTCTAAAAAAAACACATTACCAATTTATTCAACAAAACCCTAATGTTAGCCTATAATGGCGGAACAAAGAAAAATTAAAGAAAAAAAACGACTTTAGATCCTTACCTCTTGTCATACCAAGTTGATCAAGTGTTTTCTAGCTTTTGTTTCCACCTAAATTTCCAAGCTTTCACTTCAAGATTGTTGCTTCAATCGTGTGGCTTGTGCAAAATTTTCTGTAAGCAATCGAAACAATTAATTTTGGCACCAAGGGAGAGGAAATTTCATGCTACGGAGAGGGAGAGAGAGGGAAAATAGCTAGGGTAGTTAGGGCTCCCAAAAATCTAATTTAACTAGGCTTTTATTAAGGAATTTAAAAGGGAAAAGAAGAATTTATGGAAAAATCATATTTGCTTCAGGTTTTTAATTAATAAAGGCTTCCTTTAATTAATTTATCACAATCCTAGGGAGTTTATGAAGTTAATTGGCTGGCTAAGAAAGAGAAAAATTGGTGGCACAATAGAGAGAAAATAGGAATTAATATTCTCCAAGATTTTCCTAAGCATTAAAGGTTTGGAAAACTAAAATCCCTTCAAGATATTTTCCTAAGAATTCTATGTTGGGTATCTCAGGCTCGTATCCTATACGGTACAGTGGAAAATAAAACGAGATACTATCACAGGACCCTCCTATGTGTGGAAAACAAGACATAAAGATAATAAAGGTAGCTACTTTTTACCTTTGTTTAATTTTTCGAAGAACGATATTTCTTCTTCAAGTCGAGGCGCGATCCAGCAATCCTCTTTCGCAAACATCATGAGGGTTGGACGTCTAACCACTATAATCATAGTGTGTGATTATCTCTAACAGTAATCTACACAGAGGAATACTCAAGCACCAAAATTTCCTGTGCTAATAAAAAAAAAGTGGTGGCTAGGGCTGTTTCACGTTTTCAGCAAAACAAGAAAGAGAGAGAAGAACGTTGGTTGTGTGTCGGCTAGGGTTTCATGTCCCTTCTATATGTTACACGAAATACTTGCTAAAAAATCCCCCATCCCAAAATTCTGAAACAGTTAAAATTCCCTAGTTGTAATTAGAAACATCAAGTTCTCACAATTACAATTTGGACTACAAATTATAACCAATTATAATTTGTCCACAACAACTTCTCTTTCTCTCAATTAACCCCACTATGTTATCCAATAACATCTTTAGTATATAATCTTCTATTGCGTGTGACCTATTAGGTTTCTCAGTCAATTGGTAGAGAATATGAATTAATCAAAACGCATTTGAAATTAATAATCCATAATTAACTAGAATTAATCCTATTAATTTTAATAAGAATTGGTTTATTAATTCATCAACTAATAAACCCATATTCCCAAATCATGAGCGGTATCTAGCAACACATCATGACCACCCAAGAGTCTAGGAAGTTAAGTGGCTTGACATAAACCCTTCAATAACAAACTTCAGTGCAATTAACTCCTTTTACCATATAATATCTCATTTGGTTTGGAGTACATAATTAGTGCCAACTCCCTCCAGAATTAATTCTGGCCCAAATAGAATAGTACTTGTACCAGGAACCCACTACTCTAGGTGTGTATCAATTGGAACTATTTCCAATGCACAATCGCCTTGGCCAAGGACTTCTCGAGTAGGAATTCCTACAAGTGGCCATAAGATATTCGCCCATACTATTAGGAGTGGTGAATCCTTTATTGACCCTCTCAACTACTTTCGTTTACCTCACAATGTACCCAATATCCATCCCATAGGCGGTCCTCAATCGAGCTTCGGAGATTGGAATCAAAGTACAATGCTCAGCAAACAAAGTACCTTGGAGATCTCAAATCTAAGGATACTTGCACGTTTGCTATATTGAGATTATATCACTGGCACTAAATAGTTATCCATGTGATTATCTCAAAGCTAGGTCATCCAATGAACTTGTTCCATTAACAAGCATCCATGTGTTAACTTTAAGTATCTCAATACTCACGGATATGAGAACCACTGCCTGATTAAATCAGGAAGTCTAACACATGCTAGTCTTAACGCATTAATTATGTCCTGTTTTATTAATACTATGACTAGGGACTATTTAAGTACTAACACTATGTAGTGTAGTAGGAATCTCATATCATGATCTCTATCATGATTTCCTTAACACAGTGTTGTACTAGGGACTTTATTGAACATTTATATTATTAAAAGTAAACAAAAGAAACTATAAGATAAATTATGCCTTTTATTAAAATAAAATGTGTCATATACAATGTACAAGTTATTGCCTCCAGGGCACAACACTAACATTCTAGAATTAGGTTTCCTTCCCTTTCGTCCTCCATGATTGCAGCACTAAGGCTTCTAGAAGCCTAGAATTTCCCTTAAAAATTCTTCTAGATAATTAAATTCCTCACATAAATAAATTAAAAGGAAAATCTTACTAATCTAATACGTAAATATTTCCTAAAATTAATACATACATAAATATGTTGACGTATTCTAAATAGTTAACAAATATTATATATATATATATATATATATATATAATAAACATGTAAATATATTATCAAGTATTAAATAGCTACCTCAATTATTTATTATTTTAATTAATAACTACACAAATAATCCATTCACAACAAGCCAGGTACAACTATATGCAAGAATTCTCTTACTCTATGGACAATGTGTGTGTGTGTGTGTGTGTGTATTCCCATTTATAGGGGCATTTAGGGTGGGGTGTCACAGTTTCTCTCTTTCTTTAGGAATTTAATAAATATCTGAATAAATAAAAAGAATTATATATTTATCACTAGATAAATACTTGGGTAAGTGATCAAATAAATAAATAAATAAACAAAGTGATTATTTCAATAAATTAATGCTCAAGTAAATGAATAAATAACATATAGCTTACCTAAATAATTTTCATGCAAAATGTTTTATACCACCTTATTTCAAACAATGACTCCTCTAATTATCACCTATGTACAAAATTTTCATACCTACCTTATAATCAAGTAAATTCAAATAATTAATGCAAATTCATATTTACATGCAAAAATCATATTATATGCCCATATGCTCATACTCTATAAATAATATGCTTCCTATTTTTAGGTGGGTTTAGTGTAGGGTGTTACAGTGCACTCTCCAAAACATACCTATCCATTTGGAACTATATTTGACTTAATTTTTAAGCTATTCTTAAGACACAATGGCTTCTTAGAATAAAACATCGAGGTTTAGTCATATCCTTCCAATATTTTTATGTTTTCCCTTTTCTTGCAATTATACTATGATTTTTCTTGCAAGTTATGATATTAGAATCCTATTTGCAACAAGTGGAAGTATATATATATATGTGTGTGTGTGTGTGTGTGTGTGTGTGTGTGTGTGTGAAACCCCAGTCAAGACCAACCTTAGAGTAAGGGGGTTGGGGATCCATAACATGCTTTATTTCATGTTTAAATATGCTTTCATATGATTTTTATATGCTTTCGATGTGAGTTTACTGTTTTGAAGTTGTGTAGGTGAATGTTGTGTGAGAAGGGCAAAATGGTAATTTTTGCCCGAGGTGAAAATAGGGAGATAGTTTGTGGATTGAATAGAAAATAATTTTTCTAGTGAAAGTATCAACGAGAGTTGTTGTGGTTTAGTGGTTAGAACTTTGGAATAAATTATTGAGGTCTAAGGTTCAAAGTCCATCATAGAAGTTTTAGCTTGAGTAAATTTTATTTTGCTTGGGAAAGGATGGTTTCGGCCTTAAGGGCCTAGATTAATGTGGTGATGATGTTCTAGGAGAGACATGATAGAAGTAATCTCATTCTACTCCTTTTACTCTTCTCGAAATTCTTATAGGGAAAATCATTTTTCCTTGATCTTTAGTTTTCCTTAGTTTCAACTCATTGGTTTGATCAAGATGTTCTAGCCTTTTCTTTCTAGAAAATCCAGTAGAGTGCTGAGGTCTTTTAGGATCAAAATGTCTTGGCAAAAGACTTCTTTTGGTTTGGAAAATATGGTAGATTTGAGGGAAAATTCAAGAGGAAAATCCCTCATGAAAGCTTGCTGAAATTTTTCCTCTATCTTAGTTCATCTATCTTCATGGAATGAGCTGAAATTTTCCAGCTTGTTGTACCTTCAAAAGGTCAAAAATTCTAGCTCACATTCCCTCCCAAATACTACCAGAAAAATGGTCTTTAGGATCAGTTTGAAACCTGAAAGTTTTTGCCCAATTTCGGACTGCTCAAACTGGAGCAAAGCAAGAAAAATTCCTGTAGTAAAATCAACTTTGAGAGCTCCAAACCAAGCTGTTTTCTCCCAGATTTTGTGTAGCACCTTAGACATTTTTTTCCTCCATAAAGAAGGCTGGAAACCAGCCTTGAATACCCCTGAAATCCCCTTCAAAACTCGCTGCAAAATGGCTCTAAAAAGCAGACAAAAATCTGCCAGAAAAATCACTGTGCAGCGAAAATTCTGTGCAGATTTTTGTCCAGCTTGTTTCCTATCTCTCTTCCAGCCAAAACACCAACCTTAATCTGTCCAAACCTTCCTTAAACCTCCATCAACAGAGCTCCATTGATCCCCTTGAACTTCTGCACGAAATTCCATTAATGGCTGCCCGAAAATCCCTCAACCAAATCCCTGCAATTTAGCTTGAATACTTTCCAAAATTTCAGCCATCTTGTTTAACAACTTTCCATAAAATTTTGCTCAATTGATCAGACATCTTCTCCACCATTGTGCACCTTGGTTTCGGCCATCACAAGCCTCCTTTAACCAGCCTTAATTCCCCAGAAGAGCTGCACAATCCAGTCGGCCATAGGAGACTTCAAGCTGTCTAAACAAACCAAGATATTCTTAGGATATCTACTTTCCAAATTCACTTCCCAAAAATATTCTTCAAGGATTGTAACAACTAACCTTTCCTTTTCCCTTCCAAATCAGAGAATCAACTCCCTAAACCCTACTAGAATTCGGCCAAGCCTATTCCCACAGAAAAATCGGCAGCTGCACAAACCATCTCTCCCTCTCTCGATTTTTTTCCTTCAAGCATCAAGAACACACACACTACACCAAGAACACCCACTTCTTCTCTACACCTAATACCCCTCCAAACCACCTCAAACCCTCATGAAAATCTCCAAATTTAGTCTACTCACTGCTGGGAATCCATCAACACCATTATTAACATCAAACTCCTCCATCACATCTTGCTACTTCGGATCAAAGCAGAAATTTCTGAACAAGAACATCTTCAAGGTAAATTCACTCTATCAACATCATCCTCTTCAAACTTGATCTCTAGTGAGAATCTATATAAATAATCATACTAATGACTTCTTCTTCTTCTTCTCTCTCTCTCTCTCTCTCTCTCTCTCTCTCATGGACCGAAATTCCCTCTCTTGGCCGAATGGTCTCTTCCTCCATGACCATGCTTTCGCCACCTTTCTTGAACAAGATTAGCCATCTAGGAGTTGAGATCTTCTCTAAACTCCTTCAAGTCATTCATCAATCAAGTAAGTACCTTCAATCCTCTTTTTAAAATTTTAGAATCATATCTCTAGGATGATGTTGTGAGAAGATGATTGGCGATGGGATTGAGTATGTGATGTTGTTGATTGAAGCATGAGTATATGTATGATTGTGAAGGAGATGGGATTTATGCATGGAATGATTATATTGGTGGATTGAATGATGAGTTGAGGTTTGATGCATGTCATAGGTAGTATTTGTGATGAAGCATGCTAGAGATTATGTCACCATTGGTGAATAGGATTTGTATGCATGATTAGATTTTGAAGCCATGATCATGTTTATGCTAGTAGAGGTTAAATCATGTCTTAATAAATTTAGATCTATGCCTATGTGCAAGATTTGGATGATTTGATGAATTGAAGGATTGAGTTTGTTATTGATTATGGTTGACCATGGAATCTTGATCATAATCTAGTTGTCCCTAAGCAAATTTTATTTCATGAATAAAATATTTACTAATAATTTTTGCTAGAGAATTTCGAAAACCCTAGGAAGGGTAGATTTGGAATTATAATATATGTAAAGGATATTTTAGTCAAATAAATAATAACTTTTCTAGAAAATAAAATAAATAAATATTATTTAAAATAAAGAAATTAATTAAAGCCTTTATGGAAAAGATTTATACTTAATAAAATATTTACTAAATCAAAACCCTTAAGGATTTACTTATTATTTTCCAAGAAAGACTTATTAAATTTAATCTTAACTAGTTTTAGCTATCAATTATTTTCTAACAACTAAGCTATCATTAAATCACTATTTTACCTAGTACCACCTATGACTCCTGATCAAATAAACTCTAAATTTTCCTTAACAAGATTTAAACTTTCAACTTGTTAGAATTTATTTCCTAATCCATTAATTATTTTAAATAACAAATTAAACTTAGCTTATAAACCTATTCAATTATTGTTTTGCCTTAAAGCTTGGGACGCTAGGATCATGGTAGTAGTGAATTGAGTTGATTTAAAATTGAGGAAGTGGATTGTGGCTTGAATCTGATTAAGATTTGTATTTGCCCATGTGGGGTTAGGTCAGCTGTTCGAGACCTTGTTGTTGTGAGCAAGAATCAGGTAAGCTCCTGCATAAAACCTGATTGATGTGAAATGATTTCCTTATGGCAAGCCAAATGTGGAGTGCAAGGACACTCGGTTATTTGAAAGCAATTGAGGGTTGAATTCATCATTAATTCCAACGCTTAAATTAATTAAAAGTCTTTGAGCATATTTTTTCCAAACTTGAAACTCTTTCTGAAACTAATTTCTCCCAAAGCTTTGGAAACCCTCAAATTGTTAGTTTCATGAAGAACAATGCTTTGTTCATTTTATCCCAAGTGGGGAATGTCGTTGAGTACTCAATAAGGGTGGACTACTAGGACTAGTCTTTGAAGGGTTGTGGTAAGTCACTCAGTAGGTGGCCACCTCTGAGGGGTGAGTCCTTCCCGGATAAGATGCCAATTCCAGTGAGTCGTGCCGGTCCGAGCTAGCAGTTTATTTTGTTTCAATCAAGTGATTGTGTTTTTACCGGAATGGACACCCGGCGGTTGTTTGGGTATAAAGAAGGAGGAGTATCTTGCCCAGTAGGCCGATCACGTACTTTTGTCAGTCTGCACAAAGTGTTAGGCATTCTGACTGGTTATGGGGCCCAACGTGTGGTAACCCATATCCCTTTCTTTCGAGTGGTTGATTTCATTACTTATGTATGGCTAGAAGAGCCAAAACGCCACTCTTGCTTTGACTAATGTTTATTGCTTGCCAATGTTTCTCTTATAAAGATTTCACACTTTGCATCCATAAACTGTTTCCACTAAACACCCAAAGCACACACGGTCTTACTGAGATTTCTATCTCACCACCTTTTATCATGATTTCAGGTTGATTCTATTGTGGGTGAGTAGCTACCTTGGAAGAGAATGTGTCTTTTGATTTTATGTATTGCTTTGGGGAGAGACGAGAGTGGATGATTTTAATTATGGCTTTTGTTTTGGAATTTCATGGATGTACTTTTGAAGTATTTTGGGTTGTAATAAATTCTTTTTAGTTTGAGTAATATTTATTTCAGCAATTTTATTTGTGACCTAGTTATAAAGACCCCTTGTCATTTGGACGGCGCGACATCCCCGGCCCTGGCGGGCCTAGGTTTTCCGGGGTGTTACATGTGGTATCAGAGACTAGGTTATAGACAAATATTGATGATATGTGATTTATTTATTTAAGTTTAAATCTTATCTAACCTATTTTGTTGATGTTGTAGGATGGTTAGACTGCTTAGGACAGCAAGGAAAGGGCAGCAGTGGCACCCACCTTACTATCTAGACCAGGAGGACCTTCCAGTTCCCCAGCCTACCCCTCAGCCAGTTGTCCCTGTAGAGGATAACAATGATGTCGAGGATATCCCTATGGAGGATAATAGTGATGATGAGCTTGACTTGATGGAGGATAGCAGTGAGGACGAGGTCCAGATCCTTGAACCACCTCCAATCCTGGTGATAGATATAAGCTCTGACAGTGAGGATGATGTTATGATAGTGGAGCCTGAACCCCACCCTCCTAATCCCGAGGTGGATTTAGCAGCAGCTAGTGATGACCCGGGGGAGATAGACTATGAGTCTCTACCTAAACCTTCTTTTATTCCTCCCTTCAGCCGAGTTAAGGCTAGGGAGAGTTCTAGGCGCCCTGGGAAGGAGCCTATGGAGGGATTTGCTAGCGGGGAGGGGGTGGATTTCTCTAAAAACATCGGAGGTTGGATATATGAGGCAGATGATGAGGATTCCGATGAGGAGTAGAGAGCTAGGAGTCATTTTGATTTGGATGTTTGTTTATTTACAGCTTTTCATGAATTGAGATGTTAAGAATTGTTAAAGTTCATTTTTATCAAATTTCGAAATTGTGCAAGTCAATTTTTTGAAAATGAAATTTATGAGCAATCCTTTAAATAAGTTGCATCTGACTTCTTCCTACTCATACTTGGCTATGTATGCATACACCACTAAAATGATTTGATACTTGAGTGCATACATTTAACATTTGGGGTATGGTATAGAATGGCACCCAAGAGACGTGCAGTTCCTTCCACCAGAAGAACTCCAGAGGTAGACCGGGTAGCACCGAAAGTTGAACTAGAACAGATGCAATCACCCCATCAGGGTAGTGGGCAAAGTGATCCCGCGATGGGCATGGGGTCTGATGCCCTGGTAGATGTGTCAATAGGTCAGACACTCTGCAAAGTGACCGACATTCTTCAGACGCTAACCGAGCGGAGGCACCCTAAAGGGGAAGATGAGGCATTGGAGAAGTTCTTAAAATTCCAACCGCCTATCTTTATGGGTGAAGCGGAACAAGACCAGAAGGCTGATCAGTGGGTCGAGCAAATGGAGGACATTTTCGCAACGCTCCAGTATTCTGAGGAGCGGATGGTTAAATTTGCAGCCTTTCGGTTGAGAGGACCAGCTCAGGCGTGGTGGCAGCGGGTCCAAGAGGACTGGGTAATGGATGAGCAAGAATAGACGTGGTCCAACTTCGTTGAATCTTTCAGGGCGGAGTACATCCCTCAGTGGATTGTGGAAAAACGGGAGGATGAATTTCAGAATCTGAGGCAGGGGAGCATGTCTGTGGCTCAATACGTGGCGCGATTCACGCAGTTGTCAAAATACTGCCGAAGACTGGTCGACACCGAGCAGAACCGAAAGAGGCAGTTCGTCAAGAGGCTAAGACCAGAGCTGAGGAGAGCTTTGGCACCTGCCCCACTGACAACTTACTCGGGGGCGGTGGACGCTGCTACTCGCACGGAGAATGAAGATCGCAGTAGGATGGCGGCCAAGCCCTTCCAACCGCCAGCAATCCCACAAGCGCCCTGCAAATCATCACTGGCAGAACCGGGAAAAGCAAGCCCGGACAGCACCAGCTGGACCTGCACCGAACCTCCCGTCCTGCAGGCAGTGTGGAAAGAAAGGCCACACCGAGAGGAATTGCTGGTCCAAGGGAAGAGATAGGAAGTGCTACCACTGTGGTGACCCGAACCACCTGAGGAATACCTGCCATAAGCTGCATCGAGTCGGGCAGGGAAACCTAGCTCAGAACCCGGGACCCAATCGGGCCAACACCATGGGAGCAGCCGGAGGTGGTGTTGGGGATATGTCCTAAAGTTAATTTGTACTTATACTATTATCATTATGTTTTATATAATAATATGAAGCTTTCCTTTCCATGAATAATGAGTTTTGTTTTGTTGGTCATCAAGTACGTGACTTGATAGTAAAACCCTACAATGAATACAATGACTATTCTAAAACTGTCCCTGATCGATTATTATTATTGGAATAATAATAAATTAAGATTAGTATGCTTGTAACTTGATGGATATGTTTTACTGGCCATGGATATTTGTGATATCGAGTCAAGACATAAATAAATGTTAGAGAACATTGTATTGGATATGACCCACTGTAAGAGTACTTCATGGAATATGTCATAAGTACTTTCTAGCCATAATAATATTGAAAGTCCTTCGACCTAAATTCATCATAGTTTCCTACTTGATAAATTCTATATTTTGACATTGTCTAAAGTTGTCTTTAACCAGATAATAAATTAGACTACTGTTGGATATAGAATAAATCAAGGAGAGGTATATGATTGATTGTGAAGGAATTTGTCCCTCTCGATTATGGGAGAGATATCCATGGGTCCCTTGATAAGTTAGATCGTTAAAAATGCATAGCCGTGCTCAAATATATCAATCTAAGATATTGATATCATTTGTTTGAACAGTCTACTATGAAATCAAGAAATAATTGATTAAGCTTAATAAGGATGACATGCTTCGTGCCTTATGCTTAATCTGGATATCGTGTGACAAAAGGACTAAATATAAAATTATGGTTTGGTTCAAAGAGATCACCGATCTTCATTTAACCTGGATAGTTATAATGCTTTTCTAGAAACCGCTTATAACTTGTGGGCCATTTAAATATAATTTAGGCACACTGCCAGTGTTAAATGAACCTATAGGGTCACACAATAAGCGAACTTGTTAGGTTATTTTTTCTGGTGACCAGGTTCGATGAATCTGGAAATATGTCTAAGTTAATCGTACTTAGAAAATTTACCAGATACAATGAATCTGGAAATATGTCCACATTCGATGTATCTGGATGATGTCCAGATTATAAGAATCTGACTCGGTAAATTAATTAGTTAAATTACCGAGATAATGGCAGAATCTTATCATATCAGTTTTAATTTAATTTGAATTTAAATTAGAATATGATAAGATATTATTAGGGTTGGACTCTAAGGGGTTCGGGGGTTTTTAAGAAAACCCTAGCCGTCTTTTCAATAGTCCAATTTTTCGGTTGAGAACATTCGTGCCATTCTCTACCAGAAAAGGAAAAAAAACCTCTCAAATCCTAGGCACTAGTACTCCCCGAGTATCGAGTGAGTTCGCGGTGTGTATCCGATAGAGGACGTTCGCATACTGCAGCGTCTGATGATTGTTCGGGTTGAACGTACAACAGTGCAACTAGAATCAAAGGATTTCAATTACAGCAACCAGAGGTAATTCTTAAACCTTAGATCTTCTTAATCATTTACTTGGGTCCTCGGGAGGGTTTCGTAGATGTTTTCCGCATTTAGGAGTCCACGAATTCTAACAGGTGGAGCACCGAAGCCACAAGTGAAGGCCATGGTATTCGCTCTCAACAGAGAGGAAGTTGGGGCCGATGCCGCGGTGGTGGAAGATACGTTCACTATTCAAGGACGATCCGTTAATGCTTTGATTGACCCTGGCTCTACTCATTCCTATATAAACAAGTTGTGTGCATGTCATTTGGGTTGGGATGGAGTGGAGCTACCTTTCATTTTAGAAGTAAGCACCTATTTGGGGATGATGGTACAAGCGGATCGGTATGTGAGGGATTGTAAGGTTAAGGTGGGGAGAGAAAATCTGGGGGGAGATTGGATTGTGTTGGACATTGAAGGCTATGACTTAATTTTGGGGATGGACTGGTTAGCCAAACATGGGGCTAGGGTAGACTGCAAAAATAAGTCAGTTCAGTTTGTCAGACCGGGTTGTGATGTGTTAGAATTTAATGGAACGAGGGTGAAAGAGTTGAAGTACTTGCTTGCAGGGGCTAAGGCTCGAAAATTATTGAGGCAAGGTTGTAAAGGTTATCTGGCTTACGTGATGAACAAGCCTAAGGACCAGTGCACTCTGGAGGACACGGAAGTAGTGAAGGATTTTTCCGATGTATTTCCAGCGGAGCTTGATTCTCTACCTCCTAGTCGAGAAGTGGAGTTCACTATCGACTTAGTTCCCGGAGCGGAACCAGTATCGTGGACTCCGTACCGGATGGCGCCGGCAGAGTTGAAAGAGTTGAAAGAGCAACTAGAGGAGCTCGTTGGCCAAGGCTATATTAGACTAAGCACGTCGCCCTGGGGAGCGCCTGTGCTATTTGTAAAGAAGAAGGATGGGACCTTGAGGCTGTGCATCGACTACCGAGGGCTGAACAATTTGACGATTAAGAATAAGTACCCTCTTCCGTTGATTGACGAGCTATTCGATCAGCTGTAAGGATCCAGTTGCTATTCCAAGTTGGATCTGAGACAAGGATATTACCAAGTGCGGATAAGAGAGGAAGATATCCCCAAGACAGCCTTCAACACCCGATATGGACATTACGAGTTCGTAGTAATGCCATTCGGGGTGACTAACGCTCCAGCAGTATTCATAGACCTGATGCACCGAGTATTCTGGCCTTACCTAGACAAGTTTGTAGTAGTATTCATCGACGATATTTTGATCTACTCCAAGAGTCCGGAGGAGCATGCGGAGCATCTGAAGCTCGTGTTGGAAAAATTACGGGAGCACAAGCTGTACGCGAAGTTCAGCAAGTGCGAATTCTGGTTAGACAGTGTGGCATTCCTTGGTCATGTGGTGACTAAGGAGGGAATTAAGGTAGATCCGGCCAAGGTGGAAGCGGTATCAGACTCGAAGCAGCCGGAGAATATTACCAAGATCCGGAGTTTCTTGGGTTTGGCGGGATACTACCGAAGGTTTATCAAGGGATTCTCGATACTCGCATCGCCAATGACCCGTTTGTTGAGAAAGGATGTTACGTTTATGTGGAACGAGAAATGCGAGAAAAGCTTCCAAGAACTAAAAATGAGACTGATGACAGCACCGGTATTGAGTCTACCAGAGGAAGGCAAATCTTACACACTGTACACCGACGCTTCGAAAGAAGGACTGGGAGCGGTGTTGATGCAAGACAGGAAAGTGATTGCCTATGCATCATGGAAGTTGCGACCGCATGAAGTGAACTACCCTACTCACGACTTGGAGCTGGCGGCTATAGTGTTCGCCCTAAAGAAATGGCGACACTACTTGTATAGAGCCGAGTACGAGGTGTTCACCCACCATAAGAGCCTGAAGTATATCTTCGCTCAGAAGGATTTGAACTTGAGGCAACGAAGGTGGATGGAATTCTTGGAAGAATACCATTGCCCGATCAACTAACATCCCGGGAAGGCTAACGTTGTGGCAGACGCCCTAAGCAGAAAAGTTGGGATGGCTAGACTGAAGGTGCAGGAAATGCAAGTAGTTCAGGACGTATTGGACAGAAGGACGGAAGTGCGAGACAAAACGATTGTCATCAGCAATTTGAAGTTGGCACCAGACTTGAAGCAAGAAATATTGGAATCTCAGCGAAGCAACGCCGAGTTTCAAATTTTCAAGGATAAGGAGCTTAAGCGACCGGACAGCGAATTTCGTCAGGATGAAGCAGGGGTTTTCCATTTCAGAGATCGATTGTGTGTACCCGGAGAGCAACAGCTAAGGGACAGAATTTTGGAAGAGGCACACAAGAGCAAGTACGCAATTCATCCGGGAGAGATCAAGATGTATCAGGATTTAAAGAGAGCATACTGGTGGCCCGAAATGAAGCGAGATGTGGTTAAGTACGTATCGACCTATCTCACCTGCCAGAAAGTTAAAGCGAAGCATAAGAAGTCAGCGGGACTATTGCAGCCATTGCCAGTGCCGAAATGGAAGTGGGAGGAGGTGACTATGGATTTCATCACCGGACTCCCTACGTCAAAGACTCAGAAGGACGCCATATAGGTAGTAGTGGATCGACTGACCAAGTCAGCCCACTTTATCCCGGTAAATGTAAGGGACTCCATGGAGAAGCTGGCTCAGACATATGTTCGAGAAATAGTCCGACTCCATGGAGTACCTTCGAGCATAGTATCAGACCCAGACCCGAGGTTTACTTCTCATTTTTGGGGAAAGTTCCAGGAAGCAATGGGATCGAATTTGAAGTTCAGTACAACAGCGCATCCGCAGACTGATGGGCAGTCAGAAAGGGTGATCCAAATATTAGAGGATATGTTGAGGGCCTGTGTTTTGGATTAAGGGGACAAGTGGATAGAATGCGTACCTTACACGGAATTATCTTATAACAACAGCTATCAGGCCTCGATTGTGATGGAAAACGAAAAACAGGGGCATGCACCGTAAGTTAAAAAAAAATTGGAGAAAAATAAAATACGAGCCTTAAAGGCTATGCGGAAGTGTGAAGATCATACATTTGCGTTCCTTAACCCTCCTAGGTTGCGTAGGAACAGATTGAACGGCTGGAATCGCCTCGCTTTGCACACTTGAAGGAGCTTCCGGTTGAACACCCGCTAGCCTTCTACTTCACCTTGTTTGCATTAACGCTTAGCTCTCCAGCTCTCGGGATATTCCTCAGCCTAACCTCTAGTTGGTGAACACAATAGTGAAGAGGAATGGTCTCAAGTGTTCTTGATTCACTTGCTATTGATTAGCCAAAGAAACAAGAATAACAACAGAGGAAAGAAGGAGAGCCTGAGAGAGAGAAGCTGCGTAAGAGATCAAAAGAGAGTGGCGTGAGTCTCTTGTGTGTTAGGGAAAATTAGGGTTTATTTTCTACCAGAGACTAGTTTTATTGGTTAGCCTAAACAGGTCTCTCATTATCTGATAAACATATATCCCCGGGATTTCAAAACACTCGGATATTATCCTGAGAATCAGTTTGGCCTAACCCTAAACTCCTCTTAACCGTATCTGGAAAAACCCTAAGGTCCAAGCTATTGGGCCAGAAAAATATTTATTATTTTCCTTGGACCCAAAAGGCCCAAAATAATAAATATTAATTATTTATTTCCTGGGCTTATATAAACAACCCAATAAATAATTAATGAGCCCAAATGAACTATAATAATTAATCTTTAATTATTTATTTCTTGGGCCTATATAAATAACTCAATAAATAATTAAACATTAATTATTTTCCCTAGTTTAAGCCCAGGTTAATTTTTAATTATTCATACTGGACCTAGGCCCTGAATAATTAATCAACCAATTAAACTAGATAATTAATTTCTCTCAACTTCTATTTTATTTATTTATTTATTTTATTCCAGTCCAATAATAAATTAGACTTCCTGAATAAAATAAAATAAAATAAAATCATCTTCAACTGAGACCAATTCCTCAACCCAAAAGTAGTTAGGACTTACGGGCTATCCCGAGGACCAAAAAGACACATCGCCTTGGCTGCTAAAATGACCAAAATACCCCTGCTATATAAATAGCTGTATTTTGCATTTTAAATATTTCCTAATATCACTATATGGAAATATTGACCCCAAGGACAATGCTGCATTCGCAAAGTCTTCGACCTACAAGTGAAATGACTAAAATACCCCTCTACACATCGCCGTACATTTAGAGAGGAAGAAGTGTACTAACACCCCTCTAAATGACATCTACCATCCTTAGGCTTCTAGTCCAATGATCCACGACTTCCTAGAATGTTTTCGCTTTCCAAGGGAGCTACCCTAAAGTAAACATCCAAGTCATGTTTCCCAGGGCCCTGGATAATTTAGACCATTCGGACAACCACAAGGGGCGATATAGTGCAGAAACTATCTTGTATAAGTCTGTCTTTACTAACTAGTCACACATACTCAACATGCAAGTATATTGGCCCTACGATAGAACCTCAACTACAGCAAATCAAAGTATATGCTTTCAGCTTCGCCAGACCACCAACTCACACTCAAGTCGTAGAGTACTAGTCCACGCTGTAGCGGTAGTAGTCTAGGTTTCTACCATATAGTACTTTGAGAAACCACTACTAAAGGTCCTGTTCTACGTATTCGAAATATGCTTATGTCATGAAGTGAGTGGATTACCCACTGGCTAAAGGTAAGCCATTCCCCATTTGGAATTCATAACATAATAACCTAAACATGATGAGGTTCCCAGTCTTATCAATAGGTTAAGAACAAATGTTTATGTGTTAAATAACCCGTGATCCATACCTTATTGTGAAAGACCACCATTCACATGGACCACTTATTTAAACACAATGGGCCTGTTCCAAACGAAAATCGTGCACAAACAAAAAGTAAATTCACAAACAATTTCTGAAAATAAATTCTTTCATTAAAATATTCGATTTTACATCAGAAACCTAGTCTAAGAGGGCATACAATTCAACAGATTGGGATGGCACCTTACGATGCTTTGTATGGGTGCAAGTGTCAAGTACCGTTGTATTGGAGTTGGACGAAAGATGGACACGTGAGCAAAACCAGAGAGGTCTGTGTCCAAGAAATGTTGGACAAGGTGAAACTGATTCGGGAAAGGTTAAAGGCGGCTCAGAGCCGGCTAAAGAGCTATGCGGACAACCGGAGGAGGGAATTGGAATTTCAAGTCGGGGATCGTGTATTTTTGAAGTTATCACCCAACCGGAGGATTGTGAAGTATCCGAAGGGTGGAAAATTGAATCCGAGGTATTTGGGGACGTTTTTTTTAAGGAAAGAATTGGACTAGTAGGTTACCGATTGGACCTACCGGATGGGTTGATGGGTATCCATGACGTGTTCCATGTGTCACAGTTGAAGAAGTATAATGCGGATCCCAGTCACGTGTTGAATGAGGAACTGTTAGTGTTGCAGCCAGACTTGAGCTACGAGGAAAAGCCTGTACGGATATTGGACCGCAGTGTCAAAACCCTCCGGAATAAGCAGATATCGATGGTTAAGATTCAGTGGGAGCACCATGGCACGCAAGATGCTACATGGGAATCAGAAGAATGGGTTAAGCGGAAGTATCCCGAGCTAAAATAAAGGTATGCAAGAATTTCGGGACGAAATTCTTCTAAGGAGGGGAGGATGTGAAACCCCAGTCAAGACCAACCTTAGAGTAAGGGGGTTGGGGATGCATAACATGCTTTATTTCATGTTTAAATATGCTTTCATATGATTTTTATATGCTTTGGATGTGAGTTTATTGTTTTGAAGTTGTGTAGGTGAATGTTGTGTGAGAAGGGCAAAATGGTAATTTTTGCCCGAGGTGAAAATAGGGAGATAGCTTGTGGATTGAATAGAAAATAATTTTTCTACTGAAAGTATCAACAAGAGTTGTTGTGGTTTAGTGGTTAGAACTTTGGAATAAATTATTGAGGTCTAAGGTTCAAAGTCCATCATAGAAGCTTTAGCTTGAGTAAATTTTATTTTGCTTGGGAAAGGATGGTTTCGTCCTTAAGGGCCTAGATTAATGTGGTGATGATGTTCTAGGAGAGACATGATAGAAGTAATCTCATTCCACTCCTTTTACTCTTCTCGAAATTCTTATATGGAAAATCATTCTTCCTTGATCTTTAGTTTTCCTTAGTTTCAACTCATTGGTTTGATCAAGATGTTCTAGCCTTTTTCTTTCCAAAAAATCCAGTAGAGTGCTGAGGTCTTTTAGGATCAAAATGTCTTGGCAAAATACTTCTTTTGGTTTGGAAAATATGGTAGATTTGAGGGAAAATTCAAGAGGAAAATCCCTCTTGAAAGCTTGCTGAAATTTTTCCTCTATCTTAGTTCATCTATCTTCATGGAATGAGCTGAAATTTTCCAACTTGTTGTACCTTCAAAAGGTCGAAAATTCTAGCTCACATTCCCTCCCAAATACTACCAGAAAAATGGTCTTTAGGATCAGTTTGAAACCTGAAAGTTTTTGCCCAATTTCGGACTGCTCAAACTGGAGCAAAGCAAGAAAAATTCCTGTAGTAAAATCAACTTTGAGAGCTCCAAACCAAGCTGTTTTCTCCCAGATTTTGTGTAGCACCTTAGACATTTTTTTCCTCCATAAAGAAGGCTGGAAACCAGCCTTGAATACCCCTGAAATCCCCTTCAAAACTCGCTGCAAAATGGCTCTAAATAGCAGACGAAAATCTGCCAGAAAAATCACTGTGCAGCGAAAATTCTGTGCAGATTTTCGTCCAGCTTGTTTCCTATCTCTCTTCCAGCCAAAACACCAACCTTAATCTGTCAAAACCTTCCTTAAACCTCCATCAACAGAGCTCCATTGATCCCCTTGAACTTCTGCACGAAATTCCATTAATGGCTGCCCGAAAATCCCTCAACCAAATCCCTGCAATTTAGCTTGAATACTTTCCAAAATTTCAGCCATCTTGTTTAACAACTTTCCATAAAATTTTGCTCAATTGATCAGACATCTTCTCCACCATTGTGCACCTTGGTTTCGGCCATCACAAGCCTCCTTTAACCAGCCTTAATTCCCCAGAAGAGCTGCACAATCCAGTCGGCCATAGGAGACTTCAAGCTGTCTAAACAAACCAAGATATTCTTAGGATATCTACTTTCCAAATTCACTTCCCAAAAATATTCTTCAAGGATTGTAACAACTAACCTTTCCTTTTCCCTTCCAAATCAGAGAATCAACTCCCTAAACCCTACTAGAATTCGGCCAAGCCTATTCCCACAGAAAAATCGGCAGCTGCACAAACCATCTCTCCCTCTCTCGATTTTTTTCCTTCAAGCGTCAAGAACACACACACTACACCAAGAACACCCACTTCTTCTCTACACCTAATACCCCTCCAAACCACCTCAAACCCTCACGAAAATCTCCAAATTTAGTCTACTCACTGCTGGGAATCCATCAACACCATTATTAACATCAAACTCCTCCATCACATCTTGCTACTTCGGATCAAAGCAGAAATTTCTGAACAAGAACATCTTCAAGGTAAATTCACTCTATCAACATCATCCTCTTCAAACTTGATCTCTAGTGAGAATCTATATAAATAATCATACTAATGACTTCTTCTTCTTCTTCTCTCTCTCTCTCTCTCTCTCTCTCTCTCTCATGGACCGAAATTCCCTCTCTTGGCCGAATGGTCTCTTCCTCCATGACCATGCTTTCGCCACCTTTCTTGAACAAGATTAGCCATCTAGGAGTTGAGATCTTCTCTAAACTCCTTCAAGTCATTCATCAATCAAGTAAGTACCTTCAATCCTCTTTTTAAAATTTTAGAATCATATCTCTAGGATGATGTTGTGAGAAGATGATTGGCGATGGGATTGAGTATGTGATGTTGTTGATTGAAGCATGAGTATATGTATGATTGTGAAGGAGATGGGATTTATGCATGGAATGATTATATTGGTGGATTGAATGATGAGTTGAGGTTTGATGCATGTCATAGGTAGTATTTGTGATGAAGCATGCTAGAGATTATGTCACCATTGGTGAATAGGATTTGTATGCATGATTAGATTTTGAAGCCATGATCATGTTTATGCTAGTAGAGGTTAAATCATGTCTTAATAAATTTAGATCTATGCCTATGTGCAAGATTTGGATGATTTGATGAATTGAAGGATTGAGTTTGTTATTGATTATGGTTGACCATGGAATCTTGATCATAATCTAGTTGTCCCTAAGCAAATTTTATTTCATGAATAAAATATTTACTAATAATTTTTGCTAGAGAATTTCGAAAACCCTAGGAAGGGTAGATTTGGAATTATAATATATGTAAAGGATATTTTAGTCAAATAAATAATAACTTTTCTAGAAAATAAAATAAATAAATATTATTTAAAATAAAGAAATTAATTAAAGCCTTTATGGAAAAGATTTATACTTAATAAAATATTTACTAAATCAAAACCCTTAAGGATTTACTTATTATTTTCCAAGAAAGACTTATTAAATTTAATCTTAACTAGTTTTAGCTATCAATTATTTTCTAACAACTAAGCTATCATTAAATCACTATTTTACCTAGTACCACCTATGACTCCTGATCAAATAAACTCTAAATTTTCCTTAACAAGATTTAAACTTTTAACTTGTTAGAATTTATTTCCTAATCCATTAATTATTTTAATTAACAAATTAAACTTAGCTTATAAACCTATTCAATTATTGTTTTGCCTTAAAGCTTGGGACGCTAGGATCATGGTAGTAGTGAATTGAGTTGATTTAAAATTGAGGAAGTGGATTGTGGCTTGAATCTGATTATGATTTGTATTTGCCCATGTGGGGTTAGGTCAGCTGTTCAAGACCTTGTTGTTGTGAGCAAGAATCAGGTAAGCTCCTGCATAAAACCTGATTGATGTGAAATGATTTCCTTATGGCAAGCCAAATGTGGAGTGCAAGGACACTCGGTTATTTGAAAGCAATTGAGGGTTGAATTCATCATTAATTCCAACGCTTAAATTAATTAAAAGTCTTTGAGCAGATTTTTTCCAAACTTGAAACTCTTTCTGAAACTAATTTCTCCCAATGCTTTGGAAACCCTCAAATTGTTAGTTTCATGAAGAACAATGCTTTGTTCATTTTATCCCAAGTGGGGAATGTCGTTGAGTACTCAATAAGGGTGGACTACTAGGACTAGTCTTTGAAGGGTTGGGGTAAGTCACTCAGTAGGTGGCCACCTCTGAGGGGTGAGTCCTTCCCGGATAAGATGCCAATTCCAGTGAGTCGTGCTGGTCCGAGCTAGCAGTTTATTTTGTTTCAATCAAGTGATTGTGTTTTTACCGGAATGGACACCCGGCGGTTGTTTGGGTATAAAGAAGGAGGAGTATCTTGCCCAGTAGGCCGATCACGTACTTTTGTCAGTCTGCACAAAGTGTTAGGCATTCTGACCGGTTATGGCGCCCAACGTGTGGTAACCCATATCCCTTTCTTTCGAGTGGTTGATTTCATTACTTATGTATGGCTAGAAGAGCCAAAACGCCACTCTTGCTTTTGACTAATGTTTATTGCTTGCCAATGTTTCTCTTATAAAGATTTCATACTTTGCATCCACGAATTGTTTCCACTAAACACCCAAAGCACACACGGACTTACTGAGATTTCTGTCTCACCTCCTTTTATCATGATTTCAAGTTGATCCTGTTGTGGGTGAGTAGCTACCTTGGAAGAGAATGTGTCTTTTGATTTTATGTATTGCTTTGGGGAGACGAGAGTGGATGATTTTAATTATGGTTTTTGTTTTGGAATTTCTTGGATGTACTTTTGAAGTATTTTGGGCTGTAATAAAATCTTTTTAGTTTGAGCAATATTTATTTCAGCAATTTTATTTGTGACCTAGTTATAAAGACCCCATATCCTTTGGACGGGGCGACATTCCCGGCCCTGGCGGGCCTAGGTTTTCCGGGGTGTTACAATATATATATATATATATATATATATATATATATATATAGGCTTCATCCTCTTTATTTAGTGTCGGGGGTGTTTTGAATGAAACAAGCTCTTCTTTAATAGTAGAACAAGTAGTTTCTACTTCTAAAAATTGTCCATCCATTTCCTCAAGAGTAGTTGATAGCTTTGTCTCCTTTCTTTTTTAGCATCTGAGCTTCCTTTTAAGACCAGTAATTGATGTGAGCACGGAAGCATCACAAAATATGGTTCAAATCAAGAAATCAAGAAAAACAATAACATCCAAATTAGAGATTTTTCAACCTAATCCCAATTCAAAGACTAGAACCCTAAGTAAAACTAAGCTATCTAGAACCCAAAATCTAATGAACTTAGCCAACTAACTGGATACCCAAATACCGTTAACCCAAGAAAGATCAAGAACAAATAGGATGGGAAGGTATAAGTATCTAATTTTTCCCCCTAAAAGAGCTTTAGATGAACTAGAATCTAAGACCCATTTTTGAAAAAGAATTTATCTGTCTAAGAAATATTAGAGACTGGATTCTTAGGATGGAATAATTCCTAAGAGAAACCTTGGTTGATTTAAAAAAACATTAGAGGAATCACCTTCACAACTCTCTCAAAAAGTTTCTTGTATTAAAAATTGACTAGTGATAAAAAAAAAAAAAATCTCTTTATAAGAGTTGTAATGGGGTATTGATAGCCCCAACTTACCCTAGCGAATAAGGAAACAAAGCATAGACATTAGTTGGCCTTAATATAAGTTTTGAGGCATTAAGGGTCATTACAAATCATGGATTTTGAAAAGAAACAAGCAAAGTGTAAAAAAATTGCAAAATAGGGCATTCTACCCATAACCAACCAGCGCTAGTTAAGTTGAAGCAACCGATGCCGACTATTTTCAAGTAGCACTGCTCATTCTCAACTTTGTTTTCCTTGTTTTCTTACACTTCAAACTTTGCTTCTTTGTCTTTCAAATCTTTCCTATGTGTTTTCTTGATCTTTCACATCAAATTTAGATACATTTATCTTCTTTTAGACTTTTTGGGGCTTCCTTCATCATCCACTTCTTCACAAACCTATTGGTTCTTGACTTGTTAGCTTTGCTAGCTTGAAATCCTTTTTGAAACCTCTTGAATCTTGACCATACACAAGGGGCTATATGTTTTGTCTTGACCTTCCTTCCTCATTCTTAGAATATGCTTGGTTTCTTAGACAGATTTTTATTATTTTTCCCATCTTTGTAGTGATTTGTCCTCAAATTAACGTATCATATTTCTTGAACAGTTTTGCCTATAAGAATTAAAAGAAGAGTTTGTGTATGAAAGCAAAACTTTAGGCTTTTGTTCCTCAATAGCTTCTTTGTTTTCTCTCTTTACAATCCAAACATTCGTTCTCATTTTGCTCCTATTTCTCTTTTGAATTTTCTTGCCTTTGGAGCTCTAGTCTCTCTTTTTCCTCTTTTACTTTCCCGTTATTTTCATTTCTCTCATGTTCTTGTTTCTCTCCCACTTTTTGCTCTCTTTTATTCTATATCTTCTTTTCTCAAAATATATTTATCTTTACTAAAGGACATTAGACAAAGACTAATTTTTTTTATCCTTGTACAAAATGTAAGTGTTTTTCTTTCTATGGTAAACCACCTCACTATCATATAGTCAAGGCCTTCCTAAAATATATGTTCATCATGCATTGCTAATACATCACATGCAACTTCATTGTTATATTCCCACATGATAAATACAACATTAACTTGTTTGTTTACCTTTACCTCACCACAATTATTCAACCACTAAAGCTTAGCGTGGTTAGGATGTTTCAAGACCCCTGTAATATCCCTCCCTTGTACATTTTGACTGGTGACTACCTTATATAGATTGAATATTTGTATGGAGGTTCAGAACAAGAAATGGTCATTAACCAGAAGAACATTTTGGTGAGATAAAACTTTTAGAGGTGTCAAAGGAATTTTTTGATCGCGAATTAAGAAAAAAATGAGAAAGAATTTGGAAAATTTGAGAGAACCATTAAGCTCAGTTTAATGTGTAGATCACATTGGTTAAATAAAAGTTTTCCTCGACTAGGATAAATAATGACCTGATCATATGTATTTCTGAAGAAATATAAAGTCTTCTTGAATAATTAAAGTCATTTTGGTTAAGAGAAAGCAAGTGTAACATTTTTATTAGTTAAAAAGAAAAAGGCAGGTGTTATTTTTGTATTAATGGATAAGCTATGTGTTGTGATATTATTGGTTGCAAGAATGCTTAGTTAACCTTCTAAAAGCATATAAAGGACACCTATGCATACCACCTAAGGTATATTTGGGCCAATAGGATCTTACCAAGTTATTTGAGCAATAAATGCATTAGGTGACTAGGATGGAAATTCTTCTATAAATAGAAGATGAAGAGTGGAAGTTAGGCCATTTTGTAGCCAGAAAAATAGTAGGAAAAAGGGTGGGAAAAAGGAGAAAAAGAAGAAAAGAAAAAGGAAGAGAAAATAAAAGAAAATAGTGAAGAGAGAGAGAGAGAGAGAGCGAGAGAGAGAGAGAGAATTTTCAAGAAAGAGAGAGAAGGAAGAGAAAGAAAAGCTTAGGCAATTTTCAAGCAAGAAAGCTTTGAATCAAAGGTAAAATGCTTCCCTCGAAGAATTAAAGTTATTCTATAGTTCATGAGGATGATTATGGTGTTAATTTTTCATGGAAAATAGTTAAAGTTATGAAATATTCTTGGTGAAGAATTCATGTTGTGATGTTGTTTTATGGAGGTCGTGTACCGGTTGCTAGGGGAAGGTATTTGCTATGATAACTTTGATGATTAAGATGATTTGAAGGAGTTTTCATGGGTTATATGGCTGCATATTATAATTTAGTTGGAAGAAAGAAATAAAGTCAAAAATAGATTAATTATTGAAGAAATATGCAAGGGTATGTAATTTATTGGAGGCTGCTGGTTTTATTGTTGTTCAAACATGAAAATACTGATTTCTAGATGACTGAAAATATGAAGAATTGATGTTTTTAAACTGAAGAATGAATTGGATTAAGTGTTATTTATACACTATAGTGAAGGGAGAATAAATGGATAATATTACTTTGCCAAAAAAAAAAAAAGGAATAAATTATTGAAACGCTGAATTGGTTTACTCTCAATAGTTTCGTGTCAACTCTAAACTTGAGTGAATTGAGTTTCGAAGATCATTGCTAAGGATTCTAGGAGCTTCTTGCCACAAGTTTGAAGTGATTTGGATATGTAAATTAAAAGTTATGATGAAAATACTAGAAGTTGCCAAAATAGTGACGGGATTTAAAGTGCTGAGATTTTGTCTTGAAAATTGAACAAAATGAAGAAAGAAAAACAAGTATTCCATGAACTGGAATTATAAAGGATGTCCTAGGGAGATTTTGGAACTAGTTTGACATCATTTAGATTTGTGGATTGAAAGTTATGGCAAAAATATGAAGACATGTCATGAAAGATAAAGTGTTGAAATTGTTGAGCTACTACGTTATGTTTCTTTTATTGAGTTCAATGAAGTAAGTGAGGTCATAAGACTAAGAAAATGTCCTATGATTTCATGAAATACAAGAATAGAGAAGGACTATGTAAAGGAAGTATTATTCCTTCAATTACTTTAAGTAATTATGTGCTATTGTGGGGATGCGAATATAAGAAATGGATAATACCCTTGTTAATGCATTTGTTGCTGATGCATTAATTTGGAAGATTGAAATACTAAAAAAGAGTGAATCACTCTTGTGATAAATATATGAATACCTCAAGGACTTTGTGAAGTCTCGAGGGCAATGAATTTCTAAGTAATAGCATTAGTTGAGGTACATCCCCACATCTATTCAGCATTTTCAATAAAACGCTTTTATTAGAAAAATGTCATAGAGCATGCTAGCTACTTTGTTTTATTGAAAATATTATGAGCAATTGAAATCATAAATGATTATGCACTATTCAAGCATGCCTTATTTTGACAAGTCATATCCATATAATGATATGATTTGGAAACTCTGCATGAATTTTCATTAAGCAAATTATGAGTTCATTTCATGCATTAAGGTTGCGAAAGCCATAGCAAGAGAATATAACTTTGTGAAATATCAGAATGGGCCCAAATTACATGTGTTCATATAAAAAGTAATTTTGGGAAACTAAATATTTATGGAATGGAAACTATTTTTTGGAAAAAGAGATTGGGTTGTGGAAATGTTGAGATATTGCAGTAATCTCTAATGTGATGTGATCCTTGAGTACTTAAAGGGACTTTATAGCTATACTAACTTGCGTGAATTCGAGAACACTATCCAATTGGCGGCCACTTTCGGACTATGGTCTCTTATTTCACGGGGTGCTAGAATTTAATGTTTAGTCATCCTTAGCTAGAACTCATTATCCAAAGTGGAAATGGAGGGACAGGCATGGCACACCCGGGCCAGTATGGAACAACGTGACAAAGATTATCATATGTCGTGCAGGCTAAGTTATTCATAAAAATTTATGATGCAGGATTATAAATCCTATACGGGCTAGTGTGGCAATATCGATTGAGCTAATATTCCTTCCAAATGAGAAAGCAATGTAAAATGTTAGATAATGAAACATATTTCAAAAAGAATACGGAATGATATTTGATTAAAAGCCAAATATTTATATCAAATACAAGGTTATAATTTTGATGACATATTTTCTTGAAGAAAAGAACAGTCCTGCAACGATTTCATTATAAATCCTTATCAAAATAAGAAATAGTGATTTCTTTTCATCGTTCCAGCACTTTCAATCATACATCACAACAACAGTGACTAAAACTTCTCACAGCACACTACAAGACTTACTAAGATATATTATATCTCGCACAAGTTTTATCCATATTTTTTAGGCAGGCTTTTGTAAATTCTTGGATTGTACAAAGGCAAGACCCAAGGAAGCTAATTGATGCATTTTAAACCCTTTTACATTATCATACGGGTTTAGATCTTGGAGACTTTTTAGTAGTAGCTTGTATATACGCATGTTCAGAGTTTATAATATAATTTCTCTTAGAGTTATTAAGCCTCTGAATTTGTTTATTTATTAAATTATACCATTATAAAGACCACTTGCCATTACGATGGGGTGATACTCGTAACTATCTAGGCCATGTAGTTGTGAGGTGTTACAAATGGTATCAAAGCCTAGATTTAGGCGTTCCTACAACTTATTGGGTTAGATGCGGCCTAGTAGCTAGTTGAGTTATGTAATCTGAAACTATCTGATTTGGATAAAATCTATCTTTAGAAATCGGAGGATGATTAATGTGGATTTGATTCTCGATAAGATTTTATAGTATAGTAGAGCCTATAATAGTGCTTACAGTTATAGTTCTATGAAAGTAGAAAACCTTAGGGAGTTAGATATGGTGATAGGTATGATATCTGAGCATGAAACACCCAAGTTGGTAATAATCCCTTCTGATGAGTTGGAAGAAGAGATAGTCATGATAGTTATGACATCTTTGAACAAGTTTAATGGAGAAGCTATTGAAGGTGATGTAATAACAAATTATGCAGCAAAGGGTTACTGAAATTCTAATGATAGTGCAAAAATTGAGGTTAGGGAATCCTTAGATTAGATATACCCAAGTACTATTCTATGTACTCTAACTCTAGATCCTAGTTTCTGGGACCAGTAGTGATGATGAATAGCAGACTTTGTGCACTTGAGGGTTGGGTATGTATATAGTATGATCGTAATAACAGTTTTAACTGGTAGCTAAGGATATGCACACTAGTATAATGCGCTTGCATAAAATTTTGTGTACCAAAAACCCTGTATTGTGAAAAATACAAAGAGGTGAGATCATTCCATCACTAATGCACTGGATTCCATTAGAACTTCAAAGTTAAGTATGCCTGGATGAGAGAAGTACTATGATGGGTGTCCTTTGGGAAGTGACCTTACAAGTTGAAGGAGAAGATTTGAGGAAATTTATACAAAGAAATAAAGGGGAATTTGAACCTTTTGACTCTAAAAGATTTGGAAGACCTAGTCAGTAGAAGATAGGAAATTTCTAGAAAAAGAACAAGCTATTGAAGAAAGGTAAGTTATTCATTGATTTAAGTGTATGAAGAGGAGCACAAAGCCATAAATTACCCCATCCAAATGATCTATAGGATGAGTGAATCTAAGAAGAACATCATATAGGTTAGAGACCATGACTTGTAAGGGATAATCAATGCCTCATCTCAACTTCTAAATCAAGAGCAAATAAACATTCGATAAAAGCACAAGTGGCCGCTTTAGATAAAGTAGATCTCAAAATAGTAGTGAACAACAGTAGCTGTAAAAAAGTAAGGTCTTGCTGATGGTAAAGAGGCTAAGATTTTGATAAATCCAAATTCTCTTTCTTATTGTTTGTCCTTTTGCTCAAGGTAAGGATTAAGAATAGGGAAGTTCCTTATGAACAGGTAAGTCACACTCCTTTAGGAGAACAGATGAATAGTGATAAGAAGTATCTAGAGAGTGACGTATTGGTAGAAGATATGGTTCTAAATGAAGATTTCATATATGTGCTTGTAGACAACTATGATACTATACTTGTCATGGATTGATTATTTCCATATAATGCCCGAATTGATTATAGGAACAAATTTACATAGATTTGTAAACCAAGCAATGATATATTGGAATTCTGGAGAGGAGAAAAAGTAAGAAAGGAGGATTACTTTATATCTGGAGTTACAGCCCAAAAATTATTATAAGGTTGAACGAGGTATTGAGTAATTCTAACTCAACTAAGAAATTCATAGATATACCTATGGTTTGAAAGTATTTGGATTTTTTCCCACCAACTTAAAAAGGGTTGCTCCAGAAAGGGAAGTTGCGATTATTATTGATTCAGTACTATTTACAGAACCAATTGCAAGAACTTCTATAAAATGGTACCAATGGAGTTGAAGGAACTTAAGAAATAGCAACAGGAATTATTAAAACAATGGTTTGTGCGATCTAGCATGCCTTCTTGTGGAACACTAGTGTTATTTGTGGAAAAGAACAATAGAGTATTAAGGATATGTGTAGATTATCATGGGTTAAATGCGGTGACAATGAAGAATAAATATCCTTTACCTATGGTTAATGAATTATTTGATCAATTTCAAGGAGCGGAATGTTTTCTAAATTGGACATAAGGTAATGATATTACCAAGTGTGGATTCAGAAAGAGGATATTCCAAAAATCGCGTTTAATACACAATGTGGGAAAATTAAGTTTGTAGTGATATTATTTGGTATTACCAATGTCCCTGTTACATTCATGGATTAAATACACTGAGTGTATCATTCGTTCTTGGATAGCTTTATCATTGCATTTTTAGATGATATCTTGGTGTATTAGTCCTCAAGAACATAAAGTATACCTTTGACAAGGGTTGGAAATTGCAGGAGGGTAAGTTATCTGTAAAATTTAGCAAATATGAGTTTTGGTTAACTAAAGTAGCATTTTTGGAGCATGTGATATCTAAAAAAGGAATCACAGTAGATCTTGCAAAGGTTGAGGCAATGATGAATTATAAACTCATAGAGACTACAATAGAGGTATGAAGAAAGTTCCCTATGTAAAAAGTGCCAAAGGAGTTTCCAGGAATTGAAGTAAAGATTTAGCACCACTTTAGTTTTAGCATTTCCCATGATGGATAAACCATATGAGATATACATTGACATCTCTAAGGAAGCATTAGGAGGAGTATTGATGTACAAAAAGAAGGTAAGAACGTATATCTCAAGAAAACTAAAACCTCATGAAGGAATACAAAAGATGTTAAGAAAAGAAGCAAACAAGGACAAAGAAGAAAATCCTAAGTAAATGACGTCGGAATATTTCAAGGCCAGTATTCGATTCCAAGGAAAGTCGTCGTAGAACAAGGTATTTTAACAAGGCAAATCAAAATAAGTATACAATCGACCCAGAGACGATTAAGATGTATTGTGACTTAAAACGACATTACTGGTGGATTGAAATGACATCTCTCAATTTGTAGCTTCAAGCTTCATGTATCAACAAGTAAAAGATGATTAGGAATGATATAAAGGGTTATTACAACCATCGCCCAAACTATCGTGGAAGTGGGATAAAATTTCTATAGATTTCATAACCAGATTACCTTAATAGTAGGGTAAAAACATACTATTTATGTTATAGTGGATTGATTAACCAAAACTGACCATTTTCTCCCTATCAATTAACGAGACTCTTTGGAAAAAATTGAGGAAGATATATATATATATATTGATTGCATGGAGTACCCTTCGCTAGCGTATATAATCATGGTTTGAAATCTACTTTCAAAGTTTGGAGTAAGCTGCAACAATTTTCTGGGACAACACTAAAATTTAGCACTGTAGCACACCTGTAAATAGATGGACAAATAGAACAAGTGATTAGGACATTGGAAGACATGTTGTGGGCATGTACCTTAGATCTGGAACCAAGTGGATTGATAATTGGTATATGCGAAGTTTGCCTAAGGTAATACTTATTAGACGACAATTGGAATAGCCCTATTCAAAGCTCTATATGGAAGAAAGTGCCAATCACCTCTATATTAGGAAAAGTTAAGATAGAAACAAAATACATAAGATGATTTAGATATTCAAGAAGCACGATGAAGTGTGGAGTTGATCAAGGAATGGCTAGAAGTTGCTCAGAGTTATATCAATTAATGTAGGAGAGATCTAGAATTTATGGAAGGAGATTGAGTATTCTTAAAATTAACTAAGCAACTTCCCTTAGAAAGTAAAGAATAGAGGAAGAAATTGATGCCTCGGTATATTGAACCCTTTCCAATCATGGAATAGATCGGAAATGTAACACATCAATTGGAATTCTCTACAAACTACAAGGAAATTCAAATTTCGAGGACGAAATTCCTTAAAGTGGGGAAGATTATAACATCCCTCCTTTCTACACTTTGACTGGTGACTACTTTATATCAAATGAGTATTTGAATGTGAAGGCATGAAAAAAAGGAAAACACAGAGCACGCAGCGGAAGCGAGAGCAAAAAACTGGACAAACCAAGAACAGAGGAATTCCCGTCAAAGGCCGGCGCCGGCTAGGCTTTGGCGAGACTCCAAAATTAAAAATTTCTTACCTCTTTTCCTCGTTCTAAGAATTGGCTAGACCAGAATGTGTGCAACCGAGGTAGGTGCGCTGGTAGAAACCTCTAGTGTGATGCCTGCAAGCCTCCTACTCCGTCTTTGCATGTAAGTGAACGCCAAACTCTCAATCTTCCAGTATATGGCCTGCCTAATTCTGTTTGGTGAACAACTAATAGAACTAGAGAATATTTTTTGAGAGAGAGAGAGAGAGAGAGAGAGACATGTGTTTCTTTTTTTTCCCACAAAGAAGAGTCTATAAAAAACAATGATGATTTCTAATCCTCTTGTTTAACCTAAATAAAACCCTAGGTTAAACTGGACTGGGCCATTGGACTCTTAGTTTAACCTTTTGGACGAAATTAATTATTCTAATTAGAACCAACTTAATGGCCCAATAAATAATTAATTTTCCCAGCCCAAATAAACTAGTCCAATTAACAAGCCTATATTGATTTAGTCCCAAGTTAATCCCTAATATTCAAACTGGGTCAAAACCCTGAATAATTAATTAACCCACCAAACTAATTTAATTAATTCTCTCTCTATGGACCTTTATTTTATTCCAGCCCAATAATTAAATCAGGCTACTTAAATAAAATAAATTCCATTTAATTTAAGATCAATTCCTTAGCCCGTATTTAATTAGGACTCACGATCTGAATTGGGGACCAAAAGACACACCGCCTTGGCTACTAAAATGACCAAAATACCCTTGCTATATATATAGCTGTATTTTGCATTTTATATATTTCCTAATATTACCATAAGGAAATATTGACCCCAAGGACAATGCTGCTTTAGCAAAGTCTCTAACCTACAGGTGTAATGACTGAAATACCCCTCTATACATTGCTGTACATTTAGAGAAGAAGAAGTGTACTAACATCTCTCTAAATGACATCTACCATCCTTAAGCTTCTAGTCCAATGATCCACGACTTCCTGAATTGCTTCCGCTTTTCAAGGGAGCTACCCTAATGCAAACATCCAAGTGATGTTTCACAAGACCCTGGATATTTAGATCATTCAGACAACTACAAGGGGCGATATAGTATAGAAACTATCTTGTACAAGTCTATTTTAACTAACTAGTCACACATACCCAACATACAAGTATATTGGCCCTACGATAGAACTTCAACTATAACATATCAAAGTACATGCTTCTAACTTCGTCAAACCACCAACTCATACTCAAGTCGTAGAATATTAGTCCACGCTGTAGTTGTAGTAGTCTAGGTTTCTACCATACAGTACTTTTAGAAACCACTACTACAGGTCATGTTCTACGTATTTGAAATACACTTATGTCATGAAGTGAGTGGACTACTCACTAGCTAAAGATAAGCCATTCTCCATTTAGAATTCACAACATAATAACCTAGACATTATGAGATTCCCATTCTCATCAATCAATTAAGAACGAATGTTTATGTGTTAAGTAACCCATGATCCATACCTTACTGTGAAAGACCTCCATTCACATGGACCACTTACTTAAACACAATGGGTCTTTTCCAAACGTAATTGTGAATAAATAAAATATAAATTTATAAATAATTTCTGAAAATAAATTCTTTTATTAAAATATTCGATTTTTATATCAAAAATCTAGTCTAAGAGGGCATATTTCCCAACAGTATGGAGGATCAGAACAAGAAATAATCAGTTCAACCAGAAGAACATTTTGGTGAGATAAATCTTCTAGGGGCATCGGAGGAATTTCTGATCACAAATAAAGAAAAATTGAGAAAGAATTTGAAAAATCTGGGAGACACCATTAAGCTTAGTTTAATACGTAGATCGCATTTGTAAAAAAAAGTTTTTTCGGACTGGGATAAATAATGACCTGATCATATGTATTTCTGAAGAAATATAAAGTCTTCCAGAAGAATTAAAGTCATTTTGGTCAAGAGAAAACAAGTGTTATATTTTGATTGGTTGAAAAGAAAAAGCTAGGTGTCATTTATGTATTAATGGATAGGCTATGTGTTGAGATATTCTTGGTTGCAAGAATGCATACTCAACCTTCTAAAAGATTCTAAGGGACACCTCATCATGCTACCTAAGGCATATTTGGACCAATAGGATCTTACCAAGTTATTTGAGCAATAAATATATTCGGTTACTAGGATGGAAATTTTTCTATAAATAGAAGATGAAGAGTGGAAGTTGGCCCATTTTGCAGCCAAAAAAACAACAAGAAAAAGGTGTTGAAGAGAAGAGAAATAGAAGGAAAAGAAAAAGGAAGAGAAAACAAAAGAAATAGAAAAGAGGGAGAAGGAAGAGGAAAAAAATCTTAGGCTATTTTGATGCAAGAAAGCTTTGAATTGAAGGTAAAATGCTTCCCTCCAAGAATTAAATTTATTCTATAGTTCATATGGATGATTTTGATGTTAATTTTGCATGGAAACGAGCTAAAGTTATGAAATATTCTTGGTGAAGAATTCATGTTGTGATGTGGTTTTGTAGAGGCTATGTATTGGTTGCTAGGGGGAGGTGTTTTCTATGATTATTTTGATAATTAAGATGATTTGAAGGAGTTTTCATGGGTTATATTTAGTTGGAAGAAAGAAATAAAGTATGAAATAGACTAATTATAGAAGAAATATGCAAGGCTATGTAATTTATTGGAGGCTACTAGTTTTATTGTTGTTCAAACCTGAAAATATTGATGTCTAGATGGCTGAAAATACGAATATTTGATGTTGTTAAAGTGAAGAATGAATTGGATTAAGTGTTATTTAAATAATATAGTGAAGGGAGAATAAATGGAGAATGTTATTTTGCAAGAAAAAGGAATGAATTATGGAAAAAATGAATTGGTTTACTCTCAGTAGCTTCGTGCCAGCTCCAAAACTAAGTGAATTGAGTTCTTGAGATCATAGCTAATGATTCTAGGAGCATATTGGCAGAATTTTGAAGTGATTTGGATATGTAAAGTAAAAGTTATAATGAAAATACCAAAAATTGCCAAAACGGTGATGAGATTTAAAATTCTGAGACTTTGTCATGAAAACTAAATGAAATGGAGAAAGGAAAACAATTTTCCATGAACTGGAATTATAATGGAATGTCTTAGGGAGATTTTGGAACTAATTTGACATCATTTGGATTTGTGGATTGAAAGTTACAGCAAAAATATGAAGACATGCCATAAAATATAAAATGCAGAAATTGTTGAGCTATTATATTATATTTGTTTTATTAAGTTCAATGAAGTGAGTGAGGTCGTCAGGCTAAGCTAATGTCTTATAATTACATGGAATACAAGAATGGGAAGAATTATGTAAAAGAAGTATTATTCATTCAATTACATTAAGTAATAATGTACTTTTGTGGGGATGCGAATATAAGAAATGGATAATACCCTTGTTATTACATTTGTTGGTGATGCATTAATTTCGAAGATTGAAATATTAAGAAAAAGGGAATCACTCTTGTGATGTAAACACTAATACCACAAGGACTTTTTGAAGTCTTGAGGGCAATGAATCGCTAAGTAATAGCATTAGTTGAGGTATGTCCCCACATCATTCAACATTTTCAATAAAACGATTTTATAAGAAAAATGTCATAGAGCGTGCTAGTTACTTTGTTTTATTGAAAATATTTTGAGCAATGGAAAGCATAAATGATTATGCACTATTCAAGCATACTTTAATTTGATAAGTTATATCCATATGATGATATGATTTGGAAACTCTGCATGAATTTTTATTAAGCAAATGATGATTTCATTTTCATGCATAAAGGTTGCGAACGACATAGCATGAGAATATGACTTTGTGAAATATCGAACAGGCCCAAATTTTATGTGTTTATATTCAAAGTTAATTTAGGAAACCCAATGTTTTTGGAATGGAAAATGTTTTGGAAAAAGAGATTGGGCTGTGGAAATGTTGAGACATTACGGTAATCTTTAATGTGATGTGATCCTTGAGTACTTAAAAGGATTTTATACCTATACTAACTTACATGAATTCGAGAACACTATCCAGTTGGTGCCCACCTGTGGACTATGGTCTATTATTTAATAGTGTTTTAGTCCTCCTTAGCTAGCACCCATTATCCATGGCGAAAATAGTGGGATGGGCATGAAATACTCGGGCAAGTATGGAACACCATGACGATAGTTATCATATATTTAATTACGAGGTACATGCTCAGTTATTCATACTAATTTATGAGTGGGATTGTAAATCCTATATGGGCCAGTATGGTAATATTGGTTGGACTAATATTCCTTCCAAATGAGATAGCAATGTGAAATGTTAGATAATGAAATTTATTTTAAAAAGAATACGAAATGACTTTTGATTAAAAGCCCAATACTTATATCATATACAAGGTTATAATTTTGACGACATATTTTCCAGAAGAAAAGAACAGTCCTGTAATGATTTCATTATAAATCCTTTTCTAAACAAGAAATAGTGATTTATTTTCACCGTTCTAGCATTTCAATCATGCATCACAATAATAGTGAGTAAAACTTCTCAGAGCACACTACAGTATTTACTATATCTCACATAAGTTTTATCCATACTTTCAGGCAAGCTTTTGAGAATACCTAGATCTGTTTAGGAGCAAGACTCAAGGAAGCTAGTTGATGTATTTTAAACTCTTTTACGTTATCATATAGGTTTAGATCTAGGAGACTTTGTAGTAGTAGCTTGTATATATGCATGTTCAGAGTTTATAATATAATTTCTCTTGGAGTTATTAACTCTCTGAATTTGTTTATTTATTAAATTGTACCATTATAAAGACCCCTTATCATTATGATGGGGTGACACACACAACTATCTGGCCCTTGTAGTTGTGGGGTGTTACAATCTCCATTCCCAACTCCTCCTGTAATGTTGCGCTAATCACCTTTTTCCAACTTCTCCATTAATAATCATACAACATGGCCTTTGTTTAGTAAGATACCTTGAATAGAAAATGTTTTCCATTTGTAAATCCTCTTTTTTCTTCAACCACACAAGCTTCTATTGCCTTCCTTTTAACACCCATCCTTGAGTATGGTTTTCCAATTTCAACTTCACCTTTTCCATCAACCTTAATACCTTCAAACTCTTCCTCAGAACTCCCACCATAGTCCTTCCTTTAGGTTGAAATCTCACATTGGTTATTTTTGAATACCAACTTCTTGTTTGGACATTCATTAAAAATATGCCCATACCCAAGCCATTTGTAGCATTTGATGTCCTTACTTCTTTGTGATCCTACTAAAGCTTCTCATTTATCTTCTTTCCTTCATTCTCTAGACCTGATATTTTCACTACTATTGATGTTGGGATCCATGGACTTCAAAGTATGGAAAACATCCACAAATACTTTCATAAGATCTAGGCTAAACAACAAGAAGACTAGGTTCGAGGATGGAACCTTATGATAATGTGTGAAACATAATCCTCTGAGTAATCGGTGTGCACAACCACTTATAAAATCACCATCATTGCTTGTTGCTAATATCCTCTATGGATTCACACAGTGAACTTGGTCTCAACCACGATGTGCTACCATCCTCGAAAGAATGTATTTTTTTGGAGTTTTAGTTATCATAGAATATTACATAGAGAGAATGCTTATTAGACGATTAGGGTTTTTTCCTCCTTTGATACAAGCCTTTAAAACATTTGAACTCTTAAATCAAGTTCTAAAAGTTCTTCACTCAACCAATCTCCTTATCTAGCATATCATATCTTTGGATACTGATCATATTTGATGAAACCAAAATTTAAAAGATATGAGTTATCTTACCGGATAATTTTGTTAGTTACTGATTAATCTACCAATCAGATATAATTTATCTAGACATACTTCTAGATACGATAAATCTAGATACATTTCTAAATATAATGAATCTAGCTACTAGAAAATAACCTAACTTGTTTGCTTAATAGGTAACCCTATAAGTTTATTTAAGACTGGTGTGTGCCTAAATCATATTTATAAGGCCCATAAGTCATAAATAGTTTCTAGAAAAACATTTTAACTTCCAATGAATATGTATTTTTTTTAAACCAAACTGATAAACATTAGAAGGGGGATAAATAAGGTTTATGGCAAAAAAAAATGCAAAATTTAAAGATCTTTTGAAAATCTTAAGGCAAAAACCAACAAAGTGAGTAAACAAAAATGTTGTCCATACAGCTTTGAATGTGCTGTTGAAGAAATTTCAAAACACCACTACATGACAGAAGGAAGATTTATATTTAAGATGGGTAAATTAAGCAACAATAACAGATTTACCAAACTACATAAAGTCTTTGATTAAATCAATAAATGTAAGGAGGAATGTAACGCTTGTATTCACAATGACAGATTTACTTCGCAGCTATAGGAGTGCAGATATGAATCATTTGAATCAGCACTAAGTGACGAGAAGATAGGTAGTTGAGACATCAATGACAAACTATCTATAGAACATAAAGGTCATTAAAACTGATCAACAATTGTAGAGATTGAGATAAAGTTCTTTGATCTAATGACCAGAAAAAATGTAATGATAAAGTGCAGATGAAAAGTAAAAGAAAAGACCTAAGGATTTATAGTGGTTCGATCCTCAACTGATTTACATCCACTACCTTAAGTACCAACTTAAGGATTTCAACACAATCACTAAAACTTTTTTCCAAATCAATGGTGGTAGACAACACAAATCTTACATAAGAGGATCAGCACACTGGGTTTTACACCCAGCCTCTTCAAACTTAAAAATTAAGGCTCACCCCAATTGGGTTTTAATTCTTTAACCTTGATACACAATAAATCACAGAGAAAATGCAGAAATAGCTCATAGATTGAGTAGATATAATCAGTCTAAGCACCTGTACCTTTTTACTATTGGAGCAATTTTGATTTCACTTTGAAGCACAATGAAAAGGGAGATTTTTGTTTTCTAAAGTGTTAGAGTGTTTTTGAGAGAGATAGCACAAAAAATTGCTTCAAAATCGAGTTTTGAAAGGTTTTATAGGAGCAAAAAGTAAGATAGCAATAGCTAGTAACGACTAGTTTTTCACTGTCAGATTTTCTAGAGTTTTAGACTCAAGGATCGGAAGAAAGTGCATCCAAAAGGTGAGTCCAAAATGACACTTTTTAGGCAAAAATATTTTAACACTATTACAGAGTTTTGGATGAAGCTTTTAGATGTAAAGTCTAGCCAAACTATTAATCTAAATGTCTGAATGCTTACTTTTGGAAATCATTTCTTTGTCTGCTTCAAAGTAAAAACAAATGGAACATAAGGTAAAGAGATATAGGAATTTACAAGTAATACCTAATGCGTAAATTTTAGGTATATAAAAACATCAATTTTAAACCCATCTCCTAATCAAGTTTTAATTTAAACATTAATCCCAAAATATACATGTAAGTAAGTATACTCATCGCACGTATAGTACAGGGAATTAACGAGTATCAATCCTCAAAGGAACAAGTACACACTAATCAGTTTTCTTTCATTGTTTAACCAATCCAAATAAAGTAAGAAAAGAATAAAAAGAAAAATAAAAGAAACATATACAACTCAAGGATGTAAGTTTATGCAATTTAGACAATTATTCTAGAAAACATAACAATGAACTAAATAGCAATTCTCTCAATAAATTATCAAATTGGCATCATGAATGAATATAAAGTAAAACTCAATCATCTCATAAGTCATGATTCTACTTAGGTAAATCCCACTTCATGTTCCAATCCATGGAATCTTATATTTTGATTATATTAATAAATTTGCCAATCAAGCTAATCCTAACCAAAACATGCATTAGGCTTAATTTCTTATAAACATGAAATTAGCTAATAACCCTTTACTCAAAGAGAAATTAACTAACTTTGATCACTTAGTCCTATAATCTTAACATCGTCACTCAAGTTCATTAAGATTAGGCAAATACGAAATCAATGCAATGACACTCCTAACATCGTCATCTCAAGTCAATTAGAAGAACTCGCATAAATAACCAATGAATTCAAGTAATTAAACACTAAAGATGATAAAAAAAAATTGATTAAATAACTAAATTAACCTAAAATCATGAATCCCAAAATAATGTGAAATTATAATAAAACATTGAATACATCATTGCTAAATAAAAAGAAAAGAAAGAGAAAAGAAAGCGCTCATAGACAAGCCTTTTTCTTCTTCCTTGAAGACTTCATTTGAATAATCCTTCCTAGCTTAGGTGAATTTCTCATTCAATGAGAAAATCAAAATTTTTGCTCTTTAATTCACCTCTTTTGGTTATATATCTCAAACCCTTGTGTTCTCTTATGCTTTTATTATAACACCCCACTACCTAGGCCCAACAGGGCCAGAGATGTCACCCCGTCCATGGGACAAGAGTTCTTTATAACTAGGTCACATAAAATAGAATAAAAAATTCTTTAAAATTAAACTTATTACAACCCAATAATACATGAACAAATCCAAAATAAATTGTCTGCTACAATCTTTCAAAACATCACATAAAAAAAAAATAATAAAGAGTTTTCAAAATCACAAGCAATAATCTAGCTAATGACCTTTCCAGTAGGATCGACCGAAAAATATGGCATAAAAGGTAGTGAGATAAATATCTTAGTAAGCCCGTGTGTTCTTCGAGTGTTTAGGGTAAAACAGTTCATGTATGTAAGTTATAAAAGTTTCATAAGAGAAAGTATTGGCAAACATTAAATAAATTTTTAAAAATAAAGAGTGGTGTTTTGCTTAACAAAACAAACATGTGCACAATAAATACAACGACCCAAAGAGGTAGCCATGGGTTACCACACATTGGGCCCCATGACCATATAATGGTCAGTACGCCACATGTTGAGCATACTGCTGGTCAGACTGCCACACATTGAGCATGCTAACAAAAGGTAGGTGTATGGCCTACCGGGTGAGATACTTCTCCATCTCTACACCCAAACTTACCAGTTGTCTATTCCGGAAACACACAGTCCACTTGACTGAAACTTGCTAGCTCAGACCGGTATGACCTACCGGACTGGCATCCTATCCAGAAAGGACTCACCCCTCAGAGATGGCCACTTACTGAGAGACACACCCCAACCCTTCAAAGACTAGTCCTAGTAGTCTAGCCTTATTGAGTACTTAACGTTGTTTGTCCCACTTGGGAGAAAATTGATCATAGAACGATTTACTTGGAAATAGCAATTAAGGGTTTCTAAAATGTCTGTCAAAGTTGGGTTTTAGAAAAAGTTTAGCGTTTGAGTAAAACTGCTTGTTTAATTTTCAAATGATTTGCTTGACTTAAACAAAAAGGAAAACAGTCCTTAATTACCTTTACAAACGAATGTTCATACATATTGCATTTGGCTTGCATCAATAATTTTTTGTCTTCAAATGACTCCATGCAGGAGCTTACCTGATCCTTTGCATTCTTGAACTAAAAAAACCTTCAAGGTCGATCTAACCCTGCCTGGGTAAACACAAGGCATAAGGTTATACTCGAGTTATACTTACCTTACGTAAATAATTCCTAATTCAGCTAGTTACAACCATGACTAACCATGACCTTAATGTCCTAAGGTTTAATGCTAGATGATAAAGGATTTTATAAAATAAATCTAGCTTGATAAGTTAAAATAACGAGGGTTTCTAAAATAATTACTAATACGTTATAGGTTGAAATAATAAATCTTGTGTATTATTATTATTAAATAAACTAGTGTTTAAATATTGAATAATTCTAAGTCCTAATTAATATTAGTAAATGGTAATTTTAAAATAGTATTATTATAATAAAATAATAAATTACACTAAATTTTTAATCAATAATTACTAGATAAAAACTAATTGGTAATAAATAAAATTAATAACAAATTAATTATATTAAATTTTGATTAATAAATTACAAATAAATTTAAATATAAATAATATTTATCAATATAGGTAAAAGTCTTAACCATGGTCTACAAGGTCATTAATATTTTATTTATTATTATTTATATAAAAGATTTTATTTACTATTATACATATATATTATTTTTAATAAAAGATATTATTTATTTGACTAATAAAATATCAATATTTCATTTAATATTTCATTTGCAAAACTTTCTAGGGATTTCGAAACCTGTATATATATATATATATATATATATATATATAGTAATAGTTTTAATTAAGGTAATAAAATTTGTTAATAAAAAATAACCTAGGATTAATAAGAAAATAATCATGATTTTCCTATAGCTAAACAAGATTCATGAATCATCAAACAATAAGCAAATCCATTCATGAATGTAAGCTTAAATCAACACATATTATCACATGGCCAAATCCCTACTAGGCATATTCATCATTCATGGCTTCGATGGAAATAAGAACATAAAAATCCTATTCACCATAGGCGTCAAAACATCTAACATGCTTTAAACATCCATAACTTTCCTAAGACATGATGAACATACATTAATTCCCAAGAAAATTCATATAGTTTATTCATATACAACCATTCTCATGTCCTAACCCCACCCCTTTCATTCACATGCATACACTCAATCCCCCATTTATATTCTATCCATCCTATTAGCACTCAAGAGGCATGAATTCAGAATTAAAAATGAGGATTAAGGGAAAAATACTTGATTGTCAAGTACTTCGATGAAGACTAAAGAAGGTCCACACGATTGAGAGTCTTGAGTTGTCCAAGGAAAAAAAAGAAACAGCCATGGTTGTTGATCAACCATTTCAGCCGAGAGAGAGAGAGAGAGAGAGAGAGAGAGAGAGAGAGAGAGAGCATTAGTATGGTACATTGAAGGTTGAATGGAAAAGGATGAACAAAGAAGTTGTTCATGATTTACCTTGATGATGTTCTTGTGACCTTCAAGAAAAACTAGTTTTTGATCCGGTTGAAATTTCTTGGTTGTGAGATTTTGTATTATAAATACTAGAAATGAACACTAGGGATTATATAGGGGAAATTTGGAGTATTTGAGTGTAATAGGAGGTGTTTAGGGTAGGTTTTGGCTGAAGGAACGTAGTGTGTGTTCTTGGTGTTGTTGGTAAAAATTGAGAGAGTTTGAGAAAGGTGCTGCACGAAATCTGGAATGGTATTGACCGAATGGTTTAGGGGAATTAGGAGTTTTGGTTTTCAACTAGAGGGGAAGAGAATAATCTAATTTTGTTTGAAATTTAAATGGAGGGAATTGTGGAGTGGTTTGAGGTATAGGATAAGCTAATGATATTTGATTGATGGAGGTTTCTTTGTTCTTCAATAGTGGCAGCTGGACTAGCTACTTTGCTAAAATGAATGAAGGCTATTTAGGCTATATGGCTGGCCAAATTTCAGTGCTTAATGTCAAAGGAATTTCTTGTTTAGTAACTTAATACAATAGTGTTTTCATGGAGCAAAATTCTGGAATTTTTTTGAAGTTCAAATGTGTTTTGGATAGAGTGATCTTAGGAGATTTTTTAGGTGTGATTACGGAGTCCAAGTATTCAAGGTAAGTGGAGAGGTTAGTGATGTTCAAGTCATGGCTAAACAAGGTCCATTTTACAAAGGTTTGAAGGTGGTTTTTTAGCCTAGGCCTAAGGAGACAAGGCTTGGAATTTTTTGGTTTCAAGGTGTTCATGGTTTCGAAAGTTTGCAGAATTTTCTATGCTGAATTTCTGCATTTCTTAAGCCCGATTTGCAGATGATTTTGAGGGGTGTTTGAGGGTATTTTAAGATTGGTTTCCATACTTCTTTCTGGAGAAAAATTAGAGGATTTTTGTTGGATTGGTGACAAGAAAAACAGCTTCATTTTCAGCTTGATGTGCTGTGAAACTACACAGGAATTTTTCTGGTTTTGTGCAGTTTTATGCAGTCCGAATTTGCACAGAAATTTCAGTGTTTAAGCTACATGAATTGGTCATTTTTTTGGCAGCAAATGAACAAGAAAACTGGTTGAGTTTTTCAAAAGCTGGACTACTTAAAATTCAGGAAAAATTCCAGGTTTTCTTCATTGAAATCATGAACACTATGAAGATGAGTTTAAAGGTCCTAGCATGGTGATTGATTTCCCTTGGGAACCCTTCCTAACTTATCTCCTATTTTTGGTCTACCCTCTAACTTCCAAGATTAGTTTTCGAAATTCAAAGCTAAGAAATCATCACAAAATTTTTTGGAATTAAAAGATGAGACTTGATGAATTTTGAATAATTTAAATTTTGAAGATGTTAGCACAAATCTAGAGGTTATAAAAAGGACAAGAATTCTGCTAGAATTCTTTTTAGGACATGATGATAGGATTAAGACATTCTCTTCATGTCTCCCCTAAGATAACATTCCCATCTTTAAGGAATGTAAGAAAACAAAAATTCAAACATAACTAAGATAATCATGAATAAAACTTAAGTGGTGGGATTTGAACTCATGACCTTAGAGATTAATTCCAAAGCTCTAACTACTTAACCACACTAAATCTTGTTCTTATTTTCTCACATAAATATTCGTCTTATTTAAACCTCATGCCATCTTCCTATTTTAACCTCAAGCAAAATTACCGTTTTATCCTTCCTACTCAATAGGCATAACTAAGCCTTTTAACCTATAAATTATAATTCTAAAGCACATAAAATCATTCAAAAATTTTTATTTTTATGCAAAATAATATGATATGCTTCCTGACCCCCTTACTCTAAGGTTGGCTTTAGGTGGGGTTTTACATCTCCCCTCCGTAGGAGAATTTCGTTCCAAAATTCAGGTATACCTTTATCTCAGATCGGAATACTTCTACTTTACCCACTCTTCTGTTTCCCATGTGGCATCTCGCGTGCGATAATGCTCCCATTGCACCTTTACCATTGGAATCTGCTTGTTCCGGAGAGTCTTGATACTTCGGTCTAATATTTTCATAAGTTTCTCCACGTAGCTCAGGTCGGGTTGCAATAGTAACGGCTCATCATTCAAAACATGTCCGGGATCGGCATTGTACTTCTTCAACTGTGACACATGAAATATGTCGTGTATCCCCGTCAACCCATCTGGCAAATCCAATCGATACGCTACTGGCCCAATTCTCTCCTTTATCAGGAACGGTCCCAAATACCTCAGATTCAGCTTGCCACCTTTCGAATGCTTCAGAATTCCTTTATTCGGTGTCAATCTTAGGAACACACCATTTCCTTTCTAAAATTCTAGCTCTCTTCACCTGTTGTCCGCATAGCTCTTTTATCGGCTCTGGGTTGCTTTTAACCTTTTGTTGATTAGTTTGACCTTGTCCAACATTTCTTGAATACAGACTTCTCCCAACTTGTTTATGCGGCCATCCTCCGACCAACTCCAATATAATGATACTTGACACTTACGTCCATACAATGCTTCATACGGAGCCATTCCAATCAAAGACTGATAGCTGTTATTGTACACCAATTTTGCATATGGTACATATTCGATCCACTTATCCTCGAAACCTAATACACAGGCTCTCAGCATGTCCTCTAATATCTGAATAACCCTCTCTGACTGTCCATCGATTTGCAGATTCGCCGCCGTATTGAACTTCAGACTAGAACCCATTGATTCTTGAAACTTGCCCCAAAATCAGGATGTAAATCTCGGGTCTCAGTTGAACACAATACTTGAAGGTACTCCATGCAATCTGACTGTTTCTTGCACATAGGTTTGAGCTAACTTCTCCATTGAATCCTTTACATTCACCGATATAAAATGCGCTAATTTGGTTAATCGATCCATCACTACCTATATGGCGTCCTTTTGGGTCCTTGTCATAGGGAGTCTAGTAACGAAGTCCATGGTCACCTTTTCCCATTTCCATTCAAGTACTGGCAACGGTTGCAAAAATCCTGCTGACTTCTTGTACTCCGCTTTAACTTTCTGATAGGTTAGACATGTCGAGACATACCTAACCACGTTCCTCTTCATCCCAGGCCACCAATATGCCATTTTTAGATCTTGAAACATTTTGACCTCTCCCGGATGAATGGCATACTTGCTCTTATATGCCTCCTCTAAAATTCTATCCTCAACTGGTGCTCGTTAGGTACACACAAATGATCTCAGAAACACAAAACTCCCGCTTCATCCTGCCGAAATTCACTGCTTTGTTGTTTAAGCTCCTTGTCCTTGAAAAGCTAGAATTCTGCATTACCTTGCTGAGCCTCCATGATTTCTCGCCTTAGGTCTGGTATCAACCTCAGGTTGCTAACAATAATCCTTTCCTCTTGCACTTTCGTTCTTTTGTCCAACACATCCTGAACCACTTGAACCTCCTGTACCCTTAGCCTGTCCATTTTGACTTTTCGACTCAGGGCATCAACAACAACGTTACCTTTCCTGAGGTGGTAGTTGATAGGACAATGGTACTCTTCCAAAAATTGCATCCATCTTCGCTGCCTCAAATTCAAGTCCTTCTGGATGAAGATGTACTTCAGGCTCTTGTGATCGGTGAACACTTCATATTCTGCTCCATTCAAGTAGTGCCGCCATTTCTTTAAAGCAAACACAATGGCAGCCAGCTCTAGGTTATGCGTGGGATAATTAACTTCATGAGGCTTTAACTTCTGTGAAGCATAGGCGATCACCTTTCTGTCTTGCATCAAAACTGCCCCCAAACCTTCCTTCAAAGAATCAGTATATAGCGCGTAAGGCTTATCTTCCTCTAGCAGACTCAACACAGGTGTTGTCATTAATCTCCGCTTCAGATCTTGGAAATTCTTTTCACAGTTTTCATTTCAAACAAAGGGTACATCCTTTCTCAGCAGTCGGGTCATAGGCGAAGCTAGCGTTGAAAATCCCTTAATAAACCTCCTATAGTAGCTGGCCAATCCCAAGAAACTTCAAATCTCTGTGATGTTCTCCTGTTACTTCCAGTCCAAAACTGCTTCAACTTTTGCTGGGTCCACCTTGATTCTATCCTTGGTTACCACATAGCCAAGAAATGCCACACTATCCAGCCAAAACTTGCACTTGCTAAATTTGGCGTAAAGCTTATGCTCCCTGAGCTTTTCCAATACCAACTTCAAATATTCTGCCTGATCCTCTGAGTTCTTAAAGGATATCAGTATGTCGTCGATCAAGATCACCACGAAGTTGTCCAAGTAAGGTTGAAACACCTGATGTATCAAATTGATAAATACTGCTGGTGCATTGGTTACCTCAAAAGGCATCACCACAAACTCATAGTGACCATATCTTGGGTTGAAGGCCATCTTGGGAATATCCTCCTCTTTTATCCTCACTTAATAGTATCCTTACCTCAAATCCAGTTTGGAGTAACAACTGGATCCTTGCAACTGGTCGAACAGCTCGTTAATTTGCGATAGAGGATATTTATTCTTGATGGTCAAGTTGTTCAAGCCCCGATAGTCGATACATAACATTAGGGTCTTGTCCTTCTTCTTCACAAATAGCACAGGTGCTCCCCAGGGTGACGTGCTAGGGATAATGTAGCCTTGCCTTACCAACTCTTCTAACTGCTCCTTTAATTCCTTTAGCTCCACTAGTGCCATTCGATATGGAGTTCGGGACACTAGTTCTGCTCCTGGAACTAGATCAACGATAAACTCAACTTCTCGGTTGGGAGGTAGAGAAGTGAGTTCTGTAAGAAATATGTCGGGAAAATCTTTTACCACCTCGGTATCTTCAAGGGTGCACTGGTCCTTCGGCTTATTTAACACATAGGCCAAATATCCTTGACATCCTTGTTTCAACAATTTCTAGGCTTTTGCTCTAGCTATCAAAAACTTCATTTTCATTACTCTCTTGCCGTTGAACTCCAACACATCACATCCCAGTCTATTGAACTAAACCGATTTATTCTTATAGTCTACTCTAGCCCCATGCTTATCTAGTCAGTCCATTCCTAATATCAAATCATAATAATTAACAGCCAAGACTATCAAATCTCCCTTCAAGTTTTCTCTCCCCAATTCAATTTTAAAATTCCGCACATACTAATCTGCTTACACCATTTTCCCCAAAGGCATACTTACCAACAAAATAAAAGGTAGTTCTACTCCATCCCAACCCAAATGATATGCACAATTCTTGTTTAAATAGGAATGGGTAGATCCAGGGTCTATCAATGCATTAACAAAACGACCTTAGATAGTAAACTTACCTTCCACCACTGTTGCATTAGCTCCAACCTCCTCCCGGTTGAGAGTGAAAACTTTTTCTTTCACCTGTGGCTTCTACGTTCCACTCCCGGAATCTCCCATGGCATTGGCTCGATTAGTTCCCGGGATTTGAGCTAGGTTTCCTTGTCCGACTCAGAGAAGTTTAGGGCAGGTATTTCGCAGATGGTTTGGGTCTCCATAGTGGTAGCATTTCTACTCATCTCCTCTAAACCAACAATTTTTCTCCATGTAGCCCCTTTTTCCATAGTGCCGGTATAATGGAAGATTCTGCGCAGGACCAACTGGTGCCGTTCGGACTTGCTTTCCCTGATTCTGTCACTGCTGGTTAGCAGGACGCTTGTTAGGCTGCTACCTCTGGAAGAGTCTCGGTAGTTGTCTTGGCAGTAGGAATGGCCTTGGTGCCATTTTGTTGCGATCCCCATTCTCAGTCTGGTTGGTTGCGTCTATAGCCCGCGAATAGGTCATTGGTGGAGAAGGTGCCAACGCCCTTCTTAACTTCTTCCTTAATCTCTTGACAAATTATCCTATTCTGTTTTGCTCGGTGTCCACCAACCTCTTGCAGTACTTTGACACATGAGTAAAATGTGCCGCGTACTGTGCCACTATTATACCTCCCTGCTTCAGATTCTGGAACTTATCTTCCCGTTTCTCTACTATCTATTGAGGGATATATTTGGCTCTGAATGCCTCCATGAAGTTGGCTCATGTCCAGTCTTGATCAATCATTTCCTAGTCATCTTGGACCCGTTGCCACAATGCTCGAACTAGGCCCCTCAATCGGAATGCGGGAAACTTCACCATTCACTTCTCAGTGTAATGAAGCATAGCGAAGATGTCCTCCATATACTCTATCCACTACTAAGCTTTCTGATCCTGCTCGGCTTCTCCCAAGAAGATGGGCGGTTGAAACATCAGAAACCGCTCCAAGGCTTCGTCTTCCCCCTTTAGATTCCTCCGCTCAATTAGAGTTTGCAGAATCTCAGTTATTTTGTCACACCACCTGGTTCTTCCGACCCTATTTCCGGTTCTGGTTCATCCTCATCCCTCCAGTTGGGTGATGGCATTTGGGTCGTCTCAAACTCCGATGTCACAGGCTTTATCTCCTGAACCCTTCTGCTAGATATAGCTGCATGATGCTTGGATGCCATTCTAAACCATACCCCAAATAATGAGTTTATGCATTAAAGTTTAAAACATTTCAATTGAGTATGCATTCATATTCAGGTTTAAGTAAAAGAAAATCATATGCATATTTTTGTATAAAGAATTGCATATAAATCTTTCTCAAGATTTAGAGTACTCCTGGTACTCTTATTTGCATAAATTTTGGAATAAAGCAGTAAACATGAATAAAATCCTTAGCATAGGAGTTTATGGAAAGTAGTGAATAAAATGCCCTAATCGTAGCAGTACTTAGCCTCTCTAATCCTTATCAGAGTCTTCAAAGTCGGCATCATACAACCATCTCCTAGAATTCTTAGAGAAATCTATCCCAGCTCCATTCGCAAACCCATGATCCATTAGCTCCTTCCCGGGTCTCCTACAACTCTCCCCGGTTTCAACCTGGTTGGGTGGAAGGATGAAGGAAGGTTTAGGTGGAGATTCATAATCTATCTCTCCCGGGTCATCACTATCAGCTGTCAAATCAATTATGGGATTAGGAGGGAGGGGAACATATTCCATATCAATCTCCTCGTCTTCACTGTCGGTAACCAAGTCTATCATAGGTATTGGGGGTGGCTCAATGATCTGGACCTCATCGTCACTGCTATCATCTAGGGATATAATTGGCTGAGGTGTAGGCTGTGGTGCAGGCTGAAGCACTGGTAGATCTTCCGGGTGGATAGAGAGGAGAGGATGCCATTGCTGCCCTTTCCTTGTAGTTCTAATCATCCTAACCATCCTACAACATAAACAACACAAGTTAGTCAAAAGATTTAACCTTAATAAAACAAAACATATACTATCAATAATTGCCTAATCCTAGGCTCTGATACCAGTTGTAACACCCCACTTCCTAAGCCCAACAGGGCCGGGGATGTCACCTCGTCCATAGGACAAGGGGTCTTTATAACTAGGTCACATAAAATAAAATAAAAGAAATACTTTAAAATTAAACTTATTACAACCCAATAATACATGAACAAATCCAAAATAAATTGTCTGCTATAATCTCTCAAAACATCACATAAAGAAAAGAACAAAGAGTCTTCAAAATCACAAGCAACAATATAGTTAATGACCTTCACAGCAGGATCGACCTGAAAACATAGCATAAAAGGTGGTGAGATAAATATCTCAGTAAGCTCATGTGTGCTTTGACTAATTTAGGTAAAACAGTTCATATATACAAGTTGTAAAAGTTTCATAACAGAAAGTGGTGGCAAGCATTAAATAAATGTTTAAAAATAAAGAGTGGTGTTTTGCTTTCCAAACCATACATGTGCACATTAAATACAATCACCCAAAGAGGTAGCCATGGGTTACAGCACATTGGGCCCCATGACCATATAATGGTCAGTATGCCACACACTGAGCATACTGCCGGTCAGACTGCCACACGTTGAGCATGCTAACAAAAGGTAAGAGTACGGCCTACCAGGTGAGATACTTCTCCATCTCTACTCCTAAACTTACCAGTTGTCCACTTTGAAAACACATAATCCACTTGACTGAAACTTGCTAGCTCAGACCGGTATGACTTATCGGATTGGCATCCTATCTGAGAAGGACTCACCCCTCAGAGGTGACCACCTACTGAGAGACTTACCCTAACCCTTCAAAGACTGGTCATAGTAGTCTACCCTTATTGAGTACTTAAAACGGTTTGTCCCACTTGGGAGAAAATGGATCATAGAACGATTTACTAGGAAATAGCAATCAAGGGTTTTTAAAATGCCTGTCAAAGTTGGGTTTTAGAAAGAGTTTAACGTTTGAGTAAAACTGCTTGTTTAATTTTCAAATGATTTGCTTGACTGAAATAAAAAGGAAAACAGTCCTTAATTACCTTTACAAACGAATGTTCATACATATTGCATTTGGCTTGCCATAATAATTTTTTGTCTTCAAATGACTCCATGCAGGAGCTTACCTGATCCTTTGCATTCTTGAACTAAAAAATCCTTCAAGGTCGATCTAACCCTGCCTGGGTAAACACAAGGCATAAGGTTATACTCGAGTTATACTTACCTTACGTAAATAATTCCTAATTCAGCTAGTTACAACCATGACTAACCATGACCTTAATGTCCTAAGGTTTAATGCTAGATGATAAAGGATTTTATAAAATAAATCTAGCTTGATAAGTTAAAATAACGAGGGTTTCTAAAATAATTACTAATACGTTATAGGTTGAAATAATAAATCTTGTGTATTATTATTATTAAATAAACTAGTGTTTAAATATTGAATAATTCTAAGTCCTAATTAATATTAGTAAATGGTAATTTTAAAATAGTATTATTATAATAAAATAATAAATTACACTAAATTTTTAATCAATAATTACTAGATAATAACTAATTGGTAATAAATAAAATTAATAACAAATTAATTATATTAAATTTTGATTAATAAATTACAAATAAATTTAAATATAAATAATATTTATCAATATAGGTAAAAGTCTTAACCATGGTCTACAAGGTCATTAATATTTTATTTATTATTATTTATATAAAAGATTTTATTTACTATTATACATATATATTATTTTTAATAAAAGATATTATTTATTTGACTAATAAAATATCAATATTTCATTTAATATTTCATTTCCAAAACTTTCTAGGGATTTCGAAACCTGTAATATATATATATATATATATATATATATATATATATATATAGTAATAGTTTTAATTAAGGTAATAAAATTTGTTAATAAAAAATAACCTAGGATTAACAAGAAAATAATCATGATTTTCCCATTGCTAAACAAGATTCATGAATCATCAAACAATAAACTAATCCACTCAAGAACATAAGCTTAAATCAACATATACTATCACATTGCCAAATCCTTACTAGGCGTATTCGTCATTCATAGTTTCAATGGAAATAAGAACATAAAAATCATATTCACCATAGGTGTCATAGCATCTAACATGCTTTAAACATTCATTACTTTCCTAAGACATGATGAACATACATTGATTTCCAAGAAAATTCATATACAACCATTCTCATGTCCTAACCCCAACCCTTCATTCACATGCATACACTCAATCCCCCATTCATATTCTATCCATTCTATCAACAGTCAAGAGGCATGAATTCAGAATTAAAAAGGAGGATTAAGGGGAAAATACTTGATTGTCGAGTACTTCGATGAAGACTAAAAAAGGTCCACGCACTTGAAAGTCCTAAGTTGTCCAAGGAGAAAAAAAAAATAGCTATGGTTGTTGATCAACCATTTCAGCCGAGAGAGAGAGAAAGAGAGAGCGCACATTAGTATGGTACATTGAAGGTTGAATGGAAAAGGATGAACAAAGAAGTTGTTCTTGATTTGCCTTGATGATGTTCTTGTGACCTTCAAGAAAAATTAGTTTTTGATCCGATTGAAATTTCTTGGTTGCCAGATTTTGTGTTATAAATACCTGAAATGAACACAAGGGATTATGTAGGGTAAATTTGGAGTATTTGAGAGTGATTGGAGGTGTTTAGGGTAGGTTTTGGCTTGAAGGAACGTAGTGTGTGTTCTTGGTGTTCTTGGTGAAAATTGAGAGAGTTTGAGAAAGGTGCTGCACGAAATCTGGAATGGTGTTGGCCATATGGTTTAGGGGAATTAGGTGTTTCAGTTTTTAGCTAGAGGGGAAGAGAATAATTTGATTTTGTTTGAACTTGAAATGGAGATAATTGTGGAGTGGTTTAAGGTATAGGATAAGCTAACAGTGTTTTGATTGATGGAGGTTTCTTTGTTCTTCAATGGTGCCGGCTAGACTAGCTACTTTGCTAAAATGAATGAAGGAGGTTCATGCTATAAGGCTGGCTGAAATTCAGTTCTTAATGGTAGAGGAATTTATGGTTTAGTAACTTAATACAAGAGTGGTTTCATGGAGCAAAATTCTATAATTTTTTTGAAGTTCAAATGTGTTTTGGATAGAATGATCTTAGGAGATTTTTGAGGTATGATTAGGGAGTCCAAGTATTCAAGGTAAGTGGAGAGGTTAATGGTGTTCAATTAATTGTTGAACAAGGTCCATTTTACAAAGGTTTGAAGGTGGTTTTCGGCCTAGGCCTAAGGAGACAAGGCTGGGAATTTTCTAGTTTCAAGGTGTTCAAGGTTTCGAAAGTTTGTTGAATTTTCTGTGCAGAATTTCTGCATTTCTTCAGCCCTATTTGTAGCTGATTTTGAGGGGTGTTTGAGGGTCTTTTAAGGTTGTTTTACAACCTTCTTTCTGGAGAAAAAGCAAAGGAGTTTTGCTGGATTGGTGACATGAAAAACAACTTCATTTTCAACTTGATGTGCAGCGAAACTGCACAGGATTTTTTCTGGTTTTGTGCAGTTTTATGCAGTCCAAATTTGCACAGAAATTTCAGTCTTCAAGCTACATGAATTGGTTATTTTTATGGCAGCAAATGAACAAGAAAACTGGATGAGTTTTTCGAATGCTGGACTACACAAAATTCTGGAAAATTTCCAAGTTTTTCTTCATTGAAATCATGAACACTATGAAGATGAGTTTAAAGGTCCATGGTGATTGGTTTTCCTTGGGAACCCTTCCTAACTTCTCTCCTATATTCAGTCTACCTTCTATCTTCCAAAATTAGTTTTCAAAATTCAAAGCTAAGAAATCATCATAGAATTTTCTGGAATTAAAATATCTAACTTGATGAATTTTGAATAATTTAACTTGTAAAGATGTTAGGACAAAGCTAGAGGTAATAAAAAGGACAAGAATTCCTCTAGAATTCTTTTTAGGACATCATGATATGATTAAGACATTCTCTTCATGTCTCTCCTAAGACAACATTCCTATCTTTAAGGAATGTAAGAAAACAAAAATTCAAACATTACTAAGATAATCATGAATAAAACTTAAGTGATGGGATTTGAACTCATGACCTTAGAGATTAATTCCAAAGCTCTAACAACTTAATCACACTAACTCTTGTTCTTATTTTCTCACCCAAATATTCTCCTTATTTAAACCTCAAGCCATCTTCCTATTTTGACTTCAAGTAAAATTAGTGTTTTACCCTTCCTACTCAATAGGCATAACTAAGCATTTTAACCTATAAACCACAATTCCCAAACACATAAAATCATTCAAAATTTTATATTTTTATGTAGAATAATATAATATGCATCCCGACCCCCTTACTCTAAGATTTTCTTAAAGTGGGGTTTCATATTTATAGGCCTCTTAGATGCCTATTTCATGGCTAAGGAAGTCTTAGCTAAGTAGGAATAGGAAAATACCAAAATCCTTGGATAAGCCCTAATTCCGCGTATAGAAATTCGCCTCCAGAACCTACCTGGCACTGGGTACACTCTGTTCTTCCTCTGTTTTGCTCTGTTTCTGGTCATCTTTCCCTTAACAAGCGGAATAGACCTGGTGTCATGTACACTTGCCAGACCTGGCGCCAGGTCTGTTCTGGAAAAATTGCTAAAGCTCATTCAATCTTTGCTGTTGGACAGAATGGACTAGGCGGCTAGTCTACTGGCTGGGTCTGGTGCCAGGCGCATTCTAGTTTTGTGCATTTTCTGCTAGATCTTTACTTAAATCTGTACATATTTGCCAAAAATACCTTTTACAAGTAAAATGTTAAATAAGAAGGAATATACTTAGTTATTACAATAAATGTATCTTAAAACGACATTAAATAACTAGGAAAAGAATGGTGATTTTAACCCCTACCACATACCCCCACACTTGAACATTGGCTTGTCCTCAAGCAAAACACTTTTATCCAAGAAAAATTATCAAGACAACATAAGGTTTTCTTCTCGTTCCAAAAGTTTCTTCATTATAGCAAAGGTCATGTCTTTCCTTCAAACTTTAGATACAACCCTTGTCATTCATACCATTTGAAAACAATTTCAAACCTTGAAACATTGGTCAAGACATTATAAAACTCTTGAAGTCCAATTAATCAAGTACATACCTCAGTCTACGAAAGTTATTTCACTTTACAAGTAAAAAAAATAGATAACATGAATCACATAGGTCAACCTATATGCTAACTCAAGCATTATAAATAAAAAAAATTGCATACTTAAGTTATGATGTGAGGAAAGCACTCCAATTTTTCTCTCAAAGTTTTTTAATGATTTAGGGATTTGATATTCTCAAGTGTATGGATTTCTCTTCACACACCATATTGGCCCCTTTTACAGTCACCACTCATCATTTTTTCCACAATTATTTTTTCTATGTCCTTGCTTACCTTTTTGCATTCGGGATAGCCTCAAGAGAGTGCACCAAATACACTTGCTACTTGTCCCCATATTGACCACCTTTTTAGCTAAAGGTTTTCAAAGATCATCAATAAGAATCTTTTCTCTAATTCACACCAACAACAGTGTTGTTTTCACTCATTGTTTTTTCTCAACTCAAATCATATTTTTCAACATTCTCCTCAATCTCTCAATGATCTCTTTACAACTCATATTTTTTTTCATCATAACTCAAAGTTAGCAAAATTTAAACTCATAATACAAAATTTAGCCAATAAATTCTTCCCATATTCATCATATCCTCTATATTTCAACTAGATAAGCCAAATAACATTCAAACACCAATGCATAAACAAGATTAATTAAAATTCTCAAGTCTTGACAAATATCTTTTCCAATAAAACTAATTTCATTATATTCCACATAATGAATGACAAAACTCATATCCAAGTAAAAAAAAAAGAATTACAACCTTGCTTAACAATGAAACCACTGAAATTTTCGAAAAAATTATCACAAACACAAACTATATTATACAAATTCATATGGAAAAATATTTCTTCAACCTTTATTCTCCCCCCCCCCCCCTCCCCCGGTCCACACTTAAACTGGACATTGTCCTCAATGGCCAAAGATAAAAGAATAAAAACACAACCAAGAAGACTAAGTTGAAGAAAGAAGAAGAATAAAGTGAAGAAAATACTTCCATTACATTGTTTTGCTATCAAGGTGAATCCATCTCAATGAGAGATCATTACAAGAGTACCTACTAAAAGAAAAGAAACAAAAGAAAAAAAACATAAATCTAGAAAAAGAAAATAAAAATAAGATAAATAAAATGAAGAAGAAAAGAAATGAAAAGACACCTACAAGTTAGGAAAGGTCATTGAAAATTAAAAGAAAAAAATAACAGAAAATAAAATACAGAAGAGTGAGCTAAGAATCATCCTCATCATCATCATGACCATCATGGTCATTATTGGTAGCTCCACGACTAGAAGTTGCACTAGTAAGATGTTGGATCAAAGTGGCCAACTTTTGATCTTGTACATCCTGGTAATGTCAAATGTTGGCAATAGAATCGTGGAAGTGAAGGAGAATAGTCATCTGGCTCTCCATTTGGGCCTCCATGCATTCCTCAATATCAGTGCGTGAATGAGAGCTAGTGGCATGAGGGGTTGGTCTAGCAGGTGGCGCTTTGTCCTCCTCCTCAATAGGGAGAAGCTCCTCCCATCTAGGGTACTGCACCTCATAAGGCCTCTTCCACCTTTTTAGCCTCTCATCATAGTGATACCCACACTGAACTAAAGTTCACTCCATCACTAGGTCATGGCCAATGGTGGACTCACTCAACTCTCCATCTAGTTGCACTCCAAAGTCTCTCAAAATATGCATAATAACCTGGGGGAATTTGAAATCTTTAGCTGCAATGTTAGAGGCCACAACCTCTCTCATGGAGTTAATAATAATGGGAGTAAGGGGAATAGGTTCATGGTTCCTCATCTTGTCTAGAATACAAAGATCAAGTGTCCTAGACTCATTAAAGCCACTAGCCTTTGGATAAATATTGAAAGCAAAGATATAGACTAGGGCACACCACTAAGCCTCAAGGTCATTATTGGAATAATACTGAATTGCCCTACTGTCCCTTTTTTCCACATATGAAAACTATCCCATATAGCCCCCATATCCCATATAGGCTCAGAGATTATCTTCTAGTTATTATGGTTCACAGCTATCCAGGGACCCTTATCTGGGATTCCTAAAATTTTAGCTAATCTAGCCTTGTTAAACTCAATTGGGATCCCTTTGACCATAGCGGAGATGGCTTGGAGAGTGTTTTTCTTTTTGTCCTGCATGTTTGCAAAAAATTCTCTCATGCACATGGGACAATAAGGACCTTCCATCCAAATGATGGGCTCCTACCTCAGGCGCCTAAACATAAAAGAAAGCTATAGGGAATTGTCTAAAGACGACTTGTAGCACTTTTCTACTATGATCTTATTATGTTGGTGCTTGTCATACCAAATGTGGCACATCGGATCAGAAAATTGGGTAAGTTGGATTGGTAGAGGCTCGAAGGATGGTGTAGAAGAAGATGCCGCTCAAGCTCTCTTAGCCCCTGGTGCTAATCCTGTGAAACCCCAATCGAAACCAACCTTAGAGTAAGGGGGTTGGGATGCATATCATATTTTATTGCACGTTTAAATATATTTTTATATGATTTTATGTGCATTGAATTTGTGTTTTATAGTCTAGAGGGCTTGATTATGATTATTGAGTGAGAAGGGCAAAATGGTAATTTTTGCCCAGGGTGAAAATAGGGAGATAGCATGTGGATTGAATAGAAAATAATTTTTCTAGTAGAAATAGCAACAAGAGTTGTTGTGGTTTAGTGGTTAGAGCTTTGGAATAGATTATTAAGGTCTAGGGTCCAAATTCCATCATAGAAGCTTTAGCTAGATTAAATTTTATTTTTGCTTAGGGAGGATTAGTTTCGGCCTTAAAAGCCTAGAACAAGGTGGTGATAATGTCCTAGGAGAGACATGTTAGGAGAATTCTCATTTCACTCTTTACTCTACTCGAAATTCTTGAAGGGAAATTCATTCTTCCTTGTTCTTTAATTTTTCTCAATGCTCAACTCATTTGTTTGATCAAGATGTTCTAGCCTTTTTCTTTCCAGAAACTTTAGTAGAGTGCTGAGACCTTTTAGGATCAAAATGTCTTGGTGAAAGACTTCTTATGGTCTGAAAAATATGGAAGAGTTGTGAGGAATTCCAAGAGGAAAAATCCCTCTAGTAAGCTTGCTGAAATTTTCCTCTAGCTTAGTTCATCTTTCTTCATGGAATGAGTTGGAATTTTTCAGCTTGTTGTACCTTCAAAAGGGCAAAATTTCTAGCTAACATTCCCTCCCAAATGCTGCCAGAAAAATGGTCTTTAGGATCAGTTTGAAACCTGAAAATTCTAGGCCAATTTCGGACTGCACAAGCTGGAGCAAAACAGAAAAAAATCCTGTACGAAAATCAGTTTTGAGAGCCCAAAACTAAGCTGTTTTCTTCCAGATTTTGTGCAGCACCCTAGCCATGTTTTTCCTCCATGAAGAAGGCTGGAAACCAGCCTTGAATACCCCTGAAACCCCCCTTCCAGCTCACTGAAAAATGGTTGGAAGTGGCAGACGAAAATCTGCAAAAAAATTCATTGTGCAGCGAAATTTCTGTGCAGATTTTTGTCCAGCTTGTTTCCTATCTCTCTTCCAGCCAAAACACCAACCCTAATCTGTCAAAACCTTCCTTAAACCTCCATCAACAGAGCTCCATTGATCCCCTTGAACTTCTGCACGAAATTCCATTAATGGCTGTCCAAAAATCTCTCAAACAAATCCCTGCAATTTAGCTTGATTGGTTTCCAAAATTTCAGCCATCTTATTTAGCAACCTTCCATAATATTTTGCTCAATGGACCAGACTTCTTCATCATCATTGTACACCCTACTTTTGGCCACCATAAGCCTCCATAAGCCAGCATTAAACCCACGAAATTCTGCTCAAACAATCAGCCATGGCAGACTACAAAGCTGTCCAAACAATCAAGATATTCTTAGGATATTTACTTTCCAAATTCACTTCCTAAAAATATTCTTCAAGGATTGTAACAACTAACCTTTCCTTTTCCCTCTCAAATTAGAGAAACATCCTCCTAAACCCTACAGAATTTTGACAGCCCTCATTCCACAGAAAATTCGGCAGCAACAACAACCGTTCCTCTCGATTTTTCTTCAGCCATCAAGAACACACACTACACCAAGAACACCTACTACTTCCTTTCACCTAATACCACTCCAAATCACTTCAAACCACCTCTAAAAATCCCAGACTTCATCTACTCATTGATGTGAGTCCATCCATTCCATTTTTAACATCAAACTACAAATTCCAACTTGCTCTTTTGGATAAAAAACCAGAAATTTTGTGAAAGCTCAAGAACACCTTCAAGGTAGGTTTGTTCAATCAACTTCATCTTCGCTAATCTTTGATCTCTAATGAATATATATGTGATTAAACATGCTAATGTACTCTCTTCTTCTCTTCTCTCTCTCTCTCTCTCTCTCTCTCTCTCTCTCTTGGCCGAATGATTTCATCAACCATGGCCATGCTTCCTTCATCTCCTTTGGACGGATTTAGGCATCTAGGGGTTTAGATTCATTCGAAACTCCTTCAAGGTATTCATCAATCAAGTAAGCCTTTTTAACCCTTCTTTTAAATTCTAGACTCATGTCTCTAGGATGATGTTGATAGAAGATGAATCATGAATAGGGTTGAGTATATATTGTTGTGATGAGTTGAGATTGAAGCATGAATATATGTATGAATATGTTGGAGATGGGATTTTTGCATGAGTTGCTTATCTTGGTTGAATATATGGTGTTCTAGGGTTTGATGTATGTCTCCATGATCAAGTATGCTAGAGATTATGTCATCTATGATGAATAGGAATTATATTCTTGTGTGATTATTGAAGCTATGATTATATTTATGCTAGTAATAGTTAGATCATGCCTTAGTAAGTCTAGATCTATGCTTATATACATGATTTGGATGATTTGATGAATTGAAGGATTGTATATGCTCATGATTGTGGTTAGCCATAGAAATATGATCATGACCTAGTTGTCCCTAAGCTAATTTTTATTTCATGAATAAAATATTTCATAATGGGATTTTGCTAGTAATTTCCAAAAAACCCTAGGAGGGGTAAATTTCGATTATTATATATAATAAGGATATTTTAGTCAAATAAATAATAGCTTTTGCTAGAAAATAAAATATATAGATATTATATATAGAATGATAATATCAAATAAAGTCTTTTATGGAAACAATCATAATTAGTAAAATATTTATTACTAAAAATTTAATTATTATCTTTTAATCAAAACCCATTAAAAATTTATTTATTGTCTTTCAAGCAAGACTCATTAAATTTATTTTCAACTAATTTTAGTTATCATTTATTTTCTAACAACTAAATTATTAATAAATCATTATTTTACCTAATTCCACCTTGGACTCTTCATCAAATAAACTCTAAATCTTTCTTAGCAAGATTTAAACCTTCAACTTATTAGTACGTATTTTCCAAAACACAAATTATTTTAAATATCAAATTAGACTTAGCTTATAAACCCTTTTTATTTATTATTTGGCCTTAAAGCTTGGGACACAAGGATCATGGTAGTAGTGAGTTGAGTTTGTTTTATTTGTGAAAGTCGATTTTGGACTTGATTTTCTTTTGGGATGATCTAGAAAGTGTTGTAATTAATTTATATGAACTCTTTGATAGATTTAGAAGATTGTCAAGGGTAGGGACCAACCTACCAGAGTTCATACCCTAAGCTTAAGGATAAGGTAAGTTCCCTTGCATTCATGAAACTGATTTTATTTTATTATCTTGGTTTGAAAGTAAGGTTGGTGAGTATCTCTTGCAAATACGAAATTTTAGCACGGTAGCTAATTTTGAAAACCTCTATATTTGGAACCTTCTTATTTTGGAAACTTTCTACATTTGGAAAACTTCTAATTTTAGAAACTTCTAGATTTATAAATTTTTAAAATGTGTCAGGCATGACTTAGGAGCCAAGAATCAAACATTTTGATTTGTTTTGAATATGCAAGATAAATTTTTGGGCATGCATCTAATTTTTGAAAATCATAGCATGAAAATCACAGCATGTGGCTCCTCCACTATGAATTTGTGGAATAAATTATTGACTTAAAACCATGCCTTCTAAAATTTTTGTACGAGTTGAAAAATGTTGTTTGGAACTGTATTGAGCTAATTTTGTAGGTTCCACTTTGGAGCCTTATGAGTTGTGAAGATTGAATAACATTGAGTACTCAATGGGGGCTAGGCCTTTATACTAGCCTTTGGTTGGTCTGGGGATATCTCTCGGCAGGTGGCCACCTCCGAGAGGTTGACTCTTTTCGATCAGGGCGTCAGTATAGAAGGTTGAGCCGTCCTCAGCTAGCGACGGGGTTCAGGTAGAATCGACGGTGGAAGTGGGACAACCGGTTTGGATTGAGTGAGAGAGGGAGGAGTATCTCACTCAGTAGGATGTACACCTACCAGGTGTTGGGGGTCAAGTGCTTCACAGAAGTGAGAGCCACCTCTGTGCCCTTTCACGGGGGTCAAGTGCTTCACAGGAGGGAGAGCCACCTCTGTGCCCTTTCACCACCTGTCGGGGGTCAAGTGCTTCACCTGGTGTGAGAGCCACCGCTGTGCCCTGTCAGATTAACTTGGTTGCTTAAATTGATGAGCTATTTTCGTGGAACTATTTTAAAGTATCATTGGAATTTTATTCGAAGCTCAATATCTTTTAATTATTCATATCTATCCAAACAGAATATTTTAAGAGCATTTTGCTTCATGACTTCTCACTACTATCTTCCAAAAAGTGAGAGTTAAATTTGTAAAGAAGGCATGACAAGCTTTTGATATACTGCTAGTGCATGCATCATGAAAAGTGTTTTGTCTTTTTAGCCCAACTCACACACGGGGCTTACTGAGATTTCTGTCTCATCACTCTTTTTACCATGATTTCAGGTCGATCTTGCTGTGGGAATGAGTAGCTAGTGTTATCTGCCTTAGGAGAGAATGTAGTCATTTATTCTTATGTATTGCTTTGGGGAGTTGAGAATGGATAATTTTTTATTTATGGATTTGTGTTTAGGAATTCATGGATTTATTCTTGGGATATAATAAAATTTTGAGTTAAAGTATTATTTTAATCTGTTATTTTATTTGGGTGACCTAGTTATAAAGACCCCTTGTCCTTTGGACGGGGCGACATCCTCGGCCCTGGTAGGCCTAGGTAGCGGGGTGTTACAAATCTTCTAGGGCGTCTAGACATGCTGGAAAAATGAAAGAAGATGACACAAATAGAAAAGTAGGAGGCTCTTTAGGTCACTCTTTACAATAAATGTTCAACTCTCAACTATCTCACAATCACAACACCATACAACACCACTACCACTCAACACAAAACACCTCAAGATATTCAGTAAACACGACTCAACAACTTCCAATAAACCTGCAAGAAAATAAGATATATGGCAATCCAAATACCTTATCAATCAAGTTGAGCAAAGCCATAATGTTCAATATTGCTCAAGAAAATCATATTCAGTTTAGAATCAACATACTCAATCAGCCATATCATTTAAATCATAATGCCAAGCTTATCATAAAGCATTAATCATAAATTATAAAGCATTAATCATAAAGCATTATCCATGATATTCCCATGCCAATGCAAGCTTAAAGAAAGCAATCTTAACAATCAAATTCTTCACTATAAAATATTCAATAATTTTTGCCCAAAAATGCATAGAAATTCACCAAAAATTTATAATAAAAACTTAATCATATAAAGTGTAGAAAATTCATACCATAATGTTCTTCAATGCATAGGCAATGATTCTATACAAAAAGTTTGAAGAAATCGTACTCCCAATGGAAGGATTAAAAAATGGATTTTGGATGAAAAGGATAGATTTTTCCTTATTTTGATCCAAACTTGCAAGAATAAAATGGTGATTTTGTGCTTTGGATGTGTTTTAGAGATATGGAAATTGATCTGGCAGTGTTTTGAAGATGAACCCGGCGATGGGCTGAGAGAAAATTGAAGAAGAGTGGAGATTGTTGAACAAAAAATGGCCAAGAGGGCCGTTTTAAATGTGGTGGCCGAACGGGCCTGGTACGGGGCTTTTTCTGCCTGTACTTTTTTGTGAAGCCTTGCTGACCTGTTACCCAGGCCACGGGTTGGGCCCGGCGCCCAGTTAGCTCTGGCTGGAAAAATTATTTTTTTTCCCACAAAAATGCTTTTAAAGGAATATAAAGAACAAAGAACATGAAATCATATGAAGCATGCAAACTAATTGCTAAATAAATAAAAACAGACGAGAATTAAAAAGATTGTTCAGCAAAAAGTAAAGCAATTTAGAAATCAGCATTTCCCACGGTCTTGGTTCTGTGGGTTGGTCTTCGTGTTGCCTAGCAGTGCTCCTGGCTGACGATCACCAAGGAGTTTTGCTAATTGTCTAATTTGACCCTCCAGATTGTGTACAGATGCCTCCAAGTTCCTCGTGGTCGCATTAATTCCTTGGAACCGTGTTTCCGTTGCACTTACCAGTTAGGTGACCATTTCCTCCAAAGATGGTTTAGCTGGTGGGGCATTTTATGGTAGAGATGGTTGAGTCCTTTGCATCCTAAAATTCACAGAAGCTTGCCAATGTTAGTTTTGTTGTTGTTCTAAGAAAAGTTAGGGTGATTCCTCAAACTTGGGTTGTAAGTATTGCTATAGGGATTATTACTTTGCTGACCATTACCTACAAACGCCACTTGGTCCAATGCTTCTTGCGAAGACCCCATATTTTGACACTCATGATTTCGATGTCCTTCCCCACAAAAATTACAAGTCACATTGTAACACCCCAATACTAAGGCCCAGCAGGGACGGGGATATCGTCCCGTCCAAAGGACAAGGGGTTTTATAACTAGGTCACACAAAAGAAAATAAAAGCAATACCTTAAAATTGAACTTACTACAACCCAAAAATACAAGTACAAGTCTAAAATAAAATGATTACTATTATCTCTCAAAACAACACATAAAATAAATAACATAAAGTCTTCAAAGCAAGCAACAAATCTAGCTACTCATCTCCACAGCAGGATTGACCTACAAACATGGCATAAAAGGTGATGAGATAAAAATCTCAATAAAGCCCGTGTGTAGTTTGAGTGTTTTAGGTAAAATAGTTCATGTATACAAGTTTTAAAAATTGCACAAGAGAAAGTACTAGCAAGCAAGAAATAATGTTAAAATAAAGAGTGGTGTTTTGCTTTTCAAACCATACATGTGCACAATAAATATAACCACTCAAATGGGTAGCCATGGGTTACCACACGTTGGGCGCCATGACCATATAATGGTCAGAATGCCACATTTTATGCAGACTAACAAAAGGTAGGTGTATGGCCTACCGGGTTAGATGCTCCTCCTTCTCTACAGCCAAACTTACTGGTTGTCTATTCTGAAAACACACAGTCCACATGACTGAAACTTGCTAGCTCGGACCGGCATGACCTACTGTACTGGCATCCTATCCGGGAAGGATTCACCCCCCAGAGATGGCCACCTACTGAGAGACTTACCCTAACCCTTCAAAGACTAGTCCTAGTAGTCTACCCTTATTGAGTACTCAACGTTGATTGTCCCACTTGGGACAAAACTGATAATACATTGCTTTATTTGGAAATAGCAATTAAGTGTTTCTAAAATTCTTGTCAATGTTGGGTTTTAGAAAGAGTTTAGTATTTGTGAAAAACTATTTGTTTAAATATGCAAATGATTTGCTTGATTGAAATAAAAAGGAAATAGTCCTTAATTGCCTTTACAAAATGAGTGTTCATACACTTCGCATTTGCCTTGCCATAGTAACCTTTTGTCATCAAATAAGTTTATGCAGGAGCTTACCTGATCCTTTACTCGATCAAATTCAAAAATCTTTCAAAGCTGACCTAACCCCACCTCGGGTAAACACAAGTCATAAGGTTATACTCAAGTTATATTCGTTTACATAAATAATGCTAGTTCAACTTATTATAATCATGCCCCTAATGTCCTAAGCTTTAAGGCTAGATGATAAAGGATTTTATAAAATAAGTCTAGCTTGATAAGTTAAAATAACTTGGGATTGTAAAATAATTACTAATAACATATAGATTCAAATAATAAAACTTGAGTGTTGATATTAATTTATAAACTATGGTTTAATTGATGAAGAATCCTAAGTCCAAGGTAATATTAAAATATGGTAATTCTTAAATAGTAAAATAAATTATTCCTATTTTCTTAACTAATAATCAATACGTATTAAAATTAATAAGAAATAAATTTTATTAAATTTTGATTAATAAATAAATATAATTAATATTTATGAATATATGGTCTACAAGGTCATTAATATTTTACTTATTATTATGATTTATATAAAAGGTTTTATTTATTATTATTATTATTATATAAATACATATATAATATTTTTAATAAAAGATATCATCTATTTGACTAGTAAAATATCACTATCTCATTGAATATTCCGTTTCCAAAACTTCCTAAAAATTTCGAAATCTTTGGAGAAAAAGCATATTAATAATGTTAATTAGGATAATAAAATTTGCTAATAAAAATAGCCTAGGATCAACAAGGTATGATCATAATTTTCCTATTGCTAATAAGAATCATGAACATATACTCTAGCATCAATCAACAAACTATTCTATTCATGAACAAGGCTTAAATCCAACCTACTATCACATGGCCAAATCTCTACTAAGCATAATCATACTCACGGCTTCAATGAAAATAAGAGCATAATATCCTATTCACCAATGGTGACATAACATCTAGCATGCTTAAACATTCATAATCTCTTAAGACATGAAGAGCATACATCGATTCTCAAGGAATTTCTCAAAGCTTAATCATGATCAATCATTCTCATGCTCCAATCTCAACCCCTTCATACATATGCATATACTTAATCCCATTCATATTCTATCCTCTCTATCAACATCTAAGAGATATGAATCCAGAATTCAAAAGAAAGGTTAAAGAGAAATACTTGGTTAATGACTATATCGAAGAAGATTTAAGAAGATCCACGCGCTTGAGTGTCTTGAATTGTCCAAGAGAGGAGTAAGAAAACAGCCATGGTTGTAGCAACCATTTCGGCCGAGAGAGAGAGAGAGAGAGAGAGAGAGAGAGAGAGAGCATTAGTATGATATGTTTAAGGTTGAAGGAAAGAAGATGAACAAAAGTTGTTCTTGGTTACCTTGATGATGCTCTTGAGACTTCAAGGAAAATTCTGGTTTTCATCCGATTGTTAATTTTTATTTTTGAGATTTGATGTTACAAAATCCATAAATCGACTCTAGGAAGTATGCATGCGTGTTTTGGAGTTTTTGGGAGGGATTGGAGGTGTTTAGAGTGGTCTTTAGCTTGAAGAAAGGTAGTGTGTGTTCTTGGTGTTCTTGGTGAAAATGTAGAGGATTAGAGGAGAATGCTAGACGAATTTTTTGAAGAAGATTGGCCGAATGTATGAGGGGGTTCAGGGATTTTAGTTTTTAGTTTAGGGAGGAGGAGAAAAATCTAGTTGTTTGAAATTCAAATGGAGAAATTTAAGGAGTATTTTGAGGTGGAAGATATGTTAATGGTGTTTGATTAATGGAGCTTTCTTGGAGTTGCAAATGGCCGACTGGTTTGCTATGTTTTGCTAAAATGAATGAGGGTTGAGGGAACTATAAGGCTGGCCGAATTTCTGAGTCCAATGGTAGAAGAATTTCTGGTTATGAAGCCTAATCCAAGGATGTTTCCATGGAGCAAATGTTGAAAATTTTGAAATTCAAATGGAAGTTTGATTAGAGTGATTGTAGGAGAAATTTGAGGTCTGGTTATGGAGTCTAGTTGTGCAAGATTAGGGGAGGGGTAATGGTGTTCAGTTCATGGCTGAACAACGATTAACTTACAAGATTTGAGGGTGGTTTTCGGACAAGGCTTGGAGAGAACAAGGCTGAAATTTTTTTCCTGGTTGTGGTTCGAATGGTTGCAGAATTTTCCGTGTAGTTTTTTCTACAATATTCCAGACGATTTGCAGAGGGTTTGGAGAGGTGTTTGAGAGTCCTTTAAGGCTGGTTTCCAGCCTTCTTTATGGAGGAAAAGCAAAGGTAATTTACTGGTTTGAAAGCAGTAGAAACAACTTTGGTTTTAGGCTGCCATACAGCGAAACTGCCCAGAAATTTTTTTTTTTTTTTTTTTTTTTGTTGGTGCAGTTTTGTGCAGTCTGATTTTTGCACAAGAATTCCAATCTTTAAGCTGAATAGATTGGCCATTTTTCTTGTAGCAATTGAGTAAGATAGGTGGCTAAGATTTTCGAAGGTTAGACTGCTCAAGAATCTGGAAAATTTTCAAATTTCTTTCATGGAGGATATGAACACTATGGAGTGGAGTTTGAAGGCTCAACCATGGAGATTAATTTCTCTTGGGAATCTTTCTTAACTCCTTTCCTATTTTCAGCCAAATCTCCAACCTCTAAGAATCATTTTCGAAATTCAAAGGCCAAGAATCCTTGCTGAATTTTCTGGAATTAAAAACATGGATTTGGATAAATTTTGAACAAAGTTAATTGGTGAAGAGGTTAGGGTAAGCTAGGGAATAATAAGGACATGTGTCCCTCAAGAATTCTTTTTAGGATATAAGAATAGGATTAGGACATTCCCTTCTTGTCTCCCTTTGGACAACAATCCTATTTTTATTTATGGAATGCAAGAGACGAAAATCCAACCTTAAATTAAAATAATCATGATAAAACTTAAATGATATGATTTGAACTCATGACTTTAGAGATTAATTCCAAAGCTCTAACTACTAAACTACAACAACTCTTGTTCTTATTTTCTTTCTCAAATATTCTTCCTATTTGATCCTCAAGCTATCTTCCTATCTTGACCTCAAGCAAAATTACCATTTTACCCTTCCTACTCAAAAAGCATAACTAAGCTTTTTAGCCTATAAATCATAATTCTAAAGTACATAAAATCATTCAAAAATAAATATATTCATGCAAAATGATATGATATGCATCTCGACTCCCTTACTCCAGGTTTTGCTTTAGGTGGGTTTCACATCCTCCACTCCTTAGGAGAATTTCGTCTCGAAATTCAGGCATACCTCTATCTCAAATCGGGATACTTTTGTTTTACCTACTCTTCTGTTTCCCGTGTGGCATCTTGTGTGCTATTATGCTCCCACTACACCTTTACCATCAGAATCTGCTTGTTCCGGAGAGTCTTGATACTTTGGTCTAATATCCTCACGGGTTTCTCCGCATAGCTAGGATAAGGTTACAACACTAACGGCTCATTGTTTAAAATATGTCCGGGATCGGCATTGTACTTCTTCAGCTACAACATATGAAACACGTCGTGAATTCCCGTCAATCCATCCAGTAAATCTAATCGATACGCCACCGGCCCAATCCTCTCCTTTATTGGAAATGGTCCCAAATACCTTAGATTGAGCTTCCCACCTTTCGGATGCTTCAGAATTCCTCAATTCGGTGTCTCTCTTAGGAATACTCTGTCTCCCACCTAAAATTCTAACTCTCTCCGCCTATTATCTGCATAGCTCTTTTGTCGACTCTGGGCTGCTTTCAACCTTTCCTTGATTAACTTGACCTTGTCCAACATTTCTTGAACACAGACTTCAGCCAACTTGCTCACGTGGCCGTCTTCTGACCAATTCCAGTATAGCGGTACCTGACATTTGCGTCCATACAGAGCTTTATACGGAGCCATTCCAATCGAAACTTGATAACTGTTATTGTACAATAACTCCGCATACAACACACATTCTATCCACTTATCCTTAAAATTTAGTACACAGGCTCTCAGCATATCCTCTAATATCTGTATAACCCTTTCTGACTGCCCATTAGTTTGCGGATGTACCGTCGTACTGAACTTCAGACTCGAACCCATTGATTCTTAAAACTTGCCCCAAAATCAGGATGTAAATCTTGGATCTCGGCAGACAAAATACTTGAAGGCACTCCATGCAGTCGGACTATTTCTCGCACATAGGTCTGAGCCAACTTCTCCATGGAATCCTTTACATTCACTAGTATGAAATGTGCTGATTTGGTTAGTCAATCCACCACTACCCATATGGCGTCCTTTTGGGTTCTTACCATAGGAAGTCTAGTAATGAAATCCATGGTCACCTCCTCCCATTTCCATTCAGGCACTGGTAACGATTGCAACAATCCCGCCAACTTCTTGTGCTCCGCTTTGACTTCCTGATAGGTGAGACACGTCAAGACATACTTTACCACGTTCCGCTTCAGTTCGGGCCACCAATAAGCCCTTTTCAGATCCTGATACATTTTGTCCTTCAATTGGTGCTCTTCGGGTACACACAACCGATCTCTAAAATACAAAACTCCCGCTTCATCCTGTCGAAATTCACTGCCTTATCGTTTGAGCTCTTTGTCCTTGAAAATCTGAAATTCTGCATTACTTTGCTGAGCTTCAATAATTTCTTGCCTTAGGTCTGGTATCAACGTCAGGTTGCTAACAACAATTCTCTCCCTTTGCACTTCCGCTCTTCTATCCAATACATCCTGAACCACTTAAACCTCTTGCACTCTTAGTCTAGCCATTCTGACTCTTTTGCTCAGGGCATCGCAACAACGTTGGCTTTCCCATGATGATAGTTGATTGGACAACGGTACTCCACCAAAAATTCCATCCATCTTCGCTGTCTCAGATTCAAGTCCTTCTGGGTGAAAATGTACTTCAGGCTCTTGTGATCAGTGAACACTTCATATTCTGCTCTGTACAAATAGTGCTGCCATTTCCTTAAAGCGAACACGATGGCAGCCAGCTATAGATCATGCGTAGGGTAATTGACTTCATGAGGCCTCAACTTCCGAGAAGTATAGGTGATCACCTATTGGTCTTGCATCAAAACTGCTCCCAAGACTTCTTTCGAAGCATCGGTATACAGCGCGTAAGGCTTATCCTTCTCTGGCAGACTCAACACTGGTGCTGACATTAATCTCCATTTCAGCTCTTGGAAACTCTTTTCATATTTTTCATTCCAAACAAAGGGTACGTCCTTTCTCAACAGTCAAGTCATAGGTAATGCGAGCGTTGAAAATCCCTTAATTAACCTCCTATAATAACTAGCTAATCCCAAGAAGCTTCAAATCTTGGTGATGTTCTTCGGTTGCTTCTAGTCTGAAATTGCTTCAATCTTCACTAGGTTTACCTTGATCCCATCCTTGGTCACCACATGGCCAAGAAATGCCATACTATCTAACCAAAACTCACACTTGCTAAACTTGGTGAAAAGCTTGTACTATATTCGCTTTTCCAATACCAGCTTCAAATGTTCTGCATGATCCTTCGGGCTCTTGGAGTAAATGAGCATGTCGTCGATGAAGACCACCACGAACTTGTCTAAGTAGGGTTGGAACACTCGATGCATCAAATCCATAAATACCACTGGTGCATTGGTTACCCCGAATGGCATCACCACGAACTCATGGTGACCATATCTTGAGTTGAAGGCTATTTTAGGGATATCCTTCTCTTTTATCCTTACTTGATAGTAGTCTTGCCTCAAATCCAGTTTGGAGTAACAACTAGACCCTTGCAACTGGTCGAACAACTCGTCAACCAGTGGTAGGGGATATTTATTCTTGATAGTTAGGTTATTCAAGCCTCGGTAGTCGATACACAACCTTAGAGTCTCGTCCTTCTTCTTCACAAACAGCACAGGGGCTCCCCAGGGTGACGTGCTAGGTTTGATATAGCCTTGCCTTACCAACTCTTCTAGCTGTTCCTTTAGTTCTTTCAGCTCCGCCGGCATCCGATATGGTGTTCGGGACACCGGTTCCGCTCCTGGGACTAGATCAACGGTGAACTCAACTTCTCGGTTGGGAGGTAGAGAAGTGAGTTCCGCATGGAACACATTGGGAAAATCCTTTACCACCTCGAAATCCTCTAGAGTGCACTGGTCCTTCGGCTTATTTATCAAATAAGCTATATATCCTTGACATCCTTACTTCAACAATTTCCGGGCTTTAGCCCCGGCTATCAAAAACTTCAATTCCTTACTCTCTTGCCATTGAACTCCAACACATCACACCCTGGTCTGATGAATTGAACCGACTTATTCCTACAATCTACTCTAGTCCCATGCTTCGCTAGCCAATCCATTCCCAATATCAAATCATAATCATCAATAGCCATGATTATTATATCTCCCTCTAAGCTTTCTCTCCCCACTTCAATTTTACAATTTCACAAATACTGATCTGCTTATACCATCTTCCCCGAAGGCATGCTCACCAACAAAGTAAAAGGTAGTTCTACTCCATCTCAACCCAAATGATATGCATAATTCTTGTTTAAATAGGAATGGGTAGATCCAGGGTCTATCAATGCATTAACGGAATGACCTTGGATAGTAAACATACCTTCCACCACTGCCGCATCCGCTCCAACCTCCTCTCAGTTGAGAGCGAAAACTTTTTCTTTCACTTGAGGCTTCTGTTCTCCACTCCCAGATGCTCCCGTGGTATTGTCTCGATTGGCCACCGGGACTTGAGCCAGATTTCCTTGCTCGACTCGGTGAAGTTTAGGGCAGGCGTTCCGCAGATAGCTCGGGTCTCCGCAATGGTAACATTTCTATTCACCTACTTTCGACCAACAATTCTTCTATGTGTGGCCCCTTTTCCCACATAGCTGGCATAACAAAAGATTTTGCATAGGACCAACCGGTGCTGTCCAAGCTTGCTTTCCCCAGTTCTGCCACTGCTGGTTAGCGGGACACTTGTTGGATTGCTGCCTCTGAAAAGGTCTCGGCAGTTACCTTGGTGGCTGGAATGGTCTTAGTGCTATTCTACTGCGGTCTTCATTTTCAATTCGGGTGGCTGCGTCCACGGCCCCTGAGTAGGTCGTTGGTGCAGAAGGTGCCAATGCCCTTCTCAACTCCTACCTTAGCCCCTTGACAAACTATCTTGTCCTATTCTGCTCAGTGTCCACCAGCCTCTTGCAGTACTTTGACAATTGGGTGAACCATGCCGCATACTAAGCTACCGTCATACCTCCATGCTTTAGATTCTGGAACTCATCTTCCCACTTCTCAACTATCCATTGAGGGATATACTCAGCTCTGAATGCTTCTAAAAAATTGGCACATGTCCAGCCTTGGTCAATCATCTCCCAGTCGTCTTGAACCCGTTGCCACCATGCTCGAGCTGGGCCCTTCAATCAAAATACAGTAAACTTCACCATTCGTTTCTCAGTGTACTGAAGCGTAGCGAAGATGTCTTCCATCTGCTCTATCCATTGTTCAGCTTTCTGATCCTACTCAACTTCTCCCAAGAAGATAGGTGGTTGGAATTTCAGAAACCGCTCCAAAGCTTCGTCCTCTCCCATTGGATTCTTCCACTCAATCAAAGTTTGAAGAATCTCGGTCATCTTGCTAAATGCTAGCCCCATTGTCACTCCAACAGGTTCTTCTGGCCCCATTTCCAAATCTGGCTTGCTCTCATTTCCCCGGTTGGGTGACTGCATTTGAGTCATCTCATCTTCTGGTGTCACTGGTTCTGCTTCCGGAATTCTTCTGCTTGATGTGGCAACACGGCGCTTAGGTGCCATTCTAAGCCATACCCAGATAATGAGTTTTTGCATTCAAGATTTAAAACAATTCATTTGAGCATGCATTCACATTCAGATTTAAGTAAAAGAAAAGCAAATGCAAGTTTTGCATAAAAAATTGCATATAAATTTCTCTCAAACCTTAGAGTACTCCAGGTACCCTTATTTGCATAAATTTGAAATTAAAGCAGCAAACATGGATGAAATCCTTAACATGGGAGTTTTATGGAAAGTTGTAAATAAAACATCCTAATCATAACAGCCCTTAGCCTCTCTAGTCCTCATTTGAGTCTTCAAAGTCAGCCTCATATAACCATCCCCCAGAATTCTTAGTAAAGTCTATCCCAGCCCCACTTACAAACCCATCCATTGGCTCTTTCTCGGGTCGCCTAAAACTCTCCCCGGTCTCAACTTAGTTGGGTAGGGGTATGAAGGAAGGTCTAGGTGGAGATTCATGATCTATCTCCCCCGGATCATCACTATCAGCTGACAAGTCAACTATAGGTCTAGGAGGGAGGGGAACATATTCCATATCAATCTCCTAATTTTCACTGTCAGTAACCAAGTCTATCACAGGTATTGGGGGTGGCTCAATGATCTAGATCTCATCGTCACTACTATCATCCAAGGGAATAATTGGCTGTGGTTCAGGCTAAGGCACTGGTAGGTCTTCCGAGTAAATAGGGATGGGAGGATGCCACTGCTGCCCTTTCCTTGCGGTTCTAAGCATTCTAACCATTCTACAGCATAAAGAAGCCAGGTTAAATAAAAGATTTAAACTTAACAAAACAGAACATATACTATTAATATTTGCCTAAACCTTGTCTCTAATACCACTTGTAACACCCCACTACCTAGGCCCAGCAAAGCCAAGGATGTCGCCCCGTCCAAAGGACAATGGGTTTTTAAAACTAGGTCACACAAAAGAAAATAAAAGCAATACCTTAAAATTGAACTTATTACAACCCAAAAATACAGGTACAAGTCCAAAATAAATTGATTACTATTATCTCTCAAAACAACACATAAAATAAATAACATAAAGTCTTCAAAGCAGGCAACAAATCTAGCTACTTATCTCCACAGCAGGATTGACCTGCAAACATGGCATAAAAGGTGATGAGATAAAAATCTCAATAAAGCCCGTGTGTAGTTTGAGTGTTTTAGGTAAAACAGTTCATGTATACAAGTTTTAAAAATTGCACAAGAGAAAGTACTGGCAAGTATGAAATAATGTTAAAATAAAGAGTGGCGTTTTGCTTTTCAAACCATACATATGAACAATAAATACAACCACTAAAATGGGTAGTCATGGGTTACCACACGTTTGGCACCATGACTATATAATGGTTAGAATGCCACAATTTATGCAGACTAACAAAAGGTAGGTGTACGGTTTACCGGGTGAGATGCTCCTCCTTCTCTACACCCCAACTTACCAGTTCTCCATTCCGGAAACACACAGTCCACATGACTAAAACTTGCTAGCTCGGACCAGTAGGACCTACTGTACTGGCATCCTATCCGGGAAGGATTCACCCCTCAAAGGTGGCCACCTACTGAGAGACTTACTCTAACCCTTCAAAAACTAGTCCTAGTAGTCTATCCTTATTAAGTACTCAACGTTGATTGTCCCACTTGGGACAAAACTGATAATACATTGCTTTATTTTGAAATTGCAATTAAGTGTTTCTAAAATTCTTGTCACAGTTGGGTTTTAGAAAGAGTTTAGTATTTATACAAAACTACTTGTTTAAATTTTCAAATGATTTACTTGATTGAAAAAAAAGGAAACAGTCCTTGATTGCCTTTACAAAATGAGTGTTTATACACTTCGCATTTGGCTTGAAATAGTAACCTTTTGTCATCAAATAAGTTTATGTAGGAGCTTGCCTGATCCTTTGCTCGATCAAATTCAAAAATCTTCCAAAGTTGACCTAATCCCGCCTATGGTAAACACAAGTCATAAGGTTATATTCAAGCTATATTCGCTTACATAAATAATCATATTTCAACTTATTATAATCATGACCCTAATGTTCTAAGCTTTAAGGCTAGATGATAAAGGATTTTATAAAATAAGTCTAGCTTGATAAGTTAAAATAACTAGGGTTTGTAAAATAATTACTAATAACTTATAGATTCAAAAAATAAATCTTGAGTATTGATATTAATAAATAAACTATGGTTTAATTGATGAAGAATCCTAAGTCCTAGGTGATATTAAAATATGGTAATTCTTAAATAGTAAAATAAATTATTACTACTCTTTTAACTAATAATCAATATGTATTAAAATTAATAACAAATAACTTTTATTAAATTTTGATTAATAAATATAAATAATATTTATGAATATATGGTCTACAAGGTCATTAATAATTTACCTATTGTTATGATTTATATAAAAGGTTTTATTTCTTATTATTATTATTATTATTATTATTATTATTATTATTATTATTATTATTATTATATATAAATACATATATATTATTTTTATAAAAGATATCATTTATTTGACTAGTAAAATATCACTATCAAATTGAATATTCCATTTCCAAAACTTCCTAAGAATTTTGAAATCTTTGGAGAAAAAGCATAGTAATAATTTTAATTAGGGTGATAAAATTGCTAATCAAAATAGCCTAGGATCAACAAAGTCGTGATCATAATTTTCCTATTGCTAACAAGAATCATGAACATATACTCTAGCATCAATCAACAAATTATTCTATTCAAGAACAAGGCTTAAATCCATCCTATTATCACATAGCCAAATCTCTACTAAGCATAATCATACTCGTGGCTTCAATGAAAATAAAAGCATAATATCCTATTCCCCAAAAGTGACATAACATCTAGCATGCTTAAACATTCATATTCTCTTAAGACATGGAGAGTATACATCGATTCTCAAAGAATTTGTCAAAGCTTAATCATGATCAATCATTCTCATGCTCCAATCTCAACCCCTTCATATATATGCATATACTCAACCCCATTCATATTCTATCCTCTCTATCAACATCTAATAGACATGAATCCAAAATTCAAACAAAAGGTTAAAGAGAAATACTTCGTTGATGACTATCTCGATAAGATTTAAGAAGATCCACGCGCTTGAGTGCCTTGAATTATCCAAGAGAGGAGGAAGAAAACAGCCATGGTTGTAGCAACCATTTCGGAGAGAGAGAGAGAGAGAGAGAGAGAGAGAGAGAGAGAGAGAGAGAGAGAGAGAGAGAATTAGTATGATATGTTAAAGGTTGAAGGAAAGAAGATGAACAAAATTTGTTCTTTGTTACCTTGATGATGCTATTGAGACTTCAAGAAAAATTCTTGTTTTGATCCGATTATCAATTTTTGTTTTCATGATTTGATGTTATAAAATCCAAAAATGGACTCTAGGGAGTATGTAGGCATGTTCTGGATTTTTTGGGAGGGATTGGAGATGGTTAGAGTGGTCTTTGGCATGAAGAAAGGTAGTGTGTGTTCTTAGTGAAAATGTAGAGGATTAGAGGGGAATGCTGAACAAATTTTTTTGAAGAAGATTGGCCAAATGATTGAGGGAGTTCAGGGATTTTGGTCTTCAGTTTAGGGAGGAAGAGAAAAATCTGGTTGTTTGAAATTCAAATAGAGAAATTTAAGGAGTGTTTTGAGGTGGAAGATATATTAATGGTGTTTGATTGATGGAGGTTTCTTGAAGTTGCAAATGGCCGACTGGTTTGCTGTGTTTTGCTGAAATGAATGATGGTTGAGGGAACTATAAGGCTGGCTAAATTTCTGAGTCCAATAGCAGAAGAATTTCTGGTTATGAAGCCTAATCCAAGGGTGTTTCCATGGAGCAAATGTTGGAAATTTTGAAATTCAAATGGAAGTTCAATTGGAGTGATCGTAGGAGAAATTTGAGGTGTGGTTATGGAGTCTAGTTGTGCAAGTTCAGTGGAGAGGGTAATGGTGTTCAGTTCATGGCTGAACAAGAATTAACTTACAGAGATTTGAGGGTTGTTTTCGAACAAGGCTTCGAGAAAACAAGGCTGGAATTTTTTTTTTTTTCTGGTTGTGGTTCGAATGGTTGCAGAGTTTTCTATGCAGTTTTTTCTGCAATATGCTAGACAATTTACAAAGGGTTTGGATAGGTGTTTGAGGGTCCTTTAAGGTTGGTTTCCAACCTTCTTTTTGGAGGAAAAGCCGAGGTAATTTATTGGTTTGAAGGCAGAAGAAACAGCTTTGATTTCAGGTTGCCTTGTAGCGAAACTGCCCTTTTTTTTTTCTTTTTTTTTGGTGCGATTTTGTGCAGTCCGATTTTTGCACAAGAATTCCAGTCTTCGAGCTAAATAAATTGGCCATTTTTCTGGCAGCAATTGAGTAAGATAGGTGGCTAAGATTTTCGAAGGTTAGGTTGCTCTAGAATCTAGAAAATTTTCAGATTTCTTTCTTGGAGGATATGAACATTATGGAGTGGAGTTTGAAAGCTCAACCATGGAGATTAATTTCTCTTGGGAACCTTCCTTAACTCCTTCCCTATTTTCAGTCAAATCTCCAACCTCTAAGAATCATTTTCGAAATTCAAAGGCCAAGAATCCTTGCTGAATTTTCTGGAATTAAAAACATGGATTTGGATAAATTTTGAACAAATTTAATTGGTGAAGAGGTTAGGGTAAGCTAGGGAATAAAAAGGACATGAGTCCCTCAAGAATTCTTTTTAGGACATAAGAATAGGATTAGGACATTCCCTTCATGTCTCCCCATGAAAAACACTCCTATTTTTATTTATGGAATGCAAGAGACAAAAATCCAACCATAAATTAAAATAATCATGATAAAACTTAAATGATGGGATTTGAACTCATAACATTAGAGATTAATTCCAAAACTCTAACTACTAAATCACAACAACTCTTGTTCTTATTTTCTCTCTCAAATATTCTTCTTATTTAATCCTCAAGCTATCTTCCTATCTTAACCTCAAGCAAAATTGCCATTTTACCCTTCCTACTCAAAAAGTATAACTAAGCCTTTTAGCCTATAAATCATAATTCTAAAGCACATAAAATCATTTAGAAATATATATATATATATTCATGCAAAATAATATGATATGCATCCCAACCCCCTTACTTTAGGGTTGGTTTTAGGTGAGGTTTCACACACACTCATTACCTACCCTTGTGAATGAAGCATTACCAATTGATCTATTTTCTGCATGAGTGCTTCCACCTTTGCCTCTAAGGCAGCCATTGCATCCACCTTATGCACTCCATGTACATGAGCTCTAGACCGTGAACTCCCTCGGGCATAGTTATTAGTAGCCAGATTTTCAATTAGATCAAAGGCCTTTTCTGGGGTTTTTGAATTTATAGAGCCTCCTGTAGAGGCATCCACTAACTACCTTGTAGCGAAACTCAACCCACTATAAAAAATCTGCATTTGCATCCCCAACTCAAATCCACGCTGAGGACACTTTCTCAGCATCTCTTTAAATCCCTCTCAACACTTATAAAGGTTTTTGGCCTCTAATTGTTGGAAAGCAAAAATGTCAGCCCTAAGTTTGGAAGTTCTAGCTAGTGTGAAATATTTAGACAAGAATTTTTTAGCTAAAATGTTCCAAGTAGTAATGGATTTGGTGGGCAATGATTTTAGCCATAATTTTGCTCAATCTCTCAAGGAAAAATGGAATAGTCTTAGCTTAATGGAATCCTCAGAAACACCATTCATCTTAAATGTGTCATATATCTCTAGAAATCTCGCAAGGTGAGCATTCGGATCTTTCTTAGGTAACCTATCAAATTGGACCATATTCTGGATTATTTAGATCATATTGGATTTTATCTCAAAATTATTGGCCTCTATCCTAAGCCATATGATACTAGAGCCTATACCTGAGATTGCTAGTTTTACAAAGTCATTCATCACCTTCCTGTTAGCTCCGCCGTTGGGCTAATTTACCTCTACTACTCTCCTTATCCTTTCACTTATAACCTTTCGGACCTTAGTGAGAGTTCTCTTGATTTTTGGATCAAGGTCGACTATTTTAGCTTTGGATCGTCTGTTCATAAACTAAGAGTAAGGTTTACATAAGACCAAAAAGTTTTGAGATTATAGAATTTACAAGTTAAACAGTTAGGGTATGTTTACAAATTAAGTTACAAGAAATTACAACATACAGAGACATTAAAGTACAAGAAAACAAAATACAACACCTAGTCATACATGGAACATATATACATATTTACTTAATCGTCTCACAAGTTATGATTCTACTTAGGTAAATCCTACTTCATGTCCCAATCCATGGAATCCTATTTTAAGTATATTAACAGATTTGCCAATCAAGCTAATCCTAACCAAAATATGCAGTATGCGCAATTCCTTATAAATATGAAATTGGCTAATAACCCTTTGCTCGAGGCAAAATTAACTAACCTTTAATCAATTAGTCCTATAACCTTAACTTTGTCGCTCAAGTCCATTAAGATTAGACAAATACGAAATGAATGCAATGACACTCCTAACATCGTCATTTCAAGTCAATTAGAAGAACTCGCATAAAAAACCAATGAATTCAAGTAATCAAACACCAAAGATGATAAAGAATTGATCAAATAATTAAATTAACCCAAAATTATGAATCCCGAAAATAATGTTAAATTACAATAAAACATTGATTACATCATTGTTAAAGAAAAAGAAAAGAAAGAGAAAAGAAAGCATTCACAGACCAGCCTCTTTCTTCTTCCTTGAAGACTCATATTTAACAATCCTCCTTGGCTTGGGTGAATTCCTTCTTCAATGAGAAAATTAGAATTTCTGCTCTTTAATTCACCTTTCTTGATTGTATATCTCAAACCCTTGTGTTCTCTTATGCTTTTATAGGCTCTTAGATGCCTATTTCATAGTTGAGGAAGTCTTGGCTGAGTAGGAATAGGAAAATACCAAAATCCTTGAATAAACAATAATTCCACGTATAAAATTTTTGTCTCCAAAACCTACATAGCGCCGGGTACCTTCGACCCACCTGGCACCAGGTACACTCTGTTCTTCTTCTATTTTGCTCTATTTCTGGCCGTCTTTTCCTTAGCAAGCAGAATAGACCCAGTGCCATGTACACTTGACATACTTGGCGCTAGGTCTGTTTTGGAAAAACTCTGAAGCTCGTTCAATCTCTACTACTGGACAGAATGGACCCAGCTCCTGATCCACTAGCTGGGCTTAGCACCAGGTGCATTCTGGTTCTGGGCACTTTCTGCTCGATTTTTACTTAAATCTGCACATATTTTCCAAAAATATCTTTTACAAGCAAAATGTTAAATAGGAAGGAATATGCCTAGTTATTATAATAAATATATCTTAAAACAACCTTAAATAACTAAAAAAAGAATGATGATTATAACCAATATAATACCTTAACAACAATTCCTAGTCTATAGTTCTTTCACGAGGACTTTACCATTTGTAAGCTCTTAAGTTGTAGTTGTACTTGAACTATCACTTCTTTGGATTCCATTTGCTTAAGAGCTGCTTAGCAGTGTTATTTGTATGCCTTGAAAGAATTGAGGTCAAAAATGTCCTATCACATATAAATCACACAAGTTAGTCCTCATTAATATTTGTCATAAGTTAAAACATAAGGGAATGCCCTTAGGGCTAACAATCTCCCTCTTCTTGAGTGATGACATATTTAATGGGATTGTGATATAAAGATAATGATATGTATAGGATAGACTGTTGGATTGTATGCCCTCTTAGACTAGGTTTCTGATGTAAAATCGAATATTTTAATAAAAGAATTTATTTTCAGAAATTGTTTGTGAATTTACTTTTTATTTGTGCACAATTTTCGTTTGGAACAGACCCATTGTGTTTACATAAGTGGTCTATGTGAATGGTGGTCTTTCACAGTAAGGTATGGATCACAGGTTATTTAACATATAAACATTTTTTCTTAACCTATTGATGAGACTGGGAATCTCATCATGTTTAGGTTATTATGTTATGAATTTCAAATGGGGAATAGCTTACCTTTAGCCAATGAGTAGTCCACTCACTTCATGACATAAGCGTATTTCGAATACGTGGGACAGGACCTGTAGTAGCAGTTTCTAAAAGTACTATATGATAGAAACCTAGACTACTACCGCTACAGCGTGGACTCGTACTCTACGACTTGAGTATGAGTTGGTGGTCTGACGAAGCTGGAAGCATATGCTTTGATATGCTATAATTGAGGTTCTATAGTAGAACCAATATACTTGTGTATTGGGTATATGTAACTAGTTAGTTAAGACAGACTTGTACAAGATAGTTTCTGCACTATATCGCCCCTTGTGGTTGTCCGAAAAGTCTAAAATGTCCAGGGCCCTGGGAAACATAACTCGGATGTTTGCTTTAGGGTAGCTCCCTTGGAAAGCGGAAACACTCCAGGAAGTCGTAGATCATTGGACTAGAAGCCTAAGGATGGTAGATGTCATTTAGAGAGGTGTTAGTACACTTCTTCCTCACTAAATATACGGCGATGTGTAGAGGGGTATTTTAGTCATTTCACTTGTAGATCGAAGACTTTGCTAATGTAGCATTGTCCTTGGGGTCAATATTTCCTTATGGTGATATTAGGAAATATTAAAAATGCAAAATACAGCTATTTATATAGCAGGGATATTTTGGTCATTTTAGCAGCCAAGGCGATGTGTCTTTTTGGTCCTCGGAATAGCCCATAAGTCCTAACTAATTTTTGGTTGAGGAATTGGTCTCAGTTCAAGAGGATTTTATTTTATTTTATTCAGGATGTCTAATTTATTATTAGACTGGAATAAAATAAATAAATAAATAAAATTAGGAGATGAGAGAAATTGATTATCTGATTTAATTGGTTAATTAATTATTCAGGGCCTAGGTCCAGTATGAATAATTAAGAAATTAACCTGGGCTTAAACTAGGAGAAATAATTAATGTTTAATTATTTATTGGGTTATTTATATAAGCCCAAGAAATAAAAAATTAAAGATTAATTATTATGGTTCATTTGGGCTCATTAATTATTTATTGGGTTATTTATATAAGCCCAAGAAATAAACAATTAATGTTTATTATTTTGAACTTTTTGGGTCCAAGAGAAATAATAAATATTATTTTGGCCCAATAGCTTGGATCGTAGGGTTTTTTCTAGATACGGTTAAAAAGAGTTTAGGGTTAAGCCAAACTGATTCTCAGGATAACATCCGGGTGTTTTGAAATATGATATCCCGAGGATATGTTTATCAGGGATTGAGAGATCTAATTTTGGCTGACCAATAAACAAGTCTCTGGAAAAGAAAAACCCTAATCTCCCCTAACTAATAGAGACTCACGTCTCTCACCTCTGTCTCTCACGCCTCCCTCTTCTCTTTTTTCTCCTTGGAGCTTTGCTAACCAATGGCAAGAGAACCAAAGAGATTTGAGACCATTCCTCTTCATTGTTGTGTTCACCGACTAGAGGTTGGGCAGAAGAATATTCTGAGAGCTGAAAGGCTTAGCGTTCATGCAAACAAGGCGAAGTAGGAGGCTAGCGGGTTTTCAACCGGAAGCTTCTTCAAGTGGGCAAGGCGAAGCGATTCCCGTCATTCAATCCACTTCTACTCAACCTAGAAGGCTTAAGGAGCGTAAATGTATGATCTTCACGCTTCCGTGTGGCCTTTAAGGCTTGTGGTTTTTTGTTTCTCTGTTTTTTTCCGTAACTGCATGCTACCCTCTGTTTTCCCGTCCCTCATAGACATGTTTAGACCAAGAGAAGTAAGTATGAATTTAAACTGAAATTCATTCTTTCATTATAGGACTCAAAGAGTACTTATGTGATTAAGATAAGAAAATTTAAGCATCTACTCATAAACATGAATCAATGAGCTTATAGCCTAACCTACCTCCTTATCTTCCTTCCTTCCATCAAATGACTATTTCATAGAGAAATAGCCGCATAAAGGTAACAAGAAAAATATATAGTTATGTACATAAAGGAATGTAAAAAATAAATCATAAGGTGTAATGCTCCCCCTATATATGTGCATATATGAATAGTAGATAGAAATCTATGAAGTGCGTTTGAAAAATAAGACTGGATTCCAAATTTTTGAACTTCCAAAACATACATCCAAAATAGGGTAAAATGAGGCAAAAGCTAGCCTTTTGAAAAGTCATTTTTGGACTGCTATTTTGGATTGAAGAAATGTGGGTCCAAAACTCCCTCTATGTATGTTCAAGGTAAAAAAATTTCCAAGAGTATAGATCAATGTTTTTCCTAGAATTGTCCGAACTTATTTTTCTTAAGGAAACTTAACATGAGAATTTTACTTAGCAACCAAAAATAAATAAGATAGATTTCATAAGTATTCACTTGAATATCCTTATCATCCAAACAAACATTTTGCAAATTGCGCATCACAACCATATTCAAAACAAATCATTCAACCAAATCTTAATCAGTCAGAAAGCATAATGAACTCATACCAACACTTCAATCTTCTTAGTCCATAACAACAACAATGTCTCAACATAGTTTCCATCAAGTCACCTAATTCTTCACAATCTGCATTTTCAAACCATAACCATAAATAGTTATAATTCATCTCAAACCATTTGAATTTATTATCCTCATAAATAGTCACAATCACAGTTTATAAATTAATAGTTCACAATAGTCACAACAATATATTCACAATTCACAATCCTTCATAATTCGCAATCCTCATAAACCAATATACTTTCTCATAGGCACAATTGTAATCCATCATTTTCTCCCCTTTTGTCATTAATAAAAATATAATATTAAGCAATAGCGAAGCAATCGGTAGTAAATTAGCTGTGATATCAGGAGAATGCCCAGAACAGGGACTACAATAAGCAATAAGCAACATTAGCAATAACAATAAACAAGAGGAAACTAGGACTAATATCAGTTAAAGACCAAAATAAAGGTGTTCATGAAAATATAGTGTAGAGAGCATGAAATTTGCTAGAATAAAGTTGTGTCATCATAATAAAAGATGGTTGAAAAGGTCATCAGTCATCGATTGTCACGTGCCACATCTCATGGAATGAAGATAGTCATAGGCTGAGCACTGGCACCCTTCTTTGAATGTTGTCCAGCAATTCTGCTGGACTTTTGTTTCACCATGACATGCTTCTGCCTTCGGCCAAATAAGCTGCCAAATGTAATTGGTTTGTCTTGCTTAGGAACTTTCTTGTCAATAGTGGGTGTAGTACTTCTGGGTTCCGTAGTCTATAGAGATTGGACATTAGTAATATTAGTCTCTTTCTCAGTCGCTTTATCTGGCTGGACATTAGTTTCTTCCCTTGTTGAAGGAATGATAGGTTCAAGCTCTGACATGGGTTGAGGAACTTATTCAGTTGAATCACCTGCAACTTCAAATTATTTTTCTTCAATATTTGTCAGTCTATTTTCCAAAATTTTATGTTCAACTTTGACTTCTATACTCAGACTATCTAGCTTAATAGATAGCAAATTTATAGCATCCAGAATACTCTGAGTTATTCTACTTTCCTGAGTTTTTTACTTCCCTCTACTCGATATTTTGAATTTCAGTCTCAGCTTTTTTCTTTTCTTTTTTTCTTTTTTGTTCGTCCTGATGTAGCAGATTTTCTTTAGCCTTCACTAATGTTTCTTCCTCTTCTTTAGTGGCCTCTCTAAGTAATATCCATTGATTATCCACTTGAATACACCCCATTTTCTCAAATGAATCTCAGCTGTAGATGTTTAGCTTGCAATGCTCAGGGGTAACTGCACTCAAATCAACATTAAAGTAGTTGAAAAGCTTGGTGGGAAGGTTTCCAAAAAGTAATACTTTGTCTAATGTGTTCCAAGATTAAGTTATAGATTTCACAGCCAAAATGAGGGAGACAAAAACAGGGGAGCATGCACGGTTTAAAAAAACGGAGAGAAAAATAAACCGCAAGCCTTAGAGGCCATACGGAAGCATGAAGATCATACATTTGCGCTCCGTAACCCTTCTAGGTTGAGTAGGAGTGGATTGAACGACTGGAATCGCCTCGCTTCGCCCACTTGAAGAAGCTTCCGGTTCAACACCCACTAGCTTTCTACTTCGCCTTGTTTGCATCAACGCCAAGATTTCCAGCTCTCGAAATATTCCTCTTCCTAACCTCTAGTCGGTGAACACTATAGTGAAGAGGAACGGTCTCAATTCTCCTTAGTTCACTTGCTATTGGTTAGCAAAGCTCCAAGGAGAAACCAGAGAAAGAGAGAGCGTTGAGAAAGAGAGATGTAAGAGCCAGAGTGAATGGTGTGAGTCTCAGTATGGCTACGGAAAACTAGGGTTTTTTCTTTTTACAGAGAGTTTTTTATTAGTTAGCCAAAATTAGGTCTCTCATTATCTGATAAATATATCCCCGGGATTTTATATTTCAAAACACCCGGATGTTATTCTGAGAATCAGTTTGGCCTAATCCTAAACCCCTCTTAACCATATCTGGAAAAAATCCTAAGGTCCAAGCGATTGGGCCAAAATAATATTTATTATTTTTCTTGGACCCAAAAGGCCCAAAATAATAAACATTAATTATTTATTTCATGGGCTTATATAAACAACCCAATAAATAATTAATGAGCTCAAATGAACCATAATAATTAATCTTTAATTATTTATTTCTTGGGCCTATATAAATAACCCAATAAATAATTAAACATTAATTATTTCCCCTAGTTTAAGCCCAGGTTAATTTCTTAATTATTCATACTGGACCTAGGCCCTGAATAATTAATTAACCAATTAAACTAGATAATTAAATTTCTCTCAACTCCTATTTTAATTTATTTATTTATTTTATTCTAGTCCAATAATAAATTAGACTTCTTGAATAAAATAAAATAAAATAAAATAAAATCCTCTTGAACTGAGACCAATTCCTCAACCCAAAATTAGTTAGGACTTACGGGCTATTCCGAGGACCAAAAAGACACATCGCCTTGGCTGCTAAAATGACCAAAATACCCCTGCTATATAAATAGCTGTATTTTACATTTTAAATATTTCCTAATATCACCATAAGGAAATATTGACCCTAAGAACAATGCTGCATTAGCAAAGTCTCCGACCTACAGGTGAAATGACTAAAATACCCCTCTACACATCGCCATACATTTAGAGAGGAAGAAGTGTACTAACACCCCTCTAAATGACATCTACCATCCTTAGGCTTCTAGTCCAACGATCCATGACTTTCTGGAGTGTTTCCGCTTTCCAATGGAGCTACCCTAAAGAAAACATCCAAGTCATGTTTCCCAGGGTCCTGGACATTTTAGACCATTCCGACAACCACAAGGGGCGATATAGTGTAGAAACTATCTCGTACAAGTCTGTCTTAACTAACTAGTCACACATACCCAACATGCAAGTATATTGGCCCTACGGTAGAACCTCAACTATAGCAAATCAAAGTATATGCTTCCAACTTCGTCAGACCACCAACTCATACTCAAGTCGTAGAGTACTAGTCCACGCTGTAGCGGTAGTAGTCTAGGTTTCTATCATATAGTACTTTTAGAAACCACTACTACAGGTCCTGTCCTACGTATTCGAAATACGCTTATGTCATGAAGTGAGTGGACTACTCACTGGCTAAAGGTAAGCCATTCTCCATTTGGAGTTCATAACATAATAACCTAAACATGATGAGGTTCCCAGTCCCATCAATAGGTTAAGAACAAATGTTTATGTGTTAAATAACCCGTGATCCATACCTTACTGTGAAAGACCACCATTCACATGGACCACTTATTTAAACACAATGGGTCTGTTCCAAACAAAAATCGTGCACAAACAAATAGTAAATTCACAAACAATTTCTGAAAATAAATTCTTTTATTAAAATATTCGATTTTACATCAGAAACCTAGTCTAAGAGGGCATACAATCCAACACAAAAACCCCATGTTAATTTATTTTTCTTCTAATAGAGCCAGCACCAATTCCATTTGCAGAATACTTACAGATGTCTTGTGGCCAAAACAAGGTATCACCATGGTTGAGACCATGTGATGTAGCAATCTCCCTATTGCATTTAAGCATTTCATTCACTTGAATTTCTAAAGCTCTTAGCACCAGTAAATTTCATCTCAAATTAACTCAGTAAAAAATTTTACAATTTTCAAACAATTTGTTCATTTCGAAAAATTGTACTCCACCGTCTCTAAGTGTTCGTGCTTTCCTCTTCTAGAGGTTTTTTGATGATGTAATTTCAAGAGTTAGTTCATTAATGGCAACTCATTTTTCCTTCTTCTTCATAGAGATCGGTTCAGCAACAATTGATTTCTTTTTCATTGTCTTGCATTTATTGATCTCCTTCGTTATTAGCTCGACCCCTTTACTGGGTTTTGGAGTTTTACTCATGTTGAACAGGATTGAAGGGTTTGATTTTTCTAGGTTTTTTTAGTGAGAAAACGAAGGTTAAAGGAAAGAGAAATGTGCTAAGATAAATGACAGCTTTTTGATTTTTTAAAATGAGAAGGAGATTCAAATAGATTTGAATTATTTTTGGGGTTTACGAGATATTGAAGAGTATAAGTACAATTTAGTACATTTGAGAAAGGTGATTTTTAAAAATATGTAAAGATATTCTAATAAGAAGAGAGAAAGTGTTGCGGCTAAAAGAAAGGTAGGAACAATTACAATTTAAAAGATTGGAACATTTGGACACAGATTGTCCATCCGATTTCCCTGTCCAAAAGATGGGTCACGCGTGATCAAAAGATATTGTGACTTTTGACTTAAAATATTGTTCAAATACTGCATCTAATATCTCCATCCAAAATCATAATATCTTTAGTAATTCTATAAGAATAAACAACCAATCTCTAGTAAGATCGTTAGTTACATAATTTGATAATTTCCAAACTTCTTCTCAAATGATCGAATCATTCGTAAGCCAGTGGTTTGGTAAATATATCTTTTGAGTAGTTCATTGGCATACTTGGTTTGATTTAGAAAGATACCATCTATGGTTTGCTTGATTTGTAATTCGAGGAAGAAATTTAGTTCTCCTATCATACTCATCTCAAACTCTTGTTGCGTTGTCATGGTAAATTTCTTGCAAAGAAAATCATTTGTAACTCCAAGAATAATATCAATATAGATTTGAATAGTAAGAAGGTCTTTAGAATTTTTATATTTATTGAACAAAATGGTATCAATCAATCCTCTTGAAAAAAGTTTCGAAAGTAGAAATTCACTAAGTCTTGCATGCTAAGAACGAGGAGCTTGTTTTAAACCATAAAGGGTTTTGAAAAGTTTAAAGACATAGTTTGAAAAATATTCATGAATAAAATTAGGATGTTATTCCATATATACTTCTTCTTCAATAAAACCATTTAAGAAAGCACTTTTGACATCCATTTGATACAATATAAAACCTTTGAAAGGTGCAAAAGCAAGTAACATTCTAATAGATTCTAATCGAGTAACGGGAGCAAAAGTTTTATCATAATCAATGCCCTCTTCTTGATTAAATCCTTGGGCAACTAATTTGGCTTTATTTCTAATAGCAATACTATGCTCATCAAGTTTGTTTTTGAAAACCCACTTGGTACCAATTATGGGATGGTCAAGTGGTCTAGGGATAAGCTTCCAAACTTGATTCCTTTCAAATTGGTTCAACTCTTCTTGCATGGCTATTATCCAAATATTCATCATGTAAGGCCGCATTAATACAATTAGGTCCAGTGATACAAAGTAATGCAAAAATTATCAACAAAATACCTTCTATTTTTTACTTTGCAGCTAGTATCACCAATGATCTGTTCTTTTTGGATAGACAGTTTTGTACTTCCAAACTTTTGGCAGATTTGGATCAATGTGCTCAACACTTCTTTGCTTGCTGTTTTCAACTTGTTGTTCCTCTAGTTCTTCTTCTTTGGCATGGTTGTCAAGTGATAGAGCTTCATGATGTTCAATTCCAGTTTTCTTTGAGCTACCTACATCATCGTCATCTTTTTGTGCAAAAGATACGGACTAAGTGAATCTTAAAAAATCATCTACTAATACATAAGTTTACCTCTTACCATCTAGGCTAGTGGTCCTCATTGGTTCAAACAAAACCATATGTATTAATTCAAGAGGTTTTGAAGTTGAAATCATTATTTTGGATTTGAAATATGTCGCAGATTGTTTTCTAAATTAGCAAGCATCATACAATTAGTTTTTATCAAATATCATTTTGGGTAGTCCTTTCTCAAGCTCTTTTAAGGACAATCTATTTAACAAATTAATAGAGGCATGGCCTAACCTTCTATGCTAAAGGTAGCCATCAATATCATATATGAAAAAATATTTTTCTTTATGAGCAGTAGGATCATTAAGATATAATACATAAACATTACCAATGCGGTTGGCAACAAAAATGATTTTATCAATGATAGTGCATAAATCTTTTTCAAAGATAACCTTGTAGCCATTGTCGCATAAATGATTAATACTAAGAAAGTTGTACTTCAATACATCAACCAATAATACTTGCTTAATAATGATAGAGGATCCCTTACCAACATTATCTATACCGAGTATTTTTTTCTCCTCTTTCTTTTCTCCAAATATGACAAATCCATCATTTGTAGATTGAATATCATCTATTAGTGTAGCATTTCCCATCTTGTGTCTAGAGCATCTACTATCCAAGAACCATTTGGTGGAGCTCAATTTCTACAACCGATGTACCTATTCATGAGATAGAAGATTGGCTTTTAGTACCCATATTTTTTTAGGTCTGCGGGGGTTGGTAGTGGTTCTTGTAATTTTCCAAACTGCTTTTGCACCAGATTCCACTTTCTGCCTAACATGATACCTAGATGCTTTGTATCCAAAATTTTCACAATATGTGCAACAAATATGAGTCATGTACGAAGAAAAAGCTTTCACAAAGTAAGATATGTAATTTCCAACTTTATTTTCATGCCTATATCCGAGACCATTTTGATTTCTAGCTACTTTATGTGCACCATTTTTCCAAATTATTTTTGCCATTTGTGAATTTCTCAATGCATACGGTGAGATCACTAGCTCTATTTTTCATGTCATCAAAGTTGATGACCATAATTTCAAGAGAATGAACTTTGCAACACAAGTATTTGTTCTCAAGTGTCATACAACGCAAAGAAGTTAGGATAACATCCTTTTCAACATTTGAGCACATAACGGAATCAAGTAAGGCTTTATTCTCATTCAATAGCTTAGCATTATCATCTAACAAGGAATCTATTTTCATTTTCATCTCCTTGTTTCTTCTAGATAACTTTTTGAGTTCATGAAACATGTTAAACAGTAGCTTATTAGGATCATCAGTCTTCTCACAATTAGAATCATGCAATTCAAATATCAAATTAAAGGAAGTAGGATTTACCTCATCTCCCATGGCCATAAAGTAAATGTTTGCTTTTTCACTATTAGATTCACAACTTTCTTCAGTCTCTATTTCAACTTGGTCCCAAGTCCCAACCAATCCTTTCATTTTCTTCTTGTTGAGCTTAGCTTCTCTTTCTTTAGCTAATGGGCAATCAGCAAAAAAATGCTCTATACTTTTGCGTTCGTAGCACTGAGGTTTAAGAGATGAAGTATGTCCTTTCTTTTTTAGACAAATTTCTTATCCTTGCTAAAGTTTTCTTTTCTGAACATCTTCTTGAATTTGCTAGCAACCATGACTAATTCTTTATTATCCACATTAGTGCCACAATCACTTTCAGATTGTTCACTAATAGCTTCATCATTTGCAACTTTTAAGACAATTTCTTTTTTGCCTTTATCATCATCATGCTCTTGAAACCTTTTGAGTTTCATTTCATAGGTTAAGAAAGATTTGATCAGCTATTCAGTTGGTAAGCTATTTAAATTCTTAGATTCCTCTACAACCAAGGTTTTTGGCTACCAGCTTTTCGCAAAGCATCAAGCAGTTTTCTATTTTGCTCACCGAGAGAATAGACTTTCCTGTAGGCCTTTAGACCTTTCATGGTATTGTGAATCAAGTGAACATATCAGTTATGTTCTCACTTGGTTTCATATTGAACAATTCAGAGTCTTGGACTAGTAGTCCCAACTTCAATTCTTTTTCTTGATTAGTCCCCTCATAGTTACCTCAAGTAATCTCCAAATTTTGTGACCTGAATGACGACCACTAACTCGGTTATATCCATTAGCATCAAGAGCATAGCACAATATGTTCATTGCTAGAAAATTCAAGGTCATTTTTGAAATGTCCTCATTATCATATTCATCACTCTGTTTAAGCACTTTTCTGCCATCAACAAATTTTGACAGGACAAATGGATCATTTTCAATCAGATTCCATAGCTCAAAATTGATAATCCATAAACATAAATCTTCATTCTACTTTTCCAGAATGTATAATTTATTCCATTGAATAAATGAGGTCTATTTGTGAAAGATCCTTCAATGTAAGGTAGAACAGATATGTTTGCCATTTGAATCTTTTCTATAAGGTTGTTAAGCCAAAGATAATGTAGACCAGTGCTCTGATACTAATTGATAAATCTTAGAGGGGTGGTCAATAAGGTTAATAGCAAACAAATGCAAATTTTAAAGATCTTCTGAAAGTCTTAAGACAAGAACCAATAAAATGAGTAAGCAAAAATGTTGTCCGTGAAACTCTGAAAGTGCTACTAAAGAACTTTCAAAATTCCACTAAATGATGGAAGAAAGATCTATATTTAAGATGGGTAGATTAAATAATAATAACAGATTTATCAAACTACATAAAGTCTTTGATGAAATTAGTGAAAGTAAGGAGTGTAATGCTTATGTTCATAATGACAGATTTGCTTCACAAGTGTACGAGTGCAGATATGAATCTTTTGAATTGGCACTAAGTGATGAGAAAATGGTCTGTTTTAAAGATAGGCAGTTAAGACATTAATGACAGATTTTCTATAGAACACAAAGGTCTCTAAAACTGATCAACAATTGTAGAGATTGAGATAAAGTTATTTGATCTAATGACCAGTAAAAAAATGCACTGATAAAGTGCAAATAAAATGCAAAAGAAAAGACCCAAAGATTTATAGTGGTTCAATCATCAACTGATCTACATCCACTACCTTAAGTACCCACTTAAGGTTTTCAACACAATCACTAAAACATTTTTCCCAAATAAATTGTGGTAGGTGACTCCAATCTTATACGAGAGGATCACTACACTTAGTTTTACACTAAACCTCTTCAAACTTAACAATCAAGGCTCACCCCAACTGGATTTTACTTCCTTAACCTTGAAACATAATAAATCATAGAGAAAATAAAGAAATAGCAAACAGATTGAGAAGATATAATCAATCTAAACACCTATACCTTTTTACCTTTGGAGCAATTTTGATTTCACTTTGAAGCACAATGAAAAAAGAATATTTTTATTTTCTAAAGTGTAAGAGTGTTTCTGAGAGAGATAGCACAAAAATCTGATTCAAAATCAAGTTTTGAAAGCTTTTATAAGAGCAAAAAGTAAATAGCAACGGCTGGTAACGACTAGTTTTTCGCTATCAGATTTTCCTGAGTTTTGGACTTTAGGATCGGAAGAAAGTGCATCTAAATGGTGAGTCCAAAATAGCACTTTTTTAGGCAGAAATATTTTAACACTGTTATAGAGTTTTGGACTAAGCTTTTGGATGCAAGTCTATTCAAACTACTCAATCCAAACATCTGAAAGCTTACTCTTTGAAATCATTTTATTTGTGTACTTTAAAGTAAAAACAAATTGAACATAAGGTAAAGAAACATATGAATTTACAAGTAATACCTTAACAATAATTCCTAGTGTATAGTCATTTCACAAGAACTTTACAATTTGCAAGCTCTTAAGGGGATGTTGTACTTGATCAATTATTTCTTTGGATTCTATTTGCTTAAGAGCATCTGAGCAGTGTTATTTGCATGCCTTCAAAGAAATAAGGTCAAACATATCCTGCCACATATAAGTCACACAAGTTAGTCCTTATTAATGTTTGTCATAAGTTAAAACATAAGAGAATGCCCTTAGAGCTAACACAAAGTACAAATTGATATTTAATCCTTTTAGCACATGATATCTTGATTAAGCATAAGGCATGAAACATGTCTTTCTTATAAAATATAATAATCTATTTCTAGATCTTTAAGTAAACTATTCAAATAAATAATATCAATATCGCTAATTGACATATTTGAATACGATCATGCATTTTAATAGTTTAACTTATTAAGGCGCCCATAGATATCTTTCCAAGAATGAAAGCGACATATCATTTTACTATCATTCACATTCCTCTCCTTAACTTATTCCATTCCAACAGTAGTTTTACAAATCATCTAGTTACAGATAACTTAAAACTATATCAAAATAAAGAATCCATCAGGCAAGAATATGATGAATTCAAGTTAAATAACTTAAAATATCATTTTTGGAAGAAAAATACATCTGACATGTCCCATAAAGTACTCTCATAGTGGGTCATATCCAAACCAATGTTCTCTAACATTTATTTGTGTTTTGCTTGACATCTCATATATCCGTAACCAATAAAACGTAGCCATTATGCCATAAACATATTGTTGTTAATTTATTATAATTACACCTGTGAAACCCCATTTAAAACCAACCCTAGAGTAAGGGGGGTCGGGATGCATATCATATTTTCTTGCATGCATAAATATATTTTTGTATGATTTTATATGCTTTGGATATGGGATTTGTAGTCTAGATGGCTTAATGGTGTTTATTGAGTAAGAAGGGCAAAATGGTAATTTTGCTTAAGGTGGAAATAGGGAGATAGCTTGAGGATTAAATAGAAAAAATATTTGGGAGAGAAAATAAGAACAAGAGCTGTTGTGATTTAGTGGTTAGAACTTTGGAATTAATCCTTGAGGTCTTGGGTTCAAATTCTATCACTTGAGTTTTAGCATGATTAAATTTTATTTTTGATAGGTAGGCTATTTTTGACCCTTGCATGCCCTAGGGAGGAGTAGGAGTGTTGTCCTATAGGAGACATGAAAGGAATGTCCTAATCCTACTCTTGTGCCCTACAAAAATTTCTAAGGGATTCTTACCCTTTTTGATCTCTAACTTTCCTTAATTCTTAATCAACTATGTTGCTTAATTTATCTAAGCCATTTTGTTTCAGAAAATTCCAGCAAGGTTCTGTGATATTGAGGTTTCGAAAAATGTCTATGTAAGGATATCTTGTTGACCAAAAATGGGGAAGAGTTATAGAAGGTTCCCAAGAGAATTAATCTCCATGGTTGAACCTTCAAACTCCAACCCATGTGTTCATCTTCTTCATGTAGTAATCTGAAATTTTTTCTAGCTTCTTGATCAGTTCAATGTCAAAATCTTCAGCCATCCTTCCCTCTCAAATACTGCCAGAACAATGACCAATTCACTCAGCTTGAAAACTGAAAAACTTTAGCCAAAACCGGACTGCTCAAAAGCTGCGCAAACCAGGAAAATTTCTGGGCGGTTTTCGCAACTTGGTAAGCCAAGAACCAAGCTGTTTCTTCCAGCTTTTCAACCAGCAATTCAACCTTGTCTTTCGTCCATAAAGAAGGCTGGAAAGCAGCCTTATAAGACCTTCCAATATCCCTTAAAACCTACAGCAAATCGGATGAGTCATGGCAGAAAAATCTGCATAGAATTTCCAGCAAGCCTTGCGAAGGACAAATCAGAATTTTCAGCTTTGTTTCTTCTTCACCCTTGTCCGAAACTCATCCCATTTTTCTGTAAAACCCACCTTGATCGGCCATGAACTAAACTTCATCATCCTCACCATTGTTCTACATGAAAGGAGCACCATGGCTGCTCTTAAAATCCCACTATCAATCACTAAAATCAAGCCCTCAATTAGAGTCCAAAATTCCAACAATTTATTTCATCAACCATCCATAGATTAAGCTTCAAACATCCAGAAAATCCCCTCACCATTACACTCCATAATTCGGCCACCTTAATGCTCATTTGAACATCATTCAACTCAGCAAAAATCCCAGCCAAACAACCAGCCATTGAAGCTTCCAAAAGACCTCCATCAACCAAGATCTTCTTACCATATTTACTACTATAATTGATTCCCTAAATTATTCCTTTTGAATTTTGAAACAACCAGCTTTCCTTTTTCTCCCAAATCTAAAAAACCAATTACCAGAATTTCCAGTTCATTTGGTCACCCTTTCCAAGTAGAATTTCGGCCATCCTTTCTCCCATTCTCTCCATTATCTCCAGACCTCCAAGAACACCAAGAACACCTACCACTATTCTCATGCCTAAGACTACTCAAAACCTCTCCAATCTTCTCCAAAAACTCCAAATCACACCTCCTCATCCTCTTGAATCCATTTCTGCAATTTTTAACATCAAACACTGAAATTAAAGTTCCACTTTTGGATCAAAAACAAGAATTTTCTTGAGGGCTCAAGAACACCTTCAAGGTAAGCATGAACAATTAACTCCATCTTCTTCCATCTTCGATCTTAATGAATATATACTAATGAACTTTCTCTCTCTCTCTCTCTCTCTCTCTCTCTCTCTCTCTCTCTCTCTCTCTCTCTCGGCCGAATGGTTACTTCCATAGCTATTTTCCTTCTTCCCCCTGGACGGATCAAGCCTTCCAAGCACGAGGATCCTCTTGAAATGTCTTCAAGGTAGTCATCAATCAAGTAAGCCTCTTCAATCTTCTCTTTAAATTTTAGATTCATGTCTCTAGGATGTTATTGGAAAAGGATGGATTATGATTAAAGTTTGAGCATGTGTTTTGTGATAGAGTTAGGATTGAAGCATGAGAATGGATATGTTTATATGATGGAGTTGGGATTGATGCATAAGGATGATTGGTCTTGGTTGAATTATATAATGTTTTAGGCTTTGATGCATGACTTCATGTCACGAGTAGTGTGAATGATTGAGCATGTTAGAGATTATGTAACCTTTGGTGAATAGGGTTTTATGTTCTTGTATTCTTGTTGAAGCCATGAAAACGATTATGTTTAGTGGAGTTGGGATCATGTGTTGGTAGATTTGGATATATGCTTTTATTCATGATTTGGATGTTTTGTTGATTAGTGTAGAGTGTATGTTCATGATTATGGTTAGCAATAGGAATTATGATCATGACTTTGTTGTTCCTAAGCTATTTAAATTAGCCAATTTGATTTCATCAATAAAAATTATTACTATATTTCCTTCTAGTAAATTAAAAAACCTTAGGAAAATGTGGATTTGGACTGTCATATGAAATAATGATATTTTAACCAAATAAATGATATCTTTTATTAAAATTTATAGTATAAAAATATTATATATAATAATATTATTATTAAATAAAAGCCTATTTCTATAAATAATCATGATAGGTAAAATATCAATCCTGTAAGTCATATATTCATAAATACTAATAAAATTTAATTATTCTCTTTTAATCAAAATATATTAAAATTTACTTATTATTAATTTTATTTATCAATTATTTTCTAACCATTAATTATTATAAATCATTACTTTAAATAATATCACCTAGGACCTAGGATCCTTCATCAAATAAACCCTAATTTATTTATGGCAAGATTTAAACCTACAACTTATTAGTAACTATTTCGCAAACCCTAATTATTTTAATATCAAGTTAGATTTATTTTATAAGCCCTTTGTTTATTATCTAGCCTTAAAGCTTGGGACACTAGGGTCATGATTGTAGTAAGTTGAGTTAGGATTATTTATGAAAGTAAATTTTGGCTTGAGTTTAATTATGGCTTATGTTTATCCCAGGCGAGGTTAGGTCAGCTTTTGGAGATCTTTATTTTATCTCGAGCAAAGGATCAAGTAAGCTCCTGCATAAAACTTATTTGTTGTAAAAGGTTACCATGGCAAGCTAAACACAAGTATGTGAACACTAATTTGGTAAAAGCAATTAAGGACTGTTTCCTTTCCTGTTTCAATCAAACCAGCTATTTAAAAATCAACGAGCAGTTTTACTTAAACACCAAACTATTTCTAAAACTAATTTTGACAAGGACTTTAGAAACCCTTGATTGCCATTTTCAAGCAAAGCTACATTTTATCAGTTTTCTCCCAAGTAGGACAATTAAACGTTGAGTACTCAATAAGGGTAAGCTAGTAGTACTAGTTTTAAAGAGTAAGAGTGAGTCTTCTGGTAGGAGGCCACCTCCAGAAGATGAACTCAACTTAGAGAAACGTCAGTACTACTTAGTCATGCCGGTCCGAGCTAGCAGGTTTCAGTCATGTGGACTGTGTGTTGCCGTAGTGGACAACTAGTTTTGTTTTGGTGTAGAGAAGGAGGAGTATCTTACCCAGTAGGCCGATCACCTACCTTTTTGTCAGTTTGCACAAAGTGTGGCATTCTGACTGTTGTACGGTTATGGGGCCCAATGTGTGGTAACCTATGACCGCCCTTATGAGTGGTTGATTTTAATGTACATGTATGGTTGGAAAAGCCAAAATGCCACTCTTGACTTTAACATTGTTTATTGCTTGCCAGTACTTGTTCTTATGAAATTCTTACATCTTGCATTCACGAACTATTTTCACTAAACACTGAAAGCACACACGGACTTACTGAGATTTTTATCTCATCACCCTTTTTACCATGATTTCAGGTCGATCCTATTGTGGGGATGAGTAGCTAGTTGTTACCTACTTAGAAGATATTCTGTTATTTATTTTATGTAATGCTTTGGAAATTGAGAGTGAACAATTTTCATTTTGGATTTATTCATGAATTTTTGTGTTGTAATAATTTTTAAATTTTAAAGTATTATTTTATTTTTGTTGTGTGTCCTAGTTATAGAGACCCCTTGTCCTTTGAACGGGACGACATCTCCAGCCCTGCCTAAGTAGTAGGGTGTTACAAGTGGTATCAGAGACTAGGTTTAGATAAATATTGATAGTGTATGTTATGTTTATTTATGTTCAAATCTTTATCTAATCTATTTTGTTTGTACTGTAGGATAGTTAGAATGCTTCTAATCTATTTTGTTTGTACTGTAGGATGGTTAGAATGCTTAGAACCGCGAGGAATGGGCAGCAATGGTATCCTCCTATCGCTATCTACCCAGAAGACCTTCCAGTACCTTAGCCTGCTCCTCAGCCAATTATTCCTTTGGAAGATAGCAGTGACGATGTGGTCCCGATCAATGAGCCACCCCCAATACCAGTGATAGAATTGAGTTCTGTCAGTGAGGATGAGGAAATAGACGTGGAGTATGTTCCCCGCCCTCCTAGTCCCGTAGTGGATTTATCGACAGCTAGTGATGACCCGGCGGAGGTAAATTATGAATCTCCATCTAGGCCTTCTTTCATTCCTCCACCCAGCTAGGTTGAACCCAGGGAGAGTTCTAGGCGACCCAGGAAGGAACCAATGGAGGGGTATGCCAATGGGGTTGGGGTACACTTTTCTAAGAACTCTGGGGGATGGTTGTATGAGGCTGATTTTGAAGATTCTTATGAGGACTAAAGGGTTGAGAGTTATTTCAATCAGGATGTTTATTTATTATTTTTCGTAAACTTTTATGTTAAGGAGTTTCATTTCTGTTTTCTGTTTAAATTCAAATTTATGCAAACAAGAGTACCTGAGTACTCTAAGATTTGAAAGAAAATTTATAAGCAATTCTTTAGACAAAAACTTGCATCTGAATTCCTGTTACTTATATCTGACTATGAATGCATGCTCAACTAAAATGAATTAATCATTGAATGCAAACTTATCATGTGGGTATGGTTTAGAATGGCACCCAAGCACCATGTAGCTTTATCAAGCAGGAGGATTCTGGAAGCAGATCATGTGGCACCGAAAGTTGAGATAACCCAGATGCAATCACCTAACCAGGGTAATGAGAGTGAACCAGATATGGGAATGGGATCTAAAGCACCAGTTGATGTGATGATGGGGCAAGCATTCAGTAAGATGGCAGAGATTCTGCAGACCCTGACTGAGTGGAGGAAACCCAAGGGAGAAGATGAGGCATTGGAGCGATTTTTGAAGTTTCAGCTGCCCATCTTCTTGGGCGAAGCTGAGTAAGATCAGAAAGCTGAGCAATAGATCGAGTAGATGTAAGACATATTTGCAATGCTCTAGTACACTGAGGAGTGAATGGTTAAGTTTGCTGCATTCCGTTTGAGGGGCCTAGCTCGGGCATGGTGATAGCGAGTTCAGGACAACTGAGAGATGGATGATCAGGAATGGAGTGGTCCAACTTTGTTGAAGCATTCAAAACTGAATATATTCCCCAATGGATAGTGGAAAAGCGGGAGGACGAGTACAAAATTTAAAGCAAGGAGACATGATAGTAGCCTAGTACGCAGCATAGTTCACCCAGCTATCAAAGTACTACAAGAGGCTAGTGGACATCGAGCAGAATAGGACGAGACAATTTGTGAAGGGATTGAGGTAGGGATTGAGGTAGGAATTGAGGAGGGCATTGGCACCTTCTCCACCAACGACCTATTCGGGGGCTATAGACGCAGCTACTAGGACCGAGAATGAGGACCGCAGTAGGATGGCGGCGAGGCCTTTCCAGCCGCCAAGGTAACGGCAAGGACACTTCCAGAGGCAGTAATCTAACAAGCGCCGTGCCAACCAGCAGTGGCAGAATCGGGTGAAGCAAGCTCAGACAGCACCGGTTGGTTCTGCTCAGAACCTTCCGTTATACCGACAATGTGGAAAAAGAGGCCACACAGAGAAGAACTATTGGTCCAAGGGAGGTGAACGAAAATGTTATCACTGCGGCGACCCAAACCACCTGCGGAACGCTTGCCCTAAACTGTACCGAGTAGGGCAAGAAAATCCGGCTCAAAATCCAGGACCCAATAGAGCCAATGCCATGGGTGCATCTGGGAGTGGAGCACCGAAGCCTCAAGTGAAAGCCAAGGTATTCGCTCTCAACAAAGAGGAGGTTAGAACCAATGCAGCAGTAGTGGAAAGTACGTTTACTATTCAAGGACGTTTCGTTAATGCATTGATAGATCCTGGCTCTACTCATTCCTTAAACAAGATCTGTGCATGTCATTTGGGATGTGATGGAGTAGAGTTAGCTTTTACCTTATTGGTAAGTACACCTCTGGGAAAGATGGTGCAAGCAGATCAGTATGTACGAAACTGTAAAATTGATGTAGGGAGAGAAAGCCTGGAGGGAGATTTGATAGTATTGGATATTGAGGATTATGATGTGATACTAGGAATGGATTAGTTAGCAAAGCATGGGGCTAGGGTAGACTGTAAGAATAAATTAGTCCAGATCATTAGACTGGGTTGTGATGTATTGGAATTTGATGGCAAGAGAGTAAAGGAACTGAAGTATTTGATAGCGGGGGCTAAGGCCCAAAAATTGTTGAATTAAGGATGTCAAGGATACCTAACTTATGTGATAAACAAGCCCAAGGACCAATGCACTCTGGAGGACACCGAGGTAGTGAAGGACTTTCCCGATGTGTTCCTAATAGAACTTACTTCTCTACCTCGCAGCCAAGAAGTTGAATTCACTATTGACCTGGTTCTGGGAGCAGAACCAGTATCTCGGACCCCGTATCGGATGGCACCGGCAGAGCTGAAAAAACTGAAGGAGCAGTTAGAAGAGTTAGTGAAGCAGGGCTACATCAGACTTAGGACGTCGCCCTGGGGAGCACCCATACTGTTTGTGAAGAATAAGGATGGGACTCTAAGGCTGTGTATTAACTATCGGGGCTTAAACAATCTGACGATCAAGAACAAGTATCCCCTACCGCTGATCGATGAGCTGTTTGACAAGTTACAATGATCCAGTTGCTACTCCAAATTGGACCTGAGGCAAGGGTACTATCAAGTGCGGATAAAAGAGGAGGATATCCCCAAGACGGCCTTCAACACCAAATATGGACATTATGAGTTCGTGGTAATACCGTTCAGGGTGACCAATGCTCCAGTAGTATTCATGGATTTGATGCATCGAGTGTTCCGACCCTATTTGGACAAGTTCGTGGTGGTCTTCATTGACGACATTCTAATTTATTCCAAGAGTCCGGAAGAGCATGCTGAACATCTGAAGCTCGTATTGGAAAAGCTACAGGAGCACAAACTTTTTGCCAAGTTTAGCAAGTGTGAGTTTTGGCTGTATAGTGTAACATTTCTTGGCCATGTGGTGACCAAGAAGGGAATCAAGGTAGACCCAGCAAAGTTTGAAGCAGTGTCAGACTGGAAGCAGTTGGAGAATATCACCGAGATTCGAAGTTTCTTGTTATTAGCTGGTTACTATCTGAGGTTCATCAAAGGATTTTCAACGCTTACATCGCCTATGACCCGACTGCTAAGAAAGGATGTTCCATTTGTTTGGAGTGAGAAATGTAAGAAGAGTTTCCAAGAGCTAAAGTGAAGATTGACGACAACACCAATATTGAGTCTACCATAGGGAGATAAACCTTACACGCTATATACCGATACCTCGAAAGAAGGATTGGGAGCACTGTTGATGCAAGACCGAAAAGTGATCATTTATGCTTCTCGAAAGTTGAGACCTCATGAAGTCAACTACCCTACGCATGATCTAGAATTGGCAGCCATTGTGTTCACTCTAAAGAAATGGTGACACTATCTGTACGGGGCGGAATATGAAGTGTTCATCGACCACAAGAGCTTAAAGTACATCTTCACCCAAAAGGATTTGAATTTGAGGTAGTGGAGGTGGATGGGAATTTTGGAAGAGTACCGTTGTCCAATCAACTATCATCCCGAGAAGGCCAACGTTGTAACTGATGCCCTGAGCAGGAATGTTGGTATGGCCAGATTAAGAATGCAAGAGGTTCAAGTAGTTCAAGATATGTTGGACAGAAGAGAGGAAGTATAAGAGAGGAGAATTGTTGTTAGCAACCTAAAGTTGACACCAAATCTAAGGCAGGAAATTGTGGAAGCTCAGCAAAGTAACGTAGAATTTAAGCTTTTCAAGGACAAGGAGCTTAAATAGTAAGGCAGTGAATTTCGACAAGATGAAGCGAGAGTTTTATATTTCAGGGATCGGTTGTGTGTACCTAGAGAGCATCAATTGAAGGACAGAATTTTAGAAGAGGCGCATAAGAGCAAGTACGCCATTCATTCGGGGGAAGTCAAAATGTACCAGAATCTGAAGAGAGCATATTAGTGGCTCAGAACGAAGCGGGATGTGGTTAAATATGTCACGACGTGTCTCACCTGTCAAAAGGTTAAAGCGGAGCATAAGAAGTCAATGGGACTGTTACAACCATTGCCAGTACCTGAATGGAAGTGGAGGAAGTGACCATGGATTTTGTCACCGAACTTTCTATGTCAAAGACCCAGAAGGACGCTATATGGGTGGTAGTGGATCGACTGACCAAATCGGTACATTTTATACTAGTGAATATAAGAGATTCCATGGAGAAGTTGGCTCAGACCTATGTGCACGAAATAGTCCGTCTCCATGGAGTGCCTTCAAGTATTGTGTCTGACCGAGACTCGAAGTTTACGTCTTGTTTTTGGGACAAGTTTCAAGAATCAATGGGTCGAGTTTGAAGTTCATTATGACGATGCATCCACAGACCGATAGGCAGTTAGAAAAGATTATACAGATATTAGAGGATATGCTAAGAGCCTGTGTTCTGGATTTCGGGGATAAGTGGATCGAATGTGTGCTGTATACAGAGCTATCATATAATAATAATTATCAAGCTTCAATTAGGATGGCTCCGTATGAGGCCCTGTATGGACGCAAGTGTCAAGTACCACTATACTGGAGTTGGTCAGAAGATGATCATATAAGCAAATCCGGAGAAGTCTGTATTCAGGAAATGTTGGACAAAGCTAAGTTAATTAGGGAAAGGTTGAAGGCAGCTCAGAGCCGACAACAAAGCTATGCAAACAATAGGTGGAGAGAGCTAGAGTTTTAAGTAGGAGACAGTGTATTTTTGAGAATAACACCGAATAGAGGGATCTTGAAACATCCGAAGGGTGGAAAGTTGAATCCGAGGTATTTAGGACCGTTCCCGATAAAGGAAATGATTGGACCGATAGCATACCAATTAGACTTACTAGATGGATTGATGGGAATTCATGACGTGTTTCATGTGTTACAGCTGAAGAAGTATAATGCCGACCTCGGTCATGTTCTAAATAATAAGCCATTGGTGTTGCATCCTGATCTAAGTTATGTGGAGAAACCCGTTCGAATATTGGACCGCAATATCAAGAATCTACGGAACAAGTAGATACTGATGGTAAAAGTTCAGTGGGAGCATCATAGCACGTGAGATGTCACATGAGAATCAAAAGAGTGGGTAAAACAGAAGTGTCCCGATTTGAGATAGAGATATGCCTGAATTTCGGGACGAAATTCTCCTAAAGAGGGGAGGATGTGAAATCCCATTTAAAACCAACCCTAGAGTAAGAGGGGTCGGGATGCATATTATATTTTCTTGCATGCATAAATATATTTTTGTATGATTTTATATGCTTTGGATATGTGATTTGTAGTCTAGATGGCTTAATGGTGTTTATTAAGTAAGAAAGGCAAAATTGTAATTTTGCTTGAGGTGGAAATAGGGAGATAGCTTGAGGATTAAATAGGAAAACTATTTAGGAGAAAAAATAAGAACAAGAGTTGTTGTAGTTTAGTAGTTAGAACTTTGGAATTAATCCTTGAGGTCTTGGGTTCAAATTCCATCACTTGAGTTTTAGCATGATTAAATTTTATTTTTTATAGGTAGACTATTTTCGGCCCTTGCATGCCGTAGGGAGGAGTAGGAGTGTTGTCCTAGAAGAAACATGAAAGGAATGTCCTAATCCTACTCTTGTGCCCTACAAAAATTTCTAAGGGATTCTTACCCTTTTTGATCTCTAGCTTTCCTTAATTCTTAAATCAATTAAGTTGCTTAATTTACCTACGCCATTTTGTTTCAAAAAATTCCAACAAGGTTCTGTGATATTGAGGTTTCGAAAAATGTCTATGTAAGGATATCTTGTTGACTAAAAATGGAGAATAGTTATAGAAGGTTCCCAAGAGAATTAATCTCCATGGTTGAATCTTCAAACTCCAACCTATGTGTGTTCATCTTCTTCATGTAATAATCTGAAAATTTTTCTAGCTTCTTGATCAGTTCAATTGTCAAAATCTTCAGTCATCTTTCCCTCTCAAATAATGCTAGAACAATGACCAATTCACTCAGCTTGAAGACTGAAAAACTTTAGCCAAAACCGGACTGCTCAAAAGTTGCGAAAACCAGGAAAATTTCTGGGCAGTTTTCGCAACTTGGTGAGCCAAGAACCAAGCTGTTTCTTCCAGCTTTTCAACCAGCAATTCAACCTTATCTATCGTCCATAAAGAAGGCTGGAAACCAACCTTAAAAGAACTTCCAATATGCCTTCAAACCTGCAGCAAATTGGATGAGTCATGGCAGAAAAATCTGCACAGAATTTCTAGCAAGCCTTGCGAAGGACCAATCAGAATTTCCAGCTTTATTTCTTCTCCACCCTTGTCCAAAACTCATCCTATTTTTCTGTAAAACCCACCCTGATCAGCCATGAACTAAATTTCATCATCCTCACCATTGTTTAGCACGAAAGGAGCTCCATGCCTGCTCCTAAAGCCCTCTATCAATCACTGCAATCAAGCCCTCAAATGAAGTCCAAAATTCCAGCAATTTATTTCATCAACCATCCATGGATTAAGCCTCAAACATCTAGAAAATCCCCTCACCATTGCACTCCATAATTCGGCCACCCTAAAGCTCATTCAAACATCATTCAACTCAGCAAAAATTCCAGCCAAATAGCCAGCCATTGAAGCTTCCAAAAGACCTCCATCATCCAAGATCTTCTTACCATATTTACTACCATAATTAATTCCTTAAATTATTCCTTTTGAATTTCAAACAACCAGCTTTCCTTTTCTCCTAAATCTAAAAATCTAATTACCATAATTTCCAATTCATTCGCTCACCCTTTCCAAGCAGAATTTCGGCCAGCCTTTCTCCCATTCTCTCTATTCTCTCCAGACCTCCAAGAACACCAAGAATACCAACCACCATTCTCATGCCTAAGACCACTCAAACCTCTCCAATCTTCTCCAAAAACTCTAGATCACACCTCCTCATCCTCTTGAATCCATTTCTGCAATTTTTTAACATCAAACGCTGAAATCAAAGTTCCACTTTTGGATAAAAAACCAGAATTTTCTTGAGGGCTCAAGAACACCTTCAAGGTAAGCATGAACAATTAATTCCATCTTCTTCCATCTTTGATCTTAAGGAATATATACTAATGAACTCTCTCTCTCTCTCTCTCTCTCTCTCTCTCTCTCTCTCTCTCTCTCTCTCTCTCTCTCTCTCTCTCTCTCTCTCGGCCGAATGGTTATTCCAACCACGGCCATTTTCCTTCTTCTCCTTGGATGGATCAAGCCGTCCAAGCGTGACGATCCTCTTGAAACGTCTTCAAGGTAGTCATCATTCAAGTAAGCCTCTTCAATCTTCTCTTTAAATTTTAGGTTCATGTCTCTAGGATGTTATTGGAAAAGGATGGATTATGATTAAAGTTTGAGCATGTGTTTTGTGATGGAGTTGGGATTGAAGCATGAGAATGGATGTGTTTATATGATGGAGTTGGGATTGATGCATAAGGATGATCGATCTTGGTTGAATTATATAATGTTTTAGGGTTTGATGCATGCCTTCATGTCGTGAGTAGTATGAATGATTGACCATGTTAGAGATTATGTCACCTTTGGTGAATATGATTTTATGTTCTTGTATTCTTGTTGAGGCCATGAATATGATTATGTTTAGTGGAGTTAGGATCATGTGTTGGTAGATTTGGATCTATACTTTTATTCATGATTTGGATGTTTTGTTGATTAGTGTAGAGTGTATGTTCATGATTATGGCTAGCAATAGGAATTATGATCATGACCTTGTTGTTCCTAAGCTATTTAAGTTAGCCAATTTGATTTCATTAATAAAAATTAATACTATATTTCCTTCTAGTGAATTTGAAAACCTTAGGAATATGTGGATTTGGACTGTCATATGAAATAATGATATTTTAACCAAATAAATGATATCTTTTATTAAAATTTTAAAGTATAAAAATTTTCTATATAATAATAATATTAAATAAAGCCTATTTTTATAAATAATCATTATAGGTAAAATATCAATCTTGTAAGTCATATATTCATAAATACTAATAAAATTTAATTATTCCCTTTTAATTAAAATATATTAAAATTTACTTATTATTAATTTTATTTACCAATTATTTTCTAACCATTAGTTATTATAAATCATTATTTTAAATAATATCACCTAGGACTTAGGTTCCTTCATCAAATAAACCCTAATTTATTTATGGCAAGATTTAAACCTACAACTTATTAGTAACTATTTCGCAAACCCTAATTATTTTAATATCAAGCTAGATTTATTTTATAAACCCTTTGTTTATTATCTAGCCTTAAAGCTTGGGACACTAGAGTCATGATTGTAGTAAGTTGAGTAAGGATTATTTATGAAAGTAAATTGTGGCTTGAGTTTAATTATTGCTTATGTTTATCCCAGGCGAGGTTAGGTCAGCTTTTGGAGATCTTTATTTTATCTCACGCAAAGGATCAAGTAAGCTCCTGCATAAAACTTGTTTGTTGTAAAGGTTACCATGGCAAGCTAAACACAAGTATGTGAACACTGATTTGGTAAAGGCAATTAAGGACTGTTTCCTTTCCTGTTTCAATCAAACCAACTATTTAAAAATCAATGAGCAGTTTTACTTAAACACCAAACTATTTCTAAAACTAATTTTGACAAGGACTTTAGAAACCCTTGATTGCCATTTTCAAGCAAAGCTACATTTTATCAGTTTTCTCCCAGGTGGGACAATTAAACGTTGAGTACTCAATAAGGGTAAGCTAGTAGTACTAGTTTTAAAGAGTAAGAGTGAGTCTTCTGGTAGGAGGCCACCTCCAGAAGATGAACTCAACTTAGAGAAACGTCAGTACTACTTAGGCATGCCGGTCCGAGCTAGCAGGTTTCAGTCATGTGGACTGTGTGTTACCGTAGTGGACAACTAGTTTTGTTTTGGTGTAGAGAAGGAGGAGTATCTTACCCAGTAGGCCGATCACCTACCTTTTTGTCAGTTTGCACAAAGTGTGGCATTCTGACTGTTGTACGGTTATGGGGCTCAATGTGTGGTAACCTATGACCGCCCTTATGAGTGGTTGATTTTAATGTACATGTATGGTTGGAAAAGCCAAAACGTCACTCTTGATTTTAACATTGTTTATTACTTGCCAGTACTTATTCTTATGAAATTCTTACAACTTGCATTCACGAATTGTTTTCACTGAACACTCAAAGTATACACGGACTTACTGAGATTTTTATCTCATCACCCTTTTTACCATGATTTCAGATCGATCCTACTGTAGGAATGAGTAGCTAGTTGTTGTCTTCTTGGAAGATATTCTGTTATTTATTTTATGTAATGCTTTGGGAGTTGAGAGTAAACAATTTTCATTTTAGATTTTTATTCATGAATTTTTGTGTTGTAATAAGTTTTAAATTTTAAAGTATTATTTTATTTTTGTTGTGTGTCCTAGTTATAAAGACCCCTTATCCTTTGGACGGGGTGACATCCCCGGCCCTATTAGGCTTAGGTAGTTGGGTGTTACAACACTAATAATATCGATTATGGACATATTAAGAATAGCCATTTATCTTATTATTGGGTTTTATTATCAAGTCACGCACTCAATGACCATAAATTGAAATATACTATTCATGAAAATAAATGCCTCATTTTATTTTGAAAATATTAGATGACAAAAACAAATTGCATAGGGCATTATCCCCAACAATCTCCCATTTGCATTAAAACCAATTTGACGTAAATTGCAATTCCATTGATCTAGTATGATTGTCTTGTTTAGACGATGGGAGAGGCTTTGTCAGCAGATTTGTAATATTATCATCAGTGGTTACCTAACATAGTTTTACATCTCTTCTATCAACAATTTCTAAAATAAGATGAAAATATCTGAGTATATGTTTAGATTGCTGTGTGATCTTGGTTCTTTAACTTGTGTAATGGCTCCATTATTGTTACAATAAAGATCCATTGGGTTTACAATGTTGGGAACTACATCTAGTCCAGTAATAAATTTCTTTATCCAAATTGCTTCTTTAGTTGCAATTGAAGTAGCTAATACTCAGCTTCTGTAATAGAATCGGTCACAGTGTCTTATTTTGAACTTTTCCAGCTCACAGTACCTCAATTTAAACAAAACAGAAAACCTAATTACAGTCTAAAATCATCTATGTGGGACTAAAGACTAGCACCAGTGTAATCGTTTACAACTAGCTAGCCTTCTTGTCTTCCATAAAGTAAGAACATATTTTTAGTCATTCTCAAGTACCTAATTATATTCTTGATAGCAGCCCAGTGTAGCTCTCTAGGATTTTATTGGAACATGCTCATCATGCTTATTACATATGAGACATCAGGTCGTGTGCATAACATGGCATACATGATAGATTCTATAGCAGAAGTGTATGGTACCTTATTCATGCACTCTTGTTCATCTTTGTAGAAGGACTCTGGGTTTTGCTGAGCTTAATACCATGAAATATTAACAAGAACCCTCTTTTTTAATCTTGCATACTGAATTTTTTCAGTACGTTGTCAATATATGCACTTTAACTTAGTCCAATTAGCTTTCTAGATGTATTTCCATAGATCCTAATGCCTAAAATGTCAGTAGCTTCAGCTAAGTTTTTTATTGAGAAACAATTTCTCAACTGTGTCTTTACATTGTGTAAAGTGGGAATGTCATTTTCGGTATGTAAGATGCCATCAATATAGAGCACTAAAAAAATAATTGCATCCCCATTTATTTTCTTATAGACACAAAGTTCATTTTCATTCTTAATAAAATTAAATTCTTTAATTGCTTCATCAAAACAAAGAGTCCAACTTTGAGATACTTGCTTTAATTCATAAATAGATATTTGAAGCTTACATACTTTACTAGAATTTGAAAGATCAACAAAACCTTTATACATATCCTCAAGTAAGTTTCTATTAAGAAATACTATTTTGATATCCGTCTACCAAATCTCATAGTCATAATATACCGCTATGGCAAAAAGAATTCTAATAGATTTAAGCATTGCAATTGGTGAAAAGTTTTCATCATAGTCTATACCATGAGTTTATCTACAACTTTTTGCTACTAGACGTGCTTTGTAAGTATGCATATTTCCCTCCACATCTGTTTTCTTTTTGAAAACACATTTGCATCCAATGGTTTTTTGAACCTTCAAGTAGACTAACCAAAATCCAAACTTGGTTGTCATACACGGATTGCATCTTAGAGTTCATAAACTCTAGCCATTTCTCAAAGTTAAAACTCTTGATGGCTTCTTGATAGAAAGTGGGCTCATTGTTATCTATAAGCACCACATTATGATCATTAGTTTTTAGAAATCTATATCTCTCAGGTGGTTGATGAACCTTATCAGATCTATGATGTCCTTGTTTTATAGAAGTGGGCTCACCTTAAACTTATGAGTCATCTAATCAAGGTTCATTATTCGATTCAAATACTAATTGTGGCTCTTGAATCTCATGAAGATGTACTTTACTCCCACTTCTTTTAGAAATAAATTTCTTTTGAAGAAAGAATCCATTTTGAGCAACAATTATTCTATTTTTTACTAGGAGACAAAATTGGTATCCTTTACTTTCCTTAGGATACCCTACAAAAATGAATTTATTTGATTTGGGAGAAAGTTTATCAGATAATAAATGCTTCACATAAGCTTCGTAACCCCAAATCATGAGAAATGACAAGCTACATATGGCATCTTTTGAACCATTTTAGATAGAACTCAATTCAGTATGAATACAACAGTCTCTAGGGCATAATCCCGAAAAGACATTAGAAGATCTATTTAACTCATCATAGATCGAACAATATTTAATAAAGTCCGATTCATCCATTTATATACACTATTCCATAGAGGCGTTCCTAGTGGAGTTAATTAGGGGATAAATCCACAACTCTTAAGATGCTCATCAAACACCTGGCTCATGCATTCACTACCTCGATCTGATCGAAGTGTTTTGATACTTTTGCCAAGTAAATTTTGTACTTCATTTTTTGAAATTCTTTGAATTTATGAAAGGATTCAGATTTATGTTTCATTACATATAGTAGCCATATCAACTGAAATCATCCGTAAATGTAATGAAGTACTAAAATCCTCCTTCAGCATGTGTATTTATTGGTCCACATACATCAGTATGTAGGTCTAATAAATCAGCGGCATTTTCTTTTGTCCTTTAAAAGGTACCTTAGTCATTTTGCCTAATAAACAAGAGTCACATGTTTCGTAAGATTCTAAATAAAATAAATTTAAAAGCCTATTATTATGAAACTTTATTATGCATTTCTCATTTACATGGCCAAAATAGCAATGTCAGAAGTAAGTCTGATTTAAATCTTTAGATTTCATTCTCTTAGTATTAATGTTATAGATAGATATGTTAGAAGATCCATGAAGATTAAGAATATAGAATCCATCTGATAATGAGGCATCCCTATAGAAAATACTATTTTTGTTAATGGAGCAAATGTTATTCTAAATAACAAATTCAAAACCTTCCAAATCTAAACAAGAAACTAAAATAATATTCCTACTCATAGTAGGAACATATAAATAATCATTCAGTTCTCAAACAAGCCAGCTGGGCAACATTCATTCAAAAGCTCCTACCTAATCACAACTCGTAGGTCCACCTTGCATTTTGCCAAGGCTCAAGTCTTTTTTAGACCATGCATATTTACATATCTACAGTCAATATCCAATGCCCATGAATCAAAAGTAGATAAATTAATTTATATAACCTAAATACATAAAGTGGCAGTCTCACCATCCTTCTTTTTCTTTTCTTCCAAATAAATCTTGCAATTTCTTAACCAATGACCTAGTTCCCCACAATCGTGGAAAGCTCCCTTCTTTGGTGTCTTCGCGTTATATTTGGGCTTAAACTTAGACTTAGCCTTATCCATGCCCTTATTAGCCATTAATTTGCCCTTTCGATTGTTCTTCTTCCTTTTCCCTTTTTGAACAGTTAGAACACTAGGGGTATTCTTCTTAATTTTCAATTCAGCTGGTTTTAGCAACCCATGCAACTCATTAAAGGAAATCTCCATGTTATGCATGTTAAAATTCATGACAAATTAGTCATACTTAGAAGGTTAAGAGCCCGGAGTACCAAGTTTTCCAAAATGGTCAAGATAGCCCTTCATGTTAAGGATATAAGCACTTACTGAAGTGCTAAAAACCATTTTACAAGTGTTTAATGTTGTATAGGTGTCAAATCTTTCTTAACGTACTTACTCTTGGAATATTTCCTTGAGAAGTACTACTATATCATATGCCTCTATTATTTTTCAAGCTGTTTTTGAAGTTTAGAGTTCATTGTAGCTAGAATGAGACAAGTGACAAAATTTGAGTCATCTTTATGCTTACTATAAACATCTTTTTCACCTCTTGGGGCGTTATTTACTAGTTCACAAGGAATAGGTTTCTTAAGAACATAGTGTTTCTTTTATTGCTTAAGAACAATTCTTAAGTTATGTGACCAATTAAGAAAGTTAGTCCCACTAAGTTTATCTTTCTTGAGAACTAATCATAATGAGTTATTCCAACTGTTTTGTTGCCATTTTCTACATACAATACTGTGTAAAGTAATTAATTTTGAGGCTTTAATGAAAAATCCCACTAAAAGTATTTAAACTTTTGAAGTTTCAACATTTTGATGTTTCTTAGTAGGTAAAAACCTTTTTTTTATAACAAATTATTTTATTTTAATCATAAGTAATCTTTGGCTTTAATCTTATAATTAAATAAAACTCAAATTTTAATGAGATTGACATCAAATGTCTTAGCTATAAAATCTTATATGATGCCCTAGGCCCAAAACTATTTTGATAGCTCAATTAAGTCAAACTATATCAAACATATGAAAAATCATTTTCCATCTTATCTCACGTAGATAATCAAAAGAACCCTACTTTGACAAGAATAACTATACAATGATAGAAATAATGAAAAGTGTTTGATTTTTGAAGGCTTTATAAATTTTTTTTTAAAAAAAAAATTTACAAAACTTTTGATTGTAGTAAGCACAAAATAAACATATCAAATGTGCATATAAGACATAAATATAAGTGACATAGCATGGTCTAAAACCTATATTGAACTTCACGAGTAAAGTGAAGATCAAAGTGGTCAATCTCGGTAAATAAACTCCTAGAGCAATCTCCAATGTCTCAAGCATACTCCTCTTTGGTTGTAATTGTGAGCCTTCGTCTTTTTTTTTTTTTTTACATTGAATAATAAAATAAAATAATTCTTATTCTAGAAATCAATTACACTTTTGCAATAATAAAAAATGACATGTAGGCTGTATTTAAAATATTGCAACCAAAATAAAACCTGCCGATCGCATTGGGGTGAAATGGGTCATGTTATGCACTACTAAGAACAATCCACAAACACAATCAAAATATGATAACAAATAACATGAAACAAATAGTTAGACGAGTTCCAAGGGGCAGTGCCCTTTGAAGGAAAATGAATTTTTTCTTCTCTCATTGAATGAGATTCTGCCTTCCAAATCCCTAACGTTAGTCAAATTAACATTTATTCCCCTTACTGATAGCTGCCAAAATAAACAGAAAATTCATCCAAAATTTAATCATATTAAACAACCGTCGAATTTAGACACATAAATCATATAATCACCGACAATATGTAATAATTCAATTTTTATTTAAAACGATGATTAGGCATAATCCATGCAATCAAACAATCTGATCTAACTACTAGTTTGCGCGCTAACAGACGCGATCACAAAAGCAACTGCACAGAATATAAAAAAATGTAAAAGCCATTCTGAAATAAGTTATACCATATTAACTGAAAATAAAACATATTAACATGATCATAATAAAAAAGGAGTCAGCAATCAAGGATTTATCACATATATATCAACATGATTAATCACAATATAGTTAATCATGCTATTTAACTAGTTGCTTTGATACCACTGTTGCAATCTGACGATTTCAAATTATGGAAAACACCCATGAATCCTTGCATAGGATCCAGGCTAAACTGCAAGAAGACTAGGTTAGAGGATTATACCTTATGATAATGTGTGAAATACAATCCTCGTAGCAACCGGTGCATATTACCACTTGCAAGATCACAAACGTTGCTTGTTGCTAATGTCCTCTATAGATTCACATAGTGAACTTGGTCTCAACCAAGGTGTGCTAGCACTATTGGAAGAAGGTATTTTTTATTTTTTTTTTGGAGTTTTGGTTATCACAGAATTTTGGACAGAGAAAATGCTTATTAGACAGCTAGGGTTTTTCTCTCTTTCAATGCCAAGCCTCTAAAATATCTAAACTCTTAAAATAGGTTTTAAGAGTTTTTCTCTCAATCAATCTCCTTATCTGGGGTATCATATCTTTGGATATCTATCATACCTTTATGAAACCAAAATTTAAAAGATACGAATTATCTTACTAGATAATTTCGGGGGTTACTGATTAATCTACCAAATCAAGTGTAATGTAGCTAGAAATACTACTAGATATGATGAATCTGCACTCATTTCTAGATATAATGAATCTAGTGACCAAAAAATTACCTAAGTTGTTCAGTTAATATGTGACATTGTAGGTTCGCTTAATACTGCTAACGTGCCCAAATAATATTTATAACGCCTACATGTTATAATTGTTAGGGTAATACCCTAGAGGCAGTCACATGTATATTGTATATTGTACATTCATTTAATAATAAAGAAAAGGCATTCTTTATCTTACAATTCATTTTGTTAATACTTTCATGTGTATGTAACTGTTAGATAAAGTCCTAAATACTACACTGTGTAAAGAAAATCATGATAGAGATTATTGTGTGAGGTTCCTACTATACTGGATAGTCTTTGTACTTAAATTATCCATAGTCATAGTATTAATGAGATAGGACATCATTAATGCGCCAAGTTTTGCACATATTATACTTATTGATTTGATCAAGCGGTAGCTCTTACATCATTGAGTATCGTAATACTCAAAACTAACCATGGATACTTATTACCTAAACAAATTCATTGGATGACCAAACTATGAGATAATCACATGGATAACTATTTAGTTCCAGTTATAGAATCTCATTATAGCAAATGTGCAAGTATCCTTAGACTTGAGATCTCTAAGATACTTTGTTTACTGGGCATTATATTTTGATTCTAATCTCTAGAGTTCCTAGAAGATCGCCTATGGGATGGATATTGGGCACAACATAAGATAAACGAAAGTAGTTGAAAATGTCAATAAAGAATTCACCACTTCTAATAGTAGGAACAAATATCTCAAGGCCACTTGTAGAAATCATTACTTAAGAAGTCCTTGGCCAAGGTGATTGTGTGTTAGAAATAGTTGTAATTAATACACATGATAAGTAATGCATTCTGAGAAGAAGTATTAAAATATTCAGGCCAGAATTAATTAATATTCTGGAAGGAATTGGCATTAATTTCATACTCTAAATCGAATGAGACATTGTATGATGAATTGAGTTTACTGCACTAATGTTTTGCTATTGAAAGGTTCATGTAAAGCCACTTGACTTTCTAAATTTTTGGATGGTCATAGTGTATTACTAGATGCCGCCCTTGATATGCTAAATATGGATTTATTAATTGGGGAATTAATAAATTAATCTTAATTAGAATTAATAAGTTAATTCTAATTATAAAGGATTATTAATTCTATAGTTATTAGAATTAATTAATATTAGCTACCAATTGACTAGAAAACCTAATAGGCTACACAAAAATAGAGTGATTGGTATTCAAGATATTATATGATAATATTATAGATTAATTTGTGAGAAGAAAAAAAGTTAAAGGCTAATTATAAATTGGTTATAACTATTGGGTTAAAAAATTACAAATATCGAAACCTTGTAGTAGAAATATTAACTTTTTATAGTTCAAGGGCCATACTACAATTTCCAAAACCTCAAGCCCATAATTTGGAAGGCTTTGTTTTTGTTTTGTTTTGTTTCCTGAAAGGCTTCAGGAAAAAGGACGAAAAGGCTTTCCATTTATTTCCTAAAAGGTTTAGGAAATAAGGGAAAAAACAAGGAGTTCTGTGGATTCAACTGTAGTTGGGTCTTATATAATTAGATCACTGTCTTCAGTAGCGATGATTCGATTTTCGTGGGTTTCTAGAAGAAACAAATATTACATAGAAATCTTTCTCCCTATTCTTCTCAAAATTAAAACCCTAGCCACAATATAATTTTTATAACAGAAAATTTTGATTGTTCTTAATACATCCTCGTGTAGGTCAATATTAAAGAAGTTCTTATTCATGGAATTTGGTAGTTGGCATTTGGGCAAGCTTTCGGAAGGGTTCCGTGCGCGAAGTAAAATTTTAAAAGCTATATTTTTGAGCTAATTAATTTTTTTCCTTTCTCCTAACCAGTTTTATTACATACGAGTGATCCTTTAAGTGGATTTATTTTATTTTTTCGATGCGTGTAAATTATTTTGCATAATTGAAATCCAACAGTAATATTAGAGCCATTTCGTATATATTTTGCAGGTCTTATTATTATTTTGAAATTATTTGAAAATAAATTCAGCATTATGAAATTGTTTCATAAATATTTTAAAATTTGAAATTGTTTTAAAATTATATTCGAGTTCATGAAAATTGTTTTATGTAGAATTTCAATTTTGAAAATTCACTTTGGTGGGTTATTATTGTTGTTCCTTTGCATATTAATTATTGAAATTAATTTTAGTAAAAGGATTTTTGAAATCCTAAGAATTTTGTTGGATACGAAATTGTTTCCGTATAGACAAAAAATCAAATTGCAGTTTTACTAAAAAAAAAAAATTGTTTTGATTGTGTTCAAAGTTGATTTAGAAATTATAAATTTCTACTTCAATAATCAAAATTGTTCAGGAAAAACACATTATGGAAATTTGATTGAAAAAATTGTCTCCAATTTATTTGTTTCTGGAACGGAATAAGAAAAGGGATATTGTTTACCCAAGGAAAGGAAAGAAAAGTTTTTTTTTTTTTTTTTGAAATTGTTTCCAAACGTTGAAAAGGTTTAGCGAATTGAAAAGGAAATTGTTTCATGAGGGGGAAAAAAAAAACAAAGAAGAAGAAGAAGAAACTGAAAGGAATGTGGAAATTGTTTCCAAAACAAGTGTGTATATATATATATATATATATATATATATATATATATATATATATATATATATTATTTTTATTATTATTATAGCAATTGCAATTTAGTTTCCCAATCCCATGCAGGGATTGAGCAATGCCGTACGGGGCTTGCATATTTTAATAGAATTATTTTTATTTTTATTATTGTTTTTTTCTTTTTCCCTTAAGGACCCACAAGGTTTCAAAATTCGTTTTGGACCCACTATGTTTCCTAAAATTTGATTTTGGGATTAAAAATATTATTTTTCAAAATAGTGATTTTGGAAATTTATATTTCATTTATTTATATTTTTCTTATTTTATTTTAAGCATGATTTTGTCATGTTGGCTTCGTTATAAACTTAGACTAATTAATTTTGATTAATTAATTTTGTGTCATGTATATTTACTGTTTTGTTTTGAATAAATAGGGTATGCGAGTTCTGCCTTTCTCTAAAATTCTCTTGTAATTTCGCTTCTCATCTAATTCTCATCGAATATAACTCAAAGTTTCTTCATTAGGAATTTATGTAATTAGATTACATAGGTTAGATAGGATTGAAAATTGTTTTACGAATTTATGTAGATGGCAATTAAGGCGAACCAAGAATATGGTAAGATTTTGTTCTCAAAACGTGCATGAACACATAGGTTTTGACCAAAATTAATTCCCTTCTTGGCTCATGGAAATTAATCTAGAAAAGTCCATAACCAAGCCATGTAATTGAGTCTATTACAATTATGTCAAAATGTTGATATTTTGCATGCCAAATGATGAGACTACTAATTAAAGAATTAAAATCCCTCAAACAATATTAAATATAAAGCCTTCCATTAATATAGCAAGAACGAGTGTTCTTTTTCGAGATTAAGTTGTTAGACATACCTAAGCTTACTTGACATTGAGCATGTTCAAGCTATGGACTATGATTCTTGATTAATGGATTGGATTTAACTAATATCTTTATCCTAGTTTGTCATATCCAAGCATAAAGAATATTAGAGGATAAGTCGGGGTAGCACTAAGTTCTTGAAGATTAAAAGATTTTAATCACCGAATAATCCAATAGTTACATTTGATGTAATTGGTATTAGATATCTACCATTGAATTTAAGAGTGGTTTGTTGGGCATACCCAAGATCATTCTAAAATAATGTGGATACTGGACCACTAGAAAAGCTTCCAACGTGCTTTTCGAGTCAATAGTATGGGCTGTTGATTTGAAGAAAATTGTAGGTTAAATACACATTTAATTAAAGAACAAATTAAATGCATTCTATTTGCACATACAAAGTCTAATATCTCTATCTTTCATCTAAGTCATTTGTATCATGACAACGAATTTAAACATACGTCGCATTTTGGAAACAAACAAGCTTACCGAATCAAACTTCTTAGATTGGTATAGAAATTTGAGAATTGTTCTCAAATCGGAAAGGTAGGTCTACGTGTTAGATGCTCCAATTCCACCACCACTAGCTGATGATGCTCTAGCTGAATAGCTCGAAGTGCACAAGAAGCATCAAAAGGACAGTGCATAGTATCTTGTATTATGTTGGTGTCAATGACCACTGAGCTTCAAAAATAGTATGAGCATATGGATGCCCATACTATTATCTTATATCTAAGAGAGCTTTTTGATAAGTAAGCAAGGACGGAGAGATATGTGATCTCTAAGCAGTTATTACATTCTAAGATGGTAGAAGGCATTTCAATTGCCACTCATGGACTTATGATATTGGGGTTAATTGAGAAGCTTAGATCACTTGGGTTCACTATGGTTCATGAATTAAGTATAGACTTAATACTTATATCTTTACCTGCTAGTCTTTCACAATTTGTGATAAACTATCAGAAGAATAAGATTAAAACCACTATACACGTGTTGATCAACCTTCATATGAATGCGGAGTCTTCTGTGAAGAAAGAAAATAATGCAGTCTTATTGTTTGATTCTTCTTCTAAGAAGAAAAATGTTTTTAAAAGGAAGAAGAATAATCCAACTAAACCTATAGGTGGTGCGAAAAAGAAGGAGTTAGCTATCAAAGGCCCATGACCATTGTGGGAAATTGGGCCATTAGAGACGCAGTTGCAAAGGGTACTTAGAGACCGTTAAGGAAAAGAAAGAGAAGGAAAAGCTTGCAAGTACTTCTACTACCAGATATGGATCTCATTTGTACAATAATTTGGAGGAACTGAAGAGTAGTAGGAAGCTGGAGAATTGTGATTGATTCGTAAATCTTGGGTGTATAAAAATCATTAAATTTAAATTCATCACTTAGTCAAGTTTTAATTAAAAAATTAATCTCAAAATACACATACGAGCAAGTATACTCATCGTAAGCATAGTATACGGAATTAACGAGTATCGATCCCCAAAAGAATAAGTACATAGTAATAACTTTTCATTCATTATTTAATCGATCCAAATAAAGTGATGAAATAATAAAAAAATTTAAAAAATATATACAACTCAAGGATGAAAGAATATGTAATTAGATAAATATTATTGAAAACATGACCATGAACTACTTAATAATAATCACAATCAATTATTATCTTGGCACCATGAAGGAACAACTTAGAACTACTTCGTTTGCAATCCATGATTCCCTATCTTCTAAGTAACTTAATAATATATTCTATCTCATCAGTCTTACTTAACAGATGCACTAAAATCAATCTTCATAAAAATCCCTATATTCTAGGTGATTTAAAACATTATATTAGTCAATAAATCCATGTTATAGCTATCATTAACTAACCTTTGATTACCCAAGTGAGAATTAACCCATTTTTCAAGCAAGTTAACAGATAAAAAATATGAAATTAATTAATTGAAATCATTACCAACCCCCTTTTCAAGCGAATTAATAACAAAAATTAACTAATCAACTTCGTAAGGAAAACAAGTAACCAAATCCCAAGACAAATAATTAATTGATAAAAATTTAAATTAACTTAAGAAATCATGAATCCTAAAAACAATGTCAAATTACAATGAAACATTAATTACATCATTATTCTATAAAATGAAAACAAAGGTAAAAGAAAGAAATCATAGATAAGCACTCTTCTTCTCTTTGGAAACCTTTTTGAATAATACTCATTGAATGAGGAATCTTTCCTTCTTTGAGTGATTGGAACTTTGATCCTTGGATTCACTACTCTCTCTTGTGTTTTTCTTGTCTTTATAAGCTTCTTTGATGCTAAAATTTGTTGCTTGAAAGGTCTTGGCCCATTAGAATTCAAAAATACCAAAATCCTTTGGAAGATACCAAATTCGTGTACAAAATCGCGTGTGTCCAAACTGGACCTAGCACTGGGTACCTTAGCCCCACCTAGTGCTAGGTGCATTTTGTTCTGCTCTTGAACATTGCTCTGTTTTCTGTATTTTTCCAAATTAGACCTGGTGCTTGATGCAATTGCCATACCTGGCGCCAGGTACATGCTGAAATTTTTCTCTATTTGCTCGAAATCTACTCAGTTCTGCAAAAATTCTTTCCACAAGTAAAATGTTAAATAGGAAGGAATACACATAGTTATTACATCAAATGTATCTCAAATTAACCTCAAATAACTAGAAAAAATAGTGATGAATTTAGCCCCTATCAATTCCCCCACACTTGAACATTTGTTTGTCCTTAAGCAAACAAGAATTAGACATTAAGTATTTTGAACAAGACAAAATAATTTAGCAAATTCATTCATAATAAAAGAATAATCGTCTTCCAACCTTAAACACAAATTCATCATTTACTCAATCTTTTCAAAACCTTGTAAACTCATGTATTAAATCAAACAATTTCGAGGCTATCAAAGTTAGGTTAAACAAGCTTATATTTAGTACAAGAAAATAATCCTACTACTGAAGCAAAAATGTAGATAAAATAAATTATACAAGTCAAGCCATTTAACTAATTCAAGTATTATAAAATGAAATTTACACAACTCAAGGTAGTGAAAAAAGAAAACACTCCACTCTTTTTTTGTTTTTTTTTCCTATGACTTAGGAAATTGATAGCCTCAAGTGAATGGATTTCTCTTCACGCACCGTATTGGTCCCCTTATAGTCATTATCTTTTTTCTTTTTCATCATTTTTTTAACATTTTCTTTCTTTGTTCTTTCTTGCCATTTTGCCTTCAGAATAGTCTTAAGAGAGTGCACCGAACAATACTTACTACTTCTCTCCATATTAAACCCCTTTTTAGCAAAAGGTCTTTTTTTTTTTTTTCCTTGAAAGATGAAAGCAAATTTTTTTCAACTCCTTTTTTTTTTCAGCTCACATTTTTTTTCTTCTTTTCACTCAAATTTTCCCCACGTTCCTCATTCACAACTCAAAGTAAAGAAAATTTTAAATCTATAATACAATAAGTAATCAACAACTCATCTTATGTTTCATCATATCATCCATATCCAAACTCGAAAAATAAAATAAAACTCAAATACTAATATAACCATGGTTAACTTAAATTCTCAAGATTTAGCCAAATTTAACTTAATACACTAGTTTACCTTTTAAAATAAAAATCCAACTATAATGAATGACAAATTCATATCTCAAGTTGAAAAGAAAGTCACAACTTCATTATAGGCAAATAAACTTAATTTAGCTCCAACATCTCCAAACTTTCAAATCTTCAAATTTTTAAATTTTCAAAATTTTGCTAAAATTTTACCAAAGTAGCTCGATATCAAGAAAACACCAAGATAATTGATAAAAACCTGGACAAAGAATATCATCAAACTACTCACACTTAAACTGAACAATGTCCTCATTGGCCAAAAAATAAATACAAGAAAACATCTCCAAAAGGACCAAAAAATGACAAGTGAGGTAGAAAGTTAAGCAATACTCCCCAAGTACAATAAATTCCAATAGATATCAAAATTGAAAATAAAGGAAATAGCTTGTCCAAAAGGACTTTATTCCGACCTACAAAAGAAAACACAAATAAAAGCACAAGGAAAATAATAATAAAATATGACATACCTAAATAAAAGAAAATAACTAAAAATCCTAAGAAAACAAATAAAGACACAACTCACTCCCTCACACTTAAACTGGCAAATATGGTCCTTATTTGGGAGAGGAAAAACAAAACACTTAACAAAACCAAACACAAAATAAAGATACAAATTCTTTACACTTATCATGCTTCCTTATCAAACCATTGGAAAAGAAATTAATGCTCATTGAAAAAGGTAGGCATGATGAAAGTAGAATAATAGAGGGTTTTGAAAAATTAGAGGGTTCATGAAAAATATTAGTTGCAATGAATGTAAAAGCATGACCCCCCCACCCCCCCTTCTGCAGGACCTTTTTAGACATACCAATCAAGTTTCTAGCACAAAGATATAAATTATGCTTAGAAAGTGTATAGACATTAGAATTACCACTTATCCTTTCAAAAAAATTGTCATAATTAAAAATCTCCTTTAGACCTAGTAATGTAGATTTTAAATATGGGATCAAGAAGTTCTTTCTTTTTAACCTATCTACAAATATCAAGTTACCTCCCTAAAATTGGGGTGAATGGTAGAATTGGTTAATATCCTTCAAGGGTTTCTTATGATACATCATGGAAAAATTTAACTCCTTAAGGTATGTTAAATTCCATACATCATCATTTGGACCATTGTCCTCCAAGAATGGAGAGGAACCTATGAAATCATGTGACAAAAATATATTAGAATTATTAGCACATAGAGGAGAATCAAATACTGATAGGGGCTAAAGTAGTCATGTTTTCCTAATTATTTAAGGTTCTTTTGTAATATATTTTATTTAATAACTAGTCATATTCCTTCATATTTGAGATTTTACCCTTGAAAAAGTATTTTGTTTATTATTATAGATTTTTAGGGTAAAACGAAACAAAAACGTTGCAAAACAAAGGAGAGGCGGCGCTGGCTAGGGCTCTAGAACCGGCACCGGCCATGCACTATTGGCCCGAACTTCGAAGCGACGAGAAATTGTCAAAATAGAGCAAAACAGAGTGGAACCAGCGCAGGCTCCAAGAGTCAAGGCGGCGCTGACTGCATTCTAGTCTTTATTGTGCAAAATTCAGAGAAAAATCGGTGATCGAGTAGAGAAGCAGAACACAACCGGCGCCAGCTCTAAGAGCCAAGATGGCGCCGCCTGTGCCTTGAAGATAAGGCGGTGCTTGATTTTTTCTACGTGGTTTTTGGTAATTTGTAGAGTTTTAGTATCTTTCAACTTTTACTCGGCCAAGAACTCTATACCTACGAGTTTAGGCACTTTCTAAGCCTATAAATAGATGAAAAACACAAGGAAAAAAGAGAGAATTCATTGATCATTATAGAAAATCACTCGATCAAAGGAGGAATTCTTCAATTCACTGGAGGGTTGTACAAGAAGGTCTTAAAAGGAAGAAGAAGGAGGCTTGTCTATAAGTGCTTTCTTTTACTTTGTTTTCTTTTTCTTGAACAATGATATATTAATTGTTTTATTGTAATTTGACATTGTTGTAGATATTCATGATTCTTAGAGTTATTTAACCTTTTGATTAATTGATTGTTATTCTTGGTATTTGATTACATGCGCATATTACGAGATTAATTGGTTGGGTCTTCCTATTAACTTGCTTGGACAAAGGGGTTGATGGTGGTCTCGATTCATTAGTTTCATATTTGTTGACTTTTAAAAGTTAATTGATGTCTGTCAGGATATGGATTCATTAGTTAATTTCATGCATAATTTGCAGGAATGGGAATTAAATCAAGGACTATGGTTAATGCACCTTTTGGGTAAGACTGGTTGAGATAGGATATGTGATGCTAAGTTATCTAGAAGATAGGGGTTCATAGATTGGACAAATAAGTGAATCTATATTATCCTTCATGATGCCAAGAAAATAATTAGTTATGATAATGATTAAGCACTTTAGGTCATGTATATCAAGACAATGGCTTAAGTTATATAATTCTACATCCTTGACATGTATATATTTTTATTTTCTTTTCTTTTATTTTTCTTTTTATTTATTTTTCACTTTATCGAGTCGATTAAACAATGAAAGAAAGGTGATTAATGTCTACTTGTTCCTGGAGGATCGACATTCGTTTGAACCCTATGCTCGATTAATGATGAGAACGCTTGTTCATATGTGTAATTTGGGTTGAATGTTTTAATTTAAACTTGATTGTGAATGTCCTTAGTTTTTGTATGATTTTTACACCTAAGCCCGGACACATCAAATACCTCCCTTTTCACATTAGGCAATTGTGGCTCATAGCTTCTCTCCTTTCCTTAAGGATTCTCTTGTTCAATTGTATGGGCCATTAGGGTATCTTCAACTAACTTGGCTAGTTCTGTTCTTGTAGAGCTCATACTTGGATGCTTCTTCATGCCACTTAAAAGATAAATTTGTATTGACGACAAAAGAATGCATTGAGGCTCAGGTGATGTCTCACAAAAAGTGTCGATCCAAACTTACATTTTTACCAAATTCTCATAATTGTAGCTAATGAGTAAATTTTGGATGTATAAAAATCATCAAATTTAAATCCATCCCTTAGTTAAGTTTTAAATAAAATATTAATCTCAAAATATACATACGAGCAAGTATACTCATCGCAAGCAAAGTATAGTGAATTAATAAGTATCGATCCTCAAAGGAACAAGTACACATTAATCACTCCACATTCATTGTTTAACCGATCCAAATAAAGTGAGAAAATAAAAATAAAAAAAGAAAATTAAGGAAATATATACAACTTAATGATGTAAGAATATGCAATTTAAACAATTATCATATAGAACATGAAATGAACCAAATTTTCTCAACTAATTATCATTTTGATATCATGAAGGAATATAAAGTAAAATTCAATCATTTCAGAAGTCATGAATCTACTTAAATAAATCCCACATCATTTTCCAAACAATGGAATCCTATATTTTGATCAAATTAACAGATTTACCAATCAAGCTAACATAACCAAAACATGCATTAGGCCTAGTTCGTTATAAGCATGAAATTATCTAATAACCTTTTGTTCGAGGTGAAATCAACTAATCTTTGATTACTTAGTCCTATAATCTTAACTTCGGCGCTCAAGTCCATCAAAATTAGACAAATACAAAATCAATGTAATGAAACTCCTAACATCATTGTCCTAAGTCAATTAGAAGAACTCGCATCAATAACCAATGATATCAAATAATCAAATGCCAACAATGACAAAGAATTGATCAAATAACTAAATTAACACAAAATTATAAATCCCAAAATAATGTTCAATTACAATGAAAACATTAAATACATAATTGCTAAAGGAAAAGAAAATAAAGATAAAAGAAAGCACTCATAGACAAGCCTCTTTTTTCATTCTTGAAGACTCTCTTGAACAATCCTCCTTGATTTGGTGAATCTCTCCTTCAATGAGTGATTGGGAATTTTTGCTCTTTGATCCACCTCTCTCTCTTAATCCCTGTGTTTTCTTTTGCTTTTATAGGTCTCTTGGATGCTAAATTTGTAGCTGAGGAAGTCTTGGCCGAGTATGGTTAGAAAAATACCAAAATCATTAGACAATTTGTAATTCCGTACACATAATATTTACCTTCTAGAGTGTACCTGGTGCCGGGTATCTTCGACCCACCTGGCGCTAGGTGCACTCTGTTCTTCTCCTATTTTTGCTCTATTTTTCTTTTGTTCTCATTGGCAAATAGAATTGATCTGGTGCCAGGTACACTTGCCAGACCTGGCGCCAGGTCTGTTCTGCTTTTGTCCTGAAAGTTGCTCGAATTCCTCTGTTGGACCAGAATGGACCCGTTGCCAGGTACGCTCTAAAAAGCGAATATTCTGTGCACAAAATTAGGAATTGTCTAATGATTTTGGTATTTTCTTAGCCATACTCGGCCAAGGCTTTCTCAACCACGAATTTAGCATCCAAAAGGCCTATAAAAGCTTAATAAAAAGCAAGGATTAAGAGAGAGAGGTGGATCCAAAAGAAAAAATTCCTAATCACTCATTGAAGGAGAGATTCACCTAATCATGGAGGATTGTTCAAGAGAGTCTTCAAGGGTGAAGAAAGAGGCTTGTCTATGAGTACTTTCTTTTATCTTTGTTTTCTTTTCCTTAAATAATGATGTATTTAATGTATTTATTATAATTTAACATTATTTTGGTATTCATGATTTTGTGTTAATTTAGTTATTTGATTAATTCTTTATCATCGTTTGTGTTTAATTATTTAATATCATTGGTTATTGATGCGAGTTCTTCTAATTGACTTGGGACAACGATATTAGGAGTTTCATTGCATTGATTTCATATTTGTCTAATCTGATGGACTTGAGCAATGAAGTTAAGATTATATGACTAAGTAATAAAAGATTAATTGATTTCACTTCAAGCAAAGGGTTATTAGCTAATTTCATGCTTATAAGGAATTATACCTAATGCATGTTTTGGTTATGTTAGCTTGATTGGAAAATCTGTTAATTTAATCAAAATGGATTAGGAAACGAAGTGGGATTTATTTAAGTTGATTCATGACTTCTAAAATGATTGAATTTTACTTTATATTCCTTCATGATGCTAAGATGGTAATTAGTTGAAAGAATTACTAGTTGGTTCGTTATCATGTTTTCTAGGATAATTTTTTAAATTACATATTCTTACATCCTTGAGTTGTACATATTTGCTTATTTTTCTTTTTCTTATTTTCTCACTTTATTTGGATTGGTTAAACAATGAATTATAAGTGATTAGTGTGTACTTGTTCATTTGAGGATCGATACTCATTAATTCCCTTTGCTATGCTTGCGATGAGTATACTTACTCGTATGTGTATTTTGAGATTAATGTTTTAATTAAAACTTGACTAAAGGATGGATTTAAATTTTATAATTTTTATACACCCAAAATTTACGCATCAAGTTTTTGGCGCCGTTGCCGGGGAATAATATTATGAATGCTTGGATTTTGTTGATTTAGCCATGTTTATATGTTTATATATCTATGTGTACATATGTGAATATGTATATGTTCCTTCTATGACTAGGTGTTATATTTTGTTTCTTGTAATTTAATTTCTATATATGTTATAATTCTTTGTAACTTAATATTTAAACATATCCTAACTGTCTAACTTGTAAATTCCATAATCTCACTATTTTCTGTTTTATGTAGACCTTGCTCTTAGTTTATGACCCAACGATCTAAAGCCGATATAGTCGACCTTGATCCAGAAATCAAGAGAACTCTCACTAAGGTTCGAAAGGTTATAAGCGAAAGGGTAAGGAAAGAAATAGAGGTAAATTAGCCCAACAATGGTAGTAACAATGGAGTTAACAGGCAGATTATGAATGACTTTATAAAGCTCGCAATCTCAAGTACGACCTCTAGTATCACGAGGCCTAGGATAGAGGCCAACAATTTTGAGATAAAACCCAACGTAATCTAAATGATTCAGAATATGATCCAATTTGATGGGTTACCTGAGGAAGATTCCAATGCCCACTTTCCGAGCTTTCTAGAAATTTGTGACACATTTAAAGTGAATGGTGTTTCTGAGGATGCCATCAAACTAAGAGTTTTCCCGTTTTCCTTGGGAGATCGAGCAAAATCATGGTTAAAATCCTTGCCCACAGGATCCATTACTACTTGGAATATGTTAGCTAAAAAATTATTAGCTTAATATTTCCCACCAGCTAGAACATCCAAACTTAGGACTACATTTTTGCTTTCCAACAATTAGAGGCTGAAAACCTTTATGAGTGTTGGGAGAGGTTTAAGAAAATGCTGAGAAAATATCCTCACCATGAATTTGAGTTTGGAATGCAAATGCAAATCTTTCACAGCGAGTTGAGCTTTGCTACAAGGCAATTAGTTGATGCATTTGCAGCATGCTCCATCAATTCCAAAACCCCAGAAGAGGTATTTGATTTGATCGAAAATTTGACTACGAATAACTATGCCTGGGGTAGATCACGATCTAAAGCTCGTGTACATGGAGTTCACAAGGTGGATGTAATAGCTGCATTAGAGGCAAAGGTGGAAGTATTCATGCATAAAATGGATCAATTGGTAACACTTCCTCCTTTAGGGCAAGTCATGAGTATGAATTATGATTTTTGTGGGGAAGGGCATCCATACCTTGAGTGCCAAAATTTGGAGCCTTCGCAAGAAGCATTATAATAAGTGGCATTTGTAGATAATGGTTGGTAAGGTAATAATCCTTATAGTAATACTTACAACCCAGGTTGGAGGAATCATCCTAACTTTTCATGGAATAGTCAAAAGCAACCTCAGCAAGCATCTTCAAATTTTGGAATGCAAAGAACTCAACCACCTTTGCTGTATAATGCCTCACTGACCAAACCATCGTTAGAGGAGCTGGTTAACCAACTGGTAAGTGGAATAGAAACACGGTTCCAAAGAGTTGATGCAACCATGAGAAACTTAGAGGCGTCCATGCATGACCTTGAAGGTCAAATTGGATAGCTAGCAAAACTCCTTGGTGATCGTCAAACGGGATCACTGATAGGCAACACGGAGACCACCCCATGGGACTAAGACCGTGGGAAACGTTGATTTTAAACTACTTTAGTTTCTTTTGAACAATTTTTTTTAATTCTCATTTGTTTTCATTTATTTGGTTGTGAGACTGTATTCTTCTTATGATTTTTGTTCCTTTTTCTTTGTTTCCATAAAATTCCAATAAAAAAAAATTATTTTTGGCTAGAGCTGACTTGGCGGCGAGCCCAATCCATAGCCCGACGCCGGGCCAGCACAGCCTAATAGAGATGCGGGCAGAACAAGCCCTATCCTTGGGCCTAGCACTAGGCCCGTTCGGCTACAACATGAAAACTGTCCAATTTAGCCATTTTTGTTCAAAAAAAAACTTTCATCCCTCTCAAATTTTCCCTCAACCCATCGTTGGGTTCAACTTCGGAACACTGCTAGATCCCTTTCTAAACCTCCAAAACACTTTCCAAACATAAAATCCTCACTTTGTTCTTGAAAGTTTGGATCAAAACAAAGAAAAATCCAATCTTTTCCTCTAAAACCCATTTTTCAATCCTTCTATTGTGGGTAAATTTTCTTTAACTTTTTTTGCATAAAATCACTACCCATGCATTAAAGATCATTATGGTATGAATTTTCTACACTTTTTATGGTTAAATTTTTTCTTATGAATTTTGGGTAGTTTTCTATGCATTTTTAGGCAAAAATTCTTGAATATTTTCCGGTGAAGGATTTGATTGTTAAGATTGCTTTCTCTGAGCTTTCATTGCCATGAGAATATAATTGATACTACTTGATGATTAATGCCATTGATATTTTACATCTCTTTGGAAGTAATTAAGCATGCATTCTTTGTGAGTAATTTTTAGGATAAAGGATACTTGTTCATGTTTAACTTAGCATTGTGCTTATAAGCTTTACATTGTGATATAAATGGTATGGCTAATTTAGCAGTGTGATTTTGAGTTGAATATTAATTCGTTGAGCTCTATTGAATATTAGGGATTTGATCAAGTCTGTTGATATTGTGTTTGGATTGGGATATGGCTATCTTTCTTGCATGTTTGTTAGAGGAGGTTGAGTGGTGGTATATTGATTATCTTGTAGTGTTTTGAGTTGAGGTGGTGGTGGTATTGAGTGGTGTTGTAATAACGAGACGATTGAGAGTTGAACGTTAAGTGTGTTGTAAAGAGTGAGTTGAGAGAGTCTTATTTGTCTATTCTATCACTTTTCTTCATTCTTCTATCATGTATAGGAGACCTTGGGGGCTAGCACTAGGGGGCTAAGAGAGCTTGGGATGCATCTTCATCCACACCTCACATTGAGCTTCTACTTACCTAACCTACCCAATTCTGTGATCATATATGTCAAATCTGGTATGACATGCACCAACATAATAAGATTATAGTCCAAAAGCGCTATAAGCCTTTTTTAGACACTTTCTTAGAGCTTTCTACTTTGTTTGGGCGCCTGGGTGGGAGGCCATCATTAGAATGGAAGGTCTTTATTATCTTATACATATGAGAGAGTTTTATGCTACTATGTAGTACAAAAAGAAAAATAATCTCCAAGTCATCTCCACCATGGTCAAAAGGATTTCCATTGAGTTTGACAAGGCTAGACTAGCTAGAATGTTGGGAGTCCCAGATGAGGGGCAGTAGATAGCTGTGGACTATAATAACTAAAAGATCATTTCTGAGCCTACATGGGATGTGAGATCTGTAAGGGATAACTTTCGCATGAGAAGAAAAGCGGAAATAGGTCACAACCATTATTACTCGAACAATGACATTGAGGCTCAATGGCGTGCCCTAGTCTATATCTTTACTTTCAATGTCTATCCCAAGACTAGTGGCTTCAATGAGTCAAGGGTCTCTGACCTTTTTATTCTGGATAAAATGAGGAAGAGTGAGTTTATTCCTCTTGCTCCAATTATTATTCAGTCTATGCAAGAGGTGGTTTTCTCTAACATTATAGCCAAAGCCCTCAAATTCCCTTTGTTTATTATGCACATTCTAAGAGACTTTGGAGTGCGGATGGATGGAGAGTTGAGTGAGCCTACTACTGACCACGACTTAGTGACAAAGCATACTTTGGTTCAATGTGGGTATCGCTATATTGAAAGGGCCAAGAGGTAGAAGAAGCCGTTTGAGGTGCATCACCCCGAAAGGGAGGAGTTTTCCTCTGTTGAGGAGAAGGAAGAGGAGCCACCTACTAGACCTAACCCTTGTGCCACTAGCTCTCATTCGTGTATTAATTTTGAGGCACGAGTAGAGGCATAGTTAGAAAGCCATATGACTATCTTCCTCCAGCTTTGCGATTCGATTCCAATGCTAAAAACTTGATGCGTAAATTTTGGGTGTATAAAAATCATCAAATTTAAATCTATTCCTTAGTCAAGTTTTAATTAAAACATTAATCGTGAAATACACATACGAGCAAGTATACTCATCACAAGCATAGTATAGGGAATTAATGAATATCGATCCTCAAAAGAACAAGTACACACTAATCACTTTTCATTTATTGTTTAACTGACCCAATAAAGTGAGAAAAGAATAAAAAGAAAAACAAAAGAATATATATAACTCAAGGATGCAAGATCATGCAATTTAAACAATTATCCTAGAAAACATGATAATGTACCAGCTAACAATTATCTTAATTAATTATCATCTTGGCATCATGAAAGAATATGAAGTAAAATTCAATCGTTTCAAAAATAATGAATCTACTTAAATAAATCTCACTTCATTTCCCAATCCATGGAATCCAATATTTGGATCAAATTTACAAATTTTCCAATCAAGCTAATACAACCAAAACATGCTTTAGGCCTGATTCCTTATAAGCATGAAATTAGCTAATAACCCTTTGCTCGAAGTGAAATCAACTAATCTTTGATTACTTAGTCCTATAATCATAACTTCGTCGCTCAAGTCCATCAAGATTAGACAAATAAGAAATCAATGCAATGAAACTCCTAACTTCATTGTCCTAAGTTAATTAGAAGAACTTGCATCAATAACCAATAATATAAAGTAATTAAACACCAAAGATGACAAACAATTGATCAAATAACTAAATTAACACAAAATAATGAATCCTAAAATATTGTTAAATTATAATAAAAATATTGAATACATAATTGTTTAAGGAAAAGAAAACAAAGATAAAAGAAAGCACTCATAGACAAGCCTTTTTCTTCACCATTGAAGACTTTCTTGAACAATCCTCCTTGATTGGGTGAATCTCTCATTCAATGAGTGATTAGGTATTTTTGCTCTTAGATCCACCTCTCTCTCTCTTAATCCTTGTGTTTTCTTGTACTTTTTATAGGCCTCTTGGATGCTAAATTCATGGTTAATGAAGTCTTGGCTGAGTAGGGTTAGGAAAATACCAAAATCATTGGTCAATTCTTAATTTCGTGCACAGAATATTCGCTTTCCAGAGCATACCTAGAGCGGGGGTACCTTTGACCCACCTGGTGCAGGTGCACTCTATTCTTCCCCTGTTTCTGCTCTGTTTTTGGTCAGTTCTCATCGGCAGACAGAATGGACCCGACGCTAGGTACACTTGCCATACTTGGCACTAGGTCTGTTCTACTTTCGTGCTAAAAGTTGCTCGAATTCTTTTGCTAGATCAGGATGGACCCGACGCTTGGTCCCTTGGTTGGGCCTGGCATCAGGTACATTCTGGAATTATTCACTTTTTGCTCGATTTTAACTCAAATCTACACAATTTTGCCAAAAACACTTTTTACAAGTAAAATATCAAATATGAAGGAATATGTCGAGTTATTACAACAAATGTATCTTAAAACAACCTCAAATAATTAGAAAAATAATGGTGATTTTAGCCCCTATCAATAGCTCATTTTATATTGTGCCCAAAAGTAATTGTCTCTGATGATGTCAATCAAGAAAAACAAAAAATCAAATCGAAAATAAAAATAAAAATAAAAACAAACAAAATTAATAGAAAAACAAAAAAAGAAAAACAAGGAAAAATAAATAATAGAAAAATAAATAAAAGAAAAACACATACATTAAATATATTTACAAACTACCTAACCATAAAAGGTAGTGGTATTTTCAAACACAACATGAACTAAGCCAGTCCATTAAGTCATACAATTTTACAAATAGCAAGGTATAGCACCTACTTACAAAAAGAACATATATATGTATGTATACACACACACACACACACACACACACACACACACGTATAAACATATAAACATGGTTAAACCAATAAAATTCTAGCTTTCATGATATTGTTCCCCAGCAATGGCGCCAAAAACTTGATGCGTAAATTTTGGGTGTATAAAAATCATGAAATTTAAATCCATCTCTTTGTCAAGTTTTAATTGAAACATTAATCCCAAAATATACATACGAGCAGCATACTCATCGCAAGTATAGTATAGAGAATTAACAAGTATCGATCCTCAAAGGAATAAGTACACACTAATCACTTTTCATTCATGGTTTAACCAATCCAAATAAAGTGATAAGATAATATAAAGAAAAATATATACAACTTAAGGATGAAAGAATAATTAGATAAATATTACTGAAAACATAGCCATGAACTACTTAGCAATTATCACAATCAATTATTATCTTGGCATCATAAAGGAATAAATTAGAACCACTTTGTTTGCAATCTATGATTCCCTATATTCTAAGTAACCTAATAGATATATTCTATCTTACTAGTCTTACTTAAAAGATGCATTAAAATCAACCTTCATATAAATCACTATATTCTAGGTGATTTAAAACATGATATTAGTTAATGAATTTGTATTCTAGCAATCATCAACTAACCTTTGATTACCCAGGTTCTTAATAATTAACCATTTTTTCAAGTAAGTTAAGAGATAACAAATCTAAAAATAATTAATTGAAATCATTATCAACCCTCTTTTCAAGCAAGTTAATAACAAAAATCAACCAATCAACTTCATAAGAAAAACAAGTAACTAAATCCCAAGATAAATAATTAATTGATAAAAAAATCTAAATTAACTCAAGAAATCATGAATCCTGAAAACAATTTCAAATTACAATGGAAATATTAATTACATCATTATTCTAGAAAAAGAAACCATAGGTAAAAGAAAGAACTCATACACAAGCCCTCTTCTTCTTTTTGGAAACCTTCTTGAATAAAGCTCCTTGAATGATGAATCTCTCATTGTTTGAGTGATTGGAGCTTTGATCCTTAGATTCACTACTTTCTCTTGTGTTTTTCTTGTCTTTATAAGCTTCTTTGATGCCAAAATTCACTACTTGAGAAGTTTTGTCCCATTAGAATTTGGAAAATACCAAAATCATTTGGAAAATACCAAATTTGTGCAGAAAATCGCGTGTGTCCAGATTAGATTTAGCACTAGGTACTTTTGACACACTTAGCGCCAGCTGCATTCTATTATGCTCTTGAACGTTTCTCTATTTTCTCTGTTTTTTCCATATTGGACTTGGCGCCTGGTGTAGTTGCCATACTTGGCGCTAGGTACATGTTGGAAATTTTCTCTTTTTGCTTAAAATCTATTCAATTCTACACAAATTCATCAAAAATACTTTCCACAAGCAAATTGTCAAATAGGAAGGAATATGAAAAGTTATTACATCAAAAGTATCTCAAATTAATCTCAAATAACTAGGAAAATAGTGATGAATTTAACCCTATCAGTGATGTAGACTTTTGTACAGCAAATGGAGCAAATGTTGATGCACTTGCTGTGGGGACATATCTTCTACACTTACCTTCCTGATTAATTCTAGAACTAGAAAGCTATTATTATATACTAGTTTTACTTAAAAATATTATCTCACTTGCTTGTAAATTTGCTTGGTTTTCATATAATTTTTAAGAATAAAAGTTATTCTTTTTCATTAAATGATATCCATTTTGTAGTGCAACTTTGATAAATGGTTTGTAAGTTCTAGATATATAAAATCAAGTTCTCAATGTAAATAATAAATGGCCTAGAAAAAATAACCCATCTTACTTATAACATTGTCGTTTAGACCACATAAATGAGAATAGCACTTTTAAGGTAGTTAAGTATAGTGACTTAGGCTTATTTGATTTTGAATAATATGAGACTTGTGAATCTTGCTTGCTAGGAAAAATGACTAAAATCTCTTTTTCTAAGAAAGTGCAAAGGGCTAAGTAATTATTGGAACTAATACATATTGATGTATATGGACTAATGATATTACAAGAAAGAGGGGGTTATCAATACTTCGAACCTTCATTGATGATTATTCTCAATTTGGGTATTTGTATTTAATAAAATACAAATCTAAAGCCTTTGAAAAGTTCAAAGAATTTAGAAATCAAATAGAGAAACAACTTGGTAAGAGTATTGAAACTCTAAGATCCTATAAAGGAGGTGAATACTTAAGCTAAAAGCTTCTAAATTATCTTAAAGATAATGGGATATTATCTTAATAGACTCCACCATATACACCTAAGCATAATATTGTATCTAAATAAAGGAATCAAAATTTATTATATATGGTTCGATCTATAATCACTTTTGCTGATCTACTAAAATTATTTTAGGTATGTGCACTGGAAACTACTGTTTATATTCTAAATAGAGTTCCATAAAAAATGGTTGACACTACCCTATTTGAGCTATTTTATCGTAAAAGACCAAAGCTAACTCACATGAGAATTTGGGGATGCCCTGCTTATGTGAAGATGAAAAAGTTAGACAAATTAGAGAATAAGTTTAAAAACTGTTTATTTGTTGGATATCCAAAAGGATCTCATAGATATTATTTCAATCTCCCTATTGAAAATAAGATGTGTATTTTAAGGCATGTTGTTTTCCTAGAAGTGGAATTCATGCTTAAGGGAGATGGTAGGACCAAAATTGAATTTAGTGAAGTTCAACAAGCTCAAACAAACAACGATCAACTAGTTGATCTCGAATTGATAGGGGCTAAATTGGTTATACTTTGCTTAGTTATTTGAGACTCTTTTATAAGGTAATTTGTGCAATAACTAGTCATATTATTTCATATTTGATATTTTATCCTTGGAAAGGTATTTTGGTCATTATCTCAGGATTTTGGGTAAAACAAAGCAAAACCGTAGCGAAACAGAGCAAAGGCGACGCCGGTTGTAAGGCTGGAACCGACGCAGGCTGCATTCTGGAACATATGCACACAATTCGGAGAAAAATCAGCGAATGAGTAGAGAAACAGAACCAAGGAAACGCCAGCTTTGAAGGACCAAGGCGGCGCCGGTTTGTGGTTTGTCCTTGAGATGGTGCTGCGATCTTTTTACGCGTTTTTTTGGAAATCTGAAGAGTTTTAGCAGTTCCCAACTTCTACTCGGCCAAGAACTTTGTACCTACAAGTTTAGGCACCTCTTAAGCCTATAAATAGATGGAAAACACAAGGGAAAAGGAGAGAATTCATTGATTATCATAGAAAATCACTCAGTCCAAGGAGAATTCTTCAAAGTTCAAGGAGGGTTGTACAAGAAGGTTTTCAAAGGAAGAAGAAGGAAGCTTGTCTATGAGTTCTTTCTTTTACTTTGTTTTTTTTTCTTGAACAATGATATGTTAATTGTTTTATTGTAATTTGACATTGTTTTAGATATTCATGATTTCTAGAGTTATTTGATCTTTTGATTAATTGGTTATTATTCTTGGTATTCAATTACTTATGCTTATTACGAGATTAATTAGTTGATTCTATCCATGGACTTACTGGACCAAAGGGGGTTGATGGGTGTTTCGATTTATTAATTTCATATTCTGTTGGCAATTGACTTGCTGGACCAAAGGGAGTTGATTGTTTAAGAACTGGTAATTGAAGGTTAATTGATGTCCTCCGAGACCAAGGGTTCATTGATTAATTTCATGTTCTAAATTTGCCGAGACCAAGGGAATTTAATTAAAGACTGTGTTTAATGCATCTTTTGGATGAATTAGTTGAGACGGACCAAGTGATTCTAATTTATCTAGAAGATAGAGATTTCATGGATTGATCATCAAAGTGAGTCTACCTTCATCCTTTATGGTGCCAAGAGAATGATTGGTTATGATAATAGTTAAATTCTTTATGATCATGTTTGTTTAAACAATGGCTTGAGTTACATAAATCTACATCCTTGACATATACATATTTTTATTTTCTTTTTAATTTTTCTTTTTATTTGTTTTTCACTTTATCGAGTCGGTTAAACAATAAAAGAAGGGTAATTAATGTCTACTTATTCCTTGAGGATCGACACTTTTTTTAACTCTAAGCTCAGTTAATGATGAGTACGGTTGCTCATATGTGTGATTTGGGTTTAACATTTTAATTTGAACTTGATTGGGAATGTGCTTAGTTTTGTATAATTTTTATACCCAAATCTGAACACATCAAGTTTTTGGCGCCGTTGCCGAGGAACAATAGCATGAAAACTTGGATTTTGTTGATTTAACCATGTAAATATGTAAATATGTAATTATGTAAATATGTACAATTGTTCTTTGCGCAAAAAGGTGCTATCTTTTGTATCTTGTGTATTTATGTATAACTTTGTAACCTAACCTACTAACTTTGACAATGTTTAATTGACTAACTTTTTCTTCTTTTAATTTTTTTTAAATATGAATTTTGGTTATCTAACTTTCTTCTTGTCTTTTATAGGTGTAGGCCGTGGAAAGCAGTGAAGTCATTTTTGTTGTTTGAAATAATTTTTATTTTCATCATTTTGTTTTGTTCTTTTTATCGTATCTTCATTGCATTATTCATCATTACTGGATGTTCATCATTTTTCTTGCATTCAAAAAAAAAAAAAAAACGGAAAGAAAGAAAGAAAAAAACCATTAGTGTATTGATTGGCAAAATTACAAGCTCACATTGATATTTTTGGTGAGACGTCATTAGAAACATTAGTGAATTCTTTTGTTGCCAATACAAATTCATCTGATTAGTGGCATGAAGAATCTTCCCAACGATTGTGCGATCAAAGAAAACACTTAGTTTGTTGAGGAGCATCATAAGTTCATGCAGGCCCATACACTCGAACAAGAGAATCTCCCAGGAAAGGAGAGATGTTATGAGGGACAACTATCCAATGTGGGAAGGGAGATATTCAATTCGTCTCTATGTGCTAATAATCCTAACCTCTCTTTGTCACATGATTTCCTAGGTTCCTCTTTTTTCTCAGAGAATATGGGTCTAAATGATGTTGTGTTAAATTTATCATGCCTCAATGAGTTGGATCTTTCAGTGCTACATCATAAGAAACCCTTTGAGGATGTTGACGAATTTTATCCTTCACCCTAATTTCAAGGAGGTAACTTAGTTTTTATAGACCATGCCTCGAAAATAAAGGATTTTCTTGATCCTATCTGTAAGAACTCAAATACTATGTTTAAAGGGGTATTTTGAATTGTAAAAATTCTTTTGAAGGGTTCATTGGTGATTACAAAGTTGATGCATCCGTTAGCTACCATGTGCACTCATATGTTGAAACAGATATTTATGTATCTAAAGGAATGTTAGAGAATGAGGTTTATGTGTTTGGCTTTGTTGAGACAAATTATTTTCCTGAACATTCCATTTTTCAAAATCGTCCATTCTTTCTACATTTAGTCCGCCTATCTACTACTTTGAGTTTTAATTTCTTTTCAAAAGGTTTAATGAGGAAGCAGAATGAGTAGAAAGAGTTTGTATCATTCTTTGTTGAGTCGCGTCTATTTGCTTTCTTAGGATTGTTAGTTTGTTTTCTTTTATCTTTGTGTGTTTTGATTTTGTTATTATTTCTCGTGTACTTTCTTTTTCCTACTATTTTCTTTGCTTTTGCTTATGTTTCTTTTCTAGTTGTTATGCTTTGGTATTTTCTTTTGTATTTTTTTAGGTACTTTGATAATGCCTCCCTCTTCACGCATTCAGCTCTTGTACGCCACAATGAATGGAAGCTTGTTTTTCCTATCTCTTCTCCTTTATCTTTTTTTTTTTTTGGTCCCATGGTATTGGTTGTTTTGGTTATATTTATTTATTCATTGAGGACAATGTCCAGTTTAAGTGTGGGGGAATGGTTTGATTGACAATTCTTCTATACATATTCTTAGGATACATATTCTTAGGAGCGGGATTTTTCAAAATTTTTCACTAGTTTCTGATTTTTTTGAGATTTCAAGCTGTATTTTTTTTAGTGCATGTCTTTATGATGAATTATAGAGCATATGTTCTAGATCATTGATGGCTTATGCATGACTTTTTGCACTCACTTGGACGAAGTAGTTCTCGATCAAATGCTGTGCATTATTCTTAAACTTGTTTTTCTACTAAAAATTCATAGAGCATTCTAGAACTTACTTGAATACCTCTCGAGGCGAAATAAGAAAGAAAATCATGATTTAACTTAGGGATGACGGTAATAGGCCTTCTTTGGATAGTTTAAGCTTTTCAAGCCTACCTATTGTCATATTATCACTAGTGCCTATTTTGAGCCTAAAATTGTGATCTCTTTCTTTAAAACCCATCACGATATTTTGTCCATTACTTGTGATGAGAGTTTGTGTAATTTTCCAAATCTTTATGTTCTTAAAGGATGAAAGTATATGTATGTTGAGAAAAAATGCAGGGATAGAGATCATGACTTGTTACTTTCAGTCATGGATCAATTACGAGTGGAGCTGGGAAAAGAAAGAAAGTAGAATGGAAGAAAAAAGTTGAAAAAATTTGAGAAAGAAAAGAGTGTTGAGTTGAAAAAGATAAGAAAGAAGAAAAAAAATGAGAGGAAGTGAAAAGAGAAAACAACAAGCTGCTAGGAAGAAAAGTGGGTGAAAAAGAAAAGAATAGCAGCAGTGAAAACAAAAGAGGAGTAAAAGAAGAGAGAACTGAAAAATAATTAGAAAAAAAAAGAGTGAAAAGATCACAAAAGGGATGGTGAGTGAACTGTAAAAGTAAGTTCATATAAAACACTTGACACCATTGCTGGAAAATTGAGTGATCTTGTGAGGAAAAGAGTTAATGATAAGAAGAGGTAAAAGAAAAAAAAAGAACAATGCAGGATTTGCTTGAAGTGCATAAGGGTTGTTATATAAGGTTATGGTTTGATTGATTCTTAGAATAGGAGAGCAAGAAGAGTTGGGAATTATAGGTTTATTTTGGTTACCCTTTTCTTGCTTACTCTCAGTTTTTCTTTGACTTTTGATTTTCATATATCCTTCATTTGCTAAGTCATATTACAAACCTTTAGCCTTACATTACAAGCTTAAAAGTCTTACTTGATCTAAGTAGAATCATGATATGTCTCGGATTAGTGGAGAGAGTGTATGAAAAGTAAGCATATGGAATGCATATTCTTTTTTAACTGACTTCTTTCCAATGGTTTGAGAACATTGTGAAGTATTGAGATGGTTCTACTAAGCCATTTATCACTACACAAGTCTTGCATTGGCTGTGAAAGATTTAGTATAATATGTTTTATGTTCATGAATAAAGAAAGCATTAAAGATATGGTTTTGGAATTGATTGAGTGATTAAAACCTTATGTTTTTTTTTCCCTACTTGTTCTTGATACTTTGCTTGAGGACAAGCAAAGAGGTAAGTGTGGGGGAATATGATAAGGGCTAAATTGGTTATACTTTACTTAGTTATTTGAGACTCTTTTATAAGATAATTTGTGCAATAACTAGTCATATTCTTTCATATTTGAGATTTTACCCTTGGAAAGGTATTTTGGTCATTATCTAAGGATTTTGGGTAAAACAAAGTAAAACCGTTGCGAAACAGAGCAGAGGCGGCGCCGGCTGTAGGGCTGGAACCGGTGCTGACTGCATTCTGGAACATATGCACACAATTCGGAGAAAAATCGGCAAACGAGTGGAGAAATAGAACCAAGGCGGCGCCGGCTCCAAAGGACCAAGGCAGCGCCGGCTGTGGTCTGTCCCTGAGGTGGTGCTGCGATCTTTTTATGCGTTTTTGGAAATCTGAAGAGTTTTGGCAGTTCCCAACTTCTACTCAGCCAAGAACTTTATACCTACGAGTTTAGGCACCTCTTAAGCCTATAAATAGATGGAAAACACAAGGGAAAATGAGAGAATTCATTGATCATCATAGAAAATCACTCAGTCCAAGGAGAATTCTTCAAAGTTCAAGGAGGGTTGTACAAGAAGATTTCAAAGGAAGAAGAAGGAGACTTGTTTATGAGTTCTTTCTTTTACTTTGTTTTCTTTTTCTTGAACAATGATATGTTAATTGTTTTATTGTAATTTGACATTATTTTAGATATTCATGATTTCTAGAGTTATTTGATGTTTTGATTAATTGGTTATTATTCTTGGTATTCAATTGCTTTTGCTTATTACGAGATTAGTTAGTTGATTCTATCCATCGACTTGCTGGACCAAAGGGGGTTGATTGTTTAAGAACTGGTAATTGAAGGTTAATTGATGTCCTTTGAGACCAAGGGTTCATTGATTAATTTCATGTTCTAAATTTGCCGAGACCAAGGGAATTTAATTAAAAATTGTGTTTAATGCATCTTTTGGATGAATTAGTTGAGACGGACCAAGTGATTCTAATTTATCTAGAAGATAGTGGTTTCATGGATTGACCATCAAAGTGAGTCTACATTTATCCTTCATGGTGCCAAAAGAATGATTGGTTATGATAATGGTTAAATTCTTTAAGATCATGTTTGTCTAAACAATGGCTTGAGTTACATAAATCTACATCATTAACAGATATATATTTTTGTTTTCTTTTTAATTTTAATTTTTATTTGTTTTTCACTTTATCGAGTCGGTTAAACAATAAAAGAAGAGTAATTAATGTCTACTTGTTCCTTGAGGATCAACACTTGTTTTAACCCTATGCTCATATGTGTAATTTGGGTTTAACATTTTAATTTGAACTTGATTGAGAATGTGCTTAGTTTTGTATGGTTTTTATACCCAAGTCTGAACGCCATCACGAATCTATTGATAAAAAAGATGAACCATCTAATACACAAGAACCTCGTTAATCAAATGGATATGTGTAGCACTTGAGAGATATGGATTTCTCATCCCTAACCACAATGGCGTATCGCGTATAGAAGAAGATGAACTTACCACTACGAATGAGTTCTGAATAGTCCAGAATCTGACAAATGGCTTGAAGCTATGAAGTCAGAAATAAATTCTATGTATGATAACCAAGTTTGGACTTTAGTTGATCCACTTGAAGGAAAAAAATCCACAGGGTGTAACTGGGTTTTCAAAAAAAAAAACAAAAACAAAAACCATTATGGATGGTAATGTGATTACCTATAAGCATGATTGGCTGTAAAAAATTATCTCCAGAAACAAGATATTGACTATGAAAAAATTTTTTCACCAAGAGCAATGCTAAAATCCTTTAGAATACTCCTAGTACTTGCCACTTATTATGATTATGAGGTCTGGTAAATGGATGCAAAAATAGCTTTCCTAAGTAGAAACGTGACGGAGAAAGTGTACATGATACAACCTGAGGATTACATATCTAATGATAGCACAAACGTTTGCAACTTGCGAATGTCTATTTATGGACTTAAACAACTTTCTAGGAGTTGGAATATCCATTTTGATGAAATAGTTAAAGAATTTAGTTTCATTCAAAATGTGGATAAACCTTGTGTATATAAAAAGGTTCGTGGGAGTGTAATTGTGTTCCTATTACTTTATGTAGATGACATATTGCTAATGGATAATATTTTCTCTACTCTTTAAATAAGTTAAAATGGTGTATTATACTAGTTTCCAATCTGATAATAATGACTATGAGTCATAATCAGGTTACATGTTCAATTTTAGTACTATCATTTGATTTATGAAATCACAGATAGGAAAGAAGTAATGATTGAGAGAGTTCCCACAGTTAAGAACACAGCAAATCTGCTGACTAAAGCACTGCCTTAGAAAAAACACGATAAACATGTTTAGCCATTTAGTGTTTGATATATGAATGATTGGCTCTAATGCAAGTGGAAGTTTGTTAGTGTAATGACCTATAGGTAATCTCTTGTATATTGTATATTGTACATTCATTTAACAAAAAAGACATTCTTTATCCTATAGTTCTTTTTGTTAATATTTCTTGTGTATGTAACTGTTAGATAAAGTCTCAAGTACTACACTGTGTTAAGGAAATCGTGATAGAGATCATGGTGTGAGGATCCTACTACATTGAATAGTCTTTGTACTTAAATTATCCCTAGTCATAGTATTAGCTAGATAGGACATCATTAATGTGCAAAGATTAGACGTGTTACACTTATTGATTTGATCAAATGGTGGCTCTCACATCCGTGAGCATTGTAATATTCAAAGTTAACATGTGGATACTTGTTACTTGAACAAGATCATTGGATAACCTAACTATGAAATAATCACAAGCATAACTATTTAGTAACAGTGATAGAATCTCATTATAGCAAATATGCAAGTATCCTTAGGCTTGAGATCTCCAAGATACTCTGGTTACTGAGTGCTGTTCTTTGATTCTAATCTCTAGAGTCCCTACAAGATCACCTATGGGATAGACATTGGACACAATGTGAAGTAAACGAAAGTAGTTGAGATGGTCAATAAATGATTCACTACTCCCAATAGTAGGAGCGAATATCTCAAGGCCACTTGTAGGAATCATTACTCCAGAAGGGTGGTTGTAAAACTCCACCTAAACCGACCGTAGAATAAGAGGGATGGGATGCATATCATATCATTATGCATAAAATATATCTCTTGAATGATTTTGTGTGCCTTAGAAATGTGGTTTATGGGTTATATGATTTATTTGTGCTTGTTAAGTAAAAAGGGTAAAAAGGTAATTTTACTTAAGGTCGAAATAGGAAGATGGCTTGAGGCTTAGATAAGAAGAAGATTTGGTTGAGAAAACAAGAACAAGATTTATTAAGGTTAAGTGGTTAGAGCTTTGTGATTTAATCTATAAGGTTTTGAGTTTAAATCTCATCACCTAAGTTTTATTCATATTTATCTTACCCAATGTTTGAATTTTTCTTCTTTCTTACATTCCTTAAAGTTAGGAATGTTGTCTTAGGGTCTTAACCATGTGATCTTGTCCTAAAAAGAATTCTAGAAGAATTCTTGTCTTCATTATTTTTGCAAGCCTTGTCCTAACCTCTTTGAATTTGAACTACTCCAAATTTTTTAATTCATTTTTATATCCATAAAATTCTTGGATAATTCCTTACTTGGAATTTCAAAAAATTCCAGGTCTTGTAGGATAGAAGGATGGTCGAAAATATGGAGGAAGAATAGGAAGAGATTTCAATTAAATCACCATAGCTATTACTTCAAGAGCTTCTTCTTGTTGTGGCCAAAAATCAGGAAAATTTTATAGATTTTCTTCATATCTGGTTTTCAAAATTTGCAGCAAGATTTCTCTACCTAATTCTTGCAAAGAACAAACCATCTTATGTGAAGATGAAAGCTGAAACACTTTGAAATTTTGCAGCCTTACAAACTACAGGAAACCAGATTTTTTTCTTTCCCCAGCAAACAATCTATCTTTGAACAAGATCATGGAGACATTCATTAGTGCTCAAAAACACCTGAAACATTCTATTTTCTTCTTCAAGATGGTGGCTGGAAAACCACCAATAATGGACCTTCAAACCCTCCTAAATTCCAGCTGTAAAACCGTTCCAAAGAAGACCAAAAATTCTGCACAAAACCATTTCAAATCCTAGGAGTTCTTTAGCTTAAATTCCAGAATTTTTTTCAGCTTTACCTATTCAATGCTAAGGCTGATTTTCTTCATCAAACTTCACCATGTTTCAGTCATAATGAAGCCATGGATAGAACCCCTCGGCTTCTCCATCTACCTTGATCATTAGGACTCCATTAACATACCTCAAAACACTCCTATCTTCACTCTATTCAAATTTATTCAAACTTCAAATTAAATTCTAGATTTTGTTCCATTAAACACTCACCTAGCTAGATAATAAAACAAGAAATTCCTCTACTATTCCACTACCATTTTCAGCCAGCCCAAAGCTAAAACAACTCTCCATTCTATGATCAAATCATAGCTAGTTCAGCCATACACCATTGAAGGATAAGAAACCTTCCAAGAGCAAACACCATTACCTAATCCTATACCTCAAATATCTCCACTTTTCTCTCAATTTGAATTTTGAAAAAGTTAAAACTCTCTCTCTCTTTCTTAGATAACTGAAAGCCTCCCCTAAGCTAGGTCATTCAGCAATCATTCACACACACACACACGAAATCACTCACTGTCTCTCAATTTCTCTCAAGAACACCAAGAACACACACTAAGCTTCTTCAACTTTTAATCACCTCTATACATCCCAAATCACTCTAAGAACTTTCAAACCAACTAGGATTCGATCCCTACTCATTCCTAGGCCACACTCTATAACAACAAAAATACCAAAGTTGATCTTCTATTTTGATCAAACATATCTTTTCGATCAAAAACAAGAAGAACATCAAGAAGGTAACTTTAAATATCTTGGACCTTTTTCATCTCATCATCACCATTTCAATATCATCCTAATCTCTTTTTCTCTATTTCTCTCTCTCTTGGCCGAATCTTGGATGGCCATTCTTGGACAAATTTCAACCAAGAAAGGACTCTCAAGCACTCAAAGACCTCCATTAATCAAGGCAATACCTTTATCTAACGTTCATCAAATCAAGTATTTCTCTCTTGATATTCTCTTTAAATTCTCAAACTCAAGACTCTTAGATGATGGATTTTATAGATTGATAGAATAATGTGGGGTTAAAGATATGTGTGGGTGAACGAAATGGATCTAAGACATGAGAATTGGAATGAATGTTGTGACTTATGGATTATGCTTTAGGACCACCATATGTTCACTATGATTAAGAGTTTTATGGATGTTTTGATGTATGATAGTCATTATGCCACCATTGTTGATTAGGCCTTCATGATATTATTTTTGAATAAATTCATAGATAATATTATGCCTAGTAGAATATTATCCTTGTTATGATATATGTTAATTCAAGTCTATTTTTGGATAGATTGACATGTTATTTGTTGGATCCATGTGTGTATGAATATGTATATGGATTTTCTCTAACAATAAAATTATTGTAAGAACTACCTTTATTATTTTTAGAATTATTCTTGCTATCATTATTATTATTAGTATAATTAATATTATTATTTTATTTAATTTACTAAATTCCAAAAACACTAAGTAGTTTCAAAATTGAAGATTATTTAAAATATTATTATTTTATTGGATAAATAAATAGAATATTTTTATTAAATATAAATAATATTATATTGGAATTAATTATTATCAAATGTCTTTTATATTCATATTATTATTAGTCAGCCTTACTAAAACTTTTATTTGCACTCATAAATATTATTTATATTGGAATAATTTATTTATTATTAAAATTAAGTATAATTTATTATTAATATTACTTATTATTTATTACCAATATTATTTAAGATTTATTATTGATAATACTCATTATTTATTACTAATTTAATTTTCTATCAATATTACTAATTATTTATTATTTGCTAATAAATAGTTAATAATATTATTTATTATTTATTTATAACACCTATTTATTTTAACTTATAAAATTAATTTTATTTTATAAAATACTTTATCAACTAGTGTTAAAGCTTACGACATTGTTGTCATAGTTAGATGTTGGTGTAGCTAGTTGACCGAAGAGTTATTTATTTAAGGTAAGTGTTGTCTGGATGTTGGACTTATACCATGTATTTACCCCAGGCAGGGTTAGGTTGCGTTGAATTACCTTGGAAGGCTTTTGTACCTTAAAAGAGCAAAAGATCGGGTAAGTTCCTGTATAAAGCTGTTTGAAGATCGAAGTTACCTTCGCAAGTCAAACACCGTGTATAGGAGAATTTGTACTGTAAATGCAATTATGGACAATTTTCTTTTTCTTTTCAGTCAAACAAACCATTTAAAGTGGAACAAGCAATTTTATAGAAAATGCTAAACTTTTCCTAAAAATCAACTTTTACAAAAATTTTAGAAACCATAATTGTTATTTCAAAGAGAATCATTGTGTGATCTTTCTTTTCCCAAGTGGGATAAACACAACGTTGAGTACTCAATAAGGGTAGACTACTAGGACTAGTCTTTGAAGGGTTGGGGTAAGTCTCTCAGTAGGTGGCTACTTCTAAGGGGTGAGTCCTTCTCGGATAGGATGCCAGTCTTATAGGTCGTATCGGTCCGAGCTAGCAAGTTCAATTAAGTGGATTGTATATTTCTCTGGAATAGACAACCGGTAAGTTTGGGTATAGAGATGGGGGAGTATCTCACCTGATAGGTCGTACACCTACCTTGTGTCAGTATGCACAAAGTGTGGCATCCTGAACGTTCTTTTGTCAATGTGCACAAAGTATGGTACCATGGCTACCTCTTTTGAGTGGTTGCATTTATTGTATAGATGCATGATTTGAAAGGAAAACACCACTCTTCATTTGCGAAGTTTATTTGAGGTTTGCCAGCACTTTCTTTTATGAAATTTTCTCGACTTGCATACATGAACTGTTTTACCTAAAACACTCAAAGCACACGTGGGTTTACTAAGATTTATGTCTTACTACCTTTTATATTATGCTTTCAGGTCGGTCCTGCTGTGAAGGTTATTGATTAGAGATTACCTTTATTTTGAAGACTTGTTTCTTTTCCTATGTATTTCATTCGAGAGACTTTAGCAAGTAATCATTTATTTTTGGAAATTGTTAATGTATTTTTTTGGGTTGTAATAAATTTAATTTTGAATTATTTCTAATTTTGAATTATTTCTTTCCTTTCTTTTGTAAGTCTTAGTTATAAAGACTCCTTGTCCTGTGGATAGGGCGACATCCCCATCTCTAAACAAGGTTAGGCAATTATTGATAGTATTTGCCTTATTTCATTAAGATTAAACTTTTTTGACTAATCTAGGTTGTTTATTCTATAAGATGGTTAGAATGGATAGAATTGCGAGGAAGGGGCAACAATGACATCCACCAATCCCTATCTACCTGGAAGACTTACCAGTGCCACAACTTACATTGCAACCCGCATCTCAACCAGTCATGCCTTTGGAGGAAAGCACTGATGATGAGGTTCAGATTATGAAGCCACCCCCTATACCTGTAATAGACTTACTTACTAATAGTGAGGATGAGGATATTGACATGGAGTATGTCCCAAGCTCACCTAACCCTGTGATTAATTAACTACAGATAGTGATGATCTAAGAGAGATAGATTATGAATCTCCATCTAGACTTTCTTTTGTACCCCTACCCAACCATGTTGAAATTGGGGAGAGTTTTAGGAGACCCGAGAAGGAACCAATGGACTATGGGTTTGTGAATGGCGCAAGGACAGACCTTTCTAAAAATACTGGAGGATTGTTGTATAATGCTGACACCAAAGATTCTGATGAGGATTAGGGGCTAAGTTTTGCCATGCTTAGGAAGTTGTTATTTACTATTTGCAATAAACTCCTATGCTAGGGGTTCATTTATGTTTAATGTTTTATTTCAAAACTTATGCAAATAAGAGTACCTTGGTGTACTCTAATATTGAAAATTGCTATTATTTATGTAAAGCTTGAATCTGTTTTGCTTTTACGTAAGTCTGAATGTGGATGCATGCTCGATTTAAATATTTTGAACTTGGATGCATAACTCATTATTTGGGGACAATGGTTTAGAATGACAAAGCGTTGCGTAATAGTATCTAGCAAAGGTTTTAGAAGCGGAACTTGTGACTCTGGAATATGATGCTACTCAATTTTTGTCGCCAAATTAGGGGAATGAGAATGAACCTGAGTAGGAAGTGGGATCTGAAGAGCCTGCCAGTGTGACCATGGAGAGGTTTCTATCTGAAAGATGACAGAGATACTACAAATCCTATCTGAATGAGGAACCTAAAGAGGGAAGATGAAGTTTTGGAGAGGTTTCTAAAGTTTCAACCTCCCACCTTCTTAGGAGAAGCCGAACAAGACCAGAAAGTGGAGCAGTAGGTAGAGCAGATGGAGGACATCTTTGCCACACTCCAATTCATTGAGAAATGTATGGTAAACTTTATTACATTTAGGTTGACAGGCCCAACTTGGGCATGGTGGTAGCGAGTCCAAGAAGATTGGGAATTAATAGATCAAGACTGGACGTGCGCCAATTTTGTAGAGGTATTCAGAGCAGAATATATCTCTCAGTGGATAGTGGAGTAAAGGGAGGACGAATTCCAAAATCTGAAGTAAGAGAGCATGACTGTGGCTCAATATGCTGCTCATTTTACCCAGTTGTCAAAGTGTTGTAAGAGGCTGGTAGATACCGAGCAGAACTGAACTAGGTAATTTGTCAAGGGATTGAGGCAAGAACTGAGAAGGACTTTAGCACCTTCTCTACTGACGACTTATTCGGCGGCAGCAGTCGCAGTGACCTGGACAGAAAATCAGGATCGAAATAGAATGGTACCAAAACTGTTCTCTAAGGTACCTACCGAGACCCTTTTAGAGGCAGTAAACTAATAAGTGACCTGCCTACCAACAATGGCAGAACCGAGAAAAGCAAGCACGAACGACACTAATTGGTTCTACACAGAATCTCCTATCGTGTCGACATTGCTGGAAGAAGGGTCATGTTGAGAAGAACTGTTGGTTTAAGGGAGCTGAACAGAAATGCTACAGTGCGGAGATCTGATGCATTTATGAAATGCCTACCCAAAACTCCTTCGAATCTGGCAAGGAAACTTGTCCCAGACCGCGGAAGCCAATCAAGGCAATACTGTGGGAGCCTTCGGAAGTGGAACTCGGAAGTTGGAAGTGAAAGCAAAGGTTTTCGCTTTTAATCGAGAGGAAGTTAGAACAGATGCAGCGGTGGTGGAAGGTACGTTTACTATCCAAGGTTATTCAGTTAATGCATTGACAGACCCTGGATCTACCCATTCTTATTTAAACAAGAATTGTGTATATCATTTGGGTTGGGATGGAATAGAACTACCTTTTACCTTATTGGAAAGTATGCTTTTGGAAAAAATGGTGCAAGAAAATTGGTATGTGCAGAATTGTAAGATTGAAGTGGGAAAAGAGAGCTTAGAGGGAGACTTGGTAGTTTTAGCTATTGACTACTACACCCTATTTTTGGGTATGGATTGGTTAGCTGAACATGGAGCTAAAGTAGACTATAAGAATAAGTCTGTCCAGTTCATTAGACCTAGATGTGATGTATTGAAATTCAATGGTAAGCAAGTAAAAGAGTTGAAGTTTTTTATAGCTGAAGCAAAAGCCCGGAAGTTATTGAAGCAAGGATGCCAAGGATATTTAGCTTATGTGATAAATAAGCAAAAGGATCAGTGCACCCTAAAATATACTTAGGTAGTAAAAGATTTTTCCGATGTATTTCCCACATAACTCACTTCTCTTCCTCCTACCCAAAAAGTTGAGTTCACAATAGATCTAATTCTAGGAATGTAACTTCTATCCCGAATCCCATATCGGATGGCACCAGCGGAATTGAAGAAACTAAAGGAGCATGTAGCAAAATTAGTGAAGCAGGGTTACATAAAACCTAGCACGCCATGTTAGGGAGCTCTAATGCTATTTGTGAAGAAGAAAGATAGGACCTTAAGGCTATGCATCAATTATTGGGGGTTGTATAATTTGATTATCAAGAGTAAATATCCCCTACCATTAATTGATGAGTTGTTTGACAAGTTGCAAGGCTCCAGTTGTTATTCCAAACTAAATTTGAGATAGGGATATTATCAAGTGTGGATAAAGGAGAAGGAAATTCCCAAAATGGCCTTCAACACAAGATATGGTCACTATGACTTCGTAGTAATGCTTTTTGGAGTGACTAATGTACCAGCGGTGCTTATGGATTTGATGCATCGTGTTTTCATCGACGATATATTTATATACTCCAAGAGTCCAGAGAATCATACAAAGCATTTTAAGTTGGTTTTGGAAAAGTTAAGAGAGTACAAGCTTTATGCCAAATTTAGCAAGTGTGAATTTTGGTTAGACAGTGTGTCATTCCTTGGATATATGGTGACCAAGGATGGAATCAAGGTGGACCCAGCAAAAGTTGAAGCGATTTCGGGCTGGAAGCAACCGGAGAACATTATTGAGATTAAAAGCTTCTTGGGATTGGTTGGCTATTATAGGCGGTTTATTAAAGGATTCTCAACCCTAACATCACCTATGACCCCGATTATTGAGAAATGACATACCCTTTGTCTAGAATGAGAAATGCGAGAAGAGTTTTCAAGAGTTGAAGTAGAGGTTAATGACGGCTCCAGTGCTAAGTTTGCCAAAGGGAGATAGACCCTACACTATGTATATTGATGCTTCTAAGAAAGGTTTAGGAGCAGTATTGATGTAGGATAGGAAGGTAATAGCCTATGCCTCTCAGAAGTTGAAGCCTCACGAAGTCAAATAACCGACGCATGATTTGGAGCTAGCTACCATTATATTTGGTTTGAAGAAATGGTAGCATTACTTGTATGGAGCTGAGTATGAGGTGTTCATAGATCACAAGAGTCTAAAATATATTTTTACCCAGAAGGACTTGAATTTGAGGCAGTGAAGATGGATGGAATTTTTGGAGGAATATCGCCGTCCTATCAACTACCACATCGAAAAGGCTAATATTGTTGTGGATACCTTAAGTCATAAAGTCAAAATGGCCAAACTAAGGGTGCAAGAAATTCAAGTAGTCTAAGAGGTATTGGATAGAAGGTTAGAAGTGCAAGAAGAGAGGATTATCATCAGTAATATGAGATTGATACTAGATTTAAGGCAGGAAATCATCAAAGCACAGCAAAGCAATAAGGAGTTTCAACTTTTCAAGGACAAAGAACTTAAACAGCAAGCCAGTGATTTTTGGTAGGACAAGATGAGAGTGATGTATTTCTGAGATCCTTTGTGTGTACTTGATGAGCAACAGCTGAATAATAAAATTTTGGAAGAGACGCATAAGAACAAGTACGCTATTCATCCAAGAGAAGTAAAAATGTATCATGATTTGAAGAAGGCTTATTGGTTGCTTAGAATAAAGAAGGACATGGTGAAGTATGTCTTCATGTGTCTGACTTATCAGAAAGTTAGGCCGGAGTACAAAAAGTCAGTAGGATTGTTGCAACCTTTACTGATATCGAAGTGGAAATGGGAAGAGATGACCATGGACTTCGTTACTGGACTCCTTATGGCAATGACCCAAAAGGATACCTTATGGGTAGTGGTAGATAGAAAGACTAAGTCAGCGCATCTTATACCAGTGAACATAAAGGATTCAATGGAGAAGTTAGCTCAAACATATATGCAGGAGATAGTCAGATTGCCTAGAGCACCTTCGAGTATCGTGTCCGACCGAGACCCAAGGTTTACATCCCAATTTTGTGGTAAATTCCAAGAATTGATGAGTTCTAATCTGAAGTTCAGTACGATGACAACCCGCAAATCTATAGACATTCGAAAAGGGTTATTCGGATATTAGAAGATATGTTAAGAGCATGCGTATCTGATTTTGGGGATAAGTGGATTGATTGTGTACCATATGTGGAATTGGCTTACAATAATAGCTACCAATCTTCGATTAGAATGGCCCCATATGAAATGTTGTACTGGAGTTGGTCGGAAGACGGCCATATAAGTAAGTTTGGAGAAGTATGCATTCAGGAAATGTTAGATAATGTGAAGCTGATAAGAGAAATGTTGAAAGTGGCTCAAGGCCGATAGAAAAGTTATGTGGATAATAGGTGAAGGGAGTTGGAATTTTAGGTAGGAGACAGTGTGTTTTTAAGGTTGACTTTGAGTAGAGGAATTTTGAAGCATTTAAAAGGTGGAAAGCTGAATTTGAGATATTTGAGACCGTTCCCCATAATGGAAAGAATTGGACTAGTAGCGTATCGACTGGATTTGCCGGATGGTTTAATAGGAATACATGATGTATTCCATGTGTCTCAGTTGAAGAAGTACAATGCCGACCCTGGACATATTTTGAATGATGAACCATTTGTTTTGCAACCTGACTTGAGCTACGTTGAGAAACCGATTAAAATTTTAGACTGAAGTATCAAAACTCTCTGGAATAAGCAAATTCCTATAATGAAGGTACATTGGGAGCATCATGGCACTTAAGATACCACGTGGGAAACGGAAGAATGGGGGAAGCAAAAATACCCCGACATAAGATAAAGGTACACCTAAATTTCTAGACGAAATTCTTCTAAGGAGGGGAGGATGTAAAACCTCACATAATCCTACCCAAGAGTAAGAGGGATGGGATGCATATCATATCATAATGCATAAAATATATCTTTTAAATGATTTTGTGTGCCTTGGAATTGTGCTTTATGGGTTATATGATTTATTTGTACTTATTGAGTAGAAAATGTAAAAAGGTAATTTTACTAGAGGTCAAAATAGGAAGATGAATTGAGGCTTAGATAAGAAGATTTGGTAGAGAAAATAAAAACAAGATTTAATGTGGTTAAGTAGTTAGAACTTTGTGATTTAATCTCTAAGGTCTTGAGTTCAAATCCCATTACCTAAGTTTTATTCATATTTATCTTAACCAATGTTTGAACTTTCTTCTTTAGGGAAGGCACAATGGTAATCTCTTAACCATCTGATCTTGTCCTAAAAAAATTCTAGAATAATTCTTGTCTCCAATATTTTTGCAAGCCTTGTCCTAACCTATTTGAATTTAAACTACTCCTAATTCTTTAATTCATTTTTATATCCATAAAATTCTTAGATAAGTCCTAGCTTGGAATTCCAAAAAATTCTAGCTCTTCTAGGATAGGAGGTTGGCCGAAAATATGGAGGAAGAATAGGAAGAGGTTTCAATTAAATCACCATAGCTATTTCTTCAAGAAATTCATATTCTTCTTATTCTTGTTTTGGTTAAAATATGGAAAATTTTCTAGATTTTCTTCATGGCTGGTTTTCAAAATTTGCTGCAAGCTTTCTCTACCTAATTCATGCAAAGCACCAACCATCTTGTGTGAAGATGAAAACTGAAACACTTTGGAATTTCACATCCTTACAAACTATACCAAACCAGAAATTTTTTTTTTCCCAACAAACAAGCAATCTTTGAATATGATCACGGAGCCATTTGTTAGTGCTCAAGAACACCTGAAACTTTCTCATTTCTTCTTCAAGATGGTGGCTGGAAAACCACTAATAATGGACCTTGAAACACCCCTAAATTCCACCTGCAAAACTGTTCCAAAGAAGACCAAAAATTCTGCACAAAACCATTTCAAATCCTAAGAGTTTTTAGCTTAAATTCCAGAATTTTTTCCAGCTTTACCTATTCAATGCTAAGGCTGATTTTCATCATCAAACTTCACCACGTTTTGGCCATAATGCATCCATGGACAGAACCCCTTGGCTTCTCCATCTACCTTGATCATTAGGACTCCATTTTCACACCTCAAAATACTACTATCTTCACTCCATTCAAATTTATTCAAACTTCAAATTAAATTTCAAATTTTTGTTCTATTAAACACTTACCTAGCTAGATAATAAAACCAGATATTCGTTTGGTATTCCACAGCTATTTTCGGCCAGCCTAAAGCTGAAACAACTTTCTATTTCATGGTCAAATCATAGCTAGTTCAACCATACAACATTGAAGGACAATAAACCTTCCAAGAGCAAATACCATTACACAATCCTATACCTCAAACATCTCCACTTTTCTCTCAATTTGAATTTTGAAAATGCTGAAACTCTCTCTCTCCTTCTTGGATAACTGAAAGCCTCCCCTAAGGTAGGCCATTCGGCAATCATTCACACACACACACGAAATCACTCACACTCTCTCAATTTCTCTCAAAAACACCAAGAACACATACTATGCTTCTTCAATTTTTAATCACCTCTATATATCCCAAATCACTCCAAGAACCTTCAAATCAACTAGGATTCAGTCCCTACTCATTCCTAGGCCACTCTATAACATCAAAAACACCAAAGTTGATCTTCCATTTGGATCAAACACACCTTTTCGGTCAAAAACAAGAAGAACATCAAGAAGGTAACTTTAAACACCTTAGACCTTCTTCATCTTATCATCACCATTTCAATATCATCCTAATCTCTTTCTCTCTCTCTCTCTCTCTTGGCCAAATCTTGGATGGCCATTCTTAGACAAATTTCAACCAAGGAAGGACTTTCAAGCTCTCACGGGCCTCTATTGAGCAAGGCGATACCTTCATCTAACGTTCATCAAATCAAGTATATCTCTCTTGATATTCTCTTTAAATTCTCAAACTCAAGACTCTTAGATGATGGATTTGATAGGTTGATAGAATAATCTCGGGTTGAAGATACATATGTTGGTGAAGGGAATAGATTTAGGATATGAGAATTGGAATGAATGTTGTGACTTATGGATTATGCTTTAAGATCACTATATGTTCATTATGATTAAGAGCTTTATGGATGTTTTGATGTATGATAGTCATTATGCAACCATTGTTGATTAGGCCTTCATGATATTATTTTTCAATAAATCCATAGATAATATTATGCCTAGTAGAAAATCATCCTTGTTGTATGAATTTGTATATGGATTTTCTCTAGCAATAAAATTATTGTAAGAACTACCTTTATTATTTTTAAAATTATTCTAGCTATCATTATTATTATTATTATTTTATTTAATTTACTAAATTCAAAAAACACTAAGTAATTTCGAAGTTGAAGATTATTTAAAATATTATTGTTTTATTAGATAAATAAATAGAATATGTTTATTAAATATAAATAATAATATATTAGAATTAATTAATATCAAATGTCTTTTATATTCATATTATTATTAGTTAGCCTTATTAAAACTTTTATTTACCCTCATAAATATTATTTATATTGGAATAATTTATTTATTATTAATTTTATTTGTTATTTGTTATTTATTATTTATTATTAAAATTATGTATAATTTATTATTAATATTACTTATTATTTATAGTAATATTATTTATTACAAAATTATTTAAGATTTAGTATTGATAATTCTCATTATTTATTGCTAATTTCATCTATTATCAATATTACTCATTATTTATTATTCGTTAATAAATAGTTAATATTATAATTTATTATTTGTTATTTATTTATAACACCTATTTATTTTAACTTATCAAATTAATTTTATTTTATAAAATACTTTATCAACTAATGTTATATTAATTAATTGAAAGATAAAGAATGCCTTATATTAATAAATGTGCCATATACAATATACACGTGATTGTCTCTAGGGCATAACACTGGCAAGAACTGTGTCTTGTAGTCAACTAATGTCGAATATAATCTTTTCTTAAAAAATAATTTCAAACAATTGTCCCTATCAGTTCTCAAAGCATTAATAGGATATCTACTTTGCTTCTCCACATAAATTTTGAAACTTCTAAATATATTACAAGCCTTAGATTTATTTCCCAAAACATATACTCAATTCTTTTTATTAAAATCATCAATAAAAGTGACAAAATATTTTTTTGCCACTAAAAAAAGGAACCTCCACAAGACATAAATTGGAATAACATAATATTATGGGTGAATTTTCTCTCCAAACTTCTTCATTCTCAAAGAAAAAAAAAAACCTATATTTCTTTCCAACAATTCCAAACTCATAACTATTATTACTAAAATTAAGTGATGCAAAACCCAAAATAATAATTTTCTTCACAAGTAAATTCAAACTAACAAATTCAAGTATCCAAACTGCATACACTACAACTAGTGATCATTAAATGCTATAGAACTAAAGTAAGGTAAACAACTAGAATTTAAAGGGAGATGAAACATTCTATTAGCATTCATATTTACTTTTATAATTTGTTCTTTACATGAGTCACTTACTATGGAAATTCTACCAATGAAATTAATATTGTGCTCCTTTTCAAATAGTTGTCCAATAGTCAATAAATTATGATGAAGACTTGGTAAATAGAAAACATCTAAAACAAAATTAGAAGACCAATCTTTCAAAGTAATAACAACTTTTTTTCCTTTCTAAGAACAAGCACTTTTGCATTATTTTGAAGTTTCATTGTACTTTGAATTGATGCACTTAATTCTGAAAATATAGTCTTATCTCTATGCATAAGATCACTGCATCCAAAATTTAAAATCTATTCATTACTTTTACTTTCACCAATCCCTAAAAAAAAATAAATAATAAAGCCTCCAAATAATATATATTAGTTTCTGCAAATTTTGCTTGTGTTATGTCATGTATTCCTTTTTAATTTTACCCTCCTTCTCAAAGTGCCTAAATTTAGTACGTATTTGTGTCACATTTTCATTTTTAATTTTACATTCTCAAAGTGTTTAAATTTAGTTTGTATTTGTGTCATGTGCTCATCATTTTTAATTTTACATTCTCAAAAGGCCTAAATTTAGTCTGTGTTTGTGTTATGTGCCTCTTTTTTATTTTCCAATCCTTCTCAAATGTTCAACTTATAGGGGTAAAATTCATCTATATTTTCCTAGTTATTTCATGGTGTTTTGTGATACATTTGTTATAATAACCAGGCATATACCTTCATATTTGATATTTTATCCTTGGAAAGGCGCTTCAAAAATTTATTACAGAAAATGTTGAAAAAATGACAAAACCGTCTCTGTTAGTGCATGGCTGACGCCGGTCTTAACCCACAGAGCCGGCACAACCCCGATCTGGAATATTGGAAAATTTTGCAAAAAAAAAAAAATAATAAAAAAAAAACAGAGCACATTGAGCCAACCAGGGCACGACCAGTGCCAGCTGTGACCCTCCAAGCCGGCTCCGGCTCTACTCTGTGTAACATCAATGAGCTTTCCAATTTTTCCACGGATTTGGTAATTTCCAAGAGTTTTGGTATTTTTCAATCTCTACTTGGCCCAAAACTCTTAGGAAATGAATTTTAGCTTCTTAGAAGCCTATTTAAACAAGGAAAAAACAAGCGAAGAGGAGGAATTCAAGGATCAAATATGGAAATCACTCATAAAATGAGGAATTCATCATATCAAAGAGCATTGTTCAAGAGAGAAGAAGGTGGCTTGTCAATGAGTTCTTTCTTTTACCTTTGTTTTCTTTTTCTAGAATAATGATCTATTCAATATTTTCAATGTAATTTGACAATATTTTGGGATTCATGATTTTTGTATTAATTTAGCTATTTGATCATTTTTTTTTTAATAATCATTCTTGGTATTTGATTGTATGTGATTATAGAAGAATTAATGAAGTTTAATTTTCTTCTAATTAACTTATGAAAAGACGTTAGGAGTTTATTTAATTTTATTGATTTCATATTTGTTATTTCTTAATGGACTTGGGAAATAAAGTTAAGACTAAAGAACTTAAGTGATTAAAGACTAGTTAATTTCGCCTAGTGCATTGGGTTATTGACTAATTTCATGTTTAGAAGGAATTGTGTTTAATGCATCTTTCGGTTATATTGGTTTGATTGGGAAATCTGCTAATTTAATCAGGAGATAGTGATTTCACAGATTTGGAAAGAAATGGAGTCTATATAAGTGAATTCCTGACTTGGGAAATGGTTGAACTTTACTTTAAATTCCTTCATGATGCCAAGATGATGATTAATTGAGATAGTTAAATGATTTATTGTCACGTCTTCTAGGATTATTATCTAAATTGCATATTTCTACATCCTTGAGTTGTATATATTTCTTTATTTTACTTTTTATTACCTTATCGCTTTATTTTGACCGGTTAAACAATGAATAAAAAGTGACTAGCGTGTACTTGTTCTTTTGAGGATCGTTACTCTCTAATTCCCTATACTATACTCATGGTGAATATACTTGCTTGTATGTGTATTTTGTGATTAATGTTTTAATTTAAACTTGACATAGGGATGGATTTAAATTTGATGATTTTTATACACCTAAATTTACGCATTAAGTTTTTGGTGCCGTTGCCAAAGAACAACATCGTGAAAGCTTGGATTTTGTTGATTTAATCATGTTTATATGTCTATATGTGAATATGTGAATATATATATATATATTTGTTCCTTGTAGGAATAGGTACCATATTTTATTTTCTTGTATATTTGTAATTTAATGTCCCAACATGTTGTAATTGCTTTTAGCTTAATGTGTGAATATGTACTAACTATCTAAACTGGAAATTCTATAATCTCACTACCTTCTGTTTATGTAGACCTTGCCCTTGGTTTATGACCCAACGATCCAAAGCCAATATAGTATTTCTTCATCTTGAGATTGAGAGAACCCTAACCAAGGTCTGAAAGGTTGTAAGTGAAAGGGTAAGAAAAGACATGGAGGTTAACCAACTCAACAATGGTCGTAATAGCAGTAATGGTAGGCAAACTATGGATGACTTTGTAAAACTTGCAATCTTAGGTACGGGCTCGAGTATCACGAGGCCTAGGATAGAGGCTAACAATTTCGAAATAAAGCCCAACATAATTCAAATGATCCAAAACATGGTCCAATTTGGTGGGTTACTTGAGGAAGATCTTAATGGCCACTTTGTGAGTTTTTTGGAAATCTGTAACATTTTAAAAATGAATGGAATTTCTATGGATGCCATTAAACTAAGGCCTTTTCCTTTTTCCTTGAGAGATAGAGCAAAATTATGGTTAAAATCTTTGCTAACTGGATCTATTACTACTTGGAATGTTTTAGTTGAAAAATTTTTGGCCAAATATTTTCCCACAACTAGAACCTTAAAACTAAGGACTGATATTTTTGCCTTCCAACAATTAGAGTTTGAAAACCTTTATGAGTGTTGGGAGAGGTTTAAGGAAATGCTTAGAAAGTGTCCTCATCACGGATTTGAGTTGGGTATGCAAATGAAAATCCTTCACAGTGGGTTGAGCTTTGCTACTAGTTGATGCATTTGTAAGAGGCTCCATTAATTCTAAAATCCTGGAGGAGGTATTTAATTTTATTGAAAATTTGGCTACAAACTATTAGTGTTGTGCCCTAGAGGCAATCACTTTTGCTTTGTATATGACATATTTGTTTATAATACAAGCATTATTTATCTTTCAGTTTATTTTCTTTACTTTCATGTAAAATAACCGTTAATAAAGTCCCTAGTACAACACTGTGTCAATGAAATCATGATAGAGATCATGATGTGAGATTCCTATTACATCGTATTATGTTAGTACTTAAATAATCCCTAGTCGTAGTATTAATGAGATAGGACATCAGTAATGTGTTAAGATTAGCACATGTTAGACTTCCTGATCTGATCAGGCGGTGGTTCTCATATCCATGAGTATTGAGATACTCAAAGTTAACATGTGAATGCTTGTTAATAGAACAAGTGCATTGGAAGACCCGACTATGAGATAATCACATGGATAACTATGTAGTGCCATTGATAGAATCTCGTTATAGCAAACGTGCAAGTATCTGTAGACTTGAGATCTCTAAGGTACTTTATTTGAGCATTGTACTTTCATTCTAATCTCTAGAGCTAGATCGAGGGCTACATATGGGATGGATATTGGGTATAATGTAAGGTAAACAAAAGTAATTGAGATGGTCAATAAAGGATTCACCACTCTTAATAGTAGAGCGAACATCTCACGACTACTTGTTAGAATTACTATTTGTGAAATCCTTGGCCAATGTAATTATGTATTGGAAATAATTCTGATTAAAACACATGTAGAGTAGTGGATTCCTGGTATAAATACTAATATATTCGGGCAAGAATTAATATATATTTGGGGGGGGAGTTGGTGCTGATTCCGTACTCCAAATTGAATGAGATATTGTATGGTGAAAGGAATTCATTGCATTGTAGTTTGTTATTGAAGGGTTCATATCAAGCCACTTGACTTCCTGGACTCTTGGGCGGTCATGGTGTGTTGCTAGATACTACTCATGATCTGCAGAATATGGGTTTATTAATTGATGAATTAATAAACCAATCTTGATTAGAATTAATAGGTTAACTCTAAATTATTAAGGATTATTAATCTCAATGACGTTTGTATTAATTCATATTCACTACCAATAGACTAGGAAATCTAATAGGTCACACAGAATAGACGATTATGTATTCGAGATGTTATATGATAATATTGTGGGATTAATTGTAAGAAGTAGAAGTTTTTTTGGTCAAATTATAATTGGATATAATTTTTGGGTCAAATTGTAATTGTGATAACTTGTAGGTTCTAATTACAATTAAAGAAATCTAATTCTTTTAGAATTCCTAAGATGTGTGACTTGCGTTGTTTTCTGTTTATTTTCCCTGAAGAATAAGCTGGTTTTTGTTTAAAAAAAAAAAAGCAACATAGAGAAACATTGTTCTCTCTGAAAACAGACAAATGACTCTCTTCTTCTGTTCTCTGTGATCTTACCCTAGCCGCCATTCTTTCTCTACTAGCACAGAAGCTGTGTTCCAGCATTCTTCAGAGCATACCTCGTGTGGATTACAATTAGAGTCAATCTCATATTGAGATCGAAGAGTCGAGATAACCTTCATGCACGTGAAGGAATTTTTGAACGATAGAGGTAAACCCGTGCTTGTTCTTTTGCCTATTTAAATCATACGCATGTGATCTTGTGATGGGATCTCTATTTTTTTTGTTGTGCTAAATGCTATTGCGTTAGTGAAATCCCTTAAGTGGTATCAGAGACTACTTGCTTGTGATTTTAACGGGTTCAATTTATCCTATGAAATTGTTTCGAATAAGATTCTGGGCATTATTTGTCACTTTGTTTTGAGACTGTGAGGATGTTTCACGATTGATCATGGTTTCTGAAAATTGTTTTCGTTTGATTTTCTTACCTATGTCTGAAATTGTTTCACACATATAGTTAGATTATAGAAAATTATTTCTGTAATTCGTTTACTTTGAAATTGTTTCTATTCTGGGTCATAATTCTTGCAAAGAAAATGTTTTTCTGCGTTTGTTTTTGTAACTGAAAAAATGAAAATTATTTTCCTGAAACTGTCTTGTTTCCTAAATAAATTTTGATTTGTTCTGGTTTTGTTTCACTGGAAAAGGATTTCAATCAAATTCATAGAAACGAAAAAGGGATTTGAATGTATGAGAATTGTTCTTTGAAGTTGTACTAGAAGCCTTATATGGTACAACATCCTGGAATGGTAGAGCTTCCCCCTGATGAGGAGGAGCTGGAGGAGAAGCCTACTCGACCTCGCACCCGTGCAATTGATTCTCATTCTAGTGCTGCTTTCGAGGTATGAGTAGAAGGCCAACTGGAGAGCCAAATGACCATCCTCCTCCAACTACAAGACTCTATTGCTGACCTCCATCACTGTTAAGATTTTCACGAGCATAAATTGGCTACTTTGATCCAGCAATCCACTAGTGCATCTACAAGTAGAGCTGCCAGTGATGATGATGAATCTAAGGACTCTTGATTTACTACTTGCACTTGTATTTTATTTTATTTTCTATCATTTTCCTTCTATTTATTTTTTCTTTGAATTTTAATGACCTTTTTTAGTTTTAGTTGTCTTTTCTTTTATTTTTTTTTTACTTTTTCGTTTTCTAGATTTATGTTTTTTCTTATTTTTGTTTCTTTTGAGTTAGGTACCCTTGTGACTTCTCTAATGACTCCTTGTGGCGGATTCACACATGTTGGAACTAATTCGCAATGAAAGTATTTTCTTTTCTCTATTCTTCCTCTTTTATTTATTTTGGTCATTTGGCTTTGCTTTTATTGATATATTTTTTTCTATTGAAGACAATGTTCAGTTTAAGTGTGGGGAGAGAATAGCATTAAAGATATTTTCCATATACATCATATACATTGTACATTGTGCTAAATTTTTCAATTTTTTTTTTGGGTGGTTTTCTATTGTTTAGCAAGGTTGTAATTCTCTTTCTTCTTTGGATATGAGTTTTGTCATTCATTGGTGGATTTTTATTACAATGGTTTATCGAAAAAGATATTGTTAAATACATGAGAATTTGGATTAATCATGTTTATGCATTTGTGTTTGAATATTATTTGACTCATCTAATTTGAATATGAAGGATATGATGAATGTGGAAAGAGTTGTTGACTAACTCTTGTACTATGGGTTTAAACTTGCTTAGCTTTAAATTGTAATAAGGAATGTGAGGAGATAAAATATCTTTGAATGGAAAGATTGTGAGCAATTGTGAAAATTTTTTTATTGTGAGTTGAAGATTGAGAATAATAACTTGATTGTTGTTCCCTCTATGAAGGTGAGAAAAACACTTTTTACTTGATTATGGGGGCCAATACGGATAGTGAAGAGAAATCCACTTTCTTGGGACTATTAATTCCCGAAAGTGATAGGGGCTAAAATCATCATTATTTTTCTAATTATTTGAGGTTGTTTTGAGATGCATTTGTTGTAATAACTAGGCCTATTCCTTCCTATTTGATATTCTTCTTGTAAAAAGTGTTTTTAGCAAATTTGTGTGGATTTGATTTAAATTCGAGCAAAAAGTGAACGATTCCAAAATGCACCAGGCACCAGTCCCAGCCAAGGGACTAGGCGCCGGGTCTATTCTGGTCAAGCAGAGGAAATCGAGCCAACTTTTAGGGAAAAAATAGAACAAACCTGGCACCAGGTCTAGCAAGTGGATCAGGCGACGAGTCCATTCTGTTTGGCCAGCAAAAGCAAATCAAAAATCTAGAGGAACAATAGATTGTACTTGGCGCTAGGTGGATCAAAGGTACTTAGCACCAAGCCTGCTCTAGAAGGCTAAAATCCTATGCACAAATTTGGAATTTTTCTAAAGATTTCGGTAATTTCTAATTCCTATTCGTCCAAGATCTTTCAAGTGATGAATTTAGAATCCAAATGGGCTATAAAAGCAAGAGAAAAGACAAGAGAATACATACATGCAGAGGTTGATTCAAAAGAAAAAGTTCCCAATCACTCATTAAAGGAAGAATTCACCTAATCAAGGAGGATTATGTAAGATAGTCTTCAAGGGTGAAGAAAGAGGCTTGTCTATGAGTGCTTTCTTTTATCTTTGTTTTTTTTCCTTTAACAATGATGTATTCAATGTTTTTATTGTAGTTTAACATTATTTTGGGATTCATGATTTTGTGTTAATTTGGTTATTTGATCAATTCTTTATCATCTTTGGTATTTGGTTACTTGTTATTTTTTGTTATTGATGTGAGTTCTTCGAATTGACTTGGGATAACGATGTTAGGAGTTTCATTGCATTTATTTTGTACTTTTCTAATCTTAGTGGACTTGAATGACGAAGTTAAGATTATAAGACTAAGTAATCAAAGGTTAGTTGATTTCATCTCGAGCAAAGGGTTATTAGTTAATTTCATACTTATAAGGAATTGAGCTTAATGCATGTTTTGATTATGTTAGCTTGATTGGAAAATCTGTTAATATTAATCAAAAGATAGTAATTCCATGGATTGGGAAACGAAGTGAAATTTATCTAAGTAGATTCAAGACTGAGGAAACGATTGAATTTTACTTTATATTCCTTCACGATGCTAAGAATAGGCCTGGCGCCGGGTTCAACTCCAAAATACTGCCGGGTCACTTTCTACACCTCCAAAACAGTTCCCAAACGTAAAATTCTCATTTTGTTCTTGAAAGTTTGGATCAAAACAAAGAAAAATTCAATCTTTTCCTCCAAAACCCATTTTTCAATACTTCCATTTAGGGCATGATTTCTTCAATCTTTTTACATAGAACTATTGCCCATACATTAGATATCATTATGGTATGATTTTTCTACACTTTCCCCGGTTTAATTTTTCTTATAAATTTTCGGTATTTTTTTATGCATTTTTTGACAAAAATTCTTGAATATGTGTTTAGATGAAGGATTTGATTTGTAAAATTGCTTTCTTTGAGCTTTCATTGGCATGAGAATATAATTGATGATGCTTTATGATTGATGCCATTGATAATTTACAGCTTTTTGGAACCTCTTGAGCATGCTTGGTGTAACTTTTAGTTATGTAGATGATTGGATAATTGTCCATAACTACTTTGGCATTAGGATCACAGAGCTTTACATTATGATATAAATGGCATGGCTAATTCCGCATTGTGATTCTGAACTGTACATTAATTCATTGATTAATATTGAGCACGGTGGATTTGATCAAGAATGTTGATATTGTGTTTGGATTGGCATATGGCTATCTTTCTTGCAGGTTTGTTGGAGGAGGTTGAGTGGTGTTTTATTGACTATCTTGTTGTGTTTTGTGTTGAGTTGGTGGTGGTGTTGAATGGTGTTGTAATAGCGAAACGGTTGAGAGTTGAGCATTAATTATGTTATAAAAGAGTGAGTTGAGAGATTCCTATTTTTTTTGTTCTATTCATTTTTTTTTCATCTTTTCATCATGTCTAGGAGACCGAGAGGGTTAGCACTGGGGGCTAAGAGAGCTCGAGATGCATCTTCATCCACACCTTCCTTTGAGCCTGTATCTACCCAACATACCCAATTCTATGATCCTATGTGTCAAATCTGGTATGACAAGCACCATCACAATAAGATTATAGTAGAAAAATGATATAAGCCTTCTTTGAATAATTCCCTAGAGTTTTCTACTATGTTTAGGCTCTTGGAGTGGGAGCCCATTATTAGAATGGAAGGTCCTTATTGTCCTGTGCGCGTGACAGAGTTTTATGCTAACATGCAGGATAAAAAGAAAAATAACCTCCAAGTCATCTCCACCATGGTAAAAGGGATTCCCATTGAGTTTGATAAAAGTAGACTAGCTAGATTTTGGGAGTCCCCGATAAGGGGTAGTGGATTGTTTTGGACCATAATAACCGAAAGGTCATTTCTGAGCCTACATGGGTTGTGAGGGCTGTAAGGGATAGTTTTTCCATATGGAGGAAAGGGCAAATAGGGCAAACCCGTTATTACTCAAATAATGATCTTGAGGCTCAATGGTGTGCCATAGTGTATCTATTTGCTTTCAACGTCTATCCTAAGGCTAGTTGCTTCAATGAATCTAGGATCCTTGACTTTTATATTTTGGATAAGATGAGGAAAAGTGAGTCTATTCCCCTTGCTCCAATTATCATTCAATCTATGCGAGAGGTTATTTCCTTTAATATTAAAGCCAAAACCCTCAAATTCCCTTTGGTTATTATGCGTATTCTGAGAGACTTTGGAGTGAGGATGGATGGAGAGTTGATTGAGCCTACTACTGACCGCGATCTAGTGACAGAGCATACTCTAGTTCAGTATGAGTATCACTATAATGAAAAGGCAAAGAGGTGGAAGACGCCTTTTGAGGTGCAGCACCCCGAGAGGAAGGAGCTTCCCCTTGAAGAGGAGGAGAAAGAGGAGCTACCTACTAGACCTACCGCTCATGCCACTAGCTCTCATTTGCATATTGATTTTGAGGCACGAGCGGAGGCTTAATAGGAGAGCCAAATGACTATCCTCCTCTAGTTTCACAATTCCATTGTAGACATTCGTCACCGCCAGGATATTCAAGATCAAAAGTTGGCCACTTTAATCCAACAATTTACTGGTGCATCTTCCAGTCGCGTAGCTGACGATGATGACAATGATGATGATGGGGATGACTTTTGACTTAATCTCTTGTATTTTATTTTATTTTTTGTTATTTCTTTTTTTTTTGAATTTTAATGACCTTTCCTAGCTTTTAGGTATCTTTTCTTTTAATTTACTTTTTACTTTCTTTTTCTAGATTTATGTTTTTCTGTGCTTTGTTTCTTTTTTTCATTAGGTACTCTTTTGACTTTTCTTGTAACTCTTCCTTGTGGTGGATTCAAACCTAGTGGCACTAGATATAATGGAAGTATCTTCTTTACTTTATTCTTACTCTTTATTAATTTTGGTCTTCTTGGCTATACTTTCGTTGTTCTATCTTTGGCCATCGAGGACAATGTCCAATTTAAGTGTGGGGGTTGATTGAGATTGGAGAAATACTTGTCCATATCATTTTTGTGAAAATTTTTCAAAATTTCTGTAGTTTTCATTGTTAAGCAAGGTTGTAATTCTTTTTCTTACTTAGATATGAGTTTTGTCATTCATGTGGTGAATTTTTTGTGAAATTGGTTTTGTTGGATAGGATATTGTCAAGGCCTGAGAATTTTGATTACTGTTGTTTATGCATTGGTGTTTGAATATTATTTTACCCATTTAGTTGGAATATTTAAAATATGATGAATGTGGGTAAAGTTTATTGGCTAAATCTTGTATTGTGAGTTTAAATTTTTTTGGCTTTAAGTTTTGATGAGCAATGCGAGTTGATAAAAGATCTTTGAGAGGAAAGATTGCGAAGAATTGTGAGTGAGTTGAAAAAAAAAATTGAGTTGTTATTACCTCTTTGAAGATGAGAAAAAAAAAGTTATTTTTGCTTGATATGGGGGCCAATATGAATAGTGAAGAGAAATTCATTTTCTTGAGGCTATGAATTTCCAAGAACAAAAGAAAGGAACATTGTTTTAAAAAAATTATGAGTGATGACTAAAAGGGGGCTAATATGGTATGTTAAGAGAAATCCATGCACTTGAGGCTATCAATTCCCTAACTCATTAAAAAATTTGAGCAAAAAAGATTGGAGTGCTTTCCTTACATCATGACTTAAGTTGTGCAATTTTTAGATTTATAATGCTTGAGTTGGTAGATGTCTTGATTTATGTGATTCGTTTTATCTATATTTCAACTTGAAGAGTGAAATAAGTTTCTTAGACTAAGGTTTATGCTTGATTAATTTGACTTCAAAAATTTTGTGATATCTTGTCAAATGTTGCAAAGTTTGAATTGTGTTCAAAGGGTGTGAAAGACAAGAGTTGTATCTAAAGTTTGAAGGGAAGTTATAATCCTTGATATGTTGTTAAAAGACTTTGGAATAGCAAAGACTTGTGTTTTCCTGATAATTTTCTTGGGATTAAAGAGTTTTGCTTGAGAACAAGCAAAAGTTCAAGTGTGGGGGTATGTGATAGGGGTTAAAATCATCATTATTTTCCTAGTTATTTGAGGTTGTTTTGAGATACATTTGTTGCAATAACTAGGCATGTCCCTTTCTATTTGACATTTTTCATATAAAAAGTGCTTTTGGCAAATTTGTGCAGATTTGAATTGAATTCGAGCAAAGAAACAAACAATTCCAGAATGCACCTGGCACCAAGCCTAGCCAAGGGACCAAGCGTTGGGTCCATTCTGTTTGTCCAGCAAAAACAAAGCAAAAATCCAGAGGAAGAATAGATTATACCCAGCGCCGAGTGGGTTGAACATACCCAGCAATAGACCTGCTCTGGAAGGCAAAATTCCTATACATGAATTTAGGAATTTTTCACTAATTTTGGTATTTTCTAAATCCTACTCGACCAAGATCTCTCAAGCGATGAATTTAACATCCAAAAGGACTATAAAAGCAAGAGAATACATGTGTGTGAAGGTGGATTCAAAAGCGAAAATGCTCAATCACTCATTGAAGGAGGAATTCACCCAATCATGGAGGATTGTTCAAGAGAGTCTCCAAGAGTGAAGAAAGAGGCTTGTCTATGAGTAATTTTTTTTTATTTTCCTTTCCTTTAACAAAGATGTATTCAATGTTTTTTTTTATTATAATTTAACATTATTTTGGGATTTATGATTTTGTATTAATTTGGTTATTTGATCAATTCTTTATCATCTTTAGTATTTGGTTACTTGTTATCATTGGTTATTGATGCGAGTTCTTGTAATTGACTTGGGATGATAATGTTAGGAGTTTCATTGCATTAATTTTGCATTTGTCTAATCTTAGTGGACTTGAGCGACAAAATTAAGATTATAGGACTAAGCAATCAAAGATTAGTTGATTTCACCATGAGCAAAAGGTTATTAGCTAATTTCATGCTTATAAGAAATTGAGCCTAATGCATATTTTGGTTATGTTAGCTTGATTGTCAAATCTGTTAATATTAATTGAAAGGTACTAATTCCATGGATTGGGAAACGAAGTGGAAGTTATCTAAATAGATTTATGACTTGGGAAACGATTGAATTTTACTTTATATTCCTTCTTGATGCCAAGATGATAATTAATTGAGAGAATTGCTAGTTGTTTCATTATCATATTTTCTAGGATACTTGTCTAAATTACATAATCCTACATCCTTGAATTGTGTGTGTGCAGTGTGTGTGTGTGTGTATGCACATATATATTTCATTTTATTATTTTTCTCACCTTATTTGGGTTGGTTAAACAATGAATGAAAAGTGATTAGTGTGTACTTGTTTCTTTGAGGATCGATACTCGTTAATTCCCTATGATATGCTTGCGATGAGTATACTTAATTATATGTGTATTTTGAGATTAATGTTTTAATTAAAACTTGACTAAGGAATGAGTTTTAATTTGAAATTTTTATACACCCAAAATTTATGCATTAGAAAGCAAAAGAGGAAAAGGAGAGAAACAAATGTTGAAAAAATAACTAGTGATGATTGAAATGGGGCTAATGCGATGCGTGAAGAGAAATTCATGCACTTGAGGCTATCAATTCCCTAAGTCATTAAAAAAAATTGAGAGGAAAAAAAATTGGAGTTCTTTCCTTACAACATGACTTGAGTCGTGCAATTTTTGAATTTATAATACTTAAGTTGGTAATAGCTTGACTTGTGTAATTCATGTTATCTATGTTCTTACTTAAAGGGTGAAATAATTTTCCTAAACTAAGGTGTAGACTTGTTTCATTTGACTTCAAGAGTTTTGTTATGTCTTATCAAGTGCTTCAAGTTTCAATTGTGTTCAAATGGTTGGATGAATACCAAAAGTTCTATCTAGAGTTTGAAGAGAAGTTATGAGCCTTATTATGATTCAAAATTTTGAGGAGAAGAGAAAGCTTGTTTTCTTTATTATTTTCTTCATATAAGTGCTTTGCTTGAGGACAAACAAAAGTTCTAGTGTGGGTGAATTGATGAGGGCTAAATTCATCACTATTTTCCTAGTTATTTAAGGTTAATTTGAGATACTTTTGAAGTAATAACTAGGCATATTCCTTGCTATTTGACATTTTGCTTGTGAAAAGTGTTTTTCACCGATTTGTGTAGAATTAAGTGGATTTCGAGCAAAAAAGAAAAAATTGCAACATGTACCTAGCGCCATGTATGGCAACTACACCAAGCGCTAGGTCCGATCTAGAAAAACAAAGAAAATAGAGCAACATCCAGGAGAAAAACAAAATGCACCTGGCGCTAGGTGAGTCAAAGTGACCCGACGTTGGCCTTGTTTGGACGCACACAATTTTGTACACGAATTTAGTATCTTCCAAAAGATTTTGGTATTTTTCGAATCTTACTCGGCCAAGACTCCTGAAGCCACAAATTTTGGCTTTAAAGAAGCATATAAAGGAAAGAAAAAAAAAACATAAGAGAAAAGAGTGAATCAAAGAATCAAAGTTGCCAATCACTTACAAAAGGAAAGATTCATCATTCAAGGGGCATTATTCAAGAAAGTTTCCAAAGAGAAGAAGGAGGGCTTGTCTTTGAGTTTTTTTTTTTTACCTTTGTTTTCTTTTTCTAGAATAATAATGTAATTAATGTTTTTATTGTAATTTGACATGGTTTTTGGGATTAATGATTTCTTAAATTAATTTAGTCTTTTTCATCTATTGATTATTTATTTTGGGATTTGATTGCTTGTTTTTATTATGGAGTTGATTGGTTGATTCTCATTGTTAATTTGCTTGAAAAATGGGTTGATAATGACTTCAGTTAATTCATTTCATATTTGTTATCTCTTAACTTACTTGAAAAATGGGTTAATTGTTAAGAACATTGGTAATCAAATGTTAGTTGATGATTACTAGAATATAGATTCATTGACTAATTTTATGTTTTAAATCACCTAGAATATGGAGGTTTATATGATGATTGATTTTAATGCATCTAATGGATAAATTAGTTGATATAGAATATTTTCACTAATTTAGCTTAGAAGATAGTGATTCCATGGATTGCAAATGAAGTGGGTCTATATTAAATCCTTAATGAAACCAAGATGATAATTGATTGTGACATGTGCTAAGTGATTCATTGTTATGTTTTCATAAGCATTTGTCTAAATTGCATATTTTCATATGCTTGAGTTGTTTATGTTCTTCTTTATATTATTTTATCACTTTATTTGGTCGGTTAAACAATGAATGAAAAGTGATTAGTGTGTACTTGTTTCTTTGAGGATCGATACTTGTTAATTCCCTATATAATACTTGCGATGAGTATACTTACTCGTATGGATATTTTGGGATTAATGTTTTAAATAAAACTTGGCTAAGGGATGGATTTAAATTTGATGATTTTTATATACTCAAAATTGATGCATTAGAGTACCTGTGTTGTTTGTTAAGAAGAAGGATGGGACGTTGAGAATGTGTATCGACTATTGCGGCTTCAATATGGTAACTATGAAAAACAAATATCCACTGCCCATAGTTGATGAATTGTTTGATCAATTACAATGAGTGGGATGCTTTTCTAAATAGGACCATAACAAGGTACTATCAATTCAGGATTCGAGAAGAAGACATTCCAAAAACAGTAATTAAATACACAGTATGGGTACTATGGGTTTGTAGTGATTCCTTTTGGTGTCACAAACGCTTTGCTACATTCATGGACTTGATGCGTGAAGTATTCTAACTCTATTTAGATAACTTTGTTGTCATCTTTATGCATGATATCTTGATGTGTTCTATAAATCCTTAAGAGCATGAAGTACAACTTCGAAAAGTTCTTGAGAAGCTATGGGAGCCTATGTTATATGCCAAATTTAGCAAATGTGAATTCTAGTCGGATAAAGTGGCATTTTTGGGGTATATTATATATATATAAAAAAGGAATCACAGCAGATCTCGCTATTAGATTTTGACCATGCAAATCAATTTACTTGGAGTGGAAAAATAACACGAAATCCCTGTGTTAGCCCTAGGAGCTTTCTCCTATGTTTTGACTTATGACAAATATTGATGTGGACTAACTTATGTGATCTATATGTGATAGAACATATTTGACCTTAGTTCTTCTAAGGCATTCAAATAAGATTGTTAAGTAACTTTTGAGCAATGGAATTCAAGAATGGGTGATCAAGAAGAAGTTCAAGCTTATGAGATTGCATACCAAGAAGTCCTTATGGAAGAACTTTAGACTAGGAATTGTTATTAAGGTATTTCGTGTTAATTCTTATATCTCTTTTTACCTTATGATTCAATTGATTTCTATCTTGAAGCACACAAAGAAAAAGATTTCAAAGTTTTAAATCTCAAAATTTTGGATTGAGTAGTTTGGATGATTCTGTATCCAAAAGATTCATCCAAAATCTTGTAAAAAGTGTCAAATCGTTTTTGCTTGAAAAAGTGCCATTTTGGACTTACTTTTTGGATGCATCATCGTCCGAAACATGAGTCCAAAACATGGGTAAATTTAACTGAAAAATTATAGCCATTGGTACTTATACAAAGCCTCTAAACATGATTTAACATAAGATTTTTGTGGTGTCCTTCTAAGAAACACTCTTACTCTATAGAAAACAAAAATATCCTTTATCGAAGTATTTCAAAGTGAATTCAAATTGTGTCTAACAAGTAAAAGTGTTTGTGCTTTTTCCTTAGTGCACATCTACTCAAATAAATAACTTTTACTATTCCATTGATATTCAATCTCTTTTGTATTACAAGGTCATGGTGTAAATCACATTTGTGGTGAACTTTCATTTGATTGTTTGGTTGAGAGGTTTTTGAAAACCAAGTGTGGTGATCCTCTCTTGTATTTGGTGTAGTTTGATTTCATTAAGTTGAGTAAATGAAATCTAGTTGAAAATCCTTAAGTGTAAGCTTAAGGTAGTGGATGTAGATCTTGGTAGATCGAACCACTATATATTCTGCGTCTCATTTCTCTGCATAGAACATTAACTACATTGTATTTCTTACTTTAGTCTGAATCTGGATATTTCTCAATGTTTCCTTGGATTGCTTTCTTTGCTACCATGAAGTTGGCCCAAGAAACTTGAAGATCATCAATATTCTGTATATTAGATGACTTGAAAATTTTAGTTTGCCAAAAAAAACCTTATTCATCCCCTCCCCCTTTCCCCTCTAAGATTTTTCATTTGGTATTAGAGCTTGGTCTACATATTCTTAGTTTAACAAACTTGTACGAAAGATTTCCATGGCAAGCTCATCTTCTCATCTATATGTTAAAGGACCTCTTTTGTTTAATGGAAACAACAACACATTCTAGAAAAATAAAATGAAAATCTATGTGTGTTCAATCAACTTTGAGTTGTAGAATTTGATATAGAAAGGTCCTTTTATTCTGTCAAAAGTTGTTGATGACGTAACAATGCCTAAACAAAATGACAAGTTTAATATTGAAGACAATTCTATGATGACATTAAATTTTTAAGCTTTGAATCTCTTATGTTGTGCACTAGATGTGACTGAATACAATCAAGTTAGTGGTTGTGATTCCGCCCATGACATGTGAAAATTACTTGAGGTCATTCATGAGAGGACAAACCAAGTTAAAGAATCAAAATTGGGGCTTCTAATTCATGATTATGAATTATTCACAATGAAGCCGAATAAAAGCATCATATGTTCACTAGATTCACAAATATCACAAATGGTCTCAAAGCCAATGGGAAGGTTTATTCCCTTGGGGAACAAAATCAAAAAATTCTGAATGCCTTGCCTAAAAGCTGGCAACCTAAAGCTTTTGTAGTGGAAGAATCCAAGGCTTTAAAATCCTTACCAATCGAATAGCTGAACAACTTTCTTCTAACACATGAAATGAAACTCAAAAGGTTTCAAGAATCCAATGATCATGATAAACATAAAAAGGAAATAGTATTGAAAGTTGAAAAAGAGGATGAAGAAACTAGTCAATCTGACAGTAGCGATGGAACGGAAGTAGACAATGAAGATCTGGCAATGATAGCAAAAAAATTCAGAAGGATATTCAACCAAGGAAACTTCAAAAAGAAAAGAAGTTTATGAGAAAGAAAGAACAAACCTGAGCGTTTAAGCCTCAATGTTATAATGTAAAAGCACTGAACACTTCATTGTTGATTGTCCAGTTGCAAAAGGAAAGGAAAGGAAAGTAAAATGCTTAAAAAGAAGAAAGACCTGAAGGCAAAGAAAAGCAAAGGACTGATGGGGACTTGGGACCTAAATGGGACTGAGTCTGAAGGAGAAGATTCTGAGAATGAAATTGCCAACATAAGCTTCATGACCATGGAAAATGAGGTAAACTATACTACAACTAATTTCATGTCTAATTCGCTTATATCTATGACTGAAAAGCATGATGATCTGAACGATTTGTTAATTGATATGTTTCATGAACTAAAAAAACTGTCCAAAAAAAAATAAAGAAATGAAATTGAAGATTAACTATTTGATAAATGAGAACGGAAAGTTGTTGAGTGAGAATAAAATGTCTCTTGAGTCACATATAAGTGCTATTATTGAAAAAGATGTGATCATGACTACTTTACAGTATGTATAGAAGTTTGTGTGATAGAATTCAAACTCTTGAAAGTATGGTTAGCATTTTTTATGACATTAAAAATAGAGTCAATGACCTTACTATATGTATTGAAAAATTCACAAATGGAAAAAGTAACCTGGAAAAATTACTTGGGACTTAACATCAAGCTGAAAATCAAAATGGCTTAGGATATAGACATGAGAATAAGGACAAAATTCACAAGCCTCAATTTGTTAAACCTGTCTCATGTTACACGACACACAAAGCATGCACATATTGTGAAAAATCGAGACATATAGCATTAAGATGTCTTATTAAAAGAAAAGTGGAATCCAGTGGAATAACTTTTTGAAAAATCAAAGGAAATGCTACTAACCTCCATGGATCCAAGAAAGTGTGGGTACCAAAAATCACTCCTCATTCTCATGTATAGGCACATTCTTTGAGCTTCACCAAGTGGTTTTTAGACAGTGGTTGTTCAAAACACATGACTGGAGACGCAGCCTTGTTAGAAAATGTACAAACCACAAATAAAGAATTCATTACTTTTGGAGACCAAAAGAAAAGAAAGATTCTTGGCATTGGTAACATTGGTAAAGGTTCCTCAATCATTATAAAACAAGTATTACTAATTGATGATTTGAAATATAATTTGCTTAGCATTAGCTAACTATGTAATAATGGCTGCAAAGTCATTTTTGAAAAGGATTCTTGTTCTATCATGGATAGCTCAAATCTTGAAACAATCTTTGTTACCAACTGTATTGGAAATATGTATTTATTCTATCTAAATAACCTTATAGCTCATGGTATTAGATGCCTCCCCGTATATGACAATAATGGTTATCTTTGGCATAGAAGATTAGGTCATGTATCTTTTGATTTGCTAAATAAATTGTCCTCAAAAGAGCTTGTTAGGGGACTGCCCAAAATGAAATTTGATAAAAGCAAAATTTGTGATGCATGCTAATTTGGAAAACAAATCAAAACTTCCTTTAAACCCAAGAAAATGATTTCAACCTCAAAATCATTTCAATTAATTCATATGGATTTGTTTGGACCAATGTGGAGAGTTAGTCTTGGTGGTAAAAAGTATGCATATATGCTAGTTGATGATTTCTCTAGATTTACTTGGACTTTATTTCTTAGACAAAAGGATGGAGCCTTTTCTGAATTTTTGAAATTGATCAAATGCGTCTAAAATTCTATTGGATGCAAACTGATTTCTAATAGAAGCGATAATGGTAAAGATTTTTGTAACAATGAATTTACACACTTTTCTGATGAAAATGGAGTCTTTCACAAATTTTCAACAGGCAAAACACCTCAATAAAATGGTATTGTTGAGAGGAAAAATCGAACTTTGCAAGAAATAGCTAGATCTATGCTTTGTGAAAATGCCCTTCCAAAATACTTTTGGGCTGAAGTTGTTAATACAGCTTGCTATATAGTAAACCGAGTTATGTTGAGACCGTTTTTTAGAAAAACACCTTTTGAACTTATGTTTGACAAAACTCCATCAATCTCTTATTTTAAAGTGTTTGGTTGCAAATGTTTTGTCCGTAATACCCGAGACAATCTTAGGAAATTTGATAGCAAATATGATGAAGCCATATTTCTTGGATACTCTTCCAACAAAAAGGTATATAGAGTATACAATAAAAGAACTCTTTGTGTGGAAGAATCCGTACATGTTGTGTTTGATGAATCTAACATTTAAGCTCCAATGAAATGTGATGATGATGATGATGTAAGAGGTTCAAAGGAAGTAAGAATAGACCAACTCAAAGCTCCACCACTAGATACTCATGCAAAAAAAGAAGAAATTGAAGAACAACAAGGCTGAACAAGCAAATGAACTAATTGAAGATTCTATGAATCAACAATTACCAAAGGATTGGAAATATAAAATAGGTCATCCCAAAGAACAAATCATTGGTGATCCAAGCTCTGGAGTTAAGACTCGACAGTATTTCATAAATAACTTTGTTGTACATGATGAATTTTGGATTATTGCTATCCAAGAAGAATTAAACCAATTTGAAAGAAATTAAGTTTGGAAACTTGTTCCTAGACCACTTGATCGTTCGGTTATTGGTACCAATTGGGTGTTTAGAAATAAACTTGATGAAAATAGAGCTATGATTAGAAATAAAGCCTGATTGGTTGCCCAAGGATTCAATCAAGAAGAGAGCATTGATTATGATGAGACATTTGCTCATGTTGCTAGATTGGAATCTATAAGAATATTTCTTGGTTTTGCATTCTTCAAAAATTTCATGCTCTATCAAATGGATGTTAAGAGTGCATTCCTAAATGGTTTTATTGAGAAGGAAGTATATGTTGAACAACCTCCTGGTTTTATTCATGAGGACTTTCCAAATCATGGTTTCAAACTTTCTAAGGCTCTTTATGGGTTAAAATATGCTCCACGAGCTTGGTATGAGAGGCTTAGTGGATTTTTTATTTCAAAAGGTTTTTCAAGAGGCTTGATTAATACCACCTTATTCATCAAATCTAATAAGTTCGGTGATCTACTAATTGTTCAAATCTATGTTGATGATATCATTTTTTGTGCAACTAATTACTCTTTGTACAAGATGTTTGCTAAGACAATGCAGCAAGAATTTGAAATGACTATAATGGGAGAACTAAACTTCTTCCTTGGTTTGCAAATTAAGTGAACTAAGAATGGAATCTTTATAAATCAAGCTAAGTATGCCAAGGAGTTGCTCAAAAAGGTTTGGTACGAATGAAGCCAAAGAAATCTACACACCTACGAGTACTTCTATAAAACTTGACCAAGATGTAAAGAGTAAGAAGGTAGATGAACATAAGTATAGAGGTATGATTGAAGCTTACACTATCTTACTGCTAGCTAGCCTGACATTATGTTTCTAGTATGTCTTTGTGCCCATTTTCAATCATGTCTAAAGGAATCACATCTATATGCAGTAAAATGAATCATTCGATATCTAATCGGCACATAAGATTATGGCTTATGATATTCTCACACTAACACATTTGATCTTATTGGATACACTGATGCAAACTATGCGGGATGAAAAGTGGAAAGAAAAAGCACATGTGGCCATTGTTAGTTTCTTGGACACTCTCTAGTGTCATGGCATAGCAAAAAGAAAGCTTGTGGATCCTTATCCACAACCAAGACCAAATATATTGCAGTAGGCAATTTTTGTGCACAAATTTTGTGGATGAAGAATACATTGCTTGATTTTAGTCTTAGCTTTAATTGCATACCTATATTATGTGACAATACAAGTGCTATCAATCTAACAAAAAATCCTATTCAACATTTTAGGACAAAGCATTTAGAAGTTAAACATCATTTTATCTATGATCATGTGCTCAAAGGCGATGTGTGTATTGAATATATTTCAATTGATGAACAACTTGCCGATATCTTTACAAAACCTCTGGCTGAAGAAAGATTCAACAATCTTAGAAGAGGATTAGGAATTACAAAACTAACATAACTAACTTGGTGGCACAAGTTTTCTTTATTTTGCAGGATTAGTGAAGACGATGTTTTTGGACACAGTATTTGTATCCAAAACACACCAACAAAGTTTTTGGACGTAATATTTGAGTCCAAAACCTACATCTAAAATTCATTCTGAAAATGTTCTATTTGGATGATTATTTCGGTTTAGGTCAAAATCCAAAACAGAACTATTTTTTATACTTTATATTTCCCTCTTTAAAAAATAACTGCTTACATATTTCAATTTTTGAATTTCAAAAAGGGTTTGAGCTTTTCTCAGTACAGTTTCTCTAAATCTCTGGGTTAATTTATCTTTTCAATGTGCTTTCTATCACAACTCTCTAGACATTCAAAAGACTTTATTTTTTCTCTCCTCCAAATCTTTGTAACTAACACACTCCATCTTCCAAAAACTCTTGAGTTCTTCCTCTTCAAACAACCGATAGTCCAAAAGCCCTAATCTTTACAATGGCAAAAACAAAATTATCTACACCAAAACTTAAGAAGGAACAAAAAATGTCTCCAAAGATGAAGAAGAAGGGCTCAACATTGAACAAAGCAAAAAGAAAAGAAGTTTCACCAAAACCAGACTTCTCGGTATCATATTTCGACTCTTTGAAATCTTCACCAGAACAAGTGAGTTCTGAAAACCAGGTACTCTGATTTATTGACTCTAAGAGTGAATCTGATTACAATGACTAGGTTTCTAGAAATAGAACTGTTATTTCTGGATATCGTGTTAATCCATCGTCGTTTCTGAATATCTCAAATGTGTTGGATATGTTTGAGCATTTTGGTTGGGGTAGTTTACTATCTATTGATGAAAAATTATATACCCTATTTGTTTGGGAATTTTATGCAAATCTAAGAAAAGAATGTCTTGAGAAGATAGGGGGAGAATTTATGATTCGTTGGTATGTTTCTAGAGTTAAAGGTAAGAACATTGAGTTTAATCATCGTTTGCTGAATAGAATATGTGAAGTAAGAGACGAAGGGGTTTAATATTTTAAATTAAATAAATTTTCAGAGGGAAATGACATGTTTAAGTTAAAGAAATGTGAGGAAATTTTTGCCGGAGGAAGGAGTTTTGGGAATTCAAATAACAGAAATACTAAATGGCAGAATGGAGTAGGGAAGATCTTGCACCATATGGTTTCTACCATGGTGGTGCCGAGTTTTGGTCATAAGACCTTTTTAAATATTTTGCAAATGGTAAATTCGTTTTAGGTTCTTAACTGCCAAGTTGATGTTGCAATTGAGAAATACCTCAAGCAAAGCCTTGCCATTTGGAAATCTGTTAACAAAGGTCTTCAGATATTTTAATGTTGATTTAAATTCAGTTTCCTGTGACCCTAAAAAATGAATGTTTATAGTTTTGATACTTTTGAGAGAATAGGATATGTAAGAGTGGGCAATGAATGGAAGTTACTTCGAGATACTGAAGGTGAGAAAAAAGAAAGACTAATAAAAATAAAAGCAGAAGGAAATATTGCCCCTTCTGTTGGGGCAAAAAGAAAAATTGAGGAAGATCCTTAAGAAGAATCCTTTGCTAAAGGGCAAGGGACTATCTGAAAGTATTTTGGACGCTATCAACTCATTAGCCATCAAACTGGATAGCCTCAGTTCAGAACTTCAAAATCTTGGCAATAGATTGACAGCAGTGGAAAAGAAAGCAAAAAAAGATAACCCAGTGTCTACACCTACAATATCTACTCACGAAAAGGCAATAGAAGAAGAACCAGTCATTAAGGAAGAGATTGAATAAGAAGAGCCTATAGCAGAGGAAGTGCCTGTTACTATGCAAACCAAGGAAAAATCCTCGATTCAAGAAGCTGTAGCACCTTCTGCCTCCTCTAAACCACATATCTCGTATGGAAAGAGACAGAAGCATGTTGTGGTTAAAAGAAAATCCAATAGGATTGCTGGTCAACACTCTCGAAAGGGTGCAAGATCAAAAACTGAAACAATTCATATTCCCTAAGAAGACCAGTTTGGCATAATGCTCTTTAGTTGACCTCTAACCCGACTGCCCTCAATTCTCTTTGCTATCGTGAACAATTTACTTTTTTGCAGTTGAACAATTTACTATTCCGTCTTTACTTATGCACAAGCCTATCTGCTTAAATTCTGAATGCTTCCTATCCATATATATATATTCTATTTCTTCTGCTTCTTTTCTGTTATTACACTTTTTGATTGATGACCAAAGGGGAGAAAATATGAAACTAACTGGATATGAAATTGGATATTTACTGGATATGATTAGTTGTGATTGGAAAATGTTGGGATAGTTTTCTGCATATGATTCTGCTAATAATTGTGAGTGTTCTAATTGATTATTCTATTGATTGCGAGCATTACAATTGACTCTGTCGACTGGGCTGTGATTATTCTATTAATTTATTTGATTATCTATCTCTGTGATAGTATGCTATGGTCTTTGTTCCTAATTGTTAATAATGCAAATTAGATTGAGAGTTTGCCTGACAGTCCTTGTGCAGTAAATTTACTTGAAAGAAAATTTTTTGCTTTAATTTGATATTCTTGGATGAACTGATTGATATGAATATTGATCATTTGTGATCTCAGTTTGTTGATATCCAAATTGGACACCAATTTGGTATTCTGAATTTCGTCCAAAAGTATTATTTTCATAATTAAGGTATCTTTGAGACTAGATTGAGAAGAAGTTTTTAAGTTATTAATATGATTCTGTGACAATTTCATTAGTAAAAATTTTAGTCAGAGGGATTGTTTCCTTAATGATCAAAACACTTTGAGAAAATCAGGATACATCAAATTTTTGAAAAATCCATTATCTCGTGCATTATGTCAGGGAGAGTTTTGGAATCATATTTCCTTAATCCAAAAATGTTTTCTTAAAAAAATTCATACTGTTTTGGACACACACCTTTTGGACATCCAAAACTCACATTCAAAAAGGTCACTTCTGGACATCTAAAACTCATATTCAAAAAGGTTTCATATTCACTTTCACCAATGTTTTGGACGTACGTTTTGGACGTACAAAATTGACTTCAGTTTCTCTCTCATTTAGAAATATTTATATATGCAAATATTAAGATGAGGCATCTTATCATATAACGTGTCTGCTATATCTTCTTTATAAAAATCATTGTATCATTAGTCTAAATCTGGATATTTCTCAATGTTTCCTTAGATGGCTTTCTTTGTTGCCATGAAGTTAGTCCAAGAAACTTGAAGATCATCAATATTCTGTATATCAGACGACTTGAAAATTTTAGTTTCTCAAAAACCTTATTCACACTAATAACTTTTCATTTATTGTTTAACCGACCTGATAAAGTGACTTTCTCTAACAGTTATTTTACATAAAAGTAAACAAAAGATACTGTAAGATAAATAATGCCTTTTATTAAAATAAAATGTGTCATATACAATGTACAAATGATTACCTCTAGGGCATAACACTAACATTAGCCTCCAAAGCTGCCATTGCATCCACCTTATGCACTTCACGAATACGAGCTTTTGATCGTAAACTACCCCATGAATAGTTATTTGTTGACAATTTTTTAATCAAATCAAATGCCTCCTCTAGGGTTTTGGAATTAATGGAACCTCCTGTAGATGCATCAACCAATTGCCTCTTAGCAAAACTTAAGCCACTATGAAAGATTTGCATTGCATACTTAGCTTGAACCCATGATGAAAACACTTTCTAAGCATCTCCTTGAACCTCTCCCAACACTCATAAAGATTTTTAGATTCTAATTGTTGGAAGGCAAAAATATCATTCCTAAGCTTAGATTTTCTAGCTGGAGGAAAATATTTTGCTAGAAAAATTTCACCCAAAAAATTCCAAGTGGTAATGGATCCGGTTGGCAAAGACTTTAACTAGAATTTAGCTCTATCTCTCAAAGAAAAGAGAAAAAGCCTTAATTTGGTAGCATCTTCAGAAATCCCATTAATCTTAAATGTGTCACACTAAAAATCTCGCAAGGTGCTCATTAGGATCTTCCTCAGGTAACCCATCAAATTGTATCATATTTTGGATCATTTAGATAATGCTAGGCTTTATCTCAAAGTTGTTAGCTTCTATCCTAGGTCATGTAATACTCGAGTCTATACTCAAGATCGCGGATTTCACAAAATCATCCATAGTCCTCCTACCATTACCACCATTATTTGGTTGGTTAACCTCCATATCTTTTCTTACCATTTTGCTCACAACCTTTCGGACCTTTGTGAGCGTTCTCTTGATATCAGGATCAAGATATACTATATCTATTTTAGATCGTTGGGTTATATACTAAGGGTAAGATCTACAAAAAATAGAACATAATGAGTAATAGAATTTACAAGTTAAACAACTACTACACATTCACAAATTAAGTTAGGAAAATTACAATATCGAGGGACACTAAATTACAAGTATACAAACAATTAAATATGGCATCTATTCATATAAGGAACATATATACATATTCATATATTTATATATAGACGTATAAATATATAAACATGATTAAATCAACAAAATCCAAGCTTTCATGAAAATGTTCCCCGGCGACGACACCAAAACCTTGATGTGTAAATTTTGGATGTATAACAGTCATTAAATTTAAATTCATCACTTAACAAAGTTTTAATTAAAACATTAATCCTAAAATACACATACAAGCAAGTATACTTATTGCAAGCATACTATAGGGAATTAATGAGTATTGATCCTCAAAAGAACAAGTACACACTAATAACTTTTCATTTATTGTTTAACCGATCAAATAAAGTGATAAGATAATAAAAAGAAAAATAAAAACTATATACAACTCAAGGATGTAAAAATATGTAATTTAGATAAATGCTTTTGAAAACATGACAATGAATCATTTAGCAAATATCACAATCAATTATCATATTAGTCTCATGAAAGATTAAATTAGAACTACTTCGCTAGCAATCCACGACTTCCTGTCTTCTAAGTAACTTAATGGATATATTCTATCTCACCAGTCTTACTTAAAAAATGCATTAAAATCAATCCTCATATAAATCTCTATATTTTAGGTTATTTAAAATATGAAATTAGTCAATGAAGTAATATTCTAACAATCATCAATTAACCTTTGATTACCTAAGTTCTTGACAATTCTCCATTTTTTCAAACAAGTTAAGAGATAATAAATATGAAATTAATTAATTGAAGTCATTATCAACTCCTTTTTCAAGCAAGCTAACAGTAAAAATCAACCAACCAACTTCGTAATAAAAATAAGTAATCAAATATCAAGGAAAATAATCAATTGATCAAAAAGACTAACTTAATTCAAGAAATCATGAATCTAAAAAATAATGCTAAATTACAATAAAAATATTAATTACATCATTATTCTAGGAAAATAAAACAAAGGTAAAAGAAATAACTCATAGACAAGCACTCCTTCTTCTCTTTGGAGACCTTCTTGAATAATGTCCCTTAAATGATGAATATCCCCATTTTGTGACTGATTGGTAACATTGATCCTTGGATTCACACATTTGTCTTGTGTTTTTCTTATTTAAATAGGCTTCCAAAAGGCTAAAATTCATTTCAAAAGAGTTTTGGGCCGAATAAAGATTGGAAAATACCAAAACTCTTGCTAAATTACCAAATCCACGCATAATTGGAAAATTTGTCGACATAGGACAGAGCAAAGCCGGCACCGCTCTAGCTTCACGAGTTACGGCCAGCACTAGCCGTGCTCTAGTGGACCTAGTCGTGCTCTATTTTTTCTCTGAGAAAAATCCCTTGTCCTTCTAGATCGGGGTCAGCATAGGCTTCGTGGGTCATGGCCAGCGCTGGCCGTCTTCTGACTGCGATGGTTTTGATGTTTTTTCATCATTTTCTACAATAAAATTTCAAAACACCTTTCCAAGAGTAAAATATCAAATATGAAGGAATATGCCTAGTTATTGCAACAAATTGTATCACAAAATATAGTCAAATAACTAGAAAAATATAGATGAATTTTGTCCCTATCATACTATGATCAAGCAGCCTACGTTGGTGATTATAGTGCGAGGTATGTCCAATGGAAATGAGAAGAAATGACCATTCTATCAATGGAGTTATCTTTTAGATCATTACCTAGAAGGGAAATTAATTTGTGATGGTTAACACACATAGCTTAGAAAAGTTTTAGTCTTCCCAAGAAGCTATCTCAGTATTCCTAAAAGCCAAATTAATCATATTAAAGATAATAGTGATAAGGGTTAATTATTATCAGATTTAATATGAGGTAAAGTGTACAATATTATTTTATTTTTCAAAAACTGAAAATTTATTTTATTTTTTGATTTTTCAGAAATGGTTGGTGGAGGTTCTTTTAGTCCTTTAACCATTATTCTTCAAGAGAATAAGCTAACGAGTCCTAACTATGTGGACTGGAAAAGGAACCTGGACATAATATTCACAGCCGAGGATTATAAGTATGTTCTTTACAAAACCTGCTCGATTATTGGGGAGAGTTCCACCGATAAGGAGCAAAAGGCTAAAAGGCGTGAAAAACGGCTAATGAAATGGCTCATTGCTATATGTTAGCCTCCATGTCTAACGTACTCCAGTCCAAACATGAACACATGGCTACTTTTTATGACATTAGTGCATCATTAGCCACGATATTCGTTGACAAGAGTTGGCCCACAAGGCAAGAGGCTCTTCAAACGATCATCAACATCAAGATAGCAAAAGGAGCATCAGTCAGGAAGTATATGCTCAAAATGATTGCTTCTTTCGAGGAGGCTGAAGTCTTGGGGGCTATGATTGACCCTGAGAACCAAGTGGACATAGTTCTCGAATCTCTACCGGGTTCTTTTACTCAGTTCAAGTTAAACTACAATATAAATAAGTTAAGCATGAGTTTAACCAAGTTAATGAAAGAGCTCCAGATGGTGGAGAAGGTCATGAAGCCATAATCTAAGGCTATGATTGCTAAGGCTTCTTCTTCGAGAACTGGGCCTAAGCCCAGAAAGTTCAAGAAGAATAAGGGTAATGCAACAGCCTATCCTATATCCTAGCCCAAAGACAAACCCAAAGGCAAATACTTCAAGTATGGGAAGAAGGGACACTGGAAAAAGAAGTGTCCAAATCTTCAAGCCAAGAAAAATCCCACAGATATTGTTTACTATCTAGAGTCTATTTCAATGGTAGGATCAACTTCCACTTAGATTGTTGATTCAGGAGCCACTAATCATATCTAAAACTCATTGTAAGGGGTTTAGAATGATAAGAAGACTCCAGAAGAGTGAACATAGATTACACATGGGAAATAGAGCACAAGTGGGAGAGCTAGAACTTGTTTTTTTATTGTAATAGAATAGTTGTTTTGGAGGATATTTTATTTTAGATAGAATTTGATTTCAGTTGTAAAATTTATAAATCATAGTTATTTTGTTTCTTTTCATTTTGGCATAATTATCAGTAAAAATGGAAAAATTTTATGTATTAGGCACATGTATGAAAATTTGTTCTTGATTAACCCTATTAACAATCAATTAAATAATGCTTACTTTAAACTTTTAGTAGGAAGAGAAAGACCAATGTCAGTGTCTCATATCTTTGGCATCTAAGGCTGGGTCATATAAACTCAACTAGGATTCAAAGGTTAATCCATGATGGGCCTTTGGGCTCATTGAGATTGGAAGGTTAGCCCTAGTATAAATCTTACCTTATGGAAAAATGACCAAAAGGTCATTTACCCAAAAGGCGAAGAGAGCCAATGAGATATTGAGTCTTGTTCACACTGATATGTATAGTCTATTGTCTACACCAATGAGAGGAAGGTTTGAGTACTTTATAACCTTCACGGATGATTGTAATAGGTATAGTTATGTTTACTTGAGGAGCAAATTTGACTCATTTGACAAGTTCAAAGAGTTTAAGGTTGAAGTGGAGCGTCGGACAGGTAAATTGACTAAAACCTTACAATCGAATCATAGGAGAGATTACTTCCTCGGTGAATTCAAGGACTACATGGTATATTATGGGATAGTATCCCAACATTCTGCACTGGGGACACCCTAGCAGAATGGAGTTGCGGAGAGAAGGAACATGACATTGATGGAATAGCCCAAAGCATGATGTCTCATGCTACTTTTCTGGTGTCTTTTGGGGGATATACTGATAGGGGCTAAATTTATCATTATTTTTCTAGTTATTTGAGCGTGTTTTGTGATACTTTTGATGTAATAACTATACATATTGCTTCCTATTTGATATTTGCTTGTAGAAAGTATTTTTGATGAATTTGTACAGATTTGAGTGGATTTCAAGCAAAAAGTACAAAATTCCAGCTTACTCTTGGCGCCAGATTTAGCAAGTGTACCTGGCTCCAGGTCCACACTGGCTGAACAGAGAAAACAGAGAAAAATTCAGGAGCAAGATAGATTACACCTGGCTCTAGGTGGGTTGAAGGGATCCGGCGCCAGGTCCATCAAAGTCGGTGAATTTTCCTTTCAGGAAAAATTTGGAAATCTCAGTTAGATTCTTTTGGGAACTCTTTCAACCACGGAAAAGGACTCTTGTAGGCACTTTTGGCAATTATAACTCCTATAAATACAAGAGAATAACATTTTACAAGAGAGTTTTTTAGTTTTCAATTCTTCAATATAGTATCTTTAGAAAACTCCTAAAGAAACACAAGATTTAGAAGAATCAAAGAGAATTCTTGGAGAAGAAAAGTTTATTGCTCAAGAAGGTTTCAAGGAGGAACGAGAAGGCTTACTTGTCTATGAGTGGTTTATTTTTCTTTTCTTTGTAATTTGTTAACAATTTAATATTAATGCTTTAATTATCTTTAGATGATATTCTTTTGGATTCATAATTTTGTATTAATTTTAGTTCTTTGATCAATTTATTGCTACTCTTGGTATTTGATTACTTGAGCATAATATCTTGCTAGATTGACTAGTTCTCTTCTAATTAATTTGCAAACAATGTTAGAAGAGAATGACCAACTAATTAATTCAATACTAGTTATTCTTAACTTGCTTGAAAAAGTGGTTAAAGGTAAAGACTAAGTAATCAAAAATTGGTTGATGATTACTAGAATATAAATTCATTGGATAATTTTATGTTTAAATAACCTAGAATATAGGGATTTGTGTGAGGATTAATTTTAATGCATCTTTTGAGTAAATTGGTTGAGATAGAATTTATTCCCCGATTTAACTAGAAGATAGTAATTCTATGGATTGCAAATGAAATAGGTCTACTTTAATCATTCATGATGCCAAGATCATAATTAATTGAGAGAATAACTAGTCAATCATTCTTGTGTATTCAAGAATTTCTATCTATTTACATGTCTTTACTCCTTGATTATCCTTGTAACTTTTCTTGTGTGACTTGATTTTCCCTAGTATAGTAGGTTACTATTTTATTGATTTCTATTTCTTTATTTTATTGGCTAAATAATAAAGATTTAGGTAAAATAAGGTAGGAGCCTAACTTCCTATAGATTCGATACTTGTTATTCCCTATACTATACGATAGGTATACTTGCCCGTATGTGTGGTTTTTGTAGTTGGTATTTTAATCAAAACTTGATTAATTGTGTAATTTGTTGGCAATATTTTCTACACTAAAAATCACGCATCAAGTTTTTTTGGCGTCGTTGCAAGGGATGGGCACTATCGGAAACACTCGAATCATGTTGATTTAGCCTTTGTTGTATTTGTAAATATCACTAACTTTTGTATTTAGGTAGTTTTTGAATATTTCTAATTTGTCTATTTTTCTTTTCTTTGTTTTTCTATTATTTTTGTTTATTTTTATTTTCAATTTGATTTTTGTTTTTCTATGAGCACGAGATTGACATCATCATGGACAATTACTTTGGACACAAGATAAAAGGAGCCACAATGATGAGAATTTGGCAAATTTGCAACCTCGGATTGATGTTTTTTGTGAGATTTCACTTGAAGTCTCAATACATTCTTTTGTTGCCAATACAAATTTATCTATTAAATGGCATGAAGAAGAATCTAAACATATGAGCCATCAAAGAACACAACTAGCTAAGTTGGTTGAAGATACCATAAAGGCCTATACACTTGAACAAGAGAATCCCCAAGGAAATGAGAAAGGATATGAGGAATAATTACCCAATATAGAAAGGGAGGTATTTGATTATCCTCTATGTGCTAATAATTCTAATCTCTCTTCATCATATGATTTCTTAGGTTCCTCTTCATTCTTGAAGGATAATGGTCTAAATGATGATGTATGGAGTTTAGCATGTCTCAAAGAGTTAGATGTATCCATGATGCATTACATGAAGTCCTTGGAGGATGGTGGTAATCTCTACCCTTCACCCAATTTAAATGGAGGTAACTTAGTTTTTGTAGACCGTGCATTGAAAAGTAAGAATTTTTTTATCCTATCTTTGAGAACTCAATTGCTAAATTTCAAGGGAAATTTTCATTGTGACAAATCTTTTGAAGGGTTAAATGGTGATTCCAAGTTTGATGCATTCTTTAGAGACCATGTACACTTATATATTGACAAAAATATTTGTATGTGTTAGAGAATGAGATTTGTGTGTTTTGCTTCATTGAGAAAAATTATTTTCAATGATTATTAATGTCTTTTACAATGGGATGATGAAAAAACATGATGAGTGGAAAGAGTTTGTCCCTTTGTCTTGGGTTTGGTTTTCTTTAGTCAGTTAAGTGTCTTTTCCCTCCCCAAACAAGGAAAATATTTTCCATCTTATATGTGAGGGAGTGAGCCGTATCTTTATTTGTTTTGATAGGATTTTTAGTAGTATTTTTCTTTAGTTTGTTTTCTTTTATTTAGGTATGTCTTTATTTTGTTATTATTTTTCTTGTGCTTTTATTTGGGTTTTCTTTTGTAAGTTTGAATAAAGTCTTCTTGAATGAGCTCTTCTTTCTATTCCAAGTTTTAATAATTATTGGAGCATCATTGTACTTGGGGAGTATTACTCAACTTTCTACCTCCTTTGTCATTTTTGGTCCTTTTGGAGATGCTTTCTTGTGTTTATTTTTTGCCAATGAGGTTATTTCCATTTTAATTGTGGGAGAGTGCTTTAGTAATATTATTTGTCCAAGTTTTTATTAATTATCTTGGTGTTTTCTTGGTAAAATTTTGAAAATTTTAAAAATTTGAAAAATTTGAAAATTTTGGAAATTGTGGAGCTAAATTGAGCTTATTTGTCTATAACGAAATTATAATTTTCTATTCGACTTTGGATATAGATTTGTCATTCGTTATAGTTGATTTTATTTAAAAAGGTAAACTTACATATTAAGTTGGATTTTGCTAATTCTTGAAAATTTAAGTTAACCTTGGTTATATTTGGTATTTGAGTTTTATTTTTATTCCTTAAGTTTGAATATGGATGATATGATGAAATATGGGAAGAATTGTTTATTAATTATTGTATTAATAAGGAATGTGAAAAAAACATTGAGCAAAAAGAAAAAAATGTGAGTTGAAAAATAAAATTGCTCTCATCGGAGAAAAGAAAAGAAGAAAAAAAAGAGCTTTTATTGAAAAGGGTGTTAATATGGAGAGAAGTAGCAAGTATTATTCAATGCACTCTCTTGAGGCTATCCAGAAGGTAAAAAGGCAAGAAAGAGCAACAAAAGAAAATTGTTGAAAAAAGATGATGACTATAAGGGGGCCAATACGATTCTTGAAGAAAAATTCATTCACTTAAGACTATCAATTCCCTAAGTCATTGAAAAAAAAAAAACGAGAGTGGAGTGTTTTCCTTATTTCATTAACTTGAGTTGTGTAAATTTGAGTTTATAATGCTTGAGTTGGTTAAATAGCTTGACTTGTATGATTTATGTTATCTATATCTTTGCTTGAGGAGTAGGATAATTTTCATGTACTAGATATAAGCTTGTTTAACTAAACTTTGATGGCCTTGGGATTGTTTGATTTAATATATGAGTTTGAAAGGTTTTCAAATGGTTGAATGAATGATAAGTTTGTATTTGAGGTTAGAAGAAAATTATTCTTTTATTATGGATGAATTTGCTAAGGATAAATTGAACGTCATTTTGTCTTAAGCCATATGCTTAGTGTTTTAATTCTTGTTTGCTTGAGGACAAGCAAAAGTTCAAGTGTGGGGGAATTGATAGGGCTAAATTCATCATTATTTTCCTAGTTATTTGAGGGTGTTTTGCGATACTTTTGATGTAATAACTAGGAATATTCCTTCATATTTGATATTTTGCTTATAGAAAGTGTTTTTAACGAATTTGCACAGATTTGAGTAGATTTTGAGCAAAGAGTACAAAATTCCAACTTACACCAGGTGCCAAGTCTGGCAAGTATACTCAGCTCTAAGTCCACACTGGCCAAACAAAGAAAATAGAGAAAAATTCAGGAGCAAGAAGTGTTGGGAAATATGCCTTCTTAGACTAAATTTCTGATGTAAATATCGAATGTTTTAATAAAAGAATTTATTTTCAGAAATTTTTTGTGAATTTACATTTTATTTGTGCACAATTACATTTGGAAAAGACCCATTGTGTTTAAGTAAGTGGTTCACGTGAATGGTGGTCTTTCACAGTAAGGTATGAATCATAGGTTACATAACACATAAATGTTCGTTCTTAACCGATTGATGAGAATGGAAATCTCATCATGTTTAGGTTATTATGTTATGAATTTCAAATGAGGAATGACTTATCTTTAACCAATGAGTAGTCCACTCACTTCATGACATAAGCGTATTTTGAATACGTAGGACAAGACCTGTAGTAGTGGTTTCTTAAAGTACTATATGGTAAAAATCTAGACTACTACTACTACAGTATGGACTAGTACTCTACGACTTGAGTATGAGTTGGTGGTCTGACGAAGCTAGAAGCATGTACTTTGATATGCTATAGTTGAGGTTCAATCATAGGACTAATATACTTGTATATTGTGTATGTGTGACTAGTTAGTTAAGGCAGACTTACACAAGATAGTTTCTATACTATATTACTCCTTGTGGTTGTCTGAATGATCTAAATATCCAGGGTCCTGAGAAACATAACTTGGATGTTTACTTTAGGGTAGCTCCCTTGGAAAGCGAAAACAATCCAAGAAGTCGTGGATCATTGGACTAGAAGCCTAATGATGGTAAATGTCTTTTAGAGAGCTGTTAGAACATTTCTTCCACTCTAAATGTACGGCGATGTATAAAGGGATATTTTAGTCATTACACCTGTAGGTCGGAGACTTTGCTAATGCAGCAATATCCTTGGGGTCAATATTTTCTTATGGTGATATTAAAAAATATTTAAAATGAAAAATACAGTTATTTATATGGCAAGGGTATTTTGGACATTTTAATAGCCAATGTGGTGTGTCTTTTGGTCCTCAATATAGACCGTGAGTCCTAATTAAATACATGCTAAGGAATTGGTCTTAAATTCAATTAAATGGAATTTATTTTATTTAAGCTAAGGAATTGGTCTTAAATTAAATTAAATGGAATTTATTTTATTTAAGTAGTCTGATTTAATTATTGGGCTAGAATAAAATAAAGGTCCATAGAGAGAGAATTAATTAAATTAGTTTGGTGGGATAATTAATTATTCAGGGCTTTAGCCTAGTTTGAATAATTAAAGATTGACCAGGAACAAAACTAATATAGGCTTGTAAATTGGACTAGTTTGTTTGGGCTGGAAAATTAATTATTCTAATTAGAATAATTAATTTAGTCTAAAAGGCTAAACTACGAGCCCAATAGTCCAATCCAGTTTAATCTAGGGTTTTATTTAGGTTAAACAGGATAATAGAGAAGTACGTTGTTCTTTAACTGCCTCTTCTCTATGTCTAAAATAAACGTTGTTTTTCATTGCTTCTTCTCTGGTGAAAAAACGTGACAGCCCCTTTCTCTCTCTCGAAAATATTCTTTAGCCCTATGAGTTGTTCACCAAACGAGATTAAGCAGGCCAAATACTGGAAGATCGAGAGATTGGCATTCACATACATGCACAGACAGAGTATGAGGCTTGTAGGAATCGCATCAAAGGTTTCCACTAGCGCACCTACCCCAGTTCCACACATTCAGGTCCAGCCAATGCTGAGAACAAGAAAAGGAGGTAAAAGTTTTTTTTCCCTCGAAGCCCCCCCAGACTGTGACTGGCATCGGCTGAGGCCCCAGGAACCGACGCCGGCTGTGGCCTAAGAGTTTCTTATTCTTCATTTTTTAGTTTTTTCCTTCCGTTGCGTGCTTTGATTTCCCACTTTAAACCTTCAATCGGTATCAGAGCATGAATGTTTTGCGAAAATATAGGAAGCATGCATCTAGTTGAATAAAACTGGAAACATATGTGTGAGTAAACTGTGATCCTTTGCTGTTTTTTGTATGGATAGATTCTCTGTTAAACCTCTCTGATGGAGGTTTAGGTGAGATGTAATCTAGATTTTCCTTAGCAAATTGTGTAAGCCCAATGTTAATTGGTATAGGCGATTGTTGGTTTTTGTTGATTTCATTATGTTTGGATTGAAATCAGAGAGCCAATGGAGGAAGAAAGTTGCAGAAAATCAAAGAAGAAAATCTCAGAAAAATCTGCAAAAAGAAAACTCGGACAGACCGGAACCGGCACTGGCTGAGGCCGCCAGAACTGGCACTAGCTCAGGTCTGGGTCCGGTCCGCACGTTGGTCGCCCGCAAGGTCTAGTTCAATGCGGCGGGTGTAATGGACCGCAATGCAAATGGGTGCTTGATCCAGTGCGGTGCAGTGGACTAAGGAGAAATTTTTTTATTTTTCCTTGTAATTTTTCTTGCGTTTTCGTTTTTGTTTTGGGGTTCATACCAAACGAAGTTAATATTTTTGCAATAGTCAATATTCATGGAATATTTTTGAATGAAAAATATTAGTAAGGGATTTTAGGATTTAACAAGACCATTAATTAATAAATTAATGTGTTTAATTCTACTATCTAGGCACTTAGGTTTAAAAATAAAAAAGCATGAAAATGTCTACTCTTTTCTAGCATGCTATTTATTTTTAAGTACCAATGTGCACGTTTTTTCAAAGACCAAAGTCTTTGGGAATATTTTTTACAAGAAAAATATTTTTCTACAAATTGAATGGTTATTTTAACTTGAATAAAAATTAATCCTTAGATATTTTTCTTAAAGGATTTAATCCTTGACATAGAAAATATATTGGATTTAGATATTTCTATAAGTTAAAATAGAAAGCCATTTTGTTTTATTTTCGCATAAGAAAAATTGTTTTGTCATATAAACTTGAGACCAAAGTCTCTAGAAAGTTTTAATTGGAAAATTTTTGAAATCATTAAGTTTTTAACTTAAATAAAATTAGTCCATGGAAAAATCTCTCAAAGGATATAACCCTTGACATAGAGATTTTAATGGATTTAGATATTTTATTTTAGAGTTAAGGGAAAACTTAATGGAAATTTTCAAAAGGATATTTTTTCAAAAAAACCCTTATTTTAAAAGACTAAGTGGGAGAGGGGTTCCAACGACCCCACGGCTTCTATCACGATCCTCATTAGAGATAGTGGGTCCTCTCGCGTCACCCTAGAAGTGAACCCGTATAGGATAGGGATACGACAAGGATCTAGATCTAATGGAGGGATGTAATTAATAACCCAGGACACGTGCTATGATAGGCCAGCTCACATTGGAGGTTATGGTGCGAGGTAGGTCCATATGAAATGAGAGGAAATGACCATCCCCTCGATGGAGTTATCCTCTAGATCATTACCGAAAAGGGAAATTAATTTATGGTGGTCAACACACTTAGCTTAGGGAACTGTTAATCTTCCCAAGAAGCTATGTTAGTTTCCCTAGGAGCCAAATTAATTATTATCAGTTTTGATATAAGGATAAAGTGCACAAATTTATTTTGTTTTCACAAACTAAATATTTTTCTTTTATTTTTGATTTTTCAGAAATTGTGGGAGGTTCTTTTAGTTCATTGGCCATTATTCTCCGAGAGAATAAGCGAACGGAACCAAACTATGTGGATTGGAAGAGGAACCTGGACATAATACTCACAACTGAAGAGTATAAGTATGTCCTTTACGAAACCTGCCATGTTATGGGAAAAGGTTCCACTGCCGAAGAGCGAGAGGCTGAGAAGGCGTGGAAGAAGGCTGACAAAATGGCACGCTGCTATATGTTTGCCTCCATGTCTAATGTGCTCCAATCAAAACACGAGCACATGGCTTCTGTGTACGATATAAGTCAATCATTAGCCACGATGTTTGTGAATATGAGCCAGCCCACAAGGCAAGAGGCTCTTCGAACTATTATAAATACTAAGATGGCTGAGGAAGCATCAGTCAGAGAGTATATGCTTAAGATGGTTACTACTTTCGAGGAGACAGAAATCTTAGGGGCTGTCATTGACCCCGAGAGCCAAGCAGATATGGTTCTCGAATCTCTACCGAGTTTTTTTACTCAGTTCAAGTTGAATTACAACATGAACAAGTTAAACATGAGTTTAACTAAGTTGATAAAGGAACTCCAAATGGTGGAGAAGGTCATGAAGCCACAATCTAATGTTATGATTGCTAAGGCTCCTTTTTCTAGAACTGGGCCCAAGCCCAAAAAGTTCAAAAGAAAGAAAGGAAACGCAACGGCCCAGCCCAAGGACAAACCCAAAGGCAAGTGCTTCAAATGTGGATTGAAAGGCCACTAAAAAAAAGTGTCCAGATCTTCAAGCGAAGAAAAACCCCACAAGTAATATTTTCAATCTAGAGTCTATATCAATGGTTCGATCAACTTCAACTTAGATTGTTGATTCAGGACCACTAATCACATCTGTAACTCCTTACAGGGGTTTAGAAATATTAGAAGACTCCAACAGGGCGAACATGTACTACGCGTGGGTAATGGAGCACAAGTCTAGGCCTTTGCAGTGGGAGAGCTGGATCTTATTTTTTATTGTAATAGAATAGTGGTTTTAAAGGATATTTTATATGTACTTGGATTTCGACAGAATTTGATTTCAGATGTAAAACTAATAAATCAAGGATATTCTGTATCTTTCCAATCTGGTATTTTATCAGTAGAGATGGAGAAATTTTATGTACTGGGCACATGTATGGGAATCTATTCTTCTTAAACCCTATTAACAATCAATTAAATAACGCTTAATCTGAACCTTTAACAAGGAAGAGAAAAACCAATGTCAATGACTCTTATCTTTGGCATTTAAGGTTGGATCATATCAACTCAACCAAGATTCAGAGGTTAATCTATGATGGGCCTTTGGGCTCATTGAGATTGGAAAATTGGCCTCAGTGTGAATCCTACCTAATGGGAAAGATGACCAAAAAGTCATTTACCCCTAAGGCGGATAGAGCCAATGAAGTACTGAGTCTTGTTCACACTGATGTGTGTGGTCCCTTGTCTACACCAACTAGAGGGGGTTTTAAGTACTTAATCATTTTCACAGATGATTGTACGAGTTTTGATTTTTTTTACTTGATGAGACGCAAGTCTGACTCTTTTGACAAGTTCAAGGAGTTTAAGGATGAAGTGGAGCGTCGGATAGGTAAATTGATCCAAACCTTACGATCGGATCATGATGAAAAGTACCTCCTTAGTGAATTCAAAGACTACATGGTACATCATGGGATAGTGTCCCAACTCTTTGTGCCAGGGACACCCCAGTAGAACGGAGTAGCTGATAGAAGGAACATGACATTGATGGAAATGGTCCGAAGCAAGATGTCTCGTGCTACTTTCCAGTGTCTTTTTAGGGATACGCCATGGAAACAATGGCATATATTCTAAACTTGGTGTCTTCCAAGTCAGTACCTAGGACTCCCTATGAGATATGGATTGGGCGTAAGCCGAGCCTGAATCATCTCAGGATATGGGGTTGTCCAGCTCATGTACTGAGTCAAGAGAGATAAGTTGGAAATAAGATCACAATTATACTATTTTGTTGGGTATCCAAAAGGGACAAATGGTGATTACTTTTATCATTCTAAGGAGCAAAAAGTACTGGCAAGTACCAATGCTAGATACTTAAAGGATGGTCAGAGTACTTTCACGAAAGGTTCATCTAGGTTAGAACTTGAGGAGAAGTAATCTTCAGAATCAACTTTTTCTGACTCGATTGTGGAACAAGAAGAGACACATCCTCAAGAGCCTGTGCAATTGGAGCCTTGTTGTAGTGGGAGAGTATCTTGGGTTCCGGAGAAATGGACTGGAGAAGCTTTCGAGCTAGTCTCCGACCAACAAGAACAAGACCCCACTAGATACGAGGAGGCTATTACTGATGCCAATGCAAATTTATGGCATGAAGCAATGAAAGCCGAAATTGAGTTTATGTACTTCAATCAGGATTGGTATCTTGTAGCTTCACCTGAAAGGATAAAACCCATTGGGTGTAAGTGGGTATACAAGAGGAAGAGAGGAGCAGATGGGAAGGTGGAAACCTTCAAAGTTAGGCTTGTGGCGAAAGGGTATACTCAGAAAGAGGGAATCAATTATGAGAAAACCTTTTCCCCGGTAGCCATGCTTAAGTCCATCTGTATCCTCCTTACCATCGCATGTCATTATGACTATAAGATATAACAAATGGATGTCAAGACGGCATTTTTAAATGGCCACCTTAGCGAAGACATCTATATGTCCCAACCGGAAGGCTTTAGTACTAAAGGTCAAGAACATATGGTTTGTAAGCTTAAGAAGTCCATTTATGGACTTAAGCGGGCATCGAGAGCATGGAACATTCGTTTTGATGAAACTGTAAAGTCTTACAATTTAACTCAAAACGAGGATGAACCATACGTGTACAAGAAACTTGAAGGCATTAATGTGGTTTTTCTTATCTTGTATGTAGATGCCATTTTTCTCATTGGAAATGATGTAGGGTCATTGTCATCTATAAAGGTTTGGCTGTCTAGTCAATTTAGTATGAAGGACTTGGAAGAAGCCAGTTACATTCTAGGGATTAAGCTTCTTAGAAATAGGAAGTAGAAAATGTTAGGATTATCCCAAGTGGCATACATTGACAAGATGCTTACCAAGTACAGCAAGGACTTATGCAAAGGAGCTCTAATTCCTTGCAGATATAGGTTGTCCTTTTCTTCAAGAGACTGTCCAAAGTCTTAACAAGAAAAAGACAGAATGAGTAGGATTCCCTACGCTTCGGCTATGGGAAGTCTCATGTACACCATGCTTTGTACTAGGCTAAATATTTGCTTTGCTGTAGGCTTGATTAGTAGATATCAATTAAACCCTGGGGAGGTTCATTGGTAAGCTGTAAAGCATATTCTCAAGTACCTCAAGGGAACGAGAGATTATATGTTGCTTTACAAGGTTGATGGCTTAGTTCCTATAGGATACACAAACTCAGACTTCCAGGTGGATAAGGATGAGAGAAAATCCACTAGTGGATATGTCTTCACCTTGTCTGGAGGAGCCATTTCATGGAGGAGTATCAAGCAATCTTGCATTGCTGACTCAACCATAAAAGCTGAGTATGTGGCAGTTTCGGAAGCATCCAAGGAAGCAGTCTGGCGCTGGAAGTTCCTTTCAGAACTTGGAGTCATGCCACACATGGACAGGTCGATTGTGATATATTGCGACAATTCTAGAGTACTATCGCAATCTAAAGAACCCAAGAACTATAAGAAGGGGAAGCACATTGAGAGGAAGTACCACCTGATCTGGGATTTCATCCAAAGACGGGAAGTCGTGGTGAAATAGATTGCCTCAGAGAATAATCTAGCAGATCCATTCACCAAGCCTTTGGCTGAGAGAGTCTTCAAGAGACACTTAGACGCTATAGGGGTGGGCACATATGGATTTACTTAATCTTAGAGTGCAAATGGGAGATTGTTAGGAAATATGCCCTCTTAGACTAGGTTTCTAATGTAAATATTGAATGTTTTAATAAAAAATTTATTTTTAGAAATTATTTGTGAATTTACATTTTATTTATGCACAATTACGTTTGGAAAAGACCCATTGTGTTTAAGTAAGTGGTCCATGTGAATGGTGGTCTTTCACAATAAGGTATGGATCACGGGTTACTTAACACATAAACGTTCATTCTTAACCGATTGATGAGAATATGAATCTCATCATGTTTAGGTTATTATGTTATGAAAATCCAAATGGGGAATGGCTTACCTTTAACCCATGAGTAGTCCACTCACTTCATGACATAAGCATATTTCAAATACGTAGGACAAGACCTGTAATAGTGGTTTCTTAAAGTACTATATGGTAGAAACCTAGACTACTACTGCTACAGTATGGACTAGTACTCTACGACTTGAGTATGAGTTGGTGATCTGACGAAGCTGGAAGCATGTACTTTGATATGCTATAGTTGAGGTTCTATCGTAGGACAAATATACTTGCATGTTGGGTATGTGCGACTAGTTAGTTAAGATAGACTTGTACAAGATAGTTTCTATACTCTATCACTCCTTGTGATTGTCTAAATGATCGAAATATCCAGGGCCTTGGGAAACATAATTTGGATGTTTGCTTTAAAGTAGCTCCCTTGGAAAGCGAAAACATTTCAAGAAGTTGTGGATCATTGGACTAGAAGCCTAAGGTTGGTAGATGCCATTTAGAGAGGTGTTAGTACATTTCTTCCTCTCTAAAAGTACGGTGATTCGTATAGGGGTATTTTAGTCATTACACCTATAGGTCGCAGACTTTGCTAATGCAGCATTATCCTCGGGGTTAATATTTTCTTATGGTGATATTAGAAAATATTTAAAATACAAAATACAGCTATTTATATGGCAAGGGTATTTTAGTCATTTTAGTAGCCAAGGCAATGTGTCTTTTGGTCCCCAGTTTAAACCGTAAGTCCTAATTAAATACATGCTAAGGAATTGGTCTTGAATTAAATTAAATAGAATTTATTTTATTTAAGTAGTCTGATTTAATTATTGGGCTAGAACAAAATAAAGGTCTATGGAGAAAGAAAATTAATTAAATTAGTTTGGTGGATTAATTAATTATTCAGGGCTTTGGCCCAGTTTGAATTATTAAAGATTGACCTGGGACTAAACTAATATAGGCTTGTAAATTAGACTAGTTTATTTGGGCTAGAAAATTAATTATTAATTGGTTTATTTATTTGGTTTTAATTAGAATAATTAATTTACTTCAAAAGACTAAACTAAGAGTCCAATGGACCAATCCAGTTTAACCTAGGGTTTTACTTAGGTTAAATAGGAGAATAGAGAAGTACGTTGTTCTTTGACTGCCTCTTCTCTGGTGAAGAAACGTGACATCCCCTTTCTCTCTCTCAAAAATATTCCTTAGCCCTGTGAGTTCTTCACCAAACGAGATTAAGTAGGCTATATACTGGAAGATCGAGAGATTGGTGTTCATATACATGCATAGACGGAGTAGGAGGTTTGCAGGAATCGCACCAAAGGTTTCTACCAGCGCACTTACCACAATTCCACACATTCCGGTCTTGCCAATTCTGAGAACGAGAAAAAGCGGTAAAAGTTTTTTTCCCTCGAAGCCCCCTCAGGACGTGACTGGCGCCGGCTGAGGCCTAGGAGTTTCTTGTTCTTCATTTTTCAGTTTTTTCCTCCTGCTGTGTGCTTTGATTTCCCACTTTAATCCTTTAGACAAAACTCACCTAGCTCCTGGGGAGTTGAATGGACCCAACGCCAGGTCCATTTTGATTAGAGTTGGTGAATTTTCCTTTTAAACAGAATTTGGTAATCTCTGTTAGATTCTTTTGGGAATTCTTTCAACCATGTAAAAGGACTCTTGTAGATACTTTTTGGCAATTAGAAGTCCTATAAATACAAGAGAACTACATTGTACAAGGGAGTTTTTTAGTTTTCAATTCTTCAATGTAATATTTTTAGAAAACTCCTAGAGAAACACCATGATTTAGGAGGATCAAGGAGAATTCTTAGAGAAAAAGAGGAGGTTGCTCAAGAAGGTTTTAAGGAAGAAGGAGAAGGCTTACTTGTCTGTGAGTGGTTTCTTTTCCTCTTCTTTGTAATTTATTGACAATTTGATATTAATGTTTTAATTATCTTTAGATGATATTCTTTTCGATTCATAATTTTGTATTGATTTTATTTCTTTGATAAATTTATTGCTACTCTTGGTATTTGATTTTTTTGTCATAATATCTTGTTGGATAGATTAGTTCTCTTCTAATTAACTTGCAAAACGATGTTAGGAGAGAATGACCAATTAATTAATTCAATACTAGTTATTCTTAACTTGCTTGAAAAAGAGGTTAAGAGTATAGACTAAATAATCAAAGATTGGTTGATGATTGCGAGAATATAGATTTATTAGCTAAATTTATGTTTAAATCACCTAGAAAATAGGTATTTATGTGAGGATTAATTTTAATGCATCTTTTGGGTAAATTGGTTGAGGCAGAATATATTCACTGATTTAACTAGAAGATAGTGATTCTATGGATTGCAAAAGAAATGGGTGTACTGTAATCCTAACGATGCCAAGATAATAATTAATTGAGAGAATAGTTAGTCAATCATTATTATGTATTCAAGGATTTCTATCTATTTACATGTTTTTTCTCCTTGTTCTTACTCCTTGATTATCCTTATAACTTTTCTTATGTGACTTGGTTTTCTCTAGTATAGTAGATTAGTGTTTTATTTATTTCTATTTCTTTATTTTATTAGCTAAGTAATAAAGATTTGAGTAAAATATATTGAGAGCCTATGTTCTCGTGGATTCAATACTTGCTATTCCATATATTATACGATGAGTATACTTGCGCGTATGTGTGGTTTTATTGGCTGGCATTTTAATTAAAACTTGATTAATTATATAATTTATTGGTAATATTTTCTACACTAAAAAACACGCATCATATACCCTGGAACAACTGCATATGCTTTGAACTTGGTGCCTTCCAAGTCAGTACCTAGGACCCCTTATGAGATGTAAACTGAGCGTAAGCCAAGTCTGAATCATCTCAAGATATGGGACTGTCCAGCTTATGTACTGATTAAGAGAGACAAGTTAGAACCAAGATTAGAATTATACTATTTTGTTGGGTATCCAAAAAAAATAAAATATGGTTACTTTTATCATCCTAAAGGCAGAAAGTACTAATAAGTACTAATGCTAGATACTTGAAAGATGCTCAAAGTACTTTCATAAAAGGTTCAACTATGTTGGAACTCAATGAGAAATTATCTTCTAAATCGACTTCTTCTAACACAATTGAGGAATAAGAAGAGTCACAGCATTAGGAACTTGTACAAAGGGAGCCTTGTTGTAATAGAAGGGTATCTAGAGTTCCAAAAAGGTAGACTGGAGAGGTGTTTGACCTACTCTCCAACCATAAAAAATAAGATCCCACTAAATACGAGGGGCAATTGCTGATGCCGATACAAACTTATGGCATAAAGTAATGAAAGTCAAGATTCAGTCTATATACTTCATTCGGGTTTGGGATCTTGTAGCTTCACCTGAAGGGTTAAAACCCATTGGGTGTAAGTAGGTATACAAGAGGAAGAGGGGAGCAAATGGGAAGGTGGAAACTTTCAAAGCTATGCTTATGGTGAAAGGGTTTACTCAAAAAGATGGAATCGACTATGAGAAAACATTTTCTCTAGTAGTATGCTTAAGTCCATCTGTATCTTTCATGCTATTGCATGCCATTATACCTGTGAGAAATGGAAAATAGATGTCAATACGGCTTTTCTCAATGGCTATCTTACCGAACACATCTATATATCCCAATCGGAAGGCTTCATTACTAAAGGCCAGGAACATATAGTTTGTAAGCTAAAGAAGTCTATTTATAGACTTAAGTAGGCGTCTAGAGTGTGGAACATTTATTTTAATGAGACTGTAAAGTTTTGTAGTTTTATTCAAAATGAGGATGATCCATGCGTGTATAGGAAACTGGAAAGCATAAATGTGATTTTTCTTATACTGTATGTGGATGACATTCTATTTATTGGAAATGATGTAGGGACATTGTCATCTACTAAGGTTTGGCTGTCTAGTTAATTTAGTATGAAGGACTTGGGAGAAGCCAGCTATAAGCTTCATAGAAATAGGAAGTAGAGAATGTTAGGATTGTTCTAAGCTACATACATTGACAAAATGTTGGTCAAGTTCAACATGAACTCTTGCAAGGGAGTGTTAATCCCTTGCAGATATTAGTCGTCTTTTTCTTCAATGGACTGTCCTAAGTTACAAGACGAAAAAAAAGGGATGAGTAGGATTCCCTATGCTTCGTCTATGAGAAGTCTTATGTATGACATGCTATGCACTAGATCAGATATCTGCTTTGTCGTAGGCATAGTTAACAGATATCAGTCAAACCCTAGAGAGGTTCATTAGTAAGTTGTAAAGCACATTCTCAAGTACCTAAAGAGAACAAGAGATTATATATTGGTTTATATGGCTTATAATTTAGTTCTTATAAGATACATAGACTCAGATTTCTAGGCAGATAAGGATGAGAGAATATCTACTAGTGGATATGTCTTCACATTGTCTATAGATGCTATTTCATGGAGGAGTATTAAGCAATCTTACATTGTTGACTCAACCATGGAAGTTAAGTATGTGGCAGCTTTGAAGGCATCTGAGGAAGCAGTCTGGCTCTGAAAGTTCATTTCAGAACTTAGATTCATATCACAGATAGACAAGCCGGTTGTGATGTATTGCGACAACACTAGTAGTCTCGCAATCCAAAGAACCCAGGAACCACAAGAAGGGGAAGAACATTGAGAGGAAGTACCACCTAATCTAGGATTTCATCCAAGAAGGAAAATCGTGGTGGAACAGATAGCCATGGAGAACAATCTAGCAGATCCCTTCACCAAGCCTTTGGCTGAGAAAGTCTTTAGAAAATACTTAGACACCATAGGGGTGGGCACCTATGGATTTATATAGTCTTAGAGTGCAAGTGGGAGATTATTGAAATATATGACCTCTTAGACTAGGTTTCTAATATAATTTTGATTAATATTAATAAAAGATTTATTCTCAAAATTTTGTTGGTGAGTTTACATTATTTTTGTGGATAATTCCGTTGGAAAAGACCCATTATGTTTAAGTAAATAGTCTATGTGAATGGAGGTCTTCCACAGTAAGGTATAAACATTTGTTCTTAACCGGTTGGTAAGAATGGAAATCTCATAATGCCTAAGTTACTATGTTATGAATTCCAAATAGGGAATGACTTACCTTTAACTAGTGAGTAGACCTTTCACTTCATAACATAAGCATATTTTGAATATGTAGATCTATACTTATAGTAGTGGTTTCTAAAAGTACTATATGATAGAAACTTAGGCTACTACTACTACAATATAGATTTATACTCTACTGCTTAAGTATGAGTTGGTGGTCTAACGAAGCTAGAAACATATACTTTGATATACTGTAATTGATGTTCTATCGTAGGACCAATTTACTTGTATATTGGGTATATATGACTAATTAGTTAAGACAACCTTATACAATATAGCTTTTATACTATCATTGGACTAGATGTCTAAGGATAGTAGATGTCATTTAGAGAGGTGTTGCTACACTTTTTCCTCTCTAAATGTACGGCGATGAGTAGAGGGGTATTTTAGTTATTACACCTGTTGGTTGGAGATGTTGCTAGCACCACATTGTTCTTGGGGTCAATATTTCCTTATGGTGATATTAAGAGACATTTAAAATACAAAATACAACTATTTCTATAGTAGGGGTATTTTAGTCATTTTAGTAGCCAAGGCATTTTGTCTTTTAGTCCTCATAATAGCCCATAACTCTTGATAGTTTAGGAATGAGGAATTGGTCTTAAATAACGTGGATTTTATTTTATTCAAAATTAACTTGATTTATTTATTGGGCTAGAATAAAATAAAAGGCCCGAAGAGAGAACAAATTAATTATATTGTTCAATTGGCTAATTAAATATTCATGGTTTGAGCCCGGATTAAATATTTGGGTTTAATCTGGGTTTGAATTATGTAAGAAAGGCTTGAGAATTGTTTTGGGCTAATTAATTATTTATGGGTTATTATTTAATCTTAGATTAAATAATTAATTATGTCTTGACCCAAGTAGGTTAGACCTTGGATCCGAAAGCGAAACCCAAGCCCAACTTTGCTTGGGCTGTTCTGATTTGGTCGAGCGGCAGCTAATATTTGAACACTCCAGAGATAACTTCTATTTAGATATCTCATAGTGTAACGTGCTGTTTTTCATCAGCCATAATATAAAGTCAGTAATGGGTTAGGAATTTGACACATATTTGAGATCAAGCTAGAAAATTTTTTCTCTCTATTTATTCTATGTGTTGACAAGAGGAAACATAGAAATAGGAAGGGCCTTATCTCTTGATACTGCTTGGCAATAGATTGTCAAGAAAAAGACTGTCCCTTTCCCTTCTAGTTGCTTTCACCAACTATTTAGGCAGTGGTGATATTCCGAAGGGCCAAGTGCTTAAGCGTGAGTTCATGCTTCGGAGGAGTAGAAGACTTGTAGGGGTTGATCCGGAGTTAGTGGTTCAAAGTAGTCCAAAATATGTTGAATAAAGTAGAAGGCTTCTAGCACATGTTGGAGTGACTACTTTAGTGCCTAAACAACTGGTTTTTTTGAAAACCCAGAGTCATAACATCTTTACTTTTGTGCACTATTTTCATTTTTCTGTATGCTATTTTTGTCGTTTTACACCTTCAATGTCAAATTCAATTGCAGTTGTAATGGCTCATTATTTAGGACATGCACTGGATTTGGATTGTACTTTTTCAATTGGTATACATGAAGTACATCATGGATGCACATTAATTCATCTAGAAGTTCCAACTTGTATGCTACGGTTCTGATTCTCTCAACAATCGAAAATGACCCAATATATCTAGGGCTATGCTTTACCCTTTTTGGATGTCTCAAAGTTCCTCGGCTTGGTGTTAGCTTCAAAAATACTTCTTCACCCACTTGAAACTCCAATTCCTTCATGCGATTGTCCGCGTAGCTTTTTTGCCTGCTCTGAGCCACCTTTAGTTTGTCTTGTATCAGCTTTACTTTATTAGTCATCTCCTGGATATTCATCCCCCTTCTTTATCAACCTGCCCATCTTCGTTCCCATCCCAATATAATGGTGTTTAATATTTTCGCCCATATAAGGCCTCATATTGCGCCATGCCGATAAATTCTTGATAACTATTGTTGTAGGCTAGTTCTACATAAAGAATACTATCGATCCATTTGTCCCCCAGTCCAACACGCATTCTCTCAATATATCCCCGAGGATTTCTATTATGCGCTTGGATTGTCCATCTACTTGGGGGTGAGCAAAACTACTAAACTTTAGAGTGGTCCCCAAGGATTCTTGAAATTTGGCCCAAAACCTTGAAGTAAAATAAGGATCTCAATTCGACACTATTCTTGTCAGCACTCCATGCAACCTCACTTCTTGTGTATAACCTATGCCAACTTTTCCATAGAATATCTCATGTTAATAGGTATAAAGTGGGCGATCTTGGTTAATTGATCTACTACTACCTGGACAGCATCCTTTTATGTCCTACTCATCGGTAGTCCGGTAACAAAGTCCATAGTGACATATTCCCATTTCCATTCTAGTATTGAAAAGGGTTGTAGCAATCCCATTGCTTTCTTGTGCTCTGCCTTCTCCTTCTGGCAGGTGAGACATACAAATACGAATTAAGCTACGTCCTTCTTCATGCCCAGCCACCAAAACACTCTATTCAAATCCTGATACATTTTAGTCTCCCCTGCATGAATAGTGTACCAACTTTTATGGGCCTCTCCCAAAACTTTCTTTTTCAACTCCCATACATTCGACATACATAATTGGTCCTTAAAATACATTATCCCTTGATCGTCTACTCTAAAGTCTAAGTTATCTCTTTTAATTTCTTTTTCCTTAAAATTCTAAAATTCCAGGCTATTTGCTCGAACGTAGAGTATTTCCTGCTTCAAATCAGGGATGGTAGTTAGATTTCTTATCCAAATCTTCTCTTCCTCTACTGTGGCTTCTCCTGTTAGTACTTCTTGTATCTCCTTCACCTCTTGAGTTCGCAGTGTCGCCAACCTTACTTTTCTACTAATGCGTCTACCACAATATTAGCTTTTCCCGATTGATAATTGATCGGACAGCTATATTCCTCCAAAAATTCTATCCATCTTCTCTATCTCAAGTTCAAGTCTTTCTGTCCAAATATGTACTTCAAACTCTTATGTTCCGTGAATATCTTGTATTCAGTTCCATATAAGTAGTGTCGCCACTTCTTGAGAGCAAACACAATAGCCGGCTTTCCTTTCCTGCATTAATACTGCTCCCAATCCTTCATTTGATGCGTCGTGTATAGTGCATATAGCTTCCCTTCTTCTAGTAAGGTCAATACAGGTGTCGTTATCAACCTTTTTTTCAACTCCTGAAAGCACTTCTCACACTTTTCATTCTATAAAAATGGCACATCTTTTCATAGTAGCCTAGTTAAAAGCGAGGCAGTAGTTGAAAATCGTTTTATGAATCACCTATAATATCCGACTAATCCCAAGAAACTCCTAATTTCTATAATGGTCTCAGGTTATTTCCAATTTTTAATGGCTTCCACCATAGCAGGGTCTATCCTAATTCTTTCCTTAGTTACAACGTGCCCTAAAAAGGAAACTGCATCCAGCCAAAATTTACACTTACAAAACTTAGCATACAGTTAGTGCTCCCTTAATTTTTCCAAAATTAATTTGAGGTGTTCTGCAAGTTCCTCCGAGCTCTTGGAATAAATTAATATGTCATCGATAAAGATCACGACAAATTTGTCCAGGTATTGTCAAAATATTGGATGCATCAAGTCCATAAAGGTTGCTGGAGCATTAGTCAATCCAAAGGGCATCACACAACAAACTCACAGTGCTAGGTGTTAAATGCAGTCTTAGGAATATCTTCCTCCCAGATTCTCACTTAGCAATAACCTTGCCTCAAGTCAAGCTTAGAATAACAAATAGACCCTCTTAATTGATTAAACAACTCATCAATAAGTAGGAGTGGATATTTATTCTTAATTAAGAAGTAGTTTAAACTATGATAATCAATGCACAAATGTAGTGTCCCATCCTTCTTTTTCGCAAATAACACTGGTACTCCTCACGGTGAAGTACTTGGTCTAATGTACGCTTACCCCCACAACTCCTCTAATTGTTCCTTCAACTTTTTAAGTTCCATAGGGGCTATACGATACATCATCTTGGAGATCGGTTCTACTCCCGGTATAAGGTTAATAGTGAACTCTACTTCCTGAGGTGGGGGTAAAGTTAACAAATTCTCAGGAAAGATGTCAACGAACTCTCAAACTACGGCAGTGCTTCCTAAGGTACTCTCCTTCTTGGGTTTGTTAATCAGATATGCTAAATAGCTAGGACATCCCTTCTTCAGCATTTTTCGAGCCTTGGTCCCCAAAAGTAAATATTTAAATTCTTTCATCTTACCCCCTTTGAATTCTAGGACATCCTTCCTAGGTCTAACAAATTGCACCAACTTGTTCTTTCAATGTACTAGAGTACGGTGCTTGGCCAAACAATCTATGCCTAAAATAATGTCATAATCCTCAAATGACATCACAATAAGGTTTCTCAGTATTTTTTCCTCCCTACTTCAATTTTGGGCCTTTCTATAACTTTCCCAGCTTCTATAGATTTTCCCAAAGAAGTGCTAACTAATAAGGTATAGGGAAGGTCTAAAGTAGTAAAAGACCTAGCGCTAGGTTGGTCGAAGTGATCCAACACCAAGTCCGATTTGTAAGGCAGCGAATTTTGTATTTTGAGTTGATTTTAGCAAATTCCATAAGGATTCTTTTGGGAACTAATTTGGGATCAATTCAAGACTCTTGTACACACTTTTTAGCAATTAAAACTTCTATAAATACAATAGAATAACATTGTACAAACTAGTTTTTATAGTTTTGAATTCTTCAATGTAATATCTTTAGAAAACTCCTAGAGAAACACTAAGATTTAGGAGGATCAATGAGAATTCTTGGAGAAGAAGAGGAGATTATCTAAAAAGGTTTAAATGAAGAAGAAGAAGAATGCTTACTTATCTATGAGCAATTTCATTTTATCTTCTTTGTAATTTATTGACAATTTGAGATTAATGTTTTAATTGTCTTTAGATGATATTTTTTTAGATTCATGATTTTGTATTGATTTTAGTTCTTTGATTAATTTATTGTTATTCCTGGTATTTGATTTTTTGAGCATAATATCTTGTTGGATTGATTAGTTCTCTTCTAATTAAATTGCAAAACGATGTTATGAGAGAATGGCCAACTAAATAATTCAATACTAGTTATCCTTAACATACTTGAAAAGGAGGTTTAGGGTAAAGACTAAGTAATCAAAGATTAATTGATGATTACTAGACTATAGATTCATTGGCTATATGGGGATTTGTATGAGGATTGATTTTAATGCATCTTTTGGGTAAATTGGTTGAGATAGAATATATTTACTGATTTAAGTAGAAGATAGTGATTCCATAGATTACAAATGAAGTGGGTCTACTTTAATCCTTTGTGATGCCTAGATAATAATTAATTAAACAAATAGCTAGTCAATCATTATTGTGTATTCAAGAATTTCTATCTATTTACATGTCTTTTCTCCTTGTTCTTCCTTTTTTATTATCCTTATAATTTTTCTTATGTGACGTAACTTTCTCTAGTATATTAGGTCAGTAGGTTATTTACTTATATTTCTTTATTCTATTCACTAAACAATAATGATTTCGGTAAAGTACGGTAGGAGCATAAGTTTTCATGGATTCGATACTTGCTATTCTCTATGCTATATGATGGATATACTTACCTATATATGTAGTTTTAGTGATTAGCATTTTAATTAAAGCTTAATTGATTGTAGACTTTGTTGATAATATTTTCTATACTAAAAAATATGCATCACTCCCATAACACATTCATTATTGGTATTTGCTTATTTCAAAGAGTCTTGATGCTTCGATCTAGAATCTTAATCGGTTTCTCCACGTAATATAGGTTGCACTAGCAAAGGCTCATCGTTAAAACATGTTCTGGGTTAAGATCACACTTCTTCAGCTAAGATATATGAAACACATCTTGTAATCTCGTCAAAACGTCTAGTAAATCCAATCTATAGGTGACAAATCTAACATTCTCCTCCTATCATCCGCATAGCTCTTCTATTGACTCTGCGTCGCCTTCAGTCTTTCTCTTCTTACTTTTACCTTGTCTGCTATTTCTTAAACACAAACTTTACTGGATTTGTTCATCTACCTATCTTCTATTCATCCCAAATATGATGGTACTTGACATTTCTAGCCTTGTAATACTTTACATAGAGCCAAACCAATACAACAACAACAACAACAACAAAGCTTTAATCCCAAGTAACTCGGGGTCGGCTACATAAACCAACGTCAGGCAACGTGTGGTCATCCACATGAATCCTCTCTCGTCACTTTCTTCTATCGAACGTCATACTGTCATCCAAATCTAACAAAGACATATCTCTCTTAATTACCTCTATCCATGTCGTTTTAGGCCTACCTCTACGTTTCCCTCTGTCTAACCTATCCTGCCGCACTCTCTCCATCGCCCTAACAGGAGCATCCCTCGGTCTTCTCTGAATGTGTCCAAACCAACGCAGACGACTTTCTCTCATCTTTTCCTCAATAGATGCCACACCCACCTTTTCCCTAATGATCTCATTTCTAACTCTATCCTTCCTAGTATATCCACACATCCACCGTAACATACGCATCTCAGTTACTTTCATTTTTTGAATATAACACCTTTTAGCTACCTAACATTCCATACCATATAACAAAGCAGGTCGTACATAGGGCCAAACCAATAGAAGATCAGAAATTGTTGTTGTAGGCCTACTTGCATGTGGTACACAATCATTCCATTTATCAATAAAGTCCAATATACATGCCCTCAACATGTCCTCTACTGTCTAAATAAGTCTCTCCGACTGGCCATCAATTTTGAGGATATGTTGTAGTATAGAACTTCCAAGTTGATCTCAATATCTCTTGGAACTTAGACTAAAATCTTGTAATGAACCTAGGATCCTGTTTGGATATAATACCTAATGACATCCCATACAACCTCTATCTTGGCTAGGTTTACCTTAAAACCATCCTTGATTACCTCTTATTGCAGAAATAGAGCTATATTCAACTAAAACTTTCACTTATCACACTTAATGAAAATTTATGCTACCTCCACTTTCTAACACTAATTTCAATTGTTCCATGTCCTTAAAGACTTTTCAAAATACATTAGGTATAATCTAAAAAGTTACCTTAAATTTATCAAAGTAAGATTGAAAATCCTATACAAGTTTAATGTTGATTGCAATGTCAGTCATATCCCCTCCTCAAATTCACACTTAATGATATCCCTATCTCAAGTTAAAATTAGGAGTAACCACATATATTCTTGATGACCAAACTATTCATTATTCTCTAGTCTTTATATAGCTTTAAAATTCTATCATTTTCTTATACCATTATTACTGGATTCTATGGGCTACAACACTAGGCTAGATATCCTTAGTATTCATTCAACTAATAGTTTATAAACCTTCGCTTCTAGTATTATACACCACCCCTTCCCTCACCTTACCTCTTCTAAAATTTAATCATACCTATCTCATTCACAAAAATTCATTATTTTATCTCAATAACCGACTTAACTCCTTGCTTCGACAATATTCCATCTCTAATATGCTATCATAATCCTCAAAAGAAAAATGAGTCAGATTCTCGATGAATTTTACCTCTCTAGCCAAAATTTTATCTCCCGATCAAACCTATAGATTCTTACTTCCTTGCACGATGGAAGATGCTTAAACAATTAATAAGAAAATATATAACTATTCATAGAGGATGGATTCAACTCTTATGGTCTAGTTAATCACTACTCAAATGAATACTACACTACACACAATATAGGCTATGCAGAACAAATATCAAAGAGCATATTCTTTTAGGAGAAATAATGAATTAACCTAGCACTACAACTGCATCCGATCTCACATCCTCTCTGCTCAACCACCTTGGTCATTACCTATGGCTTTAACTTATTTCCTCTAATAAATACATTTTCTCAGTTGGCTGAATTCAGTGGTGTGGTAGATTTTCCTTAACTGGGCCTGTCTAACTATCATCTTAGTAGATCCCTCGGGTTCTATCTCTTGTTCTTCTTCGTGTTCTTCTCCCACAACTGCCTTCGAGTGCTCTGCTGGCTCGTATTTAGGTATTGAAGATTCTCCGTCATGACCAGTTTTACATCTAGCTATAGTTTTATGTCTAGGTGCCATCTTCAATCATTATAGCCATAATTGTAGGTCATTGAAAGTATACATATGCATGTAAACATATATTGCAAAGATAATATATATCATTTTTGCTCACTCATTGAACATATAAGACTTTTTTTTTTTTTTTGAAAGAAGTGAAATACTCAAAAGTTTTATTCAAAATAAATTATACTTTAACATAAAGAAATTGGATATCGTAGATGATATCTCTATAGGAATCAAATACTCATAAGTAAGAAAGTAAAAAAGGCCATGATCTCAATAAATAAATTTTTTAATCATTAAATTACATCACAAATCTCTAAGTCTTCTCGTTGCTCTAGTTGTCACTCGAGTAGTCAGAAATAGGTTCTTCGAGCCATCCTCCTCTACTCTTCCGGAAGTCTAATCGAAATCCAAACCTAAATGTACTACCATCATTTCCACTCCTCCTAGGACTCTCCTCCACCTTCCCTTTTACCTTATCTTTCACCCCTAAGACTAACTCTCTAAGTGCCCTCATACCCAGGGTGAGTCTACCCCTCTAACTGGATCCCTCATCATCGGACTCCTCAAAGTCAAAGTTAAAAGGGATAATGTCAAACTCTCTTATTGGTGGAGTCTGAGGAGGCACAACCGCCTCCTCCTTCTCCTCATCAGACTCTTCCATCCCCCTTTCTACTTCACTATTAATATCTGATAGAGCCTAAATTAGTCATATTTTCTTAGTTATTTGAGGTCATTTTGTGATACATTTTATATAATAACTAGTTATATTCCTTCATATTTGATATTTCCTTTAGAAAAATTCTTTTCTGTAATTCTATGTAAAAATAAGGGAAAATTAGAGATAAAATGGGGATTTTGCAAAATAGGACCAGCACCAGCCCAAAAAGTGGAGCTGGCGCTGGATAGCTACTGGTGGAATAGAGAAGTATGCAAAGAAATTGAATGAAATAGGGAAGTGCAGAGAAATTGGAAGTCAACAGAGGCTGCTACAATTGAAAGGAAAAGGAAGAAATTGGTTCGGCTTCAAGAAAGCCGATGACAGCAACAGAAATTACAAACAAAGTAGCCAAGGCAATTGAAATCGGTAGGGCCCAGGTGCAAAGGAAAAGTCAACAATGGTGGCTGCAAAAGACAAAAACAAAAGAACAAGAAGCAGCAATTTTCGGTAGGTTTTTATGGTAAGTGGCTCAATAGAGCCGAGGCAAGGGAACAAACAAAATTCGATGGAATTCGGCTCAGCAAGCTATGCAAAACAGAAAGTGAAAAACACGATTTCGGTGGCTTAAAGGAGAAATGTGGCTCATGCGAGCAGACATTACAAAAGGAGAAATTCGGTGGCTTCAATGGCTCAATTGGAAGCCAATTGTAGATTTCACAAATTCCAAATTCAACAAGAATGGCAAATCTTCAACACAACATGACAAGACAAAATCTAAATTAAAGTCCAAATCCAACTGAAGTCAAAATTGAATTTCCAATTCAAAAAGTCAAAGATGGTGGACAATTAAATTCTTTCAGGATTTTATTTTGCAATTTCTATTCCTTTTTAGTTTTATATTATTTTTTAGTAATTACTTCTTCTTTATTTAGGACTCTTTTATGAACTTTGTAAGCCTATAAAAAAAGGCCAATGTACATAGAAAAGGTATGCACAATGTAGGAACTTAGATATATTTTAAAGTGCATCACCAATATTTTCTCGAGATAAATAGTTCAAGGAGGGTTGTACAAAAGGGTCTTTAAAGGAAGAAAAAGAAGGCTTGTCTATGAGTATCTACTTCTTTCAACATCTTCCTCCTACTTGAGTAACTCTAGCTCAACAACCTCAACATCCTCTTCTCTTTCTTACCATTATTAGACGCAATAGGGTTAGAAACCTCAATCTCCATCTCACTACCACTACTCTCTAACTCAAATCAATCTGACCCAGGTTTAGGTTCTGTGTCAAAGGAGGATAGGTCTACTACAGAAACTGGAACATGTGCTCTACCACACATAAAAGGCCAATCTCGGGTAACGAACTCAAATCTTCTAACCATCTTACAAACAGAATGCACGGATTAGTACTAGAGATTATAAAACTTAATGTAACAGATCTAAATATTATCAATAGCTACCTAAACCTAGGCTCTGATACCACTTGTAACACCTCACTACTTACATACCCCAAAAGGGGTGGGGATGTCGGCCCCTCCTTAGGACAATGGATTTTTATAATTAGGTAAATAAAAAGATAAAAGAAATAATCTAAGTTTACAACTTATTACAACCCAAAACAATACTTGCACAGGTCTCAAAAAATTAAATAATAACTAAAATCTCTCAGGAAACAAATGCAATCAAAATGAATCTTCAAAGCTTAAGGCAACATAATATAATTCAACCTTCAACGTAGGATTAGCCTAAAAACATGACATCAAAGAGTGACAAGAAATATTTCCAGTAAGTCCTATGTGTGCTCATGTTAATTTAAGTAAACCTTTCATATATGTAAATTTTAAACAAGTCTGTAACTCCAGAAACTCATCTTTAAACATTGAGTGGTATTTTATCAGCTTTTGCAAAAAAAATGTACAACTTGTAAAGAAATGAACCACTCAAACAAAGTTGACTATGAAACCTTGTATCATAGTCATGGTCGAAAAAACCCTGCATCATGATAGTGTATTATGAAACCTTGCATCATAATACAAATGGGTGATTGGACCACAGGGTGAGATTCTCCTCTATCTCTACACCTAAACTTACTAGTTGTCCTTTCCAAAAAAGAAGAGTCCACATAGACCAAGTTGCTTGCACAGACTAACCTGACTAACCAGAACTATCACCTTGTCCAGAAAAAGTTTATCTCCCGATAAAAGCCTCTACCGGGAGACTTACCCAAGCCTTCTAAAGTTAGTTCTAATTAGCCTACCCTTGTTGAGGACTCAATATTATGCTTGTCCTACTTTGGAAAAAGTAAAATCAATAAATTGTTTCACCTTTGAAGTAGTAATTATGGTATTTAGACAATCTAGTACAAATTAGTTTAAGAAAAATTTAGTGTTTTTCTTGGAAAACTATTGTCTTGCTTTTAAAATTATTTTATCTTAGTAGAAAAGATAAAGTGTCCATAATTGCATCCCAAAGTACATCTTTATTGTAAACAACACGTTTGACATGCCGGAGTACTCTGGTTAAGCAAACTGCTTTATGCAAGGACTTACTTGATCTCTTAATCTCACAGATTAAAAATCTTTCAAGTCCTGTTCAAGGCAACCTAGCCCCGTCTAGGTTAAATAGAAAGTTCATATCACTATTGGCCAACAACTGTTGTAGCATATATGCATAAACAAATATATATAACTCCAAACTCCAAGGATTCATAATCACGTATTCAATCCAATATTGACTAATAATGTCATAGACTCCTATTGACAACTACATCTAATATTATAATTTAAGCATCACCCATTGAGGCTAAACAATGTGCTCTTTTATAACTAGTAAATGAAAATAATCATTTGTAATATAAAATAATAATTTTATAGGTAATAAATTTCATATCACATATAAAAACTAGTAAACTATATGTATATGTTCTCTTAGGAAGTAGAGACTAGTTAATAGATACAATATATTAATAAATAGTAGTTTATTAATGCTTTATAATGGTTCTAAAATTAATTGATATTTGAACACACTAGTGTTTTGGTATCATTATTAATATATATATATATATATATATATATATATATAAGAAAATAATTTGATATTACAATAACATACAAAAGAGTGATATTATTAATAAATAAGTATAGCTAAAAATAATAATTATGTTAAAAGCAATAACATGAACATAAATAATATTAGTGATATCAACAATATAAGTATGTCTACAACAATAATAGTAAAAGTAATGATAATGGCTTTAAAATAATATTGATAATTATATTACTAAAAGAATGATAGTAATAATGATATTAATAATAATGATAATAATAACAGTAATAGTAATAAAAATAATATTAATATTATTAACAATAATAGTAATAATATTATTATTATTTTTTATTAATAATAATAGCAATAATAAAAATAACGATAATAATTTTTGTAGCAATATCAATAATATAAGTAGAAGTAATAACAACATTTTTCATAGAAAAAATAATATTTATAACATCAACAATAATATCCACAAAAACAACAACAACCATTGATATCATTATCAACGGTATTAAAACAACAGTTACAATAATAATCTATCAACAACAACCGCATCATTCCATGCATCAATGACTTACAAACTCCAATCACATAATCTCATATCTCCTAATATTCATGACATAGCCTCATTATCAACCATAATTCCCTCAAATCACCCCGACATTAAAAATCATGATCCATAAGTAGTACACAAAGCAGTTATAAGCACATCTCAGAAAATCCCTCACATCATAAATATTTTCCCTAGTATTCCTAGCTAATCATAAATTACATCAACTCATCTATATTGATATCATTCTACACATCTTGAGTTCAAAATGAAATAAGAAGGTTAGATCAAAATACTTGTCTTGATAACCGTTTCAAAGATGATGTTGGCTAACCAAAGCTTGATTGCCTTAGTGAACACCTTTGATAGTCCAAATGAAAAGGTCCATCCATGACCACCCACCATTTCATTCAAGAGGAGATTGAGAAGAAGAGTAAAATAAAGAATAAGAGAGATGAAAAGAAAGAGTATGAAACAATGATTTTTGAACTTGGTTTATCTTCTTGTTTTTCTTGACTTGAAAGAAAAAAAATTCTTGTTTGATCTGAGTGAAGAAAGAAATTTAATTGATTAGGTGTTATAAAATATGTTAAAGGAGGGAGTAGGTTGCATTCTAGTTTTTTTAAAGGTTTTAGAGTGGTTTGGGATGTTTAAAAGTGGCTAAAGAGTTGAAGAAAAGTAGTATGTATTCTTAATGTTCTTGAGAGAACAAAAGAGAAAATTAGATAAAGATGGAAGTGTTCTTGGATTGGTAGTGGTTGAATGGCCTTGTTTGAGGAGATGGTTTGATCTAGCTAGGAGAGAGGAAGTCTAGGAGTATTCAAGTTTTTAATTTGAATAATGGCTGAGGAATTAATGGGGATTCTTGAGGTAGATGGTTGTTAATAGTGTTCTACGCTTGAAGGTTTCTACCTTTGAAATGGAGGTTCACTTGGTTTGTCCATTTTGTAGAAGAAAAATGGAGATTGCTCTAGCCTAAGAGCTGGCCGAAAATGGCTATGAAGGAGAGCAGAATTTCTGGTTTGTTTGGTGAAGTTGATTGCTAGAATGGTGAGTGTTTGATGGAGCAATGCATGTAATTCAATTTTCAAACTCAATATTTTGAATGGAGAGAAGTTTTAGGTGCTTCAATGGAGTTTGATGGCTAAGGTTGAAGGAAGAAGAAAAAGTGTTAAGCTATTATGCTATAGGGTGGCCGAAAATATTGAAGGAACAATGGTGAAGAATAGCTTTCTACAAGAAACTAAAATGGCTGAGTAAAATTCTGGTTATCCTAGCTAAAATAAGTGATAAAATCATGGGTGGCTGTTCGCAAAAGTAAAAGCATTCTGAATTGATTTTGCAGCTACAAAGTAGGAGCATCTCAATGTCCTTTAATGGAGTTTTCTAGCTAACAACTTGATTAAGAATAAGAACCATTCAAGAGTTAGTTCTTGGTGTTGAATGTTCAAATGTTTCTTGGTTAAATGATCTTCAAGCATGCTGGAATTTTTTTTTTTTCTAGTTTGCAAAAGCTAAGTGAGATCCGAAATTCACCATGAAATTTTCTAGCTTTTTGCTTAGAAAAAGAGTGTTTGTTTTCCAAAAAAAAGAAATGGTACTAAGCTGTCCAATTTCGAGATTGACCAAGGAAGAAGACTAAAAAGATTTCTAGCATTTCACTAAAACAAGAATAACCAAAAAAAATGAAGTTTTCCTAGGAGAGAAAGTTGGTGATTTAATTTTTGGAATTCAAATCGTTTCTTATCTCTCCTATTTTCTTCCAAGATTTCGGCAAAGTGGTTTCCAAAAAGCTGGAATTTTAATTAAATTCCAAGTCCATAATAATTGAGAACATTTTATAAGAAAATAAAAAGAATTTAAAATTCAAATATGCTAAGACATGGATTGCTAAATTAATGGGGAATAAAATTTCTCTCAATTTTCTTTAGAACAAGATCACATGGAAAGAAAATTACCATTGTGATTGCTCAAGATAACATTCCTAAATTTATGTAATGCAAGAAATAAAATTCAAATATTAGTTAGGATAATAAAAAATAATTCTTAGTTTGTGGGATTTGTACTCAAGACCTTAGGAATTAGCCACAAATGTCTAGCCACTTTACATTAATTCTTGTTTTCTATTTTTCCAACTTAATTCTCTTCCCTTCTAAATCCTATGTTTCTCCTTCTCTCTTCTCTAAGCAAAATTCTCTAATTGCCTCTAATACTTATCAAACATAAATAAATCATATAGAACACATATAATAATTCTAAAACACATAAATTCATCCAGAAAATATTTAGTCATGCAATATATCATGAAATACAACCCATCCCTCTAATTTTAGGGTAGGCTTAGGTAGGGTTTTACAACTCCCGTAACAGGTGATACTTCCTCTCAATGTGCTTGCCCTTCTTATGCTTCCTTAGTTCATTGCATTCTGACATGGCACCAGAATTGTCACAATATATAGTAATGGGCATATCCATTTGTGGCAAAATTCCAAGCTCTGTGAGGAACTTTTAGAGCCAAACTGCTTCTTTTGATACTTCTGGATCTGCCACATATTCAGCCTCCCTAGTGGAATTAGCAATGCAAGATTGCTTAACACTCCATAATGAAATAGCCCTTCTAGACAAAGTAAAAACATATCTATTAGTGGATTTTCTTTCATCTTTATTGGCCTAGAAGTCTAAGTTACTATAACCTATAGGAACTAGATCATTAGCTTTGTAGACAAGCATATAAACCCTTGTTCCTTTCATGTACTTAAGTATATACTTCATAGCATTTTAATATTCTTCCCTTGGGTTTGACTGATATCTGATAATCATCCTTGCTACAAACCAGATATCTGGTCTTATACAAAACATAGCATATATAAGATTTCCTACTGCCAAACCATATAGAATCCTACTCATTCTTTTCTTTTCTTCCTGCATCTTAGGACACTACTTGAAAGATAAGGTCAATCCATACCTAAAAGGTATAATTGGCCATTTACACTGATCTATGATAAACTTAGCTAATATATTGTCAATATAGGCAAATTGGAATAAGCTTAATATTCTTTACTTCCTATCTCTAGAAAGCTTTATACCAAGCATGTAGCTAGCTTCTCCTATATCTTTCATCCTAAATTGACTTGATAGCCAAACTTTTGTAAATGACAATGTCCCTATATCATTTTCAATTAGTGGAATATCATCCACATAAGTTACTATAAATGACACATTGTTCCCGACTGACTTCCTATACACATATAGTTCATGTACGTTTTGTATGAAACCATAAAACTTTACAATCTTATCAAAACATACACTCCATACACGTGATGCTTTCTTAAGTCTATAAATGGGCTTCTAAAGATTTCAGACCCTATGTTCTTGGTCTTTTGTACTAAAACCTTCAAACGGGTCATATTAATGTCTTTGCTAAAATAGCCATTATGAAATTTAGTGTTACCATCTATTTTTCATATCTCGTAGTCATAATGATATGCATTGTCCAGGAAAATACGAATGACTTAAGTATTGCAATAGGTGAAAAGGTTTTCTCATAATCGATCACTTCTTTCTGAGTATAATATTTTGCAACTAACCTTGCTTTAAAGGTTTTTCACCTTTCCATCGGTACTTCTCTTCCTCTTGTATACCCATTTGCACCTAATGGGTTTAATCCTTTCAAGTGCAGTGATAAGATCCCATATTTGATTAAGATATATGGACTCAATCTTGGCATCCATTGCCACTTGCCATTTATCTGCATCAACGTTAGCAATGGCCTCGTCATATCTAGTGGGATTTTGTTCCTGAAGGTCGAAGACTACTTTCAAAAACTTCTTCATCCATCTATCTGGAACCATAGATATCCTTCCACTATGATTTGGCTCAGTTTGTATAGGAACATCTAGATATGCCTCTTTAGGTTCCTCAACTGTAGTGCTAGAAATTAAAGTGTCACTCAACTTCTTTTCCAATTCTATCTTACTAGAGATCTTAGCAAATACACTTTGTTCATCCTCCAAGTATCTAGCAAAGGTGCTTACAAGTACCTTCTGCACTTGGAGATAATAAAAGTATCTACCTCTTGTTCCTTTTAGATACCCTACAAAGTAGTACAATTTTGATCTTAGGTCCAACTTACTTCCTTTAGTCAGTACATAAGCTGAACAACCCCATACATTGAGATTATTCATACTAGGTTTGCATCCAGGCCACATCTTATAAGTATCCTAGATACTGACTTGGCAGAGACCAAGTTCAGAATATATGTTGTTATTTCCAGAGTATATCTCCAAAAAGAAATAGTAAGAATTCCATGACTCATCATACTTCTGACAATTTCTATCAAAGTTCTATTTCTTCTTTCTGTCAATCCATTGTGCTGGGAGTCTCAGGAGCAGTTAGTTGAGATACTATTTCTTGATATGCTAAATAGTCCTTGAAATTACTAAGGAGGTACACTTTACCATGATTCGATCTTAGCTTCTTAATTTATTTACCTGTTTGATGTTCCAATTCATTCTTAAACTCCTATAATTTATTGATGCATGTTTTTAGTTTAGAAAATATTACCAACAAATTACACAAGTAATCAAGTTTTAATTAAAATGCCAACCACTAAAACCACATATACGGGCAAGTATACCCATCATATAGTATAGGGAATAGCAAGTATCAAATCTACGAGAACTTATGCTCCCGCCTTACTTTACCTAAATCTTTATTGTTTAACTAATAAAATAAATGAATAGAAGTAAATAAAACACTAACCTACTATACTAGAGACAATCAAATCACACAAGAAAAGTCACAAGGATAATCAAGGAGTGAGAATAAGGAGAAAAAACATGTAAATAGATAGAAATCCTTGAATACATAATAATGATTGACTAGTTATTCTTTTTATTAATTATTATCTTGGCATCATGAAGGATTAAATTAGACCCATTTTGTTTGCAATCCATGAAATCACTATCTTATAGATAAATTAGTGAATATATTCTATCTCAACTAATTTATCCAAAATATGCAATAAATAAATCCTTACACAAATCCCTATATTCTAGGTGATTTAAAGCATGAAATTAGCCAATGGATCTATATTCTAGCAATCATCAACCAATCTTTGACTACTTAGTCTTTACCGTTAACCTCTTTTTCAAACAAATTAAGAATTACTAGTATTGAATTAATTAGTTGGTCATTCTCTCCTAACATCGTTTTGCAAGTTAATTAAAAAAGAACTAATCAATCCAATAAGATATTATGCTCAAGTAATAAATACCAAGAATAGCAATAAATTGATCAAAGAACTAAAATCAATAAAAAATTATGAATCCAAAACAATATCATCTAAAGACAATTAAAACATTAATATCAAATTGTCAATAAATTACAAAGAAAAGAAAAAGAAACCACTCATAGACAAGTAACCCATCTTCTTCTTTCTTGAAACCTTGAGCAACCTCCTTTTCTTCTCCAAGAATTCTCCTTTATCCTCCTAAATTTTGGTGTTTCTCTTGAAGTTTTCTAAAGATATTACATTGAAGAATTGAAAACTATGAAAAACTCCTTTGTATAATGTTATTCTCTTATATTTATAGGAGTTCTAATTACCAAAAAGTGTGTACAAGAGACCTTTTCCATGGTTGAAAGAGTTCCCAAAAGAATCAAACTGAAATTGCCAAAATATGCCATGAAAAGGAAAACCCGCCGATATAGATCAGAATGGACCTAGCATCGAGTCCATTCGACCTACTTGGCACCGAGTTCAATCTATTTCTCCTCAAAATTGCTGCATTTCCAGAGTAAACCTGGCGCCTAGTGCCTTAAGTAGACCTAGCATCGGGTCCAATCTGGAATATTTCACATTTTGCTCGAAATCCACTTAAATCTGCATAAATTTGTCAAAAATACTTTTTACAAGAAAAATGTCCAATAGGAAAGAATATGCTTAGTTATTACATCAAAAGTATCACAAAACACTCTAAAATAACTAGGAAAATAGTGATGAATTTTGCCCCTATCATTTATCAAACGAGTCATACTTGTGCTTCATCAAGTAAACGTAACCAAACTACATATGATCGTCCATGAAACTGATGAAGTATTATACCTTCCTTTACCTAGTGTAGACATAGGACCACTAGGAATAGTTGAGAAAGACTTAGCCAAGAAGTCAGGACAATCTTTGTTAAAGTGTCCCATCTTACCACACTTGAAACACTTGCCCTTGGGCTTGGTGTTGGGTATAGATAAATCGGGCTTAAATACCTTTTGCTAGGCCCCTACATTGTTCTATACCTTATTCTTCTTAAATTTCTTTGGTTAGGCCCAATTCTAGAAGATGAACCAAAACGAATAACCAAAACCTTTGGCACAAGCTTCATGATTTTCTCAATAGCCTACAGCTCTTTCAACAACCAAGTCAAAGTTACACTTAACTTAGTCATGATATAATTTAACTTGAACTGAGAGTATGAATCTGGCAAAAGTCTCAAGAACCATGTCAATTTGGCTCTCAAGATTCATTATTGCCCCTAAGATCTTACATCCTCAAAATAAGCAATCATCTTGAGCATATACTCATGAACTGATGCTCTTTTAGCTATCCTAGTGTTCATGATTACCTTAAGAGTATCTTGTCTTTTTTATCGGCTCTTGTCAGCAAATATGATGCACAGTGATATATCGATATTATGCACAATAGGCATATTCTCGTGATTAGACTTAAAAACATTAGACATAGAAGCTAACATATAGCATCTAATCATTTTATCAACTTTTTTCCATGCCTTGTCAGCCTCATGATCTTGGTCTATGGAATCTCTCCCAATTTCAGGACAGGGGTTAGTCAGAACATTGTTGAACTCCTCAGTAATGAGTACTATGTTTGGATTCCTTTTCTAGTCCACGTAGTTTGTTCTAATAAGCTTATTCTCATTCAAAATAATGGTGGACAAATGACTAAAACTAGATATTTCTATTGATTGAAAAAAAAAAAACCATTCCAAAAAAATGTTTGTTTTGGTAAAACAAATAAAAATTCACATTTAAACATCACGCCATATCATGATATGGTTAACCTATTAAAACTATTATAAAAAATATGAAAAACTTTGCTTTTAAAAAAGTTGACAAAGCTTCTTAGAAAGGTTAAAAAAATTTTATTTAAGTATATAACCATCATTAATTAAACTTTCTTAATAGTTAAATAATCTAGAGATAGTTCAATTGAGGGGATGGCCACTACTCATATTACCTACAGATAATCTAATGTTAATACCTTTAACGTAGGCTCGCCAATACCAACATATATCCATGAAATTAATTATAATTCCTCCGTTAGATCTTGATTCTCGTGGAAATCCATCCTATAAGAGGTTATGCTTAGAATGACACGAGTATAACTACAATCTCTAGTAGAAATTTGTGATGGAAGCCATGGGGCCATTAGAACTCCTCTCCCATATAATCTTTTGAGATTGAGGAAAAAGTTCTCTTTAAAATATTTAGTTTTCATTAACTTTAGCAAAAATCCTAAAATTCCACCATTATTCTCTATGTTAAGGATAATACCTTTTAAGAGAATAAACCACGAATTTTTTTTATTATTTTTTCACTACTTAAATTAAAACCATTTCTAGAAACTAAATTTAAAATACTTAAATTCAAATTATTCTCCATCAGGGATAATACCTTTTGGAAGAATAAAACATTAATTTTATTTTAAATTCCTTAGTACCCTTTTAAATGTTTTTCTTAATTGTTTTATCTAGAGAAAAATAAATTTCTAAAAAACAATTGCATTTGATCACAAAATTAAATAAATTGTCATGTTTCCAAAAAATAAACTTTTAACATGTTATTTCTATCCTTTAATTCTTAGGTGACCAAATAATAGATTAAATATCATAGTACTAAAATTAAAATAATCTTGTTTAATCCTAAAGTGGTTCCACCTTTACTAATCATTTTCATGCAAAATTATTTATCACCACAAGTAAACTATTGCAAGAAAATAATATCATGCGATATGGGACCAAAAAAGAAAAAAAAAATTACAAGGAAATTGGAAAAACAAAGCCCTTCAGAAAAACACCGTAATAGAAATCTGAGCTACACCAATTCTAGAATTGAACTAATCATTTCCTGTGTTAAAGCCGGTGGCTAGTTCCTTTCTTTCTTGCACATAGCTAATCCATGGCTTGCTCAAGCCATGGACCGCCTTCATTCTTTTCTCTTACAAGCCACGGACCTCCCAGCTCTATCCAAGGACTGGCTTTGTTTTACGAAAAGCCAAGCTAGCCATGACTTGGTCCCAAGACAGTCACCATTTGTCCCCCTAAAGGAATTATTTTTCCTCCATTTTTCCTTGTCCAATTTTTTTTTCCATTTTCTTCCGCAGAACTTTGCTATTGTTCAGGCACTAATATTATTACAAATTTCTAGTAGATGAATTTCAACACAATGGCAATCACCTATACCTTTCAAAACGTGGTGTACACTAGTTCTACGGGAAATCGCATAACAATAATTACAAGAGCATATGCCAATATATGCAAGTCGTACACAACCTTTACCTATACTAGAAAACTACGAGGAATTCATAAAATCACAATGAATACATTTTTATTTAGTAAAGGAATCACCTTTCTGATTATTAAACCTAAGCATGCTCCTAGATTATACCTACGGCTTTGGTACCAGTTGAAAAAATTGCAGGAAAATAGAAATATGGCAAAAATTTGCAATTTAAAAATTTTATCCTAGCTATAGTCTAGAAATACTTACTTATAGGTCACTTAGGTTGAATAACCGGTGTTAGATTCAAGTTTGACGCAACTTCTTGGATTGGAAATCCTTCGCATCAAACAAGCACTAAGTTTACTAGTTCTTGATCTTTCAGTGTATTCCCGGACCTCTTATGGACTACTACTGGTGAAAGCAAAACAAAGGATGAGGAATGGAAGAAATTAGGAAGAGATAACTAGAAAAGGAAAAATGGAAGAAGAAAAAACCGTTGGTAGACCGATGGTCTTAATGAAAAGAAAAAGTTGTTGTCTCTCTGATTCTCTTTCCACGTTCGAAGAAGTCTAGTAGCATGCAACAAGTCCATACAAAATTAAAACAACAGCTTTCCTTTTTCTTTTCCAACACAACCACCGAATACTACCTATTTTTTTTTCTTTTTCCTTTTAATTGTTGTTTCCGTTTTCCTTATGAATGTGGTGGCTACCAAGATTCCTGAAACCCTAGTAGGATCCCACACACAACCTATTGGGCCATGAAACTTGGCCCGTCTTTTAATAAGGGCAAGACTTATTAATATATAGCTCTTTAATTAATTAATTAATTAATTAATTAATCTTCTTAGACCCAATATAAAATTATCTAAGATAATTAATTAATAAACTAGTTTAATTAAATTAGCCCAATAAATTATTCTAGTCCAAATAAATAAATAATTGGAGTCTAAGAATAATTCTTCAAATGTTAATTTCATCCATTAAGCCAATATACTAAATTAAATTTCCAAGGTTACTTCAGCTACTTTGGGGACTAATACACATATTATTTTTTACTTCTAAAATGATCAAAATACCCCTACCAACAAATAGTTGTAATATATCATTTTAAATATTCTATTTATCACTATGTGAAAGTACTAACCCTGAGAATAATATTGCAAGTGCAGTATCATCGACTTACAAGGGTAATGGTGAAATTACCCCTCTACGTAACACCCATCATTGAGATAGAAAAAATAAACTAACACCCTTCTTAATGATATCTACTATCCTTTGATATGTTATCCAATAATCCATGACTTCTAGTATGTATTCACTTATCACATAAAGTTTTTCCAAAAGCATACATACTTAGTCATGTTTACTAAGGCCCTTGATTATTTAGATTATCCTAGACAATCACAAGGGGATGATATCTTCACTAAGTAAAGCATAGAAACTCTATTGTATAAAGTCCGTCTTAATTAACTAGAATCATACACCTAACATGCAAAGTTGTTGGCGCTACGTTAAGACCTCACCCATCGTACATCAAAGTGCAAAAGTCCATCTTCACAGGACACCTAACTTATACTCAAGTCTTAGGGTACTTGTCCACGCAGTTGGAGCGATATACTAATATTTATTTATTTTAGTACTTTTATAAAGATTACTATCACGTGGTCTAATTTTACATATTCTAAATATACTTACATTGTTGGCGTGAGTGGACTATCCAATGGTTAAAGATAAATTATTCCCCATTTAAAAACCATAGCATAATGAACTAAACCTTGATAAATTGTCCAACTTCATCAATCGATCAAGAATATTTTTCACTTATGTGTTAGTAGCCCATAATCTATACATTATTGTGAAAGCATGAACCAATCACGTAGATTATTTACTAACACACTTAATCCCTAATGTACACATATATGTAAAAAAAAATAACCACTAATGAATGAAATATTTTATTAAATTTCAAAATACAAAAAGACGTTATCTATTTTGGGCACATGTACCACTATATATATGTACTAGTAAATAAATATATATATGTTTATATATAGTACAAATATATATGTATATGCATACACATATATATCTATAATATATATATATATATATATATATATACACACACACACACACATATTTATATATTTATACAACACAAAACACACACTTATATACAATATATATATATATATATATATATGCGCGCGCGCGCACACACACACACACACATAATACATCATATACATATATTTATATACAACATATACATATATATACAAATATCTATGTACAACGTGTATATATACACACACACACACAGATACACACACCCATAAATATACATATGTATGTGTGTTTATCAAGTGATATGGATGTAATATTCTATTTGTTAAATTTTTGGGAGTACATTGTAAATTTTCTAAAACTAAGGGATTAATATGCAAGTTTTGGGGCTCATATTGTAAATAGTCAAAAATTTAGAGACCAATTTGTAAAAAATTTTTGGGTCATATTATAAATATTTAAAAATTTAAGGATAAATTTAGAAAAATTTTTGTCAACTTGTGGTAAATATTAAAAATTTACGATAACGCCTAATGCATTTACAAAAGTAAGCACTTCAAATTAATGATTGAACTATTAGATTTGCTAAAATTATTGAAAAAAGTATTATAACCAAATTTGAAGGCAGACGAATACATTTGTGTCATACAATCGAGCATAATCTATATATAAAAGTCTAAAACCTAATGCATTTACAAAGGTAAGCACATCAAATTAATGATCCAATTGTTAGATTTGTTAAAATTGCTTTAAAAAAAGTATTGACCAAATTTGAAAGTAATCAGTTATATTTTGTCACATAATCCATCATAGTCTTTATATAACAACCCAAAAGCTAATGCATTTACAAAGGTAAGCATATCAAATTAACTATCAATCGTTAGATTTGTTAAAATTGCTAAAAAAAATGTATTATAACCAAATTTAAAGATAATAGAATATGCTCTGCCCCATAATCTAGCATAATCTCTCTAAGTAAAAGCCCAAAACCTAACGCATTTACAAAGATAAGCAAATCAAAGTAACGATCCAGCTATTATATTTGCTAAAATTGTTTTTAAAAAATATTATAACCAAATTTGAAGGTAAAAAAAATGTACCTTGCCGCATAACCTATCATAATTTATGTATAAAAGTCAAAACCTAACGCATTTATAAAGATAAGTTCATCAAATTAATAATCCAAACTATCAAATTTGTTAAAATTACTATAAAAAAAAAAGTATTTTGCCCAATTGTGAACGCAATCATATATATTTTGTTGCATAATATTGAAAATATCTATATAAAAGCCCAAAACCTATTACATATACAAAGGTAAACACATCAAATTTATGATCTAATCATTAGATTTGTTAAAAATTTTATAAAAAAATTATTATGACAAAATTTGAAGGTAATTAGGTATATTTTGCCATATAATTCAGCATAATCTCTATATAAAAGACTAAAACCTAATGCATTTACAAAGGTAAGCACATTAAATTAACTATCCAATTGTCAAATTTGTTAAAATTACTATTAAAAAACATATTATGACCAAAATTAAAGGTAATTAAATATGTTTTGCCTAATAATCTAGCATAATCTCTAAGTAAAAGTCCAAACCTTAATGCATTTACAAAGATAAGTACATCAAATTAACAATCCAACTATTATATTTGGTAAAATTATTGTAAAAAAAAAGTATTATAACCGAATTTGAAGGTAATTGAATGTATTTTGCCCCATGACTTGGCATAATTTCTATATAAAAGATAAAAACCTAACTTGTTTACAAAAGTAAGTACGTCAAATTATTGATCCAACTATCAAATTTGTTAAAATTCCTTTAAAAAAAATGCATTATGATCAAATTTGAAGATAATAGGATATATTGTGCTCTATAATCCAGCATAATCTCTAAATAAATACCCAAAACCTAATGCAAAGATAAACATATTAAATTAATGATCCAACTATTATATTTGTTAAAATTGCTATTAAAAAAAAGGTATTATGACCAAATATGAAGACAATCTTATATGTTTTGTGATGTGTCCGGACTTGGGTGTAAAAATCATACAGAAACTAAGCACATTCTCAATCAAATTTAAATTAAAATGTTCAACCCAAATCACACATATGAGCAAGCGTACTCATTATTAACTGAGCATAAGGTTCAAACAAGTGTCGATCCTCCAGGAACAAGTAGACATTAATTACCCTTCTTTCATTGCTTAACCAACTCGATAAAGTGAAAAATAAACCAAAAGAAATAAAAGAAAAGAAAATCAAAATAAAAATATATACATGTCAAGGATGGAGAAGTATGTAACTCAAGCCATTGCTTAGACAAACATGATCTTAAAGTATCCAACCTTTAGCATAATCAACTATTCTCTTGGCATCATGAAGACTTAAAGTAGACTCACTTCTTTCCCAATCCATGAATCCCTATCTTCTAGGTAACTTAGTATCACATACTCTGTCTCAACCAGTCTTACCCAAAAGATGCATTAAACACAATTCTCTGATTAAGTCCCATTCTTAGGCAAACTTAACCCATGAAATTAACCAATGAATCCATACTCTGGTAGACATTAATTAACCTTTAATTACTCTGTTCTTAACAATTAACCCCATTGTCAGGCAAGTTAAAAGATAACAAATATGAAATCAATAAATTGAACTACCATCAACCCTATTTTCAAGCAAGTTAACGGAAAACAATCAATTAATCTCGCAATCAACCTAAGTAATTAAATACCATGAATAACAATCAATTAATCAAAAGATCAAATAATTCTAAATATCATGAATAACTAAACCAATGTCGAATTACAATAAAATAATTAACACATCATTGTTCAAGAAAAAAAAAAGCAAGATAAAAGAAAGCACTCATAGACAAGCCTTCTTCTTCTCCCTTTAAAGACTTTCTTGCACAACCCTCCTTAAATTTAAGAATTCCTCCTTTAATTGAGTGATTTTCTATGATGGTCAATGAATTTTCCCCTTTTCCCTTGTGTTTTTCATCTATTTATAGGCTTAGAAAGTGCCTAAACTCGTAAGTACAAAGTTCTTGGCTGAGTAGAAGTTGGAAGATACTAAAACACCTTAGATTACCAAAAACCGTGTAGAAAAAATCAAGCACAGCCTTAGCTCCAAGGCACAGCCGGTGCCGCCTTGGCTCTCAAAGCCAGCACCGGCTGTGTTCTGCTTCTCTACTCGTTCATCGATTTTTTTTCCGAATTTTGCACAATGTGTTCCAGAAAGCAGCCGGCGCCGCCGTGACTCTTGGAGCCAGCACCGATTCCACTCTATTTTACTTTGTTCCACCAATTTTTCCATTGCTTCAAAGTTCACTTCAACAGTGCATGGCCGGCGCCAGTTCTAGGGCCTTAGTCGGCGCCGCCTCTCCTCTGTTTTGTGACGTTTTTGTTTTGTTTTATCCTAAAAATCTGAAATAAAGAACAAAATACCTTTCCAAGGGTAAAATCTCAAATATGAAGGAATATGACTAGTTATTGAACACAATGTATAACAAATGAACCTCAAATAACTAGGAAAAATATGACTAATTTAGCCCCTATCATTTGGCCGCATAATCTCTCTATAAAAACCCAAAACCTATTGCATCTACAAAGGTAAGCATATCAAATTAACGTTCCAAATGTTAGAGTTGTTAAAATCATTGAAAAAACGTATGCATATGTAAATATATATATATATATATATGTATATGTGTGTGTGTGTGTGTGTGTGTGTGTGTTTATATATATACACATATATTTGTTTATATTTGTATATATGTATATGTGTGTGTGTGTGTGTGTGTGTGTGTGGTTATCTATGTGTGTATATATACAATATATATTTGTATGTATTTTATATATATGTACTTATATATATAACACATACAAATATTTACATATATGTATTTGTATTTATATATATACAACACATTCAAATATTTACTTATATATATATATATATATAAACATTTGTGTGTATATATCCACAACATATATTGTAAATATTTAAAAGTTTAGAGCCTAATTTATAACATTTTTTGGGATTATATTATTAATATTTCAAAACATAGGGAGTATTTTGTAAAAAATTTTGTTGTCATTTTTAAATTTTACAAAATTTAAAGTCCAAGTTACAAAATTTTAAGGTCATATTATAATTATTTAAAAATTGTAGGACTAATTTATAACATTTTTTAGGGTCATATTGTGAATATTTTAAAATTTTAAGGACTAATTTGTAAATGGTTGTTTGGTAATTATGCTAAATTTAAGGACCAATTTACAAAATTTTTTAGGTCATATTGTAAATATCTAAAAATTTAAGGATAGGTATTAGTTAGAAAATGCAAAATTTTTGCCACTAAAAATATAGCTAATAGTGATGAACGTTCATATTTTTAGCTAAGAAACAAATTTTTATTGCTGAAATGCATCATTAGCGAGAAAAATTTAGTTAGAAAATAAAATTTTTGTCACTAATGATGCACAATTAGTGAGGAAACTAAAATTTTCCTTACTAATACACTTATTTTCTAACTAAAGCCATCACTTTTAGTTAGGAAACAAAAATTTTGTCTCTGAAGCTAATATTCAGTAGTGACAAAAGAAAAAAAAAATTTCCCTCACTAAAGGGTCCTTTTAGCAACAAAAAAATTTTCCTACCTAAATTTTTATCGCCAATATATCATTTCATTTTAGTGTGGCTATATGAGCCCAATTCTAATGATTCTAGCGATGGTGATTCTTATGATAGCGGGGATGAATGATTGCCCAGGTGGAATTGGGAAAATTAGTGGAGTTAAATTTATTTTGAAAGTTTTGAATAAGATTGCTATATGCATTTATTTATTTTTGGATGTTTGATGTTTTAATAAGTTATATTCTATGAAATAAAGATAATAGTAGAGATATTTGTTTCCTTTTATATGTCAACAAATGCAATGGGTTAAGTTGTAATATGAATGCTATGAACACTTTTAAATTGGTTGATTTATGTTCACATACATGTGTGGAATAAACTTATGAGTTATTTGTGCTTCCTTCTTTGTGACATATTGCTTAGAGAAAATGTAACATTTAATTCTGATTTACATGCATACATGAGTATAAAAGTATTCATGGTATAGATCCCTATAATAAAGGTGTAACGTTTGTGTGAAGAAGATGCTTTTTCGCCATAGAACAGTGACCTGTAATGGTTGAGTTCTTGAGCCAAAGCGGGAAACCCCGAAGCACAGGAATGAACAGAACCCCAATCAGAATAATGTAGTTGGAGATAAAGAGGAACCAAAAATGGAGCTGGAAACATTGGTAGAGGTATCCATTGAGCAAGCCTTTAACAAGATGAGGCAGTGGTGTTAGAATTCAAGGACTCCTTAAATATAGAAAACACCCTCGAATTCTTCTAGGACCCATGCTAAAACGTATCGTTAGGGCCTTGATAGAATATCATACCTTAAAGCGTGGTACAATCTTTCCTGATACAAAGAAAATTTATTTTTCTAGTTATGTCATGGGTGCTGCCTCTACGAACACCCACTATAGTTGCACAGCGAACTTTGCTTTCAACCAAAGTGTGGTGAGCCCTCGAAAAGAAAAACTATTTTCTGGAAAATTTTCTGAGTTTTCAGAGCATTGGAAAGATATAGAGCTTCCTGACAGCTAAGGTTTTTGTCTTATAATACCGAGAATATATATATAACATCTAAACTCTTACAACTATTTTAAGAGTTCTCCTATCGACCAATATCCCTATCTGGCAGATCATATCTTTTGATATCGGTTATATCTTTATAAAATAGAATTTCAATGATATAAACGATTTTACCAGATAGTTTTAGTAGTTACTGATTAATATACCAAGCTAGATATAAGATATCTGAATGTCTTTCAAATATATCAATCCTAGATGCCTTTTCTAAGTACAATGTATCTGGACATACTTCTAGATACGATGAATCTGGATATCTTTTCAGACATGATGAATCTAGCCACTAGAAAATAAAATAAGTTGTTCGCTTAATATGTGTCCCTGTAGGTTCATCTAACGCTAGTAGTGTGCCCCAATCAAATTTTTAAGGCCCAAAATGTTATAAGCGGTTTTTAAGAAAATATTATAACTACCCAAGTTAAAATAAAGATTCGTGATCTCTTTAAACCAAACCAAAATTTGATATTTAAACCTTTTGTCTCACGATATCCTAAATAAGCATAAGGCATAGAACATGTCATTCTTATAAAGCTTAATCAACTATTTCTTAACTTCTAAATAAACTATTCAGACAAATAATATCAATATCTTTAATTATACATTTGAGCACGACTATACATTTTTACAGTTTAACTCATTAAGAGGCCCATAGATATCTCTCTAAAGAATGAAAGGGACAAATTCCTTCACTTTCATTCACATTTCTCTCCCTGACTTATTCTATATCCAACAGTAGTCTTACTTAGTTATTTAGTTAAAGACAACTTAAGACTATGTCAAGATATAGAATCTACCAAGTAGAAAATGATGATGAATTCAGGTCAAATGACATATAATATTAAAATTTGAAAGAGAAGTACTTATGTCATGTCTCATGAAGTACTCTTATAGTGGATCATGTCTAGTACAATATTCCTTAACATTTATTTATATTTTGACTTGATATCACATATATTTATGACCAGTAAAACATAGCAATCAAGCCATAAAGATACTAATCTTAATTTATTATTGTTCCACCAATAATAATCGATTAGGGACATTTTAAGAATAGTCATTCTACTTGCTATAAGGTTTTACTATCAAGTCATGTACTTGATGACCATAAAGCAAAATATACTATTCATGGAAATAAATTCCTTGTATTTATTGCAAAATTATTAAAGGAAAAATACAATAAATTCTAAATGACAAATACAAATTGCTTAGGGCATATCCCCAACAATTATTTAGGATAGGATGGGTCAGAATTGTCCTACACCCTATGAGTGGGTACTCTACTAGGGAAATCAATGAAAGTTGACACATATATACCTAATTGTGTGATGGAGGTAGGGACTAAGAATTACCAAGAAATTTAATTGCCCGACCCTTCAAATAGTATGACCTCACAATAGGTGGATTGGTTATCCAAACACCATGAGCGAGTTGACTGCTAAAGTGAAGTGGTGTAATTTTTCAGGCTCATGAGAGATATGTTAGAGTTTAACAGAAGTAAAGTGCACTACAAGAAACCTTCCAATTTGCTATGGACAAATCCGTGGCTAAACTGGAATTTGCCACTGATTTGCGACGGAATTGGTCCGTGGAAAATACCTTCGTCGCTAAGCATTTTTTGAGAGGGAATGCTTTTTTCGTGCCAATTTGCCATGGATTTGCTAAAAATAGCTCTAGTTGGTAGCACCTTTTAGGGAGAGATATTGCAAGCGAACCATAGCGAATCCATCTTAATCTACCACGGATTTGCCACAGAAGCAATATGAAAATAAGCTGTCCGTGCCAAATCCGTGGCAAATTGCCACGGATACTTTATTTAGAAATACTTTTCGTGGCAATTTGTCATGGATTTGCCACGGAAACGTTATTTTTATATTTGCTACGGATTATTAAAAATTAAAAATTAAAATTTTTTAACTGTAGACCATAGCCCTCTTCGTCGACCAGCCACACCGGATCATGGACTATTCGGTGAGCCATCTCCATGGACCGGCCACACCGGATCATAGCTCCTAAATTGTTCAAGAATTGCATAGTGCAAGACTTGAGCCCATGATCTCCAAAATGGGGAGGTTGTGTTTCGTCACTGAGCTACAACAATTGTTGAAGCAAACCCATTTTTTTTTTAATTTAAATTATTCTAAACCATCGTTGTTTGCTTTTTTTTAAAAAATAAAAGCATTATAACAAAATATAATAATCATATTAAATTTAATATAAAACCATATTATTCAATATAAAAAAATATTTTGTACATTTGAATAATTTTAAAAAATTAGATATGGTCAATTATATTATCTTTTTTTAAAAATGATTTATACATATATGTATACATAAATTCATACACAATATAACCCCCCCCCCTCCCTCCCCCCCACACACACATACATATTCATAATCGTAAATATACATAATCAAACATACACACACACACACACACACACACACACACACACACACACACACACACACATACATATATACATATATACATATATATATATAAATATATACACACACACACTTACACATATTCATGTACATAAATTTGAAGATAATCGGATATACTTTAGCACGTAATTTCACAAAATATCTACAAAAATATCGAAAACCTAAGGTATTTATAAAGATAGGAGCCTTTGAAAGTGAAACAATCATTTTTTAACATAAATTTATTGTTTTTTTTTCAATCCAATTATTTTAATTTTTTAATAAAATAAAATAAATAAATTTAGAATTTTTAATCAAAGTATTCTAATTTTTTACTAGAATAATAAAAATATTAAAATATTACATTCTATAATAAAAATATTAAAAATTAAAAATTTTTTATTTTTTATTTTAATACACATAAATATTTTGACATACAAAAATATTACATTCTATTTTAAATTCATATCAATTATTTTTTCAAGAATAAATAAGTTAGAGATAAAAAACAAAATGTTTATAAAATATTTGACCATTTTAATCAAAAAGTATGGAACAAAAATAAATATAAGAAAAACTAGAATAAAAAAGAAAAAAATAAATCCGTGACAAATCCCTCGCAATTTGCTAGGGATTTGCCACAGACTAACACAATCCATGGCAAATCTATGGCAATTTGCCACGGATTTGCTACGAAAAATAATTAATAAAATTAAAATGGTATTATGAAACCCATAATAAAATTATCTTGTTCTTTTTATCACTATTTTTTCTAACATATTTTTTTGTATATTCTAAATGGTAATATAGTTAACTGCATTGATATTTCCAATGGTTTTTGTTGTCAAAATAAAAAGAAAATTATATCGTATCTTTAAATTTTTTTTATTTTAATACACACTTATATTTTGACACACAAAAATATTATATTCTATTTTAAATTCATATCAATTCTTTTTCAAGAATGAATAAGTTAGATATAAAAAAAATAAAATGTTTATTAAACTTTTGACCATTTTAATCAAAATGTTTGGAATAAAATAATTAGAAGAAAAGGAAAAAATAAATCCGTGGCAAATCCCTCGCAATTTGCTTGGGATTTGCCACGGACTATCACAATCTGTGGCTGCCACGAAACACATAATAAAAATTTCTTATTCTTTTATCACTATTTTACCTACCATATTTTTTTGTATATTCTAAATGGTAATATAGTTAATTGCAGTAATATTCCCAATGGTTTTTGTTGTCAAAATAAAAATGGAAAGATAGAATGAAATGAAAATTTTTAACTACAAATGAGAAGGAAAAGTGTTCAAATCAACTAAAGGTAAGATCATGAATTTTAAGGTATGGAACAAATATTAATACAAATTAATATAATAAAAATAGAAAAAAAAAGAAAAAAATAAATCTGTTTCAAATCCCTAATAAATTGTCACAAATTTGCCATAGAATTACTTAGAAAATAAATTATCCATGGCAATCTGCCACCAATTTGCCAAGGAATTAATTTGAAAGTAATTAATTCCGTGGCAACACGGAGAATTGTATCAATATTTGACCATTTTGCCACGGACATTTTCCATTGCAAATCGCTAAATTTTTCCCTATCTTTTTTTTGCTAAGGATTTACGATGTAACATCTTTGCATCGCTAGTTGCTACAATATTCGTGCCAAGTCCTTGACAAATAGCTACGGATTTGCTACAGTTATATTGCCATGGCAATTTGCTATGTCTTGTCTTCTTTCGTGGCAAATCCATAGCAGATTGCCACGGAATTTTTTCGTAGCAAATTTTCGTCGCAAATTAACAATTTTCTAGTAGTGGTGAAAGAGAATAGGTACTTAATATTAGGAGTGAAGCCCTGGAATGTAATCAAGAAAGGTTGTCAAGGTACTTGGCCTACTTAATAAATAAGCCTAAAGATCAAATATCGATTCAGAACACAAAAATTGCGAAAGGAGTTTCCAAATTGTGGAGGTTGTAATCAACTTGATGCCAAGAGTGGAGCCTATTTTGAGGAGACCTTATTGAATGGCTCACCTAGAATTGAAGGAGCTGAAGGAACAACTGATGGAGCTTCTAGAGTGGGGTTACATCCAACCTAAAACATCACATGGGAAGTGCTGGTATTATTCGTAAATAAGAAAGATGGAACCTTGAGGCGATGTATAGACTATAAAGGCCTAAACAATTTGACGATTAAAACAAATACCCACTACCTCTTATAAATGAACTATTTGATCAACTATAAGCGTATTGTTGCTACTCCAAGTTGGATTTACGACAAGTGTACTACCAAGTGTAGATTAAGGAAGCGGATATACCTAAGATGGTATTCAACACGAGATATGAATATTACAAGTTCATTGTAATGCTTTTTGGAGTAACAAATGCCCCCTGCTATCTTCATGGATCTCATGCACCGAGTTTCTAAATCCTACCTAGACAATTTTATGGTTACCTTTATAGAAGACATCCTTATTTACTTGAGAAGCCCTGAGGAGCATGTAAAACACTTAAGGCTAGTTTTACAAAAGCTAAGGAAGCACAAGCTATATGCAAAATTTAGTAAGTGTTAGTTTTAGATTGACACAGTGTTATATTACTAAGGAACGGATTAAAGTGGATCCAGCAAAGGTAGAAGTTGTGGCCAATTGGAAACCCCTAGAGAACATTATAGAGATTCACAACCTCTTGGAACTAGCTAGTTATTACCGGATATTCATCAAAAGATTCTCGACGCTAGCATCTCCCATGATAAGGTTGCTATTGAAGGACACACTGTAACACCCCACTTTTGTCGTAGTAGGCTTTGTCTTCGTAGGATGTCGCCCCGTCTGATCTCCTATACAAGATTCTTTGTAACAAATCAATGTCTAATATAAATAAATAAGAACATATTATTCTATTATATAAGAGTACAAGCTTGGTATGATACGTACATTATAGCTGAAGACAGACATAAGTGTACACTACTACAATTAATATAAAATTTACATGATCTTCACACGTTTTGACTAAAAAGGAGTGAGACTTTCATTACAGGTCCTTGTTTTCAGCTCCAAGTCCTAAAGAAATAAAAAAAAATGACACACGTGTGAGTAGTAACTAAGTTAGACCCGTGTGTGCTAGTGTTTTCACTGAAAAATAGATAAAAGAGTTTTATCGTATATTTTTCACTAAAAACAATTCTTTATATATTGTAGTTGAAAATCTCGTCAACTATTATCAAAAGAGTTTATGCCCATTTTAAAATCATGGTTTATTGAAAACTGATGCCCTATACTTAAAGAAAGTAGGTCTTTTTTTTGGGGGGGGGGGGGGGAATATGCCATTACAATAATATATAGTAACTTGGTACCATTAGTATTAAGTTTTAAATCATATCGTATTTTCAAAAATACATTTTTTATATTCAAAACCACATTGCGATCCATATCAAACACAAATAGTATCTCGTCCTATCTAATTGAAAAGATCTCAATCCAACCACATCAGCACCATAGGATGTCAATCCTACGAATACGATAAAATGTATTATTAATTGAGTACGTCCACCACAATCAATCATCTATGACCATCATCATGGTTTGCCCTACAACACGAATGTCCCATGCCCGACCTCCGTTTTCACTATGAAAAACGCGCTACTAGTTAAGGATGACATAATCACAAGTATTGTCACCCTATTCTGGAAAGTCAACTACCAAGAGATGGCCATCAATCTGATAGCATTCTCAACTTCACAAGAGCTACTACAAGAACAAAGTCCCTTTGAGTACTAAAGATTTCTCATACACAATCCACAGAAGATCATTACGATATTATTTCCTTAAAAGTAGCTCAGTACACTTAAAAACTTCTTTCTCAAAATACTTACTTTGCCGAAAATACTTGAAATATAATATATATATATATATATATATATATATATTCTTATATAATCAAAATCTTATTATAAATAAATTGTTTCCAAGATCAATAATGGAGCATGCTTTAATATCATATCCATTTAGATCACTATAATCTTTTCAATAAACATCATACTTCCATTATCCATTTGCTAAACAAGTTTCATATATGTTTTATAAAATATAACTTGCATAAAAGATTCATCTTATAAATAATGACTTTCATGTGCAAATAAAATTATCTTTATAAAATTCATCCTACACATGAAAACAATTTTAAGATGCGGGAACTTACAATATCCATAATTCATAAAACCATTAAATAGAAATACTCATATTAAAATTTTCAAAAAACCACTAGCTAAAACGGGGTTTATAAATTAGAGGGACTGACCTCATCTAGCTAATGCTTACATGCATAGTATTGTAGGTTTAAGGATTCTTCAAGTTGAGTTTACCTATGACAAAGAAGTATTTCTAAAAAATGAGGTATAATTCTAAGAATGAAGAACTATATTATTCATGGAAAACATATTGTACTCGATCTGAAGCTTACTACTTAGGGTGAGGATTTTGTTCTTAGTATCTAAAATGATCCACAAAATCCACTTCAAGCTTCTCTTAACATCCCAAGACATGTGTAATTTCCACCATCTCAATTCTAAGGAAATTCACAATTGCCAAACAAAATAATTTATTTTGCTTTTCTCCAACAACAGATAGCTTTATAGTATCTTCTTTCCATACTTTCTACTACGTTTTCTCAGACCAATTCTTAGTACTTCAAAACACATCAAATAAGCTATAAAACTTATCAAATACTCTTCTCAAGAAACCCTCTATCACCCTTACACAAACAACAATTTTCTAGAACTTCCTTCCATGCTTACATGGATTCAAGTACCAAAAGATACATCAAAATATCCTTTATCATATATAGAGCAACTTTACTTCAAAAAAGGGAAGGTCCTACCTATTTAATTGATTAAAGATCAAGTCTTGAAGTTACCAACTTCTTCTTCCCTTTTCTTCTCCTTTTCCTATCGGTTTCTCTCTCTAGTTCTCCCTATTTCCTTTTTCTTCTTTCTTTTCCCTTTCTTGATTTCTTTATTCCTTTCTCCCCCTCTTTTTTTTCCCTATTTTCTCTCTTCCTTACTATTTTCTTCTTCTCCTTATATATTTATATAGGATTTGGCAATTTTAAGATGAGTTTAGAAGGTGATGGAAGGTAATAGAAGCTATGGAAAATAATGGAAAGTAATAAAAGTTAATAGATCATAGAAGAATATGAAAATTGATAGAAGGTGGGAGAATTTCCAAGAATAATCTAAAGTCCAATAATCTTTGTACACTTGTCATAAATATCTAAGAACCTTTTAATAAAATGGGCTACCACACAATTAGTGTAAAAATCCTATTAGCCAGCTAACATTATCCTTTCTCTTTCTTTTCAATGAACTAATAATCAATAGGCCCTATTTTCTATTTACTTTACCAAATGTCTCCATATAATATATTTTATATTGTAGGCAATCATCTTCCTCCAAACACTTACTTTTATGATATTCTTCTTTCTTCCATTTCTAATAATTCCTCTTAAATCATTCTCTTACCATATCCTAAAGTTCACAAAGGTAGTAAAATGTTTTCTGTCTCAAGACTGCTCAGGGAAAGGTATTACACATGCTATATGTGTGGAATGAAAAGTGTGATGAAAGATTTCAGGAGTTGCAAAAGAGACTTATGACGGCACTAATGTTAGCTTGCCAAAGGATGGGAAGCCATATGCATTAAGTAAGAACTACAGTTCCATGTTTTTCTGGGTCACTTTCAAATGACATGAAATTGTGAGGATATGCATAACATGCTTATATTTGGAAGAATGACTAACATATATAACCATTATACTTGCAAATTGCAGGCCTCATGTGAGAAGTTCAATACTATAGTTCTAACAAGTATAAATGCCACCTCTTATGCCCGTGGTCCCGAAAGTGCGACTATAGGCCTAGAGCCCTCACGGTTAATTACTAGGCCTTTGTCCTCGTTGGACCAAAATGAATATCCTAAGTTGACAATAGGTACTTAGGCCTATACTTATATACCATTTAAACTTATCATCAGAATCTCATGTGGGTTCGGGGCATCATATTCACCCCCATTTTAGGCCTAAGTGTCCTCTGTAATAGCTCACATTTTTTGGTTGCAGTGGGCCTAGTCTTCGTGAGATGTCGCCCTATCTAAACTTCAAGATAAGGGATCTTTATAATGATTTATAATTTAATGTACAACAGATTCATTCTATAACATTAAATGAACATGAAATTCATTTTAGGATAACTTTGAAATTACATCTCAAGTATATTACCAAAAAAAAAAAAAATCCCAATCTTCTATACCTAATAAGATAATCTAGTACCATTTTCTACTCCATCACACTTTTGTTGCGCCGCCCTGATTTCCAACCTATACAATAGAACCTAAATAGGAAAAATATAAAGAATGTATGAGTGAAAAATAATTAGTTAGTCCTGTGTATGCCCATGATTTTCCATAAAAGGGTTTCATAACATTTCTCAAACAAGACATATATTCTTCTCACATGGAGATTAAAGATTCCGCACATGAATTGATAGTCTTATATAGATAGTTTCTTTTCTCTAACAAAATAAAGAATGATTTTCTCATACAGAGATTACTTTGTTCATATAGAACATCATTCACACAGAGAGAATTACTTGCCTAACAATATCCATGTTTAGGGACCCATAAAATCCATATTTCATAAAATAATTGATGAGCTATATGCATATACATAATTTTAGAAAATCACTAGCTAACATGGTATTGTAAAATAAAGGGATTCACCTCATTTTTTATGTAAACCTCAAGTCAAGCTCACCTAATTGATTAAACAAAATAAATCTTTCAAAGTCACTACTTTTTTATCTCTTTTATCTCCTCCTTGGTTTCTCCCTCCCCCTCTCTCTCTCTCTCTCTCTCTCTCTCTCTCTCTCTCTCTCTCTCTCTCTCTCTCTCTCTCTCTCTCTTGTTTCGGTCCTCTCTTGTCGTCCTATTTATAGTTGATCTAAATCATGATTTGGCAATGTTTTATAAGAGCTTAGAAGTTAATAAAACATGATAGAAGTTAATAGAAAGTGTAGGAAAGTTATAGAAGTTAATAGAATTAAATTGAAGCTATTAGAAACTCAGGGAAATAAATAGTTATTAATAGAACTAAGTAGAAGCTTATGGAAATTAATAGAATTAAGTAGAAGCCTATAGAATTTTTTGAAAATAAGTAGAGTCTTATAGAAATGAATATAAGCTAATAGAATTTTTTTTTTTTTTTTAGAAGATGAGAAAAACTTATGGAACATAGAGGAAGTTTATGGAAAATTTTGGAAACTTGCGGAAGATATAGAAAAGTTGAAAATATCTAATAGCTTTTTAATGAAGTGGGCCACAACCTAATTAATATAGTAGGTTGCATAGGTCACCATATAATATTTCTTATCAAATATATATACAAATAGTATATTTTAGCTGGTAACCAATTATTTCCTCCAAATAATTTCTTATTCCTTATTTTTCCCTTCTATTATCTAATACTTCCTCTAAAAATCCATGCAAAAATCCTTCAAAGATAATAAAATATATCCTAACTCAAGATTGCTCAAGAAAGGATGTTACAATCTCTCCTCATTTAAGAAAATTTTGTCCTTGAAATTTGAAAATACCTTCAACATCTCAAATATCATTAATCTAAAATTTCTTCCAAACCACTAACTGATAATGTCTCTAGAAACCATAAACTTAAGCATATCATATCTATTCGCCTATAAGCTTTTTTTTTTTTCTTTCAACCATTTCCTGCAACCATACCTACGACCGCAAGACAACCACAAGATCAATATCTATTAAAACCATTCACCTAAGCTCTGATATCAATTTCTCCCAAGATTATTTACCTACACTCTAATGCCAATTGTAACATCCCACATTTTCTTGGTTATAGTAGGCCTTATCTTCAAGAGATGTCGCCTCGTCTAAAGTTCCAGACAATGGGTCTTTATAACAATTTATCACTTAATGTACAACATATTCAATATATAACCTTAAATGAAAATGAAGTTCATTTCATGATAACTTTAAAATTACATCTCAAGTATATTACAAAATATAATTAATTAATCTTTGATATCCCACAAGTTAATCCAATAGTAGTTTCTACACCATCATGTTTCTACTGTGCCACTTTGATTTTCAACTTGTACGATAGAACCAAAATAGGAAAAACGTAAAGAAATGTGCGAGTGCAAAATATTCAGTAAGTCCCGTGTGTGCCTGTGATTTTCTATGAAAAGGGATTTCATAGCAATTCTTAAACAAATCACATATTCTTCTCACATGGAGATTAACGATCCTACATAGGAATTGATAGTCTCATAGAGAATTTTTTTTCTCTAACAAAACAAAGAATGATAATCTTGTACATAGATTACTTTGCTCATACAGAGCATTAATTCACACAAAGAGAATTACTTGTCATACATTATCCATGTTGAGGGGACCATAAAATCTATGTTTCATAAAGGAATTGATAAGATAAGCGCATACACAATTTTATAGAAAATCACTAGCCAAAATGGTTTTTGTAAAACAAAGAGGACTTACCTCTTCTCTTATGTAAACCTCTAGTCAAGCTCAGCTAATTGATTGAACAAAATAAGTCTTTCAAAATCACTACTTCTTTATCTCTTTTCTCTCCTTCTTGGTCTCTCTCTCTCTCTCTCTCTCTCTCTCTCTCTCTCTCTCTCTCTTCGTTTCCTTTTTCTTCTTTTTCCTTCTTTTTTCTCAGTTTCCTTCTCCTTCTGAATTCCCTCTTTTTTTCCTCTTAGTCACCCTCTCTTTCTCTCTTGTTTCGGTCCTCTCTTGTCCTCCTATTTATAGTTGTTCTAAGTGAAGATTTGGCAGTCTTTTAAAAAAGTTTAGAAATTAGTAGAACATGATAGAAGTTTATAGAAGTTAATATAAAGTGTAAGAAATTTATAGAAGTTAATAGAATTAAATAGAAGCTATTCAAAACTTGTGAAAACAGATGGAAACTAATAGAACTAAGAAGAAGCTTGTATGAGCTTATAGAAATTTATAGAATTAAGTAGAAGCTTATAGAATTTTATGAAAATAAGAAGAAGCTTATAGAATTAAATTGAAGCTAATAAAATTTTAGAGAAGATGATAAAAATTTATGAAATATATTCGAAGCTTATGGAAGCATTTGGAAACTTATGGAAGATATAGAAAAGTTGAAAATGTCTAATAACTTTTTAATGAAATAGGCCAGCACCTAATTAATATAGTGGGTCATGTGGGCCACCATATAATAGTTCTTATCAAATATATATATATATATATATATATATATATATACATATATTATTATTATTTTATATGGTAACCAATTATTTTCCACCAAATAATTTCTTCCTCCTTATTTTTCCCTTCTATTATCCAATACTTCCTCTAAAAATCCATCCAAAAGTTCTTCAAAGGTAATAAAATATATCCTAACTCAAGACTACTCAAGGAAGGATTTTACGTCCTCACTGGGTCTAAACTTACAGACCAAACTCAAGACCAACTATGTGGCATGGGATTCTAGAAGTGGCACCCGTCACATAGGATATGGCATTTAGTTCCCATATTGGGAGTTGGTTACCTGTTCTGATGCCAAATGTCATGCCATAGCACCTACGGTCAACTACTTGACCTCTGTCCTCGTTGAGCCAAAATGGATATTTTAAATTGACAATGGGTACTTAAACCTATCTTTACATACCATTTAAACTTATCATTGGAATCCCATGTAGGGTTAGAGTATCATAATATATGTTTTTACTGCATAGAATAAAAATTGAATAGAATGATTTTTCTATGTTCTCTCTGGTTTTTTTTTTTTTTTAATGATATAATTTTAGTGTAATTTGGTTAGAAAAATTAAAGTAGAATGTTTTTTTCACAGAAAAGTCCATTTCCAAGAAAAAGTGGGAAGATCTTTCTACTAAAAAACATGAGAATATGCTTCTTTAAGAGAAATTGGAACCCTAATACCGTACTTAAAGACATTTTATATATAAGAATAATACTTTGTAGGTTTACTTAAAGATATTTTATACATACCGTACTTAAATACATCTTTTAGAATAATACTTTAAATAGATATGAGATATATTTGTAGGTTTACTCAAGGGATATTATTTAATGTAATAGTGCAAATATATTATTCTTATAAATTATCCTTTAAATATATATATAAGTAACTATTGAAACCTCTAGTGTTGACATCTATCCATTGCATTGCATAACCGATAATATAGAAGTCCATGATAGGTTATGGGAGGGTTTCATTAATGTGCTTCGTATGCTGCAATACTTTGTGCAGCAAATGATGCCATTTATTCTACTATTCTAAAATTCCTTGATAGTGTACAATGACTCTAGCTTTGTACCATTCACGAATTGAGTACACAACACTGTCGTTGTACAATTCCATGACTATTAATGTCAGCAAATCCCGAAACATTAATTCTTGTATAGGTTATATACACTGGTTTTGTGCAAATCTATGACCCAGACTTTGAGTATATCAAGAAGCATTGGACCTTTAGCTAATGCTATTTGTCAATGATGACAAGCCAGTACTCTGGCTTTTTGCAAGGCCATAATAGAGTCCATAACAATAGAGGTCTCCATGTCCAATATAGAGGAAAAATCCAGAGACATTGAACTTATGTAGAAGATGAATCATCATACGACTGAAGAGATTATTTGTCATGGAATTCCATAGGTCTTTTTGGGAATTGCAATTGTCTATTGTTATTCCTTCGTTGTTACAACTTGTAATGCATCACTATTTAAAAGACTAGCTATGTAACCTACAATATCCATTGGTGTTGCAAATATTCCAATGTCTTCTATACAATTCTGCAAATGGTGAGACAAAAGTATTATATGTATTCTTGAATGATTTAATCAAAATCAAAGCGAAAAAATGAATTCTTGTGAGAATTGTAAAGTTATGGGAAACTTTCAATGTACAAAGACCTTCTAAACTCATGAGCCTTGATTTTCTTTTACTGGATGAAAAGGTATGACAACCTTTTGAACATTTTACTCTTGAGTTACTTATGCTGCATAAAAAGAGTATGACAATAGTCATTCTTTTTTAAAAATCTCCTTAGATTCTCCATGAAGCATGGCTGAGAAATAGTTGTAATGAATTCTGAGAACAATCTTAGATATTGTGCTTTGAGGAGTAAATTTGTCCCTATTTATCAAGCATATATTGAGGAAGCGAAGTTTTATTTCATGAAGAATTTTATAGTTCAAAATGCAAATACAAGTTATAGAGTGATTGATGAAGACTTCCAGTGAATCATTCATAGTAGTACATACATTGACGAAGTAATTGATGATGTGCCTGACTACAAATTCAATCTCATCACTTTTGAAAAAATCAATGGCCGAATAGGAGATATCAGTGTATTAAATGGTAAATCACCTTTTTCTGCTCTCTCATGTTTATTACTCCTTAAAATTTAATTTTTTTTTTTTTTTTGCTGATATCAAGGCTATGACAGTCAATGGTGAACACTTTTCAAGTTCGATTTGAGAAGTGTTCTGCTTAGCAAGTATCTAACATAGAAATCAAAAGTGTAGTTTAGAGAATCTATTCAATTAGGTCATAATCGAATGATAGTCCTAAAGAGAAATGCTACTATGATAGGATCAGGTGCATCAATGATTTGCCCAGATGTTCTTACATGCATAATTGATGCTCCAACAAACCATGACTGATGATGTCATGTCAGATACTGATTGTATGATATGTAATCACGTTGCCTTTTGTTTTATGTGAATTAGATGCAAAAAAATCATTGATGTTCAGTCAATAACCATGATATTGAATGTTGAGTAGTGTACATATTGGATTCAAGTAGATGATAATTGATTTTAGTGTTATTCCCTAGAGACAATCACATGTATATTGTATATTGCACATTTATTTAATAATACAAGGCATTTGTTATCATTCAATTTGTTTTATTTATACTATCGTGTGAATAAAACTATTAGATAAAGTCTCAAATGCAATATTGTGTTAAGAAAATCATAATAGAGATCATAATGTGATATTCCTATTACACTAGTTAGTGTTCGTACTTAAATTATCTCTAGTCATAGTATTAATGAGATAGGACATCATTAATGCGTAAAGACTAGCATGTGTTATTCTTCTTAATTTGATCAGGCAGTGGTTCTAATATCTATGAGTATTGTGATACTTAAAGTTAATATGTGGATGCTTGTTGCTAGAACAAGTATATTGGATGATATAGCTATGAGATAATCACATGGATAACTATTTAGTGCCAGTGATAGAATCTTATCATAGCAAATGTACAATTATCCTTAGACTTGAGATCTTCAAAGTATTTTATTTGTTAAGCATTGTATTTTGATTCTAATTTTTTAAGTCCTGATAAGACCACCCATGGGATAGATATTGGGTACAATGAGAAGTAAACGAAAGTAGTTGAGATGATTAATAAAGAATTTACCACTCCTAATAATGAGGGCGAATATCTCATGGCCACTTCTAGGAATCACTACTCAAGAAGTCCTTAGCTAAGGCGACTGTGTATTCTAAATAGTTTCAGTTGATACACATGATGGGTAATGAATTCCGGGAACAAGTACTAAAATATTTGGACAGGAATTAATTAATATTTTGGAGGGAGTTGGCACTAATCCAATACTCTAAATCGAATGAGATATTGTATGGTGAAAGGAATTTGTTGTACTATTGTTTGTTATTGAAAGGTTCATATCAAGTAACTTGACTTTTTATACTTTTGGGCGGTCATAATGTGTTGCTAGATACCACTCATGGTCTGATGAATATGAATTTATTAATTAGAGAATTAATAAATCAATTAACTAGAATTAATAAGTTAATTCTAATTATCAAGGATTATTAACCCTAAAGATGTTTAGATTAATTCAGATTTTGCTACAAATAGACCAGGAAACTTAATGAGTCATACACAATAAAGATTTGAGTACTCAATATATTATTTTGATAATATTTTGTGGTTAATTGTGAGAATAATATAATCTTATGGGTAAATTATAAGTTTGTTATAATTCATAGGCCTAATTACAAATATACAAACTTTAAGAATTTAATTGTAGTTAATTGATCTTGGAGGACTTAACGCAATTGGCCAAACTCCTAAAACCTATAGGAAATAGGAAATCATTTTCCTTTAAAGAGATACACAGAAACCGTTTCTGTGAGGTTGTTTTTTTCGTCTTCTCTAATCTAGAACACTAGCTACAATATTATTCTGCTAGCACAGAAGTGTACGTGCTCAAATCTTGTGTGGATTTTTATCTGAGACAATCCTATCCCTATATTGTAGTGGCTCGATTTTGAACGATCAAAAAGAGGACTTTGTTTGTCTGTTGCTGGTTTGCTGGATTGCTCCGATCAACGTCAAGAAAAAATCTTGAAACCCAACAGAGAGAGATAAACTACGTGTGCTTGCTCTTTTTACCCTTTTTAATACACAAACATGTGATCCTAGGGATGGAATTTAGATTTTTCCGTTGCATTTACGTTAATGCATGACTGAAATTCCCCACAGTGATATCAGAGCCAAAATGTTTGTGATTTTGATGGGTTTTTTTATGTTATGAAAATTGTTTTGAGCATACTTCTATGAAATTGTTTCATGAACTTGGGGCCTCATTGTGTATTTTAAATACACAGGCTACTAGGTGTTGTTTACCACTACAATTTTGTTTGGGTTTGTCAAAATTGTTTTCACAATGGTTTTGAAAATTGTTTCATGTAGTTTGTGGGTTTATGGATTGCTGGATAACATATCTGTAATGGTTACTAGAGCATGTTGATCCTAGAAAAATTTGTTTTCTAAAAGGTTTTCATGTTAATTTTCTATGACAGAGAAAACATTTCTGTGAATCTATTTTTGCAAAGAAATTGTTCTTCATTTGGTTTGGTTTTGTTTTCAGTGAACAGAATGCCTATTCAGTAGAGAACAAAGTGGAAGTTGAAAGATCATTTCTCTTTAGCATTTAATAGAGGAATTGTTTTCTGTAATCACCTAAGAAGACGACTGGAAAATTGCAGAAAATTATTGAAAAATAAAATAAAATTTTGCCCAAGCCGCGGGTGGCTTACTGTTAGCCGGTCGCGGCTTAGGCACAATTTCTACCTAAGCCCTAGCTAGCTTTTGGTAAGCCGTGGATGGCTTGGGTAGAAACAAAGCATGAACTGCGACTAGCATATTAAAAGCCAGGCGCGGTTCTATATTTTTTTAAAAAAAATCAATTTTTTGTTTTTAGCATTTCGTTTTCGCGGAAGGCCCAGAAGATTAATTTTCAAAAACACCCCTAGTTATTCCCAAAAGTTGGTTTTGGGACTAACGGAGTTAATTTTCAAATTTTGATTTTGAAAATTAATATATTTTGTAAAATATTGATTTTAGATTATATATTATTTAATTCCTAAAATATGATTTTAGCAATTAAAATATTTTCTAAAATACTAATTTTAGAATTTATTTTATATTTTCAAAATAGTTATTTTGGAATTATTTGCTATGTTTAATTTTAATTTGAACATAAAATTAGCATGGTAGTTTGGTTATGAACTATGGACCCAATTAAATTATTCGTGTATTTTATCACTTTGGTTTTGAATTAAATAAGGCCTTCATGTCCTGTTTTCTCTATTTTTCTTGTATAATTTCTCTTCTCATCTAACTTCCCAGGAATATAACTCAAGGATTCTTTTTTTGAATTTTATATAATTAGATTACATAAGTTAGATAGGATTAGAATTTATTATAAGTCAAAGAAAAGGTGATCAAGACCAAAAGGAGGATGGTAAGACTTTCTTCCTAGATCATGCATGAACACTTAGGATTAACCAAATTAATTTCTTTTGTGGCACAAGGAAATTAATATAGGAAAGTCCATAACCAAATCACGTTATTATTTTTATAATGTATGAATATATTGATATTATGCATGCAATGTATGAGACCATTAATAATCACATATCCTCAAATTAATATTAAACCAATACCTTCCATTAATATAATAAGAACGAGAGTCCTTTTTCAAGACCAGGTTGTTGGGCTAACCTAAGCCGACATGACTTCAAGCATGTTCAAGCTATAAAATTAAATTCCTGATTGATGGGTTGAGTTTAACTTTTTTTTTTATCCTGATTGGGCTAATCCAAGCATAAAGAATATTATAGGCAAGGTTTGGTTAGCTTAAAGGCTTTAAGATTAAAATATGTTAACCATCCAATGATCTGATAATTACATTCAATGTAATTGGTATTGGATACCTATCATTGAACTTAAGGGTGAGTTGTTGGGCAAACCTTAGGTCATTCTTAAGGAATTTGGATATTAGTCCACTAGAAAAGCTTCGAATAGGCTTTCTCGAATCAACAGTAGGGGCTATTAGTTTGAGTAAAATAGTGGAATAATTATGCACTTAATTAAAGATCTAATCGTTTACATTTACATGTGTATATACAGTTAACTAATTTTTCTATCCTCATATCTAGGTCATTTGCATCATGTCAACTGACCTAAATTTATGTAGCATCTTGGAACTAACAAATTTACAAAGTCAAATTTTCTAGATTGGTATAGAAACTTGAGAATTGTTCTCAAGTCAAAAAAGTAGCTCTACATGCTAGATGCTCTTATTCCGCCACCACCAACTCAAGGTGCTCATATTGATGAGCATGCTATCCACAAGAAGCACAAAGAGGATAGTGACATAGCATCCTGTGTGATGTTGGCGTTAATGACCCCTAAATTGCAAAAACAACATGAGCATATAGATGCTTACGAGATCATTTTACATCTTCAAGATCTATTTGATGCCCAAGAAGAATGGAGAGATATGAGATCTCAAAACAAATATTTCATTCTAAGATGGTTGTGGGTACTTCTATGGCCACTCATGAGCTAAAGTTGTTGGGCTTAATTGAGAAGCTTAGGCCTCTTGGGTTCGTAATTGACAATGAGTTAAGTATTTGTTTAATTCTGCAATCTTTGCCAAGTAGTTTTTTGTAATTTGTAATTAACTACCAAATGAACAAGATTGAGTCCACAATACTCGTGCTTATCAATCTTCTCAAGATTGTAGAATCGTTCATGAAGAAGGAATCTAATATAATCATAATGGTAGAATCTTCCTCTTCAAAGAGGAAAGTTCCTAAGAAAAAGAAAAAGTCTTCCACTAAGCCCGAAGGTGGCATAAAAAAGAATGAGGCAGCTGCCCAAGGCCCATGTTATCATTGGCAAGATAGGCCATTAGAGGCACAACTGCAAAGCCTACTTAGAGACCGTCAAAGATAAGAAGGAGAAGGAAAAGCTTGCGGGCACTTCTACTTCTACTCCTGGTATGTTTATGATTGAAATAAATTCTACATTTAGAAATAAGATATAGGTATTGGATAAAGGATGCATATATCATTTATCTAATAACTTGCAGGGTCTAAAGGACAGTAAAAGGCTTGAGAAGCACTACAAGAAAAAAGGCCATTGGTGAGAAAAAAAATTTCCTCACCCCTTTCTCGCTGTAGCGCCCTCACTAAAGCTTCGTGCAAAGTTTTGTCGCCAAAGACCCCCCTTTAGCAAGGAAAAAATTTCCTAGCCAAAGCCTATACTTTTTGCTAGGAAATATATCCTAGCTAAAAGTGAAAATATTTTGTCGGTAAAGGTTTTAATTTTGTTGCTAATGATTTTCAGCGACGAAAATGTTTCCTCGCTAAAATTTGGTCACCAAAAATATAATTTTATTTTAAAATTTTGAATATAATGGTGAGGATAATTTTGTCACAAATAACCATCAATGGCAACAAAATTTTTGTTAATGGCAAGGAAAGTTTCCTAGCCAAAAGTCATGCTTTAGCGAGGAAAAATGTTTCCGTGCCAAAAAAGCTCTTTGCAAGGAAACTTTTCCTATTGCATTATACCTGTTGCACACCGTACTGCTTCTTATTGCATAGTCCACATACACCCACCACACCTTATTGCACCCTTGGTCTGGCAATCTGGCAGAGTGCAATGCGCGCACTCAACTGCTAGGCCAAACTTCACGTTTTGTCATATCCTTTTTTTTTTTAACTTAAACTATTTGTAAAGTTCTATTTCAATTTTTTCCAAAATATAATAATTATATTAAATGTACTAGTAAAAAAATTATTTAATATAATAAGTTATTTTGTACATTTATATAATTTTAAAATTTTATATGCTATTAATTATATTATCATTTTTAATAAATTATGTCATTACTTTTATTAAATAATTTTAGACATATATATATCAATTGGAAAAAAAGACACACACACACACACACACACACACATATACATATATATACACATATACACATACATATATATACATCCCATTTAAATATACGTATATATACACGCACATATATAAATATAATAATAAACATATATATATATATATATATATAATAATAAAACATAAATAATCATATAAATTTACTATCAATACATATTATTCAATAATATGCAATAATTTAGACATCTATATTCATTGGATAAATTTAAATGTTAATTAATTTATTTATTACATATATATATATATATATATATATGCATCTATACTTATATATACACACATATATACTAGGGAATAATTGCAAAAACTTTTGGGAGACATATTATAAATGTTTAAAAATTTAGTGACAACTCTAAAATTTTTTTTTTGTGATCATACTATAAATATTCAATAATTTGGGAATTTATTTTCAAAATTTTGGGGGTCATTTTAAAAATATTAAAAAAATTTAGGGACCAATTTAAAATTTTTTGGGGGATCTTTTAATAATACAAAAAAATTCATGGACCAAAATATATTCAAATATTTATATATACATATATATCTGTGTGTGTGTGTGTGTGTGTGTATGTATACATACATATATATATATATATGTTCATATTCATATACACATAAATATACATACATATTCATATAAACATATATATACATATTCTTACAAATATATATACATAAAAATATACATATTTATTTATATTTGCGTGTATGTCTATGTATACACACACACACACACACAAATTTAAAGATAATCGGATATGTTTTGCTACATAATCTAACATAATCTCCGTAAAAATGCCGAAAACCTAACACATTTAGAAATATACGCATATCAAATTAATGATCCAACTGTTAGATTTGGTAAAATTACTTAAAATTTGTGACCAAATTTAAAGATAATCGGACATGTTTTACCATAGAATCTAGCATAATCTGAATAAAAATGCTCGAAACCTAACACATTTAAAAAGATAAGCATATCAAATTAACGATCCAATCATAAAATTTGATAAAATAAATAAAAAAAGTACTATGACAAAATTTAAAAATAATCAAATATGTTTTGCCACAGAATCTAGTTTAATCTCTGTAAAAATGCTGAAAACCTAGCACATTTAGAAATATAGACGTATCAAATTAACGATCCAACCGTTAGATTTGAAAATTCACTAAAAATAGCATTATGACAAAATTTAAAGGTAATCGAATATATTTTTCCACAGAATCTAGCTTAATCTCTGTAAAAATGCCAAAAATCTAACACATTCAGAAATACAAGCACATCAAATGAACGATCCAACCGTTAAATTTGATAAAATCACTAAAAAAAGTATTATGAAAAAACTTAAAGGAAATCATATATGTTTTGTCACGAAATCTAGCTCAATCTCTGTAAAAATGCTGAAACCTAACATATTTAGAAATATATACATATCAAATTAATGATCTAACTATTAGATTTGATAAAATTACTAAAAAAAGTATTGTGACCAAATTTAAAGATAATCGAATATGTTTTACCACAAAATCTAGTATAATCTGAATAAAAATACTCAAAACCTAACACATTTAGAAAGATAGCCACATTAAATTAACGATCCAACCGTTAGATTGGATAAAATCACTAAAAAAATTATATTTGTTTTTTAATTCTAAAAACATTAATATTATAAAAAAACATATAATAATTCAATTAAATTTTCTATGAAACAACATTATTTAATATAATAAATTATTTTGTACATTCATAAAATTTTAAAAATGCATATGATGTTAATTATATCATTATTTTTATTAAATGATTATATACGTATAGATCAATTAAAATATATATATATATATATATATATATATACATATATATTTGTGTGTGTGTGTGTACACACACACACACACACATACATAACAACAACATATATTTATATATATATATGACAAAATGTTTGCAATATAACCCATTTACAAAGATAGGCATATCAAATTAACGATCCAACCGTTAGATTTGATAAAATCGCTAAAAAAAAAAGAAAAAGTTTTATGACCAAATTTTAAGGTAATCGAATATGTTTGGGCATTGAATCTAACATAATCGCTATAAAAATACAGAACATCTAACACATTTACAAAGATAGTTATATCCAATTAACGATCCAACCAGAACATTTGATAAAATCACAAAAAAGCTTATTATGACAAAATTTAAAGGCAATTGGATTTGTTTTTCCACTTAATTTAGCATAATCTCTATAAAAATGCACAAAACCTAAAGCATTTAGAAAGATATACATATAAAATTAACAATCTAACTATTAGATTTGATAAAATCACTAAAAAAAATATTAGGACAAATTTTAAAGGTAATCTGATATGTTTTGTTACTTAATCTAGTATAATCTCTATAAAAATACTCAAAACATAACCTATTTACAAAAATAGGTATATCAAAATAACGATCTAACCATCAGATTTGATAAAATCACTAAAAAGAAGTTTTATATCTAAAGTTAAGTCAATCGAATATGTTTTGGCATAGAATGTAGCATAATCTCTATAAAAATATGGAAAACCTAACACATTTACAAAGATATGTATATCAAATTAACGATCCAACCGTTAAATTTGATAAAATCACTAAAAAATGTATTAGGACAAAATTTAAAGACAATCAGATATGTTTTGCCACTTAATCTAGCATAATCTCTATAAAAATGCTCGAAGCCTAACCAATTTTCAAAGATATGTATATTAAATTAATGATTCAATCGTTATATTTGATAAAATCTCTAAAAAACAAAGTTTTATAACAAAATTTTAATGTAATCGAATATGTTTTGGCATAAAATCTAGCATAATCTCTACAAAAATACTAAAAAGGTAATACATTTAGAAAGATAGGCATATCAAATTAATGATCCAATCATTAGATTTCATAAAATTAGTAGAAAAAGTATTAGGACTGAATTTAAAAGTAATCGGATATATTTTACGACTTAATCTAGTATAATCTCTATAAAAATGCTTGAAACCTAACCCATTTACAAAGATAGGCATATTAAATTAATGATCTAACAGTTAGATTTGATAAAATCACTAAAAAATATTTTATGACCAAAATTTAAAGTAATCGAATATGTTTTGGCATAAAATCTAGCATAATCTCTATGAAAATACAGAAAAGCTAACACAATTACAAAGACAGGAAAATCAAATTAACGATCTAACTGTTTGATTTAATAAAATCACTAAAGAAAGTAATAAGACCAAATTTTAAGGTAATCGCATACGTTTTACCACTTAATCTAACACAATCTCTATAAAAATACTCGAAATCTAACCCATTTATAAAAATAAGCATATTAAATTAACGATCTAACTATTTGATTTGATAAAATCACTAAAAAACATTTCATGACCAAATTTTAAGATAATTGAATATGTTTTGGTATAGAATCTAGCATAATCTCTATAAAAATACAGAAAACTTAACATATTTAGAAAGATATGCATATCAAATTAACGATCCAACCGTTAGATTTGATTAAATCACTAAAAAAAAAAGTATTAGAACCAAATTTAAAGGTAATTGGATATGTTTTGCTGCTTAATCTAGAATAATCTTTATAAAAATGCTCGAAACTCTACCAATTTACAAATATAGGTTTATCGAATTAAAGATCTGACTGTCTGATTTGTTAAAATTACATAAAAATAAATTACAACCAAATTTGAAGGTAATTAGATATATTTTGCCTCCTAATCTTGCGTAATCATTGTAAAAATACCCAAATCTAACGTATTTATAATGATAGACATATCAAATTAACGATTCAACCATTAAATTTATTGAATTATACAAAAAATGCATTATGACCAAATTTGAATGAAATATTTTTTTACATAATCTAGCTTAATTTCTATATATTAGCCCAAAATATAATGCATTTATAAATATTTAAAATTTTTGGAATTATATTTTAAATATTCTAGAATTTAATGACCAATTTATAAAATTGATAAGGTCATATTATAAATATTTTTAAATTTAGGGATTAATTTGAAAATTTTTTATGTTATTTTGTAATTATACAAAATTTTGGGGCCATATTGTAAATGTTTAAAAATTTAAAGTCAGGAATTAGTTAGGAAATATGAATTTTGTCGCTAAAAATATAGCTAAAAGTGATAAAAGTTAATATTTTTAGCTAGGAAATGAATTTTCATCGCTCATGATATATCATTAGCGAGGAAAGTTAAATTTTCCTCTATAATACACTCATTTCCTAGCTAAAGCCGTCAGTTCTAGCTAGGAAATAAAAATTTTATCGCCAAAGGTCTTACTCAATAGTGACAAAAAGTTTTTGTTGCTGATGAAAAACTTTCTTTGCTAAAGGGTACTTTTAGTGACAAAACTTTAGCTCATAAAATTTTTTTATTGCCAATATATCATTTTCTTGTAGTGAAGGACGATATGGACCTACATCCTGCAAATGGAGCAAATGTTGTTGCACTTACTGTGGGGATTTATGACCTACACTTGCCCTTCGGATTAGTTTTAGAACTTCAAAACTTTTATTATGTACCAATTTTATTGAAAAATAGTATATCCATTTCTTGTTTAGACTTGTATGTATTTCATTTAACTTTTAAGAATAAATATTGTTCTTTTACACTGAATGATATCTATTATGGTTCTGGAACTTTGGTTTATGGTTTATATATTATAGATATAGATAATCTAATTCTCAATATAAATAATAAGAAACCAATTATAGAAAATTCAATCTCATCTTATTTATGGTATTGTTGTTTAGGCCATATAAATGAGAATCACGTTTCTAAGTTACACAAGTTTGGTGACTTAGGGTCATTTGATTATGAATTATTGGCACATGCGAATGTTATTTACTTGGTAAAATGGCTAAAACTTATTTCTTTGGAAAAAGAGAAAGGGCCAAAGAATTATTAAAGCTTATACATACTGATGTGTGTGACAATGTCTATACAAGTAAGAGGAGCTTATCATTATTTCATAACATTTATAGATGATTATTCACGATGTGGGCATTTGTATTTAATGAAATACAAATATGAGGTCTTTGACAAATTCAAATACTTCAAGAATGAAGTAGAGAAACAACTTGCAAAAAGTATCAAGACTCTAAGATCTGATCAAGAAGGTGAATACTTAAGTTAAGAGTTTTAAGGTTATTTTAGAGATAATGAGATATTATCTCAATGAACTCCACCACATACACCTTAACATAATGGTGTATATGAGAGAATGAATCGAACCTTTCTAGACATGGTATAAACTATGATGGCTTTGCAGACTTACTAAAATCATTTTGGGGTAGCACTAGAGACGTCTATTTATATTCTAAATAGAGTTCCGTAAAAATATAGTTAACATAACCCTATTTGAGTTATTCTTTGGTAAAAGACCAAAGTTATCTCACTTGAGAATATGGGCTTGCCCTACTTTTGTTAAAGGGCCACAGTCAGACAAGCTTAAGAGTAAGTCTGACAAGTGCTTATTTATTAGATAACCGAAGGAGTCATTTGGATATTACTTCTACCTTCCTTCCAAAAACAAAGTATTTGTTTTGAAGCATGCCGTCTTCTTAGAGAAAGAGTGAATGCTTAAAAGGGATAGTGGGAGTAAAATTGAATTTAGTGAAGTTCAAGAAGAACAAACAAACATAGATCAACCACCTAATTCCATATCTATTGAGAGAATAGATGAACCTTCGCCTACATAAGAACCTCATAAATTTAGTAGGGTACGTGTGGCACCTGAGAGATATGGATTTCTCATAAGTGAGCACAATAACATATTTCTCATAGATGAAGATAAGCCTACTACTTACAAGGATATTCTTAATAGTTTAGAATTTGACAAATGGCTTGAAACCATGAAGTCAGAGATGGATTCCATGTATGACACCTACATATGGATTTTGGTTGATCCATTTAAAGAAATAAAACCTATTGGGTACAAATGGGTTTTCAAGAAGAAAACCGACATAGATGGTAATATAGTTACCAATAAAGCATGACTGGTTGCTAAGGATTATCGTCAGTAGTATGGTATTGACTATGATGAAACCTCTCACCTGTTAATATGCTAAAATCTATAAGAAAACTCTTAGAACTTTCCGCCCTTTATGGCTCTGAGGTCTGGAAAATGGATATGAAAATAACTTTTCTAAATGGAAACCTAACGGAAAAAGTATATATGACACAACCTGAGGTTTTCATATCCAACGATAGCACAAAAGTATGCAAGCTGTAAATGTTCATTTATGGGCTTAAGCAAGCTTCTAAGAGTTGGAACATCCATTTTTATGAAATAATCAAAGAGTTTGGTTTCATTCAAAATATAGATAAACCTTTTGTATACAAGAAGGTTAGTGGGAGTGCAGTCATTTTCTTGTTGCTTTATATAGATGACGTATTGCTAAAAGGGAATGGTGTACCAGTCCTTCAATCAGTGAAAGTTTGGTCGTACAAGAAATTCTCCATGAAAGACCTTTGAGAAGCAGCCTATATTCTTAGAAGAAGGATCTATAGAGATAGATCAAAAAGGTTGCTAGGTCTTTCACAGTCTACATACATAGATAAAGTGCTAAAAAGGTTTAGCATAGATCAATCCAAAAAGGAATTTTTAGCCATGTCCTACGGGGTAAGCTTTTCAAAGTCGATGACTTCAAAGACACAAGTTCAAAGGGATCACATAAGTAGAAATCCATATGCCTCGACAATTGAATCCATCACGTATGCTATGATATATACTAGGCCCGATGTATCCTATACTCTCAGTTTGACGAGTAAATACTAATCAAATCATGGTGAGGCTCATTGGGCGACTGTAAAGAATATATTTAAGTACTTGCAAAGGACTAAGGACGTGTTCTTGGTTTATAGAGGAGGTTATTTGAAAATAAACGAGCATATTGATGCCAGCTTTCAATCTGATAAAGATAATTCCAAATCACAGTCTAGCTATATATTTACGATGTATGGAGGGCCAATAAGTTGGAAACATTCCAAACAAAATACTATTGTCGACATAACTACTGAAGTTGAGTACATAGCCACTTCTGATAGGAATCGCCCCAAGCAGGAAAGATACTCAAAAAAAGATAAAGAGAAATCTAAACCACAGCTCATGGCACCTTGGGTGAGATCCATTTTCAAAAGATTTCAATAGGAGTTTAAGGCCAACCAAGCTAATAAACTAAGATCCAAGAGAATGATGAAGGAATAGATAATGAAAAGAAGGCCAAAAAGAGTACAAAGAAGGCAACAATCCAAGGGAGCTTCAAATGGAAATAATATTAGCTTCAAAACTATTTGGAAGATCAAAAGAGTGCAAGGAAAATGAATGGAGGGCAAATGAGCAGTAATTGGAGTGATCAGAGTTTACTCGGCACCGGTCCAGAACGACTAACCAGGCGCCAGCTGTGATCTGCAAAATCCCTTAACTTTTTGATGCATGCACTGTTCCAATAGAATAGACCCAACACTAGTCCTATAGCCTGACTTGGCGCCGACTGCGTACTGGATTTGAAAACGGGTATTGTTCCTCCAGAATATACCTGACACCTTTCTTAGAAGGCCTATGCGGCACTAGCCTTATTCTGGATCTGAACCCCTGACATTTTTAGCTATTTTGGGATCATTTTATAATATTTTCTAAGTACTTAGGGCAAGACATTTATATATATGTTATTATAACATTATAAATCAAGAACTTTTTGGAGGCATATGAAATTGTGAGTGTTCAAGAACTCTTTGAGAGCTTAGGAAAAGGTGATCCTCTTGGGTGATGTCCATTAAACTTCAAGACTAAATTAAAGGATTTTGTCCCACATTTGATCTTGTCTCTAAATCTTAAAGGATAATCTCAACTTTATCTCTATTCTTATATGTTAGTTTGCCTAGTGTGTTTGATAGGAGTGAGTTATGTGCCTTCAAATTCTTATCCTTGGTGTTCTAATCTATACTTAGATTAGGGTGTTAAGGTGTCCTTGAAGTATGATAGATTAACATTATCACAAAAGCGTTAATTGCTTTGCATTTTTGTGTTCTTGTGTGTGAGTTTGTTATGGTTCTTATTTTGAGCTTAATCCATATTTTTGGAGCTTCCCAAGATTATATCAAGTGGTATCAGAGCTTGCATTATGTTGATTCTAATCAACCAACTGTCTTTGGATTAAGGTACAATCTTCATCAAGATCTATTGATTTTCAAATTTTCATCACTTTTTCTATTGCTATTTTTAGATGTAAAAAACTTGAAGTTGTGCCATAAAAATGTTGTTAATTTTCATATGATATACTGATGTTTGAGTAGTCATTTGGTGTAAAATTTGTTGATTTGGGGCCAAAATCAAGCTGAAATTTGCTATACAAAATTGAGATACGAGATTACACTTAATGTGTTTGATATATTGTCCCAATGAATTGTGATTGCTCATACTTGACTACCAAAGCTTCCATTCATGAAGTATGATGAATAATTTGTTTAATAAAGAACATTTAAGTGATTTTTAATTGCTAAATTGTGATTAAGGTTGTGATATTTGAAATCTATGCATCTTCCTTATTGCATACCAAGTGTTTGATAAATTACCTTTAAGACACATTTCTTTCTTATCCCTTGGAATTTAGTTGACTTGATTAGTAGAACTAAATCCTTTGAAGTGGGAAAGAATTGGGAAGAACTTGAGTGTGGAATTGAGAGTTTGAAAAAAAGGCAAGAGGGTGAGTTCATTGTGATAAAAGCCAAAAAGAGTGCAAACACGAGTGAAGAGTGTTCACAAAAAATTAAGTGTAAACACGTGAGGGAGTGAAGTGAAGAATTCTCCTGTGCTTTTTACTTAAATTTTGTGGGTACTTCCCTTGAAAGGAAATTCACAATGGCTAGTTGGAGTGAAAGTGAAGGGTATGACTATAATGAGGAGTCTTATTACAATGAAAGTAATTACAGAGGATATGATGAACATAAATATGACTATGAAGAAGATTATTAGGAAAATGAATGTGATTATAAGAATTTACTTGATTGTGGAGATAAGGCTACTAGGGATAGCTATGATAAAGGGCCAAGCATAAGTGGAAAATGATATGTATGTATACCTTAATATTGGCACACCTTGATATTCTTGTCACAACTTTTGATTTAGAAGTTCGATTGATGCCAAACTAGTTCAAAAATGTCCTCAATACTTTCCTTTGATATTTCCTATTCATGGAATGCCAACTTCCATTTCCATTTCGCTCAGTTTTAAGCACTAACTCTCAGTACTAAGCTGGTAGCCTTTGGTATTTATTTCATAACTTTCTATCTACAAATCCAAATCATGTCAAATTGGTCTTAAAATGATCCTAAGACATTTAGCTACAAGTTTCAGGTTATAAGGTTCCAGATTAATCAACCAATTCATATATTTTATTCCTTCTTTGGATCTGTACAAAATTGTTCCAAAACAGAATTTTTGTTTTTGTTTCCTTTCCTTCACTTAACCAATTCTCCTTTCTTTTACACAATATACATATCACTTGTGAATTACAATACCTTGTTTATAGTTTAAATGTTACATAAAGCCCTCTGGTTTATGTTATGAAGAAAGAAGTATGTCACTTGTTGAGAACTAACAAATCAGCAGCAATAAACATGAATTAATGCATTGTTTTCTTCAACAATCAAACCATGTTTTAATTTAATTCCTTCTTCCATCTTTACAGCCATGAACAACCATTGAAAACTACCTTCAACCACCTTCAATTCCCACATAAAACAAAGTTCCTATATCTCCAAATAGTCCACCACACACAGCACACACCACAACTAAAAAATAAGATCATTTCCCAAACATATTTCATAAAGCTCATGAATTTCCCATCAAAATTAATATCAAAAAAAATCTTTGAACTTAATCTACAACTTTAATTCAAGAAGAATGATGTTTTACCTTATGTATAATGTTTCTTGAGCTTACAAAATGTCTGATTTTCTTCTTCTTCTCTCTCTTCTCTCAAATTTCTTTCTCTTTTCTCCTTTTTATCTTCTATTTTTTTCTTGTGGCTGCCTAATTCAAGTTGTAAAAACAGCATTTCCACCTCCTCTTTTATGCCCAAAGTCATCACATGTCCATTATTTTAGTAATTGGTCAAAATCTTGTCTTGAAAGCTTGACAAAATCTTAATAAATAAGCTTTATGAAAAATGCTTATAAAATTCATTTCAACCAATCAAATAAAAATATTTGGTCTCATCATCCAATCAATAAATAACACCTAATCTCAGTAGCTAATCTTGAAATGCCACAAGTCCTTTTTCAACATAGTTACCATTTTCCTTAGGAAATGACTATAATTGGGGTCAATATTTATTCCAATCAGAAAAACTTTTTATTCCACAAATAGAATCTATGCATTTTATTGAATCTAATGGTGGGAGTTAGAATTCTCAAATTCCTTCTCAAGTCTTCTCAATTTACAGTCAAAATTCAAAGCGTGGTCAAAATTGCAATAACACCCCTGAAAGCTTGAATTATACCAGAACGTTCGTGTCGTTGCACTGATCATCTTTTGTTCTGAACTTATACCCAAAATCTCATTCTATACCAAGTAGTCATTAACTAAAATCCAAAAGTACGGGTAGTACAATCTTAAAATTTTAATGACGTCTTTGAATATTTTTATCATACCAAAAATTCATCTAATTATGCTGATAATTTCTTGTTCTGGTCATTTATAGATATTCTTATTCTATACATTGTAGTAGCCAGTTAAAGTACAAAAAGGAGGGATATTACACTATCAAAGCTTCAAAAACATTATTGGGCATCATCATGAAACCTCCAAAGAAAATCACTACAACAGAGAATGAAGCAATTACAAATGCTTTAAAATCCACAATGGAGATAATCCATCTTCATTCCGCATTTAATTCCTCAGCTTATTCCATGAAGTCTCAATAGTAGTGTTTATTCTATTAATGTTTTTCACATACTAAATGGCTCATTAATGTTTTTCATATGTTTCTCAGAGACAGGCTTATATTGAATAAGTATGCTACGTAAATATACTAATTTAACATATTTGTAATTCCATAGAATGTAGATATAGTCTCAAGGTTTTTGAACACTAAGAGGTTTTTAACCTCAGGTTCTGAAATAAGAGATGCTTGGTCATACTTTTTATGTTCTTAATATGTGTTTGTATCATTATATGTTATTGATTAGTTTATAGGAGTTAAAATCACCATTATTTTTCTAGTTATTTGAGGTTGTTTAGCCAACTTCCCTAGGCCGCCTAGAAGAAACAAGAATGGCAAAAAGGAAAAGAAGTTGGCCGCCTAACATATTTTGGGTTTGTGTTTGTCCAGAAAGCTAGTGGCCAAGCTTCTTTTGGCTGCTTGTATGCTTAGCAAGTGGTGGCCTAGGGAAGCTTAACTTCCCTTGGCCTCCTAGTGTTGTATATATGTATGTTTGTTTAGGATTTGGTGGCCTAAGGAATATCAAGTTCCTTTGGCCGCCTAGAGTATATCGTGTGTGTTGTGTGTGTTCAACCTAGGAGCCTAGGGATGTTTTGGTACCCTAGGCAACCTGCTTCAATTGTGAAAATGTATATATATTTTGTGTTATTTTGGTGGTGGCCTAGGGAAGTTTTGGTACCCTAGGCCACCTACTTCATTTCACGGGCACGCCAGCTAGAAATATGGTGGGGAAGGCCACCAAGCATTTGGAAAACCTGGTAGCCCCACTTCCCTAGGCCGCCCACATTCACAGCAACATGCATTTTAGCATTTTTCAGCATTTTTTCTTAATTTCTTTCATTTATACACTATAAATACCCCATTATAAACCATAGAACATATCCTTGGTTGGCTAGCAACATAGAGATCCCTTAGGGAGTTCAAAAGATCCTTCAAGAAAAGGAAGACCATAGAGAAGAAGGGAGTGCTGAAGGAAATCCAAGGAAGAAGAAGCTCAAGATCTGGTTTATAAGTGAAGTTCTTCTTTTTCTTTGTATTAACTTTACAATATTGATTTTTAAATGATTTTAATTGTATTTGAGGGATGAAACCTAATTTATGCTCTTGTGTTGGGTTGTTATTATGATTTATTAAATTCCTATTCTTGTATTTGGCTACTTAGGCATTATTGTGTTAGATTGATTATTTGTGTTTGGTTGATTTATTCAATTGATTAGTTCACTATTAACAATTTCAAGATATGGGGTTAGAAGTTGAACATTGAATTAATTGATCTAATGTTTGTTTTCCTTTGATTAACTCGAAAGAGAGGTTGAAGGATTAGAACATGGTAGTTAATGGATTTTCAATAGTGCTAGAGATAGTGCTATTAGGACTTCTGGGTATCTTTTAGGTGATAGGTGAGTTTAATGCTTCTTTGGGTTTGATTGATTAGGTAGAGATACTAACTAATTAAGCCTTTGGAAAGGAATCTCATAACTTGAGAGAAAGCAAGGTTTATTCTTGAAAACTCATACTGGTGCATGAATTGCGATTTCATTAATGTAGTGATGTACTCTTTACTTGACATGTTTTGGGAGGATTTCTTCTTCTGCATGGGCTTTCTCGTATTCTTACTCCTCGACGATCCTTGTGACGTTTCTTGAGTGGATCCGATGTACTCTCCATTATATTATGTTAGCATAGTTAGTTTTTATTTCTTTATAATTATATTTGTATTGTCTAGACAATGAGATTAGAGCAAAGTAGTAGTAATTGCTAAGTTCTCGTAGATTCGATACTTGCTATTCCCTATATTACGCGATGGGTATACTTGCCTATTGTGTAGTTTTGGTGATTGGCAATTTTAGTTTAATGCTTGATTTATGTGTGTTGTTGTTACTATTTTCCACACTAAAAATCACCATATCAGGTAGCTTTCTTCTAAGGGTAATTTCATGGTGAGTTCAACATGGTCCGTGCTTAGGTAGATGAAGGAGGTTTCAATTTTAATAAGGGATGCTAAATTCTTGGGAGTTCAACCAGCTGCTAAAGTTTTTTTGTGGAGACTGTATAATTGAACTTTTCCTTTACACAGTACTTTGCAGAAGCTTGGTCTTCATATATGTTCACAATGTAATATTTGTGGTGTTTCAACTGAGAATGCTAATCATGTCTTTGTTCATTATCCGTTGATTTGGGAAATTAGGACAAAGGCTGGGGTGATGCTTGGAATTTACCAAAGTTCATTGAAGGATATGCATCTTCAACAATTTTATATGCATTGGTGGTATGCTATTGACTCAATGCATTCTTTTGCTAGGCTATTCTTGGTTGGTGCTCTTTGGGAGATATGGAAATATAGATGCCCAATGAATTATGATGGGATAAGTTGTTCTCCAAAGGTTCTATGTGTTAGGGATATACCCTGGAGTCAATTTGTACTTATACTACTATCGTTATGTATTATGAAATAATACGAGGCATTTCTATCCATGAATAGTGCATTTAGTTTTGTGGTAATCAAGTACGTAACTTGATAGTAAAACTCTACAATCAATACAATGACTATTCTTATACTGTCCCTAATTGATTATTATTAGTGGAACAATAATAAATTAAGATTAGTATGTTTGCTACCTGATGGCTATGTTTTATTCGTTATGAATATATGTGATATCAAGTCAAAACATATATAAATGTTAGAGAACATTGTATTGGACATGACCCACTGTAAGAGTACTTCATGGAACATGTCATAAGTACTTTCTAGCCATAATGATATTAAAAGTCCTTCAACCTGAATTCATCATAGTTTCCTAGTTAATAAATTTTATATTTTGACGTTGTCTAAAGTTATCTTTAACCAGATAATAAGTTAGACCACTGTTGGATATAGAATAAACCAGGGAGAGGAATATAATTGATAGTGAAGGAATTTGTCCCTCTCAATTATGGGAGAGATATCCATAGGACCCTTGATAAGTTAGACTATTAAAATGCATGGCCGTATTCAAATATATCAATTTGAGATATTGATATCATTTGTCTAAATAGTCTACTATGAGATCAAGAAATAATTGATTAAGTTTAATAAGGATGACATACTTCATGCTTATGCTTAATCTGGATATCGTGTGACAAAAGGACTAAATATAAAGTTATGGTTTAATTCAAACAGATTATTGATCTTCATTTAACCTGGATAGTTATAATGTTTTGCTAGAAACCACTTACAACTTGTGGACCATTTAAATGTGATTTGAGCATACTGCCAGTGTTAAATGAACCTATAGGGTCACACAATAAATGAACTCGTTAGGTTATTTTTCTGGTAACTAGGTTTAATGAATCTTAAAATATGTCTAAGTTAATCGCAGAAAATTGACTAGATATAATGAATCTAGAAATATGTCTATATTCGATGTATTTGGATAATGTCCAGATTGTAAGAATCTGACTCGAAAAATTAATTCGTTAAATTACCGTGGCAAAATCTTATCATATAAGTTTTAATTTAAATTTAAATTTAAAATAAAATATGATAAGATATTATCAAAGTTGGACTCCAAGAGATTCGGGTGGTTTTTAAGAAAACCCTAGCCGTCTTCTCAAGGGTGCTCTCTATTAAAAATATTCGTGTCTCCATTCACCAGAAAAATTTAAGCCTCTCAAACCCTAAGCGCTAGCACTCACAGGGTAACGAGTTAGTTCGCCGTGTGTATCTGATAGAAGGCATTCACACATTGCAACATCTAGTGATCGTTCAAATTGCACGTACAATAGCAAAATCAGAACCCAAGGATCTTGATTACGCCAAACAGATGTAATTCTGTAATTCTTAGATCGTCTTAATCGTTTGGCTTGAGTCCTCGGAAGGGATTCATGGATGTTTTTCGCATTTAGGAGTCCATGAATCCTAACAGAGAAAATGAAGGAGTATATATGCTAATTCAATTTGGGTCTTTCTTATATCAAAGTGAAAAGAGTTTCACAGCATTTCATGTTCGATTTCGGATGCATAAGACTATGATGCAATATTTAGTGGTATGGGAAAAGAGAAGTGCGGCAAATTTCATTCTAAATATTAATGGTGCTTGTAAGGTAAATCTTGGGAATTCTAGTTCTAGTGGTATTTTAAGGAATGGATTAGGCGAGTTTATATTGGGTTTTTCAAATTACATTGGTCATGCTAATCACTTTCAAGTAGAGGTCAATGCTGCAAAACAAAGACTGAAACTTTGTTTGGGAAAGGGCGTTAAGAAGCTGTTTGTGTGGACTAATAATCTTATGTTAGCTATGTATATATGCAACCCAGCTCTGCAAATTCCATGGAGATATTTTAAGGTGTTTAAATTACTTAGATACTTATCTTCTGGTTTTGAGGCTATTTCCTTCTCTCATGTATTTCGTGAGGCTAATTCTCCTACTGATAGACTAGCTAATTTAGCTACTTCCTCTCTTTTTTCTTAGGCTTTTAGTTCATTTTCTACGCTTCCTAGAGATATTCAGGGCCTTTGTAACTTAGGCTATTTGCAAGTTCCTTCTTTGAGATTGTTGTCTATTCATATTGATCAGAGGTAAGGTTGTTTATCCCCCTCCATGTGTTATTTTACTTTCATAATAAACAGGTAGGGGTCTGCCTAATCCCCTACCATCTCAGGTGGTTTAGATAGAAAAAAAAAACATGTATGTATATATATGTATATTTGAATATATAAATACATATATGAATATATGAATTTCTGTGAGTGTATGTATATATGCATATATTAATACATATATATGTATCTATGAATATATATATATATATATATGTGTGTGTGTGTGTGTGTGTGTGTGTGTGTATGTATATGAATATGTATACATGTATATATAAAGATATGAATATGTTAATATATATATATATATATGATATGTGTATATATTTATATATTTACACTTATATATACAAATATTCACATATATACGTATGTAAATACACACACACACACACACACACACATATATATATATATATATATATACATATACATGTATTTACACTTATATATACAAATATTCACATATATACATATGTAAATATATACATATTATATATATATATTAACATATTCATATCTTTATATATACATGTATACATATTCATATACATATATACACATATTTATATATATATATATATACATATATTTACATTATATATATATGCATATATATGTATATATGTATATATTGTGTGCATACAAAAAATATATATATATATATATATACACACACACACACATACATACACAATACATACATACATTCATATATATATATGTGTGTGTGTGTGTGTGTATATATATAAATCTACACACACACACACACACACACACACACATATATATATGTATGTATGTATATATGAATATCTAAATATATTTGTGTGTGTGTGTGTATTATGTGATTATTATATTGTATTATAAACAATAGTATTTTTTAAAAATTGGTCAGAACAGTTTAAATAAAAAAAATAAAGGGTGTGATCGAACAATTAGCTTGGCTCAATGGCTAAGCTTTACCTTACACATATGTGAGGTCATTGGTTCGAAACTTGACGGAGGCAAAATTTGCTACTTAATTGGGTGGGGCAATAATTCTGGTGTGGGTGGTCCCTGTAGACCGTCTGGTAAGAAGGATGCAATCTGGTGTAATGGTCCACAAAATTAAATACTTTTATTTTAAAAAATTATAGTATTGTAGAGGGATTTTTTTGTTGCGAAGTGTAAAAGTTTTTTTCTCAAAATAGTATTTAATTTCTTTAGTAAAATTATATTTTTTGTGATGAAACATTTTGTTGCTAAAATCCATCAGTGACAAAAGTTTAACTTTTGGTAACAAAATTCTTTAGCTTTAGCGAGGAAATTTTTCCTAGCAAAAAGTGAAGTCTTTTGTCGCCGTTGACCCTAAGGAAATATTTTGTATTGGCGAGGAAATTTTTTTTTTTCGCAAAAGGTAATAATATTTTCTCTTAATTATGTTAGAAACTATCATTAGCGAAACCAAATCCTTTAGCTACCAAATGTTTATAGCTTTAGCTACAAAATTTTCCAAGCGAAAAGTAAAGGCTTTAGCTAGGAAGAAATTTCCTAGCCAAACGAGCAGTCTTTGGTGACAAAATGAAGAATTTTGTCACTAAGAACCTTTGGAAATGTTGCTTCAACGAGAAAGTGGCGGAAAAGCCAATTTTGTTGCCATTAACTTTTAGCTAGGAAATTTTGTCCTTTAGCTGGGATTTTTTTTTTTTGGTCAAGAAAGGATATTTTTTGTAGTGGATGTCGAAGTCCATAATTGGTTACGTGATAGTTTAATGAATGCGCTTCATATGCTGCAATGCTCTGCACACCAAGCAATGCCATTTACTCTGTTATATTAACATTCCTTAATAGTGTACATTGACTTTAGTTTTGTAGCATTCAAGAATAATAAGAATAGTGTTTTGATGATTTAGCTAAAAACATTAACTAAAATTCAAGAAATTGATCTGCTAACTACTTCAACATCTAATCCATATCCATATTGAATGATGCATCGGATTTCAATAGCAAGATTAATAGCTTCAATAAATAACAATCAATTATTCACATTATCTAAGTGGTGTTTTGTAATTCAAGAACCTACTAAATTGCCTTTGCTATGTTTAAATATATCCATTGATTCCGAATCACTGAAGCATTAGCAAATTCATTGTTTAAATAACTAACTACTACCACGAATATCAAAATCTCTCTCTCAAAACCTCAACATATCTGCACATATGTCTAGAAGTATCATTGCAACAGGTAATTTCTTATCATTACCTTTACATATCTATATTTTGCATATGTTGTTTTTTAGAACTTTTCTACAACGATGAATCAATTCCATGTATAATTTGTTAGTCCTTATAAGCGATTATGATATGTTTTTGCTTTGTTTAAAAGTTGCAACACCTAGAAAATCCAAGTCATTGGTAAAAGACTATTTGATAATCAAATCACACATTGTTGATGCTTTGGAATAATCCATCATCACATATGTTGCATATCATCTCCAATGATATAAATTTATTTCTGAAACATGTAGAAGCACAATGTCATCAACCAACATATCGACTGCTAAATGTAATATTACATATCAAATCTTCACTGCAATTATTCATGACATGGATTCTTCAACAAATGGTACAGACATTAACGTTACAGGTAAGAGGGCTAGTGAAATTTCAAAGCAACAATATGGTACTACTAAGGATGATGACCAAAATAAGTACTTTTACAAAGTCTTAGATAATCAAACTTATCGTAATTTACATCTTACAAATATATGATTATCGCAGCAACAAATGTAAGAATTAATAGGAGAGCATATATGAATATTCCGTGTTGTAAGCGAAAATCCCCTACTGACATGCAGCATTCTAATAGAAGTAGTAGAGTTGCAAAGAAAACTCGTACACGAATCACAACAGGTTACCTCTCTAAATCCATAACCTTTTCATATTGATTTAATACTTGCTAACAAATATGTTCACAATATCAATAATTGCATGACTTTTAGCTATGCCAAGTCGTACAATGTTTTACTATGGACCGCCAAAATATGTGTATCAATTTTGTGAAGATATTTTTTGGGAACAAGAAAAGGTAAAATTATGCTCACAAAATAGTTATCCATGCTCCAATCTTTGTTGCAAACAAGGACAAATTCAACTACCACAACGAAGGGACCCATCAAAACTTCTCTTCACACTTCTTAAACATCAATCAAATGAAGAGTCAAATGCCTTTAAAGACAATATTAGGATATATAATGCTTGTTTGTATTGACATCCATGGGAGAAAAAATAGATGACTAGATCAATGACCATGACGGACCATACATGTATCGCATTAATGGTGAGAACTATCATAGACTTGGCTCATTAAGTCCAAAGTGAAGGTAGCAATGCTAATTTCATCCAACTCTATTTTGATGACATTGCAAATGAAGTCCATAATAGTTTAAAAGCTATCAATTGAAAGGAAGTGAACAACAAGCTCAAATTACATATTTGATCTCATTGCTGGATGAACATAATGTTTTGGTGAAGGTATTTAGGATGGCAAAAAACAAATATGAATTAGCTACAATATGTAATTTCCAAATTAGGTTGTACCATATTAAGAATGTATCTTCAGCATAATATGGCCCTATAGTAGTAGCACGAATATTAGCTTTAGTTGTTTGTGATATCAATCAAACCACCAAAGATTTGGATATTATTGTTGAAATGAAATTAGAAAGATTACAAAGAATTAGCCAGTTGTATCTATTGTTCATGGCATTACTATATCCTCTCTTATTTCTATATGGTAAGGATGGTTTCCATCCCAAAATACCTTATGTGACACATTCAAGTCGAAGGACTACAAAGCGAATGAATATGACAATAAGGGAGTATTATTTATATGTATTGCAATTTAGAAGGACAACCAGCCATACATTTTTGCTTGGTGGAAGACTTTTGTAGCAGTATATTATTAATAGTTAAACATGCATTGAACAATGTCGACTGCAATGGATTACACAGCATCAAGGAAATATGTGAACAGATTTATATCATAATGTATACGATGTTATATAATGTGGTGATGCATATTCTAGTAGACTTGGTAAAAGAATAATCTTGTCATCCTTATTCACAGGTGGTCCGTGATACATGGCTCACAATTATCAAGATTTACATAGCTTTGTGCCATTTCTTTGGAAATCCAAATTTGTTCATCACATTCACAACACACCCAAATTGGGCAGAGATTTCAGAGATGTTAAGTGAATTACCTGGATAAAAATTTAAAAATCGGCAAAATATTGAAGTACATGTCTTCAAGATGAAATGGGATAAAATGATTGATGATATTATCAAAAACAATATCTTTGATCAATTAGATGCAGGTATAATTCAGATTTTGAAAAATGCCAAAACAGAAAGACGTATTACCTTTATTTATTGAGTAATTAATAAATGTGTCAATGAGCAGTCATATACACAATTGAATTCTAAAAATAAAAAAAAGGCTTATCGCACTCACACATTATCATCTAGCTAAATCAATCATCAAATAAGCGTACTCTTGAAGAAATTGATAAAGTCATTTCTACTAAAATCCCGACCTAAATATAGATCTAATGGCCTATGAAGTAGTTGCCCAATTTATGATGCATGGACCATGTGGAATTGGCTATAAAAGATCGCCTTGCATGATAGAAGGTAAGTCCATATTTTCATGAATTTTTCAATGATATCCCTAATCTGTATTGCCTATGCAAATCATAAAAGCAAGTGTCATTATCATCACTCTTATGCAGGACAATGCTCAAAGCACTTTTCAAAGAATTTTCAAACTATGACATATGTGGATGATACTGGATTTTGCATTTATTGACAAAGAGACACGTCAATATTTGTTGAGAAATATGGATTCCAATTAGATAATAGATTTACGGTTACATACAACAAATATTTATTGGTCAAGTACTTTAGTTATGTTAATATTGAAGTATACAACAAGTCAAAGGCAACTAAATGCTTGTTCAAATATATTAGCAAAGGTTCTAACAAGACAACTGCCATCATGCAACAAGCTCATGAAAATGATAATGTTACTTCTAGAGATGATGTGGTAGAGCAAAATAAAATTAAAGTTTTTTAGATTGCAAATATACATTAGCATCTAAGGCATGTTGGAAGATATATGAATATGATATACATTTTAAAGTGCCATCAATGGAAAGATTACAATACCACCACGAAGATGAGTAAAGTATCATATTTCATGACAGTGCCTCATTACCATCAATTATTGATAATGAAGATGTAAGACGAACTCTGTTCATAGAGTGGATATAGCAAAATAGATATGATCCTCATGCACATACACTAACATACTCTTAAGTTTCCACAATACTATACCCGGAAGAAGCAAGAATGCATGTGGCATCAAAGAAAACGAGGTAACTACATAAGACATATAACATTTGCACATCCAGTATCAAGGGAAAGATATTATTTGAGAATGCTATTAAATCATATGCATGGCCTATGTTCATATAATAGAGAACTCTACCATTCTTTCAAGGCTACATGCTATTCAAAAAGACTTCTTCAATAAGATAAGGATTGGCATGATACTATTGAAGAGGCATCAAATTGGGCAACTGTACCACAAATAAGAGATTTATTTGTAATGATACAGGTTTTTTGCAATGTTGCTTATATGAAGAATTTTTGGGAAGCCAATTAGATGAAGATCAGTGATAATATTTAGTATCATCAAAGAAATATTTTCAAGCTACCACATTTAACATTATCAGAAGATCAAGTTAAGAACTACACACTCAAGGAATTGGAAGTGCTATTGTTATAGCAAAGAAAATCTTTAGAAGAGATTAAAGGAATGCTACTTCCTAATCAAGATTTGTTAAAAGATCTATTAAATAGCTGCATAAAAGAAGAAATGACGTACGATATACAGACATTAACAAAAGAGTATGAACAATTGCAATAGAAGCTGGATTTAACTAAAAAAGAATAAACCTGATGTTGTTCTTTATGCAGTAGAACATTACAAAGGGAAATTGTTCTTTTTAATGGTATGGAGGAACAGGAAAGACGTTTGTCTACAAAGCTATCATAAGCAAACTAAGATCGTAGTCCAAAATCGTGATGGTAATTGCTTCATCAGTTAATTAATGATATACATGAACAGATGCATAGAAAATTGCTCAACATATGCATGATTGAACAAATTCTTTAGATGATGTATAACAATTACTAAAAATGAAATTACTATAGGAATTGCATCATTGCTTTTATCTGGTAGCCAAACTGAACACAGTAGATTCAAGATCCCTTTAGCAACAAATGATGAGACACATGTGCAATAAATGCCAACACTTAACTTACATAAGTTATCAAAAGAGAAGCACTAATTATCTGGGATGAATCTTTGATGAATTCTACTTTATTTCTGCCATAAACCAATGCTTTTGTCACTGAATACAATGATTGCATCTATATGGCTAATGCATCATCACCGATGAAATATAGTAAGCAAATACATATCATCGATCATGGTAACTTTGCTTATCCATGATGAATGTCAAAATAACTCAGCAACATATTGTTGAACCTGAACCCATCATAGCATCATTCCTAATCCAGATTGCAATTCAAATGTAATATAAATGAAAAGACTTGGTACACAGAAATGTGTATTTGTGTATTCACTACTTGATGCTAAAGTGCATAATGACATTTATCATATACAATAACATAAATTTGCTTCATGACTAGTGTTAATATACATAACAACATTTATCATATCATCATATATTCCAGAAATGTTTTTGAGATAGTAGATAGAACTCTCAAAGATATTCTCAAAAGATCTATGGGATTCAATGAAGAAAAATGCTTTGGAGGCAAAACAGTACTCTGGGAGGAGATTTCACACAATTTTTATTAGTAATTCCAAAAGGTTCACGTGCATATATTATACACTCATCTCTGTAGTAGTCATACTTATAGAAAGATTGCGAAATCTTGGCACTTTCCCAAAACATGAGAATTAAACAAGAAGCAACAGACAGAAACAAAACAGTTGAAGAATTTGCACAATTGCTCAATGGTTGTTAAAGATAGGTGATGTACTTGAACCAGTAATAACAAGAGGCGGTGACATTGAACCAACATGGATCACAATACTAGATTCACCATATTGGAAAAGACAGATAATCCAATCAACGCCATGTTTGATGCTATATATACTGAATTTCAGCAACCATGACAGATGAGGTGTACTTGACTGAGAGAGCAATTCTAACTCCTCTAAATGAGACAATAGATTATATCCATGACTTTATGTTGAGCAAAGTACCAAGTGATACAATAGAATATGTAAGTATGGATAGAATTGATAAGGCATCGGGAAATTGCATGGATCAAGAGATGTTATATCTAGTTAAATTTCTTAATACCTTAAACTTTCTAGGAATTTTGGATCATAAGTTGAAGTTAAAAAAAGGTGTTCTAATAATGCTATTAAGAAATACCAATCCAACCAAAATGATGTGTAATGGAACAAGATTGATCATTACACAAATAGGGAAGACAGTTATTGAAGTAAGAATTATATTAGGATCACATGTCGGATAAAAAGTACCTATTACTAGAACTGATATGTCTTCTTTTGATGCAAAACTTCCATTCGCATTCATTTGGAGATAATTTCATTGAAAACATATTATACCATGACAATTAACAAAAGTCAAGGACAATTATTGGCAAAAGTTGGTTTATACTTGCCTAAACCAGTCTTCGGCCATGATCAATTGCTTGTAGCTCATTCAAGAGTGACATCACCAAAAAATTTGAAGATACTGATCAATAAAGATGATCTAAAACTCAAAATTACACCAGGAATGTTGAATATCACGAAATCTTTCATAATTTGCCAAGAGTAAGATAAATCTCTTCCCCATATCCTTTCTACACATGTACTACAAATTTTGATTGCTAAATTAAATGTATACTCATTCTTGAATTGATGTTTTTCTAGATTCTAGCTAGCACATGAGTCAACTGTACAAGTTAGATATATTGCCTTTGCTAAAAGTTAGGAAACCTACAAATTTCAAGTATGCTACTGCAACAACAGCTCACAAGATCTCTAAAGCTCAGAGAAATATAGAGTTCATGCTAAATGCTAAAGCATCATAAGAGACTATTGAAATGCTAAATGCTAAAGGTAGATGTACTCGGAATGAATGTTGTGATTGAATTGGAGTTTAATAACTAAACTATGCCACCCCACGCTTTTGTACTTTCTAATTACGATAGCTTTGTACATGGTGAGAATTTGTATATAAACCAAGAACAAGGAATATTCACTGCAATGAGACGAATATTTTGGAAAATAAATATTTTAAAAGGCATTGAAGGAATTTTTTATCATGATTTTGAAATATTGAGAAAATATTTGAGAATTTCGAGAGATAAGAAGATGAATCATTTATTGCCAAGATTCTATTAGTAAAATATATATATTTTTTGTGATCAAAATGAATAATTTCAGGGTTTTTGAATTATTCAGAGACATCGGCAAAATTTTATTCACGAAATTGAGAGAAAAATTGTGATTGGTTATTGGAAAAATGGGTTGAAATCTCATTGGTTAGGAGTTCCACTAGGTAAGAGGTGATTTGTCGAAGGATGCTTAGGTGACATTGTGAAACCCCACCTAAAGCCTACCCTAGAGTAAGAGGGACGAGATGCGTATCATGTCATCATGCATAAAATAAATCACTTGAATGATTTTTGTGTGCCTTAGAATTGTGGTTTATAGGAGATATGATTTATTTGTGCTTGTTGAGTAGAAATGGTAATATGGTAATTTTGCTTGGGGTCAAAATAGGAAGATAGCTTGAGGTTTAGATAAGAAGAATATTTGGTTGAGAAAATAAAAATAAGAGTTAGTGTGGTTAAGTGGTTAGAGCTTTGTGAATTTATCTCTAAGGTCTTGAGTTCAAATCCCATTATATAAGTTTTATTCATATTTATCTTAGCCATGTTTGAATTTTCGTTTTCCTTACATTCCTTAAAGATAGGAATGTTGTCTTAAGGAAGACATAATGGTAATGTCTTGACCATGTGATCTTATCCTAAAAAGAAATCTAGAAGAATTCTTGTCCCCATTAATTTTGCTAGCCATGTCTTACCATCTTTGAAATTTAAACTACTGTTCATTCTTTAATCCATTTTTAATCATACAAATTTTGAGATAATTCCCTAACTTAGAATTTCAAAAATCCCAACTCTTGTGGGATAGAGATGGCCGAAAGTAAGGAGGAAAATTAGGTAGAGGTTCCAAGAAAAAAAACACCATAGCTATTCCTTCATAACTCTATCTTCATCTTGTTCATGTTTTAGTTAAAAATATGGAAAATTTTCTAGATTTCCTTCAAGGCTGTTTTCAAAAATTCTAGCAAGCTTTCCTACCCAATTCTTGCAAGAAAACCAATCATTTTATGTGAGGATGAAGGCTGCAAATTCCTTGATCTTTCGGAGCTTTACAAACAATGCCAAACCAGAAATGTTTTCCAGCAAACTAGCAACATTGAACATGAACTTGAAGGCACCTGTCAGAACATATGAACAGCTGGAACTTCCTCTGTTCTTCTTCAAGAGGAAGGCTGGAAAACCACCATTAAAAGACCTTCAAACACTCTAAAAATCCAGCTGCAAAGTCATGCCAAAGTGGACCAAAAATTCTGCACTAAAACCATTTCAATTCCAAGTGTTCTTGAGCTTTAATTATAGAAATTTTTCCAACTTTGTCTCTTCAATGCTTAGGCCGAAATTCTTCAGCAAACCTCACTGAATTTCAGCGCTTGTACAGCCATGAACTGAACATCTTGGCTTCCCCACCAACCTTGAGTAATAGGACTCCATTATCATACCTCAAAAAGCTCCTATCTTCACTCTATCCAAACTTGTTCAAACTTCAAATTAAAATTCTAGATTTTGTTCCATTAAAATACTCCTTTAGCTAATTGATAAAACAAAAAAATCCTCTGCCATTCCATAGCTATTTTCGGCCAGTCTTAAGTCTAAAACAACTCTCCATTCTTTGGTTAAAACATAACTAATTCAGCCATACACCATTGAAAAATAAGAAACCTTCCAAGAGCAAACACCATTAACCAATCCTATACCTCCAACAACTCCACTTTTCTCTCAATTTGAATTTAAAAAAAAAATCTAAAACTCTCTCTCTCTTCTTGGATAATCAAAAGCTCCTCCTAGTCTAAGACATTCAACCATAACACTAACAAACACACACCAAATTCATCTCCTCTCAAACTCTCTCAAGAACACCAAGAACACGCACTTCACATCTTCAAGCCTAAACCACTCCTAAACACCTCCACTCACTCTCAAAATCTCTAGATCATCAATATTCAACCCATATTCTTCATTGCTACACTTTATAACACCAAAACACACAAATTTGAACTTTCAAACGTATCAAACCATCCTTTCTTGTTGAAGATTTGAAGAACACCAAAAAGGTAAAATTAGAACAATGTTCTTATTTTTCTTCTTTTATTCAACTTCTATTCTCCTCTTCTATTCTCCTTTGTTCCTCTCTCACACTCGCCCTCTCTCTTGGCTGAAATGTTGATGATCAACCATGGACTACTTTCGGACCGCTAAAGGCCATCAAGCACTCAAGGATCTTCACTAAGCAAGGAGAATCCTTCATCAAACAAGCATCAATCAAGTATTTATTTCTTAATCTCCTCTTTAATTCTCAAAATCAAGACTCTTAGATGATGATAGGTTGATTGAATAAAATAGTGGTGGAGGACATGTATGTGGGTGAAGGGGAGGGAGTTAAGACATAAGAATTGGAATGAATGTTGTGCCTTATGGATTTTTCTTTAGAATCACTATATGCTCATCATGATTAAAGAGACTTACAGATGTTTTGATACATATTAGATATTATGCCACCATTGTTGATTAGGCCTTCATGATATTATTTTTCAATAAAGCCATAAATAATATTATACCTAGTAGAAGATCATCCATGCTATAGTATATGTTAATTCAAGTCTATATTCGTGGATAGATTAACATGTTATTTATTATGTAAGAATATGATCATGGATCTTCTCTAATAATAGAAAATTATTGTAAGAACTATTTTTATTAATTCTAGAATTATTTTTACTAACATTATTACTATTATTCAATTTAACCTACAAAATTCAAAAAACATTATGTAGGTTTGAAATAGAAGATTATTTAAAGTATTATTATTTTATTAGTTAAATAAATAAAATCTTTTTATTAAATATAAATAATAAAATATTAGAATTAATTAATATCAAATGACTTTGTAGACCATATTAATAATATTAGTTAGCCTTACTAAAACTTTTATCTATACCCATAAATATTAGTTATATTAAAATTTATTAATTATTTATTAATTAAAAATTAAGTATAATTCATTTATTATTAATTTGATTGGTTATTTATTATCTATTAATTATTAATTAAAATTAAGTATAATTTATTATCTATAATAATACTATTTAAATATTACTTATTACCAATATCATTTAGGATTTATTATTATCCATTATTTATTACTAATTTTATTTATTAGCAATATTACTCATTATTTATTATTTGAAACTATAACTTATTATTATTTATTTAATAACGCCCATTTATTTTAACTTATCAAGCTAATTTTATTTTATAAAATACTTTATCAACTAGTATTAAATCTCAAGACACTACGGTTATGGTTAGTTATTGTTGTGGCTAGTTGAACTAGGAATTATTTATTTAAGGCAAATATAGTCTGGATATTATCTTATACCTTGTGTTTACCCCAGGTGGGGTTAAGTTGACCTGAACTACCTTGGAAGACTTTGGAACTCAAGAAGAGTAAAAGATCAGGTAAGTTCCTACATGAAACCGTTTGAAGACCAAAGTTATCGTAACAAGTCAAACTCAATGTATACGAGTATTTGTACTGTAAAGGCAATTATGGACAATTTTTCTTTTCGTTTTAGTCAAGCAAACCATTTAAAATTAAACAAACAATTTTACACAAGACGCTAAATTTTTCCTAAAAACCCAACTTTGGCAAGAATTGTGAAAACCATAATTGCTATTTCCAAGTGAATCATTATATGGTCTTTCTTCTCCCAAGTAGGACAAACAACATTGAGTACTCAATAAGGGTAGACTGTGAGGACTGGTCTTTGAAGGGTTAGGGTAAGTCTCTTAGTAGGTAACCACCTCTGAGGGGTGAGTCCTTCGAGGATAGGATGCCAGTCCTGTAAGTCATACCAGTCCGAGCTAGCAAGTTTAGTTAAGTGGACTATGTATTTTTGGAGTGGACAACCGATAAGTTTGGAAGTAAAGATAGAGGAGTATCTCACCCAATAGGCTATACACCTACTGTAATACCCCGCCCAAAACCACCTTTGACTATGGGGAAAAGTCATGCATTACATAGCATCTTACATTTTATGTGGTAACTAGAATAATTTTATTTGCATGGATGCATGTGAATTTTTCCGTTACTCTTGCATTTGAATTAATTGATGTGAAATAGTTGTGTTGTTCAAGATTTGGTTAAGGGAGGTTTGGTTGAAGATTTGGAGGGACGAGTATTGGGGTGGTAAGAACTTCTTGTAGAAAAATTAGTATTGGAGTTGTTTTGGAATAGCGGGGAGGTTGGTGATTTCCTTTGGTGACCCGAGTTCGAATCCTACCTTTTGTGAAGTAAGTTTCTCTTCTTGAAATTCTTTTCTTTAGACCATTTCTTGTCTTGGCCGAAAAAGAACCTAGCGATCCTAGAGAAATTTTAGTATTTTTACTCCAAGGAAATAAGTCTCTATATTTATTTCCTAAATTCAAGGACTTTGATGTGAATAAAGTTCACCCTTAATTTTCAGCTTGTGTTCCTTAGGATTTTCAAAAAAAAAAAAAACCCTAGCTAGGTGCCACTTTGAAGAATTTCAAGTGGTATAAAACTCTTCTTGATGAATATTAGAGTTAGGGAATATATTAGGGAAAAATCTTATCCTACCTCTTCAAGAATTCCAGCCATAATCCTTTTATTTATTTAATTATTTTAGAGAAATATTTTAACTAAAGTCTTAGATATTTTCTTTGGGTTTAAACGCCACTTTCATAGGAATAAGACTCTATATTCAACTCCTAAGTTCAAGGATTTTAGATAAGGATAAAGTTTGTTTTATTTTCAGCTTTTGTTCCCTTGAATTTTCGAAAACCATAAGCTGGAAAAATTCTGGAAATTTTTCCAGATTTTGTCCGCCATCTTGGAGCACCTTTACCTCAATCCAAACTCTTCTAGGACTAGAGGAAATCCTATCCAAATCCTTGATAAAATCAGATTTTATTTCAATCCAAACTCAACTAGGATTTTCTTCCTTTTCCTAGCTGAATTTCGGCAACTTTGTATCAACATAAGCTGTCCAAAAATTCCAGCATCTTAGCTACAATCCAACTCTGTAAATCCTAGCTCAAAACACCTAAATATTCCTCATTAATTTAGGGAACCTTAGCTGCACAAAACCAGAATTCTAATCACACAAAAACACTGAAATTCGTCCAGCATATACACAAAAAATTCGGTCAGCTTTGTGCAGGATTTTCGGCCAGCTTTGTGTTCCTACTTCAACCGAAATTCTGCACACATAATTCACTGAAAAACCCCAGCTGAACAAGCTATTTCCAGCACCCAAAACCCTTAATTTTCCTCTGGAAATTTCGATAGAAGTGCAGCAGCCAAAACAGTCCAAACCTTGCTACACTTACACAGAATTTTCACAGCACTTGCACAGGATTTTTCAGTCATCAAAACTCACTCAAACTCTTCCTTGTTTGGCCCAAAATTCTGAACACATTCAGCCCTTCCTTTGAGCAGTATTTCGGCCAGCATAAAGGAGCAAATTTTCAGAATCTTTTCCTCCATTAAACTCCCCTAAAATCGGCAGCAAGGAGATGCGCACGAGCTGAAATTCCGCCTTTGCTGTCCAAGAAACCTAAAGCCATTAGGAGTCTATCTAAACATCACCATCTAACCCTAAACCAATCTTCTCCAATTTTAAATCATAGCAACCGTCTACCCTCTCCATTCTACACGAAAATTTCAGCAACTTCTCCCTACAAAATTTTTGAAACCACAAGAGTTATTCCAAGCAAAAATCTCACACACCTTAAGGTAAGCACAAATCCTTTCAACCTCTTGATGCCGTTTTCTCTAATGATTCTTTTCTCTTTCTTCTACCCTTAAATCACGCCCTATAGAGCCTGATTTCATCTTCTTCCTTAATTTTTGGTCAAGAGGAGCAAAGGAGGTAGCTTCTCTCTTCCTCTCAAGCGAACTCGGAACGATCACCATAGGAGCATCGAGACCTCATTACCCGGTAGTTGCAAGGTAAGGGAATACCCTCCCTTGATGCCAAAAGTAAAGTTTAATGGTGTTTATTAGCGAGATAAACATGTGGTCGTAGTAGATGATCTTTGGGGATTGAATAATTTACTTGGAATTAAATAGGAGATTGTGAATTGTTGTGAAAATAAATGGGATTAGAGCATGTTTGAATTAATTGAGACCCTGATCATAATATTATACGGTTTAGATCAGGAGGATAATTGAGGAAAGCCAGCTGTGAATTTATCTCATTATCTGAGGCATATCAAGTAAGTCCTTGCATAAACTCTTTTATTAAACGTTGTGATGGTAAGTCCTTTTATAAACTGTTTCGTTAAATGTTGTGATGGAAAGTCCATGTTGTGAAGCTTGGTAAAGCTATTTTTAAACTATGTTTGCTTGGGTTGTAAACGTGGATATTTATCCTTTAAACGGTTTTGTCAAACTAACAGTTTTATCAATAAAACTATCATTTTCCTTAAATTTTTAGAAATCTCTTTTAATGAAAACCACATTTTACAAAGCCAAGGTTTGAAAATATTTTGAATCAGGAATTGACGGATATGTTCGTTGAGTACTCAATAAGGGTAGGCTAACAATACTAGTCTTGGAGGGCTAGCGTAAGTCTTCTGGCAGGAGGCCACCTCCAGAAGATGAACTCTGCTTGAAAATGTGACAGTGTTGATTGGTCAGGCCGGTCCGAGCTAGCATTATACCTAAAAGATATTATTTATATTCCCGGCATGGACACCCGGATGGTTTTGTTGGGTGTAGAGATGGAAGAGTATCTCACCCGGTGGGTTGTACACTCACTTTGATCAGAACGCCCAACATATGGTAATCTGGTCCGGACAAGGTGCACAAAGTGTGGTGCCTTGGCCAATTTGTTCTCATGGAGCCCAACGTGTGGTGACATGACTTTTATCCGAGTGGAGGATTTACTTTGTACAAAGTGTGACAATAAGAAAAACCCACTCCTTGCGAAAAGAGATTGTTTATGACTTACCAAATTATTTCTACAAATGTTTTACACTTTGCATACACGTACTATTCAAAACACCATGTGCACACACAGGACTTACTGAGATTTATTCTCACACCGTTTTACATCATGTTTTCAAGGGATAGACTGTGCTGAGTCAGCGGGGCATGTAATAGTTGAAGCTTTTGCTATTTTCTCTATCCGTTCTAGGAGACATTTGTTGCTTATGCTTCTAAACAATATTTTGTTTTATTCCGTTTTGCTCCAGGTTGAGCCTGATGTAATAAGAGTATTTCTTTATTTATCTAAGTTGATCCTTTTGAAGATTGTCTTTATATTTTATACCTCATTCTAAAGACCCCTTGTCCTATGGGACGGGGTGACATCCCCTCCCTTTTAGGGTACGTAGTCGTGGGGTGTTACAAGTGGTATCAGAGCTATGGTTTAGGTAATTACTTGACTTATGGGGTTCTATTTTCTTAAGTATTCTGACCTGGTGCTAATTTTTATCTTCTGTTTATAGGATGGTCAAAAGAGTTGTACCGGCTGTCAGAGACTGGCCCGCTGGTTGCGGGAATCCACCTGCCCCACTACCCGTAGTTGACCCACCCGCGTCTAATTCAGAGAGAGAGCGTGAGCCGTCAGTGCTAGACGACCCTGTGATTGAGACAGAGATAGAGGTCGAGGAGAGTCTAGGGGAAGATGAGGGAGATGAGGAGATAACGGAGTTAAGTGAGGGAGAGGTAGATGAGCTAGGGAATAAGGGAGACGATGAGAACGAGGGAGAGATGGTTGGGGTTGAAAGAGAGGACGAGGAGGTAATGGAGGTTGTCCCAGGAGAGAGAGACAGTAGGCAGTCAACTCTAGGAGGGGTAGATAAGGGAAAGAGGAAGCTAGAAGGGAGTCCTATGGGGTGTGGACTCCGATTTGGACTGGGTATAGATGCCATGCTAAGGAGAAAGGGGTTGGTTGATCCATCTGACTTGGTGAGTGAGAGGCCTGCGCCTAAGGGTATAGTTTGATTAGTGTTGGACGAGCTCTATGAGATGGCCATGAGAGCCAAGAGATGCCGAGAGGGTGAGTCAGGGCAGCCAAGTGGGAGCGTTGGTTTCGCGAGGAACTACATAGCGAGACCCGATAGTTCCGTGGGGTGGCTGGTGGAACCGGCCTCTGACGACTCCGATACCTCTGTTGAAACTAGGGAGAGTCGAACATAGAAGACCAGCAACTTTTACTCTTTCTTTCTTTGGAATTTGCATACTTTTGCTTGTTTATCTTTTCCTTAAGGGAGCATGTGGCTCATAGGGCCTATTTATCATTTTTAAATAAAAAGGGTATCGTATGAGATGACCCCTTCTTTTCTGTAAAGAATGGTTTATATGACAAGCACGAGTTTCGTTTATTACTTGATTTATCTCTGCACGTTATCATCACATTCTCTTTTAGATGAGTACATTACTATCAACTGATCATGCACCTAAGCATATTCTTTTTCCCTTTGGTAACTATCTGACCCTGAGTGAATGTGATTAAGATGGCGCCAAGACGCCGAACAGTTGTGCATAGCAGAACGGTGCAGGTGAGTGCATCCTCCACCCCGGAGTTTGAACAGATGCGTTGTTCCACCCCCAATATGGAAGAGCACTTACCAGGAGAGCAGGAAATGGCTTCAGAGAGGTCACGTGATGTGACCATGGGTCAAGCTTTCGACAAGATGGCCTCGATTCTACAGAACTTGACCGAAAAAGTGGACAAGGTGGCCAGGAAACCACCGCGGGGAGAGGATGAGGCTTTGGAGCGTTTCCTGAAGTTCCAGTCTCCCACATTCCAGGGGGAGGTGGAACAGGATGAGAAAGCCGAGCAATGGATTGAGTAGATGGAGGACATTTTCGCTACTCTGCAGTACTCGGAAGAGAGACAGGACTTACTGAGATTTATTCTCACACCGTTTTACATCATATTTTCAGGGGATAGACTGTGCTGAGTCAGCGGGGCATGTAATAGTTGAATCTTTTGCTATTTTCTCTATCCGTTCTAGGAGACATTTGTTGTTTATGCTTCTAAACAATATTTTGTTTTATTCCGTTTTGCTCCAGGTTGAGCCTGATGTAATAAGAGTATTTCTTTATTTATCTAAGTTGATCCTTTTGGAGATTGCCTTTATATTTTATACCTCATTCTAAAGACCCCTTGTCCTACGGGACGGGGTGACATCCCCTCCCTTTTAGGGTACGTAGTCGTGTGGTGTTACACCTACCTTGTGTCAGTATGCATAAAGTGTGGCATTCTAATCATTATATTGTCATGGTGCATAAAGTGTGATGCCATGACTACCTCTTTTGAGCGGTTGTATTTATTGTATACATGTATGATTGAAAAGGAAAACACCACTCTTCATTTATGAAATTTATTTGAGGTTTGCCATTGTATCTTTTATGAAAATTTCTCAACTTGTATACATGAATTGTTTTCCCTAAAACATTCAAATCACACACGGGCTTACTGAGATTTATATCTCACCACCTTTTATACCATGTTTTCAGGTCGATCATGCTGTGAAGGTTATTAACTAGAGAATTGCCTATGTTTTAAAGACTCATTATTTTTCCTATGTATTTCATTTGAGAGACTATAGCAAATATTTATTATTATTTTTTTTTTACTTGTTCATGTATTGCTTGGGTTATATTAAGTTTAATTTTGAATTATTCCTTTCATTTATTTTATCTGCCCTAGTTACAAAGACTCATTATCCTGTGGACGAGGCAATATCCCCAACCCTAATAGGGGCATAGGTAGTGGGGTGTTACAGACATTCTTAGATGGCATGTTAAATTTCAAAAGCTTCCTTAGGGTGCCATGTGTGATGCTAGGTGGCTTATTCATTTAATGCATATTTGTCTTGTAAATTAAACTAAATTTTGTGGAAAAAGAAAAAGAGAATGGTGGTGGATAACTTGTGCACTAGTTTTATGAGTTGAAAATAGAGAAAAAGAAGAGAAAAATATAATGAGAGAGATAAGAAAAGAAATTAGTAAGAAGAACAGAGAGAAATTGGTATGTTTTGAGAGAATAAGAAAAAAAAAACAAGAATTCTTAGAGATTTTGAACAAAAATCAACAGAGAATCAAGATAAATCACTTGATAGCAAGAGCAAATTTTGTTCTTCTCATTGCAAGGAGTAGATTGATATATGTTTTGCATGGAGATAAGCATGTTATATGATTTTTACTTGAAGAACACTATATTGCTATTTTGCTATCTTATGTAACCAGTTGAATGGAATAGCATTAGCATGGATTTTCTGATGTTTTAGTGAAGTTTTGATTATGTTTGGAAGGTAATTTGATGGTTGATAGTTGAAAAGTTAATGAATGAATGAATTTAACGTTTGTTAAGGTTATGTAAGCATGGAAAATGGATTAAAAGCTTCCGGATTTTGCTATTGTGCGTGTGACATTTTTAGCAGGAAAATGCTTTTTTCAAAGAAAAGTTAAGGAAAAAATGGAGGAATTAATTGGAGTTAGGTGTTAGATGAAAGGATTAACAAGATGGAATAAAATTTTGGTGAAAAAGGATTGAAAAAATTAAATTTCAGCCATGGAAAAGCTACAGAAAACTTGTCAAAATTCTATTATTGTTATGAAATCAGGCCATGAAATGATAGCTAAGTGAAATAGGAACATTTTTGCACAAATTTGGAATGAATCGGAGTTGTATATTGAAATATATGAATTAATTAGTGAGATGTGGTTTAATGAGAAAAACTGGAAATTTCGAGATAATACATGTTCTTGAATGAAATTCCATTTGATTGGTAGAACTAAAAAGCATGGATTGAATAGATTGAAATGTTGGGAATTATGTATAGGAAATGAATAAAAAATGGATGATTTGGAATAATAGTATTCCAAGTAATTTATTTCATTTCAAGAAGAAGTGAAATATTAAAGGAATGATTAAATTCCTTGTTAATGTATTACATGAATAATACTGGTTCATGAAGTGCATACTAAGGCGAATTGGGATTAATCTTTAATGTAGGCATTTTGAATATGAACTTTTGACAATTGTTGGACTTTTTAATGATTAAGCTATAGCGTATTTGAGGTAAGTCCCTTCAATACTTGAAAACCTAGCTTATGCTAGTGGTTTATGCAAATTGAACTTATGCATAGCAAATGCCTTTAGATTTGCTGACAAAACTTTAGATTTGTTGTATTTAATATGCTCCCGATCTTGTTAAGATTCCCTAAGAAAATGTGAGTCCTTTGATGTCTCATATGACAAAAATGCTAATGTGCAATTGTTATGACAAAAAAGAACATTTAAAGGATTTGGTTACTCTAAAGAAAAATATAGTTTTTCTGATAAAGTCTATGGATTCATTTAATATTCAAATGACATTAAATTCTAGAGATTTATCCCTAAAAATATTTATTTTTAATGAATAATGTTCTAAAGCATGAAAAACACGAATGTGTGGTTTTAAATTTTTCTGAACCGTTTATGGTTTTCCCAAACGGGGAATGGTCATTATTTTTAAAAATAATGCATTTTAATGAGAAATGGAATTTATTCAACTGTGAATATTTTTTCCATGAACAATTATATGTTTCAATGCATTCTATTCATATTTTATGAATAGAATTAGTTTTTGCTTTTACTTAAATGAACATTATACCATGTTTATGCTTTGAATTCTTGAATTATGGCATATTTCTTTTCAAAAATTACGAAAATGCCCTTTCACTTGAAAATGTGATAAAATCCTATTTTATTGAAGTATTCACATCTTTTGGATTTAAATTCATAGATTATGCTAATTTTATTCCTTTTGGACTAGATTACTCATAAATTATGTAATTGCCCTTAAGGAATGTATTTAATCGCGTAAGGGACATTTTATCCTTTTTCGCTTAATTCTTGGAAAATGATTTCTTGGTAGAGAAATAGAGTTGAAAATGATAATTTTTCCCCTAAAAACTATTTTCACTCTATTCCCTTAGGAATTTTGGTATTCCTTGGAAATTATTATATAGCAGACTGGGTTGCGATCTAGTGAAGACGTTGAGTACTCAGCAAGGGCAATGTTCTTTGTACTAGCTTACGTTCGAGATAGATGACCCCAATTAACCTAACTAGTTCTGGGGATTGTTTTACTCCAAACGGGGTGATAGAACATTGAAATTAATCATCCCTGGCTAGCCGTTTATTTACCCAACAATTGCCTATTTTAGTAGATACACTCAAAGGTGTATATTGGGTATTTCATTGATACCAGTGGGGACTCCGGTGTGTTCATCCCATGCTACTTCAATGTAGATTAATGTTAGGATTAGGAACCCAAACTTGCGGTGGCAAGTAAAATACCTAAACTGTGAGGTGAGGGGCTATGGTCACTTACCATTCTAACATGATATGGTTGAGTGTTAAGCTTCAGGTCCCGGGTATTGATGACCATGAATAGTCGAAATCACAGGATATGGTCTAGTACGAATGGGAAAGTTCCAAACACAACAATTCTATAGCTGAAGGTAAAGTTCTGTAGGCTTTGCACGCGAGGTGTTCTTCTGATGAGAGAAGTACCTGCATTTTCTCTGAAATTAGGGCTTTAAGTTGAAAACTGATATTCTCCAAACATGAGACGGTTTTGAACCACTCAACTAAATTTTTTTTCAATTCTATAGTCGTAGAACTATTTTCAGTGGAAAAATGCAATTATTTCTTATGGTTAAATTTTTTGAAAGTAAATTCATGAGAAACCTTTATTTCTATTTCTAATGAAAATTTTGCATCTGTTTTGTCAAACACTAGCATACACTGGGTGATTTTTTACTCACACCTATTTTACTCTATTTTTCTAGAACTGGGAGCTAGGAGTCAATCTTATAGAGGTCAGTACTCCTTTACTGAAGGTGAAATCCTTACAACTCAATGTATACTTGTAATGTACAATGACGCACTCTGAGTTGTAGTTATCCTTTTGGGACGTATATTAGTGTGTTAAGTTTCAACTACTTTATATTATGTAATGCATTTATTTATGCACTTTATGGCTTTGTTTGTTATAAATGCCTCTTTTCTAGGCAACTAGATAAGGTGAACCCTGTCATTTTTACAAGCTTCCATACTATTTTAGTTAGAGATGTTACAATTGATATCAGAGCCACAATTGTAAGATATTTTTATTATTTTGAGAAAGACTAATAGAATTACCTTATTCTAGATATGGCTGACAATAAAAGCAAGAGACCTATACATAAGTAGACTAGTAGCGAGCAAATGAAGAAGGTTGGTGAGAGTTCTTGATAGAGATGCATTAGGAAGACATGGATAATGTTGGGTATCTCAGGCTCGTATTCTATACAGCACAGCGGAAGAATAAAACAAGATACCATCCCAGGACCCGCCTATGTGTAGAAAACAAGATATAAAGGCAATAAATGTAGCAACTTTTTACCTTTGTTTGATCGTCCGAAAAACAAAATTTCTTCTTCAAGTCAAGGCGCGATCCAGCAATCCTCTTTTGCAAACTCCACGAGGGTTGGACGTCTAATCACTATAATCATGGTGTGTGATTATCTCTAACAGTTATCCACACAGAAGATACACTCAAGCACTAAGATTTTTTGTGCTAGTAGAAAAAAGATGGCGGCTAGGGTTCTTCACAAGAACAATCGAGAGATAGAGAAGAAAGTTGTGTGTTACCTAGAGTGTTCGTTTTTCCAACCTCAGCTAGAGTTTTGATTATATCATATATATATATATATATATATATATATATATATATAACCAAAAAATCCTGCTAAAATTGAGAATTCTAATCCTATTAGAATTCCCTAATTGTAATTGGAAACATCAAGTTCTCACAATAACAATTTGGACCATAAATTATAACTACTTATAATTTGTCCACAACTTCTATTTCTCTCAATTAACCTCACTATGTTATCAAATAACATCTCAAGTATATAATCCTCCATTGTGTGTGACCTATTAGGTTTCCCGGTCAATTGGCAGCGAACATGAATTAATCCAAACATCTTTGAGATTAATAATCTATAATTAATTAGAATTAATCATATTGATTCTAATCAGGATTGGTTTATTAATTCATCAATTAATAAACCTATATTCCCAGATCATGAGCAGTATCTAGCAACACATCATGACCACCCAAGAGTCCAGGAAGTCAAGTGGCTTGACATGAACCCTTCAATAACAAACTTCAGTGCAATTAACTCCTTTCACCATACAATATCTCATTCGGTCTGGAGTACAGAATTAGTGCCAACTCCCTCTAGAATTAATTCTGGCCCGAATACAATAGTACTTGTACCAGGAACCCACTACTCTAGATGTGTATCAATTAGAACTGTTTCCAATACACAATTGCCTTGGCCAAGGACTTCTCGAGTAGTAATTCCTACAAGTGGCCATGAGATATTCGCCCCTACTATTAGGAGTGGTGAATCCTTTGTTGACCCTCTCATCTACTTTCGTTTACCTCACAATGTACCCAATATCCATCCCATAGGCGGCCCTCAATCGAGCTTCGAAGATTGGAATCAAACTACAATGCTCAGCAAATAAAGTACCTTGCAGATCTCAAGTCTAAGGATACTTGCACGTTTGCTATATTGAGATTATATCACTGACATTAAATAGTTATCCATGTGATTATCTCAAAGCTAGGTCATCCAATGAACTTGTTCCATTAACAAGCATCCATATGTTAACTTTGAATATCTTAATACTCACGGATATGAGAACCACCACCTGATCAAATCAAGAAATCTAACACATGCTAGTCTTAACGCATTAATAATGTCCTATCTCATTAATACTACGACTAGGAACTATTTAAGCACTAACACTATACAGTGTAGTAGGAATCTCATATCATGATCTCTATCATGATTTCCTTAACACAGTGTTGTACTAGGGACTTTATCGAACAGTTATATTACTTAAAAGTAAACAAAGGAAACTGTAAGATAAATAATGCCTTTTATTAAAATAAAATGTGTCATATACAATGTACAAGTAATTGCCTCTAGGGCACAACACTAACAGATAGGTCTTAGACCCAGTCAGTTCTATATAGAAACAGACATTGGTCTGAGACTATGACATCGACCTCTGGTGACTTAGGGGAGCCTCTTACTTACACCACCCAATAATTAGTCTCTAGAAAAAAGGCCATTGGAGATGAACAGCTCTAATGACAGTAACCACAGCTCAAATATCTCTAGTGTTCTGTGTGAGGGAGATCTACAAAGGCTGATCACTTTCTTTGAGAGTTTGGCTAAGATCTTCACTGATGACACTCAGTGAGAGGTTGAAGCAGTATCACCAGAGATGCCTCCAGATGAGGATGTACCTGCTCAGGTTGATGGTGAGGGTGAGAAGAAGTCAGACAAGATGATTAAGATTAGGTCTGACATCGAGTTCGAGGTAGAGTCGACGGTAAAGCCCGAGGTTGAGAATGAGGCTGGAGAGGAGATAGAGCTAGAGCAGGAGGATAAGATAGAAAAGGAATTGATAGATAAGTAGGAGGAGGAGATAGAAGAAGTGGTCGATTTACTTGGCCCCAGACATGATTCTCCATAGTCCTACACCTTATCGGCTAATTCAACACCCTATATCTCTAGTAGTAGCACTGATGAGAATTTGCTTGATCATATGTATATATATAGTATGATGTATAGCATAGTATATGTATATTAGATGTGTATCGGCCAGTCTAGGTGTGTTTACACACCCAATTTTGTATTGAGCCATGTTATGGCAAGATATATATATATATATATATATATATATATATATATATATATATATATATATATATATATATACACACACACAACATACACTTATATGCTTTATCTTGACTACAATGAGCCTATTACTATTTTACTTCCTTCATTGAGATAATTGGTGGATATATTATTAAATAATAAGAAAATTGCAGATGCCATCTAGATGCGCTACTAGATGCCACCTTGAAACACGAAATGAAAACCCTCCTGACAAGGATACCTATTTCTCGCCCACCTATAATGTAATGATGAGGACATTTGAAAAAACAACGAAAGGCCTAGAACGGGTTACTGAAAATTCGAGTCAGGGGAGAATAAGGGGGAAGGGGGAGAAATGGAAGATGATTAGGTGCTGGAACATTTTCTGAAATTTTACCCACCACCATTCCATGGGAAACCAAATCAGGAATAGGAGGCAGAATCATGGATAGAGCAGATAAAGAATATTTTTGCTACTCTCAATTACTCTGAGGAAAGAAAAGTGCGATTTGCTACTTTTCGATTATAGGGGCCTGCACAAAATTGGTGGACTTAGGAAAAAGACTAAAGAGAGTGGGTCTGGACAAACTTCAAAGCTAGCTTCAAAAGGGAATTCATTCCTTGCTAGGTAGCTGAACGCAAGGAAGATAAGTTTCAGAGTTTCAGGCAAGGAGGAAGAACGGTAGAACAATATGCTGTCGAATTCATATAACTATCAAAATATTGCCTTTTGTTGGTTCAATCAAAAGCCGATCGCACAAGGTGGTTTGTGAAAGGCCTGCGTACTGAGCAAAAATGTGTATTGTTGAGTATGACACCACCTATTCTAAAGTTAAGGGTGAAGATATTGAGCAAGCAAAGTCAAAGAAATTTGGGCGATTTTAAGAATTCCAACAAGAGGAGATCAAAATGTGCACAGTGGTCAAAAGGGGAGGAGGGAGAATCCCAAAATTAGACCAATAACAATAGCGGGAAATAAGTCATTAAATGTTTTAACTGCGAAAAAGAGGGCCACAAGAGTTTTAATTGCCCATATCAGAAGCGAATATCAGGATGGATAAACCCGTGAGGAGGATATACCAGACAAAGGTTAGGAAAGCCCAAGGGAAATCAAGGGCTAGCGTCTACTTCCAAGTCCCGACCAACTAAGCCATGGGTGAATGCTCGAGTAGTTGATTTGGATAAGATGGACTCCGAATACGCCATTGTGGTGGAAGGTAAGCTTTCTCTTTTTGATAAGGAAGCTAAAGTTTTAATAGACCCTAGATCTACGTACTCTTTTATTGCATGTTCTTTTCTTGAAAATATGGGGGTTAAAGGTGAGAAAGTCCCTTATAAAATGATTGTTAGTACCCCTTTGGGAAAATAGATAAAAGTGATAAAAATATTTAGGTTCTGAAATCATTATGGACAATGTAATAATGAAAGGAGATTTAATTTATTTACCTATAGAGGATTATGATGCTATTTTGGGTATGGATTAGTTATCCTGACATCATGTTGGGTTGATTGTAGGAAGAAAGTAGTGCAGATTTGCAAACTTGGAGAAATGGTGATAGAATTTGTCGGGGATATGGTCAAGAAGAACAACTTTCTGATACTAGAGATTAAAGCTTGAAAATTGATCTAAAATAGTGTATTAGGTATTTATTCTATTGGATGAATAAGCCAAGTGAGACCAAGAAACCCGAGGATATTCCTATAGTTCGTGAATTGTTAGACATATTCCTACTGCATTAATGAAATTACCACCAGAGATAGAAGTGGAATTTACTATTGATTTGATGCCTATGGCGGAACCTATTTCTAGAACCCTTTATAGAATGGCACCAACAGAGTTGCAAGAACTTAAGAAGCAATTACAGGAATTACTAGATCAAGGATTTATCTGGCTAAGTACATCTCCATGGGAAGCACCTATGTTGATTGTGAAAAAAGAAGGGTGGGACATTAAGGATGTACATTAATTATCGTGGGCTGGATGTGGAAACTGTGAAAAATAAGAACTTATTGCCAATAGTTAATGAACTGTTTGATCAGTTGCAATAAGTTGGATGTTTTTTAAACTATACCTAAGGCAAACGTATTACCAAGTTAGACTTTAGGAGGAAAATATTTCGAAAACCGCATGTAATAAGTGATACGAACATTCTGACTTTGTGTTGATATCTTTTGGTGTTATGAATGCCCCTGTTACCTTTATAGACTTGATGTATCAAATATTCCAACTGTATTTGGACAGTTTTGTTGTCATCTTTATTGATGATATTTTAGTATATTCTCCAACACCCCTGGAGCATGAAGTACATATTTTAAAAGTACTGGAGAAGTTGTGGGAAGCTAAGCAGCATGCCAAATTTAGTAAGTGTGAATTTTGGCTGAGTAAAGTAGTATTTTTGGAACATTTGATATTCAAAGATAGAATTACCATAGATCCCACAAAAGTTGAGGCGGTGGTGAATTGGAAGTGCCTAGAAAATCTAGTTGAGATATGAAGTTTCTTGCAATTAGCTAGATATTATAAGAGATTTATTGTGGAGTTTGCAAAGATTGCATTGCCTTTGGCGTGGCTAACTCATAAAAAGGTACCGTATATAAGGTCGGAGAAATGTCAAGCAAGTAAACTGATACTTCTAATAGAGCACTGATGATGTCACCAGTTTTAGCTTTACGGATGATGGACAAACCTTTTAAAATGTAAACTGATGCTTCTAAAAAAGGTTTTTGGAGGAGTGTTAATGCAAGAAAAGAAAGTTATAGCTTATATCTCCAGAAAGTTAAAGCCTTACGAGGAAAAATACCCTACACATGATCTGGAGTTACTAGTGATTGTGTTTGCATTTAAAAAGTGGAGATATTATTTATATGGTGCTGAGTTTGAGATTTTCACAGATCATAAAAGCTTCAAATATATCTTCACTTAGAAAGATTTGAACCTGAGATAGAAGAGATGGATGAGTTTTTGGAAGAATTTCAATGTTTGATTAAATATCATCCAAGAAAGGCAAATGTGGTAGCTGATGCCTTAAGTAGGAAAGTGCAAATATCGGCACTCAGCATAACACAAACTCGAGAATTAGAAACTTATATAGTTAAAAGGTGGATAAAGATGAGTAATATTTTGATTCAACCAGCTTTTTGGCAACAGTTAAAAGATGCTTAGTGTAATACCCCAACTAAAGGTAATAGTGGAGGCATATCAACACCAGGTGTCGCCCCGTCTAGTTACCCTGACAAGGAGTCTTTATAACGAAAAAAAACCAATAGAGTATGTAAGGTCCAGATCCATACAACAACCTATACTAATGGTCATGCACACATATATAATAAAGAATCTCAAACATGAAAATTTCCATTCAACATCAGTAATAAGGTACATTATCCAAAAAGGAAACGTTCGAACCTATTCTGCGGTCACTGTGGTATCGTCTTCTATCCATAGGTCTGCTTAACTCCAGATCCTACAAAAATGTGAGATGAAAGACACGTTTGAGTGAAAAATCACCCAGTGAGTCCCGTGTGTGCTAGTGCTTTATCTAAGAAATAGAGTATATAAAACTTTTGTGGAATAGCATATCTTTTGATTATTGGAAAAGATTCCAAAACTCTTTAACGAAGAGTTTATTCAGAACTCAATAATTTTTGAAAAACTATATTTCAATTTCAAAACATTGCCCCAATTTTCAAATCACAGGCATTTCTCCAACAGATGGTCGGCCTATATGCAAAGCTCATAAGGCTTCACTTCGGCATCATGATCTTATTGTGCCAAGGTCTCCGCCTTACAACACTCAACCGTGCACTGCCAGATAAATACACCAACTTGCACCGTGTCATCGTACTGACACAGCAGCCTCCAGTACTCAATCCGTGCATCGCCGGATAAGCACACCAACTTGCACCGTGTTATCATACTGAGACCGCAACCTACAATACTCGATCCGTGCATCACTGGGAAATCTTTTGCTTGCTACCATAAGCCAGGGGTACCAATCCTGATGCCAATCACCATCGAGACAGCAAGGAGTCAAATGCGCCAAGTGTCTCCACACAGCATCTAGCGAATGACTCAAAATTAAGAAGCGCTTACAAACGTGGCAATTGCCAAGTGCTAAATAGCTAGCCAAGGTGACTCATCTCAATGTCCTGTCACCCTGTTTGAAGTAAGACAATCCCCAGAACTAGCTAGGTTATTTGGGGTCGTGAATCTCTAACATGAGCAAGTACAAAGATCAAATTACTTGTTGAGTACTCAACATTAACAATACCAACCTTGTCTGACTGATCAGGTCAGAGGGTTATTTGATCCCGTTTTCAAATCAAAACATTTTTGGGGCAAAACAACACTTTTCAAAATTTGATCCCACTGACTCGCAAGTTAGATCATTATTCACATAGGTTCCCACAATGGAATAAAATAATTCTTGCTTAGATAAACCTTAAACATATTCAGGAATTTTCAAAATGGTATAAAACATAGCATTTCATGGAAAAGTGAAGCACACTAGCTTTCCAAAGGTTTTAGAAATCAAAGGGACTCACCTCGTGTCCTAACTAAACTCTTTCCGTTTACGGCCGTTCAACCATCGTTTCCACCATTTCCAACTTTTTGTTAGCCATTTACTTACAAACCTACACCAAACATCGTTTTCGGGTCAAATCGTGTTCGTCCGAAAAATAGCCGCCATGCCCGACTGGCGCCAACGAGATCGACGGTTAGCCAACGATCAAGGAAAACGTTCAATTTCCGTTCTCGTCGTTTTTTCATCGTTTGTTCGATTCTTTTGTTTTCCTTTTTCCACGTCCTTTATCCCTTCATATACAAGGGATTCACTTCATATTTCCTATTTATTGCATCCAAAATCACAAAATTAACCAATCTTAAGTTCAACCATTTTCTAAGCAAAATTCTGGAATTTTGCTGCTTTGACACATGATTTTGTTTTGGACATAGCTTTCAACCTACAACTCCAATTGATTCTGAAAAAATTCCAAAATGTCCTCAAGATCTTCCTTGATGATTTCAAATTCACAAAATACTCATTTCCCTTTTTGTTTCATTCAGTTCTGTCCATAATATCTCAATACTTCAATCCCGTAACTGAAATGACAACCTTTGGTATTTATATCATAACTTTTTATCCACAACTCCAAATCATACAAAATTGGTCCCAAAACTATCCTAAGATAGTTAGATACAAGTTTCAGGTTATGGGGTTCCAAAACAACCAGCCATATTTTTCAGTTTATTACATCTTCAGAGCTGCACGAAATTCTTCCAAAACAGAATTTCTGTTTTGTTCTTTTCCTTCACTTAATCCATGCTTTTTTCTTTCCTATCTCATACATAAGTCGTTTAATCATTACAATCCTTTATTTATCATCTAAACACCACATAATCCTTCTTTATTCCAGTCATACACAATCAGTATCTTTCATGTTTAAATGACTACAAAACCAACAACTTTGAATAATAACAACAATATTCCATTTTCTTCAACAATTACACCATTTGTTATCTTATTTCCTTCTTCCATTTTAGTAGCCAAGAACAACTCTTTAAACCATCTTCAAAACACCTTCAAACACCATATAAAACACAGCATACATGCCTCCAAATGTGCCACCATGCACAGCAAATACAACAACCTAAAAATATAGATATTTTCTAAACATAAATCACAATTTATATGAATTTTCTCAATAAAATTCCTATCAAAACAATCCTTATTCTTCATGCTTCAACTTTAATTCATGAAACATAGACTTTTACCTAATTTATTGATTTCTCTAGGCTGAAAATGCTCCAAGTTCCTTCCTTTTTCTCTTCTTGGAATGCTTTCTCTCTCTTTTTCCTTTTTCTCTCAATTTTCTCTAGCTTTTCTTTCCTTTTTCTTCCTCTCTTCGTTCTTTCTTCTTTCTTATACTTGCTGTCCATTTTTAGCTGTTAAAATACAGGTTCCACTGCCATTCTCATGACCAAAATCACATGGTCAAGTGATTCATTAAATGGTCAAAATCCTCCTTTGAAAGTTTTTGCAAAATCTCCTATTTTTAGTTTATTTTCTCCTTTCTTTTCTTCCTTCATTGTACCAAAATTCAGGCTCTTCTTCAACCATTTTCCACCGCCACTTTCTTGGACTTCTTGGTCTAAATTGTAACCAAGATTGGTCACAAAGTCAACCTTTGTAGGCTATCCAATATTCAACCATTGTCCTATTGGTTGATTTAATTAATTTACTTAATTAATAATCTTATTCAATAAACTTTTGAAATAAAATAATCCCACAAATATCTTACTTCCCCAATGGTATTTTGACACTTGTTTTCATCCTCCAATCATATTATGCTTCTTGTCTTAATGTCAACCGCACTTTAGAATTTTCTTCAGAAGTGACCAAAATCGGATCCGGAATGGAAAAATATTTTATTTCACTATTTAACTCCAAAAATTTCACTGAATCCATTGACAGTACTTAAATTCTTCAATTCCTTCTCTACTTGAACAAATTTGCTGTCAAAGTCGTAGGTGCGGTCAAAATAACAAAAATGCCCCCGATACCCTATGTAGCATAATTTACACCAAAACGCATGCTTCTTCGCACTGATCAATTTCTCTTCTCAACGTACCCTCAAATTCTTATTTTATTAATAATAATAGCCTTCAAAGATTTAGGGTACGGGTAGAACAAATTCAATAATTACATCCATATCCTGCCCAAATATTATCATACCAAAATATTCGTCTCATTACACCGACCAACTTTTGTTCTAGTCATTGATACAAATCCTCATCCTATTACAAATAGTAGTCATTCAAAAGTAAAAGGTGGGGTATTACATTTTTCTCTTCTTACAAAAAATTTTGTCCTCGAAATTGGTTTACACTTAGAACAGTTTTGGGTACCTTTTCAACATCTTCACTTTCATTTTCTCAAGTTGCATCTTGTACAGGATGATGGTTACATGATACTTGTACAAGTGGAATTTTCTTATTCCGCAATTCTTTTTCAGTATGCTTCAAGATCTTAATAGGCTTTTCCTTATTTTTCAAGCTTAGAGTCATCTCAACGGATTCTTCATTCAAAATGTTGGTAGGATTGGCCACCTACTTTCGAAATTGGGATATATAAGACATGCCATGAATAACTTAAAGCTCCACTGGTAACTCCAATCGATAGGCTACTTTCCTGATCCTTTTAACAATAAGAAATGGTTCAACGTACCTAAACCCAATTTCTTTTCTTACTCTTTAATTCCTAACTATCGTTGTAGAGCCAACTTCAAGAATACATAATCCCCTTTAGTAATTTCAAATCTCTTTAGTATATCTTCTTCCCGAATCTGGACCTGGTAATATTCTTGCCTTAAGTCTAATTTTGAGAAACATCTTGCTGCTCGCAATTGTTTGAGCAGTTTATTAGCCATGGATAATGAATATTTATTCTTTACCGTCACTGTTTTAGTCCTCGATAATCTACACACATCCGTAATGACCTATCTTTCTTCTTAACAAACAATACAAATGCTCCCTATGGTGAAGCACGTGGTCGATTAAATTGTTGCCCCATCAATTCCTTCATTTGTTTCTCAAGCTCTTGCAATGTTGTAGGTGCCATTCTATAAGGGGTCCTTGAAATTGGTTCTACCGATAACACTAGAGCAATGGAAAATTCTGCTTCCCTCTCCGGTGGCAATTCCTTCAATTTCGCTGGAAAAACATCTAAATATTCATTCACAACAGGTATAACTTCTGCCTTCTTAACCTCACCTAGCTTATTAATTACATAGGTCAAGTATCTTATGCTTTCTTTCCTAATCATCTTCTGAACCTTAAGTCCCGATACAAAAACATTACTTTTCCGTCCAACCTCATCTATAGTTTCTAATATAGATTTCCTAGACCTATGGAAATGTTCTATCTTATATCTATAACCAACTTGAGCATGATGCTAAAATAGACAACCCATGCCCAAAACAGCATCATAATCCTCTATAAGTAATCTTATCAAATCTCCTTCCGAAACTTTATCTCCTACCAAGATCATACATTTCCTATATATTTTCTCACTATTCATTTGCTTTCCCAATGGGGTACTAACAATCATTTCATAAGAAATTTCTTCTTCTTTTATCCCTATAGAATCAAGAAATGAATTGGCAACAAAAAATGCATAGAAGCAAGATCTACCAATATTTTAGCATTATGACTAAAAATGAGAAGTGTACCTTCCACCACTGAGTCTGATCATTTGTCTTCTTTATTGCCACCACCCGAGCATTTACTTGCGGTTTGGGAGGGGGTCCAGTTTTGGAGGTAGAGACTTGCCTTGGGTTTCCTCTTTCAAATCCTGACCTCTATCCTTGGTTGTTGCTTCCAGGTCGATTCCATCCTTCTATCCTTCATGGACGAGGGCAATTTAAAATTTTATGCCCCATTTCTCCACAATTGAAGCATTTAAAGGAAGGCGATCCCCCCATCTGGCAAGTCAGGCCTCCCCTCTGTTGCAGCTTCCTCTTTATCTGCCATCAGGACCCTCTAGGCCTCTTCTAATTCATGCCCCAAAATCCGCATCGATTCATTTCACCTGCCTACTCAATATTAGCCATTTCCATTCTAGAGGCCATCTCTACTACAGCGTTATAACTAGTGGGAGCTATACTTATTAATACTCTTTTCAACTCTGGCCATAAACCCTTCACAAAATGTCTAACCCTATCTACCTCTGAATGAACCAAGAATGGGCAATATTTTGATAGTCTAATAAATTCAGCAGTGTATTGTCCCATTGTATGACCTCCTTGCCGAACAGCTTGGAATTCATCCTCCTTTTTTTCTACCACCCAAATGGGAATAAACTCCCTCTTAAAACTGGCCTTAAAATCTGTTCACTCTCATTCTTGTTGATTCATCTCTCTTACCCACCAATCTTAGGAAAGTCCTTTCAATTGGAATATAGCAAGTTGTACCTTCTTTTGTTCTGAATAATTCAAGGCTGAAAAGATCTTTATCTATTCAATCCAATTTTCAGCCTCTTGTTGTGAGTCAGGTCGCCCTTGAAATTGTGGAGGGTGAAATTTCAAAAAGTGCTCAATGGCTCGATCCGATTCAACTCACTTTGCTGACTTTCTTGGCTCGTACCCTCATTTACCCTAGCATTCTCAGTCAGCCGTTAGATCATGTCAGCCATCTTTTGGAAGGTCTGAAACATGGGGTGGTCCAAGGTTATGAGGTGGGGACCTTCCACCCGCAGTTCCTCCACCATTAGTTCAGGGTTATTTCTAGTAGCCCGGGATGATCGTTCGGAGGTCTGTTTAGGAGGCATCTATATAATTCATAAGATTTTACCGGTATAACAAATGTAATATAGCTCAAAAGCAGTCATGAAATAGGTATAGTACAATTAACAAAATGTAACACATGTTCATTCTCATTTATCACAAATTCAGTACAAAATTCGTGTGCCAAGCACACAGTCATATACATCGGTTGAACTGTACATATCATACTATATTTATCTACATCTCATCCTCCTACTCGTTATTCTCACTGTTTGATATAGGAGGTCCTGAATCAGTCGAGACTGTATAGGGCTCCACTGCATTAACCTCCTCATCTCCATCTGTATTTTACTGCAACCAAGTTTATAGTTTTGGCTCTATCTCTAAATCCTCCTCTTCATCAACATTATCTTAGTGGTATAGCTCAATATCACCATCTATCTCATCAGAGTCAACACTTACCTCAACATGTGGCAACGGTATCTTCTCAAGATAGGTTTCCTCGCTATACTCGAGCTCTCATCTACCTCTCTCTTCCGTTCATCACTACGCTCGACCATTGGGTGCTTGCCCTTATCACTTCTATCCACCATATCTACATAATAAAATGGTTCTATCCATTCCTATGATGATACCACAATTCTATAAAACTAGGCTCTGATACCAATTATAACACCCCTACTAAAGGTAATAGCAGAAGCATATCGACACTGGGTGTCGCCTCGTCTAGTTACCCGGACAAGGGGTCTTTATAACAAAAAAAAAAAAAAACCAAAAGAGTATGTAAGGTCCAGATCCATACAACAACCCATACTGATGGTCACGCGCACATATATAATAAAGAATCTCATACATGAAAATTTCCATTCAACATCGGTAATAAGGTACATTATCCAAAAAGAAAACGTCCAAACCTATTCTGCTGTCACTGTGGTATCATCCTCTATCCATAAGTCCACTCAACTCCAAATCCTACAAAAAGGTTAGATGAAAGACACTTGTGACTGAAAAATCACCCAGTGAGTCCCGTGTGTGCTAATACTTTATCAAAGAGACAGAGTACATAAAACTTTTGTGGAATAGCATATCATTTGATTACTGGAAACGATTTCAAAACTCTTTAACGAAGAGTTTATTCAGAACTCAATTATTTTTTGAAAACTATATTTCAATTTCAAAACATTTCCCAAGTTCCAAATCACAGGCACTTCTCCAACAGAAGGTCGGCCTGTATGTAAATCTCAGAAGGCTTCGCTTCGGCATCACAATCTTATTGTGCCAAGGTCTCCACCTTACAACACTCAATCGTGTATTGCCAGATAAGAACACCGACTTGCAACGTGCCATCGTAGTGACACCGCAGCCTCCAATACTCGATCCGTGCGTCATCGGATAAGCACACCAACTTGCACCATGTCATCGTACTGAGACCGCAGCCTACAATACTCGATCCATGCATCACTGGGAAATCTTTTACTTGCTACCGTAAGCTAGGGGTCTCAATCCTGATGTCAATCACCATCGAGGCAGCAAGGAGTCAAACACACCGAGTATCCCCGCATGGCATCTAGTGAATGACTCAAAATCAAGAAGCGCCCGTAGATGCGGCAATTACCAGGTGCTAAACGGCTAGCCAAAACGACTCATCTCAATGTCCTGTCGCCCTGTTTGGAGTAAGACAATCCCAAAAACTAGTTAGGTAACTTGGGGTCGTCTATCTCTAATATAAGCTAGTACAAAAATTAAAGTCCTTACTGAGTACTCAACGTTGATAATACCAGCCCCGTCTAACTAATCAGGCCAGAGGGTTATCTAATCCCGCAGAATTTTCAAATCAAAACATTGTTGGGGCAAAACAACACTTTCCAAAATTTGATCCCACTGACTCACAAGTCAGATCATCATTCACATAGGCTCTGCAAAGCCAATCAATTCATTCCATGGAACACTAGCCCAATAAAACAATTACAGGGATCAAGAGGTCGTTTTCTAAAAGTCAATCTCATCACGAGAGATCATTTTCCAAAATCATGTTAAAATAGGATAAAGAGTTCTGTTCACACATCAAAACTTGTGTCCAAGAGTATTCAGGTTGTTTTCCCTGTACTCGATCACAAAAGTCATTTCCTAGGGTATTCAGGTCATTTTATCCATACCCGATTCCAAAAGACTTTCTGAGGGTATTCGGGTTATTTTACCCTTACTCGATTTGAAAAGTATTCACAAAAGTTTCAATAAGGGTATTTCAGTCATTTACCATATACCCTATTCCAAAAGTTTTCATAAACATTCTAATAAGGACATTTTGGATCATTTTTCAAATACCCGATTCCTAACGGAACTTATCTCAAGAAATTTAGAATTCTAATCCCAAAAGAGGATTAAATTCAAAGTTTCTAAACATATTTCCATAACATGTTTTAAAAGGGCATTCCAGTCAATTAGTGAATACCTGATTCCAAAATTTACCATTTTTCAAAAATCCCAAATATTTGGCTAAATTCACAAAATCTATGCTTTAATCATCCAGTAAGGTTTCCAAGCAAATTATGATGTTCAATCGAGCCCAAAATGGCATTAAATAATTCTTACTCAGATAAACGTTATAAATATTCAGGGATTTCTAAAATGGTATAAAACATAGCATTTCATGGAAAAGTGAAGCACACTAGCTTTCAAAAGGTATTAGAAATCAAATGGACTCACCTCGTGTCCTAACTAAACTCTTTCTGTTTACAGTCATTCAACCATCGTTTCCACCGTTTCCAACTTTTTGTTGGCCGTTTACCGACAAACCTACACCAAACATTACTTTCAGGTCAAATCGTGTTCGGTCAAAAAATGGCCGACATGCCTCACGGGGGCCAACGATTAGCCGACGAGGCCGACAGTCAAGGAAAACGTTCAATTTCCGTTCTCATCGTTTTTTCATCGTTTGTTTGATTCTTGCATTTTCCTTTTTCCAAATCCTTTATTCCTTCATATACAAAGGATTCACTTCATATTTCCCATTTATTAGATCCAAAGTCACATAATTAACCATTCTTAAGTTCAACCATTTTCTAAGCAAAATTCTGGAATTTTGCTACTTTGACGCATGATTTTGTTTTGGACATAACTTTCAACCTACAACTCCGATTGATGCTGAACTAATTCCAAAATGTCCTCAAGATCTGCCTTGATGATTTCCAATTCACAAAACACTCATTTCCCTTTTTGTTTCATTCAGTTCTATCCATAATATCTCAGTACTTCAATCCCGTAACTGAAATGACAACCTTTGGTATTTATATCATAACTTTTTATTCACAACTCCAAATTATGCAAAATTGGTCCCAAAATGATCCTAAGACATTTAGCTACAAGTTTCAGGTTATGGTATTCCAAAACAACCAGCCATCTTGTTCAGTTTATTACCTCTTCAGAGCTGCACGAAATTCTTCCAAAACAGAATTTCTATTTTGTTCCTTTCCTTCACTTAATCCATTCTCTTTTCTTTCCTATCTCATACATAAGTCGTTCAATCATTACAATCCTTTGTTTATCATCTAAACATCACATAATCATTCTTGATTCTATTCATGAACAATCAGTGACTTTCATGTTTAAACGACTACAAAATCAATAACTTTGAATAATAACAACAATATTCCATTTTCTTCAACAATTATACCATTTGTTATCTTTTTTCCTTCTTCCATTTTAGTAGCCATGAACAACTCTTTAAACCATCTTCAAAACACCTTCAAACATCATATAAAACACAGCATACATGCCTCCACATGCGCCACCATGTACAACAAATACAACAACCCTAAAACATAGATATTTTCTAAATATAAATCACAATTCATATGAATTTTCTCAATAAAATTCATATCAAAACAATCCTTGTTCTTCATACTTCAACTTTAATTCATGAAACATAGACTTTTACCTTGTTTATTGATTGCTCTAGGCTGAAAATGCTCCAAGTTCCTTCCTTTTTCTCTTCTTGGAATGCTTTCTCTCTCTTTTTTTCTTTTTCTCTCAATTTTCTCTAGTTTTTCTTTCCTTTCTCTTCCTCTCTTCTTTCTTTCTTCTTATTTATTCTTACTGTCTTTTTTTAGCTGTTAAAATAGAGCTTCCACCGCCATTCTCATGACCAAAATCACATGGTCAAGTGATTCATTAAATGGTCAAAATCTCCCTTTGAAAGTTTTTGCAAAATCTCCTATTTTTTGTTTATTTTCTCCTTTCTTTTCTTCCTTCATTGTACCAAAATTCAGGCTCTTCTTCAACCATTTTCCACTGTCACTTTCTTGGACTTCTTGGTCCAAATTGTGACCAAGATTGGTCACCAAGTCAACCTTTGTTGGCTATCCAATTTTCAACCATTTTCCTATTGGTTGATTTAATTAGTTTACTTAATTAATAATATTATTTAATAAACTTTTGAAATAAAATAATCCCACAAATATCTTACTTTCCCAATGGTATTTTGACACTTATTTTCATCCTCCAATCATATTACGCCACTTGTCTTAATGTCAACCGCACTTTAGAATTTTCTTGAGAAGTGACCAAAATCGGATCCAAAACGAAAAAATATTTTACTTCACCATTTAACTCCAAAAATTTCACTGAATCCATTGGCAATACTTAAATTCTTCAATTCCTCCTCTACTTGATCAAATTTGCAGTCAAAGTAGTGGGTGCGGTAAAAATGACGAAAATGCCCCCGATACCCCGGATAGCATAAATCACACCAAAATGCATATTTCATCGAGCTGATCAATTTCTCTTCTCAACGTACCCTCAAATTCTTATTTTATTAATAATAATAGCCTTCCGAATATTTAGGATACGGGTAGAACAAATTCAATAATTACATCCATGTCCTACCCAAATATTATCATACCAAAATATTCGTCTCATTACACCGATCAACTTTTGTTCTGGTCATTGATACAAATCCTCATTCTATTACAAAGAGTAGCCATTCGAAGGTAAAAGATGGGGTATTACATTTTCCCCTCCTTACAAAAAAATTCGTCCTCGAAATTGGTTTACACTTAGAATAGTTTTAGGTACTTTTTCAACATCTTCACTTTCGTTTTCTCAAGTTACATCTTGTATAGGATGATGGTTCCATGATACTTGTACAATTGGAATTGTCTTATTCTGCAATTCCTTTTCAATATGCTCCAAGATCTTAATCGGTGTTTCCTCATTTTTCAAGCTTAGAGTCATCTCAACAGATTCTTCATTCAAAATGTTGGTAGGATCAGCCACCTACTTTCGAAATTAGGATACATAAGACATGCCGTGAATAACTTAAAGCTCCACTGGTAGCTCCAATTGATAGCTACTTTCCTGATCCTTTTAACAATAAAAAATGGTTCAACGTACCTAAATGCCAATTTGTTTTCTTACTCTTTAATTCCTAATTATCGTTGTGGAGCCAACTTCAAGAATACATAATCCCCTTCAGTAATTTCAAATCTCTCCCACGTCAATCTGTATACCTCCTTTTTTTTCTGTTCTGCACTACTTCTAACTTGATTTTGATCATCTCTACAGTCTGTCAAACCCTTTTCAAGATCAAAAGCATCTTGTTCGCCCATTCTTTGTCCTAAACTTTCCCACTATAACAGGGACCGACATTTTCTTCCATATAAAACTTCAGACGGGGTCATTCCGATAGCTTACTGTAACTGTTATTGTAGGCAAATTCTATACATGCTAAATTATCAAACCACTTAGTGCCAAAATTTAGAGCGGTTTCTCGCAACATATCTTCCAAAACTCTGTTCACTCATTTAGTTTGTCCATCCGTTTGTGGGTGCACTGTTGTACTGAACTTTAATGTTGTCCCGTAATAAACTCTAGTTCCATGATAGAGTTGGTAATGGCTGCAATAACCCCCTAAGCCATTACTAATCGGCTTTCACTTGCTAACAAGTTAAGTATCGAGCTACAAAATCTAAGATATCCTTCTTCATGTTGATCCACTAATATGCCGTTTCAAGTCCTAATATATTCTCACGGCTCCTGGATGGATAGTATACTTACTTTGGAGTGCTTTCATTAAAATATCTTGTCTCATCGCAAACTATTTCAAGATACAATGCCGATCTCGGTAATGAATGATTCTATCACTGGCAGTATTAGAACAGGAGCAGAATGTATTCTTTCTCTCAATTCCTGGAAATTTCTCTCACGCTTCTTGGTTCTAACACAGGAAACTTCCTTTTGGGCAGGTCGAGTCAAAAGTGAAACTATATGAGGGAGTTTCTCAATAAATCTTCGGTAATATCTTGCCAATCTCAGGAAACTTCGGATTTCGATCAGAGTCTCGGGACATTTTCAATCTGGCACTGCTTCAACTTTTGCAGGATCTACTATAATCCCATTCTTAGATATCACATGTCCCAAGAATGCTATTTCTTATAGCCAAACTTACACTTACTGAATTCCACATACAATTTGGTCTCTTTTAACTTCCCTAAGACTCTTTGAAGGTACTGCTTATGCCCTTAGGGACTTGGAGTACACCAGAATGTCATCTATGAATATGACCACAAAATTACTTAACTACAACTGAAATGTTTGGTACATCAGGTCCATAAAAATGGCAAGGGCATTATTACAAACTTAAGATATCCATATTGAGTGTTATATACAGTATTCGGTATATCTTCTTCCCAAATCTGGACTTGGTAATATTCTTGCCTTAAGTCTAATTTCGAGAAACATCTAGCTCGTCGCAATTGATCGAGCAGTTCATCAGCCATGGATAATGAATATCTAAAACTTGGATATTACTTGTGGGACAATTTTATATCCAAGTTTTAGAGCAAGTTGCAACACTCTTATGGGACAATTTTGAAATTCAGTACTACAGTTCATCCGCAGATTGATGGTCAGACAGAGATAGTGATTTGAATTCTAAAAGATATATTGCGGGCATGTGCTTTGGACTTTAGGACTAAATAGGTTGATCACTTGACTTATATTGAATTTGCATATAACAATAATTACTAATCGACGATTGGTATGGCTCTATTCAAAGCACTCTATGGACGAGAGTGACAATCACCCCTCTATTAGGAGAGTTTAGGGCAAAAACAGGAAGCACATAGTGTTTGGAATCTAGAAGCAGCTAAACAAACTACATAGACTATTAAGAATAGATTGGAAGCTGCTTAAAGTCAGCAGAAGAGTTATGCTGATCAACGTCAAAGAGATCTGGAGTTTGAGGCAAGAGATCAAGTCTTTCTAAGACTGACCTTGAGGCAGAATTTAGGAAGAAAACTACAAAGAAAGAAATTAGTGCCTCGATATATTGGGCCTTTTCCCATCATAGAACAAATTAGGAAGGTAGCGTATTGATTGAATTTACCTACTGAGTTATAATGTGTTCAGGTTTTATTCCATGTATCTCAACTCCTGAAGTATGTGGAGATCCCAAACATGTCATCAATGATGAGGCCATTAAGCTTACGTTGGGCTTGAACTATAAGAAGGCTTGAACTATAAGGAGAAACCAATAAGAATTTTAGAGTATACCGAGAAAGAGTTAAAGAATAAGAAAACTCTATTAGTGTAAGTAATATGGAACCATCATTCTATGCAAGACGCCACATGCACAACCGAAGCTAAAATGCAGAGGAAATACCCTAAATTATATGAGGAATAATTTTAATTTTGAAAACGAAATTCCTTAAAGGAGGGGAGATTGTGACACTGTTTTTGTACTTTCTTATTACAACTACTTTGTACATGGTAAGAATTTGTACGTAAAGCAAGAACAAGAAATATTCACCACAATGAGATGAATATTTTGGTACAATAAAAAATTTAAGGGGCGATGACGGAATTTTCAATTGCGATTTCGAAAAACTGAGAAAGTGGTTGAGAATTTCGAGAGACATGAAAATGAATCATTTGTTGCTAGGATTATATTGGTAAAATAAAACATTTTTCGCGATCAGAACAAATAATCATGGTATATGAATTATTCAGAGAAGTCGGTAAAATTTTATTCAAGAAATTGAAAGAAAATTTGAAAGAAAATTTGTGAATGGTTATTGGAAAAATGTGTTGAAATCTTATTGGTTAGGGGTTCCACTTGGCAAGAGGTGATTTGTTGAAGGATGCTTAGGTGACATGCTTAGGTGGCACGTTAAATTTCAAAAGCTCCCTAAGGAAGCCATGTGTGATGCTAGATGGCTTATGCATTTAATGCATATTTATCTTGTAAATTAAATTAATTTTTGTGGAAAAAGAAAAAGGGAATGGCGGTGGACAGCTTGTGCACTAGTTTTGTGAGCCTAAAATAGAGAAAAAGAAGAGAAAAAAAATAAGAAGAGAGAGAAGGAAAGAAATTGGTAAGAAAAAGAGAGAGAAATTAGTAAGGTTTGAGAGAATAAGAAAGCAAACAAGAGTTCTTGGAGATTTTGAACAAAGATCAAGAGAGAATCAAGGTAAATCACTTGACACCAAGAACTAATTTTGTTCTTCTCATTGCAAGGAGTAGATTGGTGTATGTTTTGCACGGAGATAAGCATGTTATGTGATTTTTACTTGAGGAACATATGAACACTATGTTGCTATTTTTCTCTCTTGTGTAACCGGTTGAATGAAATAGCATTTAGCATGGATTTTGTGATGTTTTAGTGAAGTTTTGATGATGTTTGAAGGGATTTTGATGGCTGAAAGTTGAAGATGTTAATGAAGAAAAGATTAAATGAAGTAAGGGAATTAATTTAACATTAGTTAAGGTTATGTAAGCATGGAAATGAATGAAAGGGTGCCAAATTTTGCTGCAATGTTTGTGACGTTTTTCTGGTGGAAAATGCTGAGAAAACAGTGTGTTTTGATGAAGAAAAGTTAACAAAAAATGGAGAAATTAATTGGAGTTAAGTGTTAGATGAAAGGATTAACAAGATAGAATAATATTTTGGTGAAAAAGGACTGAAAAAGATGAATTTCAGCCTTGGAAATGCTACAAAAAACCAGTAGGAATTCTATTGTTGTTATAAAATTAAGCCATGAAATGATAGCTAAGTGAAATGGGAACATTGTGTCACAAATTTGGAATGAATTGGAGTTGTATATTGAAATATATGAATTAATTAGTGAGATGTGGTTTAATAAGCAAAGCTGGAAATTTTAAGATAATACATGTTCTTGAATGAAATTCCATTTGATTGGTGGAATTAAAAAGCATGAATTGAATGGATTGAAATGTTGGGAATTGTGTTTGGGAAAGAATAAGAAATTGATGATTTTGAAAAATAGTACTCCAAGTAATTTATTTCATTTCAAGAGGAAGTGAAATATTAATGGAATGATTAAATTCCTTGCCATTGTATTACATGAATAATGTTAGTTCATGAAGTGCATACTAAAGCGAATTGGGATTAATCTTTAATGTAGGTGTTTTGAGTATGAACTTGTGACAATTGTTGGACGTTTTAACGTTCGAGCAATAGTGTATTCGAGGTGAATCCCTTCAATACTTGAAAACCTAGCTTATACTAGTGGTTTATGCAAATTGAAGTTATGCATAACAAATGCCTTTGGTTTTCCTGATAAAACTTTAGATTTCTTGTATTTAATATGCTCCCAATATTGTTACAATTCCCTAGGAAAATGTGAGTTGTTTGATGTCTAGTATAACAAAAATGCTAGTGTGCAATTGTTATGACAAAAATGAATATTTGAATGATTTGGTTTCTATGAAGAAAGATATAGTTTTTTTGATAAAATCTATGATTTCATTTCATATTCAAATGACATGAAATTCATGAGATTTATCCCTGAAAATATTCATTTTTATTGAATAATGTTCTAAAGCATGAAAAGGACTAATGTATGGTTTTAGATTTCCCTGAACCGTATATGGTTTTTCGGAATAGGAAACGGTCATTGTTTTGAAAAATAATACATTTTAATGAGAAATGGAATTTATTCAATTGTGAATATTTTTCCATGAATAGTTATATATTTCAAAGAATTCCATTCATATTTTATGAATCGAATTGGCTTTTTGGTTTTACTCAAATGAACCTTATACCATGTTTATGGTCTAAAGTCTTAAATTATGGCATATTTCTTTTCAAAAATTACAAAAATGCCCTTTCCCTTGGAAATGTGATGAAATCCTAAATCCTAGAATTATTCCAATCATTTGGATTTAAATTCTTATATTATGTTGATTTTATTCCTTTTGAACCGGATTACTCATAAATTACATAATTGCCTTTAAGAAATGTATTTAATTGCATAAAAACTATTTTTACTTTATACCCTTAGGAATTTTGGGATTCCTTGGGAATTATTATATAGCGGACTAGGTTGCGTTCTAGTGAAAGTAAGGGCTATGCTCTTTGTACTAGCTTACGTTTGAGATAGACGACCTCTAGTAACTTAGCAAGTTTTGAGGATGGTTTTACTCCAAACAGGGCGATAAAACATTGAAATTAGCCTTCCCTAGCTATTCATTTATTTGCCCAATACTTGCCTATTTTAGCAAATACACTCAAAGGTATATATTGGGTCTTTCACTCATACCAGCAGGGACACTAGTGTGTTCACCCTTGTCACCTCGATGTTGATTAACGTCCACATTAGGAATCCAGGCTTACGGTGGCATGTAAAATACCTAAATTGTGAGGTAGGGACTGCGATCACTTACCATTCTGGCATGATACTATTGAGTGTTAGGCTTCAAGGCCGGGATACTGAGGTCCATCAACAACCAAAATACAGGATATGGTCTAGTATGAATGGGAAAGTTCCAAACACAATAGTACTGTAGCCGACGGAAAAGTTTTGTAGGCTTTGCACGCGGGTGTTCTTCTGATGAGAAAAGTACTTGCATTTTCTTCGAAATTGGGGCTTTAAGTTGAAAACTAATATTTTCCAAACTAAAATTTTGAACCTTTCAACTAAATTTTTTTCAATTCTTTAGTCATAGAGTTATTTTCAGTGGAAAATGTAATTTTTTCTTATGGTTACATTTTCTGAAAGCAAATTCATGAGAAACCTTTATTTCTATTTCTAATGAAAATTTTGCATCTATTTTGTCAAACAGTAGCACACACGAAACTCACTGGGTAATTTTTCACTCATACCTATTTTACTTTATTTTCCTAGGATCAGAAGCCAGAAGTCAATCTTAGAGAGGCTAGTACTCCTTTTGTCAAGTTGAAATCCTTACAACTCTATGTATATTAGTTTTTAGTGTACTTGTAATTCACAATGACACACTTTGAGTTATAGTTATCATTTTGGGATGTATATTAGATTTTTAAGTTTCAATTGTTTTATATTATGTAATGTGTTTATTTATGCGCTTTATTACTTTATTTGTTATAAAGATCCCTTGTCTAGGCAACTAGACGAGGCGACCCCCGACTCTTTTACATATTTCTGTACTATTTTATTTAGGGGTTTTATAGAAATATTGTTCAAGTTCTTGCTAGTACATGATATGCCATAAGATTCACTAATTCCTGTATACAGAAATAGTAACATTCAGATAGATACTGCATGATATTTCTATAGACTCTTCATTGATCATTTGCTGATTGATTGTGCTCATTGCAATAATAGAGCATGCTTCACAAAAACAATATGTCACATGACAAATAGCTTTAACTATGTCATTGACTACAACACCATATCATCAACTAAATATATTTTAATAACTCAGTTGTAGCAGCACATCATTGATTGTCGTTGATTCGATAAATGTTTCGGTCATGTCTGTTAAATCAGAGATTCTATCAATTCAATGCAATACAAATCAAAATTGACTATAGCATTAGCTATCAATAGTGAGCAGAACTTTACTACATATGCAAATAATAGATGCATGAAAACACCACGTTAAGCCAAAGTAACCCAATTGATCACTTTGAAGAACTAGTATAACCAACACTACATTTCAAAATTTTCATGAAAATGTCATGTTTAAGAATTCATAAAATATAAACAAACGGTCACATGTGAAAATTAAATATAAAATAAAGAACCCAACGAAACTGCATCCACAAAAATAATAATAATAATAATAATAATAATAATAATAATAATAATAATAATAATAATAATAATAATAATAATAATAATAATAACATATCAAAACAACACCTTTTATTGCTCCACAATAAATAAAAAAATATAACCATAACAACATCATCATCAAAATAATATATTAGACTAATGTTAGGAAACATAGCTATGCCATGAGCCCAAATCAAAATAGGATTCCTAATCGTTTCCAAAAGCACTACACCTACATTATTGAACTTTGTCCATGCAATGTTACTGCCTGGCCAATTCCATGATTACTGTACAACGCACTTCCACCACTGCGCTATAAAATATCAACAAAATCAACACTTATAGTTGAGTTCCCAACAAGAACTACTCTTGCTTCGTTATAATACAGCTAGATGGTATTTTTAGAATACCCCTGCATTTTCATTTTGTACTTGGCATTATAATGCTTGAATAACTTCTGATGAGGCATTAATTCATCATGAGATTCAACTATTACAACAACAAATGGGTCATAAAATTTCACAAAAGATTTAATTTTCCATTTAGGTTGTCTAGTATCTAAAAAATTTTCATTCAAAAACATCACACTGATCGAAAATTCCACCTATATATCATGAAACACCCAGGGATGTCCCTCAATCCACATATTAGTAGATACAATAGCATCTCTACCTAATGGTATAGTTGATGGAATAGCCAAGTCAACGTACTTAGAACGATCACAGGTACCAAGCCTCGATATCATTCACATTTGATCAGATCTTTTATCAGGAATAGCATATCGCACAACATATTCTTGCAAATGAACTGATGGAAACACAATAGATTCAGATATAAACATATATATCTCTGGCTTTGTAATAGGGCCTAAATTAGTCATATTTTTTCTAATTATTTGAGGCTATTTTGTAATACATTTTGTTCAATAACTAGTCATATTCCTTCATATTTGAGATTTTACCCTTAGAAAGGTATTTTGTGTATTATTTCAAATTTTAGGGGTAAAATAAGACAAAAACGTCACAAAACAGAATAGAGGCGGCGCCGGCCATAGCAGGGGAACCAGCGCCAGCCATGTGCTGTTTGGCACGCACTTCAAGATGACAAAAAAGCAAGTGAAACAGAGTGGAACAGAACTGAACCGGCACCGGCTAGAAGGCTAGAGGCGGTGCTGGCTACATTCTGCAAGAGTTGCGTGGAAATCAAGGAAAAAATCGGTGAACAATTGGAGAAACAGAACACAACCGGCACCGGTTGTGTGGCTGGAGGCAGCGCCAGCAATGCCCTGATGTTAAGGCGGTGCCTCGATTTTCGTATGTATTTTTTGGACAATCTGCAGAGTTTTAGTATTTTCCTACTTCTAATCAGCCAAAAACCCTACACCAGCGAATTTAGGCACTTCTTAAGCCTATAAATAGAGGGAAAACACAAGGAAAAATTGGGGAATTCATAGATCATAACAAAAAATCACTCAAATCAAAGAAGGAATTCTTCAATTCAAGAAGGATTATGCAAGAAGGTCTACAAAGGAAGAAGAATGAGGCTTGTCTATAAGTGTTTTCTTTTACTTTGTTTTCTTTTTCTTGAACAATGATGTATTAATTGTTTATTATAATTTGACATTATTTTAGGTATTCATGACTTTTAGAGTTACTTTGATCTTTTGATTAATTGATTGTTATTCTTGGTATTTAATTACTTATGCTAATTACGAGATTAGTTTGTCGTTTCTTTCCATTAACTTGCTTGAAAAAAGGGTTGTGGTGGTTTCAATTCATTAGTTTCACTTTTTTTGTCTCTTAACTTGCTTGAAAAAGTGGTTAATTGCTAAGAACAAGGTAATTAAATGTTAATTGATGTCTGCCAGAATATGGATTCATTGGTTAATTTCATATTTTAAGTTTGTTAGAATATGGAGATTTAATTAAGGATTGTGTTTAATACATCTTTCGGGTGAATTAGTTGAGACAAAATATGTGATGCTAATTTGTCTAAAGCATAGTGATTTCATGAATTGAAAAAGAAGTGAATTTATCTTAATCCTTCATGATGCCAAGAGAGTAATTAGTTATGATAACGATTGGGTTCTTTAAGGTTATGTTTGTCAAAATAATGATTTGAGTTACATAATTCTCCATCCTTGACATGTACATATTCTTTTATTTTCTTTTATTTTTCTTTTTATTATTTTTCACTTTATTGAGTTGGTTAAACAATGAAAGAAAAGTGATTAATGCATACTTATTCCTTGAGGATCGACACTTGTTTTAAACCCTACACTATGCTTAATGATGAGTACACTTGCTCATATGTGTAATTTGAGGTTAACGTTTTAATTTAAACTTGATTGGGAGTGTACTTATTTTTATATAATTTTTATACCCAAATCTATACGCATCACGTTTTTGGCGCCGTTGTTGGGGAACAATATCTTGAAAGCTTGGATTTCATTGATTTAACCATGTTTATATGTTCATATGTTTATATGTAAATATATAAATATGTATATACGTTCCTTGTATGAGTAAGTGTCCTATTTTGTTGTTTGTAGAATCATATTTTAATTTCACTATATGTTGTAAATATGTAAATAGGTAGATACATGTTCATAATAAGTAACTTGTCTTTATATATTTGTTTTTATTGTATTTTTAGTTATTTAATTTTTACTAACCTACTGTTAATGTGGAATATGTGTTATAATGGTATTTTTAATTTGTTAATTTTTACGTCTATAATTTTGAGTCAATACTAACTCTTCTTATTTTCAGGTTTGGACTTTTGCTAACACGATATTTTAGATGGACTGGAGTTATTTTATTTTATTATTTATTTCTTTATTTACAATTTTTAATCTTAGTTTAACATTTAATTTATGAATTCGTTGTCATGCATTCAATTAGGATAGTTTTTAGTTATAAAAAAAAAAGCATTGGTGTATTGGTAAAATTACAAGCTCACATTGATGTTTTTAGTGAGACGTCATTAGAAGCATTAGTAAAATCTTTTGTTGCTAATACAAATTCATCTGTTCAGGGGTATGACAAAGCTTCCCAATGATTGTGTGATCAAAGGAAACAATTAGTTAAGATTGTTGAGAAGACTCATGAGTTCATGCTGCCCATATACTTGAACCAGAGAATCTCCAAGAAGAGGAGAGATGCTATGAGGGACAATTATCCAATGTGGGAATAGAGGTATTCAGTTCTTCTCTATGTGCTAATAATCCTAATCTCTCTTTGTCACATGATTTCTTAGATTCCTCTCTTTTCTTGGAGAATATGGGTCCAAATAATGATGTGTTGACTTTATCATACCTCAAGGAGTTGGATCTTTCAACAATATATCGTAAAAAGTCCTTGGAGGATGGTGGTAATTTCTACCCTTCATTCCATTCAATATATGGGAGGTAACTTAGTTGTTGTAGATGTGTCAAAAAGTAAGGATTTCTTGATCCCATCTTTAAAAACTCAATTGCTAAGTTCTAAGGAGAATTTCAATTATAACAATTCTTTTGAAGGGTTAAAAGGTGATTCCAAGTTTGATGCATTCTTTAGAAATTATGTGCAGTTATATGTTGACAAAAATATTTGTGTGTCTAAAGGAGTGTTAGAAAAAGAGGTTTATGTGTTATGCTTTAGTAAAAAAAAAAAAAAATTTTATAAACCTTCTATTTTTCAAAAACCTCTCTTCTCTTTCTACATTCATCATGCCTATTTTCTCTTTTGAGCTTTAATTTCTTTTACAAATGTTTCATGAGGAAGCATGAAGAATGGAAAGAGTGTGTGTATTTGGTTTGTGTTCAGTTTTGTTAAGTGTCTTTTCCCACCCCGAATAAGGAAAATATTGTCCATCTTAAGTATGGGGGAGTGAGTCGTGTCATTATTTATTTTTTTTTTTTTAGGATTTTTAGTTTGCTTTCTTTTAGTTAGGTTTGCTTTATTTTGCCTTTATTTCCTATATGCTTTTATTTATGTTTTGTTCTGCAGGTAGGAATAAATACTTCTTGGACAAGCCTTTCTCTCTATTCCATGGTTTAATATTTATTGGAGCTTTATTACACTTGGGAAGTATTATTTAAACTTTCTAACCCCTTATTATTTTTAGTCCCTTTGGAGATACTTTCTTGTGTTTATATTTTTGCCAATGAGGACATTGTTCAACTTAAGTGTGGGGGAGTGGTTTGGTGATATACTTTGTTCAAGTTTTTATCAATTATCTTGGTGTTTTCTTAGTATTGAGCTACTTTGAAATATTTTGAAATTGAGAAATAATTTTATTTTGAGCACAAAGTATGGAAGTATTTTCTTTCTTATCTTTTCCCTTTTTATTTTTGGTCCCATGGCGATATTTCCTTGTTCTATTTGTTTGGCCATTGAGGACAATGTCCAGTTTAAGTGTGGGGGAGTGGTTAGATTGAGAATTCTTCTTCATTCTTCTTGCTATGTTCCATCCTTTTGAAATATCCTTGATTGCAAAATTTTCAACAATTTTTTCAGATTTTTGGTTAACTTTCAAAATGTATTTTTAATGTATGTCTTTGTGATAGATCATAGAGCATATGTTCTATATCATTTGTGACTTATGCATGACTTGTTGCACGCACTTGGACTAAGTAGTTCTTGATCATATGCTTTACATTGTTCTTAAACCTATTTTTCGACTAAAATTCATTGAGCATTCTAGAACTTACTTAAACACCTCTCAGGCGAAATAAGAAAGACATTCATGATTTAACTTAGGGATGACGGTAATAGGCCTTCTTTGGATAGTTTGAGCTTTTCAAGCCTACCTATTTGACATTATCCCTATTGCCTATTTTGAGCCTAAATTGTTAAAACCCATTATCATACTTTGTCCATTACTTTGTCCTGAGAGTTTGAATAATTCTTCTAAATCTTTAATTGCTCTTCATGGATAAAAGTACATGTAGGAGAATATTGAGGGAGAATACTTGTGGAAATATCATGACTTGTTACTTTCAGTCATGCATCAATAGTTATGTTGAGTTGGGAAAGGAGAAAAGAAAGAGAAGAAAAAGAAAAGAAAGATTGAGAAAACAAAAAGCTGCAAGAAAAGATGGAAAGAGGAAAACTGAGAAAAAAACAACAGCAGCATTTGAAAAAGAAGAGGAAAAAGAAAGAAAATTTGAAAGAGAAAGAAAAGAAAGATCACAAGAAGAATGGTGGTTGAGCTGTAGGTATTTCTGAACAACTTAAGTTCACATCAAGTTCTTGGCACCATTGCTGAAAATTTAAATGATCTTGTGAAGAAATTATTCATGAGTTGAGGATGATTGATGAAAATGCAAGATTTGCTTGAACTATATTGTAATTACTAAACAAGGTTATGGGTTTGATTTGGTTTTGGGATAGGAGAGCAAGAGAAGTTTGAATTTTTTTTTTTTTTATACATTTTGTTTATCCTTTTCTTGCAAACTCTCAGCTTCTTTGATATTTGATTCTCCTATATCCTTCGTTTGACAAGCTATATTACAAGCCCTTTAGCCTTACATTACAAGCTTGAAAGTCCTACTTGACCTAAGTAGAATCATGGTATGTCTCGGATTAGTAGAAAGAGTGTATGAAAAGTGAGCTTATGGAAATTGCAGGTAGACCTGGATTTCGACAATATGAGCACTATTAAGTATATAGATAGACTTTCTGTTAGGAGATTGTTAATTTTGGAAGCACATGTATAATTTCTAGTACAAATAAAGGTCTCAAATTTTGTGTGCCCCACTCTGATTTTGAATCTGATTCTCCAACTGTGGGAAAATACAGTGGCTACAAGCGACCTCATACTTTTATACGTTAGAGTTGTGTCCAAAAATTTAGAGGTTTTAGATAAAAATTTTTGCGAGAGCTCATCTTTCATTTTTTAATTTTACTAGGTAGGATGCTTGAGAGTTACCCAGGATCAGTAATTTTTTATAATAATTTATTAATTTTATTAACTTTGTATTCAGTTTGATTTTTCTATTTTGCATTTAGGTTCTAAAGGGAGAAAATCAAAATAATTTGTTATTTATCTGTACTTTTAATTATATTATATATATATATATATATATATATAATAACATATAATTTTAAAATTTTTACGTTAATCAATATTTTTTTTATTTTAAATATTCGTAACAATATATTTTTTATACTAATTATTTTTTATTTAAGTTAACTGTTTTGAACTTCGCCTTTTTTGTTCCTTTGGAAACAATATAAATGGCTTTGTTCATTTTCCATGAATTCATTGAATTTAGATGATTTCAAAGAATGTGAAAATTTGTTCCTTCATAAATTATGCTACAATATATTTTTCACAATACTAAATTTATCTAAATATGTATACTGTATCATATTCATATTCAGCTTGATATGATTTTTTTTCAATAATGTTAATTTTATTAAATATTTACTTTGTGTTTTTTTTAGGGCTTTTATAAACAGTGCTTAAGTTTCTTTTTTTGTTTTTGTTTTTATGGAATTATATTTTTTAATGTCCATGTATTTGAAATTCCTTTTTTTAAAAAAAAAATTGCCACAAAATGTTTCATTAATCAAATTTAATAAAATTTTTTGAAGTTCGCCCGATTGCTTGGATGACAAATAATTTGCAATTCTAGTAGAGTCAAATACAGGAATCATTTCATTAGAATAACGACATCATCAGTAATTCAGTCTTGAAAGCAATTGTTCATGTTCCGCCACAAAAGAGGTGTATGAGAAAAGTATTGACAAACATTGTCTATTGAAATCATACATTAAGAAAGCTATAGGATATCTAGTTACCATTCCACTAAAGGTTAAAAGAGTCATAGTATTACGGACAAATTGTTCAAATGCTCTATATAGCATTATCCAACATTGTTATTCATCAATCTTTGTTGTTGAAACTTTTTCCACTTGATTGAACAGAAGGCTTCATCCTCTTCGTGAACATATAAAAGCCCAAGCAAAATTCTAAACCATCCAAAAGATGCAAAATGTGCAATGTTCCTATTTTCTATGTGATACAGAATCCCATTTCCTTATTAAAACATTAGCAGGGGTGAAGTAAACCAATTACAGCAGGAGGGGACAATACTTTAGAAGTCAAAATCAAAAGTGCCACCTACCATGAAACAATTTAGAAGTAGATGATGCAGCCATTTGGAAATGAGATCACTGTAAGCACCAAATGCAAAAGGACCAAGTACTCCAATTCAGTGTCATTTATCAACTTTTTGGATTATATTGTTTATCTACACTCATATTATCAAAGAGTACTTATAGATTGACTGGACACAAGTTTCCTCGGTAAACCACCACTCTTTTACCAGACCCCTAATCTGGGAAAGCTCATGAGCATCCAAGAAAAGATAGAACCACATAAGAAACAATATCCTATCACACTCAATACGTACACAAATAGAAGGACATACATGCTATTACATCTCCAATGGCATTTGGCATTTAAACAATGCTATTTTTGTTCCTACATGTTCAAATTGATGAATGATTCAAGGGATTGTCAAGTTGATGTGAGTGGCATAGAGAGAAGTGAAAACCCAGAGGCTGTAGCTCACTGTTTCATTTCTGAAGGAAAGGGATAAAGGGAGTTTAGGGCATAGGGCAAACTCTTTGGAGTTCATTCTTATTGTTATTGTTGAATCTGTTAACTATGGAACACAAATTCAACTTTTAATATTGTAATATTTTGTCCTCCAAAAGCATGAAGTTATAAAAAAAAATTGCTAATATAATTGCAAGCACATTTTTAGGGCATTCATTGATTATGCTATTGTATGAAGATCACAAAGTTCACCATTCCAACTGTATGAGAACAAAATAATAACAGAGACGTAAGATACCCATACTAAATAATTTTTGCATACCCCTATGTTAGTTCACAGATTTCGTACATACCATGCAGCAAGTATGAAGAATTGTTGCATCAACCATAGCATCTGATAGGGTCATTGCAGTAGATTGCTTCAAGCCTCTACCTCCACCCTTCTCCAAGTATTGCTAGTGATACTCCTCTGCTCTATAGAATGTCTTTGTGGGAAGAATTTCTGTGACAGTCGTCTAATCCTTGAACTCTTTTTGCTTTTGCTCCAGTGATTCTTGCGCTAATTAAGCCTGGCTCTCATTGTAGTAATATATGCCTGAATGGTACTCAGTGCCAACAGCACCACCCTAACACATGAACATCATTAAATAAAACAGCTGAAGTGCTCCATCTCAATGAACAAACATAAAGCATCTAAAAGCAGCCACAAAGCTTGCCCATACTTAAAAAATGATCAAATAATAAAAGCAAAGTTAAAAGTTGTTCTATTAATGAGAAAAATAATTATAAACAACCTGAAATTAAATTTTATCCTTGTGAAGAAACCATCATGAAGGAACATGGAGAAGAAGAAATCATATTCAGTAATTGCTCAATCAACTTTCCTAGGAATGAGAGTTGCTTAAAGGGAAATTTCATTTCTTAGTGATTGTCATCTTAACTGTACTTTTGCATTTAACTTCCATCCATCTCTACAAATATCATATAGTAAATCCTCATTTACCTTAGAATGCACTTGAACAAAAGAAATAATTAATGTGTCGACATACAAGTAGCAAAGAGCTGTAGTTGCAAGTTTATGTCAACTATAACGACATAATCATACCGTTAGCTTGATCCATTGTTCGATACATATAACACCATATGGGTTGACCATCTAGTACAAAAGTGAAAAAGAAAAACACTCATGCACAATGCCCAACCTAGCTCAATTTTAGAAAATAAGCTAAAGGGATAAACAATATACTTGGTTTCAAGAATTCATTCTGTACAACCAGCACAATGCAGAAACTGCAATTCTAGACAAAGATACTACTCTTATTTGATAAAAAGGTCACCATTTTTTTAATCAATAGTCATAAATTGTTTTTGCTGGTATAATAGCTTCTTTTTTTTCCATACCCTGTAAGTGCCTCTTGCTTCTTTTTTTCTTTGATGGGTGTCTTTGTTTGAATAATGTTTCCCATTTCTTTTTTCTCTTCTTCAACCTCTGAATGTTCTTCAATTTCCCGAAAAGTCTGCAAAAGGTATATATGTTTCATCATTTCATTTCCATTACTGCATGTTGACATTTCATATACATATACATATACATGCCCATTTACATATGTAAGATCTATATATGTAAGCTCTATCTTATTGGAACTAAATATTATATAGTTGTCAAACTATATAATACCTATGCCGGATTGAATAAAATTTGACACTTATTGCTGAACTGATGAAATGTAGCTACATCCTTTGCTCTGATTAGCGGTGGTGTTAAAGTCAGCAAATTATTATTATTATTATAAAAATTTTGTATTGTCAGTAGTAGGAAGTACAAAGCCTTCTCATTTTAACCATCTTTCACCAATTGAGCAGTGAAAATGCATGAATCAGTAATGAATTCTGGATTGCATGTAAGAATGATCTTTCAACCGGCGCATAGTCAAGCACATTTATGGACATTTACCCACTACACTGGTACTTGCAGTTGGCATATTTACTGTCATATTACATAATAATTATAAATAATGAGAAAAATAATACTTGCATTATTTGCTATCATATTACAACATGAAAGATAAAAGTTTGCTGCTTGCATTTTGATCAATATTCAGTATGTCTTTAAGATGAATTTTCTTACTCAGATATTTCATAGCCATGAGTCCTACCCCCAGGCATACATAATATATATTGCCTTACATACCTTGCTTACCTTGTGAAAATTGCCATCTGTAAATGAATGACACATTAAGAGGGTTAAAGGTCAAGAATAGCAAGAATGGCATTACCATTGTAGCAGTACATTTCTCAAAGAACACAAACACATAAAAAATATATCAAATACTGAAATGAAAAAAATTGAAACAAAATCATACATATACCAGTTTATAAATTTAAACAAATTTATCATTCTTTTTAAAATTTTACTGATTAGTGGGTCAATATCCTTTTACGATAACACTATATAGCTAGATCTCTCAAACACCACCCAAGCAGCCAATGTTACCACTAACACTCAAAATGAAAATATTGTACAGTAACAATCTAAATACAAAATTCATCTAATTTCCTAGATTTCCCAATAGATTCACATTTTGGCACTGCAGCTTCACCATCATATGTTTAGCATACCAAATATGAAATTGCTTTAAATAGAAAATCATGACAAAAAGAAGCCATAACAACGATAACATTGATGAAGATGAACATAATATGCATACTCCCCTAGATCAATAGTAACGAACAGAATTAGCTAAGGCATGCGAGGTACTGAGCAAACAATATGAATGACAATATATATATATATATATATATATATATATATATATATATATATATAGGCTTTATCCTCAACCTGTGGATGTATGAAGCCTCTTATTCTTTTTCTTGCGACTCATTTGCACAAATTATTCGGAGGCCTTAAACATGGATTTGCTTTTTCTTCTTCTTACATTGGTAACCTGGAAGAAGAAATTCCAAAACCATGAAATGTACCCAACATCATCAGCAAAAACAATAGACAAAAAATCAAATAGAAAAACAAAAACCTGAACAAAAATAGGATAAAAAATTCAAAACCAAAACGGCTGAAATTTGCAACACTAGCAAATTTGATAAAGAGAGTGGTTGCCCCTCTTTTCTCTGCCAATGATTTCTTCAGTCTCTGCCCAATTCAAAACCAACCACCTTTGATCTTTTTAATCCATGGATATTTGCCTACTAGATATAGCCGAAAACCAAGTACTTTCTTGATCTACTGGTCTGTATGATGTACTGCTAGAAGAAAAGATTGAATCTTTTACTGCATATTCGTCTTCTATCTACCTTCCTTAATCTTGTTTTGGTTCTCCCTAAAACGCACCCAAAAAAAAAAAAAAAAAGGGCTATGATGTTGATGAGGGGGTTCTCTGAGTGATTTTTGGGCAATGAGAGGTAATAGCCGCCGCATCTTGGCTGGGCAACCCCGGATGGCAAAAATGGGGGAAGCCCCTAATCTGTAACTGGTGTTGCAGGCATGGCAGATTCATTTTCTCAATCACTACTCTGCTTTGTCCTTTTTAGGGTTCAGATTTTATTTATTTAGAGTGGAAAATTCTTCAAGGCTAAGAAAAGAAAAGGAGTGTACGGAGATGAAGACTTCGTTGAGGAATAAGCAGTTATTGAAGGATTATAGTCATTAAATCTAGACGACAAATCAAAGAGACAAAACGGGAATAGAGGAGGAGATCGAAAAGGCGAGGAAGAGAATCAAGAAATGATGAATTGTCTTCTGCAATGAAGTAGAGCCAAAGCTGGGTGGAGATTCCACGTGTCATATTCTCTATTAATTTCAAATAACAAATGACAACACCTAAGACTTCCCTTTTAACTTTTATATATGTAATATAAATTTTTCTAACTTTTTTTAGTATGTAAAATCACCTTAGTTTTATAATTTAAAATTTTCAATAGTTCACTTTGATAAATAATAACTAATTTACATGAAGTGTAAAATATTCTCAAGTCGTAAAGAAAATTGAAATATCAAATCAAAGTCTACATTCAAGACTTACGAATTCATAGATTTATAAATATAAGCACGAATTAGGTAAAAGAGAAAAAAAGGATGATAGGATGGAATTATAAAAGTTAAAACTAAGGAATTTGTAAAAGAAAATTGATGAAATAAGTATTTCTAAAGGTTTTTTCAAGTCTTTCCCATTCTTCAAGAATAGTCAGTAAAAAAAAAAAAAACTGAGAATTTTTTATAATGCGAATCTCGAGCATGTTTTGTTAAAAGGGGAAAAAAATAATATAACATTTTCTGCGGCCTTCTACGGGGCTTAAGGCTCCCGCTCCTCCCTTAAGTGCATTAATATGGTAACACATTTATTGTTGCAACTGCTGCAAACATTTCACTACACCAATTGACTTCAAAAATCTTCCTCAAGGGTCCAGATAATCATGGCAGCCACACATGTCTATCCATCACGAAGCATATTGACATTACAAAAAACCTAGACAGAGCTTCTTGTGCTAGCTAAAGAACATTTGGAAAAAGACCGGAGTACTATCCTCAATTACCCCTTGTGCTCAAGAACATTTTTGCTGTCAAACCACAAGCCAGAGCTTCTTTTGGTATCTTCTTCACACGGCGAACGCCTTCAGCGAAAACAACACCCATGCCCATATGCAAATGGGGTTCTATATGACAGTGGAGTGCCCAAACCCCTGGATTATCTGCTACAAATCTCAAAGCAGTCCAACCATATGGGAAAATCACAGCTGTATTTCTCAACGGCGGATTCTTTACATTAAACATTTTCTCATCTTCCTTGGTGAATTTTCCTTCTCCGTATCCCAGAATCCAAAAATTATGCCCATGCAAATGCCAGGGATGAATCTCACTCACATTTGCTGCTAATGCATTTGCATTTTGCAGTATCACATCAACAGTTGCGTTGAAGCTCAGTGTATAGACTCCACTTCCGTAGGTTGAGTTCTGGTTTTGTGCTGGGTTCATCACATCATACTCAACAGGGAAATTTTCAGGTGGGCGCTTGAGATCATATGCATTCTTTAAACCATATTTGATGGAACCCAAGTACGGAGTTGTAGGGAGGGTTAATGAAACATTATTGATGGACCACTTTATGAATCCGTCAATGTGATTTTGTGTGTTGAGCAGAATAATTTGACGATGATAATTCGAAGGAGGTTTGGGAGAGCCCAATAGGGCAAGAATTTTGTTGGAGAAAGCCTTACCATGGGCATAATCATTCCATTCTGGAGCCACAGGTGGTGATGAGGTTGGTAACCTTGAAGCAGAGTTTGGAGAGTAGTTTAAGATGGCTAGGCCTTGAGGAGTTTTGGGCTCTCTTCCTCTCACACTTACTGAAACCCAGTAATTCTTGGAGTGGTCTTGATCAGTTGTGAATAGTACTGAATAGCTTTCACCAGAGTATATGTCCATATCTTCAACAGAAAATGGTTGGACATAGTTTCCATCTGCTTCAACGATCACCATCTTGTGATTCTGCGGATGAAAAAAATAATTAATTAGTTCTTGTTCTTTTCATTTGTATCAAACATTTTCTCTTAGTTGTTGATTTCATTGTAATGAAAGTTTCTGTTGATCAGACTGAAGGTCCATTCTGCCAAATATGCGGGTCTTTGTGATCTTTACCAAATGTATGTGAACTCCTTTTTTCACAAGCGTGCAAGAACATAATATGAAGCAACTGCGACAACTCAGATTGATATGTCTCTTGAGTTTTGTAATTCTAAAAAGATCACCATACTCTAGACACTTCAAATTCTTCCACATTCTATACAATTAGTTCAAAGGGCTGCCCTATAAAGTAAACTTGACATGTATAAGTGTTGATTTTATAGCCACGTCGCCAGTCCTATGTTATGGTGTTTTCTTATAGGCAAGGTTGACTACTGTTCCATTATTTGTCGGAGAAAACACATATATTTTCTACAATATTTGTTCTGAAAAACAATTTTAGAATCCCTTTTCTAGTCATGAAAAATTTTTGCATCTACTGTCGGAAATGTGTTTTTGTTTTGAAAAATAGATTTGGTCATTTTCTTGGACCTTTTCTATCTGCGTTCTAAAAAGCATGGTTCTATTAATTTCTTCTCATTTCCAGCACATTTCCATTTTTTTTAACATTAATATACAAAATGCAAATGCTAGAGAAATACGTTTTGCAAATTGTCGATCATTTTCAACACAGAAAATGAAATTGAAATTCTAACAGGAGAATCTCGTGCAAATATTATTTGCATTTAACATGAAAATCAGGTTGGTTCAAAATGAGATGAACTAAGACCATTTGTTTTCTCCTAGAGGTAATGGCTTCCACTTTTAAAGAGACTCACTGACTTTATGAGGAAAGGAATTGTCCAAATTATCAAAGATTTTTGAAGGTCTACTTTTGTTTTTTGTATTTCTAGGGTAAATTCAACTCATTTTTCTTGGGTATTTCCTTAACTTGTATAATTGTTTCTCCTTTTTTTAAGCATGAAAAAGTTAAAAATTGAATCGTCATAATGTAACCCTAGATATTCATTTTGAAAAATAGTTTTTCTTCTGTCATTTTTTTTTTTTTTGGGGCAGAAGCTTATCACAAGTTTCCAACTTTGTACAGAAAGAATATTCCTTCTCAACCTATGCCGATGTTGACAACAGCCAAAAGAATATTTATCTTGATAGATAATAAAACTCAAGAAAAGCAAAAGGAAAGTCTTTCTTGTTCCAAAAAGCTCATAAAAAATATGCCTAAGTGACTTGCTAGAGATGCCCTTATCAATGCAACCAATATCACGCTCTACAAATATTTATTATTAACGTGGAAGAATTTAGTAATGGTGACAAGTGAACAATACTTTGGCAACAAGTAATTTGATTAAAAAAAAAAAAGAAGTAAATTTTAATAAGAAAACAGTATATATGTTTGTGGAAAATTTAGTACTTTAATGTTGTACTTTTAAAACTTATATGGTTTCTTTGATTAACTTTTTTTAATCAAATGAATTATTATTGTTATTAGATTTATGGAGTTATTATTTTTGTTACTTCTTTACTAAAAGATACAACTTTTATCAAATTAGTAACAATCAAATTGGTAAAAACCACTATTTTGTTAAATATTTATTCAGCAACCGTTGCAATTTTCGCGAGAGATGGTAAAAAGTGGGGGACTGCCTATACAGATAACTTACCAAACAAAGTTATTTTTGTAACTGGAGTTCATTCTTATGTGTTGTGTCATTTTCGTTATAATTATGCATTCAAAATAGTGGGAATAGTATGCTCAACTATTGCACTGAAAGAAAGAATCATTTGCATTGAAATTAGAAAGCATTAGTGAGAATAGTATGCTCTACCCCAATCGCCAAGTTGAGGGAAGCAAGTGCAGTGGTGCTGGCCACTCTTAGCCTGTAGGTCTTGTTTGGTTGCACATGGAGAATCTGTGGTGCCCACTGTTCATTTCCCCTTATCTGGCAAGGACTAGTTGATGAATTCCTGAAATTGGCTGCAAAGGAACAATTGTACTGTCCTCTCCCATTGATCAACAGGGTCTAAAAGCATCCCAAGAAAAGGAAATTAGATATGTCTGTAAATCAGAAGAAACCTGAAATATGGGTGCTTGGTCTCCAAATTCAAATATAAGTAAAAATATTAGTGTAATGAGTGATAATTAACCACTTAATATTCCTTCCGTCTCATAATATAAATCGTTAAAGATTACTTTTGTTATCTCAAATTATAAGTCGTTCAAAACTTTTCAAAGAGGTTTTAAAATTATTTTTATATTTTTATCCTTATTTATTATTTTTTTCCCCTCTTTCTCTCTCCTCTCTTTTTTTTGTTTCCAAAACATTTAAATAAAAGTATTTTAAGAAGAAAAAATATAAAGTCATTTTATTTTTAAAAATCTTAATATATGTAAAATTAAGTCAAATAATTTATATTATAGGACGGAAGAAGTAATAAATAGTTAGAATAACATGGGATGGTGCCATTAATAAACTACTAATTATTCTCCAACAAAGTGGCCACTAATTACTTGTTCATCAAATATTTCAAACCCAGAAACTTTAACCTTTTCTAACAAAATGGCCTTTCAAAACCGACAACCTTTTTCTAACAGAAAGGCCACTAATTACTTCATCTCACCAAGCAACTTTTGGCTTTTTGTGACCTATGGCATTTTGATCAGATTGTTGAACGCGTTTTACCTCTGTAGAAGAAAATTAGATTTCAGCTTCTGGATTTTAATTACCCTCTCTTTTTTAGATTCATGGCTATCAAATCGGTAACCTATCTCAGTCGTACGAGAAAAAGGATGCCAAACGCGAGTTAGAAAGTAGAAATTTGAATGGCTTTTAGCACATCTTTTTACTCGGCTCCTCAGCGGGTCTCCCCAGAAGGTACTTTTCACCTTTTGAGATACTTTGACAGGTGTGGATTACTGCTGATTGAATTATTGGTGTTCCTAGATTCTTAAACGCGTTGCCAAACCGATGGGCTAGAGAAGGAGGACTGATATAAAACTATATGATATGGTTTTCACCAAATCCACCAAGTCTTTTCGACTTATCTTAGATACAACATGACTACGAATAAAAGGACACAAAAATAAAGCAGTGGTGATTAGGTGGTGATGCTTTCTTGTTCCATTACAAGAGAGCAACTTAAATTATGAATAATATTTTTTTTATTTATATTTATTTATTATAATTAATTATTTTATATAATTTAAAAAATTAATTAATTTTTTAAATTTATATAACTTTATTTATATATTTTAAAAATATTTTAAATTTAATATTTTCTATAACTATTTTCTTATTTTGTTTACTCAACTTTTTCTCTAAAATTATTACATTTTTATTTTTTAAAATTATTTATTACAAAGATATAATAATAAAATTAACACTAATAATATTTAATTTTTTTAATATAACAAATAAAAATAAATACCAAAACTTCATATATTTCTCTTATGCTTGAGTGTCCAAGTCAATCGATTTTGAAAACAAAGTAAACTATAATATATAAAAAATGACGTAGCCAAAGATTTGCAAAAAACGAAGGAAAAATAAAATAGAAAAATGACGGTTGAAGTTGACAGTATTTTTTTCCCCTTTACCTGAGGCTCACCAATCCAACGAAATGGCTTGGAAGAGAGATCAACCTCTTGCTCATGCGAACCCTTGTGCCACCAGTCGCTTAACAGCAGATTAAACTCTCCATCATAGTGGAAAGGTTCTTTCTGACCCTTTGCAACATCTACGATCAAGGAACCATATAGCCCGGCTGATCGCTGCATCCCATAGTGTCCATGGTAGAAAAATGTTCCCGCCTACACCAAACAACCTTGTGTTTCACACGGTTTTTTTTTTTTTTGAAGCTTACGTAGCAACTAATAAATTGTCAAACCATTGTACTTTGCTAAGCGCAGTTTAGAAAATAAACGTCAAAGTTGTGGCCTGCTTAGGAAGGTCACTATAAATTAGTGCCGATGCAAGCAAGTTGCACGCAAAAATCAAAATCTTCTTTTACATGGAGTAAGAGATTTGAATATACTCCATATGTCTAAGAACGAATAATATTCATATAATTTGCGACGTATTAATATTAAGAAATTATACAAAACAGATTTTACAAAAATCACGACCGTCCACCAAAAAGTATTTTGTTTTAAATTTTTTTGAAATGTTATTTTTTTAAAAATAAATAACTTTTACATATAAGGAAATTTAAGAGTTCTAAACCTGGAGAAGGTCCTTTCAACTAGACTTAGAAAAATATATATGTTCGTCCTTGTGCATGCTTTGTTGTATGCTGTTTCTTTTGTTTGCTGTGTGTGTGTGAGAGAGAGAGAGAGAGAGAGAGAGAGAGAGAGAGAGAGAGAGTTTCCTCTTATTCATAAGCCTTACCTTCCCAACTTTGAACCTGTAAACAAAGGCTTCTCCAGGGTTAATTGGACACTGTGAGATGGAACAAGTCCCATCTGCCCATGGCGTTCCAAACTGAAACCAAAGAGAATCAACAAGTCAGAGAAAAGCTGCAGTTTGAATACGAATTTCTAGTATTCATGTTCAGCACCAAAATAAGGTCCAAATATTCTTCCGAGAGAGTGGTTGGAACCTGTCTGATGCCATGCCAGTGAATAACAACACCTTCAGTATGGAGCTTATTTGTAAGCTCAATATGTAAAGTGTCTCCGGCTTCAGCCCTGATCGTTGGACCTGGAAATTGGCCGTTGATGCCCATAACTACATTCTCTACACCATCTGGAGACCAGTGCATATATTCTACAGTCCATTTGAAATGCCTAGTCTTTGCAGCCAAAGCCGAGTGGACAAAAGCCAAGAAAAAACACCAACAGAGAAAACTGGAAGTAGCCTTTAAGCATGGATTGGACATGGCATCCATGCCTTATCTGGGAGGTTCACAGATTAACAAGAAGAATTATATGTCAATCACAAAGCGTAAGAGTAAAAATTTACATAAAAACAAAGGATATATGGCACTGTTACGAGGCTCGAAGAGTGTCTATATATAGCTATTGAAAGTTTCAACAGCCATCATGGCTTCAAAATACCATTTTGAATTTTGCAATTCACGCGGAAAGTAGAAGTACTAGATTTATCTATTAGGTAGTGGATATCAGTGTTTGAGGGCATATATTCCTTTGTACACCAAGAGTGTGAATGGGTCTTGGCTGTATTTTGGGGGAGCTTCCATGTTCTTTCCGACCAATACATCATTCCAAAAGCTCCATGGACTATACTCGTCTTTTTTTCTTTTTTTTCCCTTTCCTTTTCTTTTGGTGGCAGGGCTACGAAAAGAATCTTGGTTATTTGAGTGATTTGGTGCTGTTGGGAGTCCCGGCCGCCGTATATAAAGGGATGATTAAGGTTGGATGACAAGGCCTTAAAACTTTTACACTATCTTTGGTGTATGAATGTGGACGAGGAGGGGAAGTTGGACGAGAAAATGCATTATTTTCATCTTATTTGATTGGCATGAAAAAAAAATAAATTTGTATTTTTTCTTAAATAATTTACCTTTTAATCTATCTTATTTTTAATAGGTTGAAGATCTAATCTCTTTCTAATTTTCTTCGTTGGTTGAAAATCTAATCTTTTTTTAATTTTCTTCCTAATAAATGCAATAAATTATATATTTATATCTAAATTTATATCTCCTCCTTCTGCATTTCCTCTTCTCGCCCTAACAAAAAATAATGTTAGTACTAAGGGAGAAAATGAAAACTCTTAACTAACTAATTAATTATATGGCTAAAGGTTATTTGATGAAAATACAAAAGCTCATATTTAGATTTTCTTAATGGTCACGGAACGTTTCATTTTATTTTAAATTGTCAGATTTTGACAATAAAGAAAGGTATATTGACGAAACTTCAGATATATGGCAAACTAATGGACACTTTGTTTTCTGTGCCTCTCTCTCTCTCTCTTTACTACCTAGACTAGGGGTGGCAATCATATCGTGTTCAAATTAACGGGTCATGTTAACTTGAGATAATTACACTCGTCGGGCTAACTCAAACACGATCCGATTAATAAACGTATCATGTCTAGTCAACCCGTATATTTTCGTGTCGTATTCATATTATAAAACAGATTGACACAATATGACACGATTAGATTCAAAAATTAAATAAATAATTACTAAATTCATCAACCCGAATACCTACTAAACCTGCCAATTTATGCACTATTACACAAAAAAATTTTAAAAAATCAAATCAAATCATATAAAATTTTAAAAAATTAATAAAACAGCACATAAAATCATAAATAATCAATAAAACAATAAACAATCCCACTAAATATCTAGAGATCTCAATAAATTCATAAGATTTAATCTTAAAAATCTAAACAAATATAGTTTTACAATAAAATTGGATTGTTCAAGAAATTATTTTCTCTAACTAAAAGTCATTGTAATAATAATATTATTATAGACACTAAATAATAGTTAATTAAGAATGATTCATTTACTATATATTAAGCAAATAGTCACATTAATATTATTTATTTTCCTTGAGAGGTCTCATATAATTAAACAAAATACACACACAAACAATTCAATTAATTCATATAATAAAATTTAATTCAATTAGTTTATATAGTAAAATTTGTAGGGTATTACAAAAAGTATTAAATATAAATATTAAAAAAATTAAACGGATTCACGAATTGAGATGGGTTAAAGCGGATTGAATCCGTTTATGACCTGTACACATTTAAAATTAAACGGATTGACCTATTTCAATTTGAACCTGCAAAATCCAAATCCTAACCTGTTATAACCAAATCGTTTTCGTATCGTGTTAATATATCATGTTTAATATTACTACCACTAACCTGAACTACTACATCTTTACTAACTGGTCTATTACATCCAAATAAGTCGATGTACATTAATTTCTTGTGTTTGTATTTGCACACACATACACACACAGAAAAGCAGGAGCAGTGCCTTTGTAGAATCTAAAAAGTTGCAACCTGCTTCAATTATTAAAAAAATTAAAAAATGAAAGAAAGGAAAAACCACTAATTTTAGCAGTCAAATCACAATAAACCCCACTATATGGATCAGGTCCCGAACACTAACTCAGCATTAGTTGCATATAATATCACTTCTGGAAAACTCCTTTTGGAACTGTGCAAGGCAATAATCTGACTTTTTCACAAACACCAAAAATCATGACTAGCATTACATATGGTTCACCAAACTCTCTGTTCGGTTTAAGTCTGTCTTCTTTTTGGTTGGGGCCAAGATGGGTTTTTTACTTTCCTCTGTTTTTGAATAATAGACTCTTTATTTTTTATCAGCTGCTGCATAGAAGCAGAGAAATAATCCAATCGGAACTCGTTTTGCATATAATGTCATTAGCACCAAATCTTCTGACCAGTTTGTTGGCAGTGTGGCGTTCATGATCACTATTAAATTAGTAACCCATATAAGTTATTCAAATAAAAATATTTGGGTTACTCCAAATTAAAGGATTTTCTCTTATATTTTGATAAATGATAAATATTGATGTGGACTAATATGTGTGATTTATATATGATAGACTTTTTGGATTATGACATGTTTAACTACAATTCTTTAAGTCTTACAAAAAGGATTACTAAATAACTTATAGATAATGAAGTGCAAAAAGGATTATTCAAGTCAAGATTCTACTTAAAGAAGTTGAATACCGAAAACTTTTAAAGAATTATAGATTAAGAAAGTATGATTAAGGTATAGTTTGTATTTTCTAAATCTCTTTACCTTAAATTCAATTTATTTCATATTAAAGCACTCAAAATTATTTCAACAATAAGGCATTTTTTTATCTAGGTTTTTGTCCATAAAGTTGAGTCATTTTTTTTTTTTTTAACAAACCTTTGAATCCAAAGCACCCCTCCAAAGTCAATTTCCAAAGTGCCTAAATTTAAAATTGTTCAAAATATACTTCTTGGCACAAAGTGTTGTTTTGGATGCACATTTCAGACACACAATTTTCAATTCTGTGAGTCCAGAATTCTGCGAAACATGACATCAACAATTAGCCATTACTAGCCGTTGCAATCTTGATTTTTGCCCCTATAAAAGCCATTGAAACTATATTTTCAGCAAGGAATTTGCACTAACACTTTCAAAAACATCCTAAGACACTTGAAAAACAAAAATTCCTCATCTACATTGTACTTCAAAATAAAATCTATTGTTCTAAAGGTAAAAAAGGTAAAGCTGCGTTAGTTGGTGTATATTTGCTCAACCTGTGAGCTAATTATGTATTCTTTCGGTGAGCTGTGTCGTATTAAGGTTAAGGATGTAAAACCCAACTGGGATGAGCCTTGATTGTTGGGTACATAGAGGTTAGGAGTAAAATCAAATATGGTGACTCTCTATTGTAAGATTGGTGTTACTTACTACCATTGATTGGGAAAAAAAATATTTTAGTGGCTGGGTTGAAATCCTTAAGTGCATGCTTAAGATAGTAGATTTAGATCATTTGAGGATCAAACCACTATATATTTTTGGGTCCATTCTCTTGCATTTATTTGGAATTCTATAACTAAAAAATCACTGTCCATCTGATTAGAAAACATAGTATTGCTAGTTGCATTTATTGATTTGATTAAAGATATTTATGTTGAAGAGTGAACTGGTTGATAATTTTCTATCTGTCTCCTTTGACATAGTCTAATTTCCCATCATTTGGTAGAACCTTGAAAGATTTTCGACTACATTTAAATCTAGATAGAAATGCTCCTCTTTTGAAACTTACCCATTTTCAATTTCCTTTTAGATTTTTGAAAGTCTTTGAAAATATGTATTTGTTTGCCATAAATCTTATTCACCCCCCATTTAAGGTTTATCAATTGGTATTAGAGCGTTAGTCTACATAGTTTTTGGCCGAACAACCTTGTAGGAAAGATCCGAATGGCAAGCACTTCGTCTCTATCATACATTGAAGGATCTTCAACAAAATGACCACTATTGTTCAATGGAAGCAACTATACCTTTTGAAAAAATAGAATGAAGATCTATGTGTACTCAATTAACTTTGAGCTATGAAATTTGATTGAAAATGAACCATTTGTTTTGATAAAAAATGTCAAAGGTAGAAAAGTGCCTAAACAGAATGTGATTATGATAGTGAGGATACTTCAAAACTGACCTTGAATTTTCAGGCAATGAATATATTGTGATGTGCTGTTGATGCTTATGAATACAACCGAGTTAGTGGTTGTGATTTAACTTATGAAATGTGAAAAATAAATTGAAGTCACCCATGTGGAGACAAATCAAGTAAATGAATCAAAGTTAGGACTCTTGGTCTATGACTATAAGCTGTTTACCATGAAACCAAATGAGAACATAACTGATATGTTCACTAGATTCAGAAACATTATGAATGGATTAAAGGCATATGGGAAAATCTATTCCCTTGGAGAGCAAAATAGAAAAATACTTGATGTTTTGCCAAAAATTTGGCAGCCTAAGATCTTGGTTGTTTAAGAATCTAAAGACTTGAATATTTTACCAATCGAAGAGCTGATTGGGTCTCTCTTGAGTCATGAAATGAAACTCAAAAGGTTTTAAGAACATGATGATGATGATGATGATGATGATGATGATGATGATGATGATGATGATGATGATGATGATGATGGAGGTAAAAGAGGAATTGCCTTAAAGGGTGATGACAACATCCCTAGCAGTGAACAATCTAAATGTAACTATAGCACTGATTTAGATGCTTAAGGATTAGCCATGGTTGCTAGAAAATTCAGGAAGATGTTTAGAAAAAGTAACTACAAAAGGGGTGAGAATTTTGTCAAAAAGAAGGGACAAACTTCATCATTCAAAGCTCAATGGTATGAGTGTAAAAGCAAGGAACATTTTGTTACTGACTGTCCAATAGCTAAAGAAAGGGAAGTCAAGCAGAACAAAAAGAAAAGAAAGGACATTAAGGTAAAGAAAGAAAAATGGCTAGTCGGTACTTGGGGTCAAGATGGATTCGGAATTGAAGAACATAGTGAATCTGAAGCCACAACAGCCAACATATGCCTCATGACCATGGGAGAAAAGGTAAATCTTATTCTTTCTAATTCTATATTTGAATTACATGATTCTGCTTGTGAAAATTCTAATGGTCCGAGTGATCTTATTATTAACATATTCTATGAACTCAAAAAGCTATCTAGAAGAAACAAGGTAATGAAAATGAAGACTATTTCCTTGTTAAATGACAATGTTAAGCTTTTGAGTGAGAACAAAGCTCTATTTGATTCCATTAATTGTTTAAACATTGAAAATGATGTGATTTCAACCTTTTTACATTGTATGTCACTTGAAAACAAATGTTCATGTGGCAAAGTAATTTCTCTTGAAATTATACTTAGTGATTTTGATGACATGAAAAAGAGAGTTGATGATCTTATCACATGCATTAAAAAGTTCACAAATGGCAAAGACAGTATAAATAGATTGCTTGGAATGCAACATGTAGCTGGAGACAAAAATGGTCTTGGATATAGGCATGCTAACAAAGTTGGAAATCACAAATCTTATTTTGTGAAAGCTAATTCTTCATACTCATGCTTGTTTCACATATTGTGGTAAATATGGACATAGTGCATCTATGTGTCATGTTAGGAAGAAAGTGGAATCCGGTGTGAAAACAGTGCGAAAAATTAAAGAAACCATTACTAACCTCCGTGGACTCAAGAAAGAATAGGTACCAAAAGTCACTCTTCCATCTTATATATAGGTACATTTACCACAAAAGAAGAGCTCTACAAAATATTTTTTGAATAGTAGATGCTCTAGATAGATGATTGGAAATGTAGCACAAATGGAAGACATTTAAGCTACCAGTAATGGATTCGTCACCTTTGGAGACAAGAAAAAGGGAAAATTTCTCGACATAGGTAATATTAGTGAGGGATCCTCCACTATCATTAAGCAAGTATTGTTGATTGATGGATTGAAATACAACTTGCTTAATATTAGCCAATTATGTTACAATTTTGTAAAGTTAAATTTGAAAAAGATTCATGCACTATCATTGATAATTCCAGTAATGAAATAATCTTGGTTGCAAGTCATATTGGTAATGTCTATGTATTATATCTTGATGATCTTATTGCTTATGATATAAAATGCCTTTCTATGAATGATGATGATGGATGCCTTTGGCATAGAAGGCCAGACCATGTATCTGTTGATTTGCCAAATAGATTGTCTTTAAAAGGGCTTATTAAAGGACTACCCAAATTGAAATTTGATAAACACCGATTATGTGATGCTTTCCAATTTGGAAAACAAACTAAAATAACCTTTAAACCAAGGAAGATGATTTCAACATCAAAACCTCTTGAACTTATCCATATGGATTTATTTGAATCTATGAGGACCACTAGCCTTGGTGGTAAGAGATATGCTTGTGTATTAGTAGATATTTTTTTGAGATTCACTTGGACTTTGTTTCTTGCACAAAAGGATGAAGCATTCTCCAAATTTTCAAAGTTGCTCAACCGTGTTCAAAATTCTCTTGGGTGCAAATTAATTTCAATTAGAAATGACAATGGAAGAGAATTTTGGAACCATGTGTTTATAAAATTTTGTGATGAGAGTGGTGTTTTTCATAACTTTTCAGTTGCCAAAACTCCTCAACAAAATAGTGTAGTTGAGAAGAAAAATAGGATTTTGCAAGAAATGGCAAGATCAATGCTTTGTGAAAATTCCCTTCCAAAATATTTCCGAGCGAAAACTGTAAATACAACATGTTATATTGTGAACAAAGTTATGCTAAGGCCTTTTCTTAGAAAAATTGATGCTTCGAAAACAAACAAATGCCATGCATGCAATGAAGAAAACCAGAAAAACACTGGATACGGCGCAACAGAAAGCCAAAAAAATAATATTTTTGTGTGTCTTTGGTTTGTTTGGCTGAGAAGAAGAGTGAACCACTGGAACGGCTTCTTGTCTTGTCGATGGTTCCAGTTGAAAACTAGCAATCTGCCTACTCCTTCGGGGCATGATCGCAAAGCTCTTTGTTTCTCAGAATACTCCACCGCCTATTACTTGTTGGTGAAACAATTTAGGCGAGGAATGACACTTCTTGATCATTTGATATTGATTAGCAAAATCGAGAAGACAAAGAGGAAGAAACGAACAAGGGAGAAGAGAGAAGAAAGGAAAAAACTTTAGAGAGTTTTTTTTCCTTCATGCATCTGTGTGTCTCACTCAATAGAGACCTACGACTTCTTCACAATATCAAATAACCAAAACACCGAGGTTTTGATATTTCAAAACTCCCAGAGGCTATCAACAGAAGAGGTTCAACTAAACCTTAAATCTTCTATTCCGTGAATCAAAATAACCCTTTAGTCTAGGCTATTGAGCCAAAATTAATTTATTATTTTTCTTGGACCTAATGAGTCCAAAATAATAATCATTAATTATTTATTTCTTAAGCCTATTAAAATAACTCAATAAATAATTAATGAGTCCAAATTAACTAAAAAAATTATTTTAGCCTTATTAACTAGTTTAAGTCCAGGCTAATTTTTCTAATTATTCAATCTGGACTTAAGCCCTGAATAATTAATTAATCAATTAAACTAATTAATATACTTTAATTTCTCTCGTTTCTTTATTTTATTCCAGTCCAAAAATAAATTAGATTTCTTGAATAAAATAAAATCCTTTTTATTGTGATCATTTCCTCGACCTAAAATTAATTCAGACTTATGGGCAATTCCGAGGATCAAAAAGACACATTGCCTTGGCTACTAAAATGACCAAAATACCCTTGTTATATAAATAGCTGTATTTTATATTTTAAATATTTTCTAATATCACCATAGAGAAATATTGATCCTAAGGACAATGTTACCTTAGCTATGTCTTCGACCAACAAGTGAAATAACTAAAATACCTCTCTACACACTGCCATGCGTTTAGAGAGGAAAGCGTGTACTAACACCTCTCTAAAAGACATCTACCATTCTTAGACTTCTAATCCAATGATCCACGACTTCTTATAATATTTTTGCTTTCCAAGGGAGCTACCCTAAAGCCAATATCCAAGTCGTGTTTCCCAGGGCCCTAGATAATTAGATTATTCAAACAACCATAAGGGGCAATATAGTGTAGATACTATCTCGTATAAGCCTGTCTTGGCTAACTAGTTACATATACCCAATATATCAGTATATTGGTCCTTCTAAAGAACCTCAACTATAGTATATCAAAGCATACACTTCCAGCTTCGTCAGACTACCAACTCATACTAAACTGTAGAGTACAAATCCATGCTGTAGCATTAGTAGTTTAGGTTTCAATCACATAGTACTTTTAGAAACTACTACTATAGATCCTATTCTACGTATTTGAAATACATTTATGTTATGAAATGATAAGGCTACTCATTGGCTAAAGTAATCCATTGCTTATTTAGAATTCATAACACGATAACCTTACCATGATAAGATTCCCATTCTTATCATCTGGTTAAGAACAGTAGTTTATGTATTAAGTATCCCATAGTCCATACCTTACTGTGAAAGACCTTCATTCACATGAACTATTTACTTAACATAATAGGTCTTTTCTAATGAAAATTGTGCACAAACATAAAGAAAATTTTATAAATAATTTTTGAGAAAAATACTTGTATTAATATAAGTCAAAATTACATTAAAAACCTAGTCTAAAAAGCATACATTCCAACAATCTCTTACATGTACTCTAAGACTAAGTAAGTCCATAGGTGCCCACCTCTATGACGTCTAAGTGTCTTCTAAAGACTCTCTTCGCAAAAGGCTTGGTGAAAAGATCTGCTAAATTTTTCTACGAGATAATTTGTTCTACCATGACTTCCCATCTCTAGATGAAATCCCAGATCAGGTGGTACTTCATCTCTATGTACTTCCCCTTTTTGTAAAGGAACTTCCGGAGCCAAATTGCTTTCTTAGATGCCTTAAAAGCTGCCACATAGTCAGCTTCATGGTTGAGTCAGCAATACAATATTTCTTTATACTCCTCTATAAAATAGTTCCTCTAAATAAGGTGAAGATATATCTACTAATTGATTTTCTCTTATCCTTTTCTGCATAGAAGTCCGAGTTTGTGTATCTTGTAGGAACTAATCCTATAGGAACTAAGTCATCAGCCCTGTAAACTAGCATATAATCTCTCGTACCTTTGAGATACTTGAGAATATGCTTTACAGCCTGCCAATGAATCTCCTTGGGGTTTGACCGATATATGTTAACTAAGCCTATGACAAAGTAGATATGTGGCTAGTACACAACATGGTATACACGAAACTTCCCATAGCTGAAGCATAGGAAATCTTATTCATTCTATCTTTTTCTTTTTGAGACTTCAGACAGTCATTTGAAGAAAAAGACAACCTATGTTGCAAAGGATCAACGCCCCATTGCATGAGTCCATGCTGAACTTGGTCAGCATTTTAACAATGTATGTAGCTTAGGATAGACCAACATTCTCTACTTCCTATTTCTAAGAAGCTTTATTCCAAGAATGTAACTGGCTTCACCTAAGCCCTTCATACTAAATTAACTAGATAGCCAAACCTTTGTAGATGACAGTGTCTCTACATCACTTCAAATGAGTATAATGTCATCCACATGCAGTACAAGAAAAACCACGTTTATGCCTTCCAATTCTTATACACACATGGTTCATCTTCGGTTTAAATAAAATCGTAAGATTTTACAGTCTCATTGAAATGAATGTTCTATGTTGTGGATGTCTGCTTAAGTCCATAAATGGATTTCTTAAACTTATAAACTATATGCTCTTGGCCTTTAGCAATAAAGCCTTATAGTTGGGATACATAGATGTCTTCACTAAGATGGCTATTTAAAAATATCATCTTGACATCCATTTGCTATATCTCATAGTTATAATGACATATGATGGCAAGAAGGATATAGATGGACTTAAGCATGACTACCGGGAAAAATGTTTCCTCATAATAGATCCTTTATTTCTGAGTATACCTTTTCGCCATAAGCTTATCTTTAAAAGTTTCTACCTTCCCATCCGCTTCCTTTTTCCTCTTGTACATCCACTTACACCTAATGGGTTTTATCCCTTTAGGTGAAACTACAAGATCCCAAATCTGATTGAAGTACATAGATTCAATCCTAACTTTCATTACTTCATGTCATAGGTTTGCATCAGCGTCAATAATAACCTTCTCGTATCTAGTGGGATCTTCTTCCTGATGGTCAGAGACTAGGTCAAAAGCCTCTCCAGTCTATCTTTCTGAAACTCTAGATATCCTCTCACTACGACGAGGCTCCGTTTGTACAGGTTCCTAAAGCTGTACCTCTTTATGTTCTATAATCGGGTTAGTAGAAATTGATTCAGAAGATAACTTCTCATCAAGTTCTAACCTTGTCGAACCTTAATGGATGTACTTTGATCATCCTCCAAGTATTTAGTATTAGTACTTACTAGTACTTTTTGCTCCTTGGGAAGATAAAAGTAACCACCCTTTGCATATTTTAGATACCCAACAAAATAGCATAATTATGATTTTTGGTTCTAACTTGTCTCTCATGATCAGTACATAAACTGGACAACCCCATATTTGGAGATGATTTAGACTTAGTTTACGCATAGTCCATGTCTCATAGGGTATTCTAGGTACTAACTTAAAAGGTACTAAGTTCAGAATATATGCTGCTATTTCTAGGGTATATCCCCCAAAAGACACTAGAAAAGTAGTATGAGACATCATGCTTCAGACTATTTTCATTAATGTCCTGTTTCTTTTCCCAGCTGCTCCATTTTACTGGGGTGTCCCCGGTGCAAAGAGTTGGGATACTATACCATGATATACTATGTAATTGTTGAATTCACCAAGGAGATATTCTCCACCATGATCTGGGTGTAAGGTCTTGATTAGTTTACCCGTCCAACACTCCATTTCAGTCTTAAACTCTTTGAATTTGTTAAAAGAGTCAAACGTGTGTCTCATTAGATAAACGTAATTATATCTTGTACAATCATCTATGAAAGTGATGAAGTACTCAAACCCCTCTCTAGCCGATGTAGACAAGGGACCATATACATTAGTGTGAACAAGACTCAATGCTTCTTTGACTCTATTTGCCTTTTGGGTAAAAGACCTTTTGGTTATTTTTTTCATAAGACAAGATTCACATTGAGGCCAAATTTTCAATCTCAATAAGACTAAAGGCCCATCATGGATTAACCTCTGAATCCTGGTTGAGTTAATGCGACCCAACCTTAAATGCTAAAGATATGAGTTATTGACATTAATCTTTCTCTTTCTATTTAAAGGTTCAAATTGAGTGTTATTTAATTAATTGTTAATAAGATTAATGAAGAATAGATTTTTATACATGTGCCAAGTACATATTACTTCTCAATTTCTATTGATAGTTATACCAAAATGAAAAGAAACAAAATATTCTTAATTTATTAGTTTTGCAACTGAAACAAAATTTAGTCTAAAACTAGGAAAAAATAAAATATTCTTCAAAATAACTATTCTATTACAATCAAAAGTATGTTCCAGTTCTCTCATTGCAATGGCCTAAACTTGTGCTCTATTTCCCACGCATAGTCTATGTTCACCCTTCTAGAGTCTTTTAATCTTTTTAAACCTCTGCAAGGAGTTATAGATATAATCAATGACTCCTGAATCAACAATCCAAGTGGCAGTTGATTCAACCATTGATATAGATCCTCAATAGAAAATATTACCGGTGGGGTTTTTCTTGGCCTTAAGGTCTGGACACTTATTTTTCTAGTATTATTTCTTTCCACATTTAAAGCATTTTCCCTTGGGTTTATTTTTGGGCTGGGACTTGGGCTGGTGCACTACATTCCCCTTCTTCTTCTTGAACTTTCTGGGCTTAGGCCCAGTTCTTGAAGAAATAGCCATCATAACCCTTACTTGTGGCTTCACGACATTCTCTACCATCTGGAGCTCCTTCATCAACTCTGTTAAACTCATGTTTAACTTGTTCATGTTGTAATTCAACTTAAACTGAGTAAAGGAGCCCAGCAAAGAATCGAGAACCATGTCCAGTTAGCTCTTGGGGTCAATGATAGCCCCTAAGACTTCTGCTTTCTTGAAAGCAGCAATTAGAGCGTATACTCTCTAACTAATGCTCCCTCAGCCATCTTAGTGTTTATTGTTATTCAAAGAGCCTCCTGCCTTGCGGCCCGACTCTTATCTACGAATATGCAGTTGTCATGTGCTCATGTTTGTATTGGAGCACATTCAACATAGAGGCTAGCATAGAGCATCGGGCCATCTCATCAGCCTTTTTTCATGTATTTTTAGCCTCATGCTCCTCAGTGATGGGACCTTCCCTGATCATTGGGTAGGTTTCATAAAGGACATATTTATACTCTTCAGCTGTGAGTATTATGTGCAAGTTCCTTTTCCAGTCCATATAGTTTGGACCCGTTAGCTTATTCTTGCAGAGATTAATGACTAAGGGACTGAAAGAACCTTCAACAACCATTTCTGAAATTTGAAAAATAAAAGAAATTCTCAATATTGTGAAAATAAAATAATTTTGTATACTTTATCCTCATATTAAACTGATAATAGGTAACCCCATTACCATCATCTTTAACATGATTACTTTAGCTCTTAGGAAAACTGACGTAGCTCATTGAGAAAGATTAACAGTTTCCTAAGCAAAGTGTTTTAACTACCATAAATTAATTTTTCTTCTAGGTAATGATCTAAAATATAACTCGAGGGGATGACCGTTTCTTCTCATTTCCTATGGACATACCTCAAACTATAACCTCCAACGTAGGCTGGCTGATCATAGTACGTGTCCCAGGTTATTAATTATATACTTCCATTAGTTCTAGATCTTTGTGGTATTTTCATCTTATACGGGTTCACTACCAGAGTGTCGCGAGAAGACCTACGATCTCTAATGAGGATCGTGATGGAAGCTGAGAGGCTATTGGAATCCCTCTCCTACTTAGTTTTTTAAATAAGGTTTTTTTGAAAAAATATCATTTGAAAAATTTCAATTAACTTCTCTTTTAATTTAAAATAAAATATCTAAATCTATAAAAAAATTTTATATTAAGGTTTATATCCTTTGAGAATTTTTTCCTCATGGATTTATTTTATTTTAGTTAAAAAACTTAATAATTTCAAAAATTTTCCATTTAAAATTTCCTAGAGATTTTGATCTCAAGGTTTTATTTGACAAAAATAAATTTTCCTTTGTTAAAATCAATTAAAGTGGCTTTCCATTTTAACTTACAAAATTTTTCTAAATTTAAAATATTTTCTATGTTCAAGGATAAAAAACCTTTAAGAAAATAACCAAGGATTACTTTTTGTTTAAGTTAAAATAATCATTTAATTAAAGAAAAATATTTTTCCTTGTCATGTAAAATTTCTCAAAGACTTTGACCTTTGAGAAAACGTGCACATAGGACTTAAAATAATTAGCATGTTAGAAAACTATAAAGGTTTTCATGCTCTTCTATTTTTAATCCTAAGTGTCCAAATAATAGAATTAAACACGTTAATTAAATTAATTAATGATCTTGTTTAATCCTAAAATTCCTTTACTATTATTTTTCATGCAAAATATTCAAAGAATATTAACTATTGCAAAAATAATAACTTCGCTTGGTATGAGAGCAAAAACCAAAAGAGAAAAAATCCAAAACTTCTAAGGGAAAAAAAATAAAATATATATATATATTTTTTCTTTCTGGTCTTGTGCACCCGTAGCATAGGATCATGGCCCATGGTATGGGCTATGGTCTGTAGGTGGGTGCCTGCGACCAAGCATTTGCCCCGGGAAGTATCTTGGGCAATGCATCCTACCCAGGGTGCTCTTTGTGTCCTGGGCATACAGTTGCCGAGTCAAGGTGCGCTGGGCCCGGCTACGGCTGCGAGCCGCGGCTGGCCTAGGCACTGCCTCGGCTTGGCTTGACTGATCGTCTTCTCCATCGATCTTTTTTTTCCCACTTTTTTCGTTTGCGATTTTTCTCCAGACCACTACAACTCCTTGTGTGATCGATCTAAGGCGGTTCTTGTAACATTTTTCATCAAAAAAATATCACATATGCCTATACCCTTTCAAATTGGGTTCACACGAATGCTAAACAAAGCATTAAATTTTTTTTTTTATAGCATTCGTATACCTCAACCATGAGGTTTACAAATTAAACTATTCATACCAAAACAACGAAGGATCTCGTGGTATTCATTAAAATTAGTCTTGCTAATTTTATTAACTAACATACATTAATCATAAGCCTTTCAAAGCATTATGCTCTAATACCACTTGATGCTTCGAAAACAGCAAAAGCCATGCATGCAATGAATAAACTCAAAAAAGCACCAGAGAAAACCAAAAAAGCACCAAACATGGTGCAGAAAAAGCCAAAAAAAAAAAAAAAAAAAACTTTTGCATGTCTTTAGTTTGTTTGGTTGAGAAGAAGAGCGAACCACTGGAATAGTTTCTTGTCTTGTCGATGCTTCTGGTTGAAAACCAACAATCCGCCTACTTATTCGGGGCATAAACACGAAGCTTTTTGCTTCTTAGAATACTCCACCACCTATTACTCATTGGTGAAATAACTTAGGCGATGAATGACACTTCTTGATCATTTGCTATTGATTAGCAAAATTAAGAGGACAAAGATGAAGAAACAAATGAGGGAGAAGAGAGAAGAAAGGAAAAAACTTCAGAGAGTTTTTATCCCTTCGTGTTTCTATGTATTTCACTTAACAGAAACTTAAGGCTTCTTCACAATATCAGATAACCAAAATATTGGGGTTTTGATATTTCAAAACTTTCGAAGGCTATCAACAGAAGAGGTTTTTGGCTAAGCCTTAACTCATCTGTTTCATAAATCAAAATAACCATTTAATCTAGGCTATTGGGTTAAAATTAATTTATTATTTTCTTTGGACCTAATGAGCTCAAAATAATAACCATTAATTATTTATTTTCTGGGCCTATTAAAATAACTCAATAAATAATTAATGAGCCAAAATGAACTAAAATAATTATTTTGGCTTTTTATAAACTAGTTTAAGTCTAGACTAATTTTTTTTTTTAATTATTCAATTTGAGCTTAGGCCCTGAATAATTAATTAACCAAATAAACTAGACAATTTATTTAATTTCTCTTGTTCCTTTATTTTATTCTAGTCCAAAAATAAATTAGACTTTCTAAATAAAATGAAATCCTTTTTATTGTGACTATTTTCTCAACTTAAAATTAATTAGGACTTACGGGCTATTTCGATGACTAAAAAAATATATCGCCTTGGCTACTAAAACGACCAAAATACCCTTGTTATATAAATAGCTGTATTTTGCATTTTAAATATTTTTTAATATCACCATAAGAAAATATTGATGTCAAGGATATTGCTGTGTTAGCTATGTCTTCAACCTATAAGTGAAAGGACTAAAATACCCTTCTACATACCGCCGTGCATTTAGAGAGGAAAGAGTGTACTAACACCTCTCTAAAAGACATCTACCATCCTAAAACTTCTAGTTCAATGATCCATGACTTTTTGGAATATTTTCGCTTTCCAAGAGAGCTACTCTAAAGCTAGTATCTAAGTTGTGTTCCCCTGGGCCTTGAATAATTAGATCATTTGGATAACTACAAGCAATGATATAGTGTAGATACTATCTCGTATAAGTCTGTCTTAGCTAACTAGTTACATATACCCAATATACAAGTATATTGGTCATTCTAAAGAATCTCAACTATAGTATATCAAAGCATACGCTTCTAGCTTCGTAGACCACCAGCTTACATTGAAGCTGTAGAGTATAAGTCCACATTATAGCAGTAGTAGTCTAGGTTTCTATCATATAGTACTTTTAGAAACTACTACTACAGATTATGTTCTACGTATTCGAAATATGCTTGTGTTATGAAATGAGAAGATTCCCTATTTAGAATTCATAACACAATAACCTTTCTATAATGAGATTCCTATTCTCTTCAAACAATTAAGAACAACAGTTTATGTGTTATGTATCTCATAGTTCGTACCGTATTGTGAAAGACCTCAATTCACATGAACTATTTACTTAAACACAATGGGTCTTTTCTAATGAAAATTGTGCACAAACATAAAGAAGATTTCACAAATAATTTTTGAAAAAAAATACTTTTATTAATACAAGTCAAAATTACATCAGAAACCTAGTCTAAAATGGCATACATCCCAACAATAACACCCTTTGAACTTATATTTGACCAAGTCCCATCCATTCCATATTTCAAAGTTTTTGGATACAAATGTTTTGATCTCAACACTTAAGACAGTCTTGACAAATTTGATAGCAAATCAGATGAGGCTATATTTCTTGGATATTCTTCCAATAAAAGGCATAGAGTATACAATAAAAAAACTCTATGTGTTGTAGAATTCGTACATTTTGTATTTGATGAATCTAACATATATTCCTCTAGAAAGGATGATGATATAGGTATTTTAAAGGAAAATGTCATTGAACATCACAAAGCTCCATCACTTGACACCCACGCTAAAAAGAAGAATTAGAAGAGCAACAAGCTGAAGACAGTGAGCAAAGAGCTGAAGATCAAGTTAATCATAGTCTACCAAAGGAATGGAAATACAAACTCAGACATCCAAAAGAACAAATTATCAGAGATCTGAGTTGTGATTTCAAGACCAGACATTATTTTATTGACAATTTTACCTTACTTTCAAGTATTGAACCCGATTACATTTTTGTGGCTTTATGTGATGATTTTTGGATCATGGCCATGCAAGAAAAACTAAATCAATTTGAGAGAAATCAAGTTTGGAAACTTATTCCTGATCCACTTGACTATCCCGTGATTAGTATCAAGTGGGTATTTAGAAATAACTTAATGAGCATGGTGTTGTTATTAGAAATAAAGTCAGACTTGTTGCCCAAGGATTCAATCAAGAGGAGGGGATTGATTATGATAAGATATTTGCACCATTTGCTAAACTAGAATACATAAGAATGTTGCTTATTTTTGCATCTTTTAAAGGTTTCAAGCTCTATCAAATGGATGTTAAAAGCATCTTTCTAAATGGTTTTATTGAAGAAAAAATATATGTGGAGCAACCTCCTAGTTTTATTCATGAACATTTTCCAAATAATGTCTTCAAGATTTCCAAAGGTCTTTATTTAAAACCATGTGGTTCCAAACAAGCTTCTCGTGCTTTGTATGAAGGATTTAGTGGCTTTCTCCTTTCAAATGGTTTTTCATGAGGTGTCATTAACACTATATAGTTAATAAAAGCTGAAAAATCTGATGATTTCTTAATTTTTCAAATAAATATTTATGACATCATCTTTGGAGCTACTAATGAATCTTTATGTAAGAAGTTTGCTAACACTTTGTAGCAAGGGTTAGAGATGAGAATGCTGGGAGAACTCAACTTCTTTCTCGGCTTACAAATTAAGCAAACCAAGGACAGGATCTTTCTAAATCAAGCTAAGTATGCTAAAGAATTGCTAAAAAGATTTGAAATGAATTAAGCAAAGGAAATCAGTATACCTATAAGGACTTTATTAAAGCTTGACAAAGATGAAAAGGGTAAGAAGGTAGATGAATTAAAATATTGAGTTATGATTGGAAGTCTTCTATATCTCACTACTAGCCGTCTTAATATCATGTTCTCAGTTTGTCTTTGTTCAAGATTCTAATCTTGTCCCAAAGAGTCATACCTATGTGTCGTAAAATGTATTTTTAGATACTTGATTGGGATACATGATTAGGATCTATGGTATCTTTGGACTAACTTTTTTGATCGTATATGATACATGAATGAAGATTATGCAATCGGTAAAATTGAAAGAAAAAGCATGAGTAAGCATTGTCAATTTCTTGCACATTCATTAGTCTCTTGGTACAGTAAAAAGCAAGCTTGTATGTCTCTTTCAACAAACGAAGCAGAATATATGGCTGCAGAAAGTTGTTGTGCTCAAATTTTATGGATGAGACATACTGTACTCAATTTTGGTTTTGGTTTTAAGTGTGTTCCCATTCTATGTGACAACACTAGTGCTATAAATTTAACTAAAAATCCTATTCAACACTCAAGAACTAAGCATATTGAGATTAAACATCATTTTATTCGAGATCATGTGCTTAAGGGTGATGTTTATGTTGAATATATTTCTACTAATGATCAACTTAGAGATATATTCACCAAACCACTGGTCGAAGATAGATTCAATCATCTAAAGAGAGGCTTGGGAATTATCTAATTATGTAACTAACATTTTTTTTTTTTTGCTGGAGTTAATTGTTTATTCTTGCAAGATCTTGAAGAAATCTGATTTTGGATGGAGATATTAAATGCTGAAATTAGACAAAGTGAATCTAAAAACCCATCACTAGAACCATCTGTCAAATCAAAATACTTTATGACAAAATCATATGGGCATTTTGGACTGAGTTTCAAGTTAAAAATTGTAGAATCTTACTGCCAAGTTTAACCCATATTTGGACAGACAAATCAGATGAACGATTTTTGTGCCAAAACCTTTCAAATTCTCAAACTCTAAATATCCGCGCTTTTTGCCCATTTCATGTTGAAAAGTATGCCCTCAAAGACTATGCATTTTGCATAAACATATTGTAATAAAATATTTAGTCATTCAATTTAATTTGTTTTTTATATTATTGCACATTTAAAGGTCTAAGTATGACAAGTTATAGTCAATGTGTTGGGTCGTTCTTCACAGAAAGATATAGACTATGTGTACTTGTCATACGAGTAAAATTGAGTTCTTAATCATTTGATGGAACTGGGCATTTCTTCAAGGTAAGACTATTGTGCCATGATTTCCAATAAAGAATGGTTTATCTTAAATCAGTGAGTAGTTCATTCACATCATAGAAATAAGCATATTTTGAATACGTAGAACTGGACCTGTAGTAGTGGTCTCTCTTAAAGTACTATAATTATAGAGATCAGACTATTACTGCTACAATGTGGACGGAAACCTTCATACTTGAGTATGAGTCGGTGGTCTGGTGAAGCAAAGGTTTTATACTTTAATGTATGTTGGGTGAGATTTCTTTTTTGAGATCAACATCCTTGTATGTTGGGTGTATTACTCTAGTTAGTTAAGATGGACTCATGCAACAGAGTTTCTATGCTTCATTTAGTGAAGTTAAATCACCCTCTTGTGATTGTCTGGGATAATCTAATGATCCAGGACCCTGGGAACGTGACTCTAGAATATGTGCTTTTGGGTAGCTTCCAATGATAAGCAAGTACATTCAAGTGAGCCATGGATTATTGGATTAGAAATCTAAGGATGGTAGATGTCTTTGAGATGGGTGTTAGTATATTTATTCTGTCTCATTGATGGGTGTTACATAGAGGGGTATTTTTATCATTTCACCTGTAGGTCGAAGACATTGTTTTAGCAATATTATTCTTAGGGTCAATATATATTTCCATATGATGATAAATGGAAATATTTAAAATGATAAAATATAGCTATTTAATAATAAGGGCATTTTGATCATTTTAGTAGTCATGAATAATATGTCTCTTAGTCCCAGGAGTAGCTCCAGTTACCGTGGTGTTGTTTAGACACAATTTGGGCTTAATGGATAATTATTTGGAAGAGAAATAAAATTTATTCCAAGAGTCCAATAAGAATTAATTAATTAGTCTTAGGTTTTAATAAGGTCCAGAAAAGATAATTAATTAATTAAGATAATTAGGTTGAAATAAATAAATTAATTGGGCTGATATATGTTAACATATATTAAGAGTCCAATTAGAATTAATTAATTAGTCTTGGGTATTTAATGAGGTCTAGAAAAGATAATTAATTAATTAAGAGGATTTGACCAGTCTTGTGCTGTTTGTTTTTAGCACAACACCTAGACCAATTGGGTTTGGTGATTTAGGCTATTAGGGCTTTGGCTTCCCTAAGGCTGGCCAAAATATGTAGGGATAAAAAACAAGCATTGTGTAAATTTTTTTTAAGAGTGTGCCACCTTCTTTTGTTTTCTCTTCCACATTCTTTCTCTCTTTTCTCTTTAGTAGAGTGATTTTATCCAAGAAAGGAGCTCTCACCAAGCTAACACCTAGAGCAAAGAGTCATACTCCAGAAAACAAAGAGAAGAAGCTTGGAGACGTTTAATGTGTAGGAGTAGAAGATTGGCTGGAGTTCTAGTTGAATAGCAGGTACCTCTTTCTCCCCTTCTAACGCAAGAGGTTCTAGTGCAACCTGGCCTCTTGTTGGTTAATCTGCGACCAATAAGAAAAAGCAAGTACTCTCTCCTAAATGTGGCTCAGAAATCTGAAAGCTTTTCGTTGCGTTTTTCCTTTGATAGTTTTTCACTTTTCTTCCAAGTGGTATCAGAGCCACGGCTTTTATCTAGGAGCATGTATTAGGGTTAAAACTGGGAAAATATGGTTCTTTACTATTAAAAATGATTTTTTTGTGAATTCATGTGATCCCTTATACATTGATTTCTAGGGTTCATGTACACCTTGCAGTTAGAGGTATAAAATCATGTATTCTAATGGTTTTCCCATCGTTTTTTTGGTTTTAAGTAGATTCATTGTACGCCTCGTGGTTAGAGGCATAGGAGCTTGTAAAGGCATGTTTTTTATGCCTGCTTTAGCGTTTCATTGTATTCTTTTAACCTATAAATCTTGGGGACTGAAGAACGTGATTGCTGGAATTTTTGAGGGGCGAGAAGTAGTTGAAAAGCTGAATTTTTCCAAAAATCGGTGAACTCCAAAGTTGACCCGATGCCAAGTGAGCCGATCGAACTAGGTGCTAGGTCCACTCTGCCTAGCCAAAGTTTTTGGAGAAACAGATTAGACCCAGTGCCAAGTGGGCGCAATGGATCAAGCGCCAGGTCCACTCTGTTTAGAGGCAGTTGTGGCACAAGTTGTCCAAGAAAAAAAGGAGAGAACTGCTAAAGTTCTGTACCTTAATTTTTCCTTAATGTAATTATGTTTTGAAACCATTGTATGAGGTTAATTTTCTGCAATAGTTATATTTATCTATGGATGAATAATTTGTATGAAAATGAATAGTAAAGGATAGAACCACCTTAGGATTAAATAAGATCATTAATTTTTAATTCATAATATTTAATCCATTGTTTGGTCACTTAGGAATAAATGAATAGCTCAAGCATGAAAAAGTTTACTTTTGTTATCATGCTTATTTCATTTTTGTGATCAAATGCATGAGTTCTTGTGATACCAAAGTCTCACTAGATAAGACGGTTTTTTGATAAAATTTTTTAATCTAAGAAACTTTAAAAATAAAAGAGTTCATGGTTTATTCTCTTAGAGGGTATAATCCTTAACATAGAGAATAATATTGAACTTAAGGTTATTTATTAAAAGTTTTACTTGGTTATTAAATTAGAATAGAAAAATAAATTTATAGTTTATTTTCTCAAAGGATTTAATCATTGACATAGAGAATAATATTGAATTTTAGATTTTTACTAAAGTTAATAAAGCCATAAGATTATGAAAAATGTTTTTGGGTTGAAAAATCTATTTTGAATAAAAGAATAAGTGGGAAAGGGGTGGGTTCTGATGGCCCCATGGCTTCCATCACAACTCTTATTATAGATAATGGATTTTCTCATGTCATTCTGAGTATGACCCCTTATAGGATGGATTTCAATAAGTATGTAGAACTAATGGAAGAGTAGCCTAGGGTATTTGCTAGGATCAACTAACCTACGTTGGAGGTTTTTAGCATTAGATTGCTTGTAGGTGGTGTAAATTAGTGTCCATCCTATTGGTGGAACTTTTTCTAGGCCATTATCTATTTTAGGAAGTTTTGATTCGTGATAGTTATATACTTAACTTTACGAAGCTCTATTAGCTTTTTTAAAAGATGAACTATTTATATTATTGATAATGGTTTTAAGAGTTATCTATTATCAAATAAATAATATAAAGAATGTGCATTTTATTTCTTGCAAACTAAATGAATGTTTTTACGCAATATTTTAGAAATGTCTAGTTTCAGTCAATTGTCAATTATTCTCAAAGAGAATAAGTTGACAAGCCTAAATTATGGGGATCGGAAGAGGAACCTGAACATAGTACTCACTACCGATGAGTACAAGTATGTTCTTATGGATCCTTGTCTTGAGATTGGAGAAGAATCCACTGATCAGGAGTGAAATGTCGAGAAGGCATGGAAGAAATCCAATGAGATGGCTAAGTGCTACATGCTGGCATCCATGTCTAGGGTGCTCCAGTCTCAGCATGAGCACATGGCTACTGCATACGACATGAATTTGTCATTGGGTACTATGTTTGCTCACAAGAGCTGGCTTGCAAGGCAAGAAGCTTTTAGAGCAATCATGAATACTAGGATGGTTGAAGGGGCATTAGAGAGCAACTGCTCAAGATGATTGCCTACTTTGAGGGGGCTGAGGTCCTAGGCACAATGATAGATCCTAAGAGCCAAATTGACATTATTCTTGAAACTCTATCTGATTCATATTCTCAGTTCTCAGTTCATGTTGAACTATGAATAAGTTGGATATGAATCGCATGGAGCTTATGAAAGAGCTCCAGGCAGCAGAGAAGATCATTAAGCCCGTGTCAGAGGTTTTGGTCTCTTATTCTGCTTCTTCTTCTAGATTTAAGGTAAATCCTAAGAAATTCAAGAAGAGAAAGGTTCAGAACAATGCAGGGGCCTAACCCATAGCATCTGGTCAAGCCAAGCTCAACGGGAAGCCCAAAGGCAAATGCTTCAAGTGTGGCAAGAAGGGGCATTGGAAGAAAGATTGTCTGGACTTCTTAGCTAGGTTTACTTCAGGTATTGCTCTATACCTAGAGTTTATTTTGATTGTTGGATCAATATCTTCTTGGATAGTTGATTCCGGAGCCACTGACTATGTCTTAACTCTTTGCAGGGATTCATAAGGACAAGGAGACTCAGCAAGGGTGAGTATAGACTTCAAGTAGGCAATGGAGCAAGAATATAGGCTGAAGCAGTGGGAGATCTAACTTATTTTTTATTGTAATAGGAAGTTAATTTTAAAAGATATTTTATATGTTTCTTATATTAAACATAATTTGATTTTAGTTTCCAAGTTGATGAATTAAGGATATTTTGTTTCTTTCCATTCTAGTGTTTCCATCAATAGAGATGGTAATTTAATTTGTACTGGAAACATGTATGAAAATATTTTTTATATACATTATATTAGAAATTAAGTAAACAATATTCAAACTGAACCCGATAATAAAAAGAGAAAGGCCATATCAAATGATTTGTATTTGTGGCATCTAAGATCAGGACATATAAATCCTAATCGGATTTAAAGGCTAATCCATGATGGACCTGTAGGTTCATTGAGGTTGGAAAATGGCCTCAGTGTGGATCTTACCTTAAAGGTAAAATGACTAAAAGGTTCTTTACCAAAAAAGCAGATAGAGCTAGGGAAATACTAGCACTAGTTTATACGAATGTTTGTGGTTCAATGACTACAGCAACTAGAGGAGGCTACGAATACTTTATCACTTTCACAGATGATCATACTGTTTTTGGTTACATTTATCTGATTAGGCATAAGTTTGACTATTTTGATAAATTTAAGGAGTTTAAGGCTAAAGTGGAGCGTCGAACAGGTAAATTAATTAAAATTTTGAGATCGGATTGCGGTGGAGAGTACCTCCTTGGTGAGTTTAAGGACTACTTGGGACATCACGGTATAGTATCTCAGTTAACTGCCCCCGGGACTCTCTAGCAGAACGGAGTAGTTAAGAGAAGAAATAGAACCTTGATAGAAATTGTCAGAAGCATGATGAGTCATGTATCTCTTCCTATTTCTTTTTGGGGGTATGCCTTAGAAATATCGGCATATATTTTGAATTTAGTACCTTCCAAATCAGTATCTAGGATGCCCTATCAGATGTGGACTGGACTCGTCCAGTCTAAACTATCTGAAGATATGGGGTTGTCCAACTTATGTGTTGACAAAAGGAAGTAAGTTAAAACAAAGATTAGAGTTATGCTATTTCGTTGAGAATCTAAAAGGAACAAGAGGTGGATATTTCTATAATCCTCAAGAGTATAAAGTACTTGTTAGTACTAATACTAGATTCTTAGAGGATGAACAAGTTACATCCACCATGGGTTCAAGCAGAATAGAGTTAGAAGAGAAGTAGGTTACTAATTCAACTTTAGGTACTTCTAACCCCCCGATCGAGGAAACTAGAGAAACACTACCGGATGTTCCTATACAAATTGAGCTTCATCGTAGTGGGAGGATCACAAAAGTTCTAAAAAGGTGGACCGGAGAGATCTATGATCTTGTTTTTGATCATTAGGAATAAGATCCCACTAGATACGAGAAGGCTATTATTGATGTTGATGTAGACAAATGGCAATTAGCCATGAATACCGAGATTGAGTCTATGTACCTTAATCAAGTCTGGGATCTTGTCTTTGTGCATGATGGGATAAAACCCATCGGGTGTATGTGGGTATACAAGAAGAAAAGAGGTATGGATGGAAATGTTGAAACCTATAAAGCGAGGTTGGTTACTGTAAAATCCCACCTAAACCTACCTTAGAATTGGAGGGATGGAGTGCATATTATATCATCTTGCATAAAATATATTTCTTGAATAATTTTGTATGCCTTAGAATTGTAGTTTATCAGTTATATGGTTTATTTATGCTTGTTGAGTAGTAAGGGTAAAAAGAGAACTTTTCTTAAGGTCGAAATAGGAAGAAGGCTTAAAGCTTAGATAAGAAGAGAATTTAGTTAGAAAAATAAGAACAAGAGTTGTTGTGGTTAATTGCTTAGAGCTTTGTGGTAAATCTCTAAGGTCTTGAGTTCAAATTCCATCACCTAAGTTTTATCCATAATTATCTTAACCAATGTTTGAATTTTTTCTTTTCTTACATTCCTTAAAGTTAGGAATGTTGTTTTAGGGAAGATATATTGGTAATGTCCTAACCATGTGATCTTGTCCTAAAAGGAATTTTAGAAGAATTTTGGTCTCCATTATTTTTGCAAGTCTTGTCATAACCTATTTAAATTTAAACTACTCCTATTTCGTTAATTCTTTCCAATATCTATAAAATGTCTTGGATAATTCTTAGCTAGAAGTTTCAAAAATTCAAGCTCTTAGGGATAGAAGGATAACCGAATTAGAGGAAGAAAAATATGAAGAGGTTTTCAATTAAATCACCATAGCTATTCTTCCAAGAACTCCATTTTTTTTCTTGTTCTTGTTTTGGTTAAAATGTGGAAAATTTTTCAGAAATTCCTCTTGGCTGGTTTTCGAAAATTTCAAAAACCTTCACCTACCTAATTCTTGCTAACAACCAACCATCTTGTGTTAAGATGAAAGCTGAAAACACATTGGAATTTCGTAGCTTGTACAAGCTATACCAAACCATAAATTTTCCAGCAAACTACCAAGATATGTACTTGAATATTGAGCCACCCATTTGTGTATAAGAACACCTGAAACTTTCATCTTTCTTCTCTAAGATGGTAGCTGGAAAATCACCATTAAAGGACCTTCAAACACTCCTAGATTTCAGCTGCAAATCCAGTTCGAAGAGATTAAAAAATTCTGCTCAAAATCCTTCCAAATCTCAAGAACTCTTGTAGCTAAAATTTCAGAATTTTTCTAGCATGCCTATCCAATGCAAGGACCGATTTCTTCATGAATCATCTTCATATTTTCTGCCACCTTGCAGCCATGGATAGAACACCTTGTCTTCTTCATCTACCATGGCTATTAGAGCTCCATTACCATACCTCAAAACACTCCTATCTTTACTCATTTCAAAACTTTTCAAACTTTGAAAATTAAATTTCAGATTTTCCTCCATTAAACTCTCACTTAGCTAGATGATTAAACCAGAAATTCTCTCCTTTTGTACAGCCATTTTTGGCCAGCTACAAAGCAGAAACAATCCTTCATTTCATGATCAAAATATAGCTAGTCTAGCCATCCACCATTGAAGGACAAGAAACTTTCAAAAAGAAAACACTATTACCCAATATTCTACCTCAAACATCTTCACCTTTTCCTCAATTTGAAATTCAAAACAGCTGAACTCTCTCTCTCTTTCTTGGATAACTGAAATCCTCCTCCCTAGCTAGGGTATTCGGCCATCATTCACTAGACACATACGAAACACTCTATCTCAATTTCATTTAAAAAACACCAAGAACACCAAGAACATACACTAAGCTTTTTCAACATTCAATCACCTCTATTCATCTTAAATCACTCCAAAAACTCTGAAACCAACTAGGATTCAACCTATACTCACTATAGGCCACTCTATAGTACGAAATTCATCAAAGTTGATCTTCGACTCGGATCAAGCGTACTTTTTTTTTTTTGTTGAAGAACTAGAAGAACATTAAGAAGGTAAGTTCGAACACCTTGGTCCTTCTTCACCTCTTCATCACCATTTCATTATCATCTTAACCACACACACACTCTCTCTTTCTCTCTCTCTTGGCCGAACCATTGGTGGCCATTCTTGAACAACTTCAATCAAGGAAGGACCCTTCAAGCACTCAAGGATCTTCGTTGGTCACGACGATATCTTTTACTAACGATCATCAACACAAGTATTTCTTTTATAACCTTCTCCTTAAATTTTCAAATTCAAAACTTTTAGATGATGGATTTCATGGGTTGATCAAATAGTGTAGGGTTGGAGAAATGTATATGGGTGAAAGGAATGACATTAAGACATGAATATTAAGGCTTAGGAGCTATTGTTGGATTATGCTTAGAGATTATTATATATTCATTATAATTGAAGGCTTTAGTCTCTAGTATGGATGTTTTGATGTAGGATAGACATTATACCACCATTGTTTGATAATGCATTCATGATGTTATGTTTATCAATAAATCCCTAGATGATATTATTGCTAATGGAATATTACCCTTGTTGTGATGTATATTATTACAATCCTATTTTTGATAAATTAACATGCTATTTATTAAATATATGTGTGTATGAATATATATAAATTTTTGTACTAGTAATTCACTTTGGTCATTAAGAATTATTGTTAGAACTACTACTACTACTACTACTACTACTACTACTACTACTACTTCTTCTTCTTCTTCTTCTTCTTCTTCTTCTTCTTCTTCTTCTTCTTATTATTATTATTATTATTATTATTATTATTATTATTATTATTATTATTATTATTATTATTATTATTATTATTATTATTATTATTATTATTATTATTATTATTATTATTATTATTATTATTATTATTATTATTATTATTATTATTATTATTATTATTATTATTATTTACTAATTTCGGTAAGCACTAAATATTTTGGAATTAATAATTGCTTAAAATATTATTATTTTATTAGATAAATAATAAATATCATTTTTAAAAAGCATTATTAAATATAAATAATAATACGAATTTATTAATACAATATCAATACCTTTTAAATTTAAATTATTTATAATTATAAATATTTTTGGTAATTATTAACATAATTTATTTATTATTAATATTATTTACTATATATTTTTAGATATTATTTATTATTTATTACTAATATTACTTATTGCTTATTATTAATATTACTTAGTATTTATTATTTGTTAATAAATAGTTAATATTATAATTTATAATTTATTTAGTATTTATAGCACCTATTTATTTTAACTTATCAAATTAATCTTAATCTATAAAATACTTTATCAATTAATATTAAAGCTTGAGGTATTGTTGTTATAACTAGAAGTTGTTGTAACTAGTTGAGCCTAACCATGTTAGGATAAGAGTTATTTATTTAAGCAAGTATTGTCTGGATATTTGGACTTATGCCCTATGTTTACCCCAGGTGGGGTTAGATTGCCTTGAACTATCTTGGAAGGCTATTGTACCCTGAAAAAGCAAGAGATCAAGTAAGTCATTGCAAAAAACTGTTTGAAGATCAAAGTTAGCTTGGTATGTCAAACATGATGTATACGTGAAAATGTACTATGGATGTAATTATGGACCAATTTTCCTTTTTTTTTCCCATTCAATCAAACAATTTCTAGTTGAACAAGCAATTTTATACAAAAAGCTAAACTTTTTCTAAAAACTAACTTTGACAAGAATTTTGGAAAACTATAATTGCTATTTCAAAGAAAACACATTAAATGGTTTTTCTTTTCCCAAAAGGGACAAATGCAATCTAGAGTACTTAATAAGGGTAGACTATTAGGATTAATCTTTGAAGGGTTAGGGTAAGTCTCTCAGTAGGTGGCCACGTTTGATGGGTGAGTCTTTCCCGGATACATTGCCAGTCCTGTAGATCATACCGGTCCGAACTAGCAAGTACAATCAAGTGGACTGTTTATTTTTAGAATGAACAATCGGTAAGTTTAGGTGTATAGATGGAGGAGTATCTCACCTAGTAGACCGTACACCTACCTTGTGTCAGTATGCACAAAGTGTGGCATCATGGGCATTCTTTTGTCATGGTGCAAAAAGTGTGATTCTATAGCTACTTCTTTTGAGTGGTTGCTTTTATTATATACATGTATGGCTTTTGAAAGGAAAACACCACTCCTCACTTGTGAAGTTTATTTGAGACTTGCAAGCACTTTACTTTTATGAAAATCTCTCAAATTGTATACATGAACTATTTTACCTGAACCACCCAAAGCACACATAGGCTTATTGAGATTTATGTCTAACCACTATTTATACCATACTTTCAGGTCGATCATGCTCTGAAGGTTATTGATTTGAGATTGCCTTTGTTTGAAGACTTATTTAATTTGATTGTATTTCCTTTTGAGAGACTCTAGCAGACATTTATTTGTTTTGAAACTTGTTTATGTACTATTTGGGTTGTAATAAGTTTAAATTTAGATTATTTTTTTCCTTTCTTCTATGAGTCCTAGTTATAAAGACCCCTTATCCTAAGGACGGGGTAGCTTCCCCAACCCTAATAGGGTACATAGGTAGTAGGGTGTTACAAGTGGTATCAGAGTCTCGGTTTAGATAATTATTGATAGTATTTACTTTGCTTCAAGAAGATTAAATTCTTTGACTAATCTAGGTTGTTTATGTTGTAGGATGGTTAGAATGTATAGAACTGCAAGGAAGGGGCAACAATGACATCCACCAATCCCTATTTACCCAAAAGACTTACTAGTGCCATAACCTGCACCTTAACCAGTCATACTTTTAGAAGAAAGCAGTGACAATGAGGTTCAAATTATTAAGCCACCCCCTATACCTGTGATAGACCTGATCACTGATAGTAAGGATGAGGATATTGATATGGAATATGTCCCAAACCCACCTAGCTCTGTGATTGATTTAACTGTTGGTAGTCATGATTCGGGAGAGATAGACTATGAATCTCCACCTAGACCTTCTTTTTTACCTCCACCGAACTATGTTGAAACTAGGGAGAGGTCTAGGATACTCGGGAAGGAACCTATGGCCTATGGATTTGTGAATGGTGCAGGGATAGACCTTTCTAAGAATATTGGGGGTTGGTTATATGATACCGATACTAAGGATTCTAATGAGGATTAGGGGCAAAGTTTTTTCGTGTTTAGGAAGCTATTATTTTCCTTCCTTAAACTCCTATGCTAGGGGTTCGTTTATGTTTATTGCTTTGTTTCAAAAATTTTCTATGCAAATAAGAGTACCTTAGTGTACTCTAATCTTAGAAAATGTAATTATTTATGCAAAGCTTGCATCTGATTTACTTTTACTTAAAGTCTGAATGTGAATGCATGCTCGATTTAAATATTTTAAACTTTGATGCATAGCTCATTATTTAGGGGCGATGGTTTATAATGGCACCAAAGCGTTGCATAGCAGTAACCAACAGAAGGGTTCCTGAAGCAGAACCCGTGACTCTGGAATATGATGCTACTCAACTTTCCTCGCCAAATCAGGGGAATGAGAATGAACCAGAACAAGAAGTGGGGCCTGAAGAGCCTGCGAATGTGACAATGGGGTAAGCATTTCACAAGATGACCAAGATACTCCAAACTTTGTTGGAGCGAAGGAACCCAAAGGGAGAAGATGAAGCTATAAGAGGTTTCTAAAATTCCTACCTCCCACCTTCTTGGGTGAAGCTAAACAAGATCAGAAAGTGGAGCAGTGGGTGGAGTAGATGGAGGACATCTTTGCTATACTCCAATACACTGAGAGCAGATGGTTAAATTTGTTGCATTTAGGCTGAGAGGCCTAGCTTGGGCATGGTGGTAGTGAGTCCAAGAAGATTGGGAACTAATGGATCAAGACTGGATATGGGCTAATTTTGTGGAGGCATTCAAAGCGAAATATATCCCACAGTAGATAGTGGGGAAAAGGGAGGACGAGTTCCAAAATTTAAAGCAGGGAGCATGACTGTGGCTCAGTATGTTGCTTATTTCACTAAGTTGTCAAAGTATTGCAAAAGACTGGGAGATACTGAACAGAATTGAACCAGGCAATTTGTTAAGGGACTGAGGCAGGAGCTGAGAAAGGCTTTGGCACCTTCTCCACCAACGACATATTTTGGGATAGTGGGTGCAGGGACTCGAACAAAGAATGAGGACCGAAGCAGGTTGGTACCGAAACCGTTCTTGCCGCCAAGGCAACCACTGAGGCCTTTTCAAAGATAGCAAGCTAGTAAGCGACTTGCCCACCAACAATGGCAGAACCGAGAAAAACAAGCACGTACGACACCGATTGGTCCTATGCAGAATCTCTCGTTATGCCGACATTGTGGAAAGAAGGGTCATGTAGAGAAGAACTGCTGGTCTAAGGGAGCTGAAAGGTAATACTATAATTGCGGAGACCCGACGCATATTTGAAACACTTGCCTAAAACGTCTTCAAATTGGTCAAGGAAACCTAGCTCAAACCACAGGAGCCAACTGAGCCAATACTGCGGGAGCCTCTAGAACTGGAACTGAGAAGCCGCAAGTGAAAGCAAAGGTTTTTGCTCCCAACTGAGAGGAAGTAGGAGTAGATGTAGTAGTGGTGGAAGGTATGTTCACTATCTAAAGTCATTCAGTTAATGTATTAATTGACCCTGGATCACCCATTCTTATCTAAACAAGAATTATGCATATCATTTGGGTTGGGATGGAGTAGAACTACCTTTTACCTTGTTGCTAAGTATGCCCTTAGGACAAATGATACAAGCAGATCGATATGTGCAGAGTTGTAAGATTGAAGTGAGAAAAGAGTGCTTGGATAGAGACTTGATAGTCTTAGCTATTGATGACTACGACCTAATTATAGGTATGGATTGACTAGCTAAACATGGAGCAAAAGTAGATTGTAAGAATAAGTCTGTCGAATTCATTAGACCTAGTTGTGATGTGCTGGAATTCAACGGCAAGCGAGTAAAAGAATTGTAGTTTTTGATAGCTGGAGGAAAAGCTCGGAAGTGGCTGAAGTAAAGATGCCAAGGATATTTGGCTTACGTGATAAACAAGTCAAAAGATCAATGCACACTGGAAAATACTAAAGTGGTAAAAGCTTTTCCCGATGTGTTTCCTGCAGAACTTGTGAAACCTCAGTTGAAACCAACCTTAGAGTGAGGGGGTTGGGATGCATATAATATTTTATTGCATATTTAAATATATTTTTATATGTTTTTATGCGCTTTGGATTTGTGATTTGTAGCCTAGGAGGGTTAATTGTGTTTATTGAGTAAGAAGAGCAAAATGGTAATTTTTGCTTGAGGAGAAAATAGGGAGATAACTTGGGGATTAAATAGAAAAAATATTTTGGAGAGAAAATAAGAGCAAGAGTTGTTGTGGTTTAGTGGTTAGAGCTTTGGAATTAATTCTTGAGGTCTTGGGGTTCAAATTTCATCATTTGAGTTTTTGCATGATTGAATTTTATTTTTATTTAGGGAGGCTATTTTTGGCCTAAGGGAGTCATGATAAGAGTATCCTAATCCTACTCTTGTGCCCTACAAAAATTTCTAAGAAAATTCATACCCTTCTTAATCATTAGTTTTCTTACTTTTCAATTCATTAGAATGTTTAATTTATTCAAGCCAACTTCATTTCAGAAAATTCCAGCAAAGTGTTGTGGCTTTGAAGGTGCAAAAATGTCTAAGAGTAGGATATCTTGTGGGCCGAAATTGGGTAAGAGTTGTGGAAGGTTCCCAAGAGATTAATCTCCATGGTCGAACCTTCAAAATTCCACCCTAGCTATGTTCATTTTCTTCATGAAGTAATCTGGATTTTTTCTAGCTTCTTGTTCAGTCCAAGTGTCGAAATTCTCAGCCATCATTTCCACCCAAATGCTACCAGAAAAATAACCCTCTTGACCAGCTTGAAGTCTGAAATTATGAGGCCAAAACCGGACTGCACAAATGCTGTGCAAACCAGAAAATTTTTTGGGCAAATTCGTAGCTTTGGTGATCCTAAACCAAGCTGTTTTCTTCCAGTTTTCATCCAGCACCTTAGCCACATTTTTCCTCCATAAAGAAAGCTGGAAACCAGCTTTGAAAAACCTCTGAATGTCCCTTCAAATCCTCTGCAAACTAACTGGAAAATGGCAGCAAAAGCTGCCCAGAAAATTCCAGCAACTAGCGAAAATCTGTACAGGAATTTTTCCAGCCTTACTCCATCTTCAGCCTTGTCCGAAACCTTCCTCATTTTTCTGTACAAACTTCCCTTGAACAGCCATGAACTGAGCTCCATCATCTTCTCCAACTTTTTGGCCGAAAAACTTGTCCATGGATACCCCTAAAATATCTCCAACAATTACTCCAATCAAGCCATTGGTTGAAGACCAAAATTCTAGCAAATATATTTAGTAAACTTCCATAAAATATCCCTTAAACAACTAGACATTCCTTCACCATTGTACTCCCTCTTTTTGGTCACCATTAAGCCGCTTCAAATAGCTTTCATTCCAGCAGAATCCCTAGCCATCCAGTTGGCCATTAGAGCTTCCAAAAGCTCTCCTCCATTGAAGATCTTCTTACCATATTTTGTTTTCAAAATTGATTCCCTAAAATATTCTTTTTGGATTCCAAATAATCAGCCTTCCTTTTTCCTCTCAAACCAGAAAATTCAATTACCAAAACTCCCTCAAACAATTCGGCCACTCCTTCCCTTAGAATTTCGGCCAGCTTTAACTAAAATCCTCTCCAATCTCTTCAACCTTCAATAACACTTAGAACACCAAGAACACCTACTAGCATCCATACGCCTAATACCACTTCAAACCACTCCAATCTTCTCCAAAAACTCCAGATCACACCTACTCCACCCCTTGAAACCACTTCTACAATTTTTAACATCAAACTTCGAAATCCAACTCTCTTTTTTGGATCGAAAAACCAATATTTTTGTAAAGGCTCAAGAACATCTTCAAGGTAAGCATGATCAATCACACCACCTTCTCTCATCTTCAACTTCTAATGAATATATATATATATAATCATACTAATGGACTCTCTTTTTCTCTTTTCTCTCTCTCTCTCTCTCTCTCTAGCTCTCTTGGCGAAATGCTCTCCCTCTCTTGGTCGAATGGTGACTTCCACCATGGCCATGTTTTCTTCATCTCTCTTGGACGGATCTAGTCTCCTAAGAGTAGGATCCATTCGAAACTTCTCCAAGGTACTCATCAATCAAGTAAGCCTCTTTAACCCTCTCTTTAAATTCTAGTTTCATGTCTCTAGGATGATATTGGAAGGAGATGGATTATGATTAGGGTTTGAGCATGTGTTGTTGTGATGAGTTGAGATTGAAGCATGAATAAATGTATGTATAGGATGCAGATGTGATTGATGTATGAGTTGATTGTCTTGGTTGATTGTATGGCATTTTTAGGGTTTAATGCATGTCTCCATGTCGTGAGTAGTATATGTGATCAAGCATGTTAGAGATTATGTTACCTTTTGTGAATAGGGTTTATGTTCATGTATGATTGTTAAAGCCATGATTATGTTTATGTTAGTGGAGTTTGGATCATGTCTTGGTAAATTTAGATTTATGCCTTTATTCATGATTTGGATGGTTTGATGAATTGGAGTGGAGTATATGATTGTGGTTAGCAAGTGGAAATATGATCATGACCTTGTTGTCCCTAAGCTAATTTTATTTCATCAATAAAATGATTAATACTATGACTTTTTCTAGTAAATTTTGAAAACCCTAGGAATGGTAAATTTGGACTATTATATATAAAATAAGGATATTTTAGTCAAATAAATAATAGCTTTTATTAAAGAAATAAAATATATAGATATTATATAAGATAATAATATCAAATAAAGCCTTTTATATAAATAATCATAATAGATAAAATGTTAATTTTGTAAGTCTTATATTCATAAATACTATTAAAACTTATTTATTATCTTTTAATCAAACCTATTAAAATTTACTTACAACTAATTTTAGTTACCAATTATTTTCTAAAAATTAATTATCAATAGATTATTATTTAAAATAATTACATCTAGGTCCTAGGACCCTTAATCAAATAAACCCTGATTTACTTTTAGTAAGATTTAAACTTTCAACTTATTGTACCTATTTTCCAAACCCTAGTTATTTTAATATCAAGCTAGATTTATTTTATAAACCCTTTTATTTGTTATCTAGCCTTAAAGCTTGGGACACTCTGATTATGGTTGTAGTAAGTTGAGTTAGTTTTATTTATGAAAGTGATTTTTTTTTTTAGCTTGAGTTTAATTATGGCTTATATTTACCCTAGGCGGGTTAGGTCAGCTGTTGAAGACCTTTGTTTTATCTCAAGCTAAGGATCAGGTAAGCTCCTACATAAAAATTGTTTGATGCAAAATGATTATTATGGCAAGCCAAATATAAAGTGTATGGACAATCACTTCTGTAAAGGCAATTGAGGCTTGTGCTCTTTCCTATTTTAGTCAAACAAATTATTTGAAAAATCAAAGAACAGATTTACTCAAATCCTAAAACTCTTTCTAAAACTGATTTTGGTAAAGACTTTGGAAATCCTTAATTGCCATTTTCAAGTGGAACTATATTTTGTTCATTTTCCCCTAAGTGGGATTAATTACGTTGAGTACTCAATAAGGGTGAACTGCTAGGACTAGTTTTTGAAGGGTGAGAGTAAGTCTCTCAGTAGGTGGCCACCTCTGAGGGGTGAGTCCTTCCTGGATAAGATGTCAGTCCAGTAGGTCGTGTCAGTCCGAGCTAGCAGTTTTCAGTCAAGTGGACTGTGTGTTGCCAGAATGGACAACCGGTTTTGTTTAGATATAAAGAAGGAGGTGTATTTTTCCTGGTAGGCCGATCACCTACCTTTTGTCAGTTTGCACAAAGTGTGGTATTCTGACCATTGTATAGTTATGGGGCCCAACGTGTGGTAACCCATGACCCCCTTTTTTTGAGTGGTTGATTTTATTGATCATGTATGGTTTGAAAATCCAAAACACCACTCTTGATTTTGACTATTGTTTAATGCTTGCCAGTATTTCTCTTATGAAGATTTTATACTTTGCATCCATGAACTGTTTTCACTGGACACTCAAAACACATATAAACTTACTGAGATTTTTATCTCATCACCATTTTTACCATGATTTTAGGCCAATCCTGCTGTGGGGATGAGTAGCTAGTGTTGTCCGCCTTGGAAGAGATTTTATAACTTATTTTCATGTAATGTTTTGGGAGCTGCGATTGAATAATTTTGTTTCTGGATTTGTTTTTGGAATTCTTGGATTGTATAAGTTTTAAGTTTTAAGTATTGTTTTATTCCATTATTTTGAATGTGTAACCTAATTATAAAGACCCCTGGTCCTTTGGATGGGGTGACATCCCCGGCCCTGTCGGGCCTAGGTAGTGGGGTGTTACAAAACTCACTTTTCTCCCTCAATTGAGAAGTTGAGTTCAGCATATATCTAATTCTAGGAGTGGAACCTGTATACCAAACCCCATATCGAATGGCACCAGCAGAATTGAAGGAATTAAAGGAGCAGCTATAAGAATTAGTGAAGCAAGGTTATATAAAGCCTAGCACGTCACATTGGGGAGCTCCAGTACTATTTGTGAAGAAGAAGAACGGGACCTTGAGATTGTATATCGACTATCGGGGGTTAAATAATTTAACCATCAAGAATAAATATCCCCTACCTTTGATTGATAAACTGTTTGACTAGTTTCAAGGCTCCAATTGTTAGTCCAAATTGGATTTGAGGTAGGGATACTATCAAGTGCAGATTAAGGAGGAAGATATTCCCAAAACAGCTTTTAACACTAGATATGGTCGTTACGAGTTCATGATGATGCCTTTTGGAGTGACTAATGCACCGGCAGTGTGAAACCCCAGTCAAAACCAACCTTAGAGTGAGGGGGTTGGGATGCGTATCATAATTTATTACATGTTTAAATATATTTTTAAATGATTTTCTATGCTTTGGATTTGAATTTATTGTCTCGAAGGCTTGGTTATGAGTATTACTTGAGAAGGACAAAATAGTAATTTTTGCTTGAGGTGGAAAAAGGGAGATAACTTGAGGATTGAATGAGAAAATATTTTGTTGAGGGAAAATAAGAACAAGAGTTGTTGTGGTTTAGTGGTTAGAGCCTTAGATTTATTCTTGAGGTCTTGGGTTCGAATTCCATCATAGGAGCTTTAGCTTGTTAAATTTTCTTTTTTCTTGGGAAGTATTATTTTCGGCCTTAGTGGTGTTTGGAGTAGGGTAGAGATGTTGTCCTATGAGAGGCATGATAGGAGTCTTCAAATCCTACTCAATTGTTCTACACAAAATTCCTAAGAGGAATTCATTTCCTCTTGGTCCTTAATTTTCCTATTTCTCAATTCATTAATTTGTTCAAATTGTTCTAGCAAATTTCTTTCCAGAAATTCTAGTGAAGTGCTGTGGCTTTGTTTTGTAGAATCAAAATGTCTTAGTGGAAGAAATTTTATGGTCTGAAAATGTGGAGGAGATGTGAAAGATTCCAAGGGGATAAATCTCTTTAGTGAACTTTCTAAAAATTCATTCTAGTTAGGTTCATCTTCCTTCTTGGAATGAACTGAAATTTTCTAGCTTCTTGTGCCTTCAAGTTGTCGAAACTCTTAGCTAATATTCCCTCCTAAATGCTGCCAGAAAAATGGCCTTTTGGATCAGCTTGCAACCTGAATTTCTCTGACCATTTTTGGACTGCACAAAGTTGGTGCAAAACCAGAAAAATCCCTGGGCAAATCGCAGCTTTGGAGGTCCGAAACCAGGCTGTTTTCTTCCAGTTTTTGTTCAGCACCTTAGCCATGTTTTTATTCCATGAAGAAGGATGGAAACCAGCCTTGAAAACCCCTGAAACTCCCCTTCAAACTCCCTGCAAACCGGCTGGAAAAGGGCAACCGAAAACTGCCCAGAAAATTTCAGTAAGCAGCGAAATTCTGTGCAGGAATTTTCCAGCTATGTTTCCTAATTCTACCCTAGCTGAAACTCCATCATTCTTCTGCACAAACCCACCTTAAACCTTTAGTAATTGAGCTCCATTATCTGCCTCAAGCTTCTGCACGAAAATCCAGTTATGGCTCCCTAAAAGATTTACAAAAAAATTTTGCAATCATGCCTTGATTAGGATACCAAAATTCCAGCCACCATAATTTAACAACTTTCCAAAAAATATACCCCAAACAACCAAACCTTCCCTTCACCATTACACTCAGTATTTTTGGCCACCTTAAGTCTCCTTCAACCAGCATTCATCTAGCCAAAACACTGCCCAGCAATTCAGCCATGGCAGACTTCCAAAAGCTCTCCCATAATCAAAGGAATTCTTGAATATTTAGTTTTCGAATTTGCTTCCTAAAAATATTCTTCAAGGATTCCAACAACTAGCCTTTCATTTTCCCTTCCAAACCAGAGAATTATCTCCCTAAACCCTACAGAAATTTGACCAGCCCTAATCCCTACAGAATTTTGGCAGCCACCATCTAAAAACTCTCTATTCCCTCAACTTTTAAGAACACACAACACACCAAGAACACCTACTTCTTCCTTTCACCTAATACCTATCCAAATCACTTCAAACTACTTCTAAAAACTCCAAAATTCATCTACTCATTGCTGTGAGTCCATCAACACCATTCTTAACATCAAACTCCAAAATCCAACTTGCTAGTTTGGATAAAAAACTAGAAATTTTGTGAAGGCTTAAGAACACTATCAAGGTAGGTTTGTTCTAACAACTCCATCTTCTCTAATCGTGATCTCTAATGAATATATATTGAATTAACCCACTAGTGGTCTCTCTCTCTCTCTCTCTCTCTCTCTCTCTCTCTCTCTCTTGGTCGAATCTCTCTCTTCCTTGGCCAGATGGTTTCTTCTCCAATGGTCATTGTTCCTTCACCTTCTTTGGTCAGATTTAGACATCTAGGAGTTGAGACTTATTCAAAACTCCTTCAAGGGAATTCATCAAGCAAGTAAGATTTCTTTTAACCCTTCTTTTAATTCTAGATTCGTGTCTCTAGGATGATGTTGATAGAAGGTAGATTGTGGATAGGATTTGAGTATGTATTGTTGTGATTGAAGCATGAATATATGTATGAATATGAAGGAGATGGGATTTATGCATGGATGGATTATCTTGGTTGATTGTAAGATGATTTGAGGTTTAATGCATGCCTCCATGATTAAGTATGCTAGAGATTATGTCACCTTTGGTGAATAGGATTTATATTCATGTTAGATTGTTGAAGCCATGATCATATTTATGCTAGTAGGGGTTAGATCATGTCTTGATAAATTGAGATCTATGCTTGTATGCATGATTTGGATGATTTGATGAATTGAAGGATTGTATATGTTCATGATTGTAAATAGCCATGGAAATATGATCATGATCCAGTTGTCCCTAAACTAATTTTTATTTCATGAATAAAATATTTAATAATATGATTTTGCTAGTAATTTCGAAAAAACCCTAGGAATGGTGGATTTGGATTATTATATATATAAAGGATATTTTAGTCAAATAAATAATAGTTTTGATAGAAAAATAAAATAAAATATATCGATATTATATAAAAATAATGAAATCAACTAAAGCCTTTTTTTTTGAAATAATCATAATTAGTAAAATACTTATTATTAAAATTTAATTATTATCTTTTAATCAAAACTTATTAAAACTTATTTATTATTTTCCAAGCAAGGCTCATTAAAATTCATTTTCAACTAACTTTAGTTATCAATTATTTTCTAACAACTAAATTATTAATAAATCATTATTTTTCCTATAAAAACACCTAAGATCCTTAATCAAATAAGCTCTAAATTTTCTTAGCAATATTTAAACCTTTAACTTATTAGTACTTATTTCCCAAAACATTAATTATTTTAAATATCAAATTATCCTTAGCTTATAAACCTATTTACTTATTGTTTGACCTTAAAGTTTGGGACACTAGGATCATAATAGTAGTAAGTTGAGTTGTTTAAATTGAGAAAGTGAATTTTGGCTTGAGTTTGATTGTGGTTTGTATTTGCCCATGCAGGGTTAGGTCAGCAGTTGGTGACCTTTTTATTGTGAGCAAGAATCAGGTAAGCTCCTGTATAAAACCTGATTAATGAAAAGTGTTTAATTATGGCAAGCCAAATGTAGAGTGCATGGACACTCATCTTTGTAAAGGCAATTGAGGATTGTCTCCTGTTTTATTTCCGTCAAACAAATTATTTGAAAATCAATAAGCATATTTATTCAAACTTAAACCTCTTTCTAAAACTGATTTTGACAAAGACTTTGGAAACCCTTAATTGCCATGTTCAAGTGGAACTATGTTTTGTTCATTTTTTTTTCCAAGTGGGATATGTTACGTTAAGTACTCAATAAGGGTGGACTATTGGGCTAGTTTTTGAGGGGTTAGGGTAAGTCTCTCAGTAAGTGGCCACCTTGAGGGGTGAGTCCTTCTCGGATAAGACGATAGTCCAATAAGTCATGCCGGTTCGAGCTAGCAGTGTTCTTTTTCAGTCAAGTGACTGTGTTTTGCTGGAATGGACACCCGATTGTTGTTTGGGTTTAGAGAAGGAGGAGTATCTTACCCAGTAGGCCGATCAACTACTTTTGTCAGTCTGCACAAAGTGTGGCATTCTGACCGGCGGTATGCACAAAGTATGGCATGCTGACCATCCGGTTATAGGGCCCAACGTGTGGTAACCCGTAATCCTTTTTTTTGAGTGGTTGATTTTATAAATTATGTGTGGCTGGAAAAGCCAAAACACCACTCTTGTTTTTGACTGATGTTTATTGCTTGCCAGTGATCTCTTATAAAGAATTTTATACTTTGCATTCACGAACTGTTTTCACTGAACACCCAAAGCACTCACGAACTTATTGAGATTTTTGTCTCACCACCATTTTACCATGATTTCAGGTCGATCCTGCTGTGGGGATGAGTAGCTAGATTATACCTGCTTCGGAAGATTTTCTGATGATTTATTTTTGTGTAATGTTTTGGGGAGATGAGAGTGGATAAATTTTATTACGGATTTGTTTTTGGTATTTTGGGATTTATTCTTGGATTGATATATATTTTGGGATGTAATAAATTTTAAGTTCAAGTATCATTTAGATTATGCTATTTCATTTGTGTGACCTAGTTATAAAGACCCCTTATCTTTTGGACGGGGTGACATCCTCGACCCTGGCGGGCCTAGGTAGCGGGGTGTTACAGGCGGTATTTATGGATTTGATGCGTCGTGTTTTCCAACCATACTTAGATAAGTTTGTGGTGGTGTTCATCAACGATATTCTTATATATTCCAAGAGTCCAGAAGATCATGCATAGCATCTAAAGCTGGCATTGGAAAAGCTGAGAGTGCACAAGCTTTATGCCAAATTTATCAAGTGCGAATTTTGGCTAGATAATGTGTCATTTCTTAGCTATGTGGTGACCAAAGATGGAATCAAAGTGGACCCATCAAAGGTTGAAGTAGTTTTAGACTGGAAACAGCAGGAGAACATCATCGAGATCAGAAGCTTCTTAGGGTTAGCCGGCTATTACCAGCGGTTTATTAAAAGCATTCTCAATGCTAGCATCACCTATGAACCAATTGTCGAGAAATGATGTGCCATTTGTTTTGAGTCAGAAATGTGAGAAGAGTTTCCAAGAGCTGAAGCGGAGGTTAATGACGGTTCTAGTGCTGAGTTTTCTAGAAGGAGATAAGCCCTACACATTGTATATATTGATGCTTTTAAGGAAGGTTTGGGAGCAGTATTGATGCAGGATAGGAAGGTAATAGTTTATGCCTCTCGGAAGTTGAAGCCTCACGAAGTTAATTATTCGACGCATGATTTGGAACTGGCTGCTATTGTTTTTGTATTGAAGAAATGGTAACATTATCTATATAGAGCTGAGTATGAGGTGTTCACAAATCACAAGAGTCTGAAATATATTTTTATTCAGAAAGATTTAAATTTGAGGCAGTGAAAATGGATAGAATTTCTGAGGGAATATTGTTGTCCTATCAACTACCACCCAAGGAAGGCCAACGTTGTTGCCGATGCCCTGAGTCGTAAAGTCAAAATGGCCAGATTAAGAATTAAAGAGATTTAAGTAGTCTAAGATGTGCTGGATAGGAGGATGAAAGTATAAGAAGAAAGGATTATCATTAATAATCTGCGATTGATACCGGATCTAAGGTAGGAAATCATCAAAGCATAGCAAAGCAATGTAGAGTTTCAGCTTTTCAAGAACAAAGAACTTAAGAGGGAAGGCAGTGATTTTCCATAAGATGAGATGGGAGTGATGTATTTTCAAGATTGCTTATGTGTGCCTGATGAGTAGTAGCTGAAAGACAAGATGTTAGAAGAGGCATATAAAAGCAAGTATGCTATTAATACGGGAGAAGTAAAAATGTATCAAGATCTAAAGAAAGCCTATTGGTGGCCTAGAATGAAGAAGGATGTGATGAACTATGTCTCCACATGCCTGACTTGTCAGAAAGTTAAAACGGAGCACAAAAAGTTAGCAGGATTATTGCAACCTTTACTGATAACAAAATGGAAATGGGAAGAGATGACTATGGACTTCATTACCGGACTGCCTATGACAAAGACCCAAAAGGATGCCATATGAATAGTAGTTGACAAATTGACCAAATCGGCACATTTTATTCCAGTGAACATAAGGGACTTAATAGAAAAGTTAGCTCAATTATATGTGCGGGAGATAGTTAGATTGCATGAAGTACGTTCGAGTATCATGTCTGACTAAGACCGGAGGTTTACATCCCGATTTTTGGCCAAGTTTCAAGAATTAATGGGTTTTAATTTGAAGTTTAGTACGACGGCACACCCGCAAATCGATAGTCAGTTAGAAAGAGTTATTCAGATATTGGAAGATATGCTAAGAGTTTACGTATTGGATTTTGGGGATAAGTGGATTGATTGCTTACCGTATGGGAAATTAGCTTACAATAATATCTACCAATCTTCGATTGGAATGGCTTTGTATGAAGTGTTATATGGACGTAAGTGTTAAGTGCCTTTATATTGGAGTTGGGCAGAAGACGATCACATAAGCAAGATTGGAGAAGTCTGCATTGAGAAAATGTCAGATAAGGTGAAGATGATCAGAGAAAGGTTGAAAGCGGCTCAAAGCTGACTAAAAAGTTATGGGGATAATAAGCAAAAGGGAACTGGAATTCCAGGTAGGAGATACTGTGTTTGACTTTGAGTAGGGGAATCTTGAAGCATCCAAAAGGTGAAAAGCTGAATCCGAGGTATTTGGGACTATTTCCAATCACAGAAAGAATTGGACCAGTTGTGTATAGGCTGGATTTGCCAGATGGTTTGATTGGAATACATGATGTATTCTATGTGTCTTAATTGAAGAAGTACAATGCTGACCCAGGACATGTTTTGAATGATGAACTATTTGTATTGCAACCCGACTTGAGCTACGTGGAGAAACCAGTTAAAATTTTAGATTGAAGTATTAAGACTCTCTGAAATAAGCAGATGCTAATGGTAAAGGTGCAGTGGGAGCATCATGGCACTTAAGATGCCACGTGGGAAATGGAAGAATGGGTGAAACGAAAATACCCCGATTTGAGATAAAGGTACACCTGAATTTTTGGACAAAATTCTTCTAAGGAAGGGAGGATGTAAAACCACACCTAAACCTACCCTAGAGTTGGAGGGATGGGGTGCATGTCATATCATTTTGCACGAAATATATTCCTTGAATAATTTTGTGTGTCTTAGAATTGTAGTATATGGGTTATATGGTTTATTTATACTTGGTGAGTAGTAAGGGTAAAAAGGAAATTTTTTCTTGAGATCGAAATAGGAAGAAGGCTTGAGGCTTAGATAAGAAGAGAATTTGGCTGGGAAAAAAAGAACAAGAGTTGTGGTTAAGTGGTTAGAGCCTTGTGGTTAATCTCTAAAGTCTTGAGTTCAAAGCTCATCACCTAAGTTTTATCCATAATTATCTTAACCATTATTTGAATTTTTTGTTTTCTTACGTTCCTTAAAGTTAGGAATGTTGTCTTAGAGAAGACACATTGGTAATGTCTTATGTGATCTTGTCCTAAAAGGAATTCCAGAAGAATTTTGGTCTCCATTATTTTTGCAAACATTATCCTAACCTATTTAAATTTAAACTACTCATATTTCTTTAATTATTTTCAATATCTGTAAAATGTCTTGGATAATTCTTAGCTAGAAGTTTTGAAAATTCCAGCTCTTGGGAATAGAAGGATAACAGAATTAGAGGAAGAAAAATAGGAAGAGGTTTTCAATTAAATCACCATAGCTATTCTTCCAAGAACTCTATTTTTTTCTTGTTCTTGTTTTGGTTAAAATCTGGAAAATTTTCCAGAAATTCCTCTTGGCTGGTTTTTGAAAATTTCAGCAACCTTTACCTACCTAATTCTTGTTAACAACCAACCATCTTATGTTAAGATGAAAGCTGAAAACACTTTGGAATTTCGTAGCTTGTACAAGCTGTACCAAACTAGAAATTTTCCAGCAAACTACCAAGACATGTACATGAATATTGAGCCACCCATTTGTGCATAAGAACACCTGAAACTTTCCTCTTTCTTCTCCAAGATGGTGGCTGGAAAACCACCATTAATGAACCTTCAAACACTCCTAGATTTCAGTTGCAAATCTAGTTCAAAGAGATTCGTTCATATTTTTGGCCACCTTGTAGCCATGGATAGAACAACTTTTCTTTTTCATCTACCATAGCCATTAGAGCTCCATTAACACACCTCAAAACATGCCTATCTTTACTCCATTCAAAACTTTTCAAACTTTGAAAATTAAATTTCTAATTTTCCTTCACTAAACTCTCACTTAGTTAGATGATTAAACCAGAAATTCTCTCCTCTTGTACAGCCATTTTCGGCCAGCTACAAAGCAGAAACAATCCTTCATTTCATGATCAAAACATAGATAGTCTAGCCATCCACCATTGAAGGACAAGAAACCTTCGAAAAGAAAATTCCATTACCCAATCTTCTACCTTAAACATGTCCATATTTTCCTCAATTTTAAATTCAAAACAGCTGAACTCTCTTTCTCTTTCTTGGACAACTGAAATCCTCCTCCATAGCCAGGCCATTCGGCTATCATTCAGTAGACACACACGAAACACTCTCTCTCAATTTCATCTAAAAAACACCAAGGACACCAAGAACACACACTAAGCTTCTTCAACCTTCAATCACCTCTATTCATCCCAAATCACTCCTCTAAAACCAACTAGGATTCAACCTATACTCACTATAGGCCACTCGATAACACGAAATTCACCAAAGTTGAACTTCCACTCGGATCAAACGTACTTTTTTGTTTTCAAGAACTAGAAGAACATCAAGAAGGTAAATTCAAACACCTTCATCCTTCTTCATATCTTCATCACCATTTCATTATCATCTTAACCTCTCTCTCTCTCTCTCTCTCTTGGCCGAACCATTGGTGGCCATTCTAGAACAACTTCAATCAAGGAGGACCCCTCAAGCACTCAAGGATCTTCATTGGTCACGATGATATCTACAACTAACGATCATCAAAACATGTTTCTTTCATGACCTTCTCCTTAAATTTTCAAACTTAAAGCTTTTAAATGATGGATTTAATGGGTTGATTAAATAGTGTTAGTGTGAAACCCCAGTCGAAACCAACCTTAGAGTAAGGGGGTTGGAATACATATCATATTTTATTGCATGTTTAAATATATTTTTATATGATTTCATGTGTTAGGGATATGCCCTAGAGTTAATTTGTACTTATACTATTGTCGTTATGTTTTATATAATAATATGAGGCTTTTCTTTCTATGAATAGTGCATTTTGTTTTGTGGTCATCAAGTACATGACTTGATAGTAAAACCCAACAATGAATACAATGACTATTCTAAATCTGTCCCTGATCGTTTATTATTATTGGAACAATAATAAATTAAGATTAGTATGTTTGTGACTGGATGGCTATGTTTTACTAGTCATGGATATTTGTGATATCAAGTCAAAACATAAATAAATGTTAGAGAACATTGTATTGGATATGACCCATTGTGAGAGTACTTCATGGAACATGTCATAAGTACTTTCTAGCCATAATAATATTAAAAGTCCTTTGACCTAAATTCATCATAGTTTCCTACTTGATAAATTCTATATTTTGACATTGTCCAAAGTTGTCTTTAATTAGATAATAAATTAAACTACTGTTGGATATAGAATAAATCGAGGAGAGGAATATGATTGATTGTGAAGGAATTTGTCCCTCGCAATTATGGGAGAGATATCCATGGGCCCCTTGATAAGTTAAACTGTTAAAATGTATGGCCGTGCTCAAATTTATCAATCTAAGATATTGATATCATTTGTTTGAACAGTCTACTATGAAATCAAGAAATAATTGATTGAGCTTAATAAGGATGACATGCTTCGTGCCTTATGCTTAATCTGGATATCATGTGACAAAAGGACTAAATATAAAATTATGGTTTGGTTCAAAGAGATCACCGATCTTCATTTAACCTGGATAGTTATAATGTTTTGCTAGAAATCTCTTATAACTTGTGGGCCATTTAAATATGATTTGGGCATATTGTCAGTGTTAAATAAACCTATAGGGTCACACAATAAGTGAACTTGTTAGGTTATTTTTCTGGTAACCGGATTCGATGAATCTGGAAACATGTCTAAGTTAATCGAACTTAGAAAATCTACCAGATTCAATGAATCTGGAAATATGTCCACATTCGATGTATCTGAATGATGTCCAGATTATAAGAATCTGACTCGGTAGATTAATTAGTTAAATTACCGAGATAATGACAGAATCTTATCGTATCAGTTTTAATTTAATTTGAATTTAAATTAAAATATGATAAGATATTATTAGAGTTGGACTCTAAGAGGTTCAGAGTGGGTTTTTAAGGAAACCCTAGCCGTCTTCTTGTGTGTGCCAATTCTGTTGTAAAAATTCGTGCCTTCATCCACCAGAAAAATAAGCCTCTCAAAACCCTAGGCGCTAGCACTCCCCGGGTGACGAGTGAGTTTGCGGTGTGTATCCGATAGAGGACGTTCGCACAACTGCAGCGTCTGGTGATCGTTCGGGTTGCACGCACAGCAGCATAATCGGAACTGAAGGATATCGATTACACATAACAAAGGTAAATCTGCAAACCTACGATCTTCTTAATCGTTTACTTAGATCCTCGGAAGGGATTCATGGATGTTTTCTGCATTAAGGAGTCCACGAATTCTAACAGTGGTATCAGAGCAACTTGCTAAACGATTAGATTGATTCATCTGTGTTAATCGTATTGTTGTGGATATGTATGATATGTGTGTGTGTGTGTGTGTGTGTGTGTGTGTGTGTGTGTGTGTGTGTGTGTGTGTGTGTGTGTGTGTGAATTTAAACGGTTTATATCAGCATGTTCGCATGATTATGATTTTAGAATACTTAGCATGCAGATTGCCTGAATAGGTTTAATATGTGCGTCTTAGTTGCCTGATCAGACCAGATTAGTTGCAGATTGTCTATAAACTGGTCTGTTTTAATATGAAATGGTATCATAAGCATGCTATCCGTCGTTCTATATTTGCGAATTGTTTGTATTAATCGGCCATGATAATGTGTTATCTGTATGAATATGATTAAAGGGGACCACAGATTGTCTGTAATATGAAATTTCACGGCGATAATTACTAAGGGGTCTGAACGTTAATCTGATTAATATTCAGAAATCGGAAGGCAAAATCTCATTCAATGAGAGAAGGAAAATTTGTTTTTCCTTCCGAGGGCGTTGCCCCTGGAGACCCCCGCAAGGGGCGCTGCCCCCTTGACCCCCGCCTGCTGACCGGTTAGCGAGACCACCGCCAGGGGCGCTGCCCCTTGGAACCCCAACTAACTGTTCGTTGTGTGTTATTCGTTTGTGTTTGATTGTAGTTGTGGATTATTTTGAATAGTGCATAGCATGACCCGTTTTATCCCAATGTGATTGGATGGTTACATTATGGTTGTTTTAAGTTGTAATTTTTAAATACGGCCTGCGTGTCGTTTTTCATTGTTGTAAAATTGTTTTGCTTTCCTAGAATAGGAATTATTTTAATTTTACTATCCAATGTAAAAGAAGATGGCTGCCTACAATTACAACCAATGAGGAGTATGCTCAAGGCAGTAGAGAATGCTTAAGGAGTTCATATACCTAGATTGACCATCTTGATCTTCACTTTGCTCGTGATGATCAACATAGGTTATGGGCCATGCTATGTCACTTTTATCTATGTCCTGCATGCATATTTGATATGATTATTTCATGCTTACTACAATCAAATTTTTATTTAAAAAAAAATTAAGTGTTAAATGCCTTCCAAAATCAAACACTTATTATTACTTGGATCATCATATGGTCATTCCTGCCAAAGTAGGATGCTTTTGATTATCTAAGTGAGACAAGAAGGAAAATAGTTTTCCATATGTTTGATATGGTTTAACTTAATTGGGCTATCAAAATGGATTTGTGCCTAGGCATTATATGAGATAAATTAGCCGGGACATTTGATGCCTATCTTATTTAAAATTTGAGTTTTATTTAATTATAAGATTAAAGTCAAAGCTTACTTATGATTAAAATAAAATATTTATGAAATATATATATATATATATATATATATATTTCCCACTACAAAACATCAAAATGTTGAAGTTTCAAAAGTTTAAATGCTTTTAGGGGGAGTTTTTCATTAAAGCCTCAAAATTAATTACTTTGCATATTTTGTATGTAGATAATGGCAACAAATAGTTGGAATAATTCATTGCGATCTGTGCTCGAGAAAGACAAGCTTAGTGGGACTAACTTTCTTGATTGGGCATGAAACTTAAGAATTGTTCTTAAGCAAAAAAAAAAAAAAAAAAAGGCTCTATGTTCTTGAAAATCCTATTCATCTGCTCCAGCAAATAACACCTCAAAAGCTGAAAAAGATGCTTATAGTAAGCACAAAGATGACTCTAATGATGTTACTTGCCTTATGCTAGCAACCATGAACTCTGAACTTCAAAAACAGTTTGAAGAAGCAGAGGCATATGACATGATTGTGCATCTCAAGGAAATATTCCAAGAGTAAGCATGATAAGAGAGATTTGAAACTCACAAGGCGTTAAATGCATGTAAGATGGTTTCTGGCACCTCGGTAAGTGCTTATGTCCTTAAGATGAAGGGCTATCTTGATCATCTTGATAAGCTTGGTGCTTCTGTTAATCATGATATGGCTACAGATTTGATCTTGGGCTCATTACCTCCTGAGTATGACCAGTTTGTCATATATTTTAACATGCATAATATGGAGAAATCCATTACTGAATTGCATGGGATGCTAAAACAAGCTAAATTGAACATTAAGAAGAATACTCCTAGTGTTCTAATGGTTCAAAAAGGGAAAGGAAAAAAGAACAACCAAAAGGGCAAAGTCATGGCTAGTAAGGGTAAGGACAAGGCAAAGTCCAAGTTCAAGCCCAAACCTAAGGCCAAGACACCAAAGGAGGGAGCTTGCCACCATTGTGGAGAACAAGGACATTGGTTAAGAAATTGCAAGCTTTATTTGGAAGCAAAGAAAAGGAAGGACAGTGAGACTGCCGTTTCAGGTATTTATGTTATATAAATTAATTTATCTACTTCTAATTCATGGGTATTGGATACCGGTTGTAGATCTCACATCTGTGTAAATGTGCAGGGTCTAAAAAGGAGTAGAGCCTTGGGAAAAGGCGAGGTGGACCTACGAGTTGCGAATGGAGTAAAAGTTGCTATAGTAGCTGTAGGAACTTTTGAAGTAATTTTGCCCAGTGGGCTTATTTTAGAACTGAATAATTGTTTTTATGTTCTTGCTATGAGTAGGAATATTATTTCAGTTTCTTGTTTGGATTTAGAAGGTTTTGAATTTGTTATTAGGAATAACATTTACTCCATTAATAAAAACGGCATTTTTTATAGAGATGCTTCATTATCAAATGGGCTCTATATTCTCAATCTTCGTGGATCTTCAAACAACGCTATCTATAATATAAATACTAAGAGATTGAAATCCAATGATTTAAATCAGACTTACTTCTGGCATTGTTGTTTGGGCCATATAAATGAGAAACGCATAACGAAGCTTCATAATGATGGGCTTTTAAAATCGTTTGATTTAGAATCTTACGAAACATGTGATTCTTGTTTATTCGGCAAAATGACTAAAGCGCCTTTTAAAAGATAAAATGAAAGGGCAACTGATTTATTGGGCCTAATACATACTGAAGTATGTGGACCAATGAATACACATGCTAGAGGAGGATTTCAGTACTTCATTACCTTTACAGATGATTTTAGAAGATATAGCTATCTGTATCTGATGAAACACAAATCTGAATCGTTCCAGAAATTTAAAGAATTTCAAAATGAAGTACAAAATCATCTTGGCAAAAGTATCAAAACACTTCGATCAGATCGAGGTGGTGAATACTTAGGTCACGAATTTGACGAGCATCTTAAAAATTGTGGAATTATCTCCCAATTAACTCTACCTGGAACACCTTAATGGAATGGTGTATCTGAACGGAGAAATTGGACTTTATTAGATATGGTTCGATCAATGATGAGTTAAACTAATCTTCCAATCTCCTTTTGGGGTTATGCCCTAGAGACTGCTGCATTCATACTAAATCGAGTTCCATCTAAATCGGTTCAGATAACGCCATATGAGATATGGACTGGGAGACAACCTAGTTTGTCATTTCTCAAGATTTGGGGTTGTGAAGTTTATGTAAAGCGATTATTATCTGATAAACTTACACCTAAATTGGAAAAATGCATATTTGTGGGGTATCCTAAAGAAACTAAAGGATATCAATTTTATCTCCTAAAAGAAAATAGAGTAATTGTTGCTCGAAATGGATTCTTTCTTGAAAAAGAATTTATTTCCAAAAGAATCAGTAGGAGTAAAATACATCTTGATGAGATTCGAGAGCCACAATTAGTACCTGAACCGAATAATGAACCTCGATTAGATGGCTCACAAGTTCAAGATGAGCTTACTTCTATAGAACAAGGACCTCGCAAATTTGATACGGTTCGTCAACAACCTGAGAGATATGGATTTCTCATCATTGACGATCACAATGTGGAGCTTATGATTAATGATGAGCCCACTTCCTATCAAGAAGCCATTAAGAGTTCCGACTCTGGAAAATGGTTAGAGGCTATGAAGTCTGAGATGAAATCCATGTATGATAACCAAGTTTGGACTTTGGTTAATCCACCCAAAGGTTAGGTGTAAGTGGGTTTTCAAAAAGAAAACAGACATGGAGGGAAATGTGCATACTTACAAAGCACGACTGGTTGCAAAAGGTTATAGACAAACTCATGGTATAGACTATGATAAAACCTTTTCACCAGTTGTAATGCTTAAATCTATTAGAATTCTTCTTGCCATAGCAGCATATTATGATTATGAGATTTGGCAAATGGATGTCAAAACTGCGTTTCTTAATGGAAACTTACTCGAGGATGTGTACATGACACAACCTGAGGGTTTTGATGATCCTTTGAATTTTAATAAAGTGTGCAAGATTCAAAGATCCATTTATGGATTGAAGCAAGCATCTCGAAGCTGGAATCTTCAGTTTGATGAAGCAATTAAAGAATTTAACTTTATCAAAAATGAAGATGAGCCTTGTGTCTATAAGAAAACAAGTGGGAGTGCAATAGTCTTTTTGGTACTTTATGTTGATGACATCTTACTTATTGGAAATGACATCCCAACTCTACAAAGTGTAAAGACATGGTTGGGAAATTGTTTCTCAATGAAAGACTTAGGTGAAGCTGCCTATATTCTAGGTGTAAGGATCTATAGAGATAGATCTAGAAAGCTAATTGGACTAAGTCAAAGTACATACGTTGACAAGGTACATACGTTGACAAGGTACTGAAAAGGTTCAGTATGCAAGACTCTAAGAAAGGATTCTTGCTAATGTCACATGGCATTAAGCTCAGCAAAACTCAAAGTCCTCCTATGAAGGATGAAGAAGAGCGCATGAACAAGATACCATACGTTTCCGCTATAGGGTCTATCATGTATGCCATGTTATGTACTCGACCCGATGTGTCATATGCATTGAGCATGACGAGTAGGTTTCAGTCAAACCCTGGAGAGGCACACTGGACTGCTGTCAAGAACATACTGAAGTACTTAAGAAGAACTAAAGATATGTTCTTAGTTTATGGAGGACAAGAAGGCGAGCTAGTTGTAAATGGTTACACTGATGCTAGTTTTCAGTCTGACATTGATGATTACAGATCGCAATCAGGTTTTCTATTTTGTTTGAATGGAGGTGCTGTAAGCTGGAAAAGTTCAAAGCAAGACACCATGGCCGAATCTACTACAGAAGCTGAGTATGTAGCTGCCTCAACTGCAGCTAAAGAAGCAGTTTGGATTAAAAAGTCCATTACAGAACTAGATGCAGTTCCTAGTATTGTGAACCCAATGGATCTCTATTGTGATAACAATGGAGCCATTGCACAAGCTAAGGAACCAAGATCACATCAGCGATCCAAACATATACTTAGACGTTTTCATCTCATTCGAGAAATTGTTGAAAGAGGAGATGTCAAAGTATGCAAGGTATCAACTGATGACAATGTTGCAGATCCATTGACAAAGCCTCTCCCATTGTCTAAACATGATAGTCATACCAGATCAATGGGATTACGGCTTATGCCAAATTGGTCTTAGTGCAAGTGGGAGACTGTTGGGGATGTGCCCTAGAGTCAATTTATACTTATACTATTGTCATTATGTTTTATATAATAATATGAGGCTTTCCTTTCCATGAATAATGCATTTTATTTTGTGGTCATCAAGTATGTGACTTGATAGTAAAACCCAACAATGAATACAATGACTATTCTAAATCTGTCCCTGATCGTTTATTATTATTGGAACAATAATAAATTAAGATTAGTATGTTTGTGACTGGATGTCTATGTTTTACTAGTCATGGATATTTGTGATATTAAGTCAAAACATAAATAAATGTTAGAGAACATTGTATTCGATATGACCCACTGTGAGAGTACTTCATGGAACATGTCATAAGTACTTTCTAGCCATAATAATATTAAAAGTCCTTTGACCTAAATTCATCATAGTTTTCTACTTGATAAATTCTATATTTTGACATTGTCTAAAGTTGTCTTTAATTAGATAATAAATTAAACTACTGTTGGATATAGAATAAATCGAGGAGAGGAATATGATTGATTGTGAAGGAATTTGTCCCTCGCAATTATGGGAGAGATATCCATGGGCCCCTTGATAAGTTAAACTGTTAAAATGTATGGCCGTGCTCAAATTTATCAATCTAAGATATTGATATCATTTGTTTGAACAGTCTACTATGAAATCAAGAAATAATTGATTGAGCTTAATAAGGATGACATGCTTCGTGCCTTATGCTTAATCTGGATATCATGTGACAAAAGGACTAAATATAAAATTATGGTTTGGTTCAAAGAGATCACCGATCTTCATTTAACCTGGATAGTTATAATGTTTTGCTAGAAATCGCTTATAACTTGTGGGCCATTTAAATATGATTTGGGCACACTGCCAGTGTTAAATAAACCTATAGTGTCACACAATAAGCGAACTTGTTAGGTTATTTTTCTGGTAACCGGATTCGATGAATCTGGAAACATGTCTAGTTAATCGAACTTAGAAAATCTACCAGATTCAATGAATCTAGAAATATGTCCACATTCGATATATCTGAATGATGTCCAGATTATAAGAATCTGACTCGATAGATTAATTAGTTAAATTACCGAGATAATGACAGAATCTTATCGTATCAGTTTTAATTTAATTTGAATTTATATTAAAATATGATAAGATATTATTAGGGTTAGACTCTAAGAGGTTCGGAGTGGGTTTTTAAGAAAACCCTAGCCGTCTTCTTGTGTGTTCCAATTCTGTTGTAAAAATTTGTGCCTTCATCCACCAGAAAAATAAGCCTCTCAAAACCCTAGGTGCTAGCACTCCTCGGGTGACGAGTGAGTTCGTGGTGTGTATCTGATATAGGACGTTCGCAAAACTGCAGCGTCTGGTGATCGTTGGGGTTGCACGCACAGCAGCACAATCGGAACTGAAGGATATCGATTACACATAACAGAGGTAAATTTGCAAACCTACGATCTTCTTAATCGTTTACTTGGATCCTCGTAAGGGATTCATGGATGTTTTTCGCGTTTAGGAGTCCACGAATTCTAACAACTAACGATCATCAAAACATGTTTCTTTCATGACCTTCTCCTTAAATTTTCAAACTTAAAGCTTTTAGATGATGGATTTAATGGGTTGATCAAATAGTGTTAGTGTGAAACCCCAGTCGAAACCAACCTTAGAGTAAGGGGGCTGGGATGCATATCATATTTTATTGCATGTTTAAATATAATTTTATATGATTTCATGTGCTTTGGATTTGTGTGTTGTAGTCTCGAGGGCTTGATCATGTTTATTGAGTAAGAAGGGCAAAATTGTAATTTTTGTTTGAGGAGAAAATAGGGAGATAGCTTGAGGATTAAATAGGAAAAACATTTTAGAGAGAAAATAAGAACAAGAGTTGTTGTGGTATTGTGGTTAGAGCTTTGGAATTAATTCTTGAGGTCTTGGGTTCAAATTCCATCATTGGAGTTTTAGCATGATTAAATTTTATTTTTGCTTGGGAAGGTTGTATTTTCGGCCTTAGGTGCTTTAGAGTAGAGTAGAGGTGTTGTCTTAGGGGAGACATGATAGGAGTATCCTAATCCTATTCTTGTACCCTACAAAAATTCTTAAGGGAATTCATTTCTTCTTGATCTTTAATTTTTCCTAATTCTCAACTCGTTAGATTGGACAAATTTGTTCTAGCCAATTTCATTCCAGAAATTTCAGTAAAGTGCTGTGGCCTTGAAGGTTCAAAATATCTTAGTGAAAGACATATTATGGACTGAAAATGTGGAAGAGATGGGGAAGGTTCCAAGAGAATTAATTCCCCTAGTGAACCTTTAAAACTTCACTTTAGTTAGGTTCATTTTCCTTCATGTAATGATATAAAATTTTTCCAGCTTCTTGTGCATGCAAAGTGTCAAAATTCTCAGCCATTATTCCCTCCCAAATTCTTCCAGAAAATGGCCCTTTTGATCAGCTTGAAATCTGAAATTTTCTGGCGATTTTCGGACTGCACAAATGCTGTGCAAAACCAGAAAAATTTCTGGGCAAAATCGCAGCTTAGGTGGTCTTAAACCAAGCTATTTCCTTCCAGTTTTCTCCCAGCTCCTTAGCCATGTTTTTCCTCCATGAAGAAGGCTGGAAACCAGCCTTGAAAGACCTTTGAATGCCCCTTCAAACTCTTTGCAATTTGGCTGGAAAATGGCAGCAAAAGCTACCCAGAAAAATTCCAGCAATGGGAAAATTCTGTGCAGGAATTTTTCAGCTTTGTTTCCTATTCCAGCCCTGGCCGAAACTTCATCATTTTTCCGCACAAACCTCCCTTGAACAGCCATGAACAGAACTCCATTGTCTTCCCCAACATTTTGCACGAAAATCAGTCATGGCTGCCCTAAAATATCTCCAACAAATTACTGCAATCATGCCTTAATTGGAGATCAAAATTCCAGCAATCCTAATTTAGTAACCTTCCATAAAATGTCTCTTAAACAACCAGACCTTTCCTTCACCATTACACTCCTTCTTTTCGACCACCATTAACCTTCTTCAACCAGCTTTCATCCAGCCGAAACACTGAACATCAGTCGGCCATAGCAGCTCCAAAAAGCTCTCTATTGATGAAAGATATTCTTGCAATATTTTGTTTCCAAATTTGATTCCCAAAAATATTCTTTTAGGATTTCAACAACCAGCCTTTCCTTTTCCTTTCAAACAAGAAAAATCATCTACCTAAACTACAGAAACAATTCGGCCACTGCACACACACAGAATTTCGGCATCTTCAAACCAAAATCCCTCTATTCTCTTCAACCTTCAAGTACACATAGAACACCAAGAACAGCTACTCACTTCGCTTGCCTAATACCTCTCCAAACCATTTCAAACTTCTTCAAAAAAATTCCAGAATTCTTCTACTCACTACCGTGATTCCATCCATACCATTTTTAACATCAAACTCCAAAATTCAACTCTCTCTTTTGGATAAAAAAAATCAGTATTTTCGTGAAGGCTCAAGAACACCTTCAAGGTAAGTTTGTTCAATCAACTTCTTCTCCACTAATCTTCAATCTCTAATGAATATATAAGTGTATGATCATGCTAATGGACTTTCTTCTCTCTCTCTCTCTCTCTCTCTCTCTCTTGGCCGAATGATCTCTTCAACAATGGCCATGCTTTTTTCATCTCCCTTGGACGAATCTAGTCATCTAGGAGTTGAGATCCATTCGAAACTCCTTCAAGGTACTCATCAATCAAGTATGTCCCTTCAACCCTCTTTTTAGACTCTAGATTCATGTCTCTAGGATGATATTGAAAGGAGATGGGCTAAGATTGTGGTTTAAGCGTGTGTTGTTGTGATGAGTTGAGATTGAAGCATAAATGAATGTGTGTATATGATGGAGTTGGGGTTGATGCATGTGATGATTTATCTTGGATGATATTATAATGTTTTAGGGTTTAATGCATGTCTCCATGTTGTGAGTGATGTTTGTGATCAAGTATGTTAGAGATTATGTTACCTTTGGTGAAAAGGCTTTATATTCATGTATGTTTGATAGAGCCATGATTATGTTTATGCTAGAAGAGGTTGGATCATGCCTTGGTAAATTTAGATCTATGTTTTATTCATGATTTGGATGATTTGGTGAATTGAAGTGGAGCGCATGTTCATAATTATGGTTAGCAAGTGGAATTATGATCATGATCTAGTTGTTCCTAAGCTAATTTTATTTCAACAATAAAATGGTTAATATTAAATATTGCCAATAAATTTTGAAAAACCCTAGGAAGGGTAGATTTGGAATATCATATATGAAATAAGGATATTTTGGTCAAATGAACGATAGCTTTTATAAAATATATAGATATTATATAAAATAATAATATCACATAAAAACCTTTTATATGAATAATCATAATAAGTAGAATATTAATTTTTGTAAGTCTTATACTCACAAAACCTATTAAAATTTATTTGTTATCTTTTAATCAAAACCTATTAAAATTTATTTATTTTCTTTCAATCAAGACCATTGAAATTTATTCTCAACTAATTTTAGTTATCAAATATTTTCTAACAATTAGTTATTAATAAATCATTATTTTACCTAATACCACCTAGGACTCTTCACCAAATAAACTCTAAATTATTCTTAGCAAAAATTTAAACCTTCAACTTGTTAGTACCTATTTCCCAAAACACTAATTATTTTAAATATCAAATTAGACTTAGCTTATAAACCTTTTTATTTATTATTTGGCCTTAAAGCTTGGGACACTAGGATCATGGTAGTTGTGAGTTGAGCTAGTCTTATTTGTGAAAGTGGATTTTGGCTTATGTTTGATTGTGGCTTATATTTACCCCATGCGGGGTTAGGTCAGCTGTTTAAGACCTTTTATTGTGAGCAAGAATCAGGTAAGCTCCTGCATAAAACTTGATTGATGTAAAATGTTTATTATGGCAAGTCAAATGTAGAGTGCTTGGACACTCATTTCTGTAAAGGCAATTGAGGATTGACTCCATTCTTATTTCAATCAAACAATTATTTGAAAATCAATAAGAAGATTTACTCAAACTCAAAACTTTTTCTAAAACTGATTTGGACAAAGACTTTGGAAACCTTTAATTGCCATTTTCAAGTGGAACTGTGTTTTGTTCAGTTTTTTCAAGTGGGATAAGTTACATTGAGTACTCAATAAGGATGAACTGCTGGGACTAGTTTTTGAGGGGTTAGGGTAAGTCTCTCAGTAGGTGGCTACCTCTGAGGGGTGAGTCCTTCTCGGATAAGATGTCAGTCCAGTAGGTCGTGCCGATCCGAGCTAGTAGTTATTTCTTTCAGTCAAGTGACTGTGTTTTGCTGGAATGGATACCCGATTGTTGTTTGGGTATAGAGAAGGAGGAGTATCTTGCCCGGTAGGCCAATCACCTACCTTTTGTCAGTCTACACAAAGTGAAGGCATTCTGACCGGTTATGGGGCCCAACGTGTGGTAACCTATGATCATTTCTTTTGAGTGGTTGATTTTATTGATTCTGTATGGTTGGGAAAAATAAAACACCACTCTTGATTTTAACTAATGTTTATTTCTTGCCAGTATTTCTCTTATAAAAGTTTTATATTTGGCATTCATGAACTGTTTCCACTGGACACTCAAAGCACACACGAACTTATTGAGATTTTTATCTCATCACCCTTTTTTTACCATGATTTCAGGTCGATCCTGCTGTGGGGATGAGTAGCTAGATATTGCCTGCATTGGAAGATTTTTCTGATGTTAATTTGTGTAATACTTTGGGGAGTTGAGAGTGGATAATTTTTATTATGGATTTGATTTTGGAATTCTTGGATTTATTCTCAGGTTGTAATAAATTTTAAGTTAAAGTATTGCTTTTATTCCGCTATTTTGATTATGTGTCCTAGTTATAAAGACCCCTTGTCCTTTGGACGGGGAGACATCCCCGGCCTTGGTGAGCCTAGGTAGTGGGGTGTTACAGTTAGGTTGGAGAAATGTTTGTGGGTGAAAGGAATGACATTAAGACACGAATATTGAGGTTTAGGAGCTATTGTTGGATTATGATTAGAGATCATTAGTCGTTCATTATGATTGAAGGCTTTATGTGTCTAGTATGGATGTTTTGATATAGGATAGACATTATACCACCGTTGTTTGATTATGCCTTCATGATGTTATTTTCATCAATAAATCCCTAGATGATATTATTGCTAGTGGAATATCACCCTTGTTATGATTATATTTTTACAAGTCTGTTTTTGATAAATCAACATCCTATTTATTAAATATTTGTGTATGAATATATATAAATTTTTGTAGTAGTAATTCACTATGGTCATTAAGAATTATTGTTAGAACTACTTTTATTATTATTATTATTATTGTTGTTGTTGTTGTTGTTGTTGTTGTTGTTGTTGTTGTTGTTGTTGTTGTTATCGTTATTAGTAATAATAATATTAGTATCATTGTTTAATTTAATTTACTAATTTCGATAAGCACTAAATATTTTTACAATAAATAATTACTTAAAATATTATTATTTTATTAGATAAATAATAAATATTATTTTTATAAAGCGTTATGAAATATAAATAATAATACGACTTAATTAATATAATATCAATACCTTTTAAATTTAAATTATTTATAATAATAAATATTATTGGTAATTATTATCAAAATAATTTATTTATTATTAATATTATTACTATATATTATTAGAAATTATTTATTATTTATTATGTATTACTAATATTACTTATTATTTATTATTTATTATTAATATTACTTAGTATTTATTATTTGTTAATAAATAGTTAATATTATAATTTATTATTTATAACACCTATTTATGTTAACTTATCAAATTAATCTTAATCTATAAAATACTTTATCAATTAATGTTAAAGCTTAAGGCATTATTGTCATAACTTGATGTTGTTGTAACTAGTTGAGCCTAAGCATGTTAGGCTAAGAGTTATTTATTTAAGCAAGTGTTGTCTGGATATTAGGGCATATGCTCTTTATTTATCCCAGGTAGGGTTAGGTTGCCTTGAACTATCTTGGAAGGCTATTGTACTCAAGAAAAGTAAGAGATCGGGTAAGTCCTTGCATAAAGCTATTTAAAGATTGAAGTCACTTTGACAAGTCAAACATGATGTATACATGAAAATGTACTATGGATGCAATTATGGACCAATTTTCTATTTCTTTTGCATTCAATCAAACAATTTCTAGTTGAACAAGCAATTTTACACAAAACGTTAAACTTTTCCTAAAAACCAACTTTGACCAGAATTTTAGGAAACCATAATTGCTGTTTCAAAAAGAACACTTTGAATGGTTCTTCTTTTCCCAAAAAGGACAAATACAATGTTGAGTACTCAGTACGGGTAGACTACTAGGATTAGTCTTTGAAGGATTAGGGTAAGTCTCTCAGTAGGTGGCAACCTTTAAGAGGTGAGTCCGTCCCAGATAGGATGCCATCTGGTAGATCATACCGGTCCGAGCTAGTATGTACAGTCACGTGGATTGTATATTTCTTGAATGGAAAACCAGTAAATTTGGGTGTAGAGATAGAGAAGTATCTCACCCGTAGGCCATACACCTATCTTGTGTCAGTATGCACAAAATGTGTCATCCTGGACATTTTTTTGTCATGGTACACAAAGTGGGGTGACATTGCTACTTCTTTTGAGTGGTTACTTTTATTGTATACATGTATGGATTTTTAAAGGAAAACACCACTCCTCACTTGTGAAGTTTATTTAAGACTTGCCAGTACTTACTTTTATGAAAATCTCTCAATTTGCATACACGAACTGTTTTACCTAAAGTACTCAAAGCACACGCGAGCTTATTGAGATTTATGTCTCACCACCTTTTATACCATACTTTCAGGTTCATCCTGCTGTGAAGGTTATTGATTAGAGATTGCTTTTATTTGAAGACTTATTTAATTTGATTGTATTTCCTTCTGAGAGACTCAAGAAGACATTTATTTATTTTGAGAATTGTTCATGTATTGTTTGGATTGCAATAAGTTTAAATTTGGATTGTTTTTTTCCTTTCTTCTGTGAGTCCTAGTTATAATAACCCCTTGTCCTAAGGACGGGGCAACATCCCTGGCCCTAATAGGGTACGTAGGTAGTGGGGTGTAATAGTTGCTAAAGATTATGCTCAGAAAGAAGGGATCAATTATGAGAAAATCTTTTCACCTATAGCCATGCTTAAGTCTATCTGAATTCTTTTAGCCATCGCATGTTATTATGACTATGAGATATGGTAAATGGATGTTAAGACGACCTTCTTAAATGGCTATCTTAGCGAAGACATCTATATGTCCCAGCCAGAAGGTTTTGTTGCTAAAGCTTAAGAATAAATAGTCTGTAAGCTTAAGAAGTCCATTTATGAACTTAAGTAAGCGTCATGAGCATGGAACATACGTTTTGATGGAATTATCAAAGCTTATGGTTTCATTCAAAACATGGATGAACTATGTGTGTATAGGAAATCAGATAGTGACAAATTGATTTTCTTGGTACTTTATATGGATGACATTCTAGTCATTGGAAATGATATAGGGGCATTGTCATCCGTTAAGGTTTATCTATCTAGTTAATTTAGCATGACAGACTTGGGAGAAGCTAGCTACATTCTAGGCATTAAGCTTATTAGAGATAGGAATAAAAGAATGTTAAACTTATCCCAGTCTACTTACATTGACAAGATATTGGTCAAGTACAGCATGGATCAATGTAAAGGGGCTATTATACCCTTTAGACATGGATTATTCTTATCTTCTAAGCAGTGTTTTCAGATACAGGAAGATAAGTAGAAAATAAGCAGGATCTCTTATGCTTCGGTTGTGGGAAGTCTCATGTATATTCTGCTTTGTGCTAAGCCAGATATCTGCTTTGCAGTAGGTATAGTTAGTAGATATCAGTTAAACCCAAGGGAAGCTCATTGGCAAGCTGTAAAGCATATACTTAAATATCTCAAGGAAACAAGAGATTATATGCCTGTATATCGTGTTGATGATTTGGTTCCTACTGGTTACACAGATTCAAACTTCAAGGTAGATAAAGATAAAAGAAAATCTACTAGTAGATATGTCTTCACTTTTTCTAGAGAATCTATTTTATCGAGAAGTATCAAGCAATCCTGCATTACTGATTCTACCATGGAAGCTGAGTACATTACTGCTTCAGAAGCTTTTAAAGAAGTTGTATGGCTCCAGAAGTTCCCCATAGAACTTGGAGTGGTACCATCCACGAATAGGCCTGTCACCATATATTGTGACAACTCTGGAGCGGTGTCACAATTCAAGAAACCTCAAAACTATAGGAAAGGCAAGCACATAGAGAGGAAGGATCACCTCATTCGAGAGTTTATCTAGAAGTGGGAGATTGTGGTCGATCAGATTTCCTCTATGAATAATCTAGCGGATCCCTTTACCAAGTCTTTGATAGAAAATGTGTTTCACAGACACTTAAATGTCATAGGGGTAGGCACTAATGGACTTTCTTGGTCTTTATAGTGCAAGTGGGAGATTGGTGGAAAGTATGCCCTCAAAGACTATGCATTCTGTGTAAACATATTGTAATTAAATATTTATTCATTCAATATGTTTGTTTCTTATATTATTGCACATGTAAAGGTTCAAGTATGACAAATAATGGTCTATATATTGGGTTGTTCTTCACAGTAAGATATAGACCATGGATACTTGTCATACGAGTAAAATTGAGTTCTTAGTCGTTTAATGAAACTGGGCATTTCCTTTGGGTAAGACTATTGTGCCATGATTTCCAAAGAGGAATGGTTTATTTTGAATTAGTGAGTAGTTCACTCATATCATAGGCATAAGCGTATTTTAAATACATTGAACTGGATTTGTAGTAGTGGTGTCTCTTATAATACTATAATTATAGAGACTAGACTATTACTGGTACAACATGGACGAATACCTTCATACTTGAGCATGAGTTAGTGGTATGGCGAAGCAAGGGTTTTATACTTTGATGTATGTTGGGTGAGATTTCTTTTGTGATATCAATATCCTTGTATGTTAGGTATATTACTCTAGTTAGTTAAGATGGACTCATGCAACTGAGTTTCTAAACTTCACTTAGTAAAGTTAAATCACCCATTTGTGATTGTCCAGGATAATCTAATGATCCAGGGTCCTGGGAATGTGACTCTAGAATATGTGCTTTTGGGTAGCTTCCAATGATAAGCAAGTACATTCAAGTGAACCATGGATTATTGGATAAAAGATCTAAGGAAGGTAGATATCTTTGAGATGGGTATTAGTACATTTATCCTATCTCATTGATGGGTGTTACATAGAGGGGTATTTTTATCATTTCGCCTATAGTTCGGAGACATTACTTTAGTAATATTATTCTTGGGGTTAATATATATTTTCATATGGTAAAAAATAGAAAGATTGAAAATGATAAAATGCAGCTATTTAATAGTAAGAGCATTTTGGTCATTTTAGTAGTCATGAATGATATGTTTCTTGGACCTCAGAGTAGCTCAAGTTATCTTGGTGTTGTTTAGACACAATCCGGGTTTAATAGATAATTATTTGAAAGAAAAATAAAATTTATTTGAAGAGTCCAATTAGAATTAATTAATTAGTTTTGAATTTTAATAAGGCCCAAAAAGATAATTAATTAATTAAGATAATTGGGCTGGAATAAATTAATTAATTGGGCTAATTTTTGTTGAAATATATTAAGAGTCTAATTAGAATTAATTAATTAGTCTTGGGTATTTAATGAGGCCCAAAAAGATAATTAATTAATTAAGAGATTGGGCCAGTCTTGCACTGTTTTTTTAGCACAACACCCAATTGGGCTTGGTGATTTCGGCCATTAGGGCTTTAGAAGCCCTAAGGCTGGCCGAAATATGTAGGGAAAATAAACAAGCGTTGTGTAATTTTTTTTTTGAGAGTGTGATGCCTCCTCTTGTTTTCTCTTCCATGTTCTTTCTCTTCCTTCTCTTTGGTAGAATGATTTTATCCAAGAAAGGAGCTCTCACCAAGGTAATGCCTAGAGTAAGGTAGAGTCATACTCCGAAAGATGAAAAGAAGAAGCTTGAAGATGCTTAATGCATGGAGTAGAAGATTGGCAGGAGTTCCACTTGAACAGTAAGTGCCTCCTTCTTCCTTACCAATGCAAGAGGCAGTGCAACCCTACCCCTTGTTGGTTAATTCGTGACCAATAAGAAAAAGTAAATACTCTCTCTTAGATGTGGCTCGAAAAACTAAAAATTTTTTGCTACGTTTTTCTTTTGATAGTTTTTCGCGATTCTTCATTTCAGCCACACACACACAATCTCTCTCCGTCAAAATATCTTTTTAAATCTTTGAAAAATCACCTTTACCAATGCACTTGGTTGTACTTCTCTACTCAAATGCCGCATAAAACTGAAAGGATTTTAAACACACTTGAATTACCTTCTCTTTTTCAAAATCAAAAGTCGTTATCTCTCTCTTTCCTTTGAACATCATTCTCATGCCAAACTAGAGATACTAAACCCTTCAAATTTCATCCGCCATGGCAAAACTCCCAAAAAGGAAAAAGGAGCAAAGGGACAGAACTGAAGGCAAAAGAGACAAAGAAAAGCAAAGCAACGGGAAAGAAACCAGTTGCTGCTACTCAAGCAGTTAGAAAAAAAAAAGGGACAAGAATGTTGCCGTTGATGAACCTACCTCTCAAACCTCTTCATCAGAACAATTACCAATGGTGGAATATACTGATACTCAGGTGTCTCAATTTCTTAACTTGAAATGTGAGACTGATTATAATGATTGGGTGTCTGGGAATAGAACAATTTTAGTAGGTTATTGGGTTGATACAAATGCCTGTTTAAATTTTACAAATGTTTTAAATTTGTTTGAATCAATTTTCTAGGGAACACTGTTGTATATGAATAAAAAATTATACGCAATTTTATTCTGGAAATTTTATTCAAATCTGAGCAGAGGAAGACTTGAGGAAACAAGGGATGGTTTTTGGTGCAATAGTACATCTCTCGAGTTGGGGGTATAAATTTTGAATTTGACCACTGAATCTGAACATAATCTGTAATGTTAGAGATGGAGGAGTATAGTTCTTTGAGATGAACAAACTGCTTGACAGTTCTAACTTATTTGAGTTAAGGAGATTTGAGAGCAAGTTCATTAGCGAGAAGAGTTTTAAAAACTCAAGTGACCACAATACCAAGTGACTGAATGTTATGGGTAGACTATTTCATCATATGGTTTCAACCATGGTAATTCCAAGTTTTGGGAACAAAACTTCTATAAGCAATATGCAGATGGTGGTGATGTTGGCCTTGTCAGAGGGCATGCCAATTAACTTTGGATTCTTGGTTGCAAGATTAATAATTCAATCTTGGAATACTACCAATAAAGATTTACTCTTTCAAAGTCTCCTGACTAAGTTGTTTAGACATTTCAATGTGGATTTGGATTTGGTTGCCCCTGAGCATTCCAAGGTTAATATCTACAACAGGGACTCCTTTGAAAAGATGGGATTTATCCAGATGGAAAATTAATGGATTTTACTTAGGGATGCCATAAATGAAGAAAAAGAGAGACTACTCAAGGTTAAGATTGAAGGCAAGAAACTTGACTCTACTGTCCCGGCTGGAACAAAAAGAAAAGTTGAAAGTTAACAGGAATTCTCTAGCAAAGCCAAGTAGAAGACAAAAGAAAGTGGACTAACACAGAGTATTGTGGATGCTCTAAATCTCTTGAATACCAAAGTGGATAGACTAAGTGGTGAAGTTAAAACTAAACTACAAACTCAGGGAAGTCTTCTGACCAATGTGGAAAAGAAGCAGTCTAAAACTACAGCGGTCTTTGAAGAGCTAGTTCCGCCACATGAGCAAGAACCAGAAACCATCCTTCTTTCACCAGCTAAGGATATTGGTGTTTATCCTACTAAAGGGCCTCCAGCAGAACCTATTGAAGAACCTCTAGTTACCACAACCACTGAAATCACCCTTTGCTAAAATTGCTCCTGATCAGGCCAAACCAGCTGCCCCTGGTAGCTCCTCAAACCGTCAGTAGAAGTACGTCGTGGTTAAAAGAAAATCTAGCAGATTTGCTGGAAACCACAAGAAGGGTGGTACTAATGATAAACCAGAAACTGTGGTAATTTAGGAAGACATGGCAATTTCTACAAACAAACGTGGTGTAAAAAGCATGAAGAATATTAGCTAACATTCCTGAATAACCTTCATTACTTCCCTAACTAGCTTTTATGCATTCCGTGAACAATTTGTTACATTTTGTTGCACTTACTTATTATTCCTACATTTTCTTATCTTTGCTATATTATGCTACATTTATTTATTTATCTCTCATTCATTTGCTCTTACTTCTCATTCTTTTTGATTGATACCAAAAGGGATAGAAATTAAACTGAGACTGGATTGTGTAGATTATGTGATGTGAGAAACTGGATTTTGATGTTGATGAATTTTGATTACTAAGATCGGATTGGGTAGATTGTGTGATTTATATTTTTTTTGTTTAGACTGAGGTTGGAATTAATCTGTCATACAAATTTCTTTTTGATTGATTGAGATTTTGTTTGAACCTTGCACAAATACAGGAAGAGTAATCCTGAATCCAAAATCCCAATCCAAAACACATTTTTACAAAGGTTGTATTTTTCCTTTTTGGTCCTACTTTTTGGAAGTCCAAAATAAAAAAATTGGTTTTATCTACTAATACATAATATTATAAATATCATTCTATCTACTAGTTATATGCATATAGAAAGGGGGAGCAATAGTAACTATTCTCTATCTTCTACATCTCTATATGCACACATGTACATATCCTTGTGTTGAATCTTTGTACTAACATATTTAATATCTAATGACAATTTCTTGGCTATTTCCTTGTGAAATAGTCCTTTTAAAAGAAAGGAAGGAGGATGCAGAGGTTGGTTAGGACATAGGCTCATTGAGAATGATTTATGAGACTATCCTTAAACTTTCTAATATTATCTCATAATCACTCTTTGAGCTTTGTAATTGAGAGATCACACATCAAATGAATATAAATTCTTATATCTCTCATTTAACATGTTCATAATTTTTTTTTTATCACAATCCATCAAGGTTGTTATCATTTAAAAAATGGGAGATTGTTAGCCTAAAGGGCTTTCCCTTGTGTTTTGATAAATGACAAACATTAACGTGGACTAACATATGTGATTTGCATGCGATAGTCTTTTTGGATTATGACATGTTTGACCATAGTTCTTCAAGTCTTACAAAAAGGATTGCTAAGCAACTTATAGATAATGAAGTACAAAAAGGATTGTTCAAGTCAAGATCCTACCTAAAGAAGTTGCATACCACGAAGACTTTTGAAGAATTATAGACTAAGAAAGTATGGTTAAGATATTATTTGCATTTTATATATCTCTTAACCTTAAGTTTAATTTATTTTATATTGAAGCACTCAAAATTATTTCAAAAAGAGGGCAATTTTTTTGTCCAGGTTTTTATCTATAAAAAAAATTTAAAAGAAAAGGTTTTTTTTTTTTTTTTTTGGGATTTTGGTTGAGTCATTTTTTTTTTTTAAATAGACCACTAAATCCAAAATTCTCCTTCAAAGTGTATTTCCAAAGTGCCTAAATTTAAAATTGTTCAAACTATACTTCTTGGCATAAAGTGCTATTTTGGATGCACTTTTTGGACGCACAATTTTTCATTCAGTGAGTCCAAAATTCTTTGAAACCTAACAGCAGTAGCTAGTTGTTACTAGCCATTCCAGTCTTGATTTTTACCCCTAAAAAAGCCATTTAAATACGATTTCTAGCAAGGTATTTGCACTAACACTTTCATAAATATCCTAAGACACTTGAAAAATAAGAATCCCTCATCTACATTGTGCTTCAAAGTGAGATCTATTATTCTAAAGGTAAAAAGGTAAAGCAGTGTTAGTTGGTGTATATTTGCTTAATATATGAGCTATTTTTGTATTCTTTCATTGATCTGCTAGCTGGGGTGAGCCTTAATTATTGGGTACATAGAGGTTGGGAGTAAAACTAATTATGGTGACCCTCTATTATAAGATTGATGTTATCTACCACCATTGATTTAGAAAAAAGGTTTTAGTGGCTGGGTTGAAATCCTTAAGTGCATGCTTATGGAAGTGGATGTAGATCATTTAAGGATCGAACCATTATAAATATTTGCATCCATTCTCTTGCATTTATTTTGAATCTTATGACTGAAAATTCACTATTCATCTGATTGGAAAATATAGCATTTCTATTTGCATTTACTGCTTTGATTAAAGATATTTATGTTGAAGTGTGGACTGGTTGATAATTCTCTATTTGTTTCCTTTGACATAGTCTATTTTTCCATTATTTGGTAGAACTTTAAAAGATTTCCGACTACATTTAAATGTAGACATAAAAGCTTCTTTTTTTAAAACTTACCCATTTTTGGTTTCCTTTTAGCTTTTTGAAAGTCTTTGAAAATCTGTATGTTTGTCATAATCCTTATTCACCCCCTAAGGTTTATCAATTAGAGTATTATACTTAAAGTATGTTAGCCCTAAGAGAATTCTCCTGTGTTTTGACTTATGACAAACATTGATGAGTACTAACTGATGTGACTTACATGTGATAGGACATGTTTGACTCAGTTATTTCACGGCATGCATGTAAGATTGCTAAGGAGCTCTTGAGGAAATGGAATTTAAAGTGGTGATTGATCAAGAACAACCTCAACCTAAAAGCTCACATGATCATGAAGTCCTTGAGAAGGAACTTTAGACTAGGAATCATTTTGTTATAGTATTTTGTGTAAATTTCTATGTCTTCTTTATCTTATGATTCAATTTATTTCTACCTTGAAGCACACACAAGCAAAAAGATTTCAAAATTTTAAGTCTTTAGATTTTTGGATTGAGTAGTTTGGATGACTCTACATCCAAAACTACGTCCAAAACTCTCTGAACAGTGTCAAAATATTTCTATCTAGAAAAGTACCATTTTGGACTAACCTTTTGGACGTACCCTCGTCCGATCCTTTGGTCTAAAACTCTGAAAAATCTGACAACATGAAACTAGCCATGGAGCTTTACTTTTTACTTTTATAAAAGGTTTCAAAACTCGATTTTAATGTAGATTTTTGTCCTATCTTTCTAAAAAACACTCTTACTCTCTAGAATATAAAAATCTCCCCTTTTTTTAGTGTTTCAAAGTGAAATCAAATTGCTTCATAAAGGAAAAGGTTGTTGGTGCTTATTTGTTTGTGCATTTGCTCAACAGTGTAAGCTATTTCAAATTCATTTCTATAATCTTTTTTGTACATCAATGTTATGGTGTAAAACCTATTTGGGGTGAGCCTAGATTAGTTGTTGATTAAGAGGTTTTGGTAAAACTAAGTGTAGTGATCCTCTTATATAATTGGTATAGTTAGACACCATTGAGTTGGCCGAGTTAAAGAAATCTGGTTTAAAAATCCTTAAGTGTGAGCTGAAGGTAATGGATGTAGATCTTAGTAGATCGAACCACTATAAATCTCGTGTTCATTCTCTCTGTATTTATTTTGACAGGCAGTGAACTTTTTTGCTTAAAAGTTTTCAAATCATTCAAAAGAAATTTTTATGATTCTCACGAACCAATCTTCGTTCTTGTATTAATTAGACATCCCTTGTCTCATCTCATTCAGATCGTAGTTGGTCTTTAAGACGGTTCAAAAGCTCTTCGTTGTATCACTAGCAAACTCCTCGATCTGAAATACAAAAGGAGGATTTCAAAAATAGATTTTTCAAAAGTGTTTTAAATTTTTCAAAAACCTTATTCACCCCCTCTAAGGTTTTTCATTAGGTATCAGAGTGCTGGTCTGCTGTTCTTCGACTAAACAGCCTTGTAGAAAAGATCCTTATGGTAAATATCTCTTCTCTTCCCTATGTTGAAGGATCCTCGACAAATATAACTTCTTTGTTCACTAGGAGTAATTACATTTTCTGGAAAAATCATATGAAGATCTCTATTTGCTCAATTAATTTTAAGCTATGGAACTTAATTGAAAGAGGACCATATGTTCCTTTTAGAAGTGTTGAAAGTTGAATAGTTTCACAACAGAGTGATGAATATGATACTAAAGAAAATTCCAAAATGACATTGAATTTTCAAGCTATGAATATTCTATGTTGTGCCTTTGATGCCACTGAATACAACCGAGTAAGTGACTATGATTCAACTTATGACATGTGGAGATTTCTTGAAGTTACCTATGAGGGGATAAATAAAGTGAAAGAGTCTAAGTTAGGACTTTTGATTCATGATTATGAATTATTAACTATGATGCCAAATGAGAGCATAATTGATATGTTTACTAGATTCACAAATATTGCAAATAGATTGAAAGCTTATGGGAAAAGCTATTCCCTTGGTGAACAAAATATAAAAATTCTGGATGCTTTTCCAAAGAGCTGGCAACCTAAAGCTCTAGCTGTAGAGGAATCAAAAGATTTGAAGACCTTACCAACTGAAGAGCAAATTGATGCTCTCCTAACTCATGAAATGAAACTCTAAAGGTTTCAAGAGTCTAATGACCATGACAAAGGTAAAAGAGGAATAGCACTGAAAGCTACCGATAAGACGTTGATAGTAGCCAATTTGATAGTGATGATGGAACAGAATTCGATATTGATGAGTTGGCCATGATCGCAAAGAAATTCAGAAGAATGTTCAAAAAGGGAAACTTCAGGCAAAAGTACGAAACATTTCATTATTGGCTGACCCAATTGACAAAAAGAAAGAAGGCACAATGCTCAAGAAGAAAAAGAAGGATTTGAAAACAAAGAAGGGAAAAGGACTAATAGGAACTTGGGATCAAAATGAGTCTGAATAAGAGGAAAATGGAGTCTCTAAAAATGAAACTGCTAACATATGCTTCATGGCAGTGGAGGATAAGGTAAACTCCTCCTCATCTAACTTTGTAGCTGAATCGCATGATTCTACTTGCGATAATGTTGATGATCCAAATGCTCTTCTTATTGATATGTTCCGTAAACTAAAAAGATTGTCAAAAAGGAACAAGGAAACGAAGGTGAAAATTGATTTACTATCATTCGAAAATGACAATCTGAAAAGTGAGAACAAAACTATTCTTGATTCCATGTGCTGCTTGAATGTTGAAAAAGAAATCATTTCTACTTTCTTGAACTATTCTACTCTTGAGAATAAATGTTTGTATGATTAAGTCTCATCTCTTGAAGTCATGATCTATGAATTTAATAATATGAAAATGAAAGTTGATGATCTCACTACTTGTATTGAAAAATTCACTGATGGTCGAAGCAACCTGAATAAACTTGGAGCTCAACTGGTGGTTGGAAATAGAAATGGCCTTGGCTATGGTAATCTACACAAATCAAGATAACACAAGTCTTATTTTGAAAAAGCAAGCTCCTCAAATAGAAATTATACATATTTCACTTATTGTGGTATAAATGGATACATTCCATCTAGGTGTCATATTAGGAAAAGCATTAGTTTAGGAATAAAAACTAATTGGAGAATTAAAAGAATTACTACTAACCTCTATGGACCTAAGAAGATATGGGTACCAAAAATCACTCTCCCATCTCATGTATAGGTGCATTCATTGGAGAAAATAATTAAGCTTCACAAAGTGGTTCTTGGATAGTAGATGCTCAAGATACATGACCAGAAATACAGCCCTATTAGAAGATGTTCAAGCTACAAATAATGAGTTCGTTACCTTTGGAGACAAAAAGAAAGGAAAGATACTTGGCATAGGTAACATTGGTAAAAGATATTCAACAATTATCAAACAAGTATTATTAATTAATGAGCTAAAATACAACTTGCTTAGCATTAGTCAATTATGTGACAATGGTTGCAAAGTTATTTTTGAGAAAGATTCTTGCTCTATTATAGACAACTCAAATAATGAAATAATTTTTGTTGCTAACCGTGTTGGGAATGTATATGTATTTTATCTTGATGATCTTATATCTCATGATATTAGATGTCTTTCTATCTATGATAATGATGGTTATCTTTGGCATAGACTAGGCCATGTGTCATTTGATTTGTTAAATAAATTATCCTCAAAAGAGTTTGTTAGGGGGCTGTCCAAAGTGAAGTTTGATAAAAGCAAAATATATGATGCATGCCAATGTGGAAAGCAGATCAAAACCTCTTTCAAACCTAAGAAAATAATTTCTACCATAAAATCCCTTGAATTAATACATATGGATTTGTATGGACCAATGAGGACCACTAACCTTGGTGGTAAGAGGTATGCTTATGTTTTAGTAGATGATTTCTCAAGATTTATTTGGACTTTTTTTCTCGAACAAAAAGATGAGACATTTTCTGAATTCTCTAAGTTATTCAAGCACATCCAAAACTCTATTAGATGCAAATCGATTTTTATTAGGAGTGATAATGGTAGAAAATTTTACAACAATGAGTTTACACATTTTTGTGATGAAAATGGAGTTTTTTGCTACTTTTTAGCTACTAAAACCCCTCAACATAATGGTGTTATTGAGAGGAAAAATAAAACCTTGCAAGAAATGGCTAGATTCATGATTTGTGAAAACTCTCTTCCAAAATACTTTTGGACTGAAGTTGTCAATACAGCGTGTTATATTGTTAACCGAGTGATGTTGAGACACTTTCTAAGAAAAACACCCTTTGAGCTTATGTTTGACAAAACTCTATTAATTTCCCATCTTAAAGGATTTGACTGCAAATGTTTTGTTCTTAATACTCGAGATAAGCTTGAAAATTTTGATAGCAAATCTGATGAGGCTGTATTCCTTGGATACTCTTCCAATAAAAAGGTATATAGAGTATACAATAAGAGTGGAAGAATTCATACATGTTGTCTTTGATGAATCTAATATTTATAAATCAAGAAAAAATGATGATGATGTAGGGATTTCAAAAGAAAAAGGTAAAGAACAGCTTAAAGCACCATCTCTAGACATTCACGCTAAAGAAGAGGAATTAGAAGAGTAATAAGCTGAACAATGCAAGTAAGAAACTAAAGAGCTCACTAATCAAGGACTACCAAGAGGTTGGAAGTATTCCAAAAGAGCAAATTATTGGTGATCCTAGTTGTGGAGTCAAAACTAGATGGTATTTTGTAGACAATTTTGCTTTACTCACTAGTATTGAATCTAACTGTATTGATATGGCCTTGCATGATGATTTTTGGATACTAGCTATGCCAGAAGAGCTAAATCAATTTGAGAGAAATTAAGTTTGAAAAACTCATCCCTAGACCACTTGAGCATCCCATTATTGGTACCAAATGGGTTTTTAGAAATAAACTTGATGAAGATGGAGTGGTGATCAGAAATAAAACTAGACTTGTTACCCAAGGATTCAATCAAGAAGAGGGCATTGACTATGATGAGACATTTGCTCCCATTACTAGATTAGAATCCATAAGAATATTGCTTGCTTTTGCATCTTTAAAAAATTTAATGCTTTATCAAATGGACGTTAAAAGTGCATTTTTGAATGGCTTTATTGAAGAGGAGGTATATGTAGAACAACTTCTGGGTTTTATTCATGGGCACTTTCCAAATCACGTTTTCAAACTCTTAAAGGCTCTCTATGGTTTAAAACAAGCACCACTAACTTGGTATGAATGGCTTAGTGGATTCTTACTCTCAAAAGGCTTTTCAAGAGGTCTGATGGATACTACACTATTTATTAAATCAGAAAATTTTGATGACCTTCTTAATGTCCAAATTTATGTTGATGATACATTTTTCGATGCTACTAATGAATCCTTGTGTCAAATGTTTGCCAATACTATGTAGCAACAATTCGAGATGAGCATGATGGGAGAACTCAACCTCTTCCTCGGGCTACATATTAAATAAACCAATGATGAAATTTTTCTAACTCAAGTTAAGTACGCTAAGGAATTGTCAAAAAGGATCGGTATGAATGAAGCCAAAAAAATCAGTACACTTATGAGCACTTCTCTAAAGCTTGACAAGGATGAAAAGGGTAAGAAAGTGGATGAATAAAAATACAGAGGTATGATTGGAAGTTTGTTATATCTTATTGCTAGCCGACCAGATATTATGTTTTCAGTTTGTCTTTGTGCTTGATTTCAATCATGCCTAAAGGAATCTCACCTATGCGCAGTGAAATGCATCTTTAGATATTTGGTTGGAGCAAAAGATTATCATTTATAGTATCTTCATACTAACATCTTTGATCTTATAGGCAACACTGATGCAGATTATGCAGGCTGTAAAGTTGAACGAAAAAGCACTAGCGGGTACTGTCAATTTCTGGAACAATCCCTAGTGTTATGGCATAGTAAAAAAATAGGCTTATGTATCCTAATCCAGAATTGAGACTGAATATATTGCAGCAGGGAGCTGTTGTGCACAAATTCTGTGGATGAAAAACACATTACTTGACTTTGGTATAAATTTTGGTTGCGTACTTATATTATGTGATAATACAAGTGCAATTAATTTAACAAAAAATCTTATTCAATATTTTAGGACCAAGCATATTGAGGTTAAGCATCATTTTATTAAGATCATATTCTCAAAGATGATGTTTGTGTAGAATATATCCCCACAAATGAACAACTTACAGATATATTTACAAAACCCTAGCTAAAGACAGATTCTTCTTTCTGAGAAGAGGATTAGGCATCACAAAAATTGTATGACTAAAATTTTGTTGGAAAAGATTTGACTGTCTATTTTTGTAGGTCTCTAAAGAAACATAATTCCGGAGGGAGGTTTTGGATGCATTATTTCGAAGAGTAAATTCAAAACTCATATTCCAAAACTCTCACTTTAAGGAGTTCCTTTTGGATGAACATTTTAGATGAAGCCTCAATCCAAAATGAAAACAACCTGATGCTTCATATATCCTTAAAAAATAACTGCTTCTATATTAGTCTTTTTGAAATTCAAAATAATAGCATTTTTTTTCAAGATAGCTTTTGAAATCTGTAATGAAAAGCCTTTTTCGAATGTACATAGTTGTACTTATCTTCACAATCTCCTAGAAAATCACAAAAAGCTTTTCTCTCTCTTCTTTCCCAGATTTTAAAATCAACGGAGAACTCCATCTTTCTTTTTTCAAAACTTTCTAAGTTTCTCTCTAAACAACTAAAAGCCCAAGCCTTTACCCTCTGATTACAATGGTAAAATCCCCAAAATTGACCAAACTCAAGTTAAAGAAAGCCTGTAAAATCACTTCAATAATGAAGAAGAAATCGACTATAACGAAAAAAGAAAAAGAAGTCGCTCCCGAACTCTCAGCTTCTCAGACCGATTCTTCAAAATCATCTCCAAAATAAGAAAGTTCTGAGACCCAAGACTCTAAAAATGAATCTGATTTTAATGAATGGGTATCAAGAAAAAGTACTGTGATTGTTAGGTATCGTGTAAATCCAGAGTCTTTTCAGAATTTTACAAAAATGTTTAATATGTTTGAGTCTCTTGGGTAGAAAGCTCTGTTATCAGTTGATGAAAGGTTGTTTACTACTCTTGTATGAAAATTTTATGCTAATATAAGAAAAGGACAATTAGAGGAGACTGGAGGGGGTTTTATGGTCCGGTGGTACATTTCAAGGGTTGGGGGGTAAGAACCTTGAGTTTGATCATCGCCTATTAAACAAAATATGCGGAGTTAGAGATGGCGGGATTTAATTTTTTGAACTAAAACAAGTTCCCAAAAGGAACTAATCTGTTTAATTTGGAGAAGTTTAAAAGAACATTTACTAATAGGAAGAGTTTTAAGAACTGAATTAATAGGAAAACTAAGTGGTTGAATGGATCGGGTAGGATTCTGCACCACATGGTGGTTCCAGGTTTTTGTCACAAAATGTCTATCAACATTATGCAAATGGTAATCATGTTACCGCTCTTTGAAAATAAGACAATAAGTTTGGGGTATCTTGTTGCAAAATTAATTATACAAACAAGGAATACCTCCAGCAATGCCCTGCCTTATGAAAATATATTGACTAAAGTGTTCAGACACTTTAGTGTTGATTTGATTTCTATCACCCCTGCTTCTTCAAAGATGAATGTGTACAACTTTGAGTCGTTTGAGAGGATGGGATATGTGAGAATGGGCAATAAGTGAAAGCTGCTCCGAGATACAGCTGATGATGAAAAGGAAAGGTTGTTAAAGGCCAAGTCCGAAGGCAAGACTACCCAATCTACCGGAACAAAAAGAAAGATTGAGTTAGAAACTCAAGAAGAATCCTCTAGTGAGGGCAAACAGAGAACTCAGGACACATGCATCAATCAGAGCATTCTGGAAGCAATCGATTTGTTGGCTGTTAAGATAGCCAACCTCAGTTCAGAAATTCAGAACTTTGGGTACAGGCTAACTGCTATGGAAGAGAAGGATAAAATGGATGTAACAATGCCTGATAAGTTTGCACCATCTCAAGAACAAGTAACTGAAGAACAAGCTGCCCAAGAGGAATAACATGCCAAAGGAACCATCTCTCCATATGCTGCAAAAGGAACTAGTCAATAGACTGAACAAGCAAAATAGCCAAGCCCGGGAAAGGAATCTGGGCAAACTTTAGCTAGTCCAAAGGATGAGGAGCTGAAGGTTGATGCCCCTGTCTCAATTGCCCCTACTGAAGTCCCTGTCTCATCTGGAAAAAGGCATAAGCATATGGTGGTCAAGAGAAATTCCAGCCAAATTGCTGGATAGCATTCCAAAAAGGGTGCTAGGTCCAAGATAGAAACCATCCATATTTCCTAAATGACCATCTTTGCGGAATGCTTCCAAGACGTCTTCTCCTTATGCACCTTTTACTGATATTCTATTGACAATTACTTTTTTAATTTCTACACCAGTCTTTGAACAATTTCAAATCTACTTATCTCTTACTCTATCTGTTAAACATATATCTTTTTTATCGATATTTTGATAAATTTCTTTGCTACTTTTATTCTCTTTATTCTCTACTTTTGCTTTTTCATTGATGATAAAGGGGGAGAAAAATACAGATTATGGATTGGATATTGTGGCTATATGCTGGTACTATTGTAAATAGACTATGGATATACATTGTGGACTGGATATTGTGGATATATGCTAGTACTGATGTGAATAGATTATGGATATATATGGTGGAAATATATAGATTGTGAGATTGATTGTTGTGGATATATAATTTGTTGCTGATGACTGTTGCTGATTGTTGTTAATATATAGATTGTTGAAGATGATTATGGAATTATAAGCAATTATGTGATGATGTGAATTTTGAATATATACTAGTTGTATATAATGAAAATCAGTTATGGAATGTGATTATGTTCATTTATGATCATAGTTTAAAGATATAGGTATTTTAATGGAGTCTATATTGAGATATCGTTGTTGTTGAAGTTAAAGGAGATTGAAATATGTGTATGAGTCCATTATGCATTTTAACAATTTGATTTTTGGCTAATCGAATAATTTGTTTTGAAAGTGATTGTGATATGCTCTATGTTTTCATACCTATATCTTTGATTGTTCAAAAATATTCCTTGAAGTTTGAAATATCTTGAGAAAACTAGGCTGGATCAAAATCTCTAAAAATTCATTTTTTTTCCTGCACATGCACATGGGGAGTTTTGGACTCACATTTCTTCAATCCAAAAGTCTTGTCCAAAAATGGGTTCTAAAAAGGCTAGCTTCTGTCTAATTTTATTCTATTTTAGACACATGTTTTGGACATCCAAAACCTTAAGTTCAAAAGTTCCGTAGTCCCACTTCTCCTAGTTTGGATGCAAATTTTGAAAGTCCAAAATTTTAAATCCAGTCTTACTCTCAAATCGTACTTTATGGCTTCATATCCTATGTTCATATATGCATATATTAAAGGGAAGCACTCTATCTTATGATTTATATTCTATACCTCCTTGTGTACATATCAATCTATTTTTTTAATTGCGGGCTATTCTCTTAAGGAATAGTCATGTGATAGAATAAAGGAGGATAAGGAGGTTAGATGGGCCATAGGCTCATTGAGCTATGTTTGTAAGTACGTGCTTAATTTTCTTATCTTAATCGCATAAACACTCATTGAGTCCTATCAAAATATTCTTATTTCTCACGGTCTAATATGTCCATACTGTACATATCATTATTCTTATATCAGAATCCTATCAAATTTGTAATCACTTAAAAAGGGGGAGATTGTTAGCCTTAAGGGAATTCTCTTATGTTTTGACTTATGACAAACATTGATAAGCACTAACTTATGTGACTTACATGTGATAGGACATGTTTGACTCAGTTCTTTCAAGGCATGCATATAAGATTGCTGAGAAGCTCTTGAGGAAATGGAATTCAAAGTGGTGATTGATCAAGAACAACCTTAACCTAAGAGCTCACAAGATCATGAAGTATTTGAGAAAGAACTTTAGACTAGGAATTATTTTGTTAAGGTATTTTGTGTAAATTTTTATATCTTCTTTATCTTATGATTCAGTTTATTTCTACCTTGAAACACACAAGCAAAAAGATTTGAAGTCTTAAGATTTTTGGATTAAGTAGCTTGGATGACTCTGTATCCAAAAACTACGTCTAAAACTCTGTGAACACTGTCAAAATAGTTTGGATGACTTTGAACCCTCGTCTGATCCTTGAGTCTCAAACTCTGAAAAATCTGACAGTGTGAAACTAGTCGTTGGACCTTTACTTTTTGCTTCTATAAAAGGTTTCAAAACTTAATTTTAAAGTAAATTTTTGTCCTAACATTCTAAGAAATACTCTTACTCTCTAGAACATAAAAATCTCCATTTTCATTAGTGCTTCAAAGTGAAATCAAATTACTTCATAAATGTAAAGGTTGTTGGTGCTCATTTATTTGTACATTTGCTCAATAGGGTGAGCTATTTCAAATTCATTTCTATAATCCTTTTTGTACATCAAAGGTGTGGTGTAAAACCCATTTGGAGTGAGCCTTGATTAGTTGTTGATTAAGAGGTTTTGGTAAAATCAAGTGTGATGATCCTCTTATGTAATTAGTATATTTAGACACCATTGAGTTGGCTGAGTTAAAGAAATCTAGTTTAAAAATCCTTGAGTGTGAGCTTAAGGTTGTGGATGTAGATTTTAGTAGATTGAACCACTATAAATCTCTTGTTCATTCTCTCTGCATTTATTTTGATAGGTAGCGAACATCTTTGCTTAAAAGTTTTCAAATCATTTAAAAGAAATCTTTATGATTCTCACCAACCTATCTTCATTCTTGTATTAATTGCACATCCCTTGTCACATCTTATTCATATCGTAGTTGGTCTTGAAGACAGTTCAAAAGCTCTTTGTTGTATCACTAGCAAACTCCTCAATCTGAAATACAAAAGGAGGATTTCAAAAACAGATTTTTGAAAAGTGTTTTAAATTTGCTAAAAACTTTATTCACCCCTCCTAAGGTTTTTCAAAGTGTAATATCTATATTAAAGAACAACTACTTCATTGTTCTATAGAATATAGGAGGCTTGGTTACATGAGTTATATGTGCTACAAAAAGAAAAGAAAAAAATGAAGAGTACCTAATTTAATAACCTATGATGGGAGAGTCACTCTAGTTTTTGAATAGAGCTCCTGGATCTTCTCCCTGTCCTGATTGTCTTGATCGATGTCTAGCCATTTCCATTAGTTTTGTATGTTATCTATCACTATACAAAACACAATGGATAGTTAGGAAAGGGAAGATTTGCCTGTCCTTCTTATGACAGGTTGAAACACGAAGTTGTGACCTATTGGGCACACACTAAGTGAAGCTCGCTCTGTGGCCCTAGCCGGCAAAGAACCATGAAAAAGTAAACTAGCCAAGGCAAGCCTTAACTAACCAACGTAACCGAAAAGGACAATAGGCAGGTCCCTATGGGGTTTCGAACTAGTGACTTTTTGGTCTCCATGCTATTGTCCAACCAACTTGACTACCTTTTTTAGAGCACAAGTAGTCTATACTTGACCATAAGTAATATGGCTCAAGGTCACATTGGTAATTTAATATATGTTTTGTGTTTATAAGGTATTGTTAAAAATCTTATTTATTTCTTCTATTTTCTAATATTTGATATTAATGTAATAATATTATTTCTAAAATATAGTATAAAAATAATGGTTGAAGTTTTATCTTATAAACCACTTATGCTATTTGTTTTTTTTTAGTACTTCATTTTATATTCAGGGTAGTATTTGTTTGGTAATGTTTTACAACAGTGAATCTATATAAAACACCAGAAGTACATATTACAAGTTTATATGTTATAATACTTGCTTTTCCCAATATTTTTTTTTTTGTATTATTGTTGTTCTTTAGTCATGTCTTTTTGGTGGAATAACACATAGAAAGTGCATGTCTTAAGTTTATACTTGATTTTGATATTATTTTTCCTTTTAAAATCAAATTATTTATAGTGATCTATATATTTAGCCTATGTTAAAGGATATGGTAACAATGTTGTTGATTTAACATTAAAGTAGTATTTTATTTCTTTGATGGTTCATCATTAAAGTAACCTAATCAATATAGTTATTATTGTTATGTATAACCATCTTAACAAGTTTATTTAATAGGCTAAATACTAATTGACCATTATTAGAATATTTTAATTATTTGATTAATTTCTATCAAAGTAGATCAAGCAAAATAATTATTACACTATGATATGATCTTAAGAAGCAACAAACTTGTTGATTAAACTCAAGAACAAGAACCCTGAAAAACTCACACACAAAAACACCAAAATGCTAGGAAATTAACATTCTTGTGGTAATGTGAATCTATTATACTTCGAAGACACCTTAACACCCTAATATAACAAGAGATTAGAACACCAACGATAGAAATTTGAAGGCACCTAACTCAATCCCATCAAACACACTAGGTAACCTAGTACATAAGAGTAGTGGAGTTGAGATTATCCTTAAGGTTTAGAGATAAGATTAAAGGTGGGACTAAATTCTTTTATTTAGTCTTGATGTTTATGGGAATCACCTAGGAGGATCACCCGCATGAACTCTCTCTAGAGAGAATAAAAGATTTCTCTATTCCAAATATCATCCAAAGTTATGTTTACAAAGCTATAGTAGGGTATATATAGTCCCCTAACATGACCTAACTAATTAGTAAACTAATCGTGGAATTAGGGGGCCTTAATACAAGTATTAAAGCCTTATTACATGCCTTAAAATAAGTAAAAACATAATAAAAATCATGGGAATTAACATACAAATAAAAAAGACTGAAAATAAAAAAATCACACAAAACCTGGACAGTGCCCGACCTGAGTCGGCGCTGGCTATAGCTTGAACTTCAAATATTCTGGCTTCCAAAATAGGGCCGGTGCTGGTTCTGCTCTATCCAGTCTCTACTATTTTGTGATCCGAGCTTCCTTGGTTTGATTTTGGAGCCCTTTCTGGACCCATATCCTCCTAGCCTTTGCCTTGAGACTCTTAGGATTTGATTGATCGATTTCCTTGACCCTCCATATGGTGTGACCCTCCATATGGTGTGTTGTTCCAATTGAGCACCAAGCACTTGTCTCTTTGGCAACCATTTCTTCACCAGTCTCTTAACCCTTGGCTCATGCCCTTTGTTTGTTTGAAATCTCCATTGATTACCCTTGAATTGTGGAGTCTTCTTTGTCACTATGGGTTGTAGCTTGAATATCTTTCCACCCTCTTTAGTTTTGGCATGATGCTTGGATGGATTCCTACCATTTCTCCTTCTTTGGAATGATTCGTCCTCGAATTGATGTGCCTTGTTGCTTGTACAGTTTTCCCTGCATAAGAATTCAAACAAGAGTTTGTGTGTGAAAGTGAAACTTTAGGCTTTCTCTCCACAACTCCAGTCTTCTTTCCTCTCTTTTCAACCCAAAATTTTGCTCTCACATTACTTTGCTCTTTTTCCTCCCTCTTGTTGTTTTCACCTTTCCAAACCCAAGTTGGCACTCTTATTTTATCTCCTTACTCCTTCATGTATTCTCTCTTCCCTCTTATTTTTGTTTGTATTTGGAGCTCGAAACTCTCTTTTTCTTCTTTTGATCTTTTCTCATTTTCTCTTCTCTCTTGCTCTTGTTTTTCCCTCTCTTGCTTTTCCCTTTCTTTTTGTTCTCTTTTCTTTTCATCTTCCTCCCTCAAAATATTTTGATCTTTGACAATCTCACTTGGGGATAAGGGAAGTAGAGTGAACTTCTTTCCATCTTTCCTCAAAGAATAATTGTTCTTCTTCCCTTCATGGACCATATCTCTATCAAACAACCAAATTCTTCCTAACAAAATATGCCCTACATGTATGGGAAATACATCATAAACCACTTCATGCTTATACTTCCCCATATCAATGGCAACCTTGGCTTGTTTGTTCACCTTCACCTCTCCATAATTGTTCAACCATCGTAACTTGTAGGGTCAAGGGTGTTTTAAGGTCTCCATTCCCAATTCCTCCACTAATGTAGCACTAAAGACGTCTTTACAACTCCCTCTATCAATAATCAAGCTACATTGTTTTTCTTTGATTTGACACATTGAATAGAAATATTTTTTCTTTGTAAATCCTCTTTTCCTTCAACCACACAAGCTTCAACCATTTCCCTCATAACACTAATTATTGCATAAAGTTTCTCAAGTGTATCCCCATCTTTTCCATTCACTCTAATTTCTCCACTAGATTTAGGGTCTTTCTGTGAAATTGAATAAGATGGCTCATTCACATTAGTTTCACTCATTTTCATTTGCTTTTGCACCACTTCTAGCTAACTCTTCTTTTTTTCCTCTTGTGGATGTTAGCTTTCTCCCACTTCATAAGTACTTGAAGCACCATTGGAACCTTCATCCATAGCACGCATTGCTCATTCTCCACCTCAATCCTCGAATTCTTTGGCTCTTCAACAAATTCCATACTCTTTTTTTCAACTTCTTCTTGATCATTTTCCTCTGTCACTTCTAATGGATGTGACTCTTCTTTTAGAAAGAATAAAATATTGTAGAACTCCTTAGTCACCCTATTTGTTCGACTCAATTGATCCACTTCATCTCCTTCGTCATCTCCAAGCTCATCATCTTCTTCTCTTTCTTTTCTCACCTCAACCTCTTGTTCAACCTTCTTACCCTTTTCTTCGTTTTCTTTTCTTGCTTCTTCTTGCACCTCAACAACTACAACATTTTTCATGGCCACTTTAGTCTCAAGTCTAGCATTTTGCTTCCCAATTTGTCTCTTTCCTTTGCAGTTGTGCACCCCATAAAATCTTTGATATTCCAATTTATTTGGAAAATCAACGTTTGTGTGTCTTGTACTACAACAAATCTCACAAGTCAATCCTCTACTATTCCTTCGATGCACCATGATTGTAGAGACTTGAGGTTCTCCTATTTTTCCTTGCAACTCTTTTTTCTCCCTTAGCTATTGTAGCAAACTTAGCCACTTGTAGTTATAATAGCCATTACTCCTGCTATTGTAACAATTATAGTGTTTCCTCTCATGCACCTCTTCTTTCGGTGTCTTATGCACTACATTCCTCCTTCTTTGTTTAACTCATTTTGAACACTCATAGGAGTGTGCTCAAAACTCCCACACATTTTGCATTCACACTTCCTCAAGTTATTTTGTACCCCATGCTTTGACATTTTTTGTGCTACTCCTATATAAACTTTCTCATTCCAATAATCCTCACTCCTATGTTCTTCTTCTTCATATTTCCAATTTTGTTCCTCAAAGCTATCATATCCTGCCCTACTCAAGTAAGGTTCTCCATTATTTTCACTCCCTCTACTCCAATTTTCCATAGGACTTAAGTTCTCACATTCTTAATCACTTTCCCCTAAGTCTCTTTCATAGCTATTATATTCTTTTCCACTTGTATTTGGCCCTACATCATGTTCATCCCAGTATCCCATGATCTCATAATCATCCTCCTTATATTCTTGCTCAAATTCAGTTTCTTTTCTATAACTACTCTCAGCATATCAAGACTCCTCATAATTATCATTCTCTCCACTTCCACTCCAACTAGCCATTGTGATGTTCTTACAAGGGAAATACCCTAAAATGTATGTAGAACAACATAAGAAAAATTCTTCACTTCACTCCCTCATGTGTTTACACTCAAATTTTTTGTGGGAACTCTTTATTCGTGTTTGCACTTTTCTTAGCTTTTATCATAATGAACTCACCCTCTTACCTTTTTCAACTCTCAATTCCACATTCAAGTTCTTCCCAACTCTTTCCTACTTCAAAGGATTTAGTTCTACTCATCAAGTCAACTAAATTCCAATGGATAAGAAAGAAATGAGTCTTAGAGGCAATTTATCAAACACTTGGTAGGTGACACTAGATGGCACAATTCTAACAATGATTTTCAAGTGTAAGATGCAAGCCAAGAACTCATACAATGAATGTAAAGTCATTTGAACTTTTTATCAAACACTTAGTATGCAACAAGAAAAAAGCAAGGATTTCCAAGGAGTTTTAAACTAGGTAATGTCTATCACAACCTCAAGAATACAATTTAAGAATTAACAAGCACTTCAGAAAATGATGACATAAGAAGATTCAAGAAATAGAAGTAGGAGTTTAAGATGTGCAAATATTTCCAAGCTTGAGACAAATGCAATATTGAAAATAATATCTTCTAGCATCAACAAGAAGATTTACCTAACTACAACACCAATTAACTTCACAAATGCACTCTACTAATCAAATTAATCATCATACTTCATGAATGAAAGATTTGGTAGTCAGGTATGAGCAATCACAAACCATTGGAGCAATATGTCAAACACCTTAAGTGCAATCTTGTAGCTCAATATTGTATAGCAAATTTCAGCTTGTTTTAGCCCCCAGATAAACTAATTTTCACACCAAATAAATCCCCAAAAATCAATATATCATATAGGATCAAATTAATAACATTCTCGTTGCCCAAATTCAAGTTCTTGACAGTGAAAAATAGCAAGAGAAAAAGTGACGAAAATTGAAAATTTTCTCCATAAATCTTGAAAAAGATTGTACCTTAGCCCAAGAAAGTTAGTTGATTAGAACCAACAAATTGCAAGCTCTGATGCTAAATTTGATATGATATTGAGAAACACCAAACTCGTGGATTAAACTAAAGAACAAGAACCCTAACAAACTTAAACACAAGAATACCAAAATGCTAGGAAATTAACACTCTTGTGATAATATTAATCTATCATACTTCAAAGACACCTTAACACCCTAATCTAACTAGCGATTAGAACACCAAATATAGGAATTTGAAGGCACCTAACTTAATCTTATCAAACATACTAGGCAACCTAGCACATAAGAGTAGAGAAAGAGTTGAGATTATCGCTTAAGGTGTAGAGACAAGATCAATGGTGTGACTAAATTCTTTGATTTAGTCTTGATATTTATGTGAATCACCCAAGATAATTGCCCTCAAGAGCTCTCTCTAGAGAGAACATAAGATTTCTCTATTTCAAATATCATTCAAAATTATGTTTACAAAGCTATAATAGGGTATATATATAATCCCCCAACATGACCTAACTAATTAGTAAACAAACCATGGAATTAGGTGGCCTTAATATAAGTATTGAGGCCCTATTACATGCCTTAAAATAAGTACAAATACAATAAAAGTTGTGGGAATTAAAATACAAATGAAAAATGATGAAAATAAGAAAATCGTGCAAAAACTAGGCACTGCCCGACCCGAGCTGGCGTCGGCGGTGCTGGCTGTGGATTGAACTTCGAAGATTTTGGCTTCCAAAACGGGGCCATTGTAGATTCTGCTTTGTTTCGCCATTGCAGATTCCTTTTCTTGATTTTAGATCCCTTTCTGAACCTATATCATCCTAACCTTTGCTATTGAGATTTTTAGGACTTGGTTGATCGATTTCCTTGACCCTCCGTATGGTGTGTTGTTCCAATTGAGTACTAATCATTCATCTCTTTGGCAACTATTTCTTCACCAGTCTCTTAACCCTTGGCTCAAGCCCTTTGTGTGTTTGAAATTGTCATTGGGCACCCTTGAATTGTGGTGTCTTCTTTGTCATTATGGGTTGTAGCTTGAATCTCTTTCCCATTTCTTTAGTTTTGGCATGATGCTTGGGTGAATTCCTATCACATTATGCCATTTTAGTACTTTATTTTATAGTTATAGTGTTAATCACTGGTATATTGATTTCTTTACCTAAAGTGTAGATGATGCAATATATTACTTTATTATTATAATATTATAAGTGAATAAAAGGTATTCACTTTAAGAGTAGACTATTAATGTGCTAATTTTTCTGCCAAAATTTAAAGGTGATGATATAGTATGGTTGATCTATTCACTTTTATTATCAAAGTTATTAAAGTTAACTGAATAGTGAACAATGGTCATGTTAATTTCTTACTCAAATGTAAAAACTATTGATAAATTAGATTAATTTAATATATTAGAGTAATCTAATACTGAAGATTTAAAGGGGAAGCAAAACACAGTGGAAAACAAACTGAAGAACAAGAAATAATGTAGTCTGGAGTCGGCGCCGGTTACGGCCGCCTCAGTCGGTGCCGGTCCCGGTCTGTCCGGACTCCGAGAGGTAAAAAAAAAATCTTTACCTTCTCTTGTTCTCAAAATTAGTTGGATCGGAATATGTGGAACCGGGGTAGGTGCGCTAGTGGAAACCTCTGGTGCGATTCCTGTAAGCCTCTTACTGCGTCTATGCATGTATATGAACACCAAATACCCTCTCAATTTTCCAATATATGGCCTGTCTAATCCACGTTTAGTGAACAACTCATAAGACTAAGGGATTTTTCAGAGAGAAAAAAGCCGTCCATTCTTTTCTTTTTCTTTGAGAAGAAGAAGAAAAACAACATACATCTTTATTTTCTTGTTTAACCTAAATAAAACCCTAAGTTAAACAGGATTTTTAATTTGGCCCTTTGGACTTTTAGTTTAGCCTCTTAGACCAAATTAATTATTTTAATTAGAACCGAATAAATGGTCCAATAAATAATTAATTTTTTAGCCCAAAGAAACTAGTCCAATTAACAAGCCTATATTAGTTTAGTCCCAGGTTAATCTTTAATTATTCAAACTGGGCCAAAGTCCTGAATAATTAATTAACCTACCAAACTAGCTTAATTAATTCTCTCTCTCTCTGTGGACCTTTATTTTATTCTAGCCCAATAATTAAATCAGGCTATTTAAATAAAATAAATTCCATTTAATTTAAGACCAATTCCTTAGCTTGTATATAATTAGGACTTACGGTCTATACTGGGAACCAAGAAACACACCACCTTGGCTACTAAAATGACCAAAATACCCTTGCCCTATAAATAGCTGTATTTTACATTTTAAATATTTTCTAATATCATCATAAGGAAATATTGACCCCAAGGACAATGCTGCGTTAGCAAAGTCTCTGGCCTATAGGTGAAATGACTAAAATACCCCTCCATACATCGCCGTGCATTAGAGAGGAAGAAATGTACTAACACCTCTCTAAATGACATCTACTATCCTTAGGCTTCTAGTCCAATGATTCAAGACTTCCTGGATTGTTTCCACTTTCCAAGGGAGCTACCCTAAAGCAAACATCCAAGTTATGTTTCCTAGAGCCCTGGAAATTTAGATCATTTAGACAACCACAAGGGGCGATATAGTATAGAAACTATCTTATATAAGTCTGTCTTAACTAACTAGTCACATATACCCAACATGCAAGTATATTGGTCCTACGATAGAACCTCAACTAAAGCATATCAAAGTACATGCTTCTAGTTTCGTCAGACCACCAACTCATACTTAAGTCTTAGAGTACTAGTCCACGCTGTAGCAGTAGTAGTCTAGGTTTCTTTCATATAGTACTTTAAGAAACCACTACTACAGGTCCTATTCTACGTATTCAAAGTACGCTTATATCATGAAGTGAGTGGACTACTCATTGGCTAAAGGTAATACATTCCCCATTTGGAATTCATAACATAATAACCTAGACATGATGAGATTCCCATCCTTATCAATCGGTTAAGAACAAGCATTTTTGTGTTAAGTAACCCGTGATCCATACCTTACTTTGAAAGACCACTATTCACATGGACCACTTACTTAAACACAATGGGTCTTTTTCAAAAGTAATTATACACAAATAAAATGTAAATTCACAAACAAATCTCGAAGATAAATTCTTTTATTAAAATATTCGAAGTTTATACCAGAAACCTAGTCTAAGAGGATATATTTCCCAACAAATATAACATTGTCCAAGTGGAAGAATGCTGGAAATGTGGCCTTCATGACCACTATCAAAGTAGTAAAAATATGATTTATTAGAATAAAACATTAGGGTTCTATAACCAAAGTTATAACATGTTTTTATTTTTTTATTGTTTTAAATCCACCAGTATTGTGGTGGATGAAGGAGGGGGGATGGTAACCAAAGTTATAACATCTACATTGAAGGATCATTACCTCCATTACTTTATGAACTATAGGAGGACAGGTTACATGTGTTATATGTGCTATAAAGAAAAATGAAGAATCCCTATTTTAATGACTTGTAATAGGAGGATTATTCTATCTCTATAAATCGAGCTTGGTCTCTCTCTCTACTCTAATAATCTTGAACCATAACCACCCATTTGCATTAGTCTTGTATGTTACCCATTACTATATACAAGTATAAAGGAGAGTAAGGAAAGACGAGATTAAGTGATTAACCATTGATTATAGATAATATGGCTTAAGGCTACATTGGTAAGATAATATATAGGGCAAACCATCTTAATAACCCTCCAACTATTTTGGATTCTAACATTTGCCCTCCAACTAAAAAAAAAAAAAAAGTGTAAAACACTTTCTCAAACTTTCTAATTGTGTAGATGTTGCCCTACTATTAGTTGACCAGTCAACTGACAATTTTGTTAATTTTTAATGGAATTTTGGTAGTTTCACATTTTTATATTAAATATATTATTATCTTAATTTTATATATTTTATAACAATATATTTTTCCTTTTTTTATTTTATTCTCTTCTTCTATTTTCCTTTTCTTCTTGGTCTTCATTGCCGCTACAATTCCATGACCACAGGAAGAATGATGCTGTAAAAATAGTAGAGTTTCCCTTGCAAGAAATATCGTACCTACTGGAAAATTATCATAATTCGTATCTTCACCTCCACAATCATATCGAACTCCCAATTTCAAAATCTCAAACAAAAAAGCAAAAATATGAAACAGAGATCACATAACACAAATATGAAACTTTAACATCGAAAACTGACTCTCTCAAAATCTTTCCACAAGCCCAGAAAGTAAACAATTAGTTATTAAAATTTGAGAGAAGCACAAGAAATTGAAAACAATAAAATGAGAAACTATGAATGACTTCTAGCCATCACTATTATTGTCTCTATATGTGTAGATTTTATTCTTCTATTCTTGGCTCATCTTACATGCCCAAAGGGGTTCCAACCCAACAACAATACAATCAGAGAGGGAAGCGCCAAACAGTTAGTTTTTTATTTTTTTAACTCACTCATGAAACCAATCTCCACATACACTGCTGGTTGCTAGTGCCCCTAGTGCCCTTTCCTTATCTACTCCTTTTAATCACAAAAGTCCTAGGTGGCATCCCAAACTCACCTTACTACTTCCTTAGCGAGACTTTGCCCTAGTTGCCCCCCACTCTCTTCCACCTACCTCCACTGCAGATCTATAATTTATGGCAACTATGAAGACTCAGTTTGACTCTAGATCTATCGAATAATGAGACTCTCTGTAGCGTCAACAACCACAATGTTGTTTGTTGAAATGGAGGACAATAATTGCAAAGTCTAAGTTCCTCTGGAATACATGCATAAGGACTTCATTGAAGGGATCCACATCCTCTATGAGCTCTCTCTTTCCAACATAAGGAAGAGGAAGAAGAAAGGAAAAAAAATAAAGAAAATATACAACAACAATAACAAACTAAGCCTTAGTCCTAAGAAATTTGGGGTCAGCTACATGAACCAATACCAGGCTGCGTGTGGTCATCCACATAAATCCTTTCTCTCCACTTCTTTCTATCGACCATCATACTTTTATACAAATTTAACAAAGGCATATTTCTTCTAATCACCTCTATCCATGTCATTTTAGGCCTGCCTCTACCGCTGTCTAACCTATCTTACCTCCCTTCCTCAATCCTCCTAATAGGAGCATTCCTCGGTCTTCTCTATATATGTCCAAACTAATGCAAGTGACTTTCTCTCATCTTCTCCTCAATAGATGCCACTCCTACCTTTTCCCTAATGGTCTCATTTATGACTCTATCCTTCCTAGTATACTATCGTAATATATGCATCTTAGCTACTTCAATTTTGTGAATATGACACTTTTTAACTGCCTCATTCAATGCCATAAAATAAAACAGGTCTTACAACTGTTCTATAAAATTTTTCCTTTAGGCTCAATGGTATATTATGATCACATAGAATACCAGTCCCACTCCTCCATTTCAACCAACCTGCCATAACTCGATGTGCAACATCGCTATTGAACTCTCCGTCTTTTGGAATAATAGATCGTAAATATTAGAAGCAATCACCTACCGTTATTTCTTTACAATCTAAAGTTACACTCTGTTTCTGTTAGTACTGAACTTACATTTCATAAACTTTATTTTACTCCTACTAATTCTAAACCCCTTGGATTCCAATGTTTGCCACCACAACTCCAATTTAGCATTTACATTGGCTCTAGTCTCATCAATCAACACAATATTATCAATAAATAATATACACCATGGCACAATCTCCTGTATAGTGTAGGTCGACTCATCCATAATGGCCACAAAGAGAAAAGGGCTAAGTATTGATTTTTAATACACCTCAATAGTAATAGAAAACTCCACAGTCATTCCGGCGCAATGCCTTATAGTTGTACATGCTCTCTAATACATATGTTTAATGAGCGCAATATACTTGAGCGATACACCTTTCTTGGCCAGCACCCATCAAACTACTTCTCTAGGCACTTTGTCATAGGTTTTCTCTAGATCAATAAATACCATATGCAAATCTTTCTCTCTTTCCCTATAATATTCAATCATCTGTCATAATAAATGAATTGCCTCTATAGTAGAACGCCTAGGCATAAAACCAAATTGATTATCTGAAATCTGTACAATGCCCTTTAACCTCGGTTCAATCACTCTCTCACAAAGCTTCATAGTATGACTCATGAGTTTAATCCCATAATAATTGGCACAATCTTGAACATCCCCTTTACTCTTATACAGAGGAATCAGAATACTTTTCCTCCACTCTGTAGGCATCTTATTACTCTATATATCTTGTTGAACAGATTTGTCAACCACGTAATACTTATCTCTTCTAAACATTTTCAAACCTTAATCTGTATACCATCTAGTCCTACTGCCTTTTTTGGTCTCATTTTTTTAAGGGCCTCCTAAACTTCATGCTTTTGAATACAACGAATACATGCATGGTTAACTTCTTCGTTTGAAATCACAAGGCTACCTACATTAGGAACTTAAACTTGGTTCCCATTGAATAACTTTTCAAAATAGGACCTCCATCTTTCCTTGATTTCTTTGTCTTTAACCAAAACTCTGTGGTTGTCATCCTTCACATATTTTACCACACTGATATCTCTAGTCTTCTTTTCCCTAAAATGTGCCAGTCTATAGATGTTCTTAGCCCCATATTTAGTATCCAGCTTTTCATATAAAATTCTTGAAAGCTGTGTGTCTTGTTTTTCTGATAGCTTCTTTAGCTTCTCTTCTCACAACCTTGTATTTCTCAAAATTTTCATCACTCCAACACTTCCTTAAGTTTCTATAGTACTCTCTTTTACTTCTTACAGCTTCTTTCACTTCGTTGTTCCATCACGATGCATCCTTATTTAGTGATACACTTCATTTAGATTCACCAAACACTTTCTTAGCAATTGTCCTAATACATTATGTTGGGTATCTCAGGATCGTATTCTATATGGCGCAGTGAAAAATAAAATGAGATACCATTCCAGGACCCGCCTATGTATGGAAAACAAGACATAAAGAAAATAAAGATAGCAGCTTTTTACCTTTGTTTGATCATCCGAAGAACAAAAATTTCTTCTTTAAGTTGAGGCGCAATCCAGCAATTCTCTTGATCTAACTTCATGAGAGTTGAACGTCTAACCACTATAATCACAGTGTATGATTATCTCTAACAGTAATCTACACCGAGGAATACTCAAGTACTAAAATTTTCTGTGCTAACAAAAAAAGATGGCGGCTAGGGTTCTTCACGTTTTCAGCAAAATGAGAGAGAGAGAGAGAGAGAGAGAGAGAGAGAGAGAGAGAGAGAGAGAGAGAGAGAGAGAGAAGAAGAAGAAGAAGAAGAAGAAGAAGAAGAAGAAGAAGAAGAAGAAGAAGAAGAAGAAGAAGAAGGTTTTTTGTGGCTGCTATTTTTTGTGTGAATCTCCTTCTAGGGTTTTCGGTTATATCATCATAAAATTGAAAAATTCACTGAAAATCTGGCATTCTAAAATAATTAGAGTTTCCTAATTATAATTGGAAACAACAAGTTTTCACAATTACAATTTGGACAACAAATTATAATTTGTCCACAACAACTTCTCTTTCTCACAATTAGCCCCACTATGTTATCAAATAATATATTGAGTATATAATCCTCTATTGTGTGTGACCTATTAGGTTTCTCAGTCAATTGGTAGCGAATATGAATTATTACAAACGTCTTTGAGATTAATAATCCATAATTAATTAGAATTAATCCTATTAATTCTAATCAGGACTGGTTTATTAATTCATCAATTAATAAACCTATATTCCCAGATTATGAGCGGTATCTAGCAATACATCATGACCGTCCAAGAGTCCAGGAAGTCAAGTGACTTGACATGAACCCTTTAATAACAAACTTCAGTGCAATTAACTCCCTTCACCATACAATATCTCATTTGGTTTGGAGTATGAAATTAGTGTCAACTCCCTCCAGAATTAATTCTAGCTCAAATACAATAGTACTTGTACCAAGAACCCACTACTCTATATGTGTATCAATTGGAATTATTTCCAATACACATGTGCCTTGGCCAAGGACTTCTCGAGTAGTAATTCCTACAAGTGGCCATGAGATATTCGCCTCTACTATTAGGAGTGGTGAATCCTTTATTGACTCTCTCAACTACTTTTGTTTACCTCAAAATGTACCTAATATCCATCCCATAGGTGACCCTCGATGGAGCTCCGGAGATTGGAATCAAAGTAGAATGTTCAGCAAATAAAGTACCTTGGAGATCTCAAGTCTAAGGATACTTGCACGTTCGCTATATTGAGATTATATCACTGGCACTAAATAGTTATCCGTGTGATTATTTCAAAGCTAGGTCATCCAATGAACTTATTCCATTAATAAGCATCCATGTGTTAACTTTGAGTATCTGAATACTCACGGATATGAGAACTACCGCTTGATCAAATTAGAAAGTCTAACACATGCTAGTCTTAGCGCATTAATGATGTCCTGTCTCATTAATACTATGACTAGGGATTATTTAAGTACTAACACTATATAGTGTAGTGAGAATCTCATATCATGATCTCTATCATGATTTTCTTAACACAATGTTGTACTAGAGACTTTATCAAACAGTTATATTACTTAAAAGTAAACAAAAGAAACTGTAAGATAAATAATGCCTTTTATTAAAATAAATTGTGTCATATATAATGTACAAGTGATTGCCTCTAGGGTACAATACTAACACACTAAGCCATCTTTCTCCACATAATATTTTGATCTGAGTCTATGACAGAAGATGAGTTATCCTCCTGAACTATTTTATCGACAAAGGTTGTTCTTTCATCCCCCTGGAGCTTTCACCGCTTGATTCTAGGGTTAACCAGATGACTCTGCTATTTACCTTTTTTTTCTAAAATTAAAATTGAGGATGTGTGTCATAATTACACTCTTACCTCGAATAACTTTACAGTCCGTGCAACCACTACAAACCTATGCCTCATAATAAAGAAGTCTATCTTATTGGCATTTAGCCCCTTCTAAAAATCACTAAGTGAGAATCTCTTTTCTTAAATTAGGTTTTACTATAGTTAAATCATAGGCTAAGGCAAAGTCAAGAATAGTAGGTCTTGCTTCATTTCAAACTCTGAAACCCAGACCTCTATGAACACTCTCAAACCCGTTCTGATCAGTACCTATATGTCTGTTTAGATCACTTCCAATAAAAAAGCTTCTCGACACACGGTACACTCTGTACAATTACATCTAAATCATCCAAAAACTATTGCCTAACCAAATTATCAAATCCCATTTGTGGCGCATATGCGCTAATAACAGTAGTAATCTCACTGTAAATCATGATCTTATGCTCAAAATTGTATCATTCTTCCTTTGTACTTCAACCGCATAATTAATAAACTTATGATCAATAATAATCCCGACTCCATTTCTATTCCTAACTCTACCTGAAAACTAAAGCCTATAACCCCAAGGCATTACTACTCTCACCTTCTCACCTACCTATTTGGTTTCCTGAAGACACAAAAAGCTAATCTTTCTTCTAAGTAATTCTGTCAATCTACTAGTCAAATATCCTATACTCCATGAAGCTAGATGGATCCTCTCACTATGGGCTATCTTTTTTATCCTACTCTCTTGCATATTTGACACCGTATCTAAGGATCGACACGGTGTGTTACTTCCGGGCAACGACCTAGCAACCTTTGCGTATTTATCACTATACCTGGGTCTAGAAAGAGCAGTGCATCGTTTAGTAGGGAATGCCCCCAAGAAGTCAATTGATTAGTTCATGCCATGGATGTGACTGTATTTTACGCTAGCCGTCATAAGCTTTACTGCAACTCTCTTCCTTATCCGGGCTTGAGACCGGAAATGAACCCTGCAAACAAAACCCACGGAACTCACAGGTGGAGTTAAAATAAAGATAAAAAAATCTGAGAGAAAAAAGAAGGAACTATAAAACGATGAGTTTACCTTTCATTTTTTAATGGATGAAAAGGGCTGATTATTGGTAAACAAATGGATGTGTAAGATTTGGACGATTAGAAAATTCTGAGGAACAGTTTTACACATTTTTTAGTTAGAGGACAAAAGTTGGAATCCGAAATAATTGGAGGGTCACTAAGATTATTTTTCCTAATATATATTACATGTTTCTAAAATATCTCTAAAGATCTTATTAATATACTTTCATATTTTAATGTTTAATATTAATTGATAGGGCTAAAATGTATTGATATTTTTCTAGCTATTTGAGGTAATTTTGTGATGTTTTAAGTTTAGTAAATTCCCTTATAATTTGATATTTTTCTTGTAAAAGGGTTTCTCTATATTTTTGTGAAGAAACTGGAGATTTTGGTGTGAAAAAGTTCACTTCCAGAGTTGACCTGGCATTAGCTAAATATAGGTGAACTGGCCCTGGCTCAGATCCAGAAGAATAGAGCAAAACAAGGGAAAAAAATAGAGGAACCAAGAAATTCTAGAGTGGAACTGGTGCCGGCCTAATCGAAGTGACCTAGGCCGGCTCTGATCGGGTTAAGGTGGTTTTGAAGTCCGATTTTGTACAAAATTGGAAGATATCAACAATTCTTTTTGGGATTTTCCTTATAGTCGGATAAGAAGTCACGAGGAACGTTTTTATCATCTTAATAAGCTATAAATACACATGAATTTCAAGAATTGAGGGAGAAACAAGAGAGGTGGATACATAGGTCTAAAAGAAGAATCACTCACTGAAAAGGAGAATCCACCAAGAATAGGAGCATTGTTCAAGAAGGGTTTCAATTGAAGAAGAAGAGGGCTTGTCTATGAATTCTTTATTTTTTTCTTTGTTTTCTTTTTCTAAAATAAGGATGAGATTAATGTTTTAACTGTATTTAGATGTTATTCTTGAATTGATGAGGTTGTATTGACTTTAGTTTTTGAATCAATTGGTTTTTATATCTAGTATTTAGTTAGTTGATTTAATTGATGAATGGATTGAATGTTCATCCTTTTTAATGGACATGAAAAATGAAGTTATGTCTGAGTTCAATTTAATTGATTTTGTATTTTTTATATCTTAGTTGGATTGCGAAAAAGGTTAAGAACAAAAACTTAAGTAATTTAATGATTGGTTGATTTCACCTAGAATATAAGGCTATTGGCTGATTTCATGTTTACATCATTCATAATACGGGGGTATTTGCGAATACTAAGTTTAATGCATCTTTTAAGTTAGACTAGTAAGATAGAATATATCTATTAAATTACTTATAAGATAGGGAATCTTAGATTGAAAAATAAGTGATTCCAAGTTATTATTTCATGATGCCAGAGCAATGATTAATTGAGATATTTACTAGTTAATCAATGTTATGTCTTTAATAATTTTTGTCTATATACATGACTCCTCTCCTATATCTTGTAACAGCTTATTTTATTTTATTTTTAATCAATTTTGTTAATAGGGTAAACAACATATGAAAAGTGACAGGTGTGTACTTTTTCTTTGAGAATTGATACTCATTAATTCCTTGTACTATGCTTAATGATGCGTATACTTGCTCTTATGTGTGATTTGGGAATTAATATTTAAATTAAAACTTAATTGGGAATGAACTTTAAATTGCATGATTTTTGTAACTTAAATATGAGCATATCAAGTTTTTGGGGCCATTGTTAGGGAACAATATTATGAAAGCTTGAATTATATTGATTTACCTATGTTTATATATGTATATGTATGTATATATATATATATATATATATATATATGTTCCTTATATAAATAGGTGCTATAATTTGTTATATTATGTATGAATTCATGTGTTCATTGTTGTGTGAGATATATTATTTGTGCTTATTTACATACGTATAAATTCTCAGAATCATACCTTCTTCTTTGCAAGACTAATTCTAGTTGTATGACCTGATAAATCCTCAGAGATATAGTGGACTTTGATCCAGAGATTGAAAGAACATTAACACATATTCGGAGGGTGTATAAAGAAAAATTGACCAACAAAGCCTAATAGGAGAGATGGAGGTTAACCAACAAAATAATGGTGGGAATGGTGATAATAATAGAAAGGCTATGGGTGATTTCCTTAAACCTATACTCTCGAGTACAAATTCAAGTATTAGTAGGCCAAGAGTAGAAGCCAACAGTTTTGAAATAAAACCCAAAATTATCTAAATGATTCAAAACATGGTCCAATTTGATAGATTACTTGATGAAGACCCTAATGCTCACCTGGCTAGTTTTTTGAAAATATGTGATACTTTTAAAATGAATGGTGTGTCGAAGGATGCTATTAATTGAGATTATTCCTTTTTTCAATTCGAGATAGAGCTAAATCCTGGTTGAAATCCTTACCAGTAGGTTCTATCACTACATGGACTGTATTAACTAAGAAATTCTTAGCCAAGTATTTTACTCCAACTAGGACAGCCAAACTTTGAACCAATATCTTTGCCTTCCAACAATTTGAGACTGAGAGTTTGTATGAGCATTGAGAAAGGTGGAAGGAGATGCTAAGGAAATGTCCTCACTATGGGTTCGAGTTGGAATGCAAATGTAGATTTGTCATAGTGGTTTGAACTTTACCTCAAAATAGTTAATTGATGCATCTACTAGTGGTACCACAAATTCTAAGACCTCGGAAAAGTTGTATGAGATTGTAATGAACAACTACTCTTGGAGAAACCTAAGGCCTAGGACCTGGATTCAAGGAATTCCTAAGGTGGTTTCTGTGGCTACTTTGGAAGCGAAGGTAGAGGTGTTAACAGAAAAGATGGAACAAATAATGGCTCATTTTCAAGGTTAGGTATAGAGTATTAGTTGTGACTTTTGCAAGCCCTAATCATGAGTTTCATAATATGAGTTCATCCCAAGAGCCCTTAGAACAAGCTGCTTTTATGGGGAAATAAAGACAGGGTAACAATTCTTATAGTACCACATATAATTCTAGTTGGAGGAACTATCCTAATTTCTCTTGGACTAATCAAAACCAACGAAGGGAAAACACATCAACCTTTAGTGGAAACCAAAGGACCCAACCTTCTTTATCTTATAATGCACCACAACAAAAGCCATCATTGGAGGAATTAGTTAATAAACTAGTAAGTTTTATAGATGCATGTTTTCAAGGAATTAATGCATTGACTAAGAATTTGGAGGCCTCAATGTATAATCTAGAAAATCAAATTGGTCAACTGGCTAAGATTCTTGGAGACTGTTAACTTGGATCTCAGCCTGGGAATAAAAATAATAATACACGAGACCAAGAGCGTGAAAATAGATGAAGTTTAAATTGCTTTCATTTTTAATTTGGACAATCTTTAATTTCCTTTTGAGTTTGATTATTGCTTATTTCTTGTTTGAATTTCATGCATGCGTGTTTTAGTTAGTTATTTTCTTTTATAACAACAACAACAACAACAACAACAACAACAAAAATAGTAATAAAAGAGCAAAATTATGAAAAATAGACTTAACCAAGTGCCAGTCCAACCATTTGTACCAGGCACCAGTTCTTTTTAGGGAATTGGGTAGAGAACACTCAAGGTGACTCGGCACCCGTCACATGGGATTTCGTGCATAAAAAGCCGATTCAACTCATTTTTTTCAAAGTTTCCTCGCTTCTCTCACTTTTTCTCTCAACCCCTAGCCAGCTTTTCAACCCAAGTCACCTCTGGATTGATTTTAACATTCTAAAACACCTTCCAAAAGTCAAATCCTTGATTTCTTCTTGAATATATTGTTTGTAATTGAAAATTTCTCAATTACATTGGATGATTTCCATGCATTGGAGAACATTATGTTACGATTTTTATGTTCTTTTTACGGTTCAATTTTGCATTTTAATTTCATGTTATTTTTTGGTTATTTTTTACTAGAAATTCAATATTTTTGTGTGATTGATTTGGTTTATGCAATTTTACAATTCATGTGTGAGTAGAATAGCATAGGTTAGTGTTTAATGAAGTCATTTCTTTGACAAAAATTTATGTTCTAATCTTCATGTAGCTAATTGAGTATAATTTTCTTAATAGTGTGTTTTTTGTTGAAAAGAAGAAATTTTCATGCTTGCTTGTAAATGGTTGAGGAAATCTATTGATAATGCCATTATAATTATTTTAGGTTCTTATGTTGATCATAATCTCTACTATGAAGTGCTTATCATTCTACATTATTACAATAAAGAGTTTTATTGATGTTTTCTTGGATTAGGGGCTTGTGTTTTCTATGCAGGTATTATAAGAAAATTATGGTATAGTTGTGTGGTGGTGTTGATTTGTGAGGATTGGTGGTGGATTTGATGTTGGAATATATGCCCAAAATGACTTATGTATTTCTGTATTTTGAAAATTACTAAAAGCATTTCATTCATGATTGCTTGTTTACATATATTGCAAATTGAGATCTAAGTGTGTTAGTATGTAGTCAACATGATTGGGTTGTGCTTTCAGAGAAGGTGTAGATTATAGACTACTAACATATAAGTGAGTTGATGGACTTGGGCATTTCGTCAATGTTTAGATCATTACACTATAGTTTCTAAATAGGGAGTAGTTTACCTTTAACCAGTTTGTAGTCCAATGACGCCATTAGTGTAAGCGTATTTGGAATATATGGAGCTAGACTGAGCAATAATAATCTTTATCAAAGTACTAAAATAAATGAAGATTGGTTCATCGCAACAACTGTATGAACGAGTACTGTATGACTTGAGTGTAAGTTGATGGTCTAGTAAAGCTGGACCTGTACACTTTGATGTATGTTGCGTAAGATCTTATTGCAAGGTCAATAATCTTGTATATTAGATGTATGACTCTTGTTAATTAAGACAGACTTTTACAACAGAGTTTCTATGCTTCATTATGTGAAGAAATTACCCCCTTGTGATTGTCCGAGATAATTTAATAATTCAGGGCCCTGGGAAATGTAACTAAGTATGTACGCTTTATGGGTAGCTCCCTGAGTTAAGTTGGTACATATTCGAAGTAATGGATTATCAGACTAGCTATGAAAGGACGGTTGATGAAATTGAGAAAAATGTTAGTACTATTTTCCTATCTTAACGACAGGTGTTATGTAGAGGGGTATTTGTCATTACACCTATAGGTCAGAGATATTGCACTTGCAATATTATTCTCAGGATTAATATTTTCATATGGTGATAAATAAAATATTTAAAATGATTAAATGCAACTATTTGTTAGCATGGGTATTTTGGTCAATCTAGTAGCCAAGAATAATATATCTTTTGGTCTCCAGAGTAGCTCAAATAACCTTAGTAAATTTTTTTATTATGTGTGCTTATGGGGTGAATTTATTATTGAAGGAATTACTATAGAAGTCCAATTAATTAATTAGTTTATTAATTAATTATCTTGGATAATTTTATATTTGGCCCAAGGAGTTTAATTAATTAACAAAAGCGCTAAATAAATTAATTATCTAGGGTAATTTTATATTGGGTTCAAGTGGGTTAATTAATTAATATGAGAGTTATTTAATTAGTCTTGGACTAATTAGCAACAACCCTGGCCCACTAGGGTTTCTAGTTGTAGCTTAGGGAATTAATAAATCCTTGGAAATTGCCGTAGAAAAGAAAAAGAAAAAAAGGAAAAAGAAAAGAAAACCGGTTTTGTTTTGGAAAAGGAAAAAAGAAGCTACTTATATTAAATAGGCATCTCGTGTGCGTTGGTAAAGTGGTTGATCGAAATTCATAAACCAGAAAAGCTTTTCGTTTTTTTCCTTAGAGCTAAAAATAAAATGGCTACATTTTTTCTTTTGTGGTTTCCTTTCCTTTTTCCTTTAACGTTTAGCGCTTCCATTTTTCTTCCAATTTTCTTCATCCTAATTCTACTTTCACCGGTAGCGGTCCATAGTAGTAGAGAATCCTTTGGAAAGTTAAGAGCTAGTAAACGTGGTAAGTGCTTGATGCAAAGGAGTCGACGGTTAGCCGGTGTTCTCGCAAAACAAGCAGGCATTCTTGTTCAACAAGCACCATCAAAGCTGAATCCAACTACAATTATTAAAGTTAGTCGTCCTAGAAGTATGTATTCCAAGACTTTGGCTCGGGAAATATTTTAATTTGTTGTTTTTCAATGCGTATTTAATTTGCTTGCAATCCTTCAAGTGGTATCAGAGCCATGGTTAAATTTAGGAGTATGCTTAGGGATAATAACCAGAAAAGGTGGTTCATTTACTAATAAAAATATAATCTTTGTGATTGTATAGATCCCTTATGGTTTTTGATATGGGTAAATTTTGTGTACCTTTCGAGCGTGGGCATAGGCACTTGTAACTTAATTTTGATCGTTTTCGTAGAAGTCGTGTATGTCTCATTTTGAAAGGCATAGGCATTTGAAATTGAATTTCAATTAACTTATGTATTCTGTAATTAAATGGTGTTTGGATCAATTCCTAGAAGAATCCTTGAGGATGAAATGGAGAAATAAAAGAAAATGAAAAAGAAACGGAGGACAGATGGAGACGGAACGGAGAAGGACCAACTGTGGCATGATCACCACGAGCCACGCATGGCTTGGGAATTTTTTTCCTTCCCTAAGCTGCGGCCGGCCCCAAGTGTGTCGTAGGAGGATCATCTATTTTTTAATTTTTAATTTTTTTGCCCATGAGCCGCTAAAGGCTAATGCTATACCTCCCGTGGCTGGTGCTTGACAGGAATGTGGTTCGGTCATTCACCATTCGGGTTCTCTGTTTGGTTATGGAAGACACTCTGTTTATGGGTTTTTCTTGCAATTTCCTTTTATTTTAGATTCCTTATCTCACGACATTATTTGTCTTGTAATGGTTTAATTATTAGGATAAATAATTTTTCATAAAAATAGTTAGTAAAGGAAAACCACCTTAGGATTAAATAAGATCATTTTAATTTTATTATTATTATTATGACCTTTAATCCATTATTTGGTCACATAAGAATTAAAGGATAGGAAATAGCATGTAAAAAGTTTATTTTAGAGCATGCCAATTTTATTTATTTTTGTGATCAAATGCAGATAGGTTTTTTGAGAAATTAATTTTTCTCTAGATAAAATAGTTAAGGGAAATGTTTTTAAATTGGAACTAAGTAATTGAAAAATAGTTCATGGTATGTTCTACCAAAGGTTTTTATCCTTGACATGGAGAGTCATTTTGAAGTTAAGTATTTTAATTTTAGTTCCTATAAATGGTTTTAACTTAAATAGTGAAAATAAAAATTCATGATTTATTCTGTTAAAGGCTTTTATCCTTGACAGAGAGAATACTATTGAAAATTTGGATTTTTACTAAAGTTAATGAAACCAATTTTTTTTAAAGAAATGTTTTCCCTAAAAACCTATTTTTCTCAAAGATTAAATAGGAGAAGGGTTCCAACGGCCCCATAATTTCCATCACGGGTTTCTGTTAGAGATTGTGGTTATCCATGTGTCATTCTAAGCCTGACCCCCTATAGGATATATTTTCACGAGAATCTAGAACTAACGGAGGAATTATAATTAAAGCCTAGGATAAGTGTTAGTGTTGGCTAGTCTATCATTTGAGGCATTAATGTTGGATTATCCTTAGGTAGTGAGAGTATTAACCATCCCATCGATGGAACTATTTCTAGGTCATTACCTGTTAAGGAAGTTTAATTTGTGATGGTTATACACTTAACTTAGAAAATTGCTAACATTCATACGAAGCTCTGTCAGTTTTTCTAAAAGCCAAATTATTTATATTTTTTTTGATAATGGTTTTAATAGGTTAACCATATCAAGGAAATAATATGATGTTTTAAATGTGCATTTTATATGTGTTTTTTTCTTTCAAAATAAATATTTTTTTGAATTATGTTTTTTTCCCTATTAATAGAAATGTTTGGTTTCAGTCATTTGTCCATTCTTCTCAAGGAGAATAAGTTAACTGGACCAAATTATATGGATTGAAAAAGGAATATAAACATAGTACTCCCTACGGAGGAGTACAAGTATATTCCAATCGACATTTGTCCCAAAATTGGGGAAGATTCCATGGATCAGAATCGTGAGACGGAGAAGGCATTAAGGAAAGTTGACGAAATGACTCGATGCTATATGTTAGATTCTATGTCCAATATTCTCCAGTCTAAGCACTAGAACATGCTTACTACGTATGACATTGATTTTTCATTGCGCACCATATTTGTTGAGAAGAACCACCCTACAAGACAGGAAGCTTTTAGAGCAATCAAGAACACTAGATGGCTAAGGGGGCATCGGTTCGCAAACATATGCTCAAGAAAATTGCTCACTTCGAGGAGGCAGAGGTCTTAGGGGCAACAATCGATCCCGAAAGCCAAATTGATATAGTTCTTGAGACTTTGCCAAAATCGTACTCTCAGTTCAAGTTAAATTTTAACGTGAATAAGTTGAGTATGTCTTTGCCAGAGTTGATGAAGGAACTTTAGGCTGTAGAGAAAATTATGAAGCCTGACTCAAAGATTTTGGTTATTCGTTCTGGTTCATCTTCTAAAACTAGGCCTAAACCCAAGAAGTTCAAAAGGAAGAAGGCCTAGAACATTGCAGGGCCCAGCCCAAGGTATCCAAGCCTAGTCCATCTAAGCACAGTGACATGCCCAAGGGCAAATGTTTTAAATATGGCAAGAAGGGGCACTTCAAAAAGGATTATCTAGACTTCTTGGCCATGTTGTTCTCAGGTATTGCTCTTTACTTAATGTCTATTTTGATGATTGGATCATCATCTACTTGGACTCTAAAGCCACTGACTATATCTGTAACTCTTTGCAGGGGTTCACCAAGGTAATGTGACTCAGTAGAGGAGAGCATGGACTTAGAGTAGGCAACGGAGTATAAGTGTGCACTGAAGCAGTAGGAGACTTAGAGCTATTATTTGATTGTAATAGGGTTTTAGTTTTGAAAGATATTTTATATTTTTCTAGTTTTAAATAGAATTTGATTTCAGTTTCTAAATTGATTAATTATGGATATTCTGTTTCTTTCCATTATGGTATTTTAATCAGTAAAAATAGAAATATTATTTGTTCTGGAAACTTATATAGGAATCTTTTCTATATTAATCATATTAATTGTCAAATAATTAATACTTAGAACCAAATAATAAGAAGAGAAAGGCTACATCAAATAACTCTTATTTATGGCACTTTAGATTATGGCATATAAATCCTAATCGAATTTAAAAGTTAATCTAAATTGGGTCTTTAGACTCATTGGAATTGGAGGAATGGCCCCAGTATGAATCTTACCTTAAGGTACCAAAAGGTCCTTTACTCAAAAAGTGAAAAGGGCTAAGAAAATATTAGAGTTAGTTCATACTAATGTTTGTGGTCCTATGTCTTCATTGGCTAAAAAAGTTTATAATTACTTTATCACGTTCACAAATGATCACTCATGTTTTGGTTATGTTTTCTTGATAAGGCACAAGTCTAATTCCTTTGATATATTCAAGGAGTTTGATATGTAAATTTTGGGTGTATAAAATCATCAATTTTAAATATATCCCTTAGTTAAGTTTTAATTAAAACATTAATCCCAAAATACACATGTTAGCAAGTATATTTATCGCAAGCACAATATAGAAAATTAACGAGTATCGATATTTAAAGGAACAAGTATACACTAATCACTTTTAACTCTTTGTTTAACCTATCAACTAAATTAATAAAGAATCAAAATAAAAATAAAAACAAAAAAATATATATGTGTATATATGTATATATATATATATATATATATAAATTGGGGACAGAAAAATATGTAATTAAATAATTATTCTCAAAAGTTTGTCATGAATCATCTAATGCTTATCATAACCAATTATATTATTAGCATCATGAAGGAATATAAAGTAAAATTCAATCGTTTCTCAAGTCATGAACATACTTATGTAGATTCCAATTCTTTCCCAATCCATGGGATCTCTATCTCTTAATTAAATTAATAGATTTCTCAATCACACTAAAACAACCAAAAGATGCATTAAACTCAATCTCTTATAAACATGAAATTAGCCAATAACCCTATACTCTAGATGAAATTAACTAATCATTGATTACTTAGGTTCTTTAATCTTAACTTCATTTTCCAAGTCCATTAATATTTAACAAATATGTAGAATTGATTAAATTAAACTCAATCTAACTTCGTTTCCCATATCCATTAGATATAAATTTAATTCCATCAGCCTATCAAATAAAATCACGTAATCAAACACAAAGGAAAATTAATTAATTAATCAAAAAACTAAATTAACTCAAAATCATAAATCTAAGAATAATATCCAAATACAATTAAAAAAAATTAAAATAATCATTGTTCAAGAAAAATAAAACAAAGGAAACAGACAAATCCTCATAGACAAGCCTTTCAATTTCCAATGAAAACCCCTTCCAAGAATTAATACTCCTTGAGTAATTCCTCTAGAGAAAATATTGGTGATGCACTTTAAAAATATATCTAAGCTCTACATTGTGCACCCCATTTTTCTAAGGTAATTGGCCTTTATTTATAGGCTTACAAAGTTCCTAAAAGAATCCTAAGTAAAGAAGAAGTAATTTCCTAAAAATCCAAAACCAAAAGGATTAGTAATTTTCCTAATAAAATCTAAACAAAACAAAGAGGTTCCACCGACTTCAATTGAGCCACACTACTAAAGCCATCTAACCCGTGAGATTGCTGAAGCTACCGAGCCATGACCCGTTTGCTATCTTCTTGCGTAGCCGACAAAGCCATCTTCTTCCTTGTTGCTATCGGCTCAACTGAGCCATGAAATTGCTAAAGCTGCCTTTTTTTCTTCTCCTTTCGGTTGGTTTCTTGCTGAATTCGGTCCCATAATTTTTGTTCTTTTCCTTCTTTTTGCTTTGTTTTGCTTTCTTGGCCTACCGATTGCATTTCTTTTTTCCTTTGTTGCTTTTGTTTGTTTGCTTAGCCGTGAGCCACACCGTCCTCCTTTTAGCCATTGTCTCCTTTTCCTTTCCAATTTCCAATTTGTTCCTCTATTTCGTGTACTTTTTTCTCTGCTTTCTTCTGTGTTTCCAATCTAGGACTGGCGTCAGGTCCATCTTCTTGGCCTGGTGCTGGGTTCGTACATGGAAACTTACACAATTAGCCCTAAATTTCACCTATTTTGGCATAAAATTTTAGAAAAGTATTTTTATAAGTGAAATATCAAATAGGAAGGAATATAAATAGTTATTGTATAAAAAGTGTCACAAATTAACCTCAAATAACTAGGAAAATAATGATGATTTAAACCCCTATCAATACCCCCACACTTGAATTTTACTTGTCCTCAAGTAAATACTTAAAGTAAATACTTAAATAAATCACTCAAAACAATTTATTTCTTTTCATATTCATCAATAACAAAGCCATAATTTTTTCCCAACCTTAGATAAAAAATTGTCATTCATTCACCATTTAAAAACCTTTGTAAACTCATGCATTAAATCAAATAATCCCAAGGCCATCAAAGTGAAGTTAAACAAACTTATATCTAGTACAAGAAAATTTTTCCACTCCTCAAGCAAAAACATAGATAACATAAATCATACAAATCAAGTCATTTAACCAATTCAAGCATTATAAACTCAGATTTACAAAACTCAAGTTAGTGAAATAAAGAAAACACTCCATTCTCTCTTTTTTTTTCTCTCAATTTTTTTTCCAATGACTTAGGGAATTGATAGGCTCAAGTGCATGGATTTCTCTTCACACACCATATTGGCCCCCTTATAGTCATCATTAATTTTTCAACATATGTATTTTTTCGCTTTTGCTTTTCATTTTTCCTTTTTGCCTTCGAGATAGCCTCAAGAGTGTGTAATGATTCTTTGTTTCTTCTCTTCCACTCACCGTATTGGCCCCCTTTTTAGCAAAAGGTTTCTCTTTTTTTTTTTCTTTTAGAGATAAAAGTATATATTTTTCAACTTAACATTTTTTCCATCTCACATTTTTTTCTTTTTCACTCAAATTTTTTCTCACATTCCTTATTCACAACTCAAAGTCAAGCAAACTTTAAATCTATAGTACAAAAATTAGTCAACAACTCTTCCTATACTTCATCATATCATCCACATTCAAACTTAAAGAATAAAACAAAATTCAAATACCAAATATAACCAAGGTTAACTTAAATTCTCAAGACTTAGCAAAATCCAACTTAATACACAAGTTTACTTTTTCAAATAAAAATCAAATCATAACGAATGACAAATTCATATCCAAAGTCAAAAAGAAAATCAAAACTTCATTATAAACAAGCCTAATTTTTCTCCAAATATTCAAACTTTCAAATTTCAAAAATTTCAAAGAAATTTTTTTCCAAGATGGAAAAATGGTTGTCCAAATTTCAAAATGTTTCCAAAGTAACTTAACTCAAGAACAAGAAAACATCAAGATAATTGATAAAAACATGGTCCAAGAATATCACCAAACCACTCCCACACACTTAAACTGAAAAATATCCTCATTGGCCAAAAATAAACACAAAAAGCATTTCTCATGGGACCAAAAATGATAAAGGAGTAGAAAGTTTAAGCAATACTCCCCAAGTGTAGATTAGCTCCAAGATAAGAGAAGTTCATCTTTCAAGAAGTTGGAAGAATTATTGCCAGTGACATAAGACTACAAAAAGAAAAAGAAACACACAAGTAAAAGCTAAAAAATGAATTGGAAGAAAATAAGATAAAAGCTCAATAAAAATCAAAGGAAAAGAAAAATAGAAAGTCAAAGCCTTTAAATCCTCTTCGAAGTAAAACCTCTAAACGGGCCTCTAGATTGTCCAAAAGAATCACCAAATAGACCACCACGACCTCTAAATGGATCACGAGGTCCTCCTTATCTCAACCAAACACACTTTGCACATGGTTCTCTTTTCAGTGAAGAATTTTTTTAAACTTTTGATGCTCAAGAAAAAAAAATAAAATGAGAATATCCAACGTAGATAGCAAAAGTACAATATCAACCAACTCCAATCAGCATAGCAAAATATCACAAGGAGGCCAATATTTCCATATTTGCAAAAATTTAAGAAAAATACATAGCTAACTTTTAGAATCAATGACAAGACTCACAATCCATTCTATGCATTTTTCTTCCATCAAATTAACTCAACAAAGATATGTCCATGTCTAGTAAATTTTTTCTCATATACAAAATGCCAAGAAATTCAAGAGGGTAAAATTTACCTTAACATGAAGAAAGTTTTGCACCAATGTATTCTTTAATATGTGAGCATAAAAATTTTTAATTTATGGGGGATAATTCATAGAAGAAGAAGAATAGGGTGAAGAAGAAAGGAAGAAGAAGAAGAAGACAAAGGGAAGGAGTAAAAAACAGAGAAACGAAAGTATCATTCTGGGGAATAGAAAAAGGAAAATCAAAGAAGGAAAAGAAATAGAAGAAACAAGACAAAAGAAGAAAGAAACAAATGAAATAAAACACAACGAAAGGAATTGGGGGGGGGTGCTTCAGGCGACAAGTAGGAGAAACAAACAAGAAAAGCAAAGGAAAAAGGAAAAAGGAAGAAAAGACAAAATAGGAAGAATCTGGGAAGAAAAGAGCAAGGAAACAAACAAAAAAGGAAAAAAAAGAAAAATAATTGAAAATATATATATATATATATATATATATATATATATATATATATATATATTGGTGTGGTTTTTGTTGTGTAGACCTAGCCAAGTGCCATGGCCATTTTCTGGCATAGCACCAGGTCCGCTCTCTCTTTTTTTTTTTCTTTTTTTTTTTACTATTGGGCAGTGCTAGACTAGTGCCAAGTCAACTCTGGCCCAAATTTTTTTATTTAAGAACTATCCTAATTGAATGCATGAACACAGTAAATTTAAGACATGAATTCCTAAATTATATATCAAATTAAAATTATAAATTATAAATAAATGATGTGTTTGAATTTGGGTATAAAAATCATATAAAAATAAGCACATCCCCAATCAAGTTTAAATTAAAACGTTAACCCCAACTTATATATATGAGCAAGCGTACTCATCATTAAGCATAGCATAGGGTCTAAATGAGTGTCGATCCTCAAAGAACAAGTTTGCATTAATCCCTTTTCTTTCATTGTCTAACCGACTCAATAAAGTGAAAAAGAAAGGAAAATAAAATACAATAAAAGAAAATATACATGTCAATGACGGAGAATTATGTAACTCAAACCATTATTTTGACAAATATGACCTTAAAGTACCCAATCATTATCATAACTAATTATTCTCTTGGCATCATGAAGGGTTAAGATAGATTCACTTCTTTTCCAATCCATGAAATCACTATCTTCTAGATAAATTATCATCACATGGCCTGTCTCAACTAATTCATCCAAAAGATGCATTAAGCAAGATCCTTCATTAAATTTCCATGGCCTGGCAAACTTAAAACATGAAACTAACCAATAAATCCATGGCCTAATAGACATCAATTAATTTTTAATTACCTAGTTCTTAGCAATTAACCCATTTGGTCAAGTAAGTTAAGAGACAACAATTATGAAATTAATGAATTGAGACCGCCATCGACCCCTTTGGCCAAGCAAGTTAATGGAAAGAAACAACCAACTAAAATCATAATTAGCATAAGTAACTAAATACCAAGAATAACAATCAATTAACCAAAAGATCAAAGTAACTCTAAAAATCATAAATACTGAAAACAATGTCAAATTACAATAAAATAATTAATACATCATTGTTCAAGAAAAAGAAAACAAAGGAAAGAGATAAATACTCATAGATAAGGCTTTCAATTTCCAATAAAAACTCCTCCAAGAATCTATGCTCCTTGAATTATTTCTCTTGAGAAAATATTGGTGGTGCACTCTAAAATATATCTAAGTCTCTACATTGTGCACGTCCCCTTTCTAAGGTAAATTGGCCTTTATTTATAGGCTTACAAAGTTCCTAAAAGAATCCTAAGTAAAGTTGAAGTAATTACCTAAAAATCCAAAACCGAAAAGGAGTTGTAATTTCCTAAATAAAAAATCTAAATAAAAACAAAATAAAGGAAGAAGTCCACCACCTTCAATTTTGCAATTCAGAAGTTGAAATCAATTTGGAGTTTTAATTCTGTCTTCTTGCACTGAAGTCATTCTTGTTATTTGGATAGAATTTGGCTTCAATTAAGCCTACACACAATTGTGGAGCTGACTGCCATTTTTCTTTCTTCTCCTTGACTCGGCTCAATTGAAGCCGCAAACCACCCAAGCCACGAAGAGAGAGAATGCCCTGCTGAGCCACTGAAACTGAACTTTTCTTTTCTTCTTGTATCGCTGACATAGGCTGCTTCTTCTTCTTGCTGTCAGATTCTCTGAGCCATACTTCCCTTGTTGTCGAATTACTGTTGCCTTTTTATGTTGTTGTGTCGGCTCAATTGAGCCGCCGCCTGAAATTGCACTTTCTCCTTTTGTCCAGCAGCTTTTGTTGACTTTTCCTTTGTCCAGGACCCACCTATATTTGTTTGCTTCCTTTTTCCTTCTTTTGTTCTCTGTTCTTCTTTTCCGTGTTGTCCGTGTTTGAGACAAGAAGCTTAACCAAGCCATGGCTTTTGTTTCCTTTTCCTTTCCAAGCTCCAATTGCAATTGCTTCCTTTGTTCCTTCAATTTCTCTGCATTTCTCTACTATGCCAGTGTAAGACCGGCGCTGGCTCTACTCTCGTGGCCTGGTGCTAGGTCTATGCTGAAAAATTACACAATTAGCTCCAAATTTCACCTATTTTGTATAAAATTACAAAAAAGCATTTTTTTTATAAAGGAAATATTAAATAGGAAGGAATATGACTAGTTATGGTATTAAAAGTGTCTTAATTTAGCCTCAAATAATTAGGAAAATAACAATGATTTTACCCCCTATCAATAAATAAATAAATAATAAAATAAATTAAATTAAATTCAGTCCATCTAAAATATTGTGTCAGCAAAAGTCCAAACCTGACAAGAAAAAGAGTTAGTATTGACTTAAAATTATAGATGTAAAATTATCAAATTAAAACTACAATTAGTACATATATTTCATATTACATTAGGTTAGTAAAATTAAATAATAAAATATACAATATATATAAACAAACAAAAACAAGTTAGTAATCATGAACATGTATCTACCTATTTCCATATTTATATGGCAAAATCAATGAAATCTAAGCTTTCATGATATCGTTCCCTGACAACGGTGCCAAAACCTTGATGTGTAAATTTTAAGTGTATAAAATCATCAATTTTAAATTCATCCCTTAGTCAAGTTTTAATTAAAACATTAATCCCAAAATACGCATGCAAGCAAGTATACTCATTGCAAGCATAGTATAAGGAATTAATGAATATCAATCATCAAAGGAACAAGCACACACTAATCACTTTTCATTCATTGTTTAACCTATCAAATAAATTAATAATGAAATCAAAATAAAAAAAATAAAAATGCAAAATATATATAACTCATGTAGAGAAAAACATGTAATTAAATAGTTATTCTCAAAAGTATGTCATGAATCATTTAATGCTTATCATAACCAATTATTTTCTTAGCATCATGAAGGAATATAAAGTAAAATTCAATTGTTTCTCAAGTCATGAACTTACTTATGTAGATTCCATTTCTTTCTCAATCCATGGAATCACCATCTCTTGATTAAATTAATAGATTTCCCAATTGCACTAAAACAATCAAAAGATGCATTAAACTCAATCGCTTATAAGCATGAAATTAGCCAATAACTCTATGCTCTAGGCGAAATTGACTACTCTTTAATTACTTAGGTTCTTTAATCTTAACTTCGTTTCCCAAGTCTATTAAGATTTAACAAATATGTAAAATTGATTAAATTAAACTTAATCTAACTTCGTTTCCCATGTCCATTAGATATAAACTTAATTCCATCAACCTATCAAATTAAATCAAGCAATCAAACACCAAGAAAAAATAATTCATTAATCAAATAACTAAATTAACTCAAAATCATAAATCTAAGAATAATATCCTAATACAATTAAAAAATTAAAATCATCATTGTTCAAGAAAAAGAAAACAAAGAAAAGAGACAAATACTCATAGACAAGCCTTTCAATTTCTAATGAAAACTCCTCCAAGAATCAATGCTCCTTAAGTAATTCCTCTAGAGAAAATATTGGTGATGCACTCTAAAAATATGTCTAAGCTCTACATTGTGCACCCTCTTTTTCTAAGGTAATTAGCATTTATTTATAGGCTTACCAAGTTCCTAAAAGAATTCTAAGTAAAGTTGAAGTAATTTCCTAAAAATCTGAAGCTAAAAAGGATTAGTAATTTTACTAATAAAATCCAAATAAAACAAAGAGGTTACACCAACTTCAATTTGAGAATTTAGCTTTGAAATCCCTTCTTTGTTGTATGCACTGAAGGTTCTATTTTTTATTACAATTGCCTTCAATTGAGCCATACCACCAAAGCTATCCGAGTCGTAAGATTGCTGAAGCTATCGAGCCATGACCCAATTGCTGTCTTCTTGTGCAGTTGACGAAGCCATCTTTTTTCTTGTTGCAATCGGCTCAACTAAGCCGTGAAATTGCTGAAGCTGCCTTTTTTTTTCTTCTCCTTTATGTTGCTTTCTTGCTGAATGTGGGCCCATGATATTTGTTCTTTTCCTTCTTTTGCTTTATTTCTTTATTTTGCTTTCTTGGCCTACTGATTGCTTTTCTTTTTCCTTTGTTGCTTTTTTTGATTGCTTAGCTGTGAGCCGTAAGCCGTGCCATCCTCTTTTTAGCCATTGTCTCCTTTTCCTTTCAAATTTCCAATTTGTTCATCTGTTCTGTGTACTTTTTTCTCTTCTTTCCTCTATGTTTCCAGTCTAGGACCGGCCCCAGTTCCATCTTCTTGGCTTGGTGTTGGGTCCATACAAGAAACTTACACAATTAGCTCCAAATTTCTCCTATTTTCACATAAAATTTCAGAAAAGCATTTTTATAATTGAAATATCAAATAGAGAAGGATATGACTAGTTATTGCATAAAAAATGTCTCAAATTAACCTTAAATAACTAGAAAAATTATGATAATTTTAACTCCTATCAGAGTTTAAGGTCGAGGTGGAGCGTCAAACAGGTAAACTAATTAAAAAGCTAAGATCGAATCGTGGTGGAGAATATCTCCTTGGTGAATTCAAGGACTATTTGGCACATCAGGGTATAGTATCTCAACTAACTGCACTTGGTGCTTCCTAGCAGAATGGAGTAGCGAAGAGAAGAAACTAAACGTTGATAGAAATGGTTAGAAACATGATGAGTCATGCAACACTTCCTTTTTTTTTTTTTTTTTTTTTTGGAATATGCTCTGAAAACAGTAGCATATATTCTGAACTTGGTGCCTTTCAAGTCAGTGCCTAGAACACCCTATGAGATGTGGATTGGATGAAAGCCCAATATAAATCATCTTAAAGTATGGGGTTTCCAACTTATGTACTAACCAAAGGAAGTATGCTGGACCCAAGATCAAAATTGTGCTACTTTGTAGGGAATCTAAAAGGAACAAGGGGTGGATACTTTTATCATCCCCAAGAGTAAAATGTATTTATTAGTACTCATGCTAGGTACTTAAAAGATAAACAAAGTGTATCCACTAAGGTTTTAATGAATTTAGAATTGGAAGAGAAGTTGATTGACACTTCAAATTCAAGTACCCCAATTGAGGAACCAAAAAAGATATAACCAGATGTTCTCACGTAGATTGAGCAACATTGTAGTGGGATGATATCTAAGGTTCCTGAGAGATGGATAGGAGAAGCATTTGAGGTCGTCTCTGACTATCAGGAGTAAAATCCCGCTAGATATGATGAGGTCATTGTTGATGTTGATGTAGATAAATAGCAAATTGCAATAGATGTTGAGATTTATTCTATATACCTCAATCAAGTCTGTGATCTTGTTACTCCACCTAAAGGGATTAAACCCATAGGGTGCAAGTAGGTATACAAGAGAAAGAGAAATGCGGACGGAAATATGGAAACCTTTAAAGCAAGGTTGGTTATAAAAAGTTATACTCAGAAAGAAGGGATTGATTATGAGGATACCTTTTCACATGTTGCTATGTTTAAGTCCATATGCATTCTCTTGGCCATCGAATGTCACCATGACTACGAAATATGGCAAATGAATGTTAAAATAGATTTTCTTAATGGCTATCTTAGTGAAGACATCTATCTGTTCCAACCTGAAGGCTTTATTGCCAAAGGCCAAGAACATATGGTCTGCAAGCTTAAGAAGTCCATTTATGGACTTAAGCAACCATCACAATCATGGAACATGCATTTTAATGAGACTGTAAAGTCTTATTGTTTCCTACAAAGCGTGGATGAACCATATGTATATACAAAGTCAGATGGGAACAATATGTCCTTTATGGTACTTTATGTAAATGACGTTCTACTCATTGAAAATGATGTATGAATATTATCATCTATAAAGGTTTGGCTGTTAAGTCAATGTAGCATGAAAGATATAGGAGAAGCTAGCTACATTCTTGGTATTAAGCTTCTTAGAGATAGGAAGAAAAGAATATTAAGCTTATCCCAATCTACTTATATGGACAAGATGTTAGCTAGGTTTAGCATAGATCAGTGCAAATGGGCAATCATACCCTTTAAGCACGGATTGACCTAATTTTCTTTGCAGTGTCCTATGATACCGGAAGAAAATGAGAGGATAAGTAGGACTCCCTATGCCTCGGCAGTGGGAAGTCTCATATATGCCATACTTTATACTAGGCTAGATATCTATTGTGCACAAGGCATGGTTAGTAGCTATTAGTCAAACGAAAATACATTAGCAAGTTGTAAAACATATATTCAAGTACGTAAAGGGAACGAGGGATTAAATGCTTGTTTATAGAGTCGATGACTTAGTTCCTACCAGTTACACAGACTTAGATTTCTAGGCGAATAAAGATGAAAGGAAATCTACTAATGGATATGTTTTCACTTTGTTTGGAAGGGCTATTTCATGAAGGAGTGTCAAGCAATCTTGCAATGCTGATTCTACCATGAAAGTTGAATATGTGGTAGCTTTAGAATCTTCTGAAGAAGCTATTTGGCTCTAAAAGTTTCTCACAAAACTTAAAGTTGTACCATACGTGGACAAGCCCATACCAATATATCATGACAATTATGGAGCTGTGTCACAATATAAGGAGCCAGAAAACCATTGGAGGAGTAAGCATAGTGAAATAAAGTATCACTTGATCTGGGAGTTCATCCAGAAACAAGAGATAAAGGTTAATCATATTTCCTTAGCAAACAATCTAGCGGACCCATTTACCCAGCCTTTGACAGAGAAGGTGTTCAACAGACATTTAGATGCCATAGAGGTAGGCGCCTTTGGACCATTATAGTCCATTTAGTGCAAGTGGGAGATTTTCAGAATGTATGGCCAAAATGGCATATGGATTTCTGTATTTTGGAAATTAATAAAAGTATTTCATTCATAATTGTTTGTTTACATATATTGCATATTAAGGTCTAAATGTGTTAATCAGTAATCTACGTGATTAGATCGTGCTTTCATATTAAGGTATAGATTATGGGCTGCTACTAAGTAAATGAAAAATTATTCTTGATCGATTGATAGAGTTGGGCACTTCGTCAATGTTTAGATTATTATACTATAGTTTCTAAATAGGGAATAGTTTACTTTTAACCATTGAGCAGTCCACCTACGCCAGTAGTGTAAGCGTATTTAGAATATGTATAATTAGATTGTGCGAAAATAATCTTTATCAAAGTATTAAAAAAATTAAAGATTGGTTTATCGCAGCTACTGCCTGGACAGGTACCCTAAGACTTGAGTATAAGTTAGTGGTCTGGTAAAGCTGTACTTGTACACTTTGATGTATAATGGGTGAGGTCTTATTGAAATGCCAATAACCTTGTACGTTGCATATATAATTCTACTTAATTAAGATGGACTTATACAACAGTGTTTCTATGCTTCATCACGTGAAGAAATCACCCCATTGTGATTGTCCGAGATAATCTAATAATCAGGGTCCTGAAAAACATGACTAAGTATGTATACTTTATAGGTAGCTCCTTGAGATAAGTTGGTTCATACTAGAAGTTATGGATTATTGGATTAACTATCAAAGGATAGTCGATGGTATTGAGAAATGTGTTAGTACTATTTTTCTATCACAATGACTGGTGTTATGTAGAGGGATATTTTCGTTATTACACTTGTCGGTCGGAGACACTACACTTGCAATATTATTTTTAAGGTCAATATTTCCATATGGTAATAAATGGAGTGCTTAAAATGATTAAAATACAACTATTTGTTAGCAGGGATATTTTGGTCATTTTTGTAGCCAAGAATAATATGTATTTTGGTCCCCAAAGTAGCTCAAAAAACTTTAATAAAATTATGTACTATGTGGGCTTATTGGGTGAATTTATTATTGGTAGAATTGTTCTAGAAGTTTAATTAATTATTTATTTGGACTAGAATAATTAATTGATTTATTAATTAAATATCTTGGGTAATTTTATATTGAGCCCAAGTAGTTTAATTAATTAATAAAAAAGATAATTTAATTAATTAATTTGTTAATTAATTATCTTGAGTAATTTTATATTGGGTATAAGTGGATAAATTAATTAATATGAGAGCAATTTCATTAGTCTTGGACTAATTATGAACAACACTGGCCCACCAAGGTTTTTAGTTGTAGCTTAGGGAATTAATAAATCCTTGGTAGCCGCTGCACAAAGGAAAAAGAAAAAAACAAAAAAGAAAAAGGAAAACTGGTTTTGTTTTGGAAAAGGAAAAAGAAAGCTATTTATATTAAATAGGCATCTCGTGTGCCTTGGTAAAGTAGTTAACTGATATGAATCAAATTAGGCATGAACGCCATTTTCAAGAAGGGGGAAGAAAGATAAAATCACACTTCATATTTCTATGTGTAAGAGAAATATTCAAGAGGATTCAAGGGAGTTTTCAAGATAACAAATTCAACAAACTTAGGTCCAAGAAGATTGTGAAGAGATGGATAGAAAATGAAGGGCTAAAAGACTCACAACACAAACAACAATCTATGTGGAGGATCATACCAACCTCTAATCAAGGATTGAAGGTCTAAGGAGTATCAAGAAAAACTCAAAACGACCAACATTTCATTTGGAGGATCAAGGAAACATAGAGAAATGGAATGGATGTCAAAGGAGCAAGCTTGAAGTGCAACAAAATGGGAAGATGGCACTTAGGGCTGGCCCGGTGCTAGCCCTGAATAAAGGACCCGACATCATCGTAAATCTGGAAAAATGGTTTTTAGGATAGATTACACTCAGACTGGGGGTAGTACTTGGACTAGACTCCAGGTCCATTCGAGCTATGCCCAGTTTTATTGAATTTTCTTGTTTTCTTCTGTTTTATTCCCAAATAAATTCCTACGACTTTTATTATGTTTTAACATATTTTAAAACATGTAATATGGCCTAAAAATTTGTATTAAGGCCATCTAATTTCAATGCATTGTTTTCTAATTACTTAGAGCAACTTGGGGCCTATAATACCCTATTATAGCCTATTTTGTAATAGAATTAAGATGTCAGATTTCAAGGATAGAATAGAGTGTTGAACTCTTGGAGAGGAGAATTCCTCTTTAGTTCTTTCTTTCAAGACCCAGCAAAGGAATTAGACCCAACTTTGTTTAGAGTCTATAAAATTCTTGGGTTAAACCAATTTGTTTTTTCATCTTAGGTATTGGGTAGATTTATTCTTACCTAGTGTTCTTGTTGGGAATCTAAGAAGGGTGCCTACTTTTCTCCATCCTACTTGTTCTTAATATCTTGTAGGATTAGGGGTGTTTGGGTATTAAAATAGTTGGCCAAATCCTATTTGAATTTGGGTTCTAGTTGTTCATACAACTAGGGTTCTTACTTTATAGGAATCTTGGTATAGAATTGGGTGACCAATTCTTGGGTCTTTGTTTATTGATCTCGAGAGGGGTTCCCGAGCTTGTATTAAATTGGTATCAGAGCAAGGTTATATTAATTCTTATTAACACACCTTTTTTGGACGAAAGGTACAACCATCTTCAAGAGCTTGTTGAATTTTCTCAATTTTTGTCACCTATTTTGTGCCATTTTTGAATACTTGAAACTCAAAATTATGCCATGAACTTGATATTAAATTGATCTTATACGTTGGCATGATGTTTGAGGGATCATTTAGCATGAATATTTGTGGATTTTGAACTCAAACAAGTGGAAAAATATTGCTGCAATTTCTTAATCTCGAAACAAATTTTCTTGCTATTTTTGAATATCAAGAACTTCAAATTGTGCCATGGGTTTGTTGTGAAATTGAACCTACATGTTTGGTTAATGAGCAGGTAGCTATTTAAGGTCATAAATTGCCAAAAACTTGTAGTTATTTAGGTTGACCTGATGTAAAACTGCTGAGCATAGAAGGAATCCCGTAACTTAACTTTGAGCTAATTTTGTGAATTATTAAATTCTAGTTTTGGGCCTCAATTTACTGTGAAATTGCTTCTCGATGTTATATCTATCATTGGGAATGAATTTTACTTGTGGATTTTGAGTATTAGTGATAGGAATCACTGCAGGCACGAAGTCCACTTAAAAGAAGATAAAAAGAAATCCAATCCACACCTCATGGCAACTTGGGTGAGATCTGTTTTTAAGAGGTTTCAACAGGAGTTTAAGGCCAACCAAGCCAACAAACCAAGGGCCAAGAGAATGAAGCAAGCATTGAAAGCCAAAAAAGTATCAAGAAAAGCTTAAGACGACAAACATTTCATTTGGAGGATCAAGGAAATATAGAGAAATGGAATGGAGGTCCAATTAGTTAGTTTTGAAGTGCAACAAAATCGGGGAGGATGCCCAAAGCTAACTAGGTTCCTATCAAGAGTGAAGGACCCGGCATCTATCCTAATCTGGCAAAAAAAAAAAAAAAAAAAAAAAAAAAAGTCGCCAGGTCCCTTCAGGCCATGTTCATTTTACTGAATTTTCGTGTTTTGTTTTATTTTGTTCCCAAATAAATTTTCATGACTTTTATTATGTCTTAACCTATTTTAAGATGTGTAATAGAGCCTAAAAACTTATATTAAGGCCATTATATTTCTATACTTTGTTTACTAATTAGTTAGGGCAACTTGGGGCCTATAAATACCCCATTATAGCCTTTTGTGTAAAAGAATGAAAATTTTCAGATTTTAGATTTGGAATAAGAGTGTTGAACTCTTAGTGAGGTAGATTCCTTCTTAGTTCTTCCTTTCATGACCAAACAAAGGAATTAGACCCACCTTTGTTTAGAGTCTCTAAAATCCTTGGGTTAATCCAACTTATTTCTTCATCTTGGGTAATGGGTAGATTCATTCTTGCCTAGTGTTTACTGGGAAACCTAGAAGGGAGCCTACTTTTTTTTATCCCACTTGTTCTTGAATTCTTTGTAGTTTCAAAGGTAGATTCAAAGGTGTCTGGGTATTGAAGTAGTTGGCTAAATCCTATTAGAATTTGGGTTCTAGTTGTTAAATCACCTAGGGCTCTTATTTTGCAGGTATTTTGGTAAATGATTAGGTGACCAATTCTTATATCTCGCTCTTGAGTTTAATTTCCAAAGTTTGGTGTTCTCGATATTTTCATGCTCCACACCTTTGGAGGCTATGAAATTGTGAGAGTTTAAGAACTTTTTGAGAGGGTGATCCTCTTGGGTAATATCTATTAATCTTCAAGATTAAATCAAACGGTTTAGTCCCACCTTTGATCTTGTCTCTAAATCCTAAGGGATAATCTCAACTTCATCTCTATTCTTATGTGCTAGATTGCCTAGTGTGTTTGACTGGATTGAGTTAGGTGCCTTCAAATTCCTATTCTTAATGTTCTAATCTTTGATAGATTAGAGTGTTAGGCATTTTTTGAAGTTGCCAAGATCCACAATATCACAAGAGTATTATTTTCTTTACATTTTGGTGTTCTTGTGTGTAGATTTGGTAGGTTTCTTGTTTTGAGTTCAATCTACAAATTTTGTGCTTTTCAACTTCATATCAAAGTGGTATCCAAGATCATATTAATTAGAGTAGCTATATGTTTAAAAATTTTGAATTACCTTGAGTTGTGAGGTTGCATTCCAAATGTTTGATGTGTAGTTTTATGGCTTAGGATTGTGCGTATATGATAGGGGCTAAATTAGTTATAATTTTTCTAGTTATTTGAGGTTCTTTTATGATACATTTTGTTCAATAACTAGTCGTATTCCTTCATATTTGAGATTTTACTCTTGGAAAGGTATTTTGTTCATTGTTATAGATTTTTGGGGTAAAACGAAGTAAAAACGTCGCAAAATAGAGGAGAGGCGGTGCCGCCTATCCACTGTTTACATGAACTTCGGAGCGATGAAAAAATGGTCAAAACAGAGCGAAACGGCGTGGAACTAGCGCCGGCTCCAAGAGCCAAGGCGGCGCCAGCTGCATGCAGGACTACATTGTGCAAAATTCGAAAAAAATTGGCGAACAAGTGGAGAACCAGAACACAACTGGTGCTGGCTGTGCTCTAAGGAAAAGGTGGGATTGTGATTTTTCTATGCGGTTTTTGGTAATCTGTAGAGTTTTAGTACTTTCCAACTTCGACTCGGCCAAGAACATTATACCAATGAGTTTAGACACTTCCCAAGCCTATAAATAGATGGAAAACATAAAGGAAAAGAGGAGAATTCATTGATCATCACAGAAAATCACTCAATCAAATGAGGAATTCTTTAATTCAAGGAGGGTTGTGCAAGAAGGTCTTTAAAGGAAGAAGAAGGAGGCTTGTCTATGAGTGCTTTCTTTTACTTTGTTTTCTTTTTCTTGGACAATGATATGTTAATTATTTTATTGTAATTTAACATTGTTTTAGATATTTATGATATTTAGAGTTATTTAATCTTTTGATTAATTGATTATTATTCTTGGTATTTAATTACTTGGGTTGATTACGAGATTATTTGGTTGTTTCTTTCCATTGATTTGCTTGAAAAAGAGATTGATGGTGGTTTCAATTCATTAGTTTCATATTTGTTGTCTCTTAACTTGCTTGAAAAAGAGGTTAATTGTTTAGAACACAGTAATTGAAGGTTAATTGATGTTTGTCAGAATATAGATTCATTGGTTAATTTCATGCTTTAAGTTTGCCAGAATATGGAAATTTAATAAAGGATTGTGTCTAATGCATCTTTTGGGTGAATTAGTTGAGACAGAATATGTGATGCTAATTTGTCTAGAAGATAGTGATTTAATGGATTGAAAAAGAAGTGAGTCTACTTTAATCCTTCATGATGCTAAGGGAATAATTAGTTATGATAACGATTAAGTTCTTTAAGATCATGGTTGTCTAAAAAATAGTTTGAGTTACATACTTCTCCATCCTTGACATGTATATAATTTTATTCTTATTTTCTTTTGTTTTATTTTATTTCTTTTTCACTTTATTGAGTGGGTTAAACAATGAAAGAAAAGGGATTAATGTATACCTGTTCCTTGAGGAACGACACTCGTTTGAACCTTATGCTATGTTAATGATGAGTACGCTTGCTCATATGTGTAATTTGGGTTTAACGTTTTAATATTAACTTGATTGGGAATGTGCTTAGTTTTTATATGATTTTTATGCCCGAATCTATACGCATCAAGTTTTTGGCGCCTTTAACAAGGAACAATAGCATGAAAACTTAGATTTTGTTGATTTAACCATGTAAATATGTAAATACATAAATATGTAAATTATGTACAATTATTCTTTTGGCAAAAAGGTGCTATCTTTTGTATTTTGTGTATTTGTGTATACCATTGTAGTTTAACCTACTAACTTTAACTATGTTCTATTAACTAACTGTGTAATCTTGTAATTCTATTTTAATCATTAATTATGTTATCTAACTTGCTTCTTGTTTTTTTAGGTGTTATCTTTGGTACATGACCTGAAAATCCGAAAGCGAGATAGTCGATTTTAACCCAAAAATCAGAAGGACATTGTCAAAGATTCGCCGGATAACCCAATGGAACTTGATCGTCAACATGGATGGTGCTCAAAATAACAATGCTGGGAATGATAGAAGGGTTATGGATGACTTTATGAAACCTGCAATCTCGAGCACAGGCTCGAGTATCACTAGGCCTAGGGTAGATGTAAACAATTTCGAAATAAAGCCCAACATTATCCAAATGGCTCAAAATATGGTTCAATTTGATGGGCTACCTAAAGAAGATCCCAATGCTCATTTAGCTAGTTTCCTTGAGATTTGTGATACCTTTAAGATGAATGGTGTTTCTGAGGATGTTATACAGTTAAGACTTTTTCCTTTTTCTTTGAGGGATAGAGCCAAATCTTAGTTAAAGTCTTTACCTACAGGTTCCATCACTACTTGGAATGCCTTAGCTGAAAAATTTCTGGCCAAATATTTTCCTCCAGCTAGGACAACCAAACTTAGGAACGAGATATTTGCCTTCCAACAAGTAGATTCTGAGCCTTTGTATGAAAATTGGGAGAGATTCAAGGAGATGTTGAGAAAATGCCCACACGACGGATTTCAGCTAGGAATGCAAATACTTATCTTTTTGAATGGCCTCACGTTCGCAACATGGCAAGTGGTGGACTCTTCTGTAGGGGGTTCCATTAATCATAAGACCTCAGAATAGGTATTCAATATTATTAAAAATTTGGCTTCTAATAACTATTCTTGGGGAAGTGCAAGGTCTAGAGCTCGTGTGCAAGGAGTACACAAAATGGATGCTGTGTACAACATTAGAGGCTAAGGTAGATGCCTTAACTTAAAAGATGGAACAGATGGTGATGCCTCAAGGCTAGGTTTTAAACGTAAGTTGTGATTTCTGTAGAGAGGGACACTCCAATCATGAATGCCAAAATATGGGGTCACTTTGGAACAAGCGGCTTTTGCAGGTAATGTCTGGCCAGGTAACAACCCTTATAGCTCTACCTATAACCCTGGTTGGAGAAATCACCCTAATTTCTCTTGGAGCAATGGGAATCAACCTAGGCAGGGCTCTTTCAATTTTGGAGACAATCAAAGGAACCAAAACCCCATTACCAATACTGTAGCACCTTCAAAGCCACCATTGAAAGAGTTGTTTAACCAATTGGTAAGTACAATGGAGACTAAGTTCCAAGGGGTCGATGTAACAACACGGAACCTAGCGGCCTCCATGCGCAACATGGAAAACCATATTGGTCAGTTAGCTAAACTAGAAGGAGATCATCAAGCTAGGACATTGCAAGGAAATACTAAGGAAAATCCACAGGATCAAAGACGTGGAAAGCATTGAAGCTACATTTTTTGTTTACTGTACTTTCCATTTTGTGATTGAGACAATCTTTTACTTCTGTCATTTTGATTGATTATTTTTCATGAATTATAATGCATTATTCATCATTATTGCGTGTTTCTCATTTTAAAAAAAAATAGTTTGGAGAATTGGACAGAACCAGGCCAGTGCCGGCTCCAAGAGCCAGGACTGGCACCGGTTCATGTCGGGTGAGGCGCAACTTATAGGCCATTTTGGCCACTTTTTCTTCAAAATCTCCAAACTCCCTCTTAAATTCTCTCTAACCCATGCCGGCTTCACATCATTCACTTCCCAAAATTTTTTATTTTTCATCTCCTAAACTCTTCTATAACATCTATCTACTTTTCTTTTATTGATCTTACGGATCAAAATCCTCAAATTCTTCCATTTTTCACAACAACATCACATTCAATCCACAAGCAAGGAGCTTAGATTTTTGCAAAAAGTTTACATCTTTTTCTTGCCCATGCATACACGAGCACAAATGTATGATTTTTCTTCAATTCCTACGGTTAAAATGGTGTAGATGACTTTTTCTAATTTTAGGGACAATGTTGGCCAAAAATTGGGATTGTGTATGCTATTTTGAATTATGAATTACTCCTTGAGCTTCATGAGTTGGAATAGATTACGAGTTAATGATTCTCTGATACTTGATTCATGCATATGATTATTAAAGGCTTCATGCATATAGCTAAGGGTGGAATTATGGCTATTTATGATGAGTGACTATAGGCTATATATGGAACTTGCATTGTTTTTCACGTAATGCCATGATGATACCTCCATTAACATGATCATGTCTATTTGCATGCATTGAGGATATTCAACACGTTTATGCTTTGTAGTGAACTCTACATATATTGTTGCAGGTTATGTTGAATTGATTGTTGGTTGGAGTGTGATATGTATTGAAGGAGTTTGGGTTTTGTGGATTGTGAGATTGGTTGAGGGTTGAGTGAGATTTGACGAGTGTATTTGTAAAGGGTTGTTACATCCCGTTTGACCTCGATGAGCTCAATTGTTCTCTCTTCCTATTTCTCCCACTCCTTACTTGAACATGTCTAGAGCAAGGGGTCATTCTTCTAAAAGGGCGAGAGCTTCGTCTTTCTCAGCCCTTTCATCCACCAATCCTTTGTTCCTTAGACCAACTGAGTTTATTGATGCATCTTGTGAGGAATGGTACAATAGGAGAGCATCCAATAAAATCATTGTCGAGTGTACGTTCGCACCCACCTTAGACCGTGCACTCAAATTGGGAATAATGTTTAGAAGGCTAGGATGGGGTTCGATAGTACAACTGAAAGGGAAGTATTGTCCAGTACTCATTAAAGAATTTTATGCTAATATGGTTGATAAGGGCAATAAACATCTTCCCCATATTGAAACGAGAGTGAAAGGAATCCCCATTGTCATCACCCAAAATCAATTAGCTAATATCCTCCAGGTATTTTTCGGTGATTCTTGGCAAGGGATAGATGTGAATAATAAAAAAATTCTTTCTGACCCGAATTTGGATGCTAGCGGGACTACAGCCACCCTAGGGTTGTACAAGTATAATGCCTTTCAAGCCACTATTCCCACAACGATCTTACTTCTAACTTTAGAGTTCTAGTCTATATGTTTGGGTTTAATGTTTTACCCTGTGCTAGAGGTTTCAATAAGACCCGACTTATTGACAGTTATATTTTACATCGGATGATGAACACACTGCCTATCCCTTTTGCACCCTTGATCATCCAATCCATTAGGGATGTTGTTCATCACCATCTCTCTACAAAAGCCTTCGTTTTTCCCTTGGTTATAATGAAAATTCTGAAAGACTTTGGTGTTAGTCTTGAGGGAAAACTGATGGAGGCTACTACTGAGCATGATATGGTGACAAAACAAACGTTGGCAAGTTGTGGGTACAAGTACAACCCAGAATTGAAAAAATGGCCAACTCCCTTCGAGGTTAGACATCCCGATCAGGTAAGGCCACCTACAGTGGAGGAGGAGCACCCACCACCACCGGCATGTGCATGAGCTAGCGGTTCTTAGTCCCAACCCCGGACTGACTTTTAGACTACCGTGTTGGGATGCCTAGACCAGTAAATGGAGGTACTCCTACACTTGCAGGGTACTATGGATGACATGGCGAGACGACAAGCTACTATGGAGCAGCACTTGGCCGAATTAAGGCAGCATTCTTCTGGGCCACATGGTGGTGAGGGAACTTCTACACCAGCTGATATTGATGAGGATGATGATGATGTGGAGGACTGGATGATGCTTGTCCATATTTTCTAGATCACTCTTGTTTTTCCTTTCTCTTTTAATATTTTTTTTAGTACTTTTTGATCTTTTTCATTATGTACTATTTTCTCTTTTGTTTTGGATTTATTTTCCTTTCTATTTTTTATGCTTTGGTGTGCTCTTTTGTATTTTTCGTTTTAGGTACTTTGCCAATGCCTCGTTCTTCAAGCATTCAGCTCTTGTACAACATAATGTCTAATGAATAGAAGTTTATTTTTCTTATCTCTTCCCCTTTATATTTTTGGTCCTATGGTATGGTTTATTCTTTGTTATATTTATTTGGCTATTGAGGATAATGTCCAGTTTAAGTGTGAGGGAGTAATTTGATTGACAATTCTTCTATGCAAGTACCATAGCCTTCTTAGGAGCAAATTTTGAGCGAAAATTTTTCAAACTTTTTCTGCCTTTCTTTGAGATTTCAAGCTGTACCTTTAATGCCTGCCTTTATGATGGATTATAAAGCATATGTTCTAGATTATTTATGGCTTATGCATGACTTTTTTTCACTCACTTGAACGAAGTAGGTCTTGATCAAATGCTTTGCATTGTTCTTAAACCTGTTTTTCTACTAAAATTTACGGAGCATTCTAGAACTTACTTGAATATCTCTCGAGGCGAAATAAGAAAGACAATCATGATTTAACTTAGAAATGACGGTAATAGGCCTTTTTTGGATAGTTTGAGCTTTTCAAGCCTACCTATTGTTATATTATCTCTAGTGCCTATTTTGAGCCTAAATTGTTGATTTTTTTCTTTAAAACCCGTTATCATACTTCATCTATTGCTTGTTTCTAAGAGCTTGGATAATTTTCCAAACCTTTATACTCTTGATGGATGAAAGTATATGTAAGAGATTGTTGAGGAAGAATACTTAGAGGAAGATCATGACTCGTTACTTTCAGTTATGTATCAATAGTTGTGTTGAGCTGGGAAAAGTAAAGAAAGAGAAGAAAAAGAAAAGAGAGATTGAAAACAAGAGAAGAAAAGAAACAGCTGCTAGAAAAGATGGAAAGAAAGAAAAGAAAAGCACCAGTAAGAGTGAAAAGAAGAGAGAAACGAAAGAAAAGAAAAATTCTTGAAAGGAAAAGAGAGACGAAAGATCAGAAAAGGGATGGTAATTGAGCTATAAAAGTTAAGTTCATATAAAGTACTTAACACCATTGCTGGAAATTTGAGTGATCTTGTGAAAGAAATAGAGAATAGTTGATGAAAAAAGAAAAGAAATAGAAAAAAAATGCTGGATTTACTTGAGTGGAGTTGTACTTGCTAAATAAGGTTATGGTTTGATTGATTTTTGGATTAGGAGAGCAAGAAGAGTTGGAAATTATTGATTTATTTTGTTTATCCTTTCCTTACAAACTCTCAGCTTCTTTGATTTTTTATTCTCCTATATCCTTCATTTGATAAGCTACATTATAAGCCTTTAGCCTTACATTACAAGCTTGAAAGTTCTACCTAATCTAAGTAGAATCATGATATGTCTCGGATTAGTGGAGAGAGTGTATGAAAAGTAAGCTTATGGAATGCATATTCCTTTTGAACTAAATTCTTTCCAATGGTTTGAGAATATTGTTAAGTATTGGGATGGTTCTACAAAGTCATTTATCACTTACATAAGTCTTGCATTTGTTGTGAAAGATGTTGTAGCATGCGTTTTATGCTCTTGAATGAAGAAAGCATTATAGATATTGTTTTGAAATTGATTGAGTGATTTCATGAGACCTTATGTTTTCCTACTTGTTCTTGATACTTTGTTTGAGGGCAAGAAAAGAGCTAAGTATGGGGGAATTGATAGGGGTTAAATTAGTTATACTTTTCCTTATTATTTGAGGTTCTTTTGTGATATATTTTATTTAATAACTGGTCATATTCCTTCAGATTTGACATTTTACCCTTGAAAATGTATTTTGTTCATTATTATAGATTTTTAGGGAAAAATGAAGCAAAAACATCGCAAAACAGAGGAGGGGCGGCGGTGGCTATGCACTGTTTACATGAACATCGAAGCGATGAAAAAATGGTCAAAATAGAGCGAAACAGAGTGGAACCAGCACCGGCTGCATGTTGGACTACATTGTGCGAAATTCGAAAAAAATCGATGAACAAGTGGAGAACCAGAACACAACCGGTGTCGAATCTGAGAGCCAAGGCGGTGCCTGCTGTGCTCTGAGGAAAAGGCAGGATTGTGATTTTTCTACGCGATTTTTGGTAATCTGTAGAGTTTTAGTACTTTCCAACTTCTATTTGGCCAAGAACATTATGCCAACGAGTTTAAACACTTCCCAAGCCTATAAATAGATAGAAAACACAAAAGAAAAGAGAAGAATTCATTGATTATCACAGAAAATCACTCAATCAAAGGAGGAATTCTTCAATTCAAGGAGGGTTGTGCAAGAAGGTCTTTAAAGGAAGAAGAATGATGCTTGTCTATAAGTGCTTTCTCTTACTTTGTTTTCTTTTTCTTAGACAATGATATGGTAATTGTTTTATTGTAATTTGACATTGTTTTAGATATTTATGATATTTAAAGTTATTTAATCTTTTGATTAATTGATTGTTATTCTTGGTATTTAATTACTTGGGTTGATTATGAGATTATTTGGTTGTTTCTTTCCATTGATTTGCTTGAAAAAGAGGTTGATAGTGGTTTCAATTCATTAGTTTCATATTTGTTGTCTCTTAACTTGCTTGAAAAAGAGGTTAATTGTTTAGAACAAAGTAATTGAAGGTTAATTGATGTCTGCAAGAATATAGATTCATTGGTTAATTTCATGTTTTAAGTTTGCCAGAATATGAAAATTTAATCAAGAATTGTGTCTAATGCATCTTTTGGGTGAATTAGTTGAGACAGAATATGTGATGCTAATTTGTCTAGAAGATAGTGATTTAATGGATTGAAAAAGAAGTGAGTCTACCTTAATCCTTCATGATGCTAAGGGAATAATTAGTTATGATAACGATTAAGTTCTTTAAGATCATGGTTGTCTAAACAATAGTTTGAGTTACATACTTCTCCATCCTTGACATGTATATAATTTTATTCTTATTTTCTTTTGTTTTATTTTATTTCCTTTTCACTTTATTGAGTGGGTTAAACAATGAAAGAAAAGGGATTAATGTATACCTGTTCCTTGAGGAACGACACTCGTTTGAACCTTATGCTATGTTATTGATGAGTACGCTTGCTCATATGTGTAATTTGGGTTTAGTGTTTTAATATAAACTTGATTGGGAATGTGTTTAGTTTTTATATGATTTTTATGCCCGAATCTATACGCATCAGTATATGGCAACCAAAGCTTTGCTCATTGAATTCCTATAAAATTTCTTGCTTGTTAACTTATTTTTAGTGGGATTTTACTTTCCAATTGCTATCAGAAAACTTTTCTTATGAAGTGATAAATATCTTGAAAAGCAAATTGGTGCATTTTAGATCATATCAATTTATCTCTTTGAACTTTTAAATTGCTTGTGACTTTATTAACTTGAGTGATTTGATTGAACATGAAATTAAATTCTTGAGGTTGTGATAGCATCCAAAATTTTAAAAATCCTATCATTTGACTAAACACCTGCCGAGTGTTTTGATGAAATGTTTTAGGATATTTACATAGTCTTGCAAGGGTTCTTAACTTACATTTTTCATTCTTGTTACTCATCTAGTGATAGCTCATTTCTTCTTAGGAATTTCTTGAACCTTTGGAACTGGGTTGACTTTAACTAGTGAAACTAAATTCTTTGAATTGGGGGGACTTCGGGAAGAACTTGAATGTAGAATTGAGAGTGTGAAAAAGGTAAGCGGGCGAGCTCATTTTGATAAAAGCCAAAAGAGAGTATATGTAACACCCCACTGCCTAGGCCCAACAGGGTTGGGAATGTCGCCCCGTCCAAAGGACAATGGGTCTTTTTAACTAGGTCACACAATCAAAATAAAACAATACTTCAAAATTAAAACTTATTATCATCCATGAATTCAAGAACAAATCCGAAATAAAAATAAAATTATTCACTCTCAACTCCCAAAGCATTACATAAAAATAAATAACAGAATATCCTCCAAGCAGGTAACAACTAGCTACTCATCCCCACAGCAGGATCGACTTGAAATCATGGTAAAAAGGGTGATGAGATAAAAATCTCAGTAAGTCCATGTATACTTTGAGTATCCAGTGAAAATAGTTCATGAATGCAAAGTGTAAAATCTTTATAAGAGAAATACTGGCAAGCAATAAACAATGTTCAAAACTAAGAGTGGCGTTTTGGCTTTTCAACCATACATGTACAATAAAATCAACCACTTAAAAGGGCGGCCATGGGTTGCCACATGTTGGGCCTATAACCATACAATGGTCAAAATGCCACATTTTGTGCAGACTGACAAAAAAGTAGGTGATCGGCCTACTGGGTTAGATTCTCCTCCTTCTCTACACCCAAACAAAATCGATTGTCCACTCTGGCAACACACAGTCCACATGACTGAAAACTGCTAGCTCGGGCCGGCATGACTAAGTAGTGTTGACGTTTCTCTAAGTTGAGTTCACTTTTGGAGGTGGCCTCTTGCCAGAAGACTCACTCTTGCTCTTCAAAACTAGTACTACTAGCCTACCCTTATTGAGTACTCAACGTATTTCATCCCACTTGGGAAAAAATTGATAAAACATTACTTTACTTGAAAATGGCAATCAAGAGTTTCCAAAGTCTTTGTCAAAATCAGTTTTAGAAACAGTTTAGTATTTGAATAAAATTGATTGTTGATTTTCAAATAATTGGTTTGATTGGGACAAGAAAAGAAACAGTCCCTAAATGCCTTTACCAATTCAGTGTTTACAAAATTCGTGTTTAGCTTGCCATAATAACCTTTTACAACAATAAGTTTTATGCAGGAGCTTACCTGATCCTTTGCTCGAGATAAAATAAAGATCTCCACAAGCTGACCTAACCCCGCCTAGGGTAAACATAAGCCATAATTAAACTCAGACTTACTTTCACAAATAAACCTAGCTCAACTTACTACAACCATAACCTTAATGTCCCAAACTTTAAGGCTAGATAATAAATAAAATGGTTTATAAAATAAATCTAGCTTGTTATTAAAATAACAAGGCTTTATGAAATAGCTACTAACAAGTTGAGGGTTTAAATCTTGCTTTAAATAAATTGGGGTTTATTTGATGAAGGGTCATAGGTCCTATATGGTATTATTTAAAATAATGATTTATAATAACTAGTGGTTAGAAAATAATTGGTAAATAAAATCAGTAATAAGTAGATTTTATTATGTTTTGATTAAAAGATAATAAATAAATTTTATTAGTATTTATGAATATATGACTTACAAAATTAACATTTTACCTATTATGATTATTATATAAAAGGCTTGATTAAATGATATGATTATATATAATATCTATATATTTGATTTCTTTAACAAAAGCTATCGTTTATTTGATTAAAATATTATTATTTTATATAATCATTCAAAACCATATTTTCCTAGGGTTTTCAAAATCACTAGGAGAAATTATAGCATAAATCATTTTTATTGATGAAATAAAATTGGCTAACTTATTTAGCTTAGGGACAACACGGCCATGATCATAATTTCTATTGCTAACCATAATCATGAACATACACTCTACACCAATCATCAAATCATCCAAATCATGAATAAAGACATAGATCTAAATTTACCAACATATGATCTCAACTCCCCTAAATATAATCATGCATCCTAAACATAATCATATGCATGGCCTCAACAAGAATACAAGAACATAAACCCTATTCACCAAAGGTGACATAATCTCTAACATGCTTGATTAATCATACTACTCACGACATGAGGCAAGCAACAAACCCTAAAACATCATATAATCTAACCAAGACCAATCATCATCATGCATCAATCCTAACTCCGCCATATAAACATATTCATTCATGCTTCAATCTCAACTCCATCATATAAACACATACTCAATCACCAAATATATTCCATCCTCATCCAACTACATCTAAGAGACATGATTCTAGAGTTTAAAGAGAAGATGGAAGAAACTTACTTGAATGATGACTATCTTGGGGACGTTTATAGAGAATCCTCTCGCTAGGAGACTTGATATGTCCAATGGAGGAAGAAAGAAACATGGCCATGGTTGAAGTAACCATTCAGCCGAGAGAGAGAGAGAGAGAGAGAGAGAGAGAGAGAGAGAGAGAGAGAGAGAGAGAGAGTTCATTAGCATATACTCATCAAGGTCGAAGATGGAAGAAGATGAAGATGATTGTTAATGCTTACCTTGAAGGTGTTCTTGAGCCTTCAAGAAAATTCTGGTTTGTTATTCAAATGTGAGACTTTGATTTTGGTGTTTGATATTAAAAATTGCAGAAGTAGATTCAAGGGATTGAGTAGGTGTAATCTGGAGTTTTTGGAGAATATTGGAGTGGTTTGGAGTGGTCTTAGGCGTGAGATGGTTAGTAAGTGTTCTTAGTGTTCTTGGTTTGGAGAGAATGGAGAGAATAGGGAGAAGGTTAGCCGAAATTCTGTGTAGGAAGGAGTGGCCAACTGATTTGGAGGGTTTAGGAAGTTGAATTTTTTTTTTATTTGAGAGGAAAAGGAAAGCTGGTTGTCTGAAATCCTAAAAGAATATTTTAGGGAATTAATTTTAGAAACAAATATGGTAAAAAGATCCTGGTTAATAGAGAGCTTTTGGAAGCTTCAATGGCTGACTGAATTGCTGTAATTTTTGCTGAGATGAATGATGTTTGAATGAGCCTTAGAGTGGCCAAAAATATGGTGCACAATGGTGATGGAATATTCTGGTTGTTTGAGGGTTAATCTATGGAAGGTTGTTGGAAAATTTTGCTGAAATTTTGGATCTCAATGAATGGCTTGATTGGAGTGATTAATCGAGAGATTTTAGGAGCAGCCATGGAGCTGTTTTTCATGCAAAACAATGGAGGAGATGATGGAGCTCAGTTCATGGCTGTTCAAGGTGAGTTTGCACAGAAAAATAGAGTAAGGTTTGGACAAGGGTGAAGAGGGAACAAGCTGGAATTTCTGTTTAGGATTTTCGCAAGCTGGCAGGAATTTCTGGGCAGATTTTTCTGCCATATTTCAGTCAGCTTGCAGAAGGTTTGAAAGGCCATTGGAGGGTCCTTTAAGACTAGTTTCCATCCTTCTTTATGGAGAAAAAACAAGGCTGCATTGCCGGTTGAAAAGCTGGAAGAAACAGCTTGGTTTTTGGGCTTTCCATGTTGCCAAACTGCCCAGGAAATTTTCCTGCTTTGCACAGTCTTTGGCAGTCCGGTTTTGAGCTGAAATTTTCAGTCTTCAAGCTAAGTGAAATGGTCATTTTTCTAGCAGCATTTGAGAGGGAATATTAGCTGAAAATTTCGATAATTGGACTGGCCAAGAAGCTGGAAAATTTTCCAGTTTACTACATGAAGAAGATGAACATAACTAGGTTAGAGTTTTGAAGGTTCAACCATGGAGATTAATTATCTTGGGAACCTTCCATAACTCTTCCCCAATTTCGGTCAAGAAGATATCCATTCATAGCCATTTTCAAAACCTAAATATCACAGATCCTTGCTGGAATTTTTTGGAAACAAAATTGGCTTAGATAAATTGAACATCCTAATTGATTAAAAGTAAAGAAAAGTTAGAGATCAAGAAGAGTAGGAATCCCTTAGAAATTTTTGTAGGGCACAAGAGTGGAATTGGAACATTCCTATCATGTTTTTCCTAGGACAACACTCCCACTCCTCCCTAAAGCATACAGGGGCCGAAAATATAGCCTTTCTAACACAAACTAAAATTCAATCATGCAAAAACTCAAATGATGGAATTTGAACTCGAGACCTCAAGGAATTATTCCAAAGATCTAACCACTAAACCACAACAACTCTTGTTATTATTTTCTCTCCCAAATATTTTTCCTATTTAATCCTCAAGCTATCTCCCTAATTCCTCCTCAAGCAAAAATTACCATTTTGCCCTGCTTACTCAACAACCACAATCAAGCCATCTAGGCTACGAATCACATATCCAAGGCATATAAAATCATATGAAAATATATTTATCACAAGAAGATGTCAATCTAGGTATTAACCCCACTAAAAACAAGAAGTATATTAACTAAGTTCAATGGAAGTGAAAAATGTAATCTAAAAACCCTTACAAGACTATGTAAATACTCTAAAACATTTCATCAAAACACTTGGTAGGCGTTTAGTCAAATGATTGGATTTTTAAAATTTTGGATGCTATCACAACCTCAAAAATTCAATTTGATGATCAATTAAATCACCCATGTTAATGAAGTCACAAGTAATTTAAAAATTCAAACAGATAAATTGATATGATCCAGATGCACCAATTTACTTTCTAACTATTTATCACTTCATAAGAATTTTTTTTTGATAGCAATTGGAAAGTAAAGTACCACTAAAATTAAGTTAACAATCAAGAATATTTATAGGGATTCAATGAGCAAAGCTTTGGTTGTCATAGAAGCACAATCCTAAGTCATAAGACCACACATCAAACACTTGATGTGCAATCTCGAAACTCCAGGTAATTCAAAATTTTCAATCATATAGCCACTCTAATTGATGTGATCTTGGAAAGCACCAAATTTGTAGATTGAACTCAAAACAAGAAACCCAAACCAACACACAAGAACACAAAAATGTAAAGAAAATAATACTCCTGTAATATTGTGGATCTAGCTAACATCAAAGAGACCCTAACACTCCAATCTATCAAAGATTAGAACATCAAGGATAGGAATTTGAATACACCTAACTCAATCCCATCAAACATACTAGGCAACCTATCATAAAAGAATAGAAATGAAATTGAGATTATCTCTTAAGATTTAGAGACAAGATCAAATGTGGGACTAAATCTTTTGATTTAGTCTTGATGACTAATGCACATCACTAAGAGGATCACCCTTTCCAAAACTCTCAAAGAGTTCTTGAGCTCTCACAATTTCATAGCTTCCAAATATATGGTGCAAGAAAATGACGGGAGCCCCAAACCTTGGAAATTAAACTCAAGAACAAGACTTAAGAATTAGTCACCAAATCCTCTACCAACATGCCCACAAAATAATGACCCTAGGTGATTTAACAACTGGAACCCAAGTTCTAATAAGATTTGGTCAACTACATCAATACCTAAACACCCTTAAATTTATAAATAATTCAAGAACAAGTGAGATGGAGATAAGTAGGCACTCTTCTAGATTTTTGAACAAGAACACTAGGCAGGAATGAATCTACCTAATACAAAAGATGAAGAAATAAGTTGGATTAACCTAAGGATTTTAGAGACTCTAAAAAAAGGTGGGTCTAATTCCTTTGTTTGGTCATAAATGGAAGAACTAAGAAGGAATTCTCCTCACCAAGAGTTCAACACTCTTATTCCAAATTTGAAAACTAAAAATATGCATTATATTGCACAAGATGCTATAATAGGGTATTTATAGTCCCCAAGTTGCCCTAACTAATTAGTAAACAAAGCATAGAAATTAGATGGCCTTAATACAAGTTTTTTAGCCCTCTTACACGTCTTAAAATAGGTTAAGATATAATAAAAGCTATAGGATTTTTTTTGGAATAAAACAGAACAAAACAAGAAAGTTCAATAAAATTGCACATGGCCTGAATGGGCCCGACATTGGGTCTAAGGACTACACCTAGCACCTGGTGTAATCTGCTTGGTGACTATTTTTCTTTGCCAAATTAAGGTCGGCACCGGGTCCTCCCTTGTTTTCTTGCACTTCAAAACTTGCTCCTTAGACCTCCATTCTATTTCTCTATGTTTCCTTGATCCTCCAAAAGAATTGTTGGTCGTTTTGAGCCCTTCTTGATACTTCTTTAGCTTTCAATTCTTGTTTCATTCCCTTGGCCCTTAGTTTGTTAGCATGGTTGGCCTTAAATTCCTGTTGAAACCTTTTGAAAATGGATCTTACCTAAGGTACCATGAGTTGTGGTTTGGATTTCTCTTTTGTTTTTTTTTTTTTCCTTTTGAGTGGCCTTTGTGCCTGGGGCGATTCCTATCATTGACACTCAAAATTCACAAGTAAAACTCATTCCCAATGATAGATATAACATTAAAGAGCAATTTCACAGCAAATAAAGGCTGAAAACTAGAATTTAGTAATTCACAAAATTATCTCAAACTTAAGTTACGGGATTCCTTCTATGCTCATGAGTTTTGCATCAGATCAAACCAAATAACTAGAAGTTTTTTGAAATTTAAGACCTTAAATAGCTACCCAATCATTAACCAAACATGTAGGTTCAATTTCACAACAAACCCATAGCACAATTTGAAATTCTTGACATTCAAAAATAAAAATAGTTACGGGATTAAGAATGATAGGGGCTAAATTGGTCATACTTTGCTTAGTTATTTGAGACTCTTTTCTAATATATTTTGTGCAATAACTAGTCATATTCTTTCATATTTGAGATTTTACCCTTGAAAGGTATGTTGGTCATTATTTCAGATTTTTGGGTAAAACAAAGCAAAACCGTCGCGAAACAGAGCAGAGGCGGCGCCGGCTAGAGCACTGGAACCGGTGCTCGCTGTACACTGGTTGCACAAAATTCAAAGCAATAAGAAAATTGTAGAAACAGAGCAGAACAGAACCTAAGCGGCACCAGCTGTAAGTGTAACAACCCGGAAAACCTAGGCCCGCCAGGGCCGAGGATGTCACCCCGTCCAAAGGTCAAGGGGTCTTTATAACTAAGTCACAAATAAAAATGCTGAAATAAATAATACTCAAATTAAAAAGAATTTATTACAACCCAAAATACTTCAAAGGTACATCCATGAAATCCCAAACAAAAACCATAATTAAAATCGTCCACACTCGTCTCCCCAAAGCAGTACATAAAAAAAAAAAAAACACATTCTCTTCCAAGGTAGCTACTCACCTACAACAGGATCAACCTGAAATCATGATAAAAGGTGGTAAGACAGAAATCTCAGTAAGTCCGTGTGTGCTTTGGGTGTTTAGTGGAAACAGTTCGTGGATGCAAAGTGAGAAATCTTTATAAGAGAAACGTTGGCAAGCAATAAACATTAGTCAAAAGCAAGAGTGGCGTTTTGGCTCTTCTAGCCATACATAAGTAATGAAATAAACCACTCGGAAGAAAGGGATATGGGTTACCACACGTTGGGCCCCATAACCGGTCAGAATGCCTAACACATTGTGCAGACTGACAAAAGTAGGTGATCGGAATACTGGGCAAGATACTCCTCCTTCTCTATACCCAATCAACCGCCGGGTGTCCATTCCGGCAAAAACACAGTCACTTGACTGAAACAAAATAAACTGCTATCTCGGACCAGCACGACTCACTGGAACTGGCATCTTATCCAGGAAGGACTCACCCCTCAGAGGTGGCCACCTACTGAGAGACTTACCCTAACCCTTCAAAGACTAGTCCTAGTAGCCCATCCTTATTGAGTACTCAACGACGTTTCCCACTTGGGATAAAATGAACAGAGCATTGCTCTGCATGAAAATAGCAATTTGAGGGTTTCCAAGGTTTTGAGCGAAATTAGTTTTAGAAAGAGTTTCGAGTTTGGAAAATCTGCTCATTAACTTTTGAATAATTCCAGCATTGGAAATAAAGATGAATTCAACCCTCAATTGCCTTCAAATAAACGAGTGTCCATACACTCCATATTTAGCTTGACATAAGAAAACATTTCACATCGATAGATTTTATGTAGGAGCTTACCTGATCCTTGCCCACAACAAAGGTCTCCAATAGCTGACCTGACCCACATTGGGTAAATACAAAACCACAATCAAATTCAAGCCGAAGACTCACTTTCTCAAATAAAACTAACTCAACTTACTATAGTAATATCCCTAGTGTCCCAAGATTTAAGGCTCAATAATAAATAAAAGGGTTTATAAAATAATTCTAGTTTGATATTAAAATAACTAGAGTTTGGGAAATAGGTACAAAAAGTTGAAGGTTTAAATCTTGCTAAAAATAAATTATGGTTTATTTGAAAAAAGGTCCAAGGTAGTATTAGGTAAGATAATGATTTATTAATAATTTAGTTGTTAGAAAATAATTGATAGCTAAAATTTGTTAAAAATAAATTTAATGAGTCTTGCTTGAAAAATAATAAGCAAATCCTTAATGGGTTTTGATTAAAAGATAATAATTAAATTTTTAGTAATAAATATTTTATTAATTATAATTATTTCCATAAAAGGCTTTATTGATTTTATCATTTTAAATAATATATATATATTTTTTTCCAGCAAAACTATTATTTATTTGACTAGAATATCACTATTTTATATAAAAGACCAAATATACATTCCCATGGTTTTCAAAATTTTACTAGAAAAATCATATTATTAAATATTTTATTAATGAAATAAAGATTAGCTTAGGGACAACTAGATCATGAATATATTTCTATGGCTAACCACAAACATGAACATATACAACCCTTCAATTCATCAAATCATCCAAATCATGCATACAAGAATAGATCTCAATTTATCAAAACATGATCTAACCCCTACTAGCATAAATATGATCATGGCTTCAATAGTCCAACATGAATATAAATCCTATTCACCAAAGGTGACATAATCTCTAGCATACTTCATCACAAATACTACCTATGACATGCATTAACCTCAAATCATCATATAATCATCCAAGACAATCATTCCATGCATAAATCCCATCTCCTTCACAATCATACATATATTCATACTTCAATCTCAACAATATATATATATATATACTCATCCCCTCGCCCTCCACCTTCTAACAACATCATCGCAGAGATATGAATCTAGGGTTTAAAAGAAAGGTTGAAGGGACTTACTTGGTTGATGAATGCTTTGAAGGAGTTTAGAGTAGATCTCAACTCCTAGATGTCTAACTTTGTCCTTGGGAGATGGCGAAAGCATGTTCATGGGAGAAAAAGTCATTTGGCCAAAGGAGAGAATTTCAGTCCATGAGAGAGAGAGAGAAAGAGAGAGAGAGAGAGAGAGAGAGAGAGAGAAAGAAGTCATTAGTGTGATTATTCATATAGGTTTTCATTAGAGATTAAGTTTGAAGAGGTTGATGTTGATAGAGTGATTTTACCTTGAAGATATTCTTGTCCAGAAATTTCTGCTTTGATCCGAAGTAGCAAGATGTTTGGAGGAGTTTGATGTTAAAATTGGTGTTGATGGATTCACAGCAATGAGTAGACTAAATCTGGAGATTCTCGTGAGTGTTTGAGGTGGTTTGGAGGGGTATTAGGTGTAGAGAAGAAGTAGGTGTTCTTGATGTAGTGTGTGTGTGTGTGTGTGTGTTTGTTCTTGTTGCTTGAAAAAAATCGAGAGAGAGAGAAGAAGAAGCTGCCGATTTTCTGAGGAATTAGGGCTGCCGAAATTCTGTAGGGTTTAGGGAGTGATTTCTCTGATTTGGAAGGGAAAGGAAAGGTTAGTTGTTACAATCCTTGAAGAATATTTTTAGGAAGAGAATTTGGAAACTAGATATTCTAAGAATATCTTGATTTTTCTGGACAGCTTTGAAGTCTCCTATGGCCGACTGCTGGAGTGATTTTTCTGAGGGATTAAAGCTGATTCAAGGTGGCTTATGGTGGCTGAAATTAAGGTGCATAATGGTGGAGAAGATGTCTGATCAATTGAGCAAAATTTTATGGAAAGTTGTTAAACAAGATGGCTGAAATTTTGGAAAGTAATCAAGCTAAATTGCAGGGATTTGGTTGAGGGATTTTCGGTCAGCCATGGAGAGAATTTCGTGCAGAAGCTTCAGGGAACAATGGAGCTCTATTAATGGAGGTTTAAGGGAGGTTTTGACAGAAGTAGGTTGGGGTTTTCGGTTGGAACAAAATAGGAAACATGCTGGACAAAAATTCTGCACAGAAATTTCGCTGTACAGGAATTTTCTGGCAGAATTTTCGTCTGTCTTTTCCAGCAGATTTGCAGCGAGTTTTGAAGGAGATTTTAGGGGTATTCAAGGCTGGTTTCCAGCCTTCTTTATGGAGGAAAAACATGGCTAAAGGTGCTGCACAAAATCTGGGAGAAAACAGCTTGGTTTGGAGCTCACAAAGCTAATTTTCGTACAGGAATTTTTCCTATTTTGCTCCAGCTTGTGCAGTCCGAATTTGGGCAAAAAATTTCAGGTTTCAAACTGATCCTAAAGACCATTTTTCTGGTAGCATTTGGGAGGGAATGTGAGCTAGAATTTTCGACCTTTTGAAGGTACAACAAGCTGCAAAATTTTAGCTCATTCCATGAAGATAGATGAACTAAGATAGAGGAAAAATTTCAGCAAGCTTTCAAGAGGGATTTTCCTCTTGAATTTTCCCACAATTCATTTACATTTTCCAAACCATGAGAAGCCTTTTACTAGGAAATTTTAATCCTAAAAGACCTTAGTCCTCTACTGAATTTTCTGGAAAGGAAAAGGATAGAACATCTTGATCAAATCAATGCGTTGAAACTAAGGAAAACTAAAGATCAAGGGAGAATGATTTTCCCTATAAGAATTTCGAGAAGAGTAAAAGGAATGGAATGAGATTACTTCTATCATGTCTCTCCTAGAACATCATCACCACATTAATCTAGGCCCTTAAGGCCGAAAGCAATCCTTTCCAAGCAAAATAAAATTTACTCAAGCTAAAGCTTTTATGATGGACTTTGAACCTTAGACCTCAATAATTTATTCCAAAGCTCTAACCACTAAACCACAGCAACTCTTGTTGCTATTTCTACTAGAAACATTATTTCCTATTCAATCCACAAGCTATCTCCTTATTTTCACCTCGGGCAAAAATTATCATTTTGCCCCTCTCACACATCACTCACCAACAAGACTTCAAGATAATAAAAATCAAATTCAAAGTACATAGAAATCATATGAAAACATATTTAATCATGAAATAAAGCATGATATGCATCCCAACCCCCTTACTCAACGGTTGGTCTTGACTGGGGTTTCACAGTAAGACTGGAACCGGCGTCGGTTACATTCTGGAACTTATGCACACAATTCGGAGAAAAATCGATGAACGAGTGGAGAAGCAGAACACAGGCGGCGCCGGCTCCGAAGAACCAAGGCGGCGCCGGCTGTGGTCTATCCTTGAGATGGTGCTACAATCTTTCTACGCATTTTTAGAAATCTGAGGAGTTTTAGTATCTTCCAACTTCTACTCGGCTAAGAATTTTGTACTTACGAGTTTAGGCATTTCTTTAGCCCATAAATAGTTGAAAAACACAAGGGAAAAGGGTAGAATTTATTGATCATCATAGAAAATCACTCAGTCCAAGGAGGAATTCTTAAAGTTCAAGGAGGATTGTACAAGAAGGTCTTCAAAGGAAGAAGAAGGAGGCTTGTCTATGAGTGCTTTCTTTTACTTTGTCTTCTTTTTCTTGACAATGATATGTTAATTGTTTTATTATAATTTGACATTATTTAAGATATTCATGATTTTTAGAGTTATTTGATATTTTAATTAATTGATTGTTCTTCTTGGTATTTAATTACTTGGGCGTATGGCGAGATTAATTTGTTGTTTCTTTTCAATAACTTGCTAGACCAAAAAGGTTTATGGTAGTTGCAATTGATTAATTTCATATTTATTGGTTGTTAACTTGCTAGACCAAAGAGGTTAATTGCGGAGGATGGAGTAATTAAAGGTTAATTGATGTTTGCCAGACTTAGGATTCATTGATTAATTTCATGTTTTAACTTTGCCAGACCAAGGAAATTTAATCAAGGATTGTTCTTAATGCATCTTCTGAATGAATTAGTTGAGACAGACCAAGTGATGCTAACTTATCTAGAAGGTAGTAATTAGTTGAGATAGACCAAGTGATGCTAATTTACCTTAATCCTGTATGAAGACAAAAGAATGATTGGTTATGATAATGGTTAGGTACTTTGAGATCATATTAGTCAACACAATGGTTTGAGTTGCATACTTCTCTATCCTTAACATGTATATATTTCGATTTTTGTTTTCTTTTATTTTGGTTTGGTTTTAAACAATGAAAGAAGGGTAATTAATGTCTACTTGTTCCTTGAGGATCGACACTCGTTTGAACCTTATACTCAGTTAATGATGAGTATGCTTGCTCATATGTGTGATTTGGGTTTAATGTTTTAAATTTAAACTTGATTGGGAATGTGCTTAGTTTTGTATGATTTTTATACCCAAGTTCGGACACATCAAAGAAATTGCAGCAATATTTTTCCACTTGTTTGAGTTCAAAATCCACAAATACCCATGCTAAATGATCCCTCAAACATCATACCAACATATAAGATCAATTTAACAACAAGTTCGTTACATAATTTTGAGTTTTAACCATTCAAAAATGGCATAAAATAAGTGACGAAAACTGAGAAAATTCAATAAGTTCTTGAAGAAGATCATACCTTTTGCCTAAAAAAGTAGTGTTAATAAGAATTAACACAACCTTACTCTGATACCAATTTGATATGAGCTTGGGAGCCCCTCTCATGATCAATAAATAAAGACCCAAGAATTGGTCACCTAATTCTATGCCAAGTTGCCTATAAAATAAGAACCCTAGGTGAATGAACAACAAGAACCCAAATTCTAATAGGATTTGGCCAACTATTTTAATACCCAAACAACCCTAATCCTACAAGATATTAAGAACAAGTGGGATGAAGAAAAATGGCCACCCTTCTTGGTTTCCCAACAAGAACACTAGGTAAGAATAAATTAACCCAATACCCAAGATAAAGAAACAAGTTGGATTAACCCAAGGATTTTATAGACTCAAAACAAAGGTGGGTCTAATTCCTTTGCTTGGTCTTGAAATGAAGAACTAATGAGGAATTCTCCTCTCCAAGAGTTCGACACTCTATTCTATCTTTTAAATATGAAATCTGAATTCTATTACAAAAGAGGCTATAATGGGGTACTTATAGGCTCCAAGTTGTCTTAACTAATTAGTAAACAAAGTATAGAAATTAGATGGCCTTAATACAAATTTTTAGGCCCTATTATATGTCTTAAAATAGGTCAAAATATAATAAAAATTGTGGAAATATATTTGGGAACAAAAAAAGAAAATTTAGTAAAACTGAACATAGCTCCAATGGACTTGGCGCCGAGTCCCAGTACTACACCTGACACCAAGTATAATCTGTCCCCGAAATTGTTTTTCCAGATTCAGGCTGGCGTCGAGTCCTTCATTCACGTCTGGCGTCAGGTCGGCCTTAGGTGCTATCTCCCCATTTTGTTACACTTCAAAGCCTACTCCTTGGAACTCTATTCCATTTCTCTGTGTTTTCTTAATCCTCCAAATGAAATGTTGGTTGTTTTGAATTCTTTTTGATGCTCCTTTGGCCTTCAATCCTTGTTTAGAGGTTGGCTTGATCCTCCACATGTATTGTTGCTTGTGTTGGAGCCTTTTGGCCCTTCTTTTACTATCCATCTCTTCATAATCTTCTTAGACCTGGGTTTGTTGAATTTGTTAACTTGAAAACTCCCTTAAATCCTCTTTAATATTGTTCTTACTTATGGAACTATGAAGTATGAATTTATCCTTCTTCTCCCTTCTTGAAAATGGTTTTCAAGCTTAATTTTATTCCTATCATATCCCCCTTCTTGAAGATGATTCATCTTCGAATCGATACCTACATTATAATTTAAACAAGACATTTTGTGTGAAGACTAAACATTTGGCTTTGGATTCTTACCAACTCCATTGTTTTCTCTTTTCTCAATCTAACATCTTAACCTCATTTTACCTCCACTTTTTTCTTTGTCTCAACCTCTTATTTCACTCTCTCTTGCACTACTTTATGTTATGTACGCCTCTCTCCATACTCTTTCACTCTCCCTTCTTCTTATTTTACCTAAAGCTGTTTTATCTCACACTCTTTTATCTCTACCTTCTGCTCTTTTAGCTCTCTCTCTCTCTCTCTCTCTCTCTCTCTCTCTCTCTTTTCCTATTCTCTTCTCACACTCTTCCTTATTTTTCTCTCTCCTTTTCTTTTCCTTCTCCCTCATAAGGTTTTGATCTTTTGTAACCTCTTAGCGGACATTAGAAGAAAAGTAAACTTCTTTCCCTCTTTGCTCAATGCATAAGTGTTTCTTCTACTGTTATCTATCACATTTCTATCAAACATCCAAGGCCTTCCAAATAAAAACTCACCTAGATTGACATCTTCTTGTGATAATTGGAATTAGGATGAACATTTTCAATCTTTGAGTCCTATCCCTAGTGTCCTTGCTTATTTGAATCCCTGTGCTATTTATCTAGTTGTTGTCACTACACATCTCCTTGAGAAATATTTAAGTTTATGTGACAACTTATTTCTTGAAATTCTTATTGATTGAGTCTCATTTCATCTAGTGGTAGCTCTTTTATTCTTAGGAATTTCTTGAACCTTTGGAACTTGGTTGACTTTAACTAGTGGACCTAAATCCTTTAAATTGGGGAGACTTCGGGAAAAACTTGAATGTGGAATTGAGAGTGTGAAAAAGGTAAGAAGGTGAGCTCATTTTGATAAAAGCCAAAAGAGAGTATACACGAGAGAAGAGTGTAATTAAAAGAGTGTAAACATGTGAGGGAGTGAAGTGATGAATTTTCATCTACTTCTATCCAAAATTTGTAAGTTAAAACTCTTTTGCAATATACACTATGGCTAATTGGAATGAAAGTGGAGGGTATGATTATTGAGAAGAGCTTTGTTCAACTAGAAGTAGATATGGTAGGAATGATGAATGTGATTGGATAGATGATGGGGATAAATATGTGGGTATAAATTATTCAAATGATGGAGTTTGTGTTAGAGGACCAAAAAAATATTCAATGAGTGTGTTGCAAAGGACTAAGAGTGGTATGCAAAAGGAAAAGGAGTATGGGTGATATACTTGTTCTAGCTATACACACATTTCCTATGAATGTCCAAAAATATCCAAGCAATGGGAAATGAGTGTATCCAAAATTCTTCTAAGAGTTGTTTGAGAAGAAAGTAAGATTATGCTTGTTCTACTTGTTAGGATTATAGGTATGACATATGTGATTGTCCAAGGAGGAAAGGTCAAGGAATTAGGGATGAGTTGCAAAGAAGTGCAGTGTGGCCTTGTGAGTATTACTCCAGCTATGAACACACTTCACTTGCTTGTCGTTAGAAGTTCTTTAGTTTGCAATGTAGCCAATTAGACCAAAAAATTGAGTTGAGGAAGGAGCATGAGGAAAAAGAGGCAAATCGTTTGACATAAGAGATAAAGAGCCGACACGGAGATGACAAAGAAAGAGTTGGGCATTATACTAGTGAGGTTAATGAGGTTCAAATATGTGCTAAAGGGGAAGGTCCCAAAAATACTACAAGTAACTATGAATTGGGAGAGATCTCACATTAACGAAAGAAAGAGGGAGAATGTAAGGTTATGAAGAGTGAATCAACAATACCATTTTCTAGGGAGGCCACAAATCAAAAAGAGGGGGTAGACTGTGAAATGGGAAATATGGTTGAGCAAAGAAATTCATTAATTGGTATTGCTCGTAGAGTGTTGGGTACTTTTGTTGTTGAGGATATGAATGATTCACAAAGAGAAAATATTTTCTACTCAAGATATAAAATCCACCAAAGGCCATGTAGTATGATGATATATTATATAAGTTATGCAAATGTGATAAGTACTACATTAGTGGAAGAGATAGGTATAAAGATCATGAAGCATCCTAAGCCATACAATCTCCAATGGGTCAATTGTGGTGAGGTGAAGGTGAACAAATAAGGCAAGGTTATATTTAACATGGGGAATTATGAAGATGGGGTGCTTTGTGATGTGATACCCATGCATGTTGGAGAGTTGTTATTAGGAAGGCCTTAGATGTTTGATAGGGATGTGCTGCATAATGGTAGAAGAAACACTTATGCATTGAGGAAAGAGAGAAATAAGTTTACTTTTCTCCTAATGTCCCCTAGTGAGGTTAAAAGAGATCAAGACCTTATGAGGGAAAAGGAAAAGAAAATGAGAGAGAAAAATAAGGAAAAGAAGAGTGTGAGAAGAGAAGAGGAAAGAAAATAGAGAGAGCTAAAAGAGAAGAGGGTAGAGACAAAAGAGTGTGAGATAAAAATGCTTGAGGTAAAAGGAGAAGGGATGAGAATGACAAAGTACGAAGGGAGGCATACACAACATAAAGTGGTGCAAGAGAGAGCCAAACAAGAGGTTGAGAAAAAGAAAATGAGTGGTGGTAAAATGAGATTGAGAGCTTGGGTTGAGAATAGAGAAAATAAGGGAGTTGGTAAGGATCCAAAGCCAAATGTTTTACCTTCATACAAAATGTCTTGTTTAAATTGTATTGCAGGTATCGATTCAAAGACAAATCATCTTCAAGAAGAGGGAAATTATAGGAATCAAATTAGGCATGAATGCCATTTTCAAGAAAGGGGAAGAACGGCAAAATCACACTTCTTGATTTCATGGGTAAGAGCAATATTCTAGAGGATTCAAGGGAGTTTTCAAGAGAACAAATTTACCACAACCAGGTTCAAGAAGATTATGAACAGATGGATAGTAAAGGAAAGGCCAAAAGACTCACAATATAAGCTACAATCTATGTGGAGGACTAAGCCAACCTCTAAACAAGGATTGAATGCCAAAGGAGTATCAAGAAGAGCTTAAAACGACCAACATTTCATTTGGAGGGTCAAGGAAACATAGAGAAATGGAATGGAGGTCTAAGGAGCAAGCTTTGATGTGCAACAAAATGGGGAGGTGGCATTGGGCTAGCCCGAATCTCGAAATACAGTTTCGAGGACAGATTACACCTGGTGCCAGGTGTAGGACTTAGACTCGGTGCCAGGTCCATTCGAGCCATGCTTAGTTTTACTCAATTTTCTTGTTTTGTTCTATTTTGTTTCCAAATAAAATTTTACGATTTTTATTATGTTTTAACGTATTTTAAGACATGTAATAAGGTCTAAAAACTTGTATTAAGGCCATCTAATTTCTATGCTTTGTTTATTAATTAGTTAGGACAACTTGGGGCCTAAAAATACCCTATTATAGTCTCTTTTATAATAGAATTCAAATTTCGAATTTCAAATATTGAATAAAGCGTTGAACTCTTGGAGAGGGGAATTCCTCCTTAGTTCTTCCTTTCAAGACTAAGGAAAGGAATTAGACCCATTTTTGTTTAGAGTCTCTAAAATTCTTGGGTTAATCCAACTTATTTTTTCATCTTGGGTATTAGGTGGATTTATTCTTATCTAGTGTTCTTGTTCGGAAACTTCAAAAGGTGCCTACTTTTCTCAATCCCACTTGTTCTTAATATCTTGTAGGATTACGGGTGTTTGGTATTAAAGTAGTTGGCCAAATCTTGTTTGAATTTCGGTTTTTGTTGTTCATTCACCTAGGATTCTTACTTTATAGACATCTTAGTATAGAATTGGGTAACCAATTCTTGGGTCTTTGTTTATTGATCGCAAGAGGGGCTCCCGAGCTCGAATCATTAACCAAAATTCATATACCATAGTAGCATTTCAGTTTTTTCCCTAGAACAAAAAACAAAATGGCTACAGTTTTTTCTTTTATATTTTTCCTTTAACATTTAGCTCTGCTATTTTTCTTTCAATTTTTTCACCCTAATTGTACTTTCACCAGTAGAGTTTTATGGCAGTCAGAGAATACTCTGGAAAGTAGAGAGTTAGCAAACGTGGTAAGTGCTTGATGAGAATGAGCTTACGGTTAACTGGTGTTCCCGCTGAATGAGTAGACATTCCTGTTCAACAAGCGTTGTCGAACCCAAATTCAACTCCGCTTATTAAAGTTAATCACCTTAGAAGTAAGTATTCCTAGACTTTGGCTTAGAAAAATTTTAATTTGTTGTCTTCTATTGCATATTAAATTTTCCCATGATCCTTCAGTTGAGAGTTGTGTTTAATTTATGAGCTTGGTTTAGGGCCATGATTTGTGTTGAGAAATGTGCATTCTGATCCATTCTTCCTTTCTTACCTTATCATTTTTGATCTCATCATGTCTAGGCCAAGAAGAATGACTCAACGTGTTAAGAGGTCTTGAGCCCCATCTTCTTCTACAACTTCTTTTTAGCCATTTCCTACCTAGCCTACCCAGTTTTTTTAGTCTACTTGTTAACTTTGGTGCTACAGTCATGTCAATAACAAGATTATAGTAGAGAAAACTTTTAAATCATCCTTTGATAATTCTCTTCAATTATCCATTATATTCAGGAGATTGGGATAAGAGGCTATTATTTGACTTCGAGGGTTTATTATCCTATTCTAGTTATAGAGTTCTACGCCAATATGCAGGATAAGAAGAAGAACAATAAGGAGAGCATATCTATTGTGGTTAAGGGGATTCCTATTAAGTTTGATAGAGGCAAATGGGCCACCATCCTTAGTGTTAACAATGAGGGACCATGGGTAGCTATTGACCGTCATAGCCAGAGGATTATCTCTTATCCTCAATGGAGATTTATTGACGATCGTGCTACCTTAAGGATGCATAGGAGAGGACCTATTACTTCTCTTGGGTATTTTTCTAATAATGATTTTCAAGCCCAGTTGATAGCACTAGTCTATATCATTACTTTCAATGTTGTACCTAAGGCTAATAGTTTCAATAAGGCTAGAATCATTGATGTATACATTCTCTCTACGATACTACATAGTCAGCATATTCCCTCCCCATCTCTTTGATTATCCTGTCCATGACGGATGTGGTCTATTGTTGACTTTTTTCCAAAGCCTTTATTTTTCCTTTAGTGATTATGTGTATCATTCAGGATTTTGGAGTGAACTATGATGGGGAGTTGACTGAAACTACTACTAAGAGAGATGTAGGGAATGGGCATCCCCTAGTGCAATGTGGATATAAGTATCATAAGCAGGAGAAGTGATGGGTGAGAACTTTTGAGGTCTAGTACCCCGGGATGGGGTAGATGCCATCTTTAGATGATAAGGATTAGCCACCGCAGCTTCGAGCATGTGTGAGTAGTTTGAGATCCTAGCCTACTACTAGGTTTGAGGCTAAGATGCACACATAGTTAGAGTAGCTTAGACTTAGGATGGAGACCTAGACTACTATCTATTGGGTATCTCTCGCATATCATATATGGCGCAGCGAAAAAAAAACGAGATATCATCCCAGGATCCGCATACGTGTGGAAAACAAGACATAAAGAAAACATAGGTAACAACTTTTTACCTTTCTTTGATCGTCTGAAGAACAAAATTTATCTTCTTCAAGTCTAAGACGCGATCTAGCAATCCTTTTGATCAAACGCCACGAGAGCTGAATGTCCATCCATTATAATCACAGTGTGTGATTATCTCTAACAGAAATCCACACGGAGGATCTCACTCAAGCACCAAGATTTTCTGTGCTAGCAGAAACAAGATGGCGGCTAGGGTTGTAACACCCCGAAGCCTAGGCTTGCTAGGGCCGGGGATGTCGCCCCGTCCAAAGGACAAAGGGTCTTTATAACTAGGTCACACAAATAAAATTGCTGAAATAAAATAATACATAACTTAAAAAAAATTATTATAACCCAATATACTCCAAGTGTAAATCCATGAAATTCCAAAAAAAAAATCATAAATAAAATTATCCACTCTCGTCTCCCCAAAGCAATACATAAAATCAAAAGACACATTCTCTTCCAAAGCAGATATTACTAGCCACTCAACTCCACAGCATGATCATCCTGAAATCATGATAAAAAGGTGATGAGACAGAAATCTCAGTAAGTCCGTGTGTGCTTTGGGTGTTTAGTGAAAATAGTTCATGGATGCAAAGTGTGAAACTTTAATATGAGAAACATTGGCAAGCAATAAACATTAGTCAAAAGTAAGAGTGGCGTTTTAGCTTTTCTAGCCCTGCTTAATTAATAAAATCAACCATTCGAAAGAAAGGAATATGGGTTACCACACGTTGGGCCCCATAACCGGTCAGAATGCCGACACTTTGTGCAGACTAACAAAAGTAGGTGATCGGCCTACTGGGCAAGATACACCTCATTCTCTATACCCAAACAACAACCGGGTGTCCATTCCGGCAAAACACAGTCACTTGACTGAAAACAAACTGCTAGCTCAGACCGGTATGACCCACTGGACTGACATCTTATCCGGGAAGGACTCACCCCTCAGAGGTGGCCACCTGCTGTGAGACTTACCTTAACCCTTCAAAGACTATTCCTAGTAGTCCACCCCTATTGAGTACTCAACGACGTTTCCCACTTGGGATAAAATGAATAAAGCATTGCTCTTCATGAAAATAGTAATTTGAGGGTTCCCAAAGTTTTGGGAACAGCCAGTTTTAGAAAGAGTTTTAAGTTTGGAAAATCTGCTCAGTAATCTTTTAAATAATTTAAATGTTGGAAATAAGAACAAATTCAACCCTCAATTGCCTTCAGATAAACGAGTGTCCATACACTCCACATTTAGCTTGCCATAAGGAAAATATTTCACATCGATAGGTTTTATGCAGGAGCTTACTTGATTCTTATTCACAACAATAAGGTCTCGAACAGCTGGCCTAACCCCACATGGGCAAATACAAATCTTAATCAGATTCAAGCTACAATCCACTTCCTCAATTTTAAATCAACTCAATTCACTACTACCATGATCCTAGTGTCCCAAGCTTTAAGATAAAATAATAACTAAATAGGTTTATAAGCTAAGTTTAATTTGTTATTTAAAATAATTAATGGTTTGGGAAATAAATTCTAATAAATTGAAAGTTTACATCTTGTTAAGAAAAATCTAGAGTTTATTTGATCAAGAGTCATAGTTGGTACTAGGTAAAATAGTGATTTAATGATAGTTTAGTTGTTAGAAAATAATTGATAGCTAAAACTAGTTGAGATTAAATTTAATAAGCCTTTATTGGAAAATAATAAGTAAATCCTTAAGGGTTTTGATTTAGTAAATATTTTACTAATTATGAATCATTCTTATAAAGCTTTAATTGATCTATTTATTTTAAATAATATTTATTTATTTTATTTTCTAGCAAAATTATTTTCATTTGACTAAAATATCCTTTATATATATAATAATTCCAAATCTACCATTCCTAGGATTTTTCAAAAATACTAGCAATATTATTTTATTGAGTATTTTATGCATAAAATGAAAATTAGTTTTAGGGACAACTAGGTCATGATCAAATTTCTATGGCCATCCTCAATCAATAATATACACAATCCTTCAATTCATTAAATCATCCAAATCTTGCATATTAAGACATGATTTAAGACATGATTAAGACATAGATCTAAATTTATTAAGACATGAATTAACCTTTACTAGCATAAACATGATCATGGCTTCAATATTCTAGTCATGCATTTAACTCCTATTCACCAAAGGTGACATAATCTCTAGCAAACTTCATCACACATACTACCTATGACATGCATCAAACTCAACTCCACATACAACCAACCAATATAATCCTTCCATGCATAAATCCCATCTTCTTCACAATCATACAATTGCTCATGCTTCAATCCCAACAATAAATATATACTCAAATCCTACCACCCTCCACCTTTTAACAACATCATCCTAGAGACATGATTCTAGAGTTTAAAAGAATGATTGAAGGTACTTACTTGGTTGATGAATGCTTTGAAAGAGTTTAGAGTAGATCTCAACTTCTAAATGGCTAATCTTGTCCGAGAGAGGTGGCGAAAGCATGGTCATGGAAAAAGAGACCATTCGGCCAAGAGAGGGAATTTCGGGCCATGAGAGAGAGAGAGAGAGAGAGAGAGAGAGAGAGAGAGAGAGAAGAGAGAAGAAGAGATCATTAGTATGTTCATTCACATAAGTTCTCATTGGAGATCAAATTTGAAGAAGATGAAGTTGATAGAGTAAATTTACCTTGAAGATGTTCTTGACCTTCACAAAAATTCCTGGTTTTGATCCAAAGTAGCGAGAAGATTTGTGGAGTTTGATGTTAATAATGGTGTTGATGGATTCACAGCAAAGAGTAGATCAAATCTGGAGATTTTCGTGAGGGTTTGAAGGTGTATTAGGTGAAAGAAGGTAGTAGGTGTTCTTGGTGTAGTGTGTGTGTTCTTGGTGGCTAAAGAAAATCGAGAGAGAGAGGTTGGGAGCAGCTACTGAATTTATGTGGAATTAGGGCTGCCGAAATTCTGTAGGGTTTAGATAGTTGTTTCTCTTATTTGGAAGGGAAATGAAAGGTTAGTTGTTACAATCCTTGAAGAATATTTTTAGGAAGAGAATTTGGAAACTAAATATTCTAAGAATATCTTGATTATTTGGACAGTTTTGAAGTCTCCTATGGCCGACTAAATGTGCAGCTTTTCTGAGGAATTAAAGTTGGTTCAATGAGGCTTATGATGGATGAAACTAAGGTGCACAATGCTGAAGAAGATGTCTGGTCAATGGTGTAAGATTTTATGGAAAGTTGCTAAACAAGATGGCTGAAATTTTGGAAACCAATCAAGCTAAATTGTAGGGATTTGTTGGAGAGATTTTCGGACAGCCATTGCTACCTTTCGTCCAGAAGCTTGAGGGAAACAATGGAGCTCTGCTAATAGAGGTTTAAGGGAGGTTTTGACAGAAGTAGGTTGGTGTTTTCGGCTGGAGGAGAAATAGGAAACAAGCTGGAAAATTTTCCTGCACAAAAATTTCGCTGCACAGGAATTTCTGGGCAGATTTTCGGCTGCCACTTCCAGCCAATTTGCAGCGAGCTGGAAGGGGGGTTTCAGGGGTATTCAAGGTTGGTTTCCAGCCTTCTTCATGGAGGAAAAACATGGCTAAGGTGCTACACAAAATCTAGAAGAAAATAGCTTGATTTTGGACTCTCAAAGTAGCGATCTTACCCAGAATTTTCACAGCTCTTGAGCAGTCCGAAAATGGCAGAAATAATTCATGTTTCAAGCTGAACTTATGGCTATTTTTCTGGCAGCATTTGGAAGGAAATGTTAGCTAAGAAGTTCGACATTTTGAAGGTACACAAGTTGGAAAATTTCAGCTCATTCTAATAAGGAGGGTGAACTAGCTATAGAGTGAAATTTCAGCAAGCTTACTAGAGGGATTTTCCTCTTGGAATTTCCCACAATTCATCCACATTTTCCAGACCATGAGAAGCCTTTTACTAGGACATTTTGATCCTAAAAGACCTCAGCACTTTACTGAATTTTTTGGAAAGAAAAAGGATAGAACACCTTGATCAAACTGAGGAGTTGAAAATTAAGAAAAACTAAAGATCAAGGGAGAATGAATTCCCTTTAAGAATTTCGAGTAGAGCAAAGCAGTGAAATGAGAATTCTCCTAACATGTCTCTCCTAGGTCATTATCACCACCTTGCTCTAGGCCCTTAAGGCCGAAACTAATCCTCCCTAAGCAAAAATAAAATTTTTAATCAAACTAAAGCTTCTATGATGGAATTCGAACCTAAAACCTCAAGAATTAATTCCAAGGCTTTAACCACTAAACCACAACAACTCTTGTTGCTATTTTTACTAGAAAATTAATTCCTATTCCTTCCACAAGCTATCTCCCTATTTTCACCTCGGGCAAAAATTACCATTTTGCCCCTCTCACACAATACTCACCAACAAGACTTCAAAACAATAAAACTCAAATCCAATGCACATAAAATCATATGAAAATGTATTTAATCATGAAATAAAGCATGATATACATCCCAACCCCCTTACTCTAAGGTTGGTTTTGACTGGGGTTTCACAAGGGTTTATGGTGAAGAACCACGAGAGAGAGAGAGAGAGAGAGAGAGAGAGAGAGAGAGAAGAGAAAAGACGGTTTTATTGGCTGTTTCTTTTAATCTTAAAGTCTTTTAGGCTACCCCAAATTTTCCTCTAAATTTCTTTATGCTTGAGTTTGCCCAACCGAGATAATGAATTTAATTAAACCCTATCGATTAATCAGGAATTTAATTCCATAGCTTGAATATGCCCGATCTCGAGTAGGCTTGGGTTTACCTAACAACCTGGTCTCAAAAAGGACTCTCGTTCTTACTATATTAACAGAAGGAATTAGGTTTAATATTAATTGAGGGATTTGTTCCTTTTAGTGACTTTAATAAATGACATGCATAAAAATCAATAAATCACATAATTGATAATCATGGTAACAAAGCGATTACGTGGCATGGTTATGGACTTTACCCTAAATTAATTCCTTTGAGCCATAAAAGAAATTAATATAGTTAACCCTATGTGTTCATGCATGATTTAAGTAGAAGGTCTTACCTTCTCACCTTGTTTTCGTTATCATCTCCAAAATAAAATAATTCTACTCCTATCTAACCTATGTGACTAATTACATAATTTCCTAAGGCGAGAAAATCTCGAGTTAAATTCGAGGGGAGTTGGATGAGAGGAGAATTACACAAGAGTTCCAGAGAAGGCAGGACACGCAGATTCTATTTCATAAAAAACCAAAACTATAAAATGCATGAACAAATATAATTGGTTTTAGTCCATAACCATCCACCATGCCATTAATTAGGCTTAAACAAAATAAACATATAATCTTTATTATTCCAAAATCACTATTTTGGAAAAATAAAACAAATTCTAAAATCAAAATTTTAGAAAAATACATTAATTTTAAATTTTCAAAACCACTATTTTGAAAAAATAAAATTGTTTGTCTCAAAACTAATTTTGAGAAAATGCTTTTGGGTCCCGTTTCTGACAGCAAAAATGGCAGTCCCGCTGGCCGGTCAACTGGCGGGGGTCAAGGGGGGCTGTGCCCATTTGGAAAAATTTTTATTTTACCGCCTCTCATCAAATGAGATATTTCCCTTTCAAAATTCTATTTTAGAAAATTTATTAATTGTTGGAACATCGCGAAAACAAAGCAGAATTGGCGCTGGTTTGGAAGCCAGTGCTGACACTGGCTGCGATATGGTTTTAAGGATTTTTTTTTTTTCAGAAACGATTTCTGGACGTTCGTGAAACAGCACGGAACTGGCGCTGGTTTGGAAGCTAGAGCCGGCACTGACTGTAGTCAGGAAGAGGCGGTGATTTTCAAACAATTTTTCAGAAACAGTTTTTGGTGCCTTCTTTTTCTGCAAATTTTTAATGAGAATAATTCTCAATAGAGTTTTTTTGTTTTGAAGCTCAAAACCACAACTAATGAAAGGGAAGGAAGTAAACATGTTTTAGAAAACATTTTTTTTGCAAAAAGGAAAAACTGCAGCACATAAAGAAAACATTTTTCGAAATATGTTGTAACTATTACACAAGCATATTGTGCTATGGACCTAACCCATAATGCTCGAAATGATTTCGATTCGAGTGAAAGCAGTTTTCTCAATAAACAAAGACAAACACGAATACATGAAAATAACTTTTCACGTCAAAACAATGTCTGCAAACCACGCATAGCATGGCTCTAATACCACTGTTGGGTATCTCTCACATATCATATATGGCGCAGCGGAAAAATAAAACGAGATACCATCCCAAGATTGACATACGTGTGGAAAATATGATATAAAGAGAACAAATGTAACAACTTTTTACCTTTCTTTGATCATCTGAAGAACAAAATTTTTCTTCTTCAAGTTTGAGGCGCGATCCAACAATCCTCTTGATCAAACACTACGAGAGTTGAACGTCCAACCACTATAATCACAGTGTGTGATTATATCTAACAAAAATCCACACGGAGGATCTCACTCAAGCACTAAGATTTTATGTGTTAGCAGAAACAAGACGGCGGCTAAGGTTTATGGTGAAGAACCATGAGAGAGAGAGAGAGAGAGAGAGAGAAGAGAAAAGATGGTTTTCTTGGCTGTTGGTTTTTCGTGTGTTCTCCCCTACATTAGGGTTTCGTGTAAATCACCTATATATGTCACGAAAATCACTAAAAAACTGAGATTCTAAAACAGTTAGAATTGCCTAATTGTAATTGGAAACATCAAATTCTCACAATTACAATTTGGACCATAAATTATATTTAATTATAATTTGTCCACAATAACTTCTCTTTCTCGCAATTAACCCCACTATGTTATCAAATATCATGAGTATAGAATCCACTATTGTGTGTGACCTATTAGGTTTCCCAGTCAATTGGTAGCGAACATGAATTAATCCAAACTTCTTTGGGATTAATAATCTATAATTAATTAGAATTAATCATATTGGTTCTAATCAGTATTGGTTTATTAATTCATCAATTAATAAACCTATATTTTCATATTATGAGTGGTATCTTGTGACACATCATGACCACCCAAGAGTCTAAGAAGTCAAGTAGCTTGACATGAACCCTTTACTAACAAACTACAGTGCAAGTAACTCATTTCACCATACAATATCTCATTTGGTTTGGAGTATGAAATTAGTGCCAACTCTCTCCAGAATATATTAATTCTGGCTCAAATATAATAGTACTTGTACCAAGAACCTACTACTCTAGATATGTATCAATTGGAACTATTTCCAATACACAGTCACCTTGGCCAAGAACTTCTCGAGTAGTAATTCCTACAAGTGGCCTTGAGATATTCGCCCCTACTATTAGGAGTGGTGAATCTTTTATTGACCCTCTTAACTACTTTTGTTTAACTCACAATGTACCCAATATCCATCCTATAAGCGGCCTTCGATCGAGCTCTAGAGATTGGAATCAAAGCACAATGCTCAACAAACAAAGTACCTTGGAGATCTCAAATCTAAGGATACCTGTACATTTGCTATATTGAGATTATATCGCTAACACTAAACAGTTATCCATGTGATTATCTCCTAGCTAGTCATCTAATGAATTTGTTTCATTAACAAGCATCCATGTGTTAACTTTTAGTATCTCAATACTCATGGATATGAGAACCACCGCCTGATCAAATCAGGAAGTCTAACACATTCTAGTCTTAACGCATTAATGATGTCCAGTCTCATTAATACTACGACTAGGGACTATTTAAGTACTAACACTATACAGTGTAGTAGGAATCTCATATCATGATTTTCTTAACACAGTGTTGTACTAGGGACTTTATCTAACAGTTATATTACACAAATGTAAACAAAAGAAACTGTAAGATAAATAATGACTTTTATTAAAATAAAATGTGTCATATACAACGTACAAGTGATTGCTTATATGGCATAACACTAATACTATCCTCCAGCTTCGTGATTCTATTACTGGTTTACATAGGATGCAGGACACTCAGGTGTAGCGATTAGCAACTTGGATGCAGTAGTTTCATGGATAGGTAGGAGGTACTTTCACTAGTCAGGCTATAGGAGATGGTGCAGTTCCTGAGGACAATGAGGAGGATGATACGGAGAAGGATGATTGAGCTTGTCTTTGGATCTTCTTTTTCACTATCTTTGTTTAGTTTGTTATTTTTCTTTTAACTTTTTCATGACCTTTTCTTAGGTTTTATATGCTATTTCTTTTTTTCTTTTTTTGTTTCGTTATTTCCTTTTCTACTTTTATGTTTTGTTTTGCTTTTGTTATTTTTTTAGGAATGACTAATCATTTTCACGAGCAATGCTTTATGCTGGAATTTTACTTTCATGGAACTATTTAGTTGCATTCAATGGATTTTGGGAGAGTATTTCCTAATTCTTTTCTTATTCCCCTCTATTTTCGTCCCATGGTTAGGCATTATTGTTGTATTGTGGTCATTGAGGACAATGTCCAATTTAAGTGTGGGGGAGGGAATGAATTTGAGAGGTCCTAAATTTACATATATTTTTCTAGTTATTTGAGAGTATTTTGTGATACTTTTGATATAATAACTAGTCATATTCTTTCCTATTTGATATTTTACTTATAGAAATACTTTTTATTTTTAATTTTATGCAAAAATTGGTGAATTTAGAACTAATTGGATAATTTTCTAGTGAAGACCCAACAGCAGGTCAAGAAGACTGACCCAACACCGGGTTAAGTTTGAAGAAAGAGCAAAACAAAGCAGGAAAACCAAGAAAATAAAATAAAAAATTAGAAAAAGAAAAGGAAACACCAAGTGCAATCCTAAGACGAATGCATTACATCATTTATGAGGTTCTGAGAAAGGAAGCTGAGGCTCAGCTAGCTGTGACTCAACAAGAAGACAAAAGAAAAAAATGAAATGGATATGGTCACTGAACAAACAAACAAACAAAAAGTAAAATAACAAGGAAACATCCTTGGGAGGATGCAACAAGAAAGGAGAATGGCTTGCGGTGGCTTCATGGCTTAGCGGCTCAGCTAAAGCCACAGCTCGGTAGGAAGAAGAAAATGACCATCAGCTCGGGTGGCTTGGTCTTCAACAAATTAGCTCGCTTCACGGATCGATAAAAAAAAAAAAAAAAAAGCGAAGTTAGATGGCTTCAGCAGCTTGGACTCAGCTCCATTTGGCTCAACAAAGGAATAAAGGACAACAACTTGTCTTCTTCCGTCGACTCAAAAATAGCTAAATGTGGTGGATTTTGTGAATAATTTCAGAAGTCTAATTGGAAATTACTTCTTCTCTATTTTAGATTTTTGGGGAACTTGTGTGCCTATGAATAAGGCTATTCAAGTAGGAAATTAGGGTGCACAATGTGAATCATTAAACACATATTTTGGAGTGTATGACCATTAATATTTTCTCTAAGGAAATTACTCTAGGAGCATTGATTTTGGGAATAGTTTTCATTGGAAATTGAAGGACTTGTCTATGACTATTTATCTCCTTCCTCTGTTTCCTTTTTCTTGAATAATGATGAGTTTATTTATTTAATTGTATTCGGATATTATTCTTGGATTTATGATTTTAAGTTAACTTAGTTCTTTGATTAATTGATTATTTTTCTTGGAATTTGATTACTTGTTTTTACTATGAAATTGATTCATTGATTTTTGTTGTTAGCTTTCCTGGAAAGGGGGTTGCTAATGATTTCAATTTAATTAATTTCATATTTATTATCTCTTAACTTGCTTGAAAAATGGTTTAATTGCTAAGAACTTGGGTAATGAAAAGTTAGTTGTTGATTGCTAGAATATGGAGTCGTTGATTAATTTCATTATTTAAATCACCTTAAATATAGGGATTTTATATAAGGACTGATTTTAATTCATCTTTTGTGTAAATTGGTTGAGACAAAGTATGTTCACTAATTTAACTAGAAGATAGTGATTCCATAGATTGCAAACGAAGTGGGTCTATATTAAATCCTTTATGAGACCAAGATGATAATTGATTGTGATATTTGTTAAGTGATTCATTATCATGTTTCAAGAGTATTTGTCTAAATTGCATGTTCTTACATCCTTGAGTGATTTATATTTTTCTTTATTTTCCTTTTTGTCATTTTATCACTTTATTAGGTAGGTTAAACAATGAATGAAAAGTAATTAGTGTGTACTGATTCCCTTGAGGATTGATACTCGTTAATTCCCTATACTGTGCTTGCGATGAGTATACTTGCTTGTGTAATACCTTGTATTTTAATCATTGATTGGCTATTACTTGTAATAGGATGAGAATTTATATCAATGGTTAGAATAAAAGATGATCAGTATAATGAAGTGAATATTTTGGTATAATAATATTTTGTCGGGACCTAAATGTAATTGTTGGATTTGTTCTACCTATATCCTAAATCTTCAGAAGGCTACTACTATTAGTAGAATAAGAATTTAGGGGTACACTGAGAATGGAAATTGAACAGTGCGATAAAACACATGTTTTGGTGTGAATTAAGTTATTCAGGTCATCGGGGGTATTTTTATCATTTTGATCGTGTCCGCGATTTTGACATGAATTTGATTAAACCAAGAAGGAATTGAAGGATTTAAGTATTACCAATGGATTCAGTGGATTTTTTGGAGTTTAATGGTAAAGTAAAATATTTTTCCATTTTGGACCCAATTTTTGGTCATTTCTGAGAAAAAATTGAAAATGAGGTAAAAAATTTGGACGTGTGGCATTTTCTGATTAGTGGCCATGAACATGTGTCAACTTATAAGAGGTAGCATGAATAATTCATGCAAGATACATGGAATTAAGGAATTATAAAATAAATAAAACAATGATGTGTTTAATTGTGATTGGAACACATCATTTTTGCATCCATTTAATTAATGTCTTGATCAATTTCATTGGAAAATAGTTCTCCATGAAGATGGTGGGTGGAATGGCTGGAAAGTGACAAGAAAAATCAGCAGTCACAAGAAAAAAGGGAAGAGAAAATTTAAGGGATAAAATCAAGGAAAATGTTGTGTAATTATATGGTTGGAACATACCTATATGAAAACCACCATGTAATTAATTGAAAAAAAAATAATTGCTTGGCTAAAAATTCTGGTGAATTGTGGGGGTGAGAAGGCTATTTTACAACCAGAATTTTGGCAGCCACAAGGGAGAAAAAACAAGAGAAAAAGAAATCAAAGAAATTAGCAAAAAGAGAGAGAAAAGGTAACTAGTGTGTGTTCTTGGTGTAGTGTGTGAGTTCTTGAGAGATTCTTGGACCAAATCACATGAAAGAGCTCTAAATATAAGGCAAAACCCTACCTTTCTAGAATTGAAGCTGTTGTTGGGTGAATGGTGATTATATTGATGTTAATTTTAGCATGAAAACATGATTTTCAAGTCTTAATTTTGGATCAAAAGCTAGGGTGTATAAAGTTTGTTTGTGAAATTTATGTGTGATTATGTGTGCTAGATGCTTAGGGGATTTATGTATTATGCTTGTGTGATGAAGGAATGAATATTCATGGTTGTTCTTAGGGTTGATCTTGGTTGATGAGATGATGATAAAAAATGGATTGAAAATGGGAATTACTTGGTTAGAAGGACGAATTATGCCAACTTTTGATTGAAGGAAGTGAATTTGTGTTGAATAAACATGAATTTTATGAGTTACTGGAATCTAAAAATTGAAGGATCAAAGATGATTTGATGGGAAAATTGAATGAATTTAATGTTCTCAAGGTGTTAAAGGTTAAAGGAAATCAAAGGATAACATGAATGGTTGAGTTAGGAAAAACTACTGGGACTGTTTTTGCTTTTGTACTATTTGATAGGAATATGAACTCACAAAAGTCCTTAAATAAACTTAAATTTAAGAGTTTTATGGTCATTTGAATAGATCATAAAGCCCAATCAGAGTTGGGGATTGAAAGTTATGTGCAAAACAAAATCAAGTGTAAAACAGCGAAATTCCAAAAATTTGGTTGGAAAATGAATGAACTTAAGAATCATTAAATGTGTGATTTTGGGAAGAAATGAACAGGAAACATGAATTTAATTCCTTGTTCATGAAGAGAGGAAGGATATGGAAAAAGGAAAATGGGAGAATTGAACAAACGAGGAAAAAAAACGATGCAAACGATTGTTGTGCATTTTCTTGAATGACGGCTGACCGTCGGCTAATTGTCGGGCACGTCGGCTACTTTTTGACCAAACCCAATGTAGTATAAAAATGATATTCGATGTAGGTTTGTCAGTAAATGCCCAACGACACATTGGAAACGGTAGTCGAACGGCCCGTGAATAGTAAAAGCTTATTTAGGACATGAGGTGAGTCCATTTGATGTCTAAAACATTTTGAAAGCTAGTATGCTTTATTTTTTTTCAGGAAATGTTATGTTTTATACTGTTTTAGAAATCCCTAAATATGTTTAAGGTTTATCTGAGCAAGATTTATTTTTATGTCATTTTGTGCTCGAATGTACACCATAATTGGCTTGGAAACCTTGACGGATGATTAAAGCCCGAATTTTGTGAATTTAGTCCCTTTTAGATCAAATACTTGGGATTTTCAAAAAAATGGTAATTTTTGAAATTGGGTATTCATAAATTGACTGGAATGCCCTTATTAGAACATTTTATGGAAATATGGTTGGAAAATTTGAATTTAATCATCTTTTAGGATTAGAATTTTGGATTTCTTGAAATAAGTTCCTTAGGAAATCAGGTATTTGAAAAATGATCCAAATGTCCTTATTGGAATATTTTATGAAAACCTTTAGAATCAGGTATTCGTTAAATGACCAAAATATCCTTATTAGAACTTTTGTGAATACTTTTCAAATTGAGTAAGGGTAACATGACCTGAATACCCTCGAAAAGTCTTTTTGGAATTGGGTATGGAAAAAATGACTCGAATGCCCTTGAAAATGACTTTTGTGATCGAGTACGGGAAAAATGGCCTGAATACTCTTGGAAACTTATTTTTATGTGCAAAAAGAACTCGTTAACCTGTTTTGACATGATTTTGGAAAATAATCTCTTTGTATGAGATTGACTTTTGGAAAACGGTATTTTAATCCCGAAAAATGCTTTATTGGCCTAGTGTGCCTATGGAATGAATTGATTGGTCCCGTGGAGCCTATGAGATTTATTATATGACTTGCGAGTCAGTTGGATCAATTTCTGAAAAATGATGTTTTGCCCAAAAAAATGTTTGATTTGAAAATCCTGCGTGGACAAATAACCCTCCAGCTTGATCAGTTACTAGGGGTTGGTATTGGTAACGTTGAGTACTCAACAAGGACTTTGATTTTTGTATTAGCTCAAATTAGAGATAGATTACCCCAATAACCTAACAAGTTCTGGGGATTGTTTTACTCCAAACAGGGTGACAGGACATTCAGATAAGTCATCCTAGCTAGCTGTTTAGCACTTGGCAATTGCCTTATACTTATGGGCATGTTGTGTTGAGATTTGTTCGTTGAATGCCAGGTGGGGACACTCGATAGCGTATGACTCCTTGCCGCCTCGATGGTGAATGATGTCAAGAATGGGACCTCTGGCTTACGGTGGCAAGTAAAAGATTTAATGTGCTGCGGTACACATAGTATGTTGCGGTTTACTTGTTATTTATTCTTGGTAGAACCCTGCTGTGTACTTACCTTCTGGTGACACACGGTTGAGAGTTGTAGGCTACGGTCTAAGCACAATGAGACGTGGCGCCAAAGGCAAAGCCTTGTGAGATTTGAATGCAAGCTGATCTTCTATTGGAGAAGTGTCTGTGGTCTGGAAATTGGGGCAACGATTTGAAATTGAAATACAGTTTTTCAAAAATGATTGAACTCTGAATAAACTCTTCCTTAGAGTGTTTTGGAGATTGATTTCAGTGGAAAATGGAAAAGAAAACTTCTCTGTACTGCCTTTTGGGGGGAAAACGTAATATTACTTTACTTTATCTATTTTGTGAAGCACTAGCACACATGAGACTCACTGAGTAATTTTTCACTTATACGTGTCTTTTATCTTACTATTTTGTAAGATCCAGAGTTGAGCAGACCTACAGATAGAGGGACGATACTATAGTGACAGAAGTCTAGGTTCGGACGCTTTCTTTTTTTATTATGTACTTTATTACTGATATAGTATAGAGATTGCATGTACAAGATTCTCTGTTTTATATATATATATGTACAAGATTCTCTGTTTTATATATATATATATATATATATATATGTATGTATGTATGTATGTATGGCCATTAGTATGAGATATTTGTATCAGTCTGGGCTGTTGTTACTCATTTGGTTCTTCGTTACAAAGACACATTGTCTGGACGGGACTCATTTGGGCCGTTGTTAACTAGACGGGGCGACACACGATTTTAGTATGCTTCCGTTGTTACTTTTGGTAGGGGTGTTACAGCTCCTATGTGTAATTTGGGATTAGTGTTTTAATTAAAACCTAGCTAGGGATGAATGTAAATTTGAATGATTTTTATACACCTAAAATTTAGGCAACAAGTTTTTTGGCAACGTTGCTGGTGAACAGTATCATAAAAGCTTGGAATTCATTGATTTTGCCATGTAAATATGTAGATATTTTTTCTTTGGTGCCATGTAAATAATTTTATTATTGTATTGTATATATTTATTTATTTTGTAGAATAATAATAATAATAATAATAATAATAATAATAATAATAATAATAATAATAATAATAATAATAATATTAATAATAATAATTGTTGTTGTTGTTGTTGTGAACAAACCATATTTTTGTATAATGCTTGTTGTATTTTTCTTAGTGGTTAAATATTGTATATTACTAATACTAATACTAACAATATTTGTTTTTGTACTGTGTAATTTGACGATATTGTTGTATTTATTTCCCTAATGTTATTATTTTATGACTGTGATTATTTAATTCGCTTGTGTAACAATGTTAGTAATTGTAATAATAACTAGTTGTAATATATTGTTGTAACAAAAGTTTTTGTAATATATATATATATATATATATATATATAATATTGCCATTGCATTTTCTTGTTTTTGTTTTTTGAAAAAAAAAATTGGAATTTTCCACATGCCAACCTTAGCTTGGCTTGGCTAACAATGGCTCAATCAACAGCCCAACCGAGGCACCACACTTTCAAACCTTTAGGATTATCTTTTACATGAGAAAAAAAAACTTCACATGTTCTTCAGCTTTTTGTCTCCACAACCAAACAAAACTTCACATGTCCATGTTTGTATTTCTTGTTCTTTTCACCACGTATCCATTTTTTCTCTCCTAGAAGCATTGTTTTCTTGCTTTCTTAGTTCTCCAGCACGAAGGTCTTCTTCCCAACTCATTTTCTTTCTTCAACAATTCTTTTCTTCTTGTACTGATTCATCACAAATTCACATTCACATCACAAAGCTCCTAAGGTTAGAGAATTCAGTGGTGCTAAACATTCATACAGATAATGGTACGTAGCTTCCTCTTGACATTCAGTGATATTGCATTTTGAGGAATTATTTACTTTGTTTGAATTGGTAAGTTTATTTGGAGCTACAAATATGCATGAGAATGATTGAGCTATGATTTTGGTAGTACTGATGTTGTTGGCATAGTTTGCTAGAATTGTTAATTTTGTAGATTTTTTTGGGGCATAACTATGATATTCTTCTTATTATTCTAAAGGGATCTTGTTGAGATTTCAGTTTGATAGTACACTTGATTGACATTGTGGTTTGATATTGTACTTTGGCTATTGTCAATGGTATTTTGAGCATTATTATTATTTTGGAAATCAAGTCTTGTAGGAAAAAGTTTTTTACTGAAAAGAGAACAATTTGCACAGTGTCTTTGGTTGAGGCAAAATGCCTAAAACAAAATAATTTTTCAAACCTCACAAATGCACTAAACCATCCTTATCTTTGACCAATATTCAGAGCTACCTTCTTTTTATCCAAAGAATTTCAATGATAAAATATGTGAGAAATGGTATGATGCCAGGGCCTTGAATAGGATCATTGTTGAAAAAATAATCAAACCTTCTCTTGGTCAGTGTTTGAATATAACTGAGATGTTTGGAAGGATTGGTTGGGGTCCAATTTTAAGTTTGAGAGGTGATTTTTGTGCTGCCCTTGCAAAAAAATTTTATGCAAACAGGAAAAGCAAAAGGAAAGGACACTTGAAACAAATTGAAATATCTGTGAAAGACACCTCTATAATTTTTACTGGGACTCAATTAGATGCTATTTTAGGTGTGGATGATACTAGCTCGTGGATAGAAACTAACCACCACAATAAGATGAACTTTTTTGAACCAACTTGGAATTTTAATATTGCTTATCGACGGTTGGGTTTGGAACCAAAAACTTCTACAGATGGCTTTTCCTTTCTCCTCAGTAAGATCTTGCTCCTTAATGGAGGGTTATTTTGTATATATTGTATTTCAGTGTTTGCCTTTGATTTAGTAGTTTCAATGAAGTTTGAATCATTGATGTTTATGTACTCTCTAAAATGCTTCGTGGAGAACCTATTTCCCTTCCCTTTTGTTACTAACTTTTATGCAAGAGGTGGGGGCTTATGGCCTTGCTACCAAAGCATTTGTTCTTCCTTTGGTGATTTCACAGGTTTTGAATGTTAGGTTTTGTGGACTCCTAAACGTGGAAAACATCCAGAAATCCCTTCCAAGGAATCAGGCCAAACGATTAAGGGCAATTAAGGGGTTATAGAATTACCTCTGTATCGTTGGAAGCAAGATTTTTGCCTTTAGATTTCCAGGCGTAGTGTAGTTTGGACGATTACCAAACGTTGTAATGTGTGAACATCCTCTATCAGATACACATGGTAAAATCAGCTCGTTACTCGAGAGTGCTAGCACCTAGGGTTTTGAGAGGCTAAGTTTTCCTAGTTATGGAGGGTCGATAATTTTATGAGAAGTCTACATTAAGAAGATGGCTAGGGTTTTCTTTTTAAACCGCACAAACTTCTTGAAGTCCAACTCTAATAATATGTTTTTATATTTTATTTTAAGTTCAAATTAAATTAAAAGGTGTTAGTATTATGCCCTAGAGGCAATCATATGTACATTATATATGATGCATTTTATTTTAATAAAAATGTGTTATTTATCTTACAGTTTCTTGTGTTTACTTCTATGTAAATGATAGGGCCTAAATTAATTAGTCATATTTTTCCTAGTTAGTTGAGGATATTTTTTGATACATTTTGTTTAATAACTAGTCATATTCCTTCACATTTGAGATTTTACACTTGGAAAGGTGTTTCGCGCATTATTTAAGATTTTAGGGTTAAAATAAGACAAAAACATTGCAAAATAGAATAGAGGTGACGCCGAATAGGCCAGAGGAAGCGGCACCGGCCACGTGCTATTGGCATGCACTTCGAGGTGACGAGAAATCGTTGAAACAGGACTGGAAAAGAATCGAACCGGCACCGGATCTAGAAGCCAAGGCAGTGCTGGCTGTACTTTGGAAAATGTTACATTGAAATTAAGAAAAAAAATCGGTGAACAACTAAAGAAACAGAATCCAACCGACACCGGCTCCAGCATCCAAGGCGGCGCCGGCTGTGCCCTGATGATAAGGCGGTGCCTTGAATATTACATGCAGTTTCTGGCAATCTACAGAATTTTAGTATATTCCTACTTCTAATCGGCCAAAAACCCTACACCAATGAGTTTATGCACTTCTTAGGCCTATAAATAGATGGAAAACACAAGGAAAAAGGGGAAAATTCATAGATCATAATAGAAAATCACTCAAATCACGGAGGAATCCTGCAAAATCAAGGAGGATTGTGCAAGATGGTCTTCAAAGGAAGAAGAAGGAAGCCTGTCTATGAGTGCTTTCTTTTACTTTGTTTTCTTTTTCTTGAACAATGATGTGTTAATTGTTTATTGTAATTTGACGTTATTTTAGGTATTCATGTTTTTAGAGTTAGTTGAGCTTTTGATTAATTGACTGTTCTTCTTGGTATTTGATTACTTATGCTTATTACGAGATTAGTTGGTTATTTTTTTCCATTAACTTACTAGACCAAGAGGGTTGATGGTAGTTTCAATTCATTAATTTCATATTCTATTGGCTATTAACTTACTGGACCAAGGGGGTTAATTGCTAAGAACTGGTAATTAAAGGTTAATTGATGTCTACCGAGACCAAGGCTTCATTGATTAATTTCATGTTTTATGTTTGCCGAGACTAAGGGAATTTAATTAAGGATTATGTTTAATGCATCTTTTAGATGAATTAGTTGAGACGAAACCAAGTAATTCTAATTTATCTAAAAGATAGAGATTTTATGGATTGACCAAAGAAGTGAATCTACTTTAATCCTTCATGATGCCAAGAGAATAATTAATTATGATAATGATTAGGTACTTTAAGATCATGTTTGTCCAAATAATGGTTTGAGTTGCATAATTCTCCATCCTTGATATGTATATATTCTTTTATTTTATTTTTTAATTTTATTTTCCTTTTTATTTCTTTTTTACTTTATTGATTCAGTTAAACAATGAAAGAAAAGTGATTAATGCATACTTGTTCCTAGAGGATCGACACTCGTTTGAATCCTATGCTATGTTAATGATGAGTACGCTTACTCATATATGTAATTTGGGGTTAATGTTTTAATTTAAGTTTGATTGGAAATATGCTTAATTTTATATGATTTTTATACCAAAATAAATACGCATCAAGTTTTTGGCGCCGTTATCGGGGAACAATATCATGAAAACTTGGATTTTGTTAATTTAACCATGTAAATATGTAAATAGGTAAATATGTACAATTATTTTTTTCGCAAAAAGGTGCCATCTTTTGTAATTTGTGTATCGTTGTATCTCTTTGTAATCTAACTTACTAACTTTGACTAACTTTATATTTTATTGCAATCTTGAATTCTGTTATCTAACTCACTTCTTTTTTTTTTTTTTTTTTTTAGGTGTTATCCTTGGTACATGACCTAAAAATCTGAAGGAGAGGTAGTCGACTTTGATCCTGAGATCGAAAGGACACTATCAAAGATCCGCCGGACAATCCAAAGGAACTTGATCACAGACATGCATGGTGCTCAAAATAATAATGCTAGAAATAACAGGAGGGTTATGGATGACTTTGTGAAACCTATAATCTCGGGCACATGCTCGAGTATCACTAGGCCTAAGGTGGATGCGAATAATTTCAAGATAAAGCCCAATATTATCCAGATGGTCCAAAACATGGTTCAATTTGATAGGCTACCTGAAGAATATCCCAATGCCCATCTAGCTAGTTTCCTTGAGATTTGTGATATTTTTAAAATGAATGGTGTTTCTGAGGATGCTATAAAGTTAAGACTTTTTCCTTTTTATTTGAAGAATAGAGCCAAATCTTTACCTACAAGTTCCATTACTACTTGGAATGTCCTAGCTGAAAAATTTCTTGTCAAATATTTTCCTCCAACTAGGACAACCAAACATAGAAATGAGATCTTTGCCTTCCAACAATTAGATTCTGAACCCTTATATGAAGGTTGGGAGAGATTCAAGGAAATATTGAGAAAATGCCCACACCACAGGTTTGAGCTAGGAATGTAGATGCTCATCTTTTTGAATGGCCTCACGTTCGCAACATGCCATGTGGTGGACTCTTCTACATGGGGTTCCATCAATCATAAGACTCCAGAACAAGTATTTGATCCTATTAAAAATTTAGCTTCTAATAACTATACTTGGAAAAGTACAAGGTCTAGAGCTTGTGTGCAAGGAGTGCACAAAGTGGATGCTATGGCAGCTTTGGAGGCTAAGGTGGACGCCTTGACTCAGAAGATGGAACAAATGGTGATGCCGCAAGGCTAGGTATTGAACGTAAGTTGTGATTTCTATGGAGAAGGACACCCAAATCATGAGTGCCAAAATATGGGTTCACTTCAAAAAACCATGGAACAAACGGCCTTTGCAGGTACTGTCCGTCCAGGTGACAACCCTTATAGCTTTACTTATAATCCTGGTTGGAGAAATCACCCTAATTTCTCTTGGAGTAATGGAAACCAACCTAGGCAGGGTTCTTTCAATTTTAAGGGAAATCAAAGGAACTAATTTCCCATGAACAATAATGCAGCACTTTCCAAGACACTATTGGAGGACTTGATTGGCCAATTGGTAAGTACAAGGGAGACTAAGTTTCAAGGAGTTGATGCTACAAAAAGGAACTTAGAGGCTTTCATGTGCAACTTGGAAAACTAAATTGGTCAACTTGCTAAACTACTGGGGGATCGTCAAGCTAGGGCATTGCTAGGAAACACTGAAGAAAATCTACGAGATCAAAGCTGTGGAAAATATTGAAGTAAAATTTTCTTTTAGTTTTGTGATTGGGAACAATTTTTATTTTTGTCGTTTTGTTTGATTCGTTTTGATGAATTAAAGTGCATTATTTATCATTATTGTGTGTTCATCATTTTTCTTGAAAAAAAAAAAAAGCTGAAGGCCAGATAGAATGCAATCGGCGTCGGCTAGGACTAGGACCAGCGCCGGTTCCTATCGGATAAGACACATGAAATAGGCCATTTTGGCCACTTTTTCTTTTAAACTCTCCAACTCCCTCTCAAATCCTCTCTAACCCGTGTCGACTTCACTTTCCTAACTTCTCAAACTTTGATTTTTCACCTCCTAAACACTTTTATAACATCAATCCATCTTTCTTTTGTTGATCCTATGGATCAAAAGTCTTTAAATCTTCCATTTTTTCCGACAAACTCCACCTCTATCTGCATGCAAAGGGCTTGGATTTCTAGAAAAAGATTGCATCTTTTTCTTACCCATGCATAAGAGAGTACAAAGGTATGAATTTTCTTGAATTCCCACAGTTAAAATGTTGTAGATGAGTTTTTCTAATGTTGAGTATATGTTTGGCTGAAAATTGGGATTTTTCATGTTCTCTTGCCTTATGCAATAACTCTTGAGCTTCATGATTTTGGATTTATGATGAGTTAATGATGCTTTGGTACTTGATTCATTCACATGATCATTAGGGAGTTGATGTATATGCTTAAGGGTAAGATTATGGTTATTATAATGATTGAGCAGTGATGCATATTGGCCTTGAATTGTTTTCCACTTGATCATTCGAATGCCATAATAATGCCTTCATTCACATGATCATGGAAGCATATTCAAAATACAGTGGAGTTGTTCAACACATTTCTGTTTTATCGTGAGCTTTATATATATTCTTGCAGGTTCTGTTGAATTGATTGATGGAGATTGACTTGGTTGTTGTTGAAGGAGTTTGGGCATTTGATGTTGTGAGATCGGTTGAAGGTTGAGTGAGAGTTGTGTATTATGTTTGAAACAGGGAGCTACACCCCTTTGTAATTCTTTGAGCTCATCCATTCTATCCTCATATTTTCACCACCACTTACTTGACAACATTCTAGAGCACGGGGTCAACCCTCCAAAAGGGCGAGAGCTTCCTCTTCCTATTCCTCATCCCTTTCATCTATAGATCCCTTGTTCCTTAGACCAGTTGAGTTCATAGATCCATCATGTGAGGAATGGTATAATAGGAGAGCTTCCAACAAAATCATTGTGGAGCATACATTCGCATCGACCCTAGACCGTGCCCAAAAACTTGGAATGATGTTTAGAAGGCGTGGAGACCTATTGTACAGCTAAAAGGGAATTATTGCCCAGTACTCGTTAAGGAATTTTATGCCAACATGGTTGACAAGGGTAATAAACACCTTCCACACATAGAGATAAGGGTAAAGGGCACTCCTATTATCATAACACAAAATCACTTAGCTACTTTCCTCTAGGTTTATGCCGATGATACCTAGCAAGGGATAGATTCCAATAATCAAAAGATCCTTTCTGACACTAATTGGGATGCCAGTGGGACTAAAGCTATGCTAGGGCTGTACAAGCACAATGCTTTCCAAGCGAACAGTTTTTATTTGAACAATGACCTCGCTGCCAACTTTAGGGCTCTAGTCTACATGTTTGGATTCAATGTTGTACCCCGTGCCAGTGGTCTCAATGAAACACGCCTTATTGATACCTATATCTTGCATAGGATGATGACCACCTAGCCTATCCCTCTTGCTCCATTGATTGTATAAGCTATTAGGGATGTGGTTCATCACCGTCTTTCTACCAAAGCCTTTGTCTTTCCCTTAGTCATAATGAAGATTTTAAGAGACTTTGGTATTAGCACTAAGGGAGAATTGATGGAGACTACCACTGAGCATGTTATTGTTACGGAGCAGACATGGATGAGCTGCGGGTACAAGTATAACCAAGAGTTAAAGAAGTGGTTAACACCCTAGGAGGTCAGGTATTCCAGTTAGGTTAGGCCACCACCTGTGGAGGAGGAGCACCTACCACCACCATCACGAGCACGAGCTAGTAGTTCCCAGTCCCAACCTAGGACTGACTTTGAGATTACAGTGATGGGACAGTTAGCCCAGCAGACGGAGATGCTACTGCATATGCAGGAATCGATCGACGACATTACCTGGATGCAAGCTACTATGGAGCAGCAATGGGTTGAGTGGAGGCCGCATTTTCTGAGACAACATGGTGGTGAGGGCATGTCCACACCTGATGATGATGATGGGGCGGATTGAGATGCTTATTCTACACATGTCCCTACTTATCACTCTTCTTTTGTTCTTTTTCTTTTATATTTTCATGTCATTTTATTTTGGAGGTGTACTTTTCTTTTCTTTATGTTCTATTTTCTTTCTTTTCTTTTGATTTATTTCTCTTTTCTAGTTTTATGCTTTGGTGTGCTCTTTTGTATTTTTCTTTTTAGGTACTTTGCTGACGCCTCTTTCTCCAGGAATTCAACTCTTTTACAACAAATTGCACAATGAATGGACGTATTATCTTTCTTATCTCTTCTCCTTTATATTTTTGGTCCCATAGCATTGCTTCTTCATTGTTCTATTTATTTGGCCATTGAGGACAATGTCCAGTTTAAGTGTGGGGGAGTGGTTAGATTGAGAATTCTTCTATGCATCATTCTTTTATACTTCATCCTTCTTGTGAGCAAAATTTTCAAAATTTTTTGAAATTTTTCTGATCTTCTTTGAGATTTCAAGCTGTATTTTTATTGCATGTCTTTGATAGATCATAGAGCATCGGTTCTATATCATTTATGGCTTATGCATGACTTTTTGCACGCACTTGGACTAAGTAGTTCTTGATCATATGCTTTATTTTGTTCTTAAACCTATTTTTCTACTAAAATTCATTGAACATTCTAGAACTTACTTGAATACCTTTCGAGGCGAAATAAGAAAGACATTCATGATTTAACTTAGAAATGACGGTAATAGGCTTTCTTTGGATAGTTTGAGCTTTTCAAGCCTACCTATTTTATATTATCCCTAGTGCCTATTTTAAGCCTAAATGGTTAATTTCTTTCTTAAAACCTGTTATCATACTTTGTCCATTATTTCTTGCTGAGAGTTTGAATAATTATTCTAAATCTTTGATTACTCTTGATGGATAAAAGTACAAGTAGGAGAAGGTTGAGGGAGAATACTTGTGGAAAGATCATGACTTGATATTTTCAGTCATGCATCAATAGTTGTGTTGAGTTGGGAAAGGAGAAGAGAAAGAAAAGAAAAAGAAAAAGAAAGATTGAGAAAGCAAAAAGCTACTAGAAAGTTTGAAAGAGAAAAACTAAGAAAGAAACAACATAAGCATTTGAAAAAAAGAAGAGGAAAAAGAAAGAAAAGTGAAAGAGAAAGAGAAGAAAGATCACAAGAAGAATGGTAGTTGAGTTGTAGGAATTTCTGAAAAACTTGAGCTCACATTAAGTTCATGGCACCATTGATGAAAATTTGAATGATCTTGTGAAAGAATGATTGATGAAGTGAGATTGATTGATAAAAATGTAAGATTTGCTTGAATTGTGCTATAATTGCTATACAAGGTTATGGGTTTTGACTGATAGGAGAGCAAGAAGAGTTTGAAAATTATTAATACATTTTGTTTATCCTTGTCTTGCGAACTCTCATCTTCTTGATATTTGATTCTCCTATATCCTTCGTTTTTAGCAAGCCACATTACAAACCTTTAGGCTTACATTACAAGCTTGAAAGTCCTATTTGACTTAAGTAGAATCATGATATGTCCTGGATTAGTGGAGAGAGTGTATGAAAAGTAAGTTTATGGAATGCATATTCTTTTTGAACTAAATTCTTTCCAATGGTTTAAGAATATTGTTAAGTATTGGAATAGTTCTACTAAGTCTCTATTCACTTACACAAGTCTTGCATTTGTTGTGAAAGATGTAGTAGCATGTATTTTATGTTCTTGAGTGAAGAAATCATTAGATATATCGTTTTGAATTGATTTGAGTGATTCTTTGAAAACTTGTGTTTTTCCTACTTGTCTTCGATACTTTGCTTGAGGACAAGCAACGAGCAAAGTGTGGGGGAATTGATAGAACCTAAATTAGTCATATTTTTTCTAGTTATTTGAGACTATTTTGTGATACATTTTATTCAACAACTAATAATATTCTTTCATATTTGAGATTTTACCATTGGAAAGGTGTTTTGTGCATTATTTCAGAATTTAGGGGTAAAATAAGATAAAAACATCGCAAAACAGAACAGCGGTGGTGCCGAACAGGTTAGAGAAAGCAGCTCCGGCCACGTGCTGTTGGCATGCACTTTGAGGTGATGAGAAATCGTTGAAGTAGGACCGGAAAAGAACCGAACCAGTGCTGGCTGTAGCAGCCAAGGCAGTGCTGGCTGTAGTCTGGAAAATGTTACATTAAAATCAGGAAAAAAAAATTCGGTGAACAACAGAAGATATAGAACGCAACTAGCGCCGGCTCTATCAGCCAAGGCGGCACCGATTGTGCCCTGATGATAAGGTGGTGCCTTGAATTTTGCACGTGTTTTTTGGAAATCTACAGAATTTTAGTATCTTCCTACTTCTAATCGGCCAAAAACCCTACACCTATGAGTTTAGGCACTTCCTAAGCCTATAAATAGATAGAAAACACAAGGGAAAATGGGAAAATTCATAGATCATAATAGAAAATCACTCAAATCACAAAGGAATTCTGCCAAATCAAGGAGGATTGTGCAAGATGATCTTCAAAGGAAGAAGAATGAGGCTTGTCTATGAGTGCTTTCTTTTACTTTGTTTTCTATTTCTTGAACAATGATGTGTTAATTGTTTATTGTAATTTGACGTTATTTTAGGTATTCATGATTTTTAGAGTTATTTGAGCTTTTGATTAATTGATTGTTCTTCTTGGTATTTGATTACTTATGCTTATTACGAGATTAGTTGGTTGTTTTTTTCCATTAACTTACTGGACCAAGAGGGTTGATGGTGGTTTCAATTCATTAATTTCATATTCTATTGGCTATTAACTTACTGGACCAAGGGGGTTAATTGCTAAGAACTAGTAATTAAAGGTTAATTGATGTCTGCCGAGACAAAGGATTCATTGATTAATTTCATGTTTTATGTTTGCCGAGACTAAGGGAATTTAATTAAGGATTGTGTTTAATGCATCTTTTAGATGAATTAGTTGAGACGAGACCAAATAATTCTAATTTATCTAGAAGATAGAGATTTCATGGATTGACCAAAGAAGTGAATCTACTTTAATCCTTCATGATGCCAAGAGAATAAATAATTATGATAATGATTAGGTACTTTAAGATCATGTGTTGTCAGAATAGTGGTTTGAGTTACATAATTCGCCATCATTGACATGTATATATTCTTTTATTTTATTTTCCTTTTTATTTCTTTTTCATTTTATTGAGTCGGTTAAACAATGAAAGAAAAGTGATTAATGCATACTTATTCCTGGTGGTTTGACATTTGTTTGAACCCTATGCTATGTTAACGATGAGTAAACTTGCTCATATGTGTAATTTGGAGTTAATATTTTAATTTAAACTTGATTGAGAATGTGCTTATTTTTATATGATTATAAATACGTATTAATAAAATAACTGTTAGATAAAGTCCCTAGTGCAACATTGTGTTAAGGAAAGCACGATAGAGATCCTGATATGAGATTTCCACTACGTTGTATAGTGTTAGTACTTAAATAGTCCCAAGTCGTAGTATTAATGAGACAGGACATAATTAATACGTTAAAACTAGCATGTGTTAGACTTCCTGATTTGATCAGGTGATGGTTCTCATATTCGTGAGTATTGAGATACTCAAAGTTAACACATAAATGCTTGTTAATGAAATAAGTACATTGGATGACCTAGCTATAAGATAATTACAAGGATAATTATTTAGTGTCAGTGATATAATCTCAATATAGCAAACGTGTAAGTATCTGTAGACTTGAGATCTCTAAGGTACTTTGTTTGCTCAGCATTGTGCTTTGATTCCAATCTCTGGAGCCAGATCGAGAGCCGCCTATGGGATGGATATTAGGTACATTGTGAAGTAAACGAAAGTAGTTAACAGGGTCAGTAAATGATTCACCACTCCTAATAGGAGCGGCGAATATCTCACAGTCACTTGTAGAAATTACTACTTGAGAAGTCCTTGGCCAAGGCAACTGTGTATTGGAAACAATTCCAATTGATAAACATCTAGAGTAGTGGGTTCTTGGTACAAGTACTATTATATTCGGGCCAGAATTAATATATATTCTGGAAGGATTTGGCACTAATTCTGTACTCCAAACTGAATAAGATATTGTATGGTGAAAGGAGTTAATTGCATTGTAGTTTGTTATTGAAGGGTTCATGTCAAGCCACTTGACTTCCTGGACTCTTGGGTGGTCATGATGTGTTGTTAGACACCACTCATGATCTAGGAATATGGGTTTATTAATTGATGAATTAATAAACTAATCCTGATTAGAATCAACATGGTTAATTCTATTTAATTATGGATTATTAATCTCATAGACATTTGGATTAATTCATACTCACTACCAGTTGACTGGGAAACCTAATAGGTTACACAGAATAGAGGATTATATTCTCAAGATGTTATTTGATAACATAGTGGGGTTAATTGCGAGAAATAGAAGTTGTTGTGGCCAAATTATAATTAGTTATAATTTATGGTCCAAATTGTAATTGTGAGAACTTCATGTTTCTAATTACAATTAGGGAATTCTAATTGTTTTAGAATCCTTAGATGGAGTAATTTCTGCAGGTTTTTCGTGATATGTGTGAGACACACACGAAACCCTAGCTAGAGAGAGATTGACAAAAAACAACAACTCAAAACCTTCTCTTATCTTTCTCTCGTTTTTCCTTCAGAAAAGAAAAAATGAAAACCCTAACCCTAGCTGCCTTGTTTATTTCGTCTAGTATAGAAACATCTTGGTGCTTGAGAGTGATCCTCCTTGTGGATTTCTGTTAGAGATAATCACACACTGTGACTATAGTGGTTGGACATTCAATTCTCATGGTGTTTGATCAAGAGGACTACTGGATTGCACCTCGAATTGAAGAAGGAAAAATTTTATTTTTTAGACGCTCAAAGAAAGGTAAAGTTGTTACCTTTTTCTCTTTATGTCTTGTTTTCCACACATATATGAATCCTGGTTTGGTATCTCATTCTTATTTTTCTGCTGCGCCATATATGATATGCGTGAGATACCCAATAGTAGTATCAAAGACTTGCTATGTGTGGTTTGCAGACATTGTTTGTTGCGTGAAAGCTATTTCATCTAAGCGTGTATGTCTTTGTTCACTGTGAAAATTGTTTTCACACGAGTCAAAATTATTTCGAGCATTGTGGGTTGGGTCCATAGCACAATATGCTTGTGTAATAGTTAAATCATATTTCGAATTTTTTTTTTATGTGCTGAAGGTTTTTATAGAAAAATGTTTTCTTGAACATGTGTGTTGCCTTCCATTTCATCTTGTGAATTTAATTTTCTATTTTGTTTTGTTTAAACTAACAAATTAGTTGTTGTTTTGAGCTTCAAAATAGAAAATTCTGCAGAGAATTGTTCTCACTAAACTGATGCAGAAGATAAAGGCTTAAAAAATTGTTTCTGGAAAATTTTCTAAAAATCGCCGCCTCTTCCTGACTACAGCTGGCGTCGGCTCTAGCTCCTAGCCAGCACCGGTTCCATGCTGTTTCACGACGTCTAGAAATCGTTTCTAGAAAAATTTTCTTAAAAGTAGATTGGAGCTGACACTGCCTCGGGCTTCTTACCGGTGCCTGTTCTGCTCTGTTTCATGACATTCCAGCCATTAAAAAAAAATTGAAATAGAATTTTGAAAGGAAAAATCTCATTTGATGAAAGACGGAATCCAAAAGCATTTTCTCAAAAATAGTTTTGAGACAAACAATTTTATTTTTCAAAATAATGATTTTGAAAATTTTAAAATTAATGTATTTTTCTAAAATATTAATTTTAGAATTTGTTTTATTTTTCCAAAATAGTGATTTTGGAATAATAAAAATTATATGTTTATTTTGTTTAAGCATAATTAATGGCATGGTGGATGGTTATGGACTAAAACTAATTATATCTGTTCATACATTTTATAGTTTTGATTTTTTTATGAAATAGGGCATGTGTGTCCTGCCTTCTATGGAATTCTTGTGTAATTCTTTTCTTATCTAACTCCCCTCGAATGTAACTCAAGATTTTCTCGCTTTAGGAAATTATGTAATTAGTTTACATAGGTTAGATAGGAGTAGAATTATTCTTTTTTGGAGATGGCAACCAAAACAAGGCGAGAAGATAAGACCTTCTACTTAAATCATGCCTGAATACATAGGGTTAACTATATTAGTTTCTTTTATGACTCAAAGAAATTAATTTAGGGTTAAAGTCCATAACCATACCACGTAATTGCTTTATTACCATGATTATTAATTATGTTATTTATTGATTTTTATGCATGTCATTTATTGAAATCACTAAAAGGAACAAATCCCTCAATTAATATTAAACCTAATTCCTTCCGTTAATATAGTAAGAATGAGAGTCCTTTTTCGAGACCAGGTTGTTAGGCAAACCTAAGCCTACTTGACATGGGCATGTTCAAGCTATGGAATTAAATTCCTAATTAATGGGTTATGTTTAACTAAATTCTTTATCCCGGTTGAGTAAACTCAAGCATAAAGAAATTTAGAGGAAAAGTTGGGGTAGCCTAAAAGGCTTTAAGATTAAAAGCTGTTAATCACCCAATGATCCAGTAGTTACATATGATGTAATTGGTATTGGATATCTACCAATGAACTCAAGGGTGGCTTGTTGGGTAAATCCAAGATTATTACTGAGGAATTTGGATACCGGTCCACTAGGAAAGCTTCTAACGGGCTTTCCTGAATCAGTAGTGGGGGCTATTGGTTTGAGTAAAATAGTGGAGTAAAAATGCGTTTAATTAAAGTCCTAATTATTTACATTTCATGTGCATATATAGTAGCTAATCCTCTCTATTTTTACGTCTAGGACACTAGCATCATGTCAACAAACCTAAACTTATGTAGCATCTTCGAAACCAACAAGTTAAACGAATCAAACTACCTCGACTGGTATAGAAATTTGAGAATCGTTCTCAAATCAGAAAAGTTGCTCTACATGCTAGATGCTTCTATTCCGCCACCACCAGCTCAAGATGCTCATGCTAATGAGCATGCTGTCCACAAAAAGTATAAGAAGGATAGTGATATAGCATCATTTGTTATGCTGGCATCCATAACTCCCAAGCTGCAAAAACATCACGAGCATATGGATGCTCAATCGATTATACTACATCTTCGAGAGCTATTTGACGCTCAAGCCAGAACTGAGAGATACGAGATCTCGAAGCAACTATTCCCCATTGATTCTTGAAACTTGCCAAAAAAATGAGATGTAAACCTCGAGTCTCGGTCAGACACAATATTTGAAAGCACTCCATGCAGTAGAACTATCTCTTGAACATAAGTCTGAGCTAGCTTCTCCATAGAGTCTCTTAAATTTATCGGTATGAAATGGGACGTCTTGGTCAGTTAATCCACTATTACCCATATGGCATCTTTCTGGGTCCTTGACATGGGAAGTCCAGTGACAAAATCCATAGTCACCTCCTCCCATTTCCATTTCGGTACGGGCAATGGTTGCAATAGTCTTGCTGACTTCTTATGCTCCGCTTTGACTTTCTAGTAGGTGAGACAGGTCGAGACATACTTGACCATGTCCCGCTTTAGTCCGGGCCACCAATAGGCTCTTTTCAGATCCTGGTACATCTTGACTTCCCTCGGATGAATGGCGTACTTGCTCTTGTGTGCCTCTTCCAAAATTCTGTCCTTTAATTGTTGCTCTCTGGGTACATGCAACGAATCCCTGAAATGTAAAACTCCCACCTCGTCTTGACGGAATTCACTGCCTGGCCACTTAAGCTCCTTGTCCTTGAAAAGCTGAAACTCGGCGTTGCTTTGCTGAGCTTCTACAATTTCCTGTCTTAAATCTGGTGCCAACTTTAGAATGCTAATAACAATTCTCTCCTCTTGCACTTCCACCCTTCGGTCCAACACATCCTGAACCACTTGAATTTCCTACACTCTTAGTCTGGCCATACCAACTTTTCTGCTCAGGGTGTCAGCTACAACGTTGGCCTTCCCGGGATGGTAATTGATCAGACAATGGTATTCTTCCAAGAATTCCATCTATCTTCATTGTCTCAAATTTAGATCCTTCTGAGTGAAGATATACTTCAGACTCTTGTGGTCAGTGAACACCTCATATTCGATTTCGTACAGGTAGTGTCGCCATTTCTTCAGAGCGAACACAATAGCTGCCAGCTCCAGATCATGAGTAGGGTAGTTGACTTCATGAGGTCTCAGCTTCCGAGAAGTATAAGCGATCACTTTCTGGTCTTGCATCAATACTGCTCCCAATCCCTCTTTCGAGGCGTCGGTATACAGCGCGTAAGGTTTACCTTCCTCTGGTAGACTCAATACCGGTGCTGTCATCAGTCTTTGCTTCGGCTCTTGAAAACTTTTCTTGCATTTCTCGCCCCACACAAAGGGAACATCCTTTCTCAGCAGTCGAGTCATAGGCGATGCGAGCATCGAAAACCCTTTGATGAATCTCCTATAGTAACCAGCCAATCTAAAGAAACCTCGGATCTCAGTGTTGTTCTCTGATTGCTTCCAGTTTAACACTGCTTCAAGTTTTACCGGGTCTACCTTGATTCCCTCCTTGGTCACCACATGGCCAAGGAATGCTACACTGTTCAGCCAGAACTCACACTTGCTAAACTTGGTGAAAAGCTTGCTCCGTTGTCACTCCGACAGGTTCTTCTGACCTTAATTCCTAATCTGACTCGTTCTCATCCTCCCGATTAGGTGACGACATTTGAGTCGTCTTAAACTCCGGTGTCACAGGTTCTGTTTTTGGAACTCTTCTGCTTGATATGGCTATATGGCGCTTGGGTGCCATTCTCAACCATGCCCAGATAAATGAGTGTATGCATTCAAGTTTAAAATATTTTGAGCATGCATTCACATTCAGGTTGAAGTAAAAGAAAATTAGATGAAAGTTTTTTTTTTTTTTTTTTTCGTATAAAGGATTGCACAAAAATTTTTCTCAAACCTTAGAGTACTCTAGGTACTCTTATTTGCAGAAATTTAAAATTAAAGCAGTAAACAGAAAAGAAATTCTTAACATAAAAGTTCGTGAAAAGCAGTAAATAAAACATCCTAATCATAATAGCTCTCAGCTCCCGCTAGTCCTCATTAGAATCCTCAAAATTAGCCTCATACAACCATCCCCCAAAATTCTTAGAAAAGTCTACCCCAACCCCACTGGCAAACCCCTCCATTGGCTCCTTCCCGGGTCGCCTAGAACTCTCCCCGGGCTCAACTTGGCTGTGATGAGGAATGAAAGAAGGCCTAAGTGGAGACTCATAATTTATCTCCCCCGGGTCATCACTATCTGCTGATAAGTCCACTATGGGACTAGGAGGGTGGGGTACATGTTCCATTGCCATCACCTCATCTTCACTGTCAGAACGTATGTCTATCACCGGGATTGGGGGTGGTTCATGGATCGAGACCTCATCATTACTGCTATCCTCCAAAGGGATAACTGGCTAAGGAGCAGGCTGGGGAATTAGAAGGTCTTCTGGGTAAATACGGATAGGCAAATGCCATTGCTGCCCCTTCCTCACAGTTCTTAGCGTTCTTACCATCCTACGGCATAAACAAGATAGGTTAGATAAGGATTTGAACTTAAATAAACAAACATATACTATCAATAATTACCTAAACCTAAGCTCTGATACCACTTGTAACACCCCAATACCTAGGCCCAACAGGGCCAGGGATGTTACCCCGTCCAAAGGACAAGGGGTTTTTATAACTAGGTCACACAATCAAAATAATAGAATAAAAATAATACTTTACACTTAAAACTTATTACAATCAAAGTATTCAAAACAAATCCAGAATAAAATTATTCACTCTCAGCTTCTAAAGCACTACACAAAAATGAATAACAAAATCTCTTCGAAGGCAGACAACACTAACTACTCATCCCCACAGCAGGATCGACTTGAAATCATGGTAAAAAGGGTGATGACATAAAAATCTCAGTAAGTCTGTGTGTGCTTGAGTGTCCAGTGAAAACAGTTCATGGATTCAAAGTGTAAGAATCTCATAAGGAAAATACTGGCAAGCAATAAATGATGTTCAAAAGTAAGAGTGGCGTTTTGGCTTTTCCAACCATACAAGTACAATAAAATCAACCACTCAAAAAGGTGGTCATGGGTTACCACACGTTGGGCCCTATGTCCACATGGTCAGTACGCCACACTTTGTGCAGACTGACAAAAGGTAGGTAATCGGCCTACCGGGTAAGATTCTCCTTCTTTTCTACACCCAAACAAAACCGGTTGTCCATTCCAGCAAGACACAGTCCACATGACTGAAACTGCTAGCTCGGACCGGCATGACTAAGTAGTACTGACATTTCTCTAAGTTGAGTTTATCTTCTGGAGGTGACCTCCAACTAGAAGACTCACTTTTACTCTTCAAAAGTAGTACTACTAGCCTACCCTTATTGAGTACTCAACGTAGATCATCCCACTTGGGAGAAAACTGATAAACCATAACTTTACTTGAAAATGGCAATCAAGGATTTCCAAAGTTTTTGTCAAAATCATTTTTGGAAACAGTTTAGTGTTTGAGTAAAACTACTTGTTGATTTTCAAATAATTTGTTTGACTGAAACAAGAAAGGAAACATCCCTTAATTTCCTTTTCAAAATAAGTGTTCACATACTTCATGTTTAGCTTGCCACAGCAACTTTTTACAACAAATAAGTTTTATGCAGGAACTCACCTGATCCTTGCTCAAAATAAAGGTCTTCAACAACTGACCTAACCCCGCCTGGGGTAAACAAAGCCACAATTAAACTCAAGCCAAGATTCACCTTTACAAATAATTCTAGCTTAACTTACTGCAACCATGATCCTAGTGTCCCAAGCTTAAGGTCAGATAATAAATAAAAGGGTTTATAAGCTAAGTTTAGTTTGATATTAAAATAATTAAGGTTTTGGGAAATAGGTACTAATAAGTTAAAGATTTAAATCATGCTAAAAATAAATTAGAGTTTATTTGATGAAGGGTCCTAGGTGGTATTAGGTAAAATAATAATCTATTAATAATTATTTGTTAGAAAATAATTGGTAACTAAAATTAGTTGTAAGTAAATTTTAATGGGTTTTGATTGAAAGATAATAAATAAATTTTAATAGTACTTATGAATATAAGACTTATAAAATTAATATTTTACCTATTATGAATATTCATATGAAATGCTTTATTATTATTTTCTATATATTTTATTTTATATAAAATCTACAGATTTAATTTCTTTAATAAAAGCCATTATTTATTTGACTAAAATAACACTATTTTATATAAAGGACCAAATCCACATTTTCCTAGGGTTTTCGAAATTTACTAGAAGAAATTATAGCATTAATTATTTTATTGAAGAAATAAAATTAGCTTAGGGACAACTTGGTCATGATCATATTTCTATTGCCAACCACAATCACGAACATATACTCCACTCTAGTTCATCAAATCATCGAAAGCATGAATAAAGGCATAAATCTAAATTTACCAAGACATGATCCAACCTCTACTAGCATAAACATATTCATGGCTTTAACAATCATACATGAACATAAACCCTATTCACCAAAGGTGATATAATCTCTAACATACTTAATCACATATACCACTCACGACATGGAGACATGCATTAAACCCTAAAAATGCCATACAATCAACCAAGACAATCCACTCATGCATTAATCCCATCTCCATCATATACACACATTTATTCATGTTTCAATCTCAACTCATCACAACAATACATGCTTAAATCCTAATCATAATCCATCTCCTTCCAATATCATCCTAGGGATATGAATCAGGAATTAAAAGAAAGGGTTGAGGAGGCTTACTTGATTGATGAGTACCTTTGAGAAGTTTCGAATAGATCTCAACTCCTAGGAGACTAGATTCGTCTAAGAGAGATGAAGAAAACATGGCCATTGCTGAAGGAATCATTCGGTCAAGAGAGAGAGAGCATTCGACCGAGAGAGAGAGAGAGAGAGAGAGAGAGAGAGAGAGAGAGAGAGAGAGAGAGAGAGAGAGAGAAGAAAAGAAGAGAGTCTATTAGTATGATTTTGCACATATATATTCATTAGAGGTTGAAGATTAGTGAAGATGAAGTTGATTAAACAAGCTTACCTTGAAGGTTTTCTTGAGCCTTTAAGAAAATTCTAATTTTTTATCTAAAAGAGAGAGTTGGATTTCAAAGTTTGATGTTAAAAGAGGTAGGAATGGCTTCACGGAAGTGAGTAGGTACAATTTGGAATTTTTTTGAAGAAGATTGAAGTGGTTTTGGAGGCCTTAGGCGAGAGAAGGTGAGTAGGTGTTCTTGGTTTGGAGAGACTAGAGACAGTTTTGTTTAAAGTTGGCCAAAATTCTGAGGGAAGGAGTGGCTGAATTGTTTGAGGGAGTTTTGGCAATTGAATTTTCTGGTTTGAGAGGAAAAGGAAAGGCTGGTTGTTTGAAATCCTAAAAGAATATTTTAGGGAATCAATTTAGGAAACAAAATATGGTAAGAAGATCATCAATGGAGGAGAGCTTTTGGATGCTCTAATGGCCGGCTGGTTTGCTCAGAGTTTTTGCTGGATGAAAGTTGCTTAAAGAAGCTTAATGGTGGCCCAAAAGAGGGAGTACAATGGTGAAGGAATGTTTGGTTGTTTAAGGGATGTTTTATGGAAGTTTACTAAACATATTTGCTGAAATTTTGGTCTTCAATCAATGGCTTGATTAGAGTAATTGTTGGAGATATTTTAGGGGCAGCCATGACTAGTTTTTCGAGTAGAAAATTGGGAAAGATGATGGAGCTCAGTTCATGGTTGTTAAAGAGAAGTTTGTATAGAAAAATGGTGAAGTTTCGGTCAGGGCTGAAGATGGTGCAAGGCTAGAAAATTTTCTGTACAGAATTTCGCTAGCTGCTGGAAATTTCTGGGCAATTTTTGCTGCCATTTTTCAGCTAACTTGCAGAAGATTTGACTCTAGGGCATATCCCTAACAGTTATTAGAACTCATACATTCTGATGTAAGTGGCCCAATGTTAATACAAGCAAGAGGAGGTTATAACTATTTCATAACCTTTATCGATGATTTCTCACGATACGGGTATTTATATTTAATAAAATACAAATATGAGGCCTTTAATAAGTTCAAATACTTCAAGAATGAAAGAGAGAAATAACTTGGCAAAAGTATTAAGACTCTAAGATCTGATTGAGGAGGAGAATACTTAAGCCAAGAGTTTCTGAGTTATCTTAGAGATAATGGGATATTATCTCAATGGACTTCACCACATACACTTCAACATAACGGTGTATCTGAGAGAAGGAATCGAACCTTTCTAGACATAGTACGGACCATAATGGCTTCTGCAGACCTACCAAAATCGTTTTGGGGGTATGCACTAGAGACTTCTGTTTATATACTAAACAGAGTTCTGACAAAATCGGTTGATTCTACTCCATTTGAGATGTTCTTTTGTAAGAAACCAAAGTTATCTCACTTGAGAGTATGGGGTTGTCCTGCCTTTGTCAAAAGGCCACAGTCAGACAAACTTGATAGTAAGTCTGACAAGTATTTATTTGTGAGATATCCGAAAAAATCTTTCAGATATTACTTCTACATATCATCTAAAAATAAAGTGTTTATTTCGAAGCATGCTGTCTTCTTAGAGAAGGAGCACATGCTTAAAGAGGATAGTGGGAGTAAAATTGAACTTAGAGAAGTTCAAGAAGATCAAAGAAACAAAGACCAACCACTTGATCGCACATCTATTGAGAGAATAGCTGAACCTTCTACTATACAAGAACCTCGTAGGTCTGGTAGGATACGTGTGTCACTTGAGAGATATGGATTTCTTCTTAGTGACCACAATGACGTATTGTTCATAGATGAAGATGAGCCTACTACCTACAAGAATGTTCTGAATAGTTTAGAATCTAGCAAATGGCTTGAGGCCATGAAGTCAGAGAAGGATTCCATGTACGACAACCAAGTATGGACTTTAGTTGATCCACCAAAATGAATTAAACATATTGGGTGCAAATGGGTTTTCAAGAGGGAAACGAACATGGATGGTAACGTAGTTACCTATAAAGCTCGACTAGTGGCGAAGGGTTATCAACAACAACATAGTATTGACTATGATAGAACCTTCTCGCTAGTAGCCATGTTAAAATCTATCAAGATATTCCTAGGCATTGTTGCTCATTATGATTATAAGATTTGGCAAATGGATGTGAAAACAGCTTTTCTAAATGGTAATCTGACTAAGGAAGTGTATATGACACAACCTGAGGGTTTCACATCCAATGATAGCACAAAGGTGTGCCAGCTACAATAGTCCATTTATGGACTTAAGCAAGCTTCTAGGAGTTGGAACATTCATTTTAATGAAACAATCAAAGAGTTTAGTTTCATTCAAAACATGGATGAACCTTGTGTATACGAGAAGGTCAGAGGGAGTGCAATCATTTTCTTATTTCTTTATGTAATAGGAAACCATATACTTGTCTTGCAAATGGTTAGAGTTTCATTGTCCAAACAATTCTCCATGAAAGACCTTAGAGAAGCAACTTATATTCTTGGAATAAGGATCTATAGAGATAGATCCAAGAAGGTTGCTAGGCCTTTCACTGTCTACATACATAGATAAAGTGCTAAAGAGGTTTAGCATGGATCAATCCATAAAGGGATTGATCATGTACGCTATGATGTGTACAAGGCCCAATGTATCTTGTGCTCTCAGTTTGATGAGCAAATACCAATTTAACCCAGGTAAGGGTCATTGGGCGACTTTAAAGAACATCCTTAATTACTTACGAAGGACTAAGGATGTGTTCTTAGTATATGGAGAAGGTAATTTGAAAATAAACGAGTATACTGATGCCAGTTTTCAATCTGACAAAGATGATTTCAAATCATAATCTGGCTACGTGTTTACATTGTGTGGAGGGGCAACAAGTTGGAAAAGTTCCACACAAGAGACTATTGCACGTACTCCGACGCTATCATCTGATCCAGGGGATCATAGATAGGAATGATGTAAAGATAGAGAGAGTTTCCATGGATGAGAACATAGCTGACCTGCTTACAAAAGTACTATTCTTAAAGAAACATGATAGGCATGTTGAGTCATTCGGTATTAGATATATGAATGATTAGCTCTAGGGCAAGTGGGAGTTTGTTAGTGTTATGCTCTAGAGGTAATCACTTGTACACAGTATATGACATATTTTATTTCAATAAAAAGTATTATTTATCTTACAGTTTCCTGTGTTTACTTTTGTGTAAAATAACCGTTAGATAAAGTCCCTAGTACAATATTATGTTAAGGAAATCATGATAGAGATCATGATTTGAGATTCCTACTACACTATATAGTGTTAGTACTTAAATAGTCTCTAGTTGTTGTATTAATGAGATAGGACAACATTAATGCGTTAAGACTAGCATGTGTTAGACTTTTCGATTTGATTAGGCGGTGGTTCTCATATCTATGAGTATTAAAATACTCAAAGTTAATATATGGATGCTTGTTAATAGAAAAAGTACTTTGGATGACCTAGCTATGAGATAATAACATGGATAACTATTTAGTGCCAATGATATAATCTCAATATAGCAAACATGCAAGTATCCTTAGACTTGAGATCTCCAAGGTACTTGTTTGCTGAGTATTGTGCTTTGATTCCAATCTCTGGACCTAGATCAAGGGTCGCCACATTGTGAGGTAAACAAAAGTAGTTGAGAGGGTCAATAAAGGATTTACCATTCCTAATAGTAGGGGCGAATATCTCACGGCCACTTATAGGAATTACTACTCGAGAAGTCCTTGGCCAAAGCGGCTGTGTAATGGAAACAATTCCAATTGATACACATCTAAAGTAGTGAATTCATGGTACAAGTACTGTTATATTTGGGCTAGAATTAATATATATTCTAGAGGGAATTAGAACTAATTTCGTACTCCAAACTGAATGAGATATTGTATGGTGAAAGGATTTAATTGCATTGTAGTTTGTTATTGAAAGGTTCATGTCAAGCCACTTGACTTCCTGAACTCTTGGGTGGTCATGATGTGTTGCTAGATACCGCTCATGATCTGGGAATATGGGTTTATTAATTGATGAATTAATAAACCAATCCTGATTAGAATCAACATGATTAATTCTAATTAATTATAGATTATTAATCTCAAAGACGTTTGGATTAATTCACATTCGCTAACAATAAACTGGGAAACCTAATAGGTCACACACAATAGAGGATTATATTCTCAAGATGTTATTTGATAACATGAAGAGGTTAATTGAGAGAAAGAGTAATAGTGACCAAATTATAATTAGTTATAATTCATGGTCCAAATTATAATTGTGAAAACTTGATGTTTCCAATTACAATTAGAGAATTTTAATTGTTTTAGAATCCTGAGATGGAGTAATTTCAGCAGATTTTTCGTGATATGTGTGAGACACACACGAAACCCTAGCTAGAGAGTGGTTGACAAAAAACAACAACTCAAAACCTTCTCTTATCTTTCTCTCATTTTTCCTTCAGAAAAGAAAAAATGAAAACCCTAACCCCAGCCGCCTTGTGTTTTTCTGCTAGCACAGAAACATCTTGGTGTTTGAGAGTGATCATCCGTGTGGATTTCTATTAGAGATAATCACACATTGTGATTATAGTGGTTGGACATTCAACTTTTGTGGTGTTTGATCAAGAGGACTGCTGGATCGCGCCTCGACTTGAAGAAGGAAAAATTTTATTTTTTAGACGCTCAAAGAAAGGTAAAGTTGTTATCTTTGTTCTCTTTATATCTTGTTTTCCTCACATATGTGGATCCTGGGTTGGTATCTCGTTCTTATTTTTTCGCTGCGCCATATATGATATGCTTTAGATACCCAACAAAAGGATATGATAAGATTCTACTATTATCTCGGTAATTTAACTAATTAACTTACTGTGTCAGATTCTTATAATCTAAACATCTTCCAGATACATCGAATGTGGACATATTTCCAAATTCATTGTATCTAGTCATTTTTCTAGGTTCAATGAACCTAGACACATTTCCAGATACATTAAACCTAGTCGCTAGAAAAATAACCTAATGTGTTTGCTTAACGTGTGACCCTATAGCTTTATTTTGTTAGGGATATGCTCTAAAAATTTGTACTTATACTAATGTCATTATGTATTATGTAATAATACAAGGCATTTCTTTCCCTAAATAGTGCATTTAGTTTTGTGGTTATCAAGTACGTGACTTGATAGTAAAACCCTATAACAAATGCAATGACTATTCTTAAATTGTCCCAAGTCGATTATTATTAATGGAATAATAATAAATTAATATTAGTATATTTTTGACTTGATGGCTATATTTTACTGGTCATGGATATATGTGATAACAAGTCAAACATAAATAAATGTTAGAAAACATTGTATTGGACATGACCTACTGTGACAGTACTTAATGGAGCATGTCATAAGTATTTTCTAGCCATAATGATATTAGAAGTCCTTCGACATGAAATCATCGTAGTTTTCTACTTGATAAATTCCATATTTTGACGTTATCTAAAATTGTCTTTAACCAGATAATAAATTAGACTACAGTTGGATATAGAATAAACAAGGGAGAGGAAAATAATTGATAACAAAGGGATTTGTCCCTCTCAATTTTGGGAAAGATGTCCATGGGCCCCTTGATAAGTTAGACTGTTAAAATGTATGGCCGTGCTCAAATATATCAATTTGAGATATTGATATTATTTTTTTGAAGAGTCTACTATGAGATCAAGAAATAGTTTATTAAACTTAATAAGGATGACATGCTCTATGCCTTATGCTTAATCTAGATATTATGCGACAGAAGGACTAAACATAAAGTTATGGTTTGGTTCAAAGAGATCACTGATCTTCATTTAACCTGGATAGTTATAATATTTTGTTACAAACTACTTATAACTTGTGGGCCATTTAAATATGATTTGGGCACACTGATAGTGTTAAATGAACCTATAGGGTCACACATTAAGCGAACACGTTAGGTTATGTTTCTGGTAACTAGGTTCGATGTATTTGAAAATATACCTAGGTTAATTGAACCTAGAAAAATAACAAGATACAATGAATATGAAAATATGTTCATATTCGATGTATTTGGAGGATGTCTAGATTATAAGAATATCTCTCAGTAAATTAATAAGTTAAATTATCGAGATAATGGCAGAATCTTATCATATCGGTTTTTATTTAATTTGAACTTAAAATAATACATGATAAGATATTATGAGAATTGGACAGTAAGAAGTTCGGGTGATTTTAAAAGAAAACCCTAGCCAACTTCTTGTAAAGACCTCTTGCAAAATATTCATGCTTCCATTACCAAAAAAAAATTTAAGCCTCTCAAAACCTTAAGTGCTAGTACTCCCAGGTAACGAGCTAGTTCACTGTGTATATCCGATAGATGACATTCACACTTTGCAGCATCTGGTGATCATTCGAGTTGCACGTACGCCTGAAAACCAGAAGCAGAGGACTTGATTACAACGAACAAAGGTAATTCTATAACCTCTAGATCGATCTTAATCTTTCGGTTTGAGTCCTCAAAAGGGATTCGTGGATGTTTTTCATGTTTAAAAGTCCATGAATCCTATCACATTTAACACTGGCCGTGTGCTCAAATCATATGTAAATAGCTCAAAAGTTTTAAGCAATTTCTAGCAAAACATTATAACTATCTAGGTGAAATGAAGATCAGTGATTTTTTTGAACCAAACAATAATTTTATATTTAGTCCTTTTATCATACGATATCCAGATTAAGCATAAGGCATGGAGTATGTCATCCTTATTAAGCTTAATCAACTATTTATTGATCTCATAGTAGACTGTTGAAACAAATGATATGAATATCTCAAATTGATATATTTAAGCATGGCCATGCATTTTAACAGTCTACCTTATCAAGGTGCCCATGGACATCTCTCCTAAGAATGAGATGGACAAATTCCTTCATTATCAATTATATTCCTCTTCCTGGTTTATTCTATATCTAATAGTAGTCCAATTTATTAATTGGTTAAAGATAACTTTAGATAACGTTAAGATATAAAATTTATCAAGTAGGAAACTATGATGAATTCATGTCGAAGGACTTCTAAAATTATTATGGCTAGAAAGTACTTATGACATGTCTCATGAAGTACTCTCACAGTAGGTCGTGTTCAATATAATGTTCCCTAACATTTATTTATGTTTTGACTTGATATCCAATATATCCATGACCAGCAAAATATGGTCATCAAGTCACAAACATACTAGGCTTAATTTATTATTGTTTCACTAATAATAATCGATCAGGGACAATTTAAGAATAGTCATTGTATTTGTTATAGGATTTTACTATTAAGTCACGTACTCGATCATCACAAAACTAAATACACTATTCATAGAAAGAAATGCCTCATATTATTACACAATACATAACGACAATAGTATAAGTACAAATTATTTTAGGGCATATCCCTAACAATCTCCCACTTGCACTAAGACCAATTTGACATAAACGTAATCCTATTGATCTAGTATAACTATCATGTTTAGATGATGGGAGAGGCTTTGTTAGTGGATCTGCAATATTGTCTTTAGTTAATACCTTGCATACCTTTACATCTCCTCCATCAACAATTTCTCGAATGAGATGAAAACGTCTAAGTATATGTTTGGATCACTGATGTGATCTTGGTTCCTTAGCTTGTGCAATGGCTCCATTGTTGTCACAATAAAGATCTATTGGGTTCACAATACTAGGAACTAAATCTAGTTCTATAGTGAACTTGTTAATCCAAACTACTTCATTAGCTGCAGCTGAGGCAGCTACATACTTAGCTTCTGTAGTAAAATTGGCCACGTTGTCTTGCTTTGAACTTTTCCAGCTTACAGCTCCTTCATTCAAACAAAATAGAAAACTTGATTGCGATTTGTAATAATCTATGTTAGACTAAAAACTAGCATCAGTGTAACCATTTACAATTAGCTCACCTTCTTGTCCTCTATAAACTTAGAACATATCTTTAGTTCTCCTTAAGTACTTCAGTATGTTCTTGACAGTAGTCTAGTGTGGTTCTCCAAGATTTGACTGGAACCTGCTCGTGATGCTGAATGCATATGAGACATCGGGTTGAGTACATAACATGACATTCATGATAGATCCTATAGTAAAAGCTAATGGTTTCTTGTTCATGCGCTCTTCTTCATCCTTCGTAGAAGGACTTCGAGTTTTGCTGAGCTTAATACCACGTGACATTGTCAAGAATCTTCTCTTAAAGTCTTGCATACTGAACCTTTTTTGTACTTCGTCAGCGTATGCACTTTGACTTAGGCCAATTAGCTTTCTAGATCTATCTCTATAGATCATTATACAAAAAATATAGGCTGCTTCACCTAAGTCTTTCATTGAGAAATAATTTCCTAGCCATGTCTTTACACTTTGTAGAGTTGGGTTGTCGTTTCCAATGAGTAAGATCTCATCAACATAAAGTACTAAAAAAAATATTACATTCCCACTGGTTTTCTTATAGACACAAGGCTCATCTTCATTTTTGATAATGTCAAATTCTTTAATTGCTTTATCAAAACAAAGATTCTAGCTTCGAGATGCTTGCTTCAATTTGTAAATAGCTCTTTGAAACTTGCATACTTTATTAGAACTCAAAGGATCGTCAAAACCCTAATGCTGTGTCATGTACACATCCTCAAGTAAGTTTCCATTAAGGAACGTGGTTTTGACATCCATTTGTCATATCTCATAATCATAATATATTGCTATGACAAGAAGAATTCTAATAGATTTAAGCATTACAACTAGTGAAAATGTTTCATCATAGTCTATAGCATGAGTTTGTCTATAACCTTTTGCTACCAGTCGCGCTTTGTAAGTATGCACATTTCCCTCCATATCTGTTTTCTTTTTGAAAATCCATTTACACCCAATGGTTTTTGAACCTTCAATTGGATTAACCAAAGTCCAAACTTAGTTATCATACATGGATTGCATCTCAGACTTTATGGCCTCTAACCATTTCTCAGAGTCAGAAATCTTAATGGCTTCTTTGATAGGAAGTGGGCTAATAATTAACCATGAGCTCCACATTGTGACCATCAGTGATGAGAAATTGACTGCCACAATAAGATGATTTTTTCTAAACCAACTTGGAATTTTAATATTGCTTATCTATAGTTAGGTTTGGAACTAAAAACTTCTACACATGGTTCTTCTTTTCTCCCCAGTAATGATCTTGCTCCTCAATGGAGGGTTATTTTGTATATCTTGTGTTTCAATATTTGCCTTTTATTGAGTAGTTTGGATGAAGTTTGAATCATTAATGTTTATATACTCTCTAAAATGCTTCGTGGAGAACCCATTTCCCTTGCCCCTTTGTTACTAACTTATTTGCAAGAGGTGGTGACTTATGGCCTTGCTACTAAAGCATTTGTTCTTCCTTTGGTGATTTCACAGGTTTTGAATACTTTTGATATTTCTATGGAAAATGAACTTGCAGAACCAACTACCTCACGTAATGTAGTCACTAAACAAAATTTTGACTCATTATGGTTATAAGTTTAGTGTTGTAACATCTACACAGTTAAGGCGAATGGAGGTTCCCTAAACTAGCATTCTTGATCTTCTAATTAAGCAAGAAGAGGAACTTTCCCAACCATAAAGGTATTCTGGGCGACCATCAAGTGTCAGTGATACCATCCTAGCAAATATTTATACACACTACAAGAAAGGTAGTAATTAGTGAGGAAAATTACGAGGGATAAATCCTTCGCTAAATCTATAAGGGATTAACAAGGGAAAAAAGAAATAGGCACACCCTATTCACTTTCCCTCACTAATCCCTCGCTGATTAGCGATGGATCAGAGTTAAGTAAAAATGGTTTCAAATTAGCGAGGGAAAATAAAATCCAAATCTAATCCGAATGGTAGATTATTTTTTGCGAGTAAAAGTTCTGATTATTTTTTGCTTAAAATTCATTGTAAAATTTAGCTTTAGATTTGCGACTAATGGTAAATGTCACAAGCTAATCCCACGTTAATTTGTGAGGGAATAGCAACTAATATTATAAAAATCCCTGGCAAATTTTATGGGGATTAGGGAGGAAAAGTAATTCTATATTGCATTAAAATAATTATCCCTAGCTAATCACTCACAAGTTTGTGAGGGATTAAAAAGGGATTATAATATGTATAAACCATCACAATTTCATGGCTGATTTATGACGGATTTGAGTTGTATTGGCGAGGGATAATTAGTATCCCTTGCTAATCCATTGTTGATATATATGTCACAAATCCCTCACTAATTACTAAGGGAATTGCGAGGGCTTCCCCATTTTTGAGTATTCTCAATTTTTTTCCTCATGATACTTTTGCGTGTGGTAAATTTGTTATGTAATATCCTTATAAATATCAAATTCTCTATTGTTGGTTGATTTGTAACCAATATATATACTTCGAATATATGTGTAATTATCATCGACAATTTACAAAGTATAGATTATAATTAAATGATATGCAAGTATTATACTTCTCTACAAATTCATCATGCGTAGTATATAATACATTGTTCACTTAATACACACACACACACACACACACACACACACACACACACACACAAATATGTATGTATGTATGTATGTATGTATGTATGTATGTGTGTGTGTGTATATATATATATATATATATATATATAGATATGATACATCATATGATTAATGTAACGCAAATATGAACTGGAATTACTCTGAGAGTTATGTGTATGATCGAAGTTCTATATATTACATTGTATTATATATGAAAACATGTCAATACTAATTAAACCTCTCAAATTAGTAAGCCTTACAGATTCGATGTTAATTAAACCTAAACAAATACCATGACGATTATTTAGAATTTTTCACTGGTAAAATATTTCATGCAATTAATCCATAGCTAATGAGGAATTAGTTAAGTATTGATAGAAATAAATATTTTTTCTTAGCAGAGTACCGAAAAAATTAAGGAAAATGATGTTAATCTGTCACTAATCCCTCGCTATTCAACAATGGATTAGCGACGGAATACATACAACGAGGGATTAGAAAGGGATCCGTGAGGGATTCAAAATTTATAACTTAAAACCACACAAACATTTTGGGTGGAATCTAAAATTCAAAAAATCCGTGGCTATTCCCTCAGCGAGGTAGTTAAAATCTCTGTTGACAATAACCCTCGCTATTCCCTCATAGAATCAGTCCGTCGCTAATCACTCACTATTTTAAGAGGGACTAGCGAGGGATAATTTTTATTTAATTTTTTTGTTTGCCTCACAAATCCCTAGATAATAGCAAGGGATTAGAGATAGATTTTGTCCCTCGCAAAACCCAATGATTATAACACCCCAGTTCCTCTCTTCCCTTCCGTTATATGCTTTCCCTTTTTCTTCGGCTCAAGTTAATTCTCTCCCATTGCGCCAGCGACCTTCCTTCCTCCTTCCATGAACTACCGCCGAACCACTACCTAAGCAGAGCTACAAATTTTTTTTACACATTTCTTAGAGTTTTCCCATAAGGACTACCGCTGCAATGTCTCATCTCCTCCGTTGTCGCTGGAGCTTGGGCATCAAATGTCACCGCCGCAATTGACCCTAAAATCACTTTGTTTTACTTTATCCAATGCTGCCTTAACCAGAGCATACAACCTACACCACTAGTGCCACCCACTAGAGGTATGTTCCACTAGTGCTACTAGTTTGGTGGAGAATTCACACATTCGATTTTACAGCCTACTGCCTACCTTTATCTCATCAAAAAATAGAAAATTTCTGCATTTTCTGAATTCATGAAGCTATATCTTTGATGAGAGACTATCAATATGAACTCCAATGCTTAGTTTCATGCTATGGAACTGATAGAATAAGTTTTGGATAATTTTATAGTAAGAAAAATGGTTCAAGGCCATCAAGTTTACTAATTTTGTAAGATTGAAAATTCCGTGTTGCTGTTTACTAGTTTAATAATAATTTTTGGGAAATTTATGTGATTTGCTAGAATGGAAAAGAATAAAAATTGCACTGCTTGAATTTTTTGGAAGACTTAGCATAATGCTTATGTGTTTTCATGATGGAGTAACGCATTTCGAATGCATTTTATGGAACCGGTTTGCCGATTTTGCAGTTTCAGAAATTCTACATATATGTCTAGTTTTTGAGTGAAGATTCCTCACTTCAGGTTTACGAGAGAAGATGAGCCTCTTCATCTCTTTTTTGTCATTTACTTTGGGAGATTTAAACTATTTGTAGTTGTAATAGTTTTTTTTTTTTTTTATGTAATGGATTGATAATATGGAAGATTTTTTTTTATGAAAAATGCAATATCACTGGAAAGATGATGACAACAAGAGAAAAGTATTTGGTTCTATTAAAGTAGGAACGAGAAAAGAAAAAAATTCAGCTAACTGGGAAAATAATCTATTTTCCAATTGATATACTAGTCCTAGATTCAACTTATTGATTATGATTGATTTGCATTCCCGAAATTTAATAAAAGTGCGTACATAAGTTGTTAGACTTAATTTTTCCACTTTGTTAGATATTATAAGTAACAAATTATGCATTATGAAGACATCATATACGTTATTCCATTTATTTCTATGAAGAGAATGACCCGTTTGTAAAATAAAATTGTCATCCATGGTAGTAAATTTATTTTTTTGCAGATTTTGCAAAATCTTTCCCGAGGGATTTAATAGTTTATAGATAGCTAGTCATTTTCATGATCCTATTTTTTTCAAGTAGAATATGACTTGCATTTTCATATAGGTATTTGGTTTCTATATCCTTGTAGTTGTGATGCTTCCTGTTATGATATCTCTCAGTCTATATCCGATCCTTATTAGAATGTCATCAAGTGTATGTTTCATTTTATTTCAGGAGCAAATCCTTCTTGGCCTAAATCAACACCACTCTATTTCCATTACTTTGTTTTTCAAGTAGAATGTGAAGAGATGGTGTAATTATATATGTTACAGACATGTTTTATTATGTGAAAGTTAAGCCATTTGTGTAAAGAAGTTATTTTTCCATCTTATATATGCATGAACCAAAAATGAGTTCAATCTACCTAGAAAATACATTTTAACTGTAGAATGCTATTTTCCTTGTTATTTTGTCTGAAAAATGAGGTGAACATTGTGGTGATAAGCACTACAATATGGAGCTGAACATATATGAGAAAATAGCATGATTTGAAGTGGGAAATAGCTGTGAAAATAGTGTGTTCTAAATAGAGGATTTGCGGGTTGTGTATTAGACCTACGGATGATAATTTAGTGAGCATGATTTTGATGAAAGGCTAGCGATGAGTTGAATTTTTGGCAAGCATGATTTTAAGTTTTATGTTTCCTTACTCGCTTTCTTGGTAATTGTGAAGTGGTATTAATCTTATTATGTTATTTGCCATTTATTATCTTATCTATCCAATGTAAAGAAGAAAAGCAAGTTTAATTCCTTTTGTTATTAATACGCAGAGGTTAGACATACGGCTATCAATTTTACTTGACTGGACAAACGAGCACTTCTAAGGTAAGAAAACCCTCCAATTACATCTTTAGAATCTCGCGAGTGATAGGCGATCATTCCTCGTGAGTGATGGGTAATCATTCACCTGAGTGATAGGTGATCATTCCCCATAGATAATAGATGATTATCCTAAAGTTAGTGTTGTTAATTAATTGTTATAAGAGTATTTGTGTTTTGTGTGTCTTTTGCGATAAATATTGGGTGAATTGAGGCAGCTTAGTGCTTGGAAAATGTTCAATTTATAAGGGAAATTCTATCAAAAGTTTTTAAAAAAATTTAGAATACATAGCTTTAAACCTTTTTTTAGAGTTAGGACTTTAATGGGAAACTCAATATTGACATTTACATCTTTAGAAATTTTGATTAAAATCATAGTATCATTCTCTACTATATTGTTCACATAGTTTGCCCCTACAACAATGTGGTTGAGTTTTTTGTTCTATCCTATATACATTCATTTCCCATCCCACATACACTTGCTTTTCCGATAGTACTTTCATAATTCAATCTTTCTCTCATACTTCATAATGAGTATCTGAGGGTCCTTGACCTCCACAATTACCAAGGTTCTTCATTCAAATTATACAAGTGCCAATAAGCTATATGTTACTCAATATAGGATTCGTAACTGAAGCACATATAATGTTTCTTTTGGATTAAATGTACATGGATGATTGTAGTTGGAAATATAGAAGACATGTACAAGGGACTAAAGGAATTACATCTGAGTTTGAACAAGGGGGTCAAGCAATTCATTTCTTATTATTTGTCAACTGGTCAAGCATTAGTTATAAGGTGTCCATGCGGAAGGTGGAAAAACAAAGCATACCTGTCTCCTGAGGATGTGGAGCTACACCTATACAAATTTTTCTTTGTTGTTAATTATCGAAGATGGACTAGTCATGGTGAGGGTATTACTCCATCACAGTCTGAGTTTGCTACAAGTGTGACTTCAATCGAGTCAGGCTCTGATAATCTATTTCAAGATATGGTTATTGATGCAGTGGGACATCACTTTTTAACTGAACCTTCATCATCTGAGTATGTTGAGGAACTACTTAGCCCGAAAGCTCAGAAATTTTATGACATACTAAGAGCTTCAGAAACTCCTATATGGGATGGGAGCAAGAATTACAGTACATTGTCAGTTGTTTATCGACTTTTGAATATTAAATCTGAAAATAACGTGTTGGAGAAATGTTTTAATCAAGTGACGCAATTGATGAAGGAGGTTTTACCAAGTAGTAATAAGTTTTTGGATGACTTCTATCAAACAAAGAAGTTAGTATCCAATCTTGGGCTACTTGTTCAGAAGATAGATATTTGCCCAAATGAATGCTTGCTCTATTGGAAGGCTGATAGTGATAGGAGGGATTGCAAGTTCTATAGTCATTGCAGATATATGGAGAAAAGGAAAGTTATAAAGGGAAAAAAAATAGAAAGATGCCTCTTTCAAGAAGATGTATTACTTCCTATTAATACTGAGATTATAGAGATTGTTTGTATCCTCCACAATCGTGGAATATATAAGATGGCTTGCAGAGAGTCGACCATAAGAGGACGTTATGAGCCATCAACGGATGGTGAAGCTTGGAAACACTTTGACCGTAGTCATCCCGAATTTGTAGCCGAAGTTCGGAATATGCATCTTGGGTTGTGGACAGATGGATTTTCACTATTTAGAATGTTAGGAAAACAATACTCTTATTGACCTGTTATTATTACCCCATATAATTTGCCTCATTTGATATGCTAAGGGATCCAATTATGTTGTTTGACAGTCATTGTTCCGGGACCTAGGAATCCAAAGCATAAAATTAATATCTATCTACAACTTTTGGTAGATGAATTAAGGATGTTGTGGTTTAGTGTAGTCTCAACATATGATATTTCGATGAAACAGAACTTCCTTCTGCTAGTGGCACTTCTTTTGACAATTAACGACTTCTCGGTATATGGGATGCTAAGTGTTTGGAGCACACTGGCAGATTAGTATAAATACATTGCATGGAGCAGACAAAATCATTTCACTTGCAAAATGGATATAAACAATCTTGGTTTGACTACCACCAGTAGTTCTTGGCTTTATATTATCCATATAAAAGAGATACTAGGTCTTTTATCAAGGATAAAGGTCGTGAGACAGCACACCTTATTTAATGCACTTCTAGAGATGCTATATGGGATAGAGTGTACCATTTATAAAAAATAACCAAGATAGCTATGGAGCTTGGTAGGGATCTTTTGATATAATTGGGCCAAAAGGAGTATCTTTTGATATTTGCCATATTGGAAAACATATTTAATTCGTCATAACATAGATGTGATGCACAATGAAATAAATGTATTTGATAATGTCGTTAACACAGTCATGAATATAAAGAGAAAAACAAAGGACAATGTAAAGGCGCAATATGATCTGGAGGTATAATGTGATAGACCCGAATTATATGTGACTAGATTGGGTGACGGGAGGGCTTCAATACTAAAAGCTAAATACTCTATTACACTCAAAAAAAAAAAAAAAAAAAAAACTTCTACTTGATTGGGTTAGAGATTTGCGACTCCCGGATAGATATGCTTCGAATTTAACCAGTGTGTTGATTTGTATGAGCTCAAAATATCAGGCATGAAAAGTCATAATTGCCATGTGTTTATGGAAATGTTGCTTCTAATTGCATTCAAAAAGTTACTCCTGATGTCAATTCAGAACATTTTAACTGAAGTTGGTCTTTTTTATCGCGACCTATGTTCTCCTAAACTTTCCACAACCTATATGAAGCAATTGGAAGATAATATTTCATTAGTCATTTGTAAATTGGAGAAGTTCTTCCTACCCGATTTCTTTGACGTGATGGAGCACTTAATGGTCCACTTGCCGTACGAGGCAAGGGTTGGTGGCCCAATTCAATATAGATGGATGCATTCGTTCGAGAGGTAAAATATTGTGTATTGTTGTATGCATATATACATACATTATGTGAATTCATTCTCACTCTAAGAAATGTATTAGGTTCTTATATCGTTTGAAAACCAATGTTAAAAATAAGGCAAGAGTGGAGGGATCAATTTGCAATGCTTATTTAGCTGAAGAGGCATCTACATACTTCTCCTATTATTTTGAGCTGTATATGCAGACTAGACATACAACTATGGTTTGAAAAAATAAAGGTGTCCCCAATACAAAATTGTATGGCAATGGGTTGTCGATATGCACCATTCTCGGGAGGGTTTTAGGTAATATTCAGAATAGATATCTTACTCCAGATGAATTTAAGGTAGCCACAAATTATATATACCTAAACTGTGAGGCAGTTCAACCATATATTATGTAAGTATACTTATTGTGCATTTCTTGATTTTTATGTCAATACTTTGAATAAGTATCTTTATGTGTTCGTTTTGGTCATTTTAGAAAATTCAAGAACAATTTGCAATCACGTGAGCCGAGTATAACAGACCCTAAAGTTGATAGGAGATTAGAGTCGGAGTTTGCTAGATGGTTTAGGACTTATGTGAGTTGAACAAATAAAAAGTAGGTCTTATATATAAATTACATTGATAATGAAAGTGTATTAACATATTATTTTGGCTAGGTTCATAATCCACAAAATTAAGTGACTGATCAACATTTAAAAAGCTTGGTCTAGGGACTTCGCGATAAGTGAAATACTTTTATGGCTATTTCATCATTGGTTTTAGGTTTTATACACATGATTAGTTATTTGGAAAAAAGATAATCAATAGTGGAGTTTGTGTTAAAGGTGACAGAGATAGTGGCAACGATTATCATAGAATGTTGAAGGAGATTGTCGAACTTCAATTCCATAGGACTCCTTGTTTAAATGTTGTCCTATTCAATTGTGATTAGTTTGATCCAATGCTAAATTGGGCTGTTAAAGTTCATCCTCACTACAAACTTGTTAACATCAATTATAAGAGGAACTACCCAAAATATGATCCATTTGTGTTAGATCAACAAGTAACTCAAGTGTTTTTCATATCCTACTTGGGAAGCAAAAAACTAAAATTTGATTAGGTATCTGTTTGTAAATTGAAAGCTAGACATGTCATTGATACACCAGTTGTCAAGGGACCATATCAGGAAGAAGTAGATCACACGATGACAATCAATCTATGTGTTGAGGATGACAATACTGGAAGGTTAGCAAATAAGTCCGGTACTAGGGAGACAGTCGATGTTATGGATTTGTGATTTATGATGAAGAAAGCCCAACTGGACAATGAAAATGATGACAAGGAAGATGAATGGGAGACAAGGTCCTCTATAAACTTGGCCCAAGTTTAACTAATGTCTAGAAACAATTATTAGTTATGCTATCATTATATTACAAGCGTTTTACTTTCCTTTATACTTATAACTATTTTATTTTTTCTTCTTTCTATATCTGACCATATTTATATTTTTAAATAATTCCAGTCACATATCGCTTCCGAAGTCTCACCCAGTGATCAGTTAGTGGCTCGTGAGATGTCAAGGGTGGATGAGATACCGTCCCCGAGTATGGCTCCACGTATACCTGTTCCACAGCTAATACCCCCAAACGAGGACCGATCATAGTAGGTCCCTAGCCCGATCCTAGGTTCTTCGAGATCCATAGTTGGTGCTCCCCATGCTAAGGATACACGACCCTTGATTGAGATAGTTGGTGACTCGTAAGTCGAATAGACAATTTCTTATTATATGCTTATCTTATCTCTAAAATTTATAGTTTTGTCTTATATTACATATCTATTTTCTTAGAATAGGTTCACACATTTAGTTTGATGCGTGAGGAAGATAGTTGAGATTTTTAGGTAACACTAATTGGAGCCTATGCTATATTCTCATAGGTTTCGATTGATGTTTGGAACATGTGGTTCGATCTGTGGAGTGTATGTTTGATATATTACCTATAATTTAACTTATTATTATAGTGATAAACAATTTATATTATTTTTAATATGTTTTCTTAAATGTAATTACTTGTAATAACTACTTTGATTTTGCAGTCTTTCTTTTGTTAGCACGCCGAGCATGATGCACAGATCCTGGCTAACTGGGAAAAGAAATGTAAGGCCAAACTTTCAGACATTTTGTCGAAGGCTCGAAAGAAGCATGGGGGTAGTTGCTCCAAGTGGATTTTCCCAGACCATTAGGGTGCTTTATTGGAGCATTGGGGATATGATAGGTGGTAGCATATCTCTTCTATTGCTAAGTGGAATAGATCCATTGGTGAGGCATCACACGTAGGAGGATCTATTTTATTTACTGAGCATGAGGACCGGATAGTAAGTATAAACATTTTTTACTATTCGATATACCTTCTATCTTATACTTAGTCCATTATAAAAATTAACATTTAGTCATTTTTGGTACAATGATAGCGGAGATAGTTAGGTCCCGACTTCAGTTATATCGAGCTCTTCAGATGCACCCACATGCTTCAGGATGGGCTGAGGAAGGGCCAATATTTCAGTGATTGATTATGTCATACGCTGGTAAGAATACACAATCTTGTATGTTTAAAAGTTTAATATTATTTATGCTTTGATCGCTAATTTTAAATTTTTTATATGTATTTCCTAACCCCTAATACGACAAGATAGTATCATTGCTATTATTGAGCACCATATGCAGTCGGGTTATCAGACATATTCTACGAGTACAGTCACTCCAAGTAGGGTGCCCAACGAGAAGACACTATACATCGAGGTAGATGATAGAGCATGCAAGAAAGGGTGAGTATATGGATTGGGCTCTGAGTCTTTGAGGGTGAGACAGAGGTTGCAATAGCCCACTACATCTGAGTGATTGACTTTTTCTACCTCGGTTGATTTGAGACAGTTACAAAGAGAGTTACACATGGAGAGGAACATGCGGGAGAGGGTTGAGCATCAGGTACAGATATATCGGAGTTATAGCGAGAGTTTGACTGAGTACCTGATGCTTATGTCTCAGAACTTCAATCTACCTCCACCAACGCTGATGCCAACTATTCAGGAAGATGATCTAAGGTAACTGAGGATAAGGAGGACTTCGTCGTTAATTTTTTGGATTCACATGCTGATTATCGGTCTGGTCCTTTTGATCCACCCCTGCCCCCTCTGTCAACCCCAGCATCCGCACCGATTACTGCTTCATAGTTAGGACATTTAGACTTACATTCTATGTATAATTCATATTTGTCATTATCATATTTATTAATTATACTATTTGATGGGGTTTTTTTTTTAATTTAAATGATTTTTGCCATTACTTTGGTAGATGAATTTTCTCCCAATACAGGAAATATTTTAAAAATATTTCAAAAATATTTTAAAAATACAATTCAATAGTGAGGGATTAGAGATAGAAGATTTTTAAAATTAAAAATCCATCGCTAATCCCTCGCTAACAACGAGAGATTAGCGACGGATAGAAATCTAATCCATGCTATTTTAAGAGGGAAACATTCCATAGCTAATCCCATGCAACATTGAGAGGGATTAGAGAAGGAAAATTTCCCTAGTTACGGACATTTTATATTTATTTAATGTTGAAACAAATCTGCTGCTAATTGCTTGCTATTTAGCTAGTGATCTGTGATGGATTTAAAAAAATCCCTCACAGATTCATTGCAAAATTCCTGTTGAAGCTGATTGACTATTAAAAAATTTCCTCGCAAATTAGTCGCCAGTTGCGATCGATTTTTTAATGCATTGAAGATATTTTCCTTTGTGAGGAAGAATTTAGTGAGGGGTTTTCCCTCACTAATCCGTCACTAATTGTGATTAGCGATGGATTAGTGAGGGAATCGTCCCTCACTAAATTTGACATTTCTTGTAGTGACATCTTTGGAGCATTTGATGGATGAAATGGCTAGAATGAGAGTAGGCATAGCCAATATGAAGGTGAGGCATGATGAAAAGTTTGATAGAATTAGGCATACTCAACATTACTATAATGATATATTGCGTAATCTAATGGTCAATCAAGATATTCAAGGGGATTATTGGCGACGATATTGGGACAGACAAGGAGGACCCATGCTTCATTTCGAGGTAATGGTAGTCCATTTGGTGGTTTTTTTGGAGGATAATTTGGAGGATCATCTGGAGGCTTTACTTCTGGGGGTTCTTAAATTCTTTGACATTCTCTTTTTCTTTTTCTTTGATTTTTAGTGTGCCTTTATTTTGTTTTCTTTTTATTCATTTTTATGCTTTTACTTGGTATGTTTATTTTTCTTTTTGTAGGTTTCTTCTACATTGATGCCATAGCTTCTTTCGAATTTTTGAAGGAGAACTTTTCTTTTCTTAGAGCTAATATGCCTTAGGGAGTATTATTTTCTATTCCCTTTTTATATTTTTGATCCTTTGGTTATGCTTTATTGTGCTATTTTAGGCCATTGTCGACAATGTCTAATTTAAGCGTGGGGGAGGGATCTAATATTTTCTCAAGTATATCTTCAATGGATTTTCTTAACTATAGGGAACTTTTTGAAATTGTTTTGCCTATGATAAGGTTATGATTTTGATCAATATTATTATGCATGCTTAAAGTCAACCAAGCCTAGCAATGGTAATGGAACCTCTGCAAATTTTTAGGTAACTACTTTTTATTTCTAAACTTTCTTTAAAGACTGTTATTTCATTAGCACAGATAAGATGTTGATTATATGCCATGTAATGATCAAATACTATGTTTGTCAAATATGTATCTGAAGTGTTTGATCAAATTTCGAAGACAACATGGGTATTGTGAGTAGAAAGAATTACTCGTGGCTATCTAATAGGAATTTGCCCAAACTCTAAGTCTTATTTAAAGAAAGGGGATGGAGAATTATGCCATATTCTAAGGCTTGTTGGGAAATAATAAGGGCTTATCACATACATTTTTTTTAGTAATTTTGTGCTTTAATTGTAGTAAGTCCTTGTTTAATTCACTACCTACCACACCATTTTCATCTTGTTTTGTATGAAATAATGAAAATAAGAATTGAAGATGAAAATGAAGAAAAGGACGAAAATGGAGCAAAAATGAAGAACAATTGAAGAATCACACATGAACTAGGTGGCCTAGAGCAAGAAAGTGGCGGCCTAAGGAAGCTTAACTTCCATTAGCTGCCTAGTATTATGTATATATATATTGGTTGCGTGTAGTAGGTGGTGGCCTAGGGAGATTGGACTTCCCTAGGCCGCCTACTTATTTGTGTGTACTTATAAGAGTAGTTGATTTGTAAATTTGGAGTGTATAAAAATCATCAAATTTAAATCCATTCCTTGTCATGTTTTAATTAAAACATTAATCTCAAAATACATATACGAGCAAGTATACTCAGCACAAGCATAGAATAGGGAATTAACGAGTGTCGATCCTCAAAGGAACAAGTACGCACTAATTACTTTTTATTCATTGTTTAATCGACCAAATAAAGTGATAAATAATAAAAAAATAAAGAAATATATACAACTCAAGGATGTAGGAATATGAAATTTAGATAACTATCTTAGAACATATGATAACGAATCTTCTAGTAATTATCTTGAGTAATCATCATCTTGGCATCATGAAGGATTATAAGGTAAAATTCAATCATTTCCCAAGTCATGAACCTACTTATATAGACTCTATTTATTTCCCAATTCATGGAATCACTATCTTTTGATTGAATTAATTGATTTCCCAATCAGACCAACATAACTAAAACATGCAATAAATACAATTCCTAATCAACTTGAAATTAGCTAATGATCTTTTGTTTGAGGTGAAATCAACTAACATTTGATCACTTTAGTTATTTAATCTTAACTTCGTTTCCCAAGTCTATTAAGATTTAATGAATATGGAATCAATACAATGAAACTCCTAATATTGTTTCCCAAGTTAATTAGAAGAACTCGCATCAATAAATAATGATAGCAAGTAATCAAACACTAAAGATGATAAAGAATTGATCAAATAACTAAATTAATATAAAATCCCGAATCCTAAAATAATGCTAAATGACAAATCAAACATTGAATACATCATTGTTAAAGAATAAGAAAACAAAGGTAAAAGAAATCACGCATAGACAAGCCTCATTCTTCTCATTTGAAGACTATCTTGAACAACCCTCCTTGGATGGTGAATCTCTCCTTCTTGAGTGGTTTGAAAGTTTTGATCTTGGATTCAATCTCTCCTTGTCTTATGTTTTCTCTTACTTTTATAAGCTTCTTTGATGCCAAATTTGTTGCTTGAGGAGTCTTGGCCGAGTACCAATTGAAAAATACCGAAATCTTTGGAAAATTCCCAAATTTGTGGACAGAAATTTTGTGTTCTAGAACGGGCCTGGCGTTAGGTCCAATCGACCTACCTAGCACCAGGTGAACTCTGTTTCTTCCCCCAAGTATGCTCTATTTTCCTTTAGCCAACCAAAATAGACCTAGCGTCTGGTCTACTTGCCAGATTGGTGCTGGGTATGCTTTGGAAAACCTGCAGTTTTGCTCAAAATTAACTCCAATCTACATAAATTCTTCAAAAACACTTTCTAAATGCAAAATGTCCTATGGGAAGGAATATACTGAGTTATTAAATCAAAAGTATCTCAAATTAACCTCAAATAACTAGTGAAGTAATGATGATTTTAGCCCCTATCACATACCCCTCCACACTTGAACTTTTGCTTGTCCTCAAACAAAACATTTTAACTAATAAATTTATCAAGAAAAAACATGTTTTTTTTCTTATTCCAACTAAAATTCCTTTACCATTTCGAGGATTATCAATTCCTTTCAAACATTAGATAAAACTCTTGTCATTCACACATTTTAAAAACAATTCAAACTTTGAAACATTTGACAAGATATCACAAAGCTCTTAAATCAAATTAATCAAGTTCATACCTTAGTCTAAAAAAATTATTTCACCCTTCAAGTAAAAATATAGATAGCATGAATCACACAAGTCAAGCCATCTACCAGCTCAAGCATTATAAATCCAAAAACTACACAACTCAAGTCATGATGTAAGGAAAGCACTCAAAACTTTTTTTTTTTCTCTCAAAAATATTTTTAAAGACTTAGGGAATTGATAGCCTCAAGTGCATGGACTTCCCGTCACATAGCGTATTGGCCCCCTTTTAGTATCATTCATCATTTTTTCAACATCTCTCATTTCTTTTGCTTTTGGGATTTCATAGCCTCAAGAAAGTTAATTTCTCTTCACTATCTGTATTGGTGCCCATATAAAAAAAAAAAAAATTTTTTCTCATCTTCAAATAGGAAGCAATCCACTCATTTTTTTTTGAATTTTCAACTCATAAGAATTTTCCACAATTTTTCATAATCTTTCCTCTCAAAGATCTTTTATCAATTCACACTCCTCATCATAACTCAAAGCCAAACAAAATTTAAACTTATAATACAAGAGTTAGTTATTAAACTCTCCCCATATTCATCACATCATTCATATCCAAACTAGATGGGTCTAATAATTCTCAAACACCAATGCATAGACAAGATTAATCCAAATTCTTAAGTCTTGACAAATATCCTATCCAATAAATCAATTTCATAAAAATTCACCTAATGAATGATAAAAATTCCTATCTAAGTAAGAAAAAGAAGTCCAACCTTACTTCAACACTGAAAACCACAAAATAATAATAATAATAATAATAATAATAATAATAATAATAATAATAATAAAATTTGAAAATTTGACACAAAAATAATATGGAAATATTTCTTCAACATCATTCCTCCTCCTCTCCCATGCTTAAATTGGACATTGTCCTCAATGGCCAAAGATATAAGAATAAAAGTACAACCAGGAAGACCACAATTAATAAAGAGAAAGAAAAAAGATAAAAAAGGACATCCATTACATCGTAGGTCCACCATGTTCGAATCCACCACAAGGAGTAGTTACAAGGGGTCTTAACTTCAAAAGTAACAAAAATAAGAAAACATAATAATGGAAAACGAAAAAGAAACTCAACATCAAAGAAAAGATAACTAAAAGCTAGAAAAGGTTATTAACATTCAAAATAAAAGAAATAACAAAAAATAAAAGAAAATTCAAGTGTTAAGAGTAAGTCAAGAGTCCTCATCATTATCCTCATCATCGTTATCGTTGTGAAGATCATCAGCTATGCGACTTAAAGATGCTTCGGTAGATTGTTGGATCAAAGTTGCCAACTTCTGGTCTGGGAGATCCTGGAGTCGACGAATTCTACAATGGAGTCTTGAAGCTGAAGAAGAATAGTCATTTGGTTCTCTAGTTGAGCCTCTACTCGTGCTTGAAAATTAGCACGAGAATGAGAACTAGTGGCACGAGGGGAACATCTAGTAGGTTACTCCTCTTCCATCTCCCCATCAGAGGGAAGCTTTACCGTCCTGAGGTGTTGTACCTCAAAAGGCTTCTTCCATTACCTTTCCTTCTCATCATAACGATACCCATATTGAACAAAGTATGCTCAGTCACTAGGTCTCGGTCAGTAGTGGGCTTACTTAGCTCTCCATCTAATCTCACTTCAAAATCTCTTAGAATGCGCATAATAACCAAAGGGAATTTAAGAGCTTTGGCAGATATACCAGAGTAAACAACCTCTCACGTGGATTGAATAATAATCCGAGCAAAGGGAATAGGCTCACTCTTTCTCATCTTATCCAGAATGTAAAGATCAAGGTCCCTCAATTCATTGAAGCCACTAGCCTCAGGATAAACATTGAAAGTAAAGATATAGACTATGGCACGACATTAAGCCTCAAGGTCATTATTTGAATAGTAATAGTTTTAACCTATTTGCCCTTTTCTTCATATATTCAAACTTGCCCTGACTGCACTCATATCCAGATAGGCTTAGAAATGACCTTTTGGTTATTATGGTCTACAATAATCCATTTTCCCTCATCAGGTACTCCTAAAATCCTTTCTAGTCTAGTCCTTTCAAATTCAATGGGAACCTCTTTTACCATGGTAGAAATAACCTGGAGGCTGTTTTTCTTCTTGTCCTCCATATCAACATAAAACTCTCTTATGCATACAGGATAGTAAGCACCATCCATTCTAATAATAGGCTCCTACCCCAATCATCTAAATATAGTAGAAAGCTCTAAAGAATTATCTAAAGAAGGCTTATACCACTTTTCTTCTATAATTTTGTTGTTGTGGATAGTTTGATACCAAATGTGACAAGTGGGGTCATAGAATTAGGTATGCTGAGCAGGTAGACGCTCGAAAGAAGATGTAGACGAAGATACATCTCAAGCTCTCTTAGCCCCCAGTGCTAACCCCTTAGGTCTCCTAGACATGATCGACTTATGAAGAAAGGTAATACAGCAGAAAAATAGAACTCCCTCAAACTTACTTTTTACAATACAAATAAGCATAATTCTCAACCGTCTCTCTCTCACTACAACTTTCAGCATATTAACACCTCAACACCACAAGATAACCAACACAATAGACCACAATCTCCTCCAATAAACCTACAAGAAAACTAGCCACTCTCCAATACCAAACAAAATATCAATAATCATGATCAAATTACAATGCTCAATAGCCACCAATTCACAATGTAAAGCTACATTATCCCAATGCTAAGTCATTCATGAACAATGATCTAATATCTAAGCTAACTCAAAGTTACACCTAAAGAAGGCATGCTCAAGCGGTTCCAAAAAGATGTAAATCATTAATGGCATTGATCATATATCATTGTCAATTATATTCTTATGCTAATAAAATCTCAAAGAAAACAATGTGCCAAAATTATAGAAAAATTAAACCACAATGATCATACCATAGAAAATACCCAAAATTAATAGGAAAAAATTAAACCATAGAAATTATAGAAAAATCATACCACAATGATCTCCAATGCATGGGCAATGATCCTATGCCAAAAGACTGAAGAAATCATGCACCAAATAGAAGGATTGAAAAATTGGTTTTGGAAGAAAAGATAGGATTTTTCCTTGTATCAATCAAAATTTTCAAGAACAAAGTGAAGATTTTATGTTTGGGACATTTTCTAAGCATTTTCTTAAACCTCTCCCAATACTCATAATGGTTTTTAGACTATATTTATTGGAATGCAAAAATTTCAATCCTAAGTTTGGATGTTCTAGTTGGTGAAAAATATTTTGCCAAAAATTTTTTAGCTAAAATATTCCACGTAGTAATGGATCCGGTGGGAAAAGATTTTAACAATGATTTTGCTCTATCTCTCAAGGAAAAGGGAAAAATCCTTAGTTTGATAGCATCCTCAGAAACACCATTCATTTTAAACGTGTCACAAATCTCCAAAAAGCTCGCAAGGTGGGCATTAGGATATTCCTCAAATAACCTATCGAATTTGACCATGTTTTAGACCATTTGAATTATATTGGGCTTGATTTCAGAATTATTAGCCTCTATCCTAGGTTTTGTGATACTTGAAACCGTACCTGAGATTGCGGGTTTTACAAAGTCATCCATAGTCCGCCTATTAATACCACCATTACCACAATTATTGGGCTGATTTACCTCCATGTCTTTCCTTACCCTTTCGCTTACAACCTTTCGGTCCTTGGTAAGGGTTCTCTCAATGTCAGGGTCATGATCTACTATATCGGCTTTGGATCATTGAGTCATAAACTAAGAGTAAGGTCTACATACAACTGCTGATAGTGAGAATATAAAATTTATAAGTTAGACAGTTAGTACCTATTCACACATTAAGTTAGAAGCAATTACAATATGTAGGGACATTAAATTACAAAAATACAAGAAAATAAAATATGGAATGTATTCATATGGAAAATATGGAATATATTCGTATATAGACATATAAATATATAAATATGATTAAATCAATAAAATTCAAACTTTGATGATATTGTTCCCCAGTAACGGCACCAATAACTTGATGCGTGAATTTTAGGTGTATAAAAATCATGAAATTTAAATCTATTCCTTAGTCTAGTTTTAATTAAAATATTAATCCCAAAATACATATATGAGCAAGTATACTCATCGCAAGCATAGAATAGGGAATTAACGAATATCGATCCTCAAAGGAACAACTACACACTAATCACTTTTCATTCATTATTTAACCGACCCAATAAAGTGATACAATAATAATAAATAAATATATATATACAACTCAAGAATGTAAGAATATATAATTTAGACAACTATCTTAAAACACATGATAATGAATCGTCTAGCATTTGTCTCAAGTAATCATCATCTTGGCATCATGAAGGAATATAAAGTAAAATTCAATCGTTTTTCAAGTCATGAACCTACTTATATAGACTCCACTTCTTTCCCAATCTTTGGAATCACTATCTTTTAATTAAATTAGTAAATTTCCCAATCAAACCAACATAACTAAAACCTGCATTAAACATAATTCCTCATAAACATGAAATTAGCTAATGACCCTTTGTTCGAGGTGCACTCAACTAATCTTTGATCACTTTAGTCCTTTAATCTTAATTTTGTTTCCCAAGTCCATTAAGATTTAACGAATACGAAATCAATGCAATAAAACTCCTAACATCATTTCCTAAGTCAATTAGAAGAACTCGCATCAATAACGAACGATAATAAGTAATCAAATACTAAAGATGATAAAGAATTTATCAAATAACTAAATTAACACAGAACCATGAATCCTAAAATAATGTTATAATACAAATAAAACATTGAATACATCATTGCTAAAGAAGAAGAAAATAAAGGTAAAAGAAAGCACTCATAGACAAGCCTCATTCTTCTCCTTGAAGATTTTCTTAAACAACTCTCATTGGATGGTGAATCTCTTCTTTGTGAGTGGTTTGAAAGTTTTGATCTTGAATTAACTCTCTCTTTGTCTTATGTTTTCTCTTGCTTTTATAAGCTTCTATGATTCCAAATTCATTGCTGGAGGAGTCTTGGCTAAGTATGAATTGAAAAATACCGAATTCATTGAAAAATTCCTAAATTCGTGCACAGAAATTTCATGTTCTAGAATGGGCCTAGTGCCGGGTCCAATCAACCCATCTGGCTCCAAATGAACTCTATTTCTCTCCTTAAGTTTGCTTTATTTTCCTCTGGCCAACTAGAATAGACCTGGCACCTCGTCTACTTGCTAGACCTGGCACCAGGTGTACTCTAGAAAATCTCCAATTTTGTTTGAAATTAACTCAAATATACACAAAATTATCAAAAATACTTTCTACAAGAAAAATGTCAAATAGAAATAAATTTTCCTAGTTATTACAAGAAAAGTATCTCAAATTAATCTCAAATAACTCGTAAGTTAATGTTGATTTTAGCCCCTATCAATAGCCTAGGTAAGTTCCACTTTCTTTAGCCACTTGCTTCAAGTGTAAGTTTATATATGTATGTTGTATTGTTTAGGTGGTGGCCTAGGGCCAAAAACTTCCCTAGGCTACCTACTTCATTTCCTAAGAACCTAGTTTAGAAGCCTGGTGACTTAGGGAATTTTCCCTAGGCCGTTTTGGTTCTGGGCAACCAAGTGGCCTACAAGTGAGGCAAAGCACATAAATGCACATTTTTCTAATTTTTCTGCTTTTTTTTCTCTTCCAAATCATATATTCATTATCCTCATATGATATACACATCCCTATCATGCCTCTAACAAATCAACAATCCAACCACATCATTCTACCTATCTTAAGTTCAAAATAAATAAGAAGAGTTGTGTTTAAAATACTTGTTTAATGATGCTTGAAGTTTAAAGATGCTGCTTGTCAATGTAGAACCTCGAGTGTTTGATGGCTTTAATGATTCGGAATTGTCTAAGGTTGTTCATCCATTATTTTGGCCAAGAGAGAGGGAGAGAGTGAGAGTAAGAAGAGAAGAATATATAGATGTTGAAGAAAAAAAGAAGAACAAGAAGATTGTTCTTATTTTACCTTTTTAGTATTCTTCGAATCTTGAACAAAAACGGTGGTTTGGTCCATTTGAATGTTCAACTTTGTGTGTTTTGGTGTTATAAAATACAACAAGGAAGAATATAGGTTGAATACTAACAGTATAGAGAGTTTGGGAGTGATTGGAGATGTTTATAAGTGATTTAGGCTTGAAGTTGTGTAGTGTGTGTTCTTGGTGTTCTTGAGAGAGATTGAGAGAAGAAGTGATTTCGTGTGTGTTGTGTGATTGATAACCGAATGGCCTAGCTTAGGGTAGCCTTTTAGTTATCCAAGAAGGAGAGAGAGAGTTTCAGCTCTTTCAAAATTTAAATTAAGAGAAAAGTGGAGATGTTTGAGGTATATGATTGAGTAATGGTGTTTGCTCTTGAAAGGTTTCTTATCCTTCAAGGTGTATGGCTGAACTGGCTATGATTTAACCAAGTAGTGGAGACCGAAAATGGCTATGGAATAGCAAAGGATTTTCTGCTTTTATCATCTAGCTAGATGAGTGTTTAAAGAAATAAAAATCTAGAATTTAATTTGAAGTTTGAATAAATTTGAATAGAGTGAAGATACGAGTGTTTTTAGGTATGTTAATGGAGTCCTATTGATCAAGGTTGATGGAGAAGACAAGAGGTTCTGTCCATGGTTGTATGAAGGCCTAACTTGATGAAGTTTGCTGAAGAAATTTGGCATTAACATTGAATAGGCAAAGTAAGAAAAAAAAAATCTGGAATTGAAGCCAAGGCACACTTAGGATTTGAAATGGTTTTGGTACAGAATTTTTGGTCTTTTTTGGAACAATTTTGCAGCTTGAATTTAAGAGTGTTTAATGGTCCATTAATGGTGGTTTTCCAGCCATCATATTGAAAAAGAAAGGAGAAAGTTTCAGCTATTCAGGAGCACTATCAAATGGCTTCAAGATTATGTTCATAGGTTGCTTGATTGCTGGGAGGGGGGGGGAATCTGGTTTGGTATAGTTTGTGAAGCTGCGAAAATTCAAAGCATTTTAGTCTTCATCCTCACACAAGATGGTTGGTTCCTTGTAAGAATTAGATAGGGAAAGCTTGCTACAAATTTTGAAAACCAACCATGAAGAAAATTTGAAAAATTTTCTAGATTTTTAACCAAAACAAGAATAAGAAGAAGATAGAGTTTTTTTTTTTTTTTTAAGGAAGAGTTATGGTGATTTAATTGAAACATCTTCCTATTCTTCCTCCATATTTTCAGCCAACTCCTATCCCACAAGAGCTGGAATTTTGAAATTCCAAGCATGGTAATTATCCAAGAATTTTATGGATATGAAAATGAATTTAGGAATTATGAATAGTTTAAATTCAAAGAGATTAGGACAAAGCTTGCAAAAATAATGGAGATAAGAATTCTTCTAGAATTACTTTAAGGACAAGACCACATGGTTAAGACATTACCATTGTGTCTTCCCTAAGACAACATTCCTAACTTTAAGGAAAGTATGAAAGAAGAAAACTCAAACATTGGTTAAGATAAATATAAATAAAACTTAGGTGATGGGATTTGAACTCAAGACCTTAGAGATTAACCACAAAGCTCTAACCATTTTACCATATTAATTCTTGTTCTTATTTCCTCAACCAAATCTTCTTCTTATCTAAGCCTCAAGCCATCTTCTTATTTTGACCTCAAATAAAATTACCTTTTTACCCTTTCTACTCAACAAGTACAAATAAATCACATAGCCATAAACCACAATTCTAAGGCACACAAAATCATTCAAGAAATATATTTTATGTATGATGACATGATATGCATCCTATCCTTCTTACTTTAGGGAAGGTTTAGGTGGGGTTTTGTAAGCCATTTTCTAGAGAGTTTGAGTCCAACTGCAGTCCCAACGTTGTTGTTCCCTAAAAAAGATGAATCCTGGAGAATTTATGTTGACTGTAGGGCCACTAACAACAAAACGGTAAGATATCGTTACCCTATTCTTAGGCTCGATGATTTATTGGATGAATTGCATGGATCATGTGTATTTTTAAAAATTGATTTTGAAATATGAATATTATTAGATTAGGATTAGGGAAGCTGATAAATGAAAAACTATATTTAAGACCAAACAAGGTATATATGAGAGGCTTGTGATGCCATTTGGGTTGTTAAATGCACCCAGTACTTTTATAAGGTTTATGCATATAAGTTGCGAGAATATATTGGAAATTTTGTTGTGGTGTATTTTGGTAATATTTTAATTTATAGAAAAACTTATGAAGATCATTTGCACCATCTTAAATGTGTGCTTATTGCTCTTAGAAGAGAAAAGTTATATACGAACTTTGTCAAATGTTCATTTTGTTTGGAAGAGATAACTTTTCTTAGTTATGTCATGAATTCAAAAGGTATTGAAGTCGATGAAGAAATAGTCAAGGAAATTCAGGATTGGCCAACACCTACTTCTGTGACTGAGGTAAGGAGTTTTCATAGGTTAGCCAGTTTTTACAGGTGATTCATTAGAAATTTCAGCACAATAGCTGTCCCATTGACTGAAGTTATTAAAAAGAATGTGGGGTTTAGGTGGGGAGAAGAACAACAAAATGCTTTTATTGCTTTGAAAACAAAATTGAGTGAAGCACCATTGTTGTCCTTGCCTAATTTTGAGATAGTTTTTGAAGTAGAATATGATGCTAGTGGAATAGGAATATATATTGTGTTGACTCAGGAACAAAAACCTATTGCATTTTTTTAATGAGAAGCTATCGGGTGCATCCTTGAATTACTCCACCTATGACACGGAATTGTATGCATTAGTGAGGACCTTGTACCATTAGTAACATTATTTGTTACCTAGGAAATTTATCATTCATACTGATCATGAAATATTAGAGCATGTTAAAGGCAAACAAAAGTTGAACAAAAGGCATGCTAAATGGATGGAGTATATTGGTATGTTTCTATACGTGATCAGATACAAGAAAGGTAAGGATAATGTAGTAGCCGATGAATTTTCTCGCGAGTATGTGATTTGAAATTCCTTAGAAATAAAATTACTTGGTTTTGAGCCGATTAAGGATTTATATGCAAATGATGAAGAATAGGGTGATATTTACTATGCTTGTGAAAAATGTTCTTTCCAAAAATTTTATAGGCATGATAGGTTTTTGTTTAAAGAGGGCAGACATTACATACCAAAAAGATCATTAAGATAATTGTTAGTGAAGGAAGCTCCTAGAGGAGGTTTAATGGGACATTTTTAGGAATTCAAAAACATTATGTATTTTACAAGAACATTTTTCTTAGCCAAAAATGAAGGGAGATGAAGAGAGGCACTGTAATTCATGCATAACATGTAGAAAGGCCAAATCTGAAACACTACCCAGGGTTTATAGACTCCTTTACCTGTCCTTAATGCACCTTGGTTAGATATTTCAATGGATTTCATTTTAGGACTGCCACGGACCAAGAGGGAAAGGATTCCATCTTTGTAGTTCTTGATCAATTGTTTAAGATGGCTCATTTTATTCCTTGTGCAAAAATTAATGATGCTAGTCACATTGTGGGTTTTTTCTTCAAGGAAGTGGTAAGATTGCACTAGTTACCACGGAGCATAGTATCAAACAAGGATACTAAATTTTTAACTCATTTTTGGAGAATATTGTGGGCAAAACTTGGAACTAATTTATTGTTTTCTACAACTTGTTGCCACAAATGGAAGGATAAAAGGAGGTTGTCAACCGAACAATCATGTAACTACTATGGATAATCGTTAAGAGGAACTTGAAGGACTGGGAAAAATGTCTTCCATATATCGAATTTGCTTATAATAGAACTATGCATTCTACTACTACATATTATCCTTTTCAAATTGTTTATGGGTTTGATCCATTAACTTTTTTAGATTTATTTCCCTTACCTATAGATGAGCGATTGAGTCTTGATGGCAAAAAGAGGGTTGATATAGTAAAGTCCATGCACGAGAAAGTTAAATCTCTAATCGAAAAATAAAATGAGGTTGTTGCATGCAATTGCAACCATGGAAGAAAGCAGGTGATATTCGAGCCAGGAGACTGGGTTTGGATGCATTTGTGCAATGAGAAATTTCCCACCCAATGCAAATCAAGGCTCGAACTAAGAGAAGATGGCCTATTTCAAGTTCTTGAGCGATATGGAGACATCGCCTGCAAGATTGATCTACTGGGTGAGTATAATATAAGTGCTACTTTTAATGTAGCTGATCTTTATCCTTATGATATAGGTTATGATTCGATAATGAATCCATTCCAGGAATGGGAAAATGATAGGAATCAATCCGACCACGGGAATCAAGCTCAAGAAGGGAAAGATGATGAAACCAAAACAATGCTTACTTTACCTGGTCCATTAATGAGAGACCATTATAAATAATTTTAACACAATCTTCAGGCATATTTACAAGCTCGTTTCAAGTGGGATAGTAAATGGCCATTACTGGAAGACGATTGAGAATGAACTATGCTGATGGTAAATGAAGGACGTCAACCGAAAGTAGTTTGCGAAGAAATGTCACCCAAAATGGACTTAGTGCCGGCCCTACTATCCCAACCTAACACTTGCTGTGTATTATAAAATGCTTTCTGACTTTTTATGAACGGGTACTATTACTCGAGAATGTACCAGGCGTTGTCCCCATAAGCCCTCCCCAGCGCCGATCATGCCCTGGATCCAAACCCCTTATGCTTTTCAACTATTTTTAGGGTCATTTTATAATATTTTAAAGTGTTTTAGATGAAGAATAGAGTACCATTATATAAAGCTTGTATTGTAAGTACAACAACAAGATTATTACATAATTTATCATGAATGAAGCATTCAACTTTAAGGCTTGAAACAATAGAGAGATTTCTTGTTCAATTTCAATACAAAACCAACCTAAGGGCTTAGTGCACCCTTGAGTAAGTGTCTATTAACTTAAAGGATAATTCAACTAGGAAATCAACAAAGGTTCTTCTTGTATATCATTTAGGGTTCTTGGTGTTTCCTGTTTAAATGCCCACAATTCCATATCCTTTTAGTTCTTGATTTCTTGCTAAGTTAAGGGTTCTATAGTGTTGTTGTTGTAGACGTTATCTACTAAATTTGGGATTTTAAAAGCTTGTTCTTTTAGGGTTCTTTGTTTATGGAGAACGATGTTACTTTGTTCTTTTTTCATGATCACTTTTCGTTCTTTCTTGTTTGTTTTTGCTTGTCATTGAAGTCCTTCTACTTTGTTAAAGTCCTAATAAAAGCCATTTTAGATTTAGAAAGACTTCCTCCCTTAAGCTTATATCAAAATTTGGTATAAGAGCAAGGATAAGCTTAGATCTCTATCTTAGCTTAGATATTTGAAATCTATAGTGTTGTTTGACCTTGAGATTCTTAGATTAAAAAAAAAAAAAAAAGAGCAAAAAGAATGATTTGTTGAAGAAAGATCCTTGGGAATACATTGAATTTTGTTGTTGTGATTGTATTAATCTTGATTGGAAAGAAATTTTCTTGTAATGTTCCATAGGAAAATCTTACATATAAGGTGTTTGATGAAAAGTCTCAATGACCATTTACTCTTTGAACACCGTGTGTTTGATGAAATGTCTTAAAGAAAGAATGTGGCTTGAACAATAGTGTTATTCCTATAACCATTTCATTGTATTCTTCAAATTGTCTTTTCTTTCGTTATGTGTTGTGAACACCTTGTACTCTACTTGTTTCTTGACCTCTAAGTGTTCACTAAAGTCGTCATCCTAAGACCCTTGTGTATTGAAGTATCCTAAGAGCTAATTGACTAAGGTGAACTAAACCCTTTAAAGTTGGGGAGGAAATTGGTTGAACAAGAGAGACATTGAGTGAACGAAAAAGCTAAGGAGCGCAAACACGAGAGTGGATTGCAAATACTTAGGGAGTGAGTAAGGAAAACAATTTATATTTTTGTTTGCTTAACTCTTTTTGTAGGAATATCAATCTAAAACTCCAACTATGATGTAAGCAAAGAAACCGGCTAGGCTAAATCTTGGTGAACTATGTAGACCCTAAGAGGATCCGAGAGATTTTTATGAGACCCTCGTTTTATTGCAAAGGATTATGGAGGGCATTTGGAGAGATGTGATTGTACTCCAAGCTCAACAAGGCCAAATATCTACCGCTGGACAAAGGAGGGGACAAAGGCAACCGGAAGCCTACAACACGCCTCCTATGAATACCCAACTAGGAGAAGAATGGGATGAATATTCAATTAGTGGATATCAACAAGTTCCTATGAGAGGAGGGAGAAACGGGTTGAGAGGAGGTAGAGGAAGAGGCCGAGGGAGATTTGGTGAGAATCCTATGAGAGGATGTGAAAGAAATATTGAGAGAGAATTTGAGTAGGAAGAGGGATAACTGGAGGAAGACTATAGAGAACATTATCAGGGTAATGTGATGAGAGGTAGAAGGAGAGACGAAAATAAGGGAGAACGGGAATTAAAAAACATCAAAATAGAGGTACCACAATTCTAGGGGAAAAGTGATCCCAAGGTATATTTTGAATGGGAAAGGAAGATGAAAATTCTATTTGATTTTCAAGATTGTAGTGAGAGGAATAAACTAAAGTTAGCAGTGTTTGGGTTTTCAGACTATGCATTGGTATGGTAGGAGCAGGTTTTGACTACTAAAAGGAGAATGGGAGAAAATGCCATTGGGACATGGGAATTGATGAAGAATCTCATGAGGGCAAGATTTGTATCACACCACTACTACAACGATCTATATCAGAGGCTTTAAGTGCTATGGTAGGAAATAAAAGTGTTGAAGACTATCATAAAGAACTTGAGGTGCTAATGATGGGGGCAGTTATTCATGAAGATCCATTTGCCACCAAAGTGAGATTTCTAAGTGGATTGAGGCAAGAGATAGCTAATATAGTCGAGTTGCATTCTTATAAAACCTTGGAAGAAATGGTACACAAGGCTATGAAGGTAGAAAAGCAATTGAAGAAAAAGTCATTTGAGAGGAGAGTATGCCAACCAACTTCATCTCTTAAGGAATTCCCTAAGCCGATACCAAAGAAGGAAGGAGTCCCGAGGCCACCACCTAGGGAATTCAACAAACTAAGGGAAGAAGGGAATAGAGATAAAGAAAATGCTATTAAGAGCCAATGAACTGAGATATCAAATGCTATCATTGTTTGGAATATGGAAATGCAACACGCGAATACCTAAGCAAGAGATTGATGTATACCAATGCCTGTGGTGAGATTTCATCCAAGGAAGTGGAATATGAGAAATTGGAGGAAATTTAAAGGGAAGAAGAAATTTTGAGTGAAGAAGGTGAAGAAGTTGGGCAAGTGTGTGCATTAATTGGTGTAGCAAGGAGATCATTGAGTACACATAAGAAGGAGGATGAGCATCATCAGCATAAGGAGAATATCTTTTTACAAGATGTTTCATTGATATGACCTTGGGGTTGATTTTCTATTGAATTTTGTTGCTAAATTTAGGACAAAATACAAGACCTATCAAAGAACTCAAAATAATGAGTTTAGTAAAGAAATGACACACCCAATTCAAATACTTGGACCCTAAGCTAAAATAGAGAACTTAGAACACTAGAAATGAGAATTAAGTCATCCAAATCACAACCAAATACCCTTTATTCAAAAAGAAACCAGGAATACTTTGAAGAAGATGATTTAGGCAACCAACTCCTCCAACGAGAACTTTCAATTATCTATAACCTAAAACCTAAATTAGCAAACTAATTGATCTATCCTAAAAGAGTTTACAGACTTAATATATAGGGAAGAACTAGGCCTTAAAAATGGTCTTGATGTTTATGGGATTTACGCAAGAGGAATCACCTCTCAAAAGCTCTCAAAAGAGACTCTTTGATTTCTATCAATATGCAAAGTTATTGTTACATTGAATGTTATAATGCCATATATATAGGCAACAAAACCTAACAATGGTGAGATGAAATCTCAGCCATTCAAACCTTTAAAAGGTTGAAAATATCCCTATTACATAATAAAAGTTGTAGGAATTAAATTGGAAACAAAAATAAAACAAAAATAAGAAAATTCTATAAAATTGGACTATGCACGAGGTAACCTAGTGTATGGTATCCTTCATGGGACTGGTGCTGGGTCAGTTCTGCAAAACATAGCCGATAGGCCGAGAATAACTGGTGCTAGGTAGCCTTGTTGGGCTTGGCACCGGGTGCGTACTAGTTCTTCACGCCCGTCTCATTTTCTCTTACCTTCAACCTTTCTCTTGTGCTACTTTTATCCTCCACACAAATTGTTGTTCAAGCCTTGAAATTTTTTGCCCTTCTTGGATCCTCCATCGCTTAACAAGTTTCTTGATTCATGATTTATCTTCTTAAAGGTCTTTTAAGTTTCCCTTTAGCACCCATTTCTTGACAATCTTCATATTCTTTGGATTGGTGGCTTGTTTGGCTTAAATCCTCCATTGGAAGCCTCCATAGTTTAAATTCTTCTTTAGTACCATAGAATATAGTTTAAATCTCCACCCCCTTCATTATCTTTGGCATGATACTTGGGAGGATTCCTATCATTGATCAACTAAGTACCTTGCAGCATAATCATTGATAGTGGGAGTTGCACCAACGTTATAAGTGCTAGGCGGTGGAAGAAATAGTCTTGGAAACAAGGAAGCATCCGTAACCCTACAAGTTGCAATAGCGAAATGAAAGTGGGGAATTAAAGTTTAATAAACAAGCCTTAATTGCAATTGACATGGAAAAATATAAGGATGAGATCTTGTACGATGTTGTTCCTATGCAGGCAGGCCACCTACTTTTAGGGAGACCATGGCAATATGATAGCGAAGTAATGCATGACTGGAAGAAAAACACTTACACTGTGTATAAGGAAGGAAAAAAAATTCTCTCTACTACCTATGTCTCCGAGTGAACTGAGAAAGATCAAAACATCATGAGAGAAAAGAAGAAGAAAAGATGTGTTCAAGAAAATGAGAAAAAATCGAGAGAGAGAATACTGAGAAAGAAGAATAGGAAAAGAGAGAGGGAAAACAAGAAAGAGGAGATAAGAAACAAGTAAATTTCTTTCCAAGTGAAAGAGAGGTGGTAGAAGCTTTTAAAGCTAAGAAACCAATGTATCTCTTAATTTGCAAATGCATTTATTTAACTACTAATGAAACTACTCTTTTTTTACCTTGGAAATTGCAGGTCTTGTTGAGGAATTCTAGAATGTATTTCCAAAAGAAATACCAGAAGGATTGCTACCTGTCAGAGGAATAGAGCATCAAATTGATTTCATCCTGGGGGCTACCATTCCAAACTGACCAACTTATAGATGCAACCCTGAATAAGCTAATGAGCTACAAAAGTAAGTTGAGGTGTTGCTCAGGAAAGGACATGTTCAAGAGAGTTTAAGTCCATGCGCAGTCCCAGTATTATTTGTGCCTAAGAAAGATGGATCATGGAGAATGTGTGTTGACTGCAGTGCCATTAACAATATAATAGTAAAATATCATTACCCTATCCCTAGGCTCAATGATTTATTGGATGAATTGTATGGATCATGTGTATTTTAAAAATTAATTTGAAATCCGAATATCATCAGATTAGGATTAGGGATGTTGATGAATAGAAAACTGCATTTAAGACCAAACAGGGTTTATATGAGTGGCTTGTGATGTTATTTGGGTTATCAAATGTACCTAGTACTTTTATAAGGATGATGTATTATGTGTTGCCAGAATATAATAGAAAATTTGTTGTGGTGTATTTTGATGATATATTGATTTATAGCAAACTTTGACAAATGTTCATTTTGTTTGGAAAAGATAACTTTTCTTGGTTATGTTGTGAGTTCAAAAGGTATTGAAGTTGATGAAGAAAAGGTCAAGGCAATTCAGGATTGGCCAACACCTACTTTTGTGACTGGGGTAAGAAGTTTTCATGGGTTAGCCAGTTTTAACAGGAGATTCATTAGAAATTTCAACATAATAGCTGCCCCATTGAATGAAGTTATTAAAACGAATGTGGGGTTTAGGTGGGAAGAAGAACAAGAAAAGGCTTTTATTACTTTGAAAATAAAATTGAGTGAAGCCCCATTGTTGTCCTTGCCTAATTTTGAGAAAGCTTTGGAAGTGGAATGTGATGCTAGTAGAATATGAATAGGTGCTGTGTTGACCCAGGATAAAAAACCTATTGCATTTTTTAGTGAGAAGCTATTGGGAGCATCCTTGAATTAATCTATTTTTGACAAGGAATTGTATGTTTTAGTGAGGACCTTGCACCATTGGCAACATTATTTGCTGCCTAGGGAATTTATCATTCATACTGATCATGAAACATTAAAACATCTTAAAGGCCAATAAAAGTTGAACAAAAAGTATGCCAAATAGATGGAGTTCATTGGTACATTTCTATACGTGATCAAATATAAGAAAAGTAAGGATAATGTAGTAGCTAATGCATTATCTTATAGGTATGTACTTTTATATTCCTTAGATGCAAAAGTACTTGGTTATAAGCTTATTAAGGATTTATATGCAAAGGATGAAGAATTGGGGGAGATTTATCATGCTTTTGAAAATGTGCTTTCCCAAAATTTTATAAGCATGATGATTTTTTGTTTAAAGAGAATAGACTTTGCATACCAAAAGAATCATTAAGAGAACTGTTAGTGAAGAAAGCTCATGGAGGAGGTTTAATGGGACATTTTGAGAATTTAAAAACATTAGGTATTTTGCAAGAGCATTTTTATTGGCAAAAAATGAGGGGAAATGTAGAGAGGCCGTATAATAAATGCATAACATGTAGAAGGGCTAAATCTAAAACACTACCCCAGAGTTTATATACTCCTTTACCCATCCCTAATGTACCTTGATTAGATATTTCAATGGATTTCATATTAGGATTACCACGGACCAAGGAGGGAAAGGATTCCATCTTTGTAGTTGTTGATCGATTTTCTAAGATGGTTCATTTTATTTCTTATGCAAAAACTAATGATGCTACTCACATTGCAAGTTTATTCTTTAAGGAAGTTGATGCGTTTGGATTTGGGTATAAAAATCGTATAAAAACTAAGCACAATTCCAATCAATTTTAACTTAAAACGTTTACCCCAAATTACACATATGCGCAAGCGTATTCATCATTAACATAGAATAGAGTTCAAACGAGTGTCGATCCTCAAGGAACAAGTATGCATTAATCACTTTTCTTTCATTGTTTAACCGACTCAATAAAGTGAAAAAGATAATAAAATAAAATAAAATAAAAATATATACATTTCAAGGATGGAGAATTATGTAACTCAAGCCATTGTTTAGACAAACATGATCTTAAAGAACCCAACCGTTATCATAACTAATCATTCTCTTGGCATCATGAAGGTTTAAGATATACTCAATTCTTTTTCAATCCATGAAATCACTATCCTCTAGATAAATTAGAATCATATATTCTGTCTCAACTAATTCACCCAACAGATGCATTAAACACAATCCTTGATTAAATCTCCTTACTCTGGCTAACTAAAAACATGAAATTAACCAATGAATCTATATTTTGGTCGACATCAATTAACCTTCAATTACCTAGTTCTTTGCAATTAACCTCTTTTTCAAGCAAGTTAAGAGATAACAAATATGAAACTAATGAATTGAAACCACCATCAACTTCTTTTTCAAGCAAGTTAATGGAAAGAAATAACAAATCAATCTCGTAATAGGCACATGTAATTAAATACCAAGAAAAACAATCAATTAATCGAAAGATCAAATAACTCTAAATACCTTGAATATCTAAAATAATGTTGAATTACAATAAATAATTAACATATCATTGTTCAAGAAAAAGAAAGCACTCATAGACAAGACTCCTTCTTCTTCCTTTGAAGACCTTCTTGCACAACCCTCCTTGAATTGAAGAATTTCTCCTTTGATTTGAGTGATTTTCTATGATGATCAATGAATTCTCCTTTTTTTTTTCTTTGTGTTTTCCATCTATTTATAGGCTTGGGAAGTGTCTAAACTTGTTGGTGTAATGTTCTTGGCCAAGTTGAAGTTGGAAGATACTAAAATTTCACAGATTACCAAAAATCGTGTAAAAAAATCACAATCCCTCCTGTTCCTTAGAACACAGCTGGCGCCGCCTTAGCTATCAGAGCCGGCGCCGGTTGTGCTCTGGTTCTCTACTCGTTCACTGATTTTTTTCCGAATTCTACACAATGTATTCCAGAATGCAGCCAGCGCTGGTTCCACTCTATTTTGACAATTTTTCGTCACCTCGAAGTTCAAGTCACAGTGCATGGCCGGCACCGGTTCCAGTGCCCTAGCCGGCGCCGCCTCTCTTTTGTTTTGCAATGTTTTTGCTTCGTTTTACCCTAAAAATCTGTAATAATGAACAATATACCTTTCCAAAGGTAAAATTTCAAATATGAAGGAATATGACTAATTATTGAACAAAATATGTCACAAAAGAGCCTCAAATAACTAGGAAAAATATGACTAATTTTGCCCCTATCACATTCCCCCACACTTAGCTCTTTACTTGTCCTCAAGCAAAGTATCAAAGACAAGTAGAAAAACACAAGGTTTCATTAATCACTCAATCAATTTCAAAACAATATCTCTAATGCTTTTTTCATTCAAGAACATAAAACACATGCTACTACACCCTTCACAACAAATGCAAGACTTGTGTAAGTGAATAATGACTTAGTAGAACCATCACAATACTTAACAATATTCTCAAACCATTGGAAAGAATTTAGTTCAAAAAGAATATACATTCCATAAGCTTACTATTCATACACTCTCTCCACTAATCCGAGACATATCATGATTCTACTTAAGTCAAATAGGACTTTCAAGCTTGGAATGTAAGGCTAAAGGTTGTAATGTAGCTTAGCAAACGAAGGATATAGGAAAATCAAATAGCAAAGAAGCCAAGAGTTCGCAAGAAAATGATAAACAAATGAATCAATAATTTCTCTTCTTACTCTCCTATTCCACAAATCAATCAAACCATAACCTTATTTAGAAATTATAGCTTAACTGAAGTAAATCCTACATTTTTTCTCTCTTTTCTTCTTCTTCTCACCTTTCCACTTCCTTCATCAATTCTTCTTTATTTTTCACAAGATCACTCAAATGTTCAGCAATGGTGTCAAGGATTTTATATGAACTCAGCTTTTACCGCTCAATCACCATTCTTCTCGTGATCTTTCTTCTCTCTTTTTCTTTCAATTTTCTTTTCTTTCACTCCTCTTTTGTTCTTTTCTGCTGTTGTCCTTTTCTTTCACATTTTCTTTCTTTCCATTTTTTTTAGCAGCTTTTTGTTTTCTTTTCTTGTTTTCAACCCCTATTTTCTTTTTTTCTTTTTTTTCTCCAGCTCACACATTATCGATACATGACTGAAAGTAATGAGTCATGATCTTTCTCCAAGTATTCTTCCTCACATGCTCCTACATATACATTTATCCATCAAGAGCATAAAGATTTGGAAAATTATTCAAACTCTCAGAAACAAGCAATGGACAAAGTATGATAACGGGTTTTAAAGAAAGAAATCAACAATTTAGGCTCAAAATAGGTACTATAGATAATATAAAAAATAGGTAGGCTTAAAAAGTTCAAACTATCCAAAGAAGGCCTATTACCGTCATCCCCAAGTTAAATCATGATTGTCTTTCTTATTTCGCCTCGAGAGATATTCAAGTAAGTTCTAGAATGCTCCATGAATTTTAGTAGAAAAATAGGTTTAAGAACAATGCAAAGCATTTGATCAAGAACTACTTTGTCCAAGTGCGTGCAAAAAGTCATGCGTAAGCCATAAATGATCTAGAACATATGCTCTATAATCCATCATAAAGACATGCATTAAAAATATAGCTTGAAATCTTAAAGAAAATCAGAAAAATTTTTAAAATTTTTGCTCAAGAAGGCTGGCTAAAGTATATGCATAGAAGTTTCAATAGAAGAGAAATCACTCCCCCACACTTAAACTGGACATTATCCTCAATGGCCAAATAAATATAACATGGAATAAACAATGTCAAGGGACCAAAAATATAAAGGAGAAGAGATAAGAAAGATAATACTTCCATACATTGTGCTCACAATAAAATTGATAAAAACTTGGACAAAGTATATCACCAAACCACTCCCCTATACATAAATTGGAAACACAAGAAAGCATCTCCAAAAGGACTGAAAATAATAAGGGGTTAGAAAGTTTAAGTAATACTTCCCAAGTACAATAATGCTCCAATAGGTATCCAAACTTGAGATAAAAAGAAGGGCTTGTCCAAGAGGATATTATTCCTATAAAACAAAACACAAATAAAAGCACAAGAAAAATAATAATAATAAAATAAAAACATACCTAAATAAAAGAAAACAAACTAAAGAAAAAGACTAAAATAAAAAATAAATAAAAATACAACAAAAACTCTTGACACTCACCATGCTTCCTCATCAATCCTTTTGGAAAAGAGATTAAGGCTCCAAGTAGGCATAATGAATGTAGAAAGAATGGAAGATTTTAAAAAATGGAAGGTTCATGAAAATGATTTGTCTCAGCAAAGCAAAACACATAAACCTCATTCTCTAACATTCCTTTAGACACATAAATATCTTTTTCAACATATGAGTGCATAGGGTATCTAACGGATGCATCAACTTTGAAATCACCAATTAACCCTTCCAAAAAAAAAAAAAAGTTTTTTACAAGTAAAATTCCCCTTTAAACTTAGTGTTTGAGTTCTTAAAGATGGGATTAGGAAATCCTTACTTTTCAATACTTCTACAAATACCAAGTTACCTCCCTGAAATTGGGGTGAAGGGTAGAATTCATCAACATCCTTAAAGGGTTTCTTTGAATGAATGATAAGTCTAACTTCTTGAGGCATGTTAAACTCCATACAGCATCATTGGGACCATTGTTCTCCAAAAAGTGAGAAGAACCTAAGAAATCATGTTACAAAGAAATATTAGAGTCATGAGCACATAGAGTAGAATCAAATACCTCTCCTGCCACATCATGCAATTGTCCCTCATACCCTCTCTTTTTTTTTTTTTTTTCCATGGTCAATTGTACGGGCTAGCATGAACTCATGAGTCTCCTCAACAATCTTAACTAATTGTTTTCTTTGATCATACAATCGTTGAGAAGCTTCCTCATGCCCCTGAAAAGATGAATGTGTATTGGCAACAAAAGATTTCACTAATGCTTCTAATGGCGTCTCACTAAAAACATCACTGTTAGCTTGTAATGATGCCAATCTATCATCAAAACACTCTTTTTTTTTTTCTTGACAACTAAACACTATCCTAATTGAATGCATGACCACGAATTCTTAAATTAAATATTAAACTAAGATTAAAAATTTTAAATAAATAAATTCAGTTCGTCGAAAATATCGTGTTAGCCTAAAGTCCAAACCTGAAAATAAGAAGAGTTAGTATTGACTCAAAATTATAGAGGTAAAAATTATCCAATTCAAAATATAGGGATTACACATATTCCACATTAACATTAGGTTAGTAAAATTAAATAACTAACTATACAATAAATACAAACATACAAAGACAAGTGAGTTATTATGAACATGTATATACTTAATTACATATTTACAACATACAGTGAAATTAAAATACAGTTATACAAACAACAAAATATGGCACTTCTTTATACAAGGAACATATGTACATTTTTACTTATTTACCTATTTACATATTTATATGGTTAAATCCACAAAATCCAATCTTTTATGATATTGTTCCCCGGCAATAGAGCCAAAAACTTGATGTTTTTGGCACGAGAAAAGAATTATTAAACCAATAAACACAGATTTATCCCCGGTAACGACGCCAAAAACTTGATGCATTTGGATTTGGGTATAAAAATCGTAAAAAAAACTAAGCACATTCCCAATCAAGTTTAAATTAAAACGTTAACTCCAAATTACACATATGAGCAAGCGTACTCATCATTAACATAGCATAGGGTTCAAACTAGTGTCGATCCTCAAGGAACAAGTATGCATTAATTACTTTTCTTTCATTGTTTAACCGACTCAATAAAGTGAAAAAGACAATAAAATAAAACAAAAGAAAATAAAAAAAATATATACATGTCAAGGATGGAGAATTATGTAACTCAAGCCATTGTTTAGACAAACATGATCTTAAAGAACCCAACCATTATCATAACTAATCATTCCCTTGGCATCATGAAGGATTAAGATAGACTCACTTCTTTTTCAATCAATGAAATCACTATCCTCTAGATAAATTAGCACTACATATTCTATCTCAACTAATTCACCTAAAAGATGCATTAAACACAATCATTGATTAAATCTCCATACTCTGGTAAACTTAAAACATGAAATTAACCAATGAATCCATATTCTGGCAGACATCAATTAACCTTCAATTACCTAGTTCTTCGCAATTAACCTCTTTTTCAAGAAAGTTAAGAGACAAAAAATATGAAACTAATGAATTGAAACCACCATCAACCTCTTTTTCAAGAAAGTTAATGGAAAGAAACAACAAATCAATCTCGTAATAGGCACAAGTAATTAAATACCAGGAAAAATAATTAATTAATCAAAAAATCAAATAACTCTAAATACCACGAATATCTAAAACAATGTCGAATTACAATAAAAAAAATTAACATATCATTATTCAAGAAAAAGAAAACAAAGTAAAAAAAAGTACTCATAGACAAGCCTCATTCTTCTTCCTTTGAAGACCTTCTTGCACAACTCTCCTTGAATTGAAGAATTCCTTCTTTGATTTGAATGATTTTCTGTAATGATCAATGAATTCTCCTCTTTTCCTTTGTGTTTTCCATCTATTTACAGGCTTGGGAAGTGTCTAAACTCGTTACTGCAATGTTCTTGGCCGAGTAGAAGTTGGAAGATACTAAAACTTTACAGATTATCAAAAACCGCGTAGAAAAATCACTATCCTACCTTTTCCTTAGAGCATAGCTGACACCGCCTTAGCTCTCGGAGTGGGTGCCGGTTGAGTTCTGGTTCTCTACTCATTCGCCGATTTTTTTCCGAATTCCGCACAATGTATTCCAGAATGCAGCCGACACCATCTTAGCTACCGGAGCCGGCGCCGGTTCCACTCTGTTCTGCTCTATTTTGACAATTTTTCGTCGCCTGGAAGTTCATGTCATCAGTGCATGGCCGGTGTCGGTTACAGTTCCCTAGCCGGCGCCGCCTCTTTTATGTTTTGTGACGTTTTTGCTTTATTTTACCCCAAAAATTTGTAATAGTGAACAAAATACCTTTCCAAGGGTAAAATCTCAAATATGAAGGAATTTCACTAGTTATTGAATAAAATGTATCACAAAAGAGCCTCAAATAACTAGGAAAATATGACTAATTTAGCCCCTATCAGAAGTGGTAAGATTGCACGGGTTACCATGGAGCATAGTATCGAACAGGGATACTCAATTTCTAAGTCATTTCTGTAGATTATTTTAGGTAAAACTTGGAACTAATTTGTTATTTTCTACTGCTTGTCACCCTCTGACGGATAGAGAAATGGAGGTTGTTAACCAGTCTCTCACGCGACTACTATGGACAATCATTAAGAGGAACTTGAAGGACTAGGAAGAATGTCTTCCATATATTGAGTTTGTTTATAATAGAACTGTCCATTCTACTACTACATATTCTCATTTCAAATTTTTATGGGTTTAAACCATTAACTCCGTTAGATTATCTCCCTTACCTGTGGATGAGCGATTGAGTCTTGATGGCAAAAAGAAGGCCGATATAGTAAAATCCATGCACGAGAAAGTTAAATCTCTAATCGAAAAACGGAATTTGGCCGTTGCATGTAAGTACAACTAAAGAAGAAAGCTGGTGATATTCGAGCCAGGAGACTGGGTTTGGGTGCATTTATCCAGGGAGAGATTTCCTACCCAATGCAAATAAAGCTCGAACTGAGAGGAGATAACCCATTTCAAGTTCTTGAGCTATATGGAGACAACGCCTACAAGATTAATCTACCGGGTGAGTATAATGTAAGTGCTACTTTTAATGTAGCTGAACTTTCTCCTTATGATGTAGGTTATGTCTCGAGGACAAATCCATTCCAAGAAGGGAGAAATGATAGGAATCAATCCGACCATGGGGATCGAGCTCAAGAAGGGGGAAATGACACAACCGAAACCAAGCCGAGTTTGCCCGGTTCGTTGACAAGAGCCTATTTCAAACAATTCCAACACAATCTCCAGGTATATTTACCAGTTCATTGTCAGGTACCGCTATACTGGAGTTGGTCAAAAGATGGTCATATAAGCAAATCCGGAGAAGTCTGTGTTCAAGGAAAGGTTGAAAGCAGCCCAAAGCCAACAAAAGAGCTATGCAGACAACAGGCAGAGAGAGTTAGAATTTCAGATGGGAGATAGTGTATTCTTAAGACTGACACTGAATAGAGGAATTCTAAAGCATCCGAAGGTGGGAAACTGAATATGAGATATTTGGGACCGTTTTCGATAAAGGAGAAGATTAGGCCGGTGGCGTATCGATTGGATTTTCCAGATAGGTTGACGGGAATTCACGATGTGTTTCATGTGCCGCAGCTAAAAGAATACAATGCCGACCCCAGTTATGTTTTGAATGATGAGTCGTTGGTGTTGCAACTCGGCCTGAGCTATGTGGAGAAACCCATAAGGATATTGGACCGAAGTATCAAGACTCTCTGAAACAAGCAGATACCGATAGTCAAGGTGTAGTGGCAGTATCAGGGCACGCGAGATGCCACATGGGAAACAAAGAGTGGGTAAAGTGGAAGTATCGCAATCTAAGATAAAGGTATGCTTGAATTTCGGGACGAAATTCTCCTAAGGAGGGGAAGATGTGAAACCCCACATAAACCCAACCCTAGAGTAAGGGGGTCGGGATGCATATAATATTTTTTTGTATGCATAAATATATTTTTAAATGATTTTATGTGCTTTAGAATTATAATTTATAGTCTAGAATTCTTAGTAGTGCTTATTGAGTAGGAAGGGTAAAATGATAATTTTGCTTGAGGTCAAATAGGGAGATAGCTTAAGGATTAAATAGGAAGAATATTTAGGAGAGAAAATAAGAATAAGAATTGTTGTGGTTTAGTGGTTAGAGCTTTGGAATTAATCTCTAAGATCTTGAGTTAAAATCCCACCAATTAAGTTTTATCATGATTAAATTTCATTTTTATACAAGGTAGAATATTTTCGGCCCTTGCATGCCATAAGAAGAGATAAGAGTGTTGTCCTAGGGGAGACATGAAGGGAATGTCTTAATCCTATTCTTATGTTATACAGGAATTCTTAAGGGATTCATGCCATTTTGTTCCCTAACTTACCTTAAATTCTTCACCAATTAAGCTTGTTCAATTTAACCACATCCATATCTTAATTCCAGAAAATTCAGCAAGGTTTACTGACCTTGGAATTTTGAAAATGGCTCTTAGAGGATAGAGTTTTGGCTGAAAATAGGGAAGGAGTTAAGGAAGGTTCCTAAGAGAATTAATCTCCATGGTTGAACCTTTAAACTCCACTCTATAAGTATTCATCTTCTTCATGGTAACAAACTAGAAAATTTCCAGATTCTTGGACAGTCTCAGTTTCGAAAACTTCAGCCATTTTTCTTACTTAAATGCTACCAGAAAAATGAACAACTTACTCAGCTTGAAGACTGGAATTTCTTTGCCAAAACCGGACTGCACAAAGCTGTGCAAACTAGGAAAAATTTCTAGACAGTTTTGCAGCATGGCAGGCCAACAATCAAAGCTGTTTCTTCAGCCTTCAAACCAGTAATTCACCTCTGGATTTCCTCCATAAAGAAGGCTGAAAATTAGCCTTAAAGGACCCTCCAATACCTCTCCAAACTCTCTACAAATCGGTTAGATCATTGCAGAAAAAACTGCACAAAAATTCCAGCAAACCATTCGAATGACAAATCAGAAAAATTCTAGCCTTGCTTTCTCTTCAAGCCTTGTCTTAAAATCACTTCAAACTTCTGCGAAATTAACCTTAGTTAGCCATGAACTGAACTCCATCACCCTCCTCCACTGACCTATACGATTGGACTCCATAGCCAAACCTTGAATTCCTCCTTCAATTACTCCAATCAAGCTTCTAATTAAAGTTTAAAAATTTCAGCAATTAATCCATAAAAACTCCCTTGGATTAAGCTTCAAACAACCAGAAATCCTCCCACCATTGCACTCCCAATTTCAACCAACCTATAGCTCCTTCAACCCTCATACATTTCAGCAAAATCACAGCAAAACCAGTCAGCCATTGTAGCTTCCAAGAGCTTCCATCAATCAAACAATATTACCATATCTTCTACCTTGAAACACTCAATGAATTACTCCATTTGAATTTCAAACAATCATTTTTCCCTCTTCTCCCTAATCTAAAAATCAAATCACAAGAATTCCTCAATTATTCGGCCAACACTTCCAGCCTTTCGTCCAGCTTTCTCTCCAATTCTCTCCATTTCTCCAAGAACACCAAGAACACACACTACCTTCCTTCAAGTCTAAGACCACCCAAAACACCCCCAAGCCCTTCCATTAACTCTAGATCACGCCTACTCACTCCCTAGAGTCCATTTCTGGATTTTAAAACATCAAATATTGAAATAAAAAATCTGCTAACGGATCAAAAACCAGAATTTTCTTGAAGTCTCAAGAATGCTATCAAGGTAACCAATAATGATTTTGTTCATCTTCTTTCCCTTCAATCTTTAACATAATATACTAATACTCTCTCTCTCTCTCTCTCTCTCTCTCTCTCTCTCTCTCTCTCTCTCTCTCGGCCGAAATGGTTGCTATAACCATGGCTGTTTTTCTTCTTCCTTCTTGGACGATTCAAGCCTTTCAAGCGTGTGGATCTCCTTGAATCTTCATCGAGATAGTCATCAACAAAGTATTTCTCTTTAACCTTCTCTTTAATTCTAAAATCATGTCTCTTAGATGTTGTTAGAAAAGGATGGAATATGATTGGAGTTTGAGTATGTGTTTGTATAAAGGAGTTGAGATTGGAGCATGAGGATGTTTTGCCATGGTTAAGTTCTATGCTATTTCTTGTAGATCCATGCATGCTCTTCATGTCATGAGTGAGTATGGATGGTTAAGCATGCTAGATATTATGTCACCTTTGGTGAATAGGGTATTATGATCTTGTTTACATTGAAGCCATGAATACGATTATGCTTAGTAGAGATTAGACCATGTGATAGTAGGTTTGGATTTAAGCCTTTATGCATGAATAGAATAGTTTGTTGATTGATGTTGAATTTTATGTTCAAGATTCTTGTTAGCAATAGGAAAATAATGATCATGACCTTGTTGATCCTAAGCCATTTTAATTGACCAATTTTATTACGTTAATTAAAATTAATATTATGATTTCCTCCAAAAATTTCGAAAGCCGTAGGAAGTTGGATTTGGAATATTAAATGGGATAGTAATACTTTAGCCATATAAATGATACCTTTTATTAAAGAATATATATATATATATATATATATATATATAATAGTAGGTAAAATATTACTCTTGTAGGCTATATATTCATAAATACTATTGAAATTTATTTATTATCTATTGATCAAATTTTAATAAAATTTATTTATTAATTATTTTCTAACTATTAATTATTAATTAAGAGATTATTAATAAGTTATTATTTATTTTAATATTATCATCTAGGACTTAGGATTCTTCATCAATTAAACCCTAGTTTATTTATAACAACACTAAATATTTGTATTTGAACCCATAACTTATTAGTAATTATTTTACAACCCCTTGTTATTTTCAATTATGAAGCTAGACTTATTTTATAAAAAGCTTTATCATCTAGCCTTAAAGCTTAGGGCATTAGGGTCATGATTGTAATAAGTTGAACTAGGATTATTTATGGAAGCAAATATAGCTTGAGTATAACCATATGCTTTGTGTTTACCCCAGGCGGGGTTAGGTCAGCTTTGGAAGACTAGTGAATTTGCAAGCAAAGGATCAGGTAAGCTTCTGCATAAAACTTATTTGATGACAAAAGGTTACTATGGCAAGCCAAACGCGAAGTGTATAGATAATCATTTTGTAAAGGCAATTAAGGACTGTTTCCTTTCTTGTTCCAATTAAACAAATCATTTGAAAATCAACAAGCAGTTTTGCTCAAACACTAAACTCTTTCTAAAACCAACTTTAACACGAACTTTAGAAACCCTTAATTGCTATTTCCAAATAAGGCAATGTTTTATCAGTTTTCTCCTGAGTAGGATAATCTACGTTGAGTACTCAATAAGGGTAGGTTAGTAGTACTAGTTTTGAAGAGAAAAAGTAAGTCTTCTGGCAGGAGGCCACTTCCAGAAAATGAACTAAACTTGGAGAAGCGACAATACTACTTAGTCATGCCGGTCCAAGCTAGCAAGTTTCAATCATGGGGACTGTGTATTTTCGGAGTGGACAACCGATATGTTTGGGTGTAGAGAAGGAGGAGTATCTTACCCGATAGGCCATACACCTACCTTTTGTCAATCTGCACAAAATGTGGCATTTTGACCGCTATATAGTCATAGGGCCCAACGTGTGGTAACCCATGGCCGCCCATTTGAGTGGTTATTTTTATTGTGCACATGTATGGTTGGAAAAGCAAAACGCCACTCTTTATTTTTAACATTATTTAATGCTTGCCAGCACCTTCTCTTATGCAACTTTTACAACTTGCATACATGAACTGTTTTACTTGAAACACTCAAAGCACACATGGGCTTACTGAGATTTTTATCTCATCACCTTTTATGCCATGTTTTCAGGTCGATCCTGCTATGGGGATGAGTAGCTAGATTGTTGCCTGCTTGAAGACTCTATGCCATTTATTTTATATATTGCTTTGAGAGATGATAGTGAACAATTTATTTTGGATTTCTTCTTGAATTTTTAGGTTGTAATAAGTTTAAATTTTAAAGTATTGTTTATCTTCATTTGTGTGACCTAGTTATAAAGACCCCTTGTCCTTTAGACGGGGTGATATCCTCGGCCCTATTGGGACTAGGTAGTAGGGTGTTACATACCATGTAGACGTTGTTAGAAGAGGATCGAGCACAGACCATGCTACTAGTGAACAAAGGACATCATCCGGAAGCAGTTTGTGAATATATGTCACCCAGAATGGACCCGACACTAGCCCTACTAGCCTGACTCGGTATCGGATGTGTATCGTAAAATGCATTCTGACTTTTTGTGAACTGGTACTTTATTCCAGAATGTATCAGGTGCTATCCCTATAAGCCTTGCCCGGTGCCAGTCATGGTCTGGATCTGAACCCCTAATGTTTTTCAGCTATTTTTGGGGTCATTCTATAATATTTTAAAGTATTTTAGGTCAGGAACAGAGTACCATTATATAATGCGTGCATTGTAAGAACAATAAGAAGATTATTACATATTTTGTCATGAATAAAGTATTCAACTTAAAGATTTGAAGCAATGGAGAGATTCCTTGTTCAACCTCAATCCAAGACCAACCTATGGGCTTAGTCTGTAACACCCTCGAAAGCCTAGGCCCGCCAGCGCCGGGGAAGTCGGCCCGTCCAAAGGACAAGGGGTCTTTATAATTAGGTCACAAATAAAATTTCTGAAATAAATAATACTCAAAACTAAAGAGAATTTATTATAGCCCAACATACTTCAAAAGTACATCCATGAAATTCCAAAACAAAAACCATAATTAAAATCATTCATTCTTATCTCCCCAAAGAAATACATAAAAAAAAAAAAAAACACATTATCTTCCAAGGTAGCTACTCACCCACAACAGGATCAACCTGAAATCATGACAAAAGGTGGTGAGACAGAAATCTTAGTAAGTCTGTGTGTGCTTTGGGTGTTTAGTGGAAACAGTTCATGGATGCACTGTGTGAAATCTTTATAAGAGAAACATTGGCAAGCAATAAACATTAGTCAAAAGCAAGAGTGGCGTTTTGGCTCTTCTAGCCATACATAAGTAATGAAATCAACCACTCGGAAGAAAGGGATATGGGTTACCACACTTTGGGCCCCATAATTGGTCAGAACGCCTAACACATTGTGCAGACTGACAAAAGTAGGTGATCGGTCTACTGGGCAAGATACTCCTCCTTCTCTATACCCAAACAACCGCCGGGTGTCCATTCCGGCAAAAACACAGTCACTTGACTGAAATAAAATAAACTGCTAGCTCGGACCGGCACGACTCACTGGAACTGGCATCTTATCCGGGAAGGACTCACCCCTCAGAGGTGACCACCTGTTGAGAAACTTACCCTAACCCTTCAAAGACTAGTCCTTGTGGTCCACCCTTATTGAGTACTCAACGACATTCCCCACTTGGGATAAAATGAACAAAGCATTGTTCTTCATGAAAATAACAATTTGAGGGTTTCCAAAGCTTTTGGAGAAATTAGTTTTAGAAAGAGTTTCAAGTTTGGAAAAATCGGCTCAAAGACTTTTAAATAATTTAAGCGTTGGAATTAGTGATGAATTCAATCCTCAATTACTTTCAAATAACCGAGTGTCCTTGCACTCCACATTTGGCTTGCCATAAGGAAATCATTTCACATCAATCAGGTTTTATGCAGGAGCTTACCTGATTCTTGCTCACAACAACAGGGTCTCGAACAGCTGACCTAACCCCACATGGGCAAATACAAATCTTAGTCAGATTCAAGCCACAATCTACTTCCTCAATTTTAAATCAACTCAATTCACTACTACCATGATCCTAGTGTCCCAAGCTTTAAGGCAAAACAATAATTGAATAGGTTTATAAGCTAAATTTAATTTGTTATTTAAGATAATTAATGGATTAGGAAATAAATTCTAATAAGTTGAAAGTTTAAATCTGGTTAAGGAAAATTTAGAGTTTATTTGATCAATAGTCATAGGTGGTACTAGGTAAAACAGTGATTTAATGATAGCTTAGTTGTTAGAAAATAATTGATAGCTAAAAGTAGTTAAAATTAAATTTAATAAGTCTTTCTTGGAAAATAATAACTAAATCCTTAAGGGTTTTGATCTAGTAAATATTTTATTAAGTATAAATCTTTTTCATAAGGGCTTTAATTAATTTTCTTTATTTTAAATAATATTTATTTATTTTATTTTCTAGAAAAATCATTATTTATTTGACTAAAATATCCTTTACATATATTATAATTCCAAATCTACCCTTCCTAGGGTTTTCGAAATTCTTTTGCAAAAATTATTAGTAAATATTTTATTCATGAAATAAAATTTGCTTAGGGACAACTAGATCATGATCAAGATTCTATGGTCAACCATAATCAATAACATACTCAATCCTTCAATTCATCAAATCATCCAAGTCTTGCACATAGGCATAGATCTAAATTTATTATTACATGATTTAACCTCTACTAGCATAAACATGATCATGGCTTCAAAATCTAATCATGCATATAAATCCTATTCACCCATGGTGACATAATCTCTAGCATGCTTCATCACAAATACTACCTATGACATGCATCAAATCTCAACTCATCATTAAATCCACCAATATAATCCTTCCATGCATAGATCCCATCTCCTTCACAATCATACATATACTCATGCTTCAATCAACAACATCACATACACAAACCCATCGCCATTCATCAACCTAGAGACATGATTCTAAATTTTAAAAAGAGGATTGAAGGTACTTACTTGATTGATGAATGACTTGAAGGAGTTTGGAGAAGATCTCAACTCCTAGATGGCTAATCTTGTTCAAGAAAGGTGGCGAAAGCATGGCCATGGAGGAAGAGACCATTCGGCCAAGAGAGAGAATTTCGGTCCATGAGAGAGAGAGAGAGAGAGAAAGAAGAAGAAATCATTAGCATGCTTATTCATATAGGTTTTCATTAGAGATCAAGTTTGAAGAGGATGAAGTTGTTAGAATAAGTTTACCTTGAAGATGTTCTTGTTCTTCACAGAAATTTTTGCTTTTTGATCCAAAGTAGCAAGATGATTTGTGGAGTTTGATGTTAATAAGGGTGTTGATGGATGCACTGCAAGGAGTAGACAAATCTGGAGATTTTCGTGAGGGTTTGAAGTGGTTTGGAGGTGTATTAGGTGTAAGAAGGTAGTAGGTGTTCTTGGTGTAGTGTGTGTGTTCTTGGTAGCTAGAGAAAATCGAGAGAGAGAGAGAGGAAGAAGCTGCCGATTTTCTGAGGAATTGGGGTTGCCAAAATTTTGTAGGTTTTAGGGAGTGATTTCTCTGATTTGGAAGGGAAAGGAAAGGTTAGTTGTTACAATCCTTGAAGAATATTTTTAGGAAGAGAATTTGGAAACTAGATATTCTAAGAATATCTTGATTTTTCTGGACAGCTTTGAAGTCTCCTATGGCCGACTGCTGGAGTGATTTTTCTGAGGGATTAAAGCTGATTCAAGGTGGCTTATGGCGGCAGAAATTAAGGTGCACAATGGCGGAGAAGATGTCTGATCAATTGAGCAAAATTTTATGGAAAGTTGTTAAACAAGATGACTGAAATTTTGGAAAGTATTCAAGCTAAATTGCAGGGATTTGGTTGAGGGATTTTCGGTCAGCCATGGAGGGAATTTCGTGCAGAAGCATCAGGGAACAATGGAGCTCTGTTAATGGAGGTTTAAGAGAGGTTTTGACAGAAGTAGGTTGGGGTTTTCGGTTGGAACAAAATAGGAAGCAAGCTGGACAAAAATTCTGCACAGAAATTTCACTGTACAGGAATTTTCTGGCAGAATTTTCGTCTGCCATTTCCAGCAGATTTACAGCGAGTTTTGAAGGGGATTTCAGGGGTATTCAAGGCTGGTTTCCAGCCTTCTTTATGGAGGAAAAACATGGCTAAGGTGCTGCACAAAATCTGGTAGAAAACAGCTTGGTTTGGAGCTCTCAAAGTTGATTTTCGTACATGGATTTTTCCTGTTTTGCTTCAACTTGAGCAGTCCGAATTTGGACAAAAAATTTCAGGTTTCAAACTAATCCTAAGGACCATTTTTCTGGTAGCATTTGGGAGGGAATGTGAGCTAGAATTTTCAACCTTTTGAAGGTACAACAAGCTGGAAAATTTCAGCTCATTCCATGAAGATAGATGAACTAAGATAGAGGAAAAATTTTAGCAAGCTTTCAAGAGGGATTTTCCTCTTGAATTTTCCCACAATTCATTTACATTTTCCAAACCATGAGAAACCTTTTACTAGGACATTTTGATCCTAAAAGACCTTAGTCCTCTACTGAATTTTCTGGAAAGGAAAAGGATAGAACACCTTGATCAAGCTAAGGAGTTGGAAATTAAGAAAAACTAAAGATCAAGGGAGAATGAATTCCCTTTAGGCATTTCGCGAAGAACAAAAGAGTGAAGTGATAATTCTCCTAACATGTCTCTCCTAGGACATCATCACCACAATAATCTAGGCCCTCATGGCCGAAACCATCCTTTTCCAAGCAAAATAAAATTTACTCAAGCTAAAGCTTCTATGATGGACTTTGAACCTGAGACCTCAATAATTTATTCCAAAGCTCTAACCACTAAACCACAACAACTCTTGTTGCTATTTCTACTAGAAAAATCATTTCCTATTCAATCCACAAGATATCTCCTTATTTTCACCTTGGGCAAAAATTACCATTTTGCCCCTCTCACACATCACTTACCAACAAGACTTCAAAATAATAAAAATCAAATTCAAAGCACATAGAAACCATATGAAAACATATTTAATCATGAAATAAAGCATGATATGCATCCCAACCCCCTTACTCTACGGTCGGTCTTGACTAGGGTTTCACATCCTCCCCTCCTTAGAAGAATTTCACCCCGAAATTCAAGCATACCTCTATTTCAGCTCTGGATACTTTCGCTTAACCCATTCTTCCGATTCCCATGTAGCATCCTGCGTGCCATGTTGCTCCCATTGAATCTTAACCATCGGTATCTGCTTATTCCGGAGGGTTTTGACACTGCGATCCAATATCCGAACAGACTTTTCCACGTAGCTCAAGTCTGGCTACAACACTAACGGTTCCTCATTCAACACGTGACTAGGATCCACATTATACTTCTTCAACTGTGACACATGGAACACGTTATAGATACCCGTCAACCCATCCGGTAGGTCCAATCGGTACGCTACTAGTCCGATTCTTTCCTTAATAAAAAACGGCCCCAAATACCTCGGATTCAATTTTCCACCCTTCGGATGCTTCACAATCCCCCGGTTGGGTGATAGCTTCGGAAACACACGGTCTCCAACTTGAAATTCCAATTCCCTCATCCGGTTGTCCGTATAACTCTTTTGCCGGCTCTGAGCTGCCTTTAACCTTTCTCGGATTAGCTTCACCTTATCCAACATCTCTTGCACACAAACCTCTCCAGTTTTGCTCACGTGTCCATCTTCTGTCCAACTCCAATACAACGGTACTTGACACTTGCGCCCATACAAAGCCTCATAAGATGCCATCCCAATCGAGGCCTGATAGCTGTTGTTATAAGATAATTCTGTGTAAGGTACGCATTCTATCCACTTGTCCCCGAAATCCAGAACACAGGCCCTCAACATATCCTCTAATATTTGGATCACCCTTTCTGACTGCCCATCAGTCTGCGGATGCGCCGTCGTATTGAACTTCAAATTTGATCCCATTGCTTCCTGGAACTTTCCCTAAAAACGAGAAGTAAACCTCGGGTCTCAGTCTGACACTATGCTCGAAGGTACTCCATGGAGTCAACTATTTCTCGAACATATGTCTGAGCCAGCTTCTCCATGGAGTCCCTTACATTTACCGGGATAAAGTGGGCCGACTTGGTCAGTCGATCCACTACTACCCATATGACGTCCTTCTGAGTCTTTGACATAGGGAGTCCGGTGACGAAATCCATAGTCACCTCCTCCCACTTCCATTCTGACACTGGCAATGGCTGCGATAGTCCCGCTGACTTCTTATGCTCCGCTTTAACTTTCTGGCAGGTGAGATAGGTCGATACTTACTTGACCACATCTCGCTTCATTCCGGGCCACCAGTATGCTCTCTTCAAATCCTGATACATCTTGACCTCTCCCGGATGAATTGCGTACTTACTCTTGTGTGCCGCTTCCAAAATTCTGTCCCTTAGCTGTTGCTCTCCGGGTACACACAATCGATCTCTGAAATGGAAAACCCCTGCTTCATCCTGACGGAATTCTCTGTTCGGTCGCCTAAGCTCCTTATCCTTGAAAATTTGAAAATTGGCGTTGCTTCGCTGAGATTCCACTATTTCTTGCTTCAAGTCCGGTGCCAACTTCAAATTGCTGATGACAATCATTTTGCCTTGCACTTCCGTCCTTCTGTCCAATACATCCTGAACTACATGCATTTCCTGCACCTTCAGTCTAGCCATCCCAACTTTTCTGCTTAGGGCGTCTGCCACAACGTTAGCCTTCCCGGGATGGTAGTTGATCGGGCAACGGTATTCTTCCAAGAATTCCGTCCACCTTCGTTGCCTCAAGTTCAAATCCTTCTGAGTGAATATATACTTCAGGCTCTTATGGTCGGTGAACACCTCGTACTCGGCTCCATACAAGTAGTGTCGCCATTTCTTTAGGGCGAACACTATAGCCGCCAGCTCCAAGTCGTGAGTAGGGTAGTTCACTTCATGCGGTCGCAACTTCCGTGATGCATAGGCAATCACTTTCCGGTCTTGCATCAACACCGCTCCCAGTCCTTCTTTCGAATCGTCGGTGTACAGTGCGTAAGATTTGCCTTCCTCTGGTAGACTCAATACTGGTGCTGTCATCAGTCGCTTCTTTAGTTCTTGGAAGCTTTTCTCGCATTTCTCGTTCCACATAAACGGAACATCCTTTCTCAACAAACGGGTCATTGGCGATGCTAGTGTCAAGAATCCCTTTATAAACCTTCGGTAGTATCCCGCCAAACCCAAGAAACTCTGGATCTCGGTAATATTCTCCGGCTGCTTCCAGTCTGATACCGCTTCCACCTTGGCCGGATCTACCTTAATTCCCTCCTTAGTCACCACATGACCAAGGAATGCCACACTGTCTAACCAAAATTCGCGCACTTGCTGAACTTCGCGTACAGCTTGTGCTCCCGCAATTTTTCCAACACGAGCCTCAGATGCTCCGCATACTCCTCCGGACTCTTGGAGTAGATCAAAATATCGTCGATGAATACTACTACAAACTTGTCCAGGTAAGGCTGGAATACTCGGTGCATCAGGTCTATGAATACTGCTGGAGCGTTAGTCACCCCGAACGGCATTACTACGAACTCGTAATGCCCATATCGGGTGTTGAAGGCTGTCTTGGGGATATCTTCCTCTCTTATCCGCAATTGGTAATATCCTTGTCTCAGATCCAACTTGGAATAGCAACTGGATCCTTGCAGATGATCGAATAGTTCGTCAATCAATGGATGAGGGTACTTGTTCTTAATCGTCAAATTGTTCAACCCTCGGTAGTCAATGCATAGCCTCAAGGTTCCGTCCTTCTTCTTTACAAATAGCACAGGCGCTCCCCAGGGCGACGTGCTTGGTCTAATATAGCCTTGGCCAACGAGCTCCTCTAGTTGCTCTTTCAACTCTGCCGGCGCCATCCGGTACGGAGTCCGCGATACTGGTTCCGCTCCGGGAACTAAGTCGATAGTGAACTCCACTTTTCGACTAGGAGGTAGAGAATCAAGCTCCGCTGGAAATACATCAGAAAAATCCTTCACTACTTCCATGTCCTCCAGAGTACACTGGTCCTTAGGCTTGTTCATCACGTAAGCCAGATAAGCCAGATAACCTTTACAACCTTGCCTCAATAATTTTTGGGCCTTAGCCCCTACAATCAAGTACTTCAACTCTTTTACCCTCTTTCCATTAAATTCTAACACATCACAACCCGGTCTGACAAACTGAACTGTCTTATTTTTGCAGTCTACCCTAGCCCCATGTTTGGCTAACCAGTCCATCCCCAAAATTAAGTCATAGTATTCGATGTCCAACACAATCAAATCTCCCTCCAGATTTTCTCTCCCCACCTTAACCTTACAATCCCTCACATACCGATCCGCTTGCACCATCTTCCCCAAAAGGGTGCTTACTTCTAAAATAAAAGGTAGCTCCACTCCATCCCAACCCAAATGACATGCACACAACTTGTTTATATAGGAATGAGTAGAGCCAGGGTCAATCAAAGCATTAACGGATCGTCCTTGAATAGTGAACGTACCTTCCACCACCGCGGCATCGGCCCCAACTTCCTCTCTGTTGAGAGTGAATACCTTGGCTTTCACTTGTGGCTTCGGTGCTCCACCTCTGGCTGCTCCCATGGTGTTGGCCCGGTTGGGTCACGGGTTCTGAGCCGGGTTTCCCTGCCCGACTCGGTGCAGCTTAGGGCAGGTATTCCTCAGGTGGTTCGGGTAACCACAGTGGTAGCACTTCCTATCTCTTCCCTTGGACCAGCAATTCCTCTCGGTGTGGCCTTTCTTTCCATACTGCCTGCAGGACGGGAGGTTCGGTGCAGGTCCAGCTGGTGCTGTCCAGGCTTGCTTTTCCCGATTTTGCCAGAGATGATTTGTAGGGCGCTTATGGGATTGTTGCCTCGGGAAGTGTCCCTGCGGTTGTCTCGGCGGTTGGAAGGGCTTGGCCGCCATCCTGCTGCGGTCTTCATTCTCTGTGCGCATAGCAGCATCCACCGCCCCCGAGTAAGTTGTCGGTGGAGCAGGTGCCAAAGCTCTCCTCAGCTCTGGTCTTAGCCCCTTGACGAACTGCCTCGTCCGGTTCTGCTCGGTGTCGACCAGTCTTTGGCAGTATTTCGACAACTGCGTGAATCGAGCTGCGTATTGAGCCACAAACATGCTCCCCCGCCTCAGATTCTGAAATTCGTCCTCCTGTTTTTCCACAATCCACTGAGGGATGTACTCCGCCCTGAAAGATTCTATGAAGTTGGACCACGTCCATTCTTGCTCATCCATTACCCAGTCCTCTTGGACCCACTGCCACTATGCCCGAGCTGGTCCTCTCAACCGAAAGGCTGCAAATTTATCCATTCGCTCATCAGAATACTGGAGCGTTGCGAAAATATACTCCATTTGCTCGACCCACTGCTCGGCCTTCAAGTCTTGTTTCGCTTCACCCATAAAGATATGCGGTTGGAATTTCAAGAAATTCTCCAACGCCTCATCTTCCCCTCTAGGGTGCCTCCGCTCGGTTAACGTTAGAAGAATGTCGGCCACTTTGCTGAGTGTCTGACCCATTGACACATCTACCGGGGCATCAGACCCCATGCCCATCGCGGGATCACTTTGCCCGTTACCCTGATGGGGTGATTGCATCTGTTCTGGTTCAACTTCCGGTGCTATTCGGTCTACCTCTGGAGTTCTTCTGGTGGAAGGAACTGCACGTCTCTTGGGTGCCATTCTATACCATACCCCAAATGTTAAATGTATGCACTCAAGTATCAAATCATTTTAGTGGTGTATGCATACTTAGCCAAGTATGAGTAGAATGAAGTCAGATGCAACTTATTTAAAGGATTGCTCATAAATTTCGATTTCAAAAATTGACTTGCATAATTTCGAAATTTGATAAAAATGAACTTTAAGAATTCTTAACATCTCAACTCATGAAAAGCTGTAAATAAACAAACACCCAAACCAAAATGACTCCTAGCTCGCTACTCCTTATCGGAATCCTCATCATCTACCTCATATATCCAACCTCCGGTGTTTTTAGAGAAATCCACCCCCTCCCCGCTAGCAATTCCCTCCATAGGCTCCTTCCTAGGGCGCCTAGAACTCTCCCCGGCCTCAACTCGGCTGAAGAGAGGAATAAAGGAAGGTCTGGGTGGAGACTCATAGTCTATCTCCCCCGGGTCATCACTAGCTGTTGCTAAATCCACCTCGGGATTAGGAGGGTGGGGTTCAGGCTCCACTATCATAACATCATTCTCACTGTCAGAGCTTATATCTATCAACGAGATTGGAGGTGGTTCAAGGATATGGACCTCGTCCTCACTGCTATCCTCCATCAAGTCAAGCTCATCATCACTGTTATCCTCTATAGGGATATCCTCGACATCATTGTCATCCTCTATAGGGACAACTGGTTAAGGGGTAGGCTGGGAGACTGGAAGGTCCTCCTGATCTAGATAGTAAGGTGGGTGCCACTGCTGCCCTTTCCTTGCTGTCCTAAGCAGTCTAACCATCCTACAACATCATCAAAATAGGTTAGATAAGATTTAAACATAAATAAATAAATCATATATCATCAATATTTGTCTATAACCTAGGCTCTGATACCACTTGTAACACCCCGGAAAACCTAGGCCCCGCCAGGGCCGGGGATGTCGCCCCGTCCAAAGGACAAGGGGTCTTTATAACTAGATCACAAATAAAATTGCTGAAATAAATAATACTCAAAACTAAAGAGAATTTATTAAAACCCAACATACTTCAAAAGTACGTCCATGAAATTCTAAAACAAAAACCATAATTAAAATCATCCACTCTCGTCTCCCCAAAGCAATACATAAAAAAAAAAAAAAAACACACACACACATTTTCTTCCAAGGTAGCTACTCACCCACAACAGGATCAACCTGAAATCATGATAAAAGGTGGTGAGACAGAAATCTCAGTAAGTCCGTGTGTGCTTTGGGTGTTTAGTGGAAACAGTTCGTGGATGCAAAGTGTGAAATCTTTATAAGAGAAACATTGGCAAGCAATAAACATTAGTCAAAAGTAAGAGTGGCGTTTTGGCTCTTCTAGCAATACATAAGTAATGAAATCAACCACTCGGAAGAAAGGGCTATGGGTTACCACACTTTGGGCCCCATAACCGGTCAGAATGCCTAACACATTATGCAGACTGACAAAAGTAGGTGATCGGCCTACTGGGCAAGATACTCCTCATTCTCTATACCCAAACAACCGCCGGGTGTCTATTCTGGCAAAAACACAGTCACTTGACTGAAACAAAATAAACTGCTAGCTCAGACCGGCACGACTCACTGGAACTGGCATCTTATCCGGGAAGGACTCACCCCTCAGAGGTGGCCACCTGCTGAGAAACTTACCCTAACCCTTCAAAGACTAGTCCTAGTGGTCCACCATTATTGAGTACTCAACGACATTCCCCACTTGGGATAAAATGAACAAAGCATTGTTCTTCATGAAAATAACAGTTTGAGGGTTTCCAAAGCATTGGGAGAAATTAATTTTAGAAAGAGTTTCAAGTTTGGAAAAATCTGCTCAAAGACTTTTAAATAATTTAAGTGTTGGAATTAATGATGAATTCAACCCTCAATTACTTTCAAATAACCGAGTGTCCTTGCACTCCACATTTGGCTTGCCATAAGGAAATCATTTCACATCAATCAGGTTTTATACAGAAGCTTACCTGATTCTTGCTCACAACAATAAGGTCTCGAACAGCTGACCTAACCCCACATGGGCAAATACAAATCTTAGTCAGATTCAAGCCACAATCCACTTCCTCAATTTTAAATCAATTCAATTCACTACTACCATGATCCTAGTGTCCCAAGCTTTAAGGCAAAACAATAATTGAATAGGTTTATAAGCTAAATTTAATTTGTTATTTAAGATAATTAATGGATTAGGAAATAAATTCTAATAAGTTGAAAGTTTAAATCTTGTTAAGGAAAATTTAGAGTTTATTTGATCAAGAGTCATAGGTGGTAGTAGGTAAAATAGTGATTTAATGATAGCTTAGTTGTTAGAAAATAATTGATAGCTAAAAGTAGTTAAAATTAAATTTAATAAGTCTTTCTTGGAAAATAATAAGTAAATCCTTAAGGGTTTTGATCTAGTAAATATTTTATTAAGTATAAATCTTTTTCACAAGGGCTTTAATTAATTTTCTTTATTTTAAATAATATTTATTTATTTTATTTTCTAGAAAAATCATTATTTATTTGACTAAAATATCCTTTACATATATTATAATTCCAAATCTACCCTTCCTAGGGTTTTCGAAATTCTTTTGCAAAAATTCTTAGTAAATATTTTATTCATGAAATAAAATTTGTTTAGGGACAACTAGATCATGATCAAGATTCCATGGTCAACCATAATCAATAACATACTCAATCCTTCAATTCATCAAATCATCCAAGTCTTGCACAGAGGCATAGATCTAAATTTATTATTACATGATTTAACCTCTACTAGCATAAACATGATCATGGCTTCAAAATCTAATCATGCATATAAATCCTATTCACCCATGGTGACATAATCTCTAGCATGCTTCATCACAAATACTACCTATGACATGCATCAAATCTCAACTCATCATTAAATCCACCAATATAATCCTTCCATGGATAAATCCCATCTCCTTCACAATCATACATATACTCAGGCTTCAATCAACAACATCACATACACAAACCCATCGCCATTCATCAACCTAGAGACATGATTCTAAATTTTAAAAAGAGGATTGAAGGTACTTACTTGATTGATGAATGACTTGAAGGAGTTTGGAGAAGATCTCAACTCCTAGATGGCTAATCTTGTTCAAGAAAGGTGGCGAAAGCATGGCAATGGAGGAAGAGACCATTCGGCCAAGAGAGAGAATTTCGGTCCATGAGAGAGAGAGAGAGAGAGAAAGAGAGAGAGAGAGAGAGAAAGAAGAAGAAATCATTAGCATGCTTATTCATATATGTTTTCATTAGAGATCAAGTTTGAAGAGGATGACGTTGTTAGAATAAGTTTACCTTGAAGATGTTCATTTCATTAGCATGCTTATTCATTTTTGCTTTTTGATCCAAAGTAGCAAGATGATTTGTGGAGTTTGATGTTAATAAGGGTGTTGATGGATGCACAACAAGGAGTAGATCAAATCTGGAGATTTTCGTGAGGGTTTGAAGTGGTTTGGAGGTGTATTAGGTGTAAGAAGGTAGTAGGTGTTCTTGGTGTATGTGTGTGTGTTCTTGGTAGCTAGAGAAAATCGAGAGAGAGAGCAGAAAAAGCTGTTGATTTTCTGAGGAATTGGGGCTACCGAAATTCTGTAGGTTTTAGGGAGTGATTTCTCTTATTTGGAAGGGAAAGGAAAGGTTAGTTGTTACAATCATTGAAGAATATTTTTAGGAAGAGAATTTGGAAACTAGATATTCTAAGAATATCTTGATTTTTCTGGACAGCTTTGAAGTCTCCTATGGCCGACTGCTGGAGTGATTTTTCTGAGGGATTAAAGCTGATTCAAGGTGGCTTATGGTGGCCAAAATTAAGGTGCACAATGGTGGAGAAGATGTCTGATCAATTGAGCAAAATTTTATGGAAAGTTGTTAAACAACATGGCTGAAATTTTGGAAAGTATTCAAGCTAAATTGCAGGGATTTGGTTGAGGGATTTTCGGTCAGCCATGGAGGGAATTTCATGCAGAAGCTTCAGGGAATAATGGAACTCTGTTAATGGAGGTTTAAGAGAGGTTTTGGCAGAAGTAGGTTGGGGTTTTCGGTTGGAACAAAATAGGAAACAAGCTGGACAAAAATTCTGCACAGAAATTTCACTGTACAGGAATTTTCTGGCAGAATTTTCGTCTGCCATTTCCAGCAGATTTGCAGCGAGTTTCTAAGGGGATTTCAGGGGTATTCAAGGCTGGTTTCCAGCCTTCTTTATGGAGGAAAAACATGGCTAAGGTGCTGCACAAAATCTGGGAGAAAACAGCTTGGTTTGGAGCTCTCAAAGTTGATTTTCGTACAGGGATTTTTCCTGTTTTGCTTCAACTTGAGCAGTCCGAATTTGGACAAAAACTTTTAGCTTTCAAACTGATCCTATGGACCATTTTTCTGGTAGCATTTGGGAGGTTATGTGAGCTAGAATTTTCGACCTTTTGAAGGTACAACAAGCTGGAAAATTTCAGCTCATTCCATGAAGATAGATGAACTAAGATAGAGGAAAATTTTCAGCAAGCTTTCAAGAGGGATTTTCCTCTTGAGTTTTCCCCCAATTCATTTACATTTTCCAAACCATGAGAAACCTTTTACTAGGACATTTTGATCCTAAAAGTCCTTAGTCCTCTACTGAATTTTCTGGAAAGGAAAATGATAGAACACCTTGATCAAGCTAAGGAGTTGGAAATTAAGAAAAACTAAAGATCAAGGGAGAATGAATTCCCTTTAGGCATTTCGCGAAGAACAAAAGAGTGAAGTGAGAATTCTCCTAACATGTCTCTCCTAGGACATCATCACCACAATAATCTAGGCCCTCATGGCCGAAACCATCCTTTTCCAAGCAAAATAAAATTTACTCAAGCTAATGCTTCTATGATGGACTTTGAACCTTAGACCTCAATATTTTATTCCAAAGCTCTAACCACTAAACCACTACAACTCTTGTTTCTATTTCTACTAGAAAAATCATTTCCTATTCAATCCACAAGCTATCTCCTTATTTTCACCTCAGGCAAAAATTATCATTTTGCCCCTCTCACACATCACTCACCAACAAGACTTCAAAATAATAAAAATCAAATTCAAAGCACATACAAACCATATGAAAACATATTTAATCATGAAATAAAGCATGATATGCATCCCAACCCCCTTACTCTACAGTTGGTCTTGACTGGGGTTTCACATAGTCCACTCTTGAGTATGTGTCTATAAACTCAAAGGATGATTCAACTAGGAAATCAAAAAGGGTTCTTATTGTATGTCATTTACGGATCTTGTTATTTCATATTTGAATGGCCACAATTCCTTATCTGTTTATTTTTTGATTTCTTGCTAAGTCAAGGGTTCTAAAGTGTTGTTGTGGTAGACCTTATCAACTAAATTTGTATTTCTAAAAGCTTATTTTTGTAGGGTTCTTTGTTTGTGGAGAACGGTGTTACTTTGTTCCTTTCTCTTGATCTCTTTTTGTTCTTTCTTGTTTCTTTTTGCTTGTCGTTGAAGTCCTTCTACTTTGCTAAAGTCCAAGTAAAAGCCACTTTAGATCTAGAAAGACTTCCTCTGTCAAGCTCATATAAGGTGGTGTCTCTTGAAGTGGACACAGAAGCAAACTAGAATGAGTAACATTGGCCAGTGGTTTTCACTTAGGTCTGGGTCCTCCTATCTCTACATGAAAAAAACTCGGTCCTGATCCGACCCAAGTTTTCTTAGTCTTCTAAGAGTGTGAACTCACACTATTATCCCACTTTCTCTTCCTGTCTTTAGTTTGCTCTTCTATTAATCCTTTCCCCTTATCAGATCCACTAGCCACACCTATAATATAAAAAAAATCTATCAGTCTCTACTCATATACTATGACTGTGCTACAAAACTTTGGCTCTAGTACCAATTTTGACACCCTTCTCAATAGATATAGATAGGATTATATCATTTCAAAAGCTTGTAATAGATTGGGGGTCACCCCATCTGAACTTTTAGATAAGAGGTCTTTATAACATCTAAACTAAAGCCAAAGTAAGAAGAGAATGAAACTATTACGTTATAGTAACAATCATACTATTCATAATAATTAGTATATATCTGATAAAGTATGGCATACCCTGTCTTAAATTGAGTCTAACCCTAGAATTATTGTGTACGTAATCTATAGTACAGTCCTCCATTCAATGCCATGGACCTCTACTCTTGAGTCCTAAAAATATGAAACATAAGCATGAGGGCTTTACACTCAGTGAGTCCCATGAACGCTAGTGATGTTCTAAGTAAAAATTTGTGTAATAAATCACAACATGCATTTGTAGAGCAACAAAAAGTGATTATCATATTTTCCATTAAAAAAAAACTCTACAATCGTGTTACCCTAGTTTTTCCTTCAAGACAACTTCACAACTTAGTAGGGGAAAAAAATTAATTTAAGATTTGTACAAAATCTTAGACACCTATAGAAAATTAAGTGCTACTATTAATACTGCCCCATAATTTTTAGAAAAATAGGCATTTCTCTTCAAAGAAAGTTAGTTTGCATGACAAGCTTTGCCTTCTGCTATTACAGTCTATTGTGCTAAGGAGTGAGCCTAAAACACTCAATTGTGTATTATGAGAACAGTGAGTGCATACCGGCACAATACCTCAATATTCAAAGTATTTTACTTGCCACCATAAGCCCAAGGTCCCCATCCCTGACGTCAATAGCTATTAAGGTGGCAAGGGGAAGAACATGTTAGGTGTATTTGCCCCGCATCAACGAACTACCCTTTCACTTTGAGTTTCTTGGTTGTGTCTAGCTTAATATAAAAGTACACATGGGATTAACTTGGATAGATTGGTCTTGAGATGAATTATTAAGTGGAGAAAGAAATAATCTCTTTACCATTTTAACCTTATTATATATATGCTAAGTTGTTCTTGATGACTCACCTAGAATTCCATGTAAAATATTTTACATTGTATTTGTACATTAGCAATTCTTTATCCTTGAGAAATAATGTATTTTTCATAGCTTGTACAATAGTTAAGTTATGAGTAAATGTAGGGTTCTAGATTTGTATATTAGTAAATTTTTTGTTTACAAATAACTGTAGTTTGCTTGAAGACAAGCCAAGGTTTAAGTACGGGGGTGTGTGTTGAGGACTCATCACATACATTTTTTCTAGTGTTTTTGTGCTCTAATTGTAACAAATTTTTTGCTAAAATCACCACTCAGTACATTCTTTTCATCATCTTTTTGTAGGAAGTGAACATAATACCAATTCAAGATGATAAAGATGAAAAGGAGAAAAATGGAAGAAGAATGAAGAAGCCACACAATAAGTGGTGGCCTGGAAGCAAAAATTCTAAGAAAATAATAATACCTGGTGGCCCAAGGAAGGTAGACTTCCTTCAGCCACTTAGTACTATTCACTTGTACAAAATAAGGGCGACCCAAGGAAGTCTAACTTCCCTAAGCTGCTTAGATCAAGAAAAAAATTCATGCAGTTATAGGTACCTGGTGGCTAGGGAAGTTGAACTTTCCTAGCCCCCTAGTCTCTGGAATACCTGATGGCCTAGGGAAGTGACTTGCTACAACAATGCGTTGATCAACATTTTTCTGCAATTTTGTGATTTCTTTCCATTGTACTCTATATACAGACGATTATAACCCTAGAAACACATTCCTGATTGGCTAGCAACCAAGAGATCTCTTAGGGAGCTCAAAAGATTCACTATGGAAGGAAAGATTATGGATAAGCAAGGAGATAAAAAAAAAGGGGTTGCTGAAGGAAATCTAAGGAAAAATTAGTTCAAGATCTTGTCTATGAGTAAAGTCCTCACTTTTTCTTTGTGTTACATTTTACAATATTGATGTTTATATGATTTTAATTGTATTTGAAGGATAAACCCTAACTTATGTTCTTGGGTTTAGTTGTTATTATGATTTATTAAATTCCTATTCTTGTGTTTGACTACTTGGGCATTACTGTATTGGATTGATTGTTTGGACTTAGTTGATTTATTCAACTGATTAGTTCACTTTTAATGATTTTGAGAGACGGGGTTAGAAGTTGAACATCAAACTAATTGGTCGAATGTTTGTTTTCCTTTAATTAACATGAAAGAGAGGTCGAATGATTAGAACTCGGTAGTTAATGGATTTTTAAAAGTGCTAGAGATAGGGCTATTGGTGCTTCTAGGTACTTGTTGGGTAATGAGTGAGTGTAGTACTTTCTTAGGTTAGGTTCATTAGGTAGGAATGCCAATTAATTAAGCTTTAGGAAAGAAATCCCGTATCTCGAGAGAGAGTAAGGTTTATTCTTGAAAACTAATACTGGTGCTTGAGTTAGAATTCAATGAACTTACTGATAATCTTTTTACTTGACATGTTTTTTTGGGGATTTCTTCTTGTACATGGTCTTTCCCGTATCCTTACTCCTTAATGATCCTTGTGACTTTTTTAGTGTGGGTCCGATGTACTCTCCATTGTAGTAGTTTAGTTAGTTAGTTTTATTTACCTTTTCTCTTTATATATTTTAGCTAGACATTGAGATTAGAGTAAAGTAGTGGTAATTGCTAAGTTTTTGTGGATTTGATACTTGCTATTCCCTATACTATACGATAGGTGTACTTGCACATATATATGATTTTTGTACTTACTTTTTAAATTTAAAAATTAATTTTTTCTATCTGCACGTGTAACCACACACCAAATATGGAGGAAATTATCAAGTTGCATGGAGTACTCTCTAGTATTCTGTCCGATTGAGATCCAAGATTTATCTCAAAATTTGGGATATATTATAGCAGATGTATGGGACAACATTCAAATTTAGTACCACAACACACCTACAACAGATAGATAGACAGAGCGAATAAATCGAATTTTAAAAAATATTGCAGGCCTGCGAGTTAGATTATTAGACTAAGTAGATTAATAACTTAGTATATGCAGAGTTTGCATACAATGATAGTTATCAGTCAACAATTAGGATGGCACCATTTAAGGTTTTCTATGGGATAAAATGTCAATCCCCATTATGTTGGGAAAGTTTGCGACGAAAATCAAGTATACAACACGCTTTTGACCTTAAGGAAGTGCGATGGACTATAGAATTGATTAAGACATGGGTAGGTGCTACTTAAAGTCGACAAAAGAGTTATGTCGATCAATACAGGATAGATTTAGGATTTATGGAAGGAGATCGAGTATTTTTGTAGTTGACTCCATGTTAACTAGGGAGAAAAAGATAAGGAAAGAATTTGACACCTAGGTATATCTGACCATTTCCATTCCTGGAACAAATTGGAAAAGCATCTTACCAATTAGATTTATGAATAGAGCTATAGATGTAACACCCCATAACATAAGTGCCTGAAAAGTGCGGGGATGTCGCCCTATCCAAATGACCATAGGTCTTTATAACTAGGAAAAAATAAATTTCATAAGTCCAAAATAATTCAAAACTTATTATAACTGAAAACAAAGTCTATAAATATCTCAGATTACATAAAAGAGCAATCCTCAGTTAGGATCCAAAAATAAAGAACTAAAGACAGGAATCTTCTAGTAACGTGAAATTTTGCTAAAACAAGCAGTTCCAAAAATATGACATCAAAGGAGTGCGAGAAAAACATCTCAGTAAGCCTAATGTGTGCTCATGATTAAGTCAAAATAAATTTCATAAATGCACTTTGAAGACCGTTATTAAAAGCTGATTTCAAGTCAAACATTTTATATAAACAAAGTGAGTGGTATAAATCATTTCCAAAATCACAATAGTTTGGAATACACAAAACCACTCGAAACAAATTCCTATGAAACCTTGCATCATAACCTTACCATGATATCCTGTCTCATGACAAACATTGCGAAACCCTACATCACAGTGTAGTGGATGTACAACCCACTAGGTAAGATACTCCTCCATCTTTTACCCCAACTTACTTGATGTCCACCCCGAAATATCAGTCCACTTGGATAGAGGTGCTAGCTCAGACTGATCTGAATCACTAGACTGTCTCCTAATCAAGATCAAGCTTACTTCCCAGAGGTGGCCACCTACAGGAAAGCTAGCTTGCTCCATCTCAAACTAGTACTAGTAGCCTACCCTTATTGAGTATTCAACGTTTAGTGTATTAATCAGAATCCAATATTAATGAAAATAATTCCAACAAACTTGGACATGCAAGCTTGAATACCAATAGTGTAGTTATAAATTCGTTTCGTAATCAAAGGTGTTTTTCCAATAAAATCTTTACTTGTTGGAAACTTTTAAAAAACCAGTCAAGCTTGCAATCTAGATATCTGCATCATTGAGATAATAAACATTTCCAAAACAACTTGCAATTTAGAGCTTTTATAGCAAATATTTAATGCAAGGACTTACCTAACCTCTCAGTCTCACAGATAAGAAATTCTTCTAACGACACCCTCAATCGAATTTAATCCCGTCTAAAGAAAATATAAAGATCATGTCACAAACTTCTTTGACCTTTAAACTGTCATAGCATCCAACATAGTCTATCTATTGTTATCTTGACATCAAATAGTTCAAACTGACCAACTTCTTGACTTCAAATATAACAAGCCAAACATGGGGTACATCATGCCACCTAGACAAAGTAAATTAAAACAATCACCAAAGAAGGGGTTCTAGAATCTAAAACAGACTAAATACTTTATTAAATAAATAAACAGTTAAATAAATATCTAGATTCATTTGAATAAATAAATAAATGATTAGATAAATAAATAAATAAATAGATAAATAAATAGATAGATAGATAAATAAATATTTAAATAAATAAATTAGTAAGTAAATAAATACATATATAGAGTAAATAAATTAATTAATATTTAAATAAATAAATGATTAAACAAATGAATAAGTAAATAATTATAACTAAATAGCTAAATAAATTATTAAATAAACATATTTAATTTATAATAGATAAATAATTAAAGTACCGGTTTATAAACTCGTTTAACTTTGGGAAGAGCACTAGGTAGATATCCCATTTATTTATGGCAAACAATTTGGCAAATTAATTCATAAGCTGTTAATTAATTGGTACTGAATATTGTATAAAGGCAAGTAACAAATATACAGTTAGTTTAAATAATAGATAGTTTTAAAAATATAGGTTTTGTCCTAACTGTAGTTTTACAGGAACCACTCCATATAAGATGAATGGCTCAAAAAGATAAGGCTGATAGAACCCTTGGCTATTAGATGCTGAGATAACCACAATGCTTAGCACTGTTACAAGAAAACCAACAGCCTATAAACACTTCACAAAAATATAGTTAGCAACAATAATCCAGTGGAAGCCATTCAACAATTTGTTTTTCCCCTATTTCTCATCATATGCTTTAACCCCAAAGAAACTTTGAAACCTTAAACAACAATCCCACAAACCATAAACATACTATAGCAGTAAATCACAAAACAAACGCAAGCTAAATCTGGGAGGTCATCATCAAAACTTCATCTTCATGCTAAGGTTATAATCATTCTAATCTACTCGTTCACAAATATCAGATCAACAACCTTTAATCTAATAAAAGGAAAAGAGACAGAAGGGATTCAATGCTTACTTGCGGATCGGAATCTCTGGTCAAGAGGATTTGTCGGTCCTAAGCTAAGAATGCATAGTAATTCTATGAGCCTTAATAGCCTAGTTGTTCAGACGGAAAGAAAAAAGAGTGTACAGAAGAGCTAAGAGTGCATTTGTTTGATAGAGAAAGAGGTAACCAAGAAAGGGACAAGAGCAAGATTGTGGAATTTCTTAGGAGGTTCTAGGCTCTTCGTGCTAGTTTGTGACAGGAGGAGTTGGGATAATTCTCAGACATAGAAGTCCCTGGCTTTTGAAAATCAAGTTTTCAAGTTGGGAAAAAGTTTCACATGTTTTCGGAATTACCTCTTTGTGCATGGAGCTGGAGGAGAATGGATATGCAAAGAAAAGAGATCAGCAGGCTGCCTTGGCTGAGCTTGGTTATGCCTAGGTACTGCCCAGGCCGAGCATGGCCATGCCCAGGCACTGCCCAGACTGGGCCTGGCTAGGCCTAGGCCAAAGCTAGGCACGACTTGGTGATATGCCAGGCAAAGTCGAGCATGGTTGGTGCATAGCCACGCTAGGCTATGCACGAGCCTCCCGAGGGTTTGCACTAGCCTCCCAAGTTTTTTTTTTTTTTTTTAATAAAAAAGAAGTCAAACCTGTTTATACATAAAATAAAATGCTTATTATATATATATATATATATATATAGATTATTTCAAAGAGTTTAAAGGACTTTTCTTAAAAATTATTTTTTAACAAATGAAATTATTTAGAAAAAATAAAATTCTTTTGGATTTCAACTTAAAAAAAAAAGAGAAAAAGCCAACAATACACGCGCGCGCGCGCGCACACACACACACACACACACACACACACATATATATATATATATATATATATGTCTTTTTTCACAAATTAATAACAAAACAACACATTAATTTTTTGGAAGAAGGGAATTAAATTACAAACAACAAAAGTATTGCCTTCATAAATCTTTTAGACCAGAGAATTAAGGAAAAAATTTTATAAATTCTTGAATAAATACCATAAAGTAAATTTAGCTCACTAAGCTGTCTTTAGGCTAGAGGGAACAAAAAAAGAAAAGAATAGTGAAAAATTTTAAAGGAGTTGGGATTCGAACTCAAGTCACCAATAGATAATTCTCAAACCTTAACCACTATACCACAATAACTCTTGTGTCCTTTTTCCCCAACAAATTATCTTCACTCTCCCATCCAAACATCACACATTCTCCCAAGCACCATAAACTCATCACAATTCACTCCATTAAAGGGCAAAGAATACTAACAGCTTACTAAATGATTCCAAACACACCAAGTATAAGAAGAAATACGCATATCCACCTACACACATCCATAAAATAATTCAAATCATTGTATCGTAAATTTAAATGCCCATGCAAAATGTTATGAAATGCTCCCATGTTCCCCATTCCAAGGTTAGGGTTTAGACATGGTATTATATCCTCCCCTCCTTAAAGGAATTTTGTCCCAAAATTCAAGGTATCGTACCTTGCAGCAAATCCGGATACTTCTGCCTCATTTGTTCTTCTGCTTCACAAGTGGCATTATGTGTGCCGTCATGTTCCCATAGAACCTTTACCATAGGAATCTACTAATTCCGAAGTGTCTTTATACTCCTATAAAAAATGTTAACTAGCTTCTCGATATAGCTCAGATCGGGTTGCAGTATCAGTGGTTCCTCATTTAGTACAAGCTCCAGATCAAGATGATATTTCTTTAGTTGTGATACATAGAACACATAAAAATTCCCATTACACCTTCCAGTAAATCCAACCGATAAGCCAGTGGTCCAATCCTTTCAATTACTAGAAACAACCCTAAATACCTCAGATTCAACCTCTCCCCTTTTGGATGCTTCAGAATTCCCCGACTAGGGGTCAACTTCAGAAAAGTCTGATCCCCCACTTGAACCTCCAACTCTCGTCTCCTATTATTCTCATAACTCATTTGATGACTCTAAGCTACCTTCAAATTTTCTTTTATCACCCTAACTTTGTTTGTCATCCCTTGAATATTTACCTCCCCTGACTTACCAACTTAGCCCTCTTCAATAATAGCACTTGGCATTTCCTCCCATACAAAACTTCGTATAAAGCTATACTTATTGAGGCCTGGTAACTATTGTTATACACCAACTTTGCATAGGGTAATGAATCGATCCACTTGTCTCCAAAATCTAATATACATGCCCCTCAACAGGTTCTCCAAAATCTGGATAACCTTCTCAGACTGTCCATTAGTATGAGAATATGTTGTGGTACTAAACTTCAATGACGAGCCTATAGACTCCTGAAATTTAACCTAAAATCTCGAAGTGAACCTAGGTTCTCGATCCAATACAATACTGGACGGTACCCCATGAAGCCTTACAATATCCTGTGCATAAGTTTGGGCCAACTTCTCCATTGAATTCCTTACGTTCACTGATATAAAATGCACGGATTTGGTCAAACGATCCATGACCACCCAAATTGCGTCTTTTTATGACTTGTCCATGGGTAATCCTGTGACAAAGTCCATGGTCACTTCCTCCTATTTCCACTCAGGAATAGGTAAATATTGCAATAGTCCGGCAGAATTCTTATTTTCTACTGTGACCTTTTGACAAGTCAAGCACTTTGCCACTAACTTTACCACATCCTTCTTTATTCCAGTCCACCAATGTGCTTCTTTAAATCCTGATACATTTTCACCTCTCCCAAAAAATTGGTATGCTTACTTCTGTGTGCCTCCTCTAATATTCTCTTCCTCAACTCTTGATTCTGTGAAACACAAATCCAATTATGAAAATACAACACTCATTTCTCATCTATTCAAAAATCCTAACCTCCACGTCCGATCTCCTTATTCTTAAAAGCTTCAAATTTTATGCTGCACTTCCATGGTTCGGTAATTTCTTGCTTCAATTCGGCCACCAATCTCTGATTACTGATATAGATCTTTTCCCTATATACGACAGTTTCTTGTTCTAATAATTCTTTCACTACCCGAACTTCTTGTATTCATACACTAGCCATCTTAACCTTTCTACTCAGCATATCTGCCACTGCATTGCTTTTCCCCGGATGATAGTTTATATGGCAATTGTACTCCTCCAAGAACTCCATCTGCCTTTGTTTCCTACGATTTAAGTCTTTTTGCATGAATATATACTCAAGGCTCTTATAATTGGTGAACACTTCATAGTTTTCTCTATATAGATAATGTCACCATTTTCTCAAAGAAAACACTATAGCCACAAACTCCAAATCATGGGTTGGGTAATTAACTTCATGTGGATTTAGTTTCCTTGAAGCATAGGCTATAATTTTCCTTTCCTGCAACAAGACCGCTCCTAAACCCTCATTTGATGCATCCGTATATAACACATAAGGTATATCCCCATCCGGTAGGGTCAATACAGGGATCATTATTAATCTTGTCTTGAGCTCTTGAATGCTTTTCTCATATTTCTCACTCCACATAAACGATACATCCTGTGAAACCCCAGTCAAAGCCGGCCTTAGAGTAAGAGGGTTGGGAGGCATATCATGCTTTACTTCATGATTAAATACATTTTCATATGATTTCTATGTGTTTTGGATTTGAGTTTTATTGTTTTGAAGTCTTGTTGGTGAGTATTGTGTGAGAGGGGCAAAATTGTAATTTTTGGCCGAGGTGAAAATAGGGAGATAGATTACGGATTGAGTAGAAAATAATTTTTCTAGTGGAAATAACAAGAAGAGTTGTTGTGGTTTAGTGGTTAGAGCCGTAGAATTAATTCTCGAGGTCCTGGGTTCAAATTCCATCATAGAAGCTTTAGCTAGAATAAATCTTATTTTTGCTTGGGGGAGTTGGTTTCGGCCTTAAGGGCCTAGATCAAGGTGGTGATAATGACCTAGGAGAGACATGTTAGGAGAATTCTCATTTCACTCCTTTGTTCTTCTCGAAATTCCTAAAGGGAATTCATTCTCCCTTGATCTTTAGTTTTCCTTAATTTTCAACTCCTTAGTTTGTTCAAGGTGTTCTATCCTTTTCCTTTCCAGAAAATTCAGTAAAGTGCGGAGGTCTTTTAGGATCAAAATGTCATAGTAAAAGGCTTCTCATGGTCTAAAAAATGTGAATGAATTGTGGGAAATTTAAAGAGGAAAAATCCTTCTAGAAAGCTTGCTGAAATTTCACTCTATAGCTAGTTCACCTTCCTTCTTGGAGTGAACTGAAATTTTCCAGCTTGTGTACCTTTAAAATGTTGAACTTCCTAGCTGACATTTCCTTCCAAATGCTGCCAAAAAAATGGCCTTAATATCAGCTTGAAACATGAATTATTTCTGCCATTTTCGGACTGCACAAAAGCTGTGCAAAACCAGTGAAAATTCTGGGCAAAATCGCAACTTTGGAGGTCCAAAACCAAGCTGTTTTCTTCCAAATTTTGTGCAGCACCTTAGCCATGTTTTTCCTCCATGAAGAAGGATGGAAACTAGCATTGAATACCCCTGAAACCCCCCTACAAACTCGTTGCATCTCAGCTGGAAGAGGCGGACGAAATTCTGCCCAGAAAAATTCTATGCAGCGAAAAAAACTGGGCAGTCAAATGTCCAGCTTTGTTTTCTGTTCATCTTCCAGCCAAAGCACCAACCTACTTCTGTCAAGACCTCCCTTAAACCACCATTAACAGAGCTCCATTGTTTCCATTGAGCTTCTGCACGAAATTCCATAAATGGCTGTCCGAAAATCTCTCCAACAAATCCCTACAATTTAGCTTGATTACCTTCCAAAATTCCAGCCATCTTATTTAGCAACCTTCCATGATATCTTGCTCAGTTGACCAGACTCATTCTTCATCTTTGTACCCCTTAGCTTTGGCCATCATAAGCCTTGTATAACCAGCTTTAATTCCTCAGAAAAGCCACACATTCAGTCGGCCATAGCAGACTTCAAAGCTGTCCAGAAAAATCAAGATATCCTAGAATATTTACTTTCCAAATTCTCTTCCTAAAAATATTCTTCAAGGATTGTAACAACTAACCTTTCCTTTCCCTTACAAATCAGAGAAATCACTCCCTAAACCCTACAGAATTTTGGCAGCCCCAATTCCACAGAAATTCGGCAGCTTCCTCTTCGCTCTCTCTCGATTTTCTCTAGCTACCAAGAACACATACACTACACCAAGAACACCTACTACCTTCTTACACCTAATACACCTCCAAACCACTTCAAACCCTCACGAAAATCTCCAGATTTGATCTACTCCTTGCTGTGAATCCATCAACACCCTTATTAACATCAAACTCCACAAATCCTCTTGCTACTTTGGATAAAAAACCAGAAAATTTTGTGAAGGACAAGAACATCTTCAAGGTAAACTTATTCTAACAACTTCATCTTCTCCAAACTTGATCTCTAATGAAAACCTATATGAATAAACATACTCATGATCTCTTCTTCTTCTTCTTCTTCTCTCTCTCTCTCTCTCATGGCCAAAATTCCTTTCCTTGCCCGAATGGTCTCTTTTTCCATGACCATGCTTTTACCGCCTCTCTTGGACAAGATTAGCCGTCTAAGAGTGGAGATCTACTCTAAACTCTTTCAAAGCATTCATCAGCCAAATAAGTACCTTCAATCTTCTTTTTAAACTCTAGAATCAGATCTCTAGGATGTTGTTGTTAGTAGGTGGATGGTGATAGGATTTGAGTATATATAATTATCGTTGAGATTGAAGCATGAGCATGTATGATTGTGAAGGAGATGGGATTTATGCATAGAAGGATTATATTGGTTGGTTGTATGTGGAATTGAGTTTGATGCATGTCATAGGTAGAATGTGTGATGAAGTATGCTAGAGATTATGTCACCTTTGGTGAATAGGAGTTATATGCATGATTAGAATATTGAAGCCAAGATCATGTTTATGCTAGTAAAGGTTAAATCATGTCTTAATAAATTTAGATCTATGCCAATATGCAAGATTTGGATGATTTAATGAATTGAGGGATTGTGTATGTTCTTGATTGAGGATGGCCATAGAAATTTGATCATGACCTAGTAGTCCCTAAAACTAATTTTCAGTTTATGCATAAAATACTCAATAAAATAATATTGCTAGTATTTTTAAAAAACCCTAGGAATGGTAGATTTGGAATTGTTATATATATTTAAGGGATATTTTAATCAAATAAATAATAATTTTGCTAGAAAATAAAATACATAAATATTATTTAAAATAAAGAGATCAAGTAAAGCTTTATGAGAATGATTCATAATTAGTAAAATATTTACTAAATCAAACCCCTTAAGGATTTACTTATTATTTTCCAAGAAAGGCTTATTAAATTTAATCTCAACTAGTTTTAACTATCAATTATTTTCTAACAACTAAAATATCATTAAATCACTATTTTACATAGTACCACCTATGACTCTTGATCAAATAAACTCTAAATTTTCCTTAATAAGATTTAAACTTTCAACTTATTAGAATTTATTTACCAAACCATTAATTATTTTAAATAACAAATTAAACTTAGCTTATAAACCTACTTATTTATTAATTTGCCTTAAAGGTTGGGACACTAGGATCATGGTAGTAGTGAAATGAGTTGATTTAAAATTGAGGAAGTGGATTGTAGCTTGAATCTGATTAAGATTTGTATTTACCCATGTGGGGTTAGGTCAGCTGTTCGAGACCTTGTTGTTGTGAGCAAGAATCAGGTAAGCTCCTGCATAAAACCTATCGATGTGAAATATTTTCCTTATGGCAAGCTAAATATGGAGTGTATGGACACTCATTTATTTGAAGGCAATTGAGGGTTGATTTTTTTCTTATTTCCAACACTTAAATTATTTAAAAGTTACTGAGCAGATTTTCCAAACTTAAAACTCTTTCTAAAACTGATTGTTCCCAAAACTTTGGAAACCCTCAAATTACTATTTTCGTGAAGAGCAATGCTTTGTTCATTTTATCCCAAGTGGAAAACGTCGTTGAGTACTCAATAAGGGTGGACTACTAGGACTAGTCTTTGAAGGGTTAGGATAAGTCCCTTAGTAGGTGGCCACCTCTGAGGGGTGAGTCCTTCCCGGATAAGATATCAGTCCAGTGAGTCGTGCCAGTCCGAGCTTGCAGTTTGTTTTCAGTCAAGTGACTGTATTTTGCCGGAATGGACACCCGGTTGTTGTTTGGGTATAGAGAAGGAGGAGCATCTTGCCCAGTAGGCTGATCACCTACTTTTGTCAGTCTACACAAAGTGTTGGCATTCTGATCGGTTATGGGGCCCAACGTGTGGTAACCCATATCCCTTTCTTTCGAGTGGTTGATTTCATTACTTGTGTACGGCTAGATAAGCCAAAACGCCACTCTTACATTTGACTAATGCTTGATGCTTGCCAATGTTTTTCTTATAAAAGTTTCATACTTTGCATCCACAAACTGATTTCACTAAACACCCAAAGCACACACGGACTTACTGAGATTTCTGCCTCATCACCTTTCTATCATGATTTTAGGATGATCCTGCTGTGGAGTTGAGTGGCTAGTAATATCTGCTTTGGAAGAGAATGTGTCTATTGATTTATGTATTGCTTTGGGGAGGCGAGAGTGGATAATTTTATTTATGGTTTTTGTTTTTGAATTCATTGATTTATTCTTGAAGTTTTCTCTGGGTTGTAATAACTTTTTAAGTTAAATATTATTTTTATTCCGCAATTTGTTTTCGTGACCTAGTTATAAAGACCCTTTGTCCTTTGGACGGGGCGACATCCCCGGCCATGGCGGGCCTAGGCTTCGGGGTGTTACAAGTGGTATCAGAGACTAGGTTATAGGCAAATATTGATGATTTATGATTTATTTATTTAAGTTTAAATCTTATCTAACCTATTTTGTTGATGCTGTAGGATGGTTAGACTGCTTAGGACGGCAAAGAAAGGGCAGTAGTGGCACCTGCTTTATTATCTAGACCAGGAGGACCTTCCAGTTCCCCAACCTGCCCCTCCGCCAGTTGTCCCTATAGAGGATAACCATGATGTCGAGGCTATCCCTATGGAGAATAGTAGTGATGACGAGGTCTAGATCCTAGAGCCACTTCCAATCCCGGTGATAAACATAAGCTCTGACAGTGAGAATAATATGATGATAGTGGAGCCTGAACCCCACCCTCCTAATCCCGAAGTGGATTTTGCAGCAGATAGTGATGACCCAGGGGAGATAGACTATGAGTCTCCACCTAGGCCTTCTTTCATCCCTTTCTTTAGCCGAGTTGAGGCCGGAGAGAGTTCTAGGCGCCCTGGGAAGGAGCCAATAGAGGGATTTGCTAGCGGGGACGGATTAGATTTTTCTAAGAACATTGGTGGATTGGTTGTACGAAGCCGATGATGAGGGTTCGGATGAGGATTAGATAGTTAGGAGATATTTTGCTTAGATGATTATTTAATTACTATCTTTTGAGAACTAGTTGTCAGAGATTTTCAATTTTATGTTCTATTCACAATTTTGGTTTTATGCAAGTCAATTTTTGAAATCAAAGTTTATTAGCAATCCTTTAAATAAGTTGCATCTGACTTCTTTCTACTTATACTTGGCTATGTATACTTGCACCACTAAAATGATTTGATACATGAGTGCATACATTTAACATCTGGGGTATGGTATAGAATGGCACCCAAGAGACGTGCAGCTTCTTCAGCCGCGGAAGTAGACCGGGTAGCACCGGAGGTTGAAACCGAACAGATGCAATCACCCCATCAGGATAATGGGCAAGGTGATCCCGAGATGGGCATGGGGTCTGATTCCCCAATAGATGTGTCAATGGGCCAGGCACTCAACAACGTGGCCGAGATTCTTCAGACGCTGACCGAGCGAAGGCACCCTAGAAGGGAAGACGAGACACTGGAGAAATTCTTAAAGTTCCAACCGCCCATCTTTATGGGTGAAGCTGAGCAAGACTAGAAGGCCGAGCAATGGGTCGAACAAATGGAGGACATTTTCGCAACGCTCCAGTATTCGGAGGAGCGGATGGTTAAGTTCGCAGCCTTTCGATTGAGAGGGCCAGCTCGGGCATGGTGGCAGCGGGTCCAAGAGGATTGGGTGATGGATGAGCAAGAATGGTCGTGGTCGAACTTCGTTGAAGCCTTCAGGGCTGAGTACATCCCTCAGTGGATTGTGGAGAAGCGGGAGGACGAATTTCAGAATCTGAAGCAGGGGAGCATGTCAGTGGCTCAATACGCGGCGCGATTTATGCAATTGTCAAAATACTACCAAAGATTGGTCGACACCGAGCAGAATAGGACGAGGCAGTTCGTCAAAGGGTTAAGACTGGAGCTGAGGAGAGCATTGGCACCTACTCTACCAACATCTTACTCGGGGGCGGTGGACGCAGCTACTCGCACGGAGAATGAGGACCGCAGCAGGATGGCGGCCAAGCCTTTCCAGCCGCCAAGGCAGCAGCAGGGACATTTCTCGAGACCGCAACTTCACAAGCGCCCTGCTAACCAGCAATGGCAGAACCGGGGAAAGCAAGCCCGGACAGCACCAGTTGGACCTGCGTCGAACCTCCCGACATGCAGGTAGTGTGGGAAGAAAGGCCACACCGAGAGAAATTGTTGGTCTAAGGGTGGAGATAGAAAGTGCTACCACTGTGGTGACCCGAACCACCTAAGGAATACCTACCCTAAACTGCACCGGGTCGGGCCAGGAAACCCGGCTCAAAACCCGGGACCCAACTGAGCTAACACCACTGGAGCATCTGGGAGTGGAGCACCGAAGCCGCAAAAGAGGGCCAAGGTATTCGCTCTCAATAGAGAAGAAGTTGGGGTCGATGCAGCGGTGGTAGAAAGTACGTTCACTATTCAAGGACGTTCCGTTAATGCTTTGATTGATCCTGGCTCTACTCATTCCTATATAAACAAGTTGTGTGCATATCATTTGGGTTGGGATGGAGTGGAGCTACCTTTCATTTTAGAGGTAAGCACCCTTTTGGGGAAAATGGTGTAAGCAGATCGGTATGTGAGGGATTGTAAGATTAAGGTGGGGAGAGAAAATCTGGAGGGAGGTTTGATTGTGCTAGACATTGAGGACTATGACTTGATTTTGGGGATGGACTAGTTAGCCAAGCATGGGGCTAGAGTAGACTGTAAAAATAAGTCAGTTCAGTTTGTCAGACTGGGTTATGATGTGTTAGAATTTAATGGCAAGAGAGTGAAAGAGCTAAAGTACTTGATTACGGGGGCTAAGGCCCGGAAATTGTTAAGGCAAGGATGTCAGGGTTATCTGGCTTACGTGATGAACAAGCCTAAGGACCAGTGCTCTCTGGAGGACACAGAAGTGGTGGAGGATTTTCCCGATGTATTCCCAGCGGAGCTTGATTCTCTACCTCCTAGCCGAGAAGTGGAATTCACAATAGACTTAGTTCCCGGAGTAGAACCAGTATCGCGGACTCCATATCGGATGGCACCAGCAGAGTTGAAAGAGCAGTTAGAGGAGTTAGTAGGACAAGGCTATATCAGACTGAGCACGTCGCCCTGGGGAGCGCCTATGCTATTTGTAAAGAAGAAGGATGGAACCTTGAGGCTATGCATCAACTACCGAGGGCTGAACAATTTGACGATTAAGAATAAGTACCCTCTCCCACTGATTGACGAGCTGTTTGATCAGCTGCAATGGTCCAGTTGCTATTCCAAGTTGGATCTAAGGTAAGGTTACTACCAAGTGCGGATAAGAGAGGAAGATATCCCCAAGACAGCCTTCAACACCCGCTATGGACATTTCGAGTTCGTGGTGATGCCGTTCGGGGTGACTAACGTTCCAGCGGTATTCATGGACCTGATGCACCGAGTATTCCGACCCTATCTGGATAAGTTTGTGATGGTCTTCATCGACGATATTTTGATTTACTCCAGGAGTTCGGAGGAGCATGCTGAGCACCTGAGGCTCGTGTTGGAGAAATTGCGGGAGCACAGGCTGTATGCCAAATTCAGCAAGTGTGAATTTTGGCTAGACAGTGTGGCATTCCTTGGCCAGGTGCTGACCAAGGAAGGAATCAAGGTAGATTCGACAAAGGTCGAGGCGGTATCAGACTGGAAGTAGCCGGAGAATATTACTGAGATCCGGAGTTTCTTGGGATTGGCCGGATACTACCAAAGATTTATCAAGGGATTCTCGACGCTCGCGTCGCCAATGACCCGTTTGTTAAGGAAGGATGTCCCGTTTGTGTGGAACGAAAAATGCGAGAAAAGTTTCCAAGAATTAAAGAAGAAACTGATGACAGCACCGGTATTAAGCCTACCGGAGGAAGGCAAACCTTACGCGCTATACACCAATGCTTCAAAAGAAGGACTGGGAGCGGTGTTGATGCAAGACAGGAAAGTGATTGCTTATGCATCCCGGAAGTTACGATCGCATGAAGTGAACTACCCTACTCACGATTTGGAGTTGGTAGCTATAGTTTCACCCTAAAGAAATGGCGACACTACTTGTATGGAGCCGAGTACGAGGTGTTCACCGACCATAAGAGTCTGAAGTATATCTTCACTTAGAAGGATTTGAACTTGAGGCAACGAAGGTGGATGGAATTCTTGGAGGAATACCGTTGCCCGATCAACTACCATCCCGGGAAGGCCAACGTTGTGGCAGACGCCCTAAGCAAAAAAGTTGGTATGGCTAGACTGAAGGTGTAGGAAATGCAAGTAGTTCAGGATGTATTGGACAGAAGGGCAGAGGTACAAGACAAAAGAATAGTCATCATCAATTTGAAATTGGTGTCGGATTTGAAACAAGAAATAGTGGAAGCTCAACAAAGCAACCCCGAGTTTCAAATTTTCAGGGATAAGGAGATTAAGTGACCGGGCAGTGAATTCCGTCAAGATGAGGCGGGAATTTTCCATTTCAGAGATCGATTATGTGTACCCGGAGGGCAGCAACTAAAGGACAGAATTTTAGAGGAGGCGCACAAGAGCAAGTACGCCATTCATCCGGGAGAGGTCAAGATATATTAGGATTTGAAGAGAGCATACTGGTGGCCCGGAATGAAGCGAGATGTGGTCAAGTATGTGTCGACTTACCTTACCTGTCAGAAAGTTAAAGCGGAGCATAAGAAGTCAGCAGGACTATTGCAGCCATTGCCAGTGCCGGAATGGAAGTGGGATGAGGTGACTATGGATTTCGTCACCGGACTCCCCATGTCAAAGACCCAGAAGGACGCCATATGGGTGGTGGTGGATCGACTGACCAAGTCGGCCCACTTCATCCCGGTAAATGTGAGGGATTCCATGGAGAAGCTGGCTCAGACATATGTTCGAGAAGTAGTCCGGCTCCATGGAGTACCTTCGAGCATTGTGTCAAACCGAGACCCGAGGTTTACTTCTCGTTTTTGGGGAAAATTCCAGGAGGTAATGAGATCGAATTTGAAATTCAGTACGACGGCGCATCCGCAGACTGATGGGCAGTCAGAAAGGGTAATCCAGACATTGGAAGATATGTTGAGAGCTTGTGTCCTAGATTTCGGGGATAAGTGGATTGAGTGTGTACCGTATGCCGAGCTATCTTATAACAACAGCTATTAGGCCTCGATTGGAATGGCACCGTACGAGGCTTTGTATGGGCGCAAGTGTCAGGTATCGTTGTATTGGAGTTGGATGGAAGATGGACATGTGAGCAAAACTGGAGAGGTCTGTGTCCAAGAAATGTTGGATAAAGTGAAACTGATTCGGGAGAGGTTAAAGGCGGCTCAGAGCCAGCAGAAGAGCTATGCGAACAACCGGAGAAGAGAATTGGAATTTCAAGTCGGGGATCGTGTATTTCTGAAGCTAACACCCAACAAGGGGATTTTGAATCATCCGAAGGGCGAAAAGTTAAATCTGAGATATTTGGGGCCGTTTTTTATTAAGGAAAGAATCGGACTAGTAGCTTACCGATTAGACCTGCCGGATGGATTGATGGGTATCCACGATGTGTTCCATGTTTCACAGTTGAAGAAGCATAATGCAGATCCCGATCATGTGTTGAATGAGGAACCGTTAGTGTTGCAGCCAGACTTGAGCTACGTGGAGAAGCCTGTGCGGATATTAGACCGCAGTGTCAAAACCCTGCGAAATAAGCAGATACCGATGGTTAAGATTCAGTGGGAGCACATGGCACGCAGGATACCACATGGGAATCAGAAAAATGAGTTAAGCGGAAGTATCTCGAGCTGAAATAGAGGTATGCTTGAATTTCGGGACGAAATTCTTCTAAGGAGGGGAGGATGTGAAACCCCAGTTAAAGCCGACCTTAGAGTAAGAGGGTTGGGATGCATATCATGCTTTACTTCATGATTAAATACATTTTCATATGATTTCTATGTGCTTTAGATTTGAGTTTTATTGTTTTGAAGTCTTGTTGGTGAGTATTGTGTGAGAGGGGCAAAATTGTAATTTTTGGCCGAGGTGAAAATAGGGAGATAGATTGTGGATTGAGTAGAAAATAATTTTTCTAGTGGAAATAGCAAGACGAGTTGTTGTGGTTTAGTGGTTAGAGCCGTAGAATTAATTCTCGAGGTCTTGGGTTCAAATTCAATCATAGAAGCTTTAGCTAGAATAAATTTTATTTTTGATTGGGGGGAGTTGGTTTCGGCCTTCAGGGCCTAGATCAAGGTGGTGATAATGACCTAGGAGAGACATGTTAGGAGAATTCTCATTTCACTCCTTTGTTCTTCTCGAAATTCCTAAAGGGAATTCATTCTCCCTTGATCTTTAGTTTTCTTTAATTTTAAACTCCTTAGTTTGATCAAGGTGTTCTATCCTTTTCCTTTCCAGAAAATTCAGTAAAGTGTGGAGGTCTTTTAGGATAAAAATGTCCTAGTAAAAGGCTTCTCATGGTTTGGAAAATGTGAATGAATTGTGGGACATTTCAAGAGGAAAAATCCTTCTAGAAAGCTTGCTGAAATTTCACTCTATAGCTAGTTCACCTTCTTTCTTGGAGTGAACTGAAATTTTCCAGCTTGTGTGCCTTCAAAATGTCGAACTTCTTAGCTGACATTTCCTTCCAAATGTTGCCAAAGAAATGGCCTTAAGATCAGCTTAAAACATGAATTATTTCTGCCATTTTCGGATTGCACAAAAGCTGTGCAAAACCAGTGAAAATTTTGGGCAAAATCGTAGCTTTGGAGGTCCAAAACCAAGCAGTTTTCTTCCAGATTTTGTGCAGCACCTTAGCCATGCTTTTCCTCCATCAATAAGGATGGAAACCAGCCTTGAATACCCCTGAAACCCCCCTTCAAACTCGCTGCATCTCAGCTGGAAGAGGCGGACGAAATTCTGCCCAGAAAAATTCTGTGCAGTGAAAAAAACTGGGCAGTCAAATGTCCAGCTTTGTTTTCTGTTCATCTTCCAGCCAAAGCACCAACCTACTTCTGTCAAGACCTCCCTTAAACCACCATTAACAAAGCTCCATTGTTTCCTTTGAGCTTCTGCACGAAATTCCATCAATGGCTGTCCGAAAATCTCTCCAACAAATCCCTGCAATTTAGCTTGATTACCTTCCAAAATTCCAGCCATCTTATTTAGCAACCTTCCATGATATCTTGCTCAATTGACTAGACTTCTTCTTCATCTTTGTACCCCTTAGTTTCGGCCATCATAAGCCTTGTAGAACCGGCTTTAATTCCTCAGAAAAGCCACACACTTAGTCTGCCATAGGAGACTTCAATGCTGTCTAGAAAAATAAAGATATCCTAGAATATTTACTTTCCAAATTCTCTTCCTAAAAATATTCTTCAAGGATTGTAACAACTAACCTTTCCTTTCCCTTACAAATCAGAGAAATCACTCCCTAAACCCTACAGAATTTTGGCAGCCCCAATTCCACAGAAATTCAGCAGCTTCCTCTTCGCTCTCTCTCGATTTTCTCTAGGTACCAAGAACACACACACTACACCAAGAACACCTACTACCTTCTTACACCTAATACACCTCCAAACCACTTCAAACCCTCACGAAAATCTCCAGATTTGATCTACTCCTTGCTGTGAATCCATCAACACCCTTATTAATATCAAACTCCTCAAATCATCTTGCTACTTTGGATAAAAAACCAGAAAATTTTGTGAAGGACAAGAACTTCTTCAAGGTAAACTTATTCTAACAACTTCATCTTCTCCAAACTTGATCTCTAATGAAAACCTATATAAATAAACATACTAATGATCTCTTCTTCTTCTTCTTCTTCTTCTTCTTCTTCTCTCTCTCTCTCTCTCTCTCTCTCTCTCTTTCTCTCTCTCTCTCATGGCCAAAATTCCCTTCCTTGCCCGAATGGTCTCTTTTTCCATGACCATGCTTTCGCCGCCTCTCTTGGACAAAATTAGCCATCTAGGAGTGGAGATCTACTCTAAACTCTTTCAAAGCATTCATCAGCCAAGTAAGTACCTTCAATCTTCTTTTTAAACTCTAGAATCAGATCTCTAGGATGTTGTTGTTAGTAGGTGGATGGTGATAGGATTTGAGTATATATAATTATCGTTGAGACTGAAGCATGAGCATGTATGATTGTGAAGGAGAAGAGATTTATGCATAGAAGGATTATATTGGTTGTTTGTATGTGGAATTGAGTTTGATGCATGTCATAGGTAGTATGTGTGATTAAGTATGCTAGAAATTATGTCACCTTTGGTGAATAGGAGTTATATGCATGACTAGAATATTGAAGCCATGATGATGTTTATGCTAGTAAAGGTTAAATCATGTCTTAATAAATTTAGATCTATGCCTATATGCAAGATTTGGATGATTTAATGAATTGAGGGATTGTGTATGTTCTTGATTGAGGATGGCCATAGAAATTTGATCATGATCTAGTTGTCCCTAAAACTAATTTTCACTTTATGCATAAAATACTCAATAAAATAATATTGCTAGTATTTTCAAAAAACCCTAGGAAGGGTAGATTAGGAATTATTATATATATAAAGGATATTTTAGTCAAATAAACAATAATTTTGCTAGAAAATAAAATACATAAATATTATTTAAAATAAAGAGATCAATTAAAGCTTTATGAGAATGATTCATAATTAGTAAAATATTTACTAAATCAAAACCCTAAAGGATTTACTTATTATTTTCCAAGAAAGGCTTATTAAATTTAATCTCAACTAGTTTTAACTTTCAATTATTTTCTAACAACTAAACTATCATTAAATCACTATTTTACCTAGTACCACCTATGACTCTTGATCAAATAAACTCTAAATTTTCCTTAACAAGATTTAAACTTTCAACTTATTAGAATTTATTTCCCAAACCATTAATTATTTTAAATAACAAATTAAACTTAGCTTATAAACCTACTTATTTATTATTTTGCCTTAAAGCTTGGGACACTAGGATCATGGTAGTAGTGAAATGAGTTGGTTTAAACTTGAGGAAGTGAATTGTAGCTTGAATCTGATTAAGATTTGTATTTACCCATGTGGGGTTAGGTCAGCTGTTCGAGACCTTGTTGTTGTGAGCAAGAATCAGGTAAGCTCCTGCATAAAACCTATCGATGTGAAATGTTTTCCTTATGGCAAGCTAAATATGGAGTGTATGGACACTCATTTATTTGAAGGCAATTGAGGGTTGAATTTTTTCTTATTTCCAACACTTAAATTATTTAAAAGTTACTGAGCAGATTTTCCAAACTTAAAACTCTTTCTAAAACTGATTGTTCCCAAAACTTTGGAAACCCTCAAATTACTATTTTCATGAAGTGCAATGCTTTGTTCATTTTATCCCAAGTGGGAAATGTCGTTGAGTACTCAATAAGGGTGGACTACTAGGACTAGTCTTTGAAGAGTTAGGGTAAGTCCCTTAGCAGGTGGCCACCTCTGAGGGGTGAGTCCTTCCCGGATAAGATATCAGTCCAGTGAGTCATGCCGGTCCGAGCTAGCAGTTTGTTTTCAGTCAAGTAACTGTGTTTTGACGGAATGGACACCCGGTTGTTGTTTGGGTATAGAGAATGAGGAGTATCTTGCCCAGTAGGCCGATCACCTACTTTTGTCAGTCTGCACAAAGTGTTGGCATTCTGATCGGTTATGGGGCCCAACGTGTGGTAACCCATATCCCTTTCTTTCGATTGGTTGGTTTCATTACTTGTGTACGTCTAGATAAGCCAAAATGCCACTCTTACTTTTGACTAATGCTTGATGTTTGCCAATGTTTCTCTTATAAAAGTTTCACACTTTGCATCCACGAACTTATTTCACTAAACACCCAAAGCACACACGGACTTACTGAGATTTCTGTCTCATCACCTTTCTATAATGATTTCAGGATGATCCTGCTGTGGAGTTGAGTGGCTAGTAATATCTGCTTTGGAATAGAATGTGTCTATTGATTTTATGTATTGCTTTGGGGAGGCGAGAGTGGATAATTTTATTTATGGTTTTTGTTTTGGAATTCATGGATTTATTTTTGAAGTTTTCTCTGGGTTGTAATAACTTTTAAAGTTAAATATTATTTTTATTCCGCAATTTGTTTGTGTGACCTAGTTATAAAGACCCCTTGTCCTTTGGATGGGGTGACATCCCCGGCCCTGGCGGGCCTAGGCTTCCGGGTGTTACACATCCTTCCTAAGCAGTCGAGTCATCGGAGAGGCCAAGGTTGAAAAACTCTTGATAAACCGACTATAGTACCCAGCCAAACCAAGGAATATACAAATCTCGATAACAATCTCCAGTTGCTTCCATCCTTCCCAAGCAGTCGAGTCATCAGAGAGGCCATGGTTGAAAAACTCTTGATAAACTGGCTATAGTACCCAACCAAACCAAGGAATCTATGAATCTTGATAACACTCTCCAGTTGCGTCTAGTTTGCCACAGCTTCCACCTTTACAGGATCCACCTTAATACCATTCCTGGACACAACATGTCCAAGGAATGACATTGAGTCTAACTAGAACTCGCATTTACTAAATTTAGTATAGAGCTTATGTTTTCTCAGCTTCTACAAAACTAGTGTCAAATACTCAGCATGCTCCTTAGGACTTTTGGAATGAACGAGAACATCATCGATGAATGCCACAATAAACTTATCCAGATAGGGCTGGAAAACTCTTTGCATCAAGTCTATAAGCACTGCAGAAGAACTGGTTACCCTAAATGGCGTCGCTACAAATTCATAGTGTCTATACCTTGTGTTAAAAGTCGTCTTAGATATATCCTCCTCCTTAATTCCACTTGATAATATTCTTATCGCAAGTCTAACTTGGAGTAACATCTAGATCCTTGTAATTGATTGAATAGCACATCTATAAAAGGTAGTGGATACTTGTTCTTGATCTTCTAGTTATTCAAAACTCTATAATCAGTGCAGAATCTCAGTGTCCCATCCTTCTTCTTTACGAATAACACTGAAGCTCCCTAAAATGACGTGCTCAATCTAATATATCCCTGATTCACCAATACCTCCAGTTGTTCCTTTAACTCCTTCAACTCAATAAGGGCCATTTAATAAGGCATTCTCAATACTGGCTCAGTTCCTGACACTAAATCTACAGTGAGCTCGACTTTTTGAGAAGGTGAATGGGATGTGAGTTCAGTAGGGAAAACATCCTGGAATTCCTTTACCATCTTAGTATTCTTTAAAGTACACTGATCTTTAGGTTTGTTTATCAGGTAGGCCATGTATCCCGTGTATCCCTTCTTTAACATCTTTCTAGTCTTTGTTTGAGTTATTAAAGATTTCAACTCATTCACACATTTCCCATTGAATTCTAGCACATCAAAACTTGGGCTAACAAATTACACTATCTCGATCTTGCAATTAACCCTAACTCTATGCTTAGCTAATCAGTCCATACACAAAATTAGGTCATAATCCTAAATAGGTAAGACTATAAGATCTGCCTTAAAAACTTCCTTTCCCACCTTAATTTCACATCTTTGCATCAGTTTCCCCCTTCTACCATTTTCCCTGAAGGGGTACTCACCAACAGGGATATAGAGTAGCTCATCCCCATTCCAATCCAAATATCATGCATAAGATTCATTTACATATCAATGAGTGGATCTAGGGTCTATAAGCACATTAATAGTATAGTCTTGAATAGAGACCTTACCATCCATAACTGCTACATCGGCTCCAACATCATCTCAATTTAAAGTGAACACCTTAGCCATTACTTGAGGCTTTTGTCCACCACTCCGGGAAGCTCCTTTTGTCGTTCCCCTATTACTACCAGTTGGCAGTGCAGAGACTTTTTGTCCAATCCTTAGTAGCTTAGGACAACTTCAAAGATGATTTAGGCTGCCGCAGTTGTAGCATTTTTGGGCTACTCCATTTGACCAATAATCTCGTTCCACATGACCACGCTTCCTATAGTACTGACATGTGGGCAAATTAGGAGTTGCATCTGCTGGAATAGTCTACATTTGCTTACCCTTATTAGCCCACTATTATGTAGTTGGGTATTTACGAAGCTGCTTCCTGATTGGTGGCCTTGTCAGCTAGAATGGTCTGGATGCTAGTCAATTCTTATCTTCATTCTCTATTCTAGTAGTGGCATCTATTATGCCTACATAAGTTGTTGGTGGGGAAGCTGCTAGAGCCCTCCTCAACACCTACCTCAATCCTTTGAGGAATTATCGTGTATGCTTCTGTTTCATATTCACCAGCCACTTATAGTATTTGGATAATTGTAAAAATCGTGTAGCATACTATGCTACAGTCATGCTTCCTTGTCTAATGCCTTAAAATTCATCCTCCATCTTCTCATGATCCACTGTGGTATGTACTCCGCCCTGAAAGCCTCTGTGAAATTGATCCATGCCCATTCTCAATCAATCTCCACTCTTCCTAGATATGTTGCGACCATGGCCTAGCCTATCCTCTCAGCCAAAAGGTTGCAAACTTTACTATCCTCTTCTCTGAGTATTCCTGGGTAGAGAATATATCCTCCATCTGCTTTATCCACTTTTTCGCCTTCTCATCCAATTTCATCTCTCCTTGGAAGGTCGGTGGCTGGAGTTTCGTGAATCGCTCCAATATCTAGTCGTCTCTCTTAGTAGTTTTATTGTCAACATTCTCTAATAGAGAATGGAGAATCTCCATCATCTTGTGGAAGGCTTGACCTATGGCCACATTCGGGGGCCCCTAAGGCACCTTCTCAGATTATTGTCCCTCATACCCTCTTCTTTCAGGGGTAGAATGCTACATTGGTACGTACTGTGGAGTTGACGATGTGCTCTCCTGAGTAGTCTTGCTATAGATAGTGACTTTTTCTCTTGGTGCCATCTTGAGTCATAAGACATTACCAAAAGGCGAGTAAGCATGCAGGTATGCAATCATCATAAATCGTACAAATAAGTCATGAACATCTTGAAGTGCAAAATATCAAACTTAACTTATACAAAATAACATATCAAACAAATAGAAGAATAGAAAACTATCTGGAAGAGATAAACCTACTTTTATTCAAATTGCATAGTTTTAACAAAAGAAAAGAAAGGTATGCATAGCATCCTTATAGAACACAAATAAAAATTCTATCACATCACCTAGTAAGGAACACCCATTTATTGAACAAATGGAAATATAGGTCTCTTAACTTCACCACCAAATATGTTCAAACTTCTCACTCACTCTTTTTCCCCTTGGTATCCCCAACATCCGGCTCAACAAGCTAACCTTCAGTATTTTTGGAAAAGTCTATCCCTTGTCCATCTACAAAACCCAAGGTCTTGTACTCCCTAGTGGCCATACCGTCACTCTCGATAGCCTCAATGGGTCTCTTGGAACTCTCTGCCTTTTTGAGCCCCACTCTTAGCCTTGCTCTCCTAGAGTGCTCACGCTGCTGTTCTATGAACTCCTCATACTTGCTTCTAGGTTCCTCAAACTCTAGATCTCCTGGAACATCGCTATTTAGGGTTTGGTCCTCTTCCTGGGCAGGTAACTCTGAGTCTTCTATATCAACCTTTTCTGGTTTCTCTAATTCAGACTCAGAGTCAGAGTTAGACTCCGATGGGAGATAGGGTGATGTGCTGGTAGTGCATTGGGCCTATATATGAAGGGCCAGTCTCTTACCACAGTTGGGAATCTTCTAACCATTATAGTTACAATCAACATCCAAAGTTAGTAGGAAATTTAATCACTTAAGTAAGGAATCTCATCAATTAGATGCACCATCCTAAAACCAAGGCTCTGATACCACATGTAATACCCTACATCATAAATTGCCAAAAAAGGGCGAGCATGTCGCCCCATCCAAAGGACCAGGGGTCTTTATAACTAGGAAAAAAGAAATATCACAAGACCAAAATAATTAAAAAATTATTACAACTGAAAAAAAAAGTCTAAAAATATTTTAGATTACAAAAAAGAACAATCTTCAGTCAGGATCCAAAAATAAAGAAATAAAGACAGGAATCTTCTAGTCATGTACAATCTTGCCAAAGCCGGTAGTTCTTGAAATATGATATCAAAGGAGTGTGAGAAATATATCTCAATAAGCCCTACGTATGATTATGATTGAGTAAAAATAAATTTCATGAATGTACTTTGAAGATCATTATTAAAAGTTATTTGCAAGTCAAAAATTTTCTATAAACAAAGCTAGTGGTATCAATCATATCCAAAATCACAATAGTTTGTAATACACAAAATCACTCAAAAAAAAATGGCTATGAAACCTCGCATTATAACCTTGCCATGAAACCCTGCATCATGACAAACACCGTGAAACCCTGCATCACAGTGTTGTAGGTGTAAGGCCCACAGGATAAGAAACTCCTCCATATATTACCCCAACTTACTGGATGTCCATCCCAGAATATCAATCCACTTAGATTAAGGTACTAGCTCGGACCAGTCTGACTTACTAACATTGTCGCCTAATCGAGATCGAGTTTACAACCTGGAGGTGGCCACCTATCGGAAAGCTGGCTCACTCCCTCTCAAGCTAGTGCTAGTAGTCTACCCTTATTGAGTAGTCAGCGTTCAACTTATTAATCAAATCGAATCTCAATGAAAATAATTCTAACAAACTTGGACGTGCAAGATTGAATACCAAAAGTGTCATTATAAATTCGTTTTGTAATCAAAGGTGTTTTTCCAATAAAATGTTGTTGGAAACTGTCAAAAAAACTAGTCAAGCCTACATTCTAGATATCCCCATCATTGAGATAATAAACATTTCCAAAACAACTTGCAATTCAGAGCTTTTATAGGAAAGATTTAATGTTAGGACATACCTGACTTCTCAGTCTCACAGACAGGAAATTCTTCCAACAACACATCAACCGAACTTTGTCCTGTCTAAAGAAAATACAATGACCATGTCACAAACTTCTCTATGACCTTTAAATAGTCATAGCATCAACATAGTCTATCCACTATCATCTTGACATCAAATAGTTCAAATTGACCAACTTCTTCACTTCAAATGTGGCAGGCCAAACATTAGATACATCATGCCACCAAAACAAAGTAAATTAAAACAATCACCAAAGAACGGGTTCTAGAATCTAAAACTAACTAAGTACTTTATTAAATAAATACACAGTTAAATGAATATCTTGATGCCTTCAAATAAATAAATGATTAGATAAATAAATAAATAAATATTTAACTGCCTAAATGAACAAATAAATAAATAAACAGATAAATAAATATTTAAATTAATTAATTAATTAATACATACATAAATGAGTAAATAAATGAATAAGTAAATAATAGTAACAAAATAACTAAATAAGTTATTAAATAAACATATTTAATTTATAGCAGATAAATAATTAAAGGGCCAATTTATAAACTCGTTTTAACTTTGAGAAGACCATTGGGTAGGGACCCATTTAGTTAAGGCTTGGCAAATTAATTCATAAGTTGTTAGTTAATGGGTACAAAATATTGTATAAAGGTAAGTAACAAACATATAGTTAGTTTAAACAACATATAGTTTTAAAAATATAGATTTTGTTCAATTGTAATTTTCCAGGAACCACAACATATCAGACGCATGGCTCTAGAAGATAAAGCTGATAGAACCCATGGCTATAAGATATAGAGATCACCATAATGCTTAGCACCGTTAAAAGAAAACCAACCCAAAAACATTTCACAAAAATTCAATTAGCATAAACAATCCAGTGGAAGCCATACAACAATTCATTTTTCTCCCCTTTTTGACCGCATGCTTTCACCCCAAAGAAGCTTCGAAACCTTAAACAACAATCCTACAAACCATAAACATACTATGGTAGTAACTCACAGAACAAACGCAATCCAAGTCAGGGGGTTAACATCAAAACTTCGTCTTCATGATAAGGTTATATTCATGCTAATCTCCTCATTTACAAATATCTAATCAACTAAGAAAAGGAAAAGAGACAAAAGGAATTCATTTCTTACTTGCGGATAGGAATTTCATGGTCATAAAGAATCGTCGGTTCTAAGCCAAGATTGGATAGTAATCCCACATGCCTTAAGAGCTTAGTTGTTCAGAGGGAAAGAAAAAAAAAAGTGTGCAGAAAAGCCTTAGGTTTGTGTAGTGTTTCATTTGACAAAGAAATAGGGTAACCAAGTGACAGACAAGAGCAAGTTTGTGGAATTTCTCAGGAGGTTCCGGGCTCTCTATGGTAGTCTATGAGTAGAGGAGTTCGGATAACTCCTGGACTCTGATGTCCTTGGCTTTTGAAAATCAAGTTTTCTAGTTTGGATAGAGTCCCACATGTTTCAGGAATTTCATCTCTGGGTGTGGAACCGGAGGAGAAAGGAAACATAGAGAAAAGAGTTTGGCGACTTGGCCTAGGGTGCTGCACAGTCCATAGCTGGGAATGGCCTGGCTAGCCATGCTTGGCCATGTGCTAGGCAAAGCCTGGCACATCAGGTGTATAGCTGTGCCAGGCTATGCCCTGGTGGCTATGCTCTAGTCTCCCGAGGCTTTGCACCAGCCTCCTAAGACTTTGATGCAAGTTTCTTTTTTTTGTTAATAAGAAGTCAAACCTTTTTATACATTAATAAATTCCATATTAAATGTATTTTTTATTTTGAATAGTTCAAAGGACTTTTCTTAAATATTGTTATTTAACAAATGAAATTATTTAGAAAAAAAATTAAATTTCTTTGGGATTTCACTTTAAAAAAAAAAGAGAAATGGTATTAATATGTATATGTATACACACACACACACACACATACACACACATATATATAGGTATGTATATATGTATATTCTTTATTTCACAATAATTAATCGCAAAAAACACATTAACAGTTTAGAAGAAGGGAATTAGATTACAAACATCAAAAGTATTACCTACATAAATCTTTTCGGCCAGAAAATTAAGGAAATAATTTTTATAAATCTTGAATAAATACCATAAAATAAATTTTAGGTCACCAAGCTATCTTTAGGCCAGAGGGAACAAAAAGGAAAAGAATAGGGAAAAATTTTAGAGGAGTTGGGATTCGAACTCAATTCATCAAGAGATAATTCTCAAACCACTTGACTACAATAACTTTGGTGTCCTTTTCCACAACAAATTTTCTTCACTCTTCATAATTCATTCCATTCAAGGGTGAAGAATATACCAGCTTACTAAACGATTCCAAACACATCAAGTATAAGAAGAAATACAGACATCCACCTACACACATCCACAAAATAATTCAAATAATTGTACTATAAATTTGAATGCCCATGTGAAATGTTATTTAATGCTCCCATGTTCCCCATTCCAATGATAGAGTTTAGACGGTGTATTACAATAGAATATCTATAATGTATTTCACATCATTCAACTCCGAAAGTATGTGGTTGACCCTAAACTAGTTTTGAATGAGAAACCAGTTGAAATAACTCCAAGCCTGAAGTATGAAGAGAAACTGATCAAAATTTTAGAGTATGCTGAAAAAGAATTACTTAATAAGAAGATTCCGCTTTTAAATATGGACTTATCATCCTGTACAAGATGGCACATAGGAAACATAAATGGAGATACAGAAAAGATATCCAGAATTGTTCCAAGGGTAAATCAATTTCAAGGATGAAATTCCTTGACAGATGTGAAGATTGTAATATCTTGTATTTTTACCCTTTAGAAAGTGGCTACTTTTGATAGTATGAGAATTTTTATGTATGTTTAGAATTAAAATTGATCTGTGCAATGAGATGAACATTTTGGTATAAATTGGGTTTTTGGTGGTATTATCGTAATTTTGATAGCAAATAGAGAAAAACCAAGAAAGAATTTCAAAATTATAACTCCCACTGTTTCAATTAGTAAAATGCGTGCATTTATTAGTAGAATAAAAAGTTTTTCTGATTGAAATATATTCTGACCTAAATTTTACTTTATTCCTAGGAAAGTTATAGAGAACGGCCAAAATTGAGACATGTGGCAGTATATGATTTGTGAGTGAAACAAGTGTCAAAATATTATTTGTTGCATGAAATATTCATTCATGTGCCATATTTCATGAAGCTTATTAAAAAGGTTTATGAGATAATTAAGGAATAGGCTAGCAAATCAGAATTTTACACAAGAATGGATAACCAACAATAGCGTTTATTGAATTGTGACCAGATTGGTCACAATTTGGCCAAGATAGGTGGTGGAGAGTAGGAAATTGGTATCAAGAAGAATAAACGGACGAGGAAGGAAAAACAAGAGAAAAAGGAAGAAAAGCTAGAAATATTTTGGGAGAAAAAGAAAAAGAAGAGAAAGCATTTCCAAAGAAGAATGGAAGGAAGATTGAAGCATTTGAAGCCTAGAGCAATCAACAAACAAGGAAAGAGCTCATGTTTCATGAATTAAATTTATAGCAGGCAGCACAAGGATTGATTTGGTATGAATTTTGTTGAGAAATTCATGAGATTTATGGTTTTCTATGGAAATTAACTATATTTTGAAGTGTTTGTTTGTGCTGTGTATGTAGCTTAGAGAAGTTATGTGCTATGTTTTATATGGTATATGAAGGGGTTTTAATGGTGGTTTAATAGGTAGTTTATGGCTGCATAAGAAGGAGAAAGAAATGGAATTGAAAAAGGATCTAATTGTTGAGAAAAATGGAATAGTGTTTTTAATTGTTATGGTTGTTGATTTTGGTTTTGTGAAAATGTGAATTTTCTGAGTTGGCTTTTTCTGAAAATCAGAGAATTGAAGGATGTTATAATGGGCAATCGAGTGGATTAAGCATTGTTTAATTGTTATAATTAAAGCATAATAAAAGAATAATGATTATTTTGTGAAAATAATGGTTGGAGCAAGAAAACAGTTCTGCAATGGTTTTAAGCCTTTGAAATAGAATTCATTAGATTGTAGTTGGGTATCTTACGAACATTTTGGATCAAATTCGAGGTTAATCGGAGTTGTATGTGAAACATTATGCAAAAATTAAGATTGGGTTTTAAAGTTGAAAATGAAGAAATTGTTTTCAAGAAAGTAGATTTATTTGTTGTTTCGATTATATTCAAAGATAAATGAAAGGTTGAGAAGACTTATAAAAGTTTTGTATTCATTTGGAGAAAAAGGGATAATGAAGTGAATAATGGGTTTTATTATGTGAAAAATGCTATTTCAAGAAAAAAAATAGAAAAACTAGGAAATTAGCGATTTCCTTATATTAGTAACAATTAGTTGGGAAATTTAAATACTAAGTTAAGAATGAAATACCAGTTATTGTTGGTTATCCATATTAGAGATTGGGTGAAAAGCTAGAAGCATTGTACCGACGGCAATGTCAGTATAAGATACAAGGTGAGTCCCTTTGATTTTTAAAAGTAATAAATGCTAGCGAGCATTTTATTTCATAAAATAATGCTTTATGATTTATTTATTTATTTATTTTATGGTTTCATTGAACAAATAAATGGTCTCTCTATGGAAGAAACAGTATTATGACATATTAGACTTGAATGAAAACGGTGAATATTTCCTAGGTATAAATGTATACCTGAAAGGTTTTCTTCGGTTTTCTTCTCATTAGTTATGGGGTGAAAATATACTTTATCTTGGAACGGAATATTATTCCCATTTTATGGAAAGGACTTTGGAATATGTGAATTTTGAGTTTTATGGAATCATATTGGAATGTCTTGAATTTAATTCTTCTTTTAGGATTAGAATTTCAGAATTCCTAAATAAAATTCCTTTTGAAATCAGCTATTTTTTAAACCCTAAATAAATGCACGAGTAGTCTCTCTGGACAAGGTAGATTCTAATGCAGTCGCTATTAGGGAAGGTAAGGTTTCTATTTTTGGCAAAAAGGCTAAGATTGTGATAGATCCCAGTTCTAGGCATTCCTTCATTGCAAAACCCTTTATTGAATCTACAAAGGTTAAAAGTGAGGAAGTTCCCTATAAAATGATCGTTAGTATCCCATTGGGAAAGTAGATAAGTAGTAATAAAATATATATGCAGTGTGAAATTACAGTGCGTGGTGTGGTGTTAAAAAGAGAACTGATATAGCATTGCTATAGGATTACAATACCATCGAGGCATTGATTGGATATCTCAACACTATGCCTGAGTTGACTGTAGATATAAGATAGTGTAATTTTGTAAACCTAGGAAGGTTGTGTTTGAATTCATGGGAGATACAATATAGAAAAGTAAATTTCTAATATTTGAGATTAAGGCACAGAAATTCATTCAAAAAGGTTGCATTGGGTATCTGGCTTACCTTATGAATAAACCAAGTGAAATAAAAAAAGCCTAAAGGTATTCCAGTTATTTATGACAATTTGAATATTTTCCTTATTGAATAGAAGGAATCACCCCTAAAAAGTGAGAGGTAGAGTTTACCATTAACTTGATGCTAATGGCTGAATTGACCTCTAAAGCACTTTATGGAATGGCACCAATGGAATTGAAAGAACTCAAAAAGCAATTGCAAGAATTGTTAAAACATGGATTTATTTAGCCCAGTACATCTCCTTGGGGAGTACTTGTGTTTGTTTGTTAAGATGAAAGACAGAATGCTAAGAGTGTGCAAAAACTATTATAGCTTGAATGCGACGATAGTGAAAAATAAATAGCAATTACCCATGGTTAATGAATTGTTTGATCAATTACATGGAGCAGTATGCTTTTCTAAATTAGACTTAAGACAGGGGAATTATCAGGTTATGATTCGAGAGAAAGACATTTAAAAACTATATTTAATACGCAATATAGGTATTACAAGTTTGAAGTGATGCCTTTTAGTGTTAAATCGCCCCTGCTACTTTCATGGATTTATGTATCGAGCATTTCAATAAAATTTGGATAACTTTGTTGTGTTCTTTAATGATAACATCTTGGTATATTCTTCAAATCCTTAGGAACACGAAGCACATCTTCAGAAAGTACTTGAGAAATAATAAGAGGCTAAGTTGTCTGCCAAGTTTAGCAAATGTGAATTTTGGTTCAACGAAGTGGCATTTTTGGGGGATATAATATCAAAAGAAGGAATCATAGTAGACCCTGTGAAGGTTGAAGCGGTTGTAAATTAGAAATTCTTGAAGAATTCAGTAGAGGTGCTAAGCTTTCTAGGGTTGGCAAGATATTATAGAAGGTTCATTGACAAATTTTTAAAAATTACTTCACCTTTAACCCGGCTAACTCAAAAGAAAGTACCTTATGTTGGGTCAAAAAAGTATAAAAAGAGTCTTTAAGAGTTAAAGCAAAAACTGAGTACCAACCCACCCCAGTTCTAGCTTCGCTAGTGATGGGTAAACCCTACGAAATATACACTGTTACTTCTAAGGAGGGTTTAGGAGGAGTGTTGATGCAAAAGAAAAGGGTAATAGCCTATATATCTAGAAAACTACAACCTCATGAGAAAAAATATCCCACTTATGATTTAGAATTAGTAGCAATTATTTTTGCTCTGATGAAGCAGAGACATTATCTATATGTTGCTGAATTTGAAATTTTCACTGATCATAAAAGTTTGAAGCGTATTTTCACCCAAAAGAACTTGAATATGCGTTAATGAAGATGGATGGAATTTTTAGATGAATTCTGATATCCAGTTAATACCATTCGAGGAAGGCGAATATGGTTGCGAACGCATTAAGTAGAAATGTGAAATTATCAGAACTTGGAATAGTGCAAACCCTAGAGTTAGAAGCATTTCTGGCCAAAAGATGGATAAGAAAGTGTAACATTTCAATTAAATCCATCATTTTGCAACAATTGAAGGAAGCCCAAGAGAAAGATGAAGGATTGCAAAAGGTTTCGATGAAAAGTGAGGATAAAGATAAAAGTGATTTTCAAATGGGTGATACCATAATTTTGCACTTTCGAGACCAACATTATGTCCTGGGATAGGTTGCAATAAAATGAAATATTTTAACTGACACACATCAAAGCAAATATTCTATCCAACTAGGAGCTATTAAGATGTTTCATGACCTGAAGTAACACTGTTGGTGGATCGGAATGAAATAGGATATTTCTCTGTTTCTAGCTCAATGCCTCACTTGTTAGAAAGTAAAGACTAAGTAGCAATGACCTATAGGATTTCCACAACTACTGCTTGTACCCCAATAGAAGTAGGATAAGATTACTATAGACTTCATAACTGGGTTGCCTTTGATAGTGGGACAAAGAGATACTATTTGGGTTATTATGGATCGGTTTACCAAATTTGCCCACTTTATCCCTATCAATAAACGGGATTCTCTAGAAACATTGAGCAAAATATTTATGGAGGAAATAATAAGGCTACAAGGAGTGCCTTCGGGCATCAAGTCTGATCACGACTCGAGATTCACTTCACGATTTTTGGGAAAATTGCAACAACTATACGGGACTACATTGAAATTTAGTGTTGCAACACATACGCAAATAGATGGATATGTTACTAGCATATGCATTGGATTTTGAAACTACGTGGATTGACAATTAACATATTTAGTAAATAGTTATTTGTTTAATATTGAGTTTAGATTTATAAAAAATTCATACAACGTTAAATTTACCTAAAATTAAGATCTAGTCTTATATAATCATCTAAAATTAAATTATAAAATAGAGATGTAAAAAATAAATAATAATCTGTCGCTAAACCCTCACAATTTGCGAGGGCATAGCCACGATATATAGGCCCTAGCAAAAGTAATGGCTAAGTTCAATACTGAGTCATTTTCCCCAATTTTCCCTATTCCAATCTTTCCCTATCTCTGATCCCTCTGCAACTTCCCACTTCATTTCCCCTTCCTTTCTATTATATTTTTTGGCAACCCCTGCGACTGCCACCATTATTCATTCTTCGGCACCTCTCACCACCAATTACTGCCACTATAGAGATATTTCTGGCACCTCCCACCACTAACAACATTAGTGATCAACCCTCCACTGCACTGCCAACATCATTACTTCAATTGAAGCAAGACACTACTGCTGAGTTCATTAGAGATTTAATTTCTTGCATCATTTTTGGTAATTACTTGATATATCATTGGGGATTTTAATTTTGCAATTTTGGGTTTTTGTTGTTATTGGCAATGAGTTCTTGAATATTACTACTACTTTGCATTAGCAAAGCTGCATTGCTAGCAGATGTAAGAAATTCTTGTTCATTTCTGATTGCTTATATGCCCAATATCCACTGTTGGTGCCTTTTTTTTAATTGTACTTGCTTGATTAGAGCTAAACCAGTCTCTAATGGGATTTTTCTTTAAAATGATACAATCATTAATTAGCTATAGAAACTGGCATGCTATGTTGAACTATCAACTCGGTTTCTGACAGATAATAAAGAGTCAGGAGACAATTCAACCTTACAAAAAATCTTGCCAATCTAAGAAATTTTAACTTGGCGATAGACTATTCAAGCAAGAAGGATTAGATGCTCATTTACATGCCTGTGATAAAAAGTTGCAGAAGTGGATATATATATATATATATATATATATATATATATAAAATATACACGCACGCGCACACACACACACACACACACACACACACACATAGAGGTAAACTTAGTATTACACTAGGATCATTCCTTTGGCTAAACCTAGCGAAAGTTTTTATGACATTACATGGTGCAGAGGGTAAATATGCTTATTTTATGTATTATGGGATTGGTATTTATGTATAATTCCCCAACTGCTATGCAAGATTAATGGAATACTTTAATTCTTTGCATTTGCTATAAATTTTATTTTGTTATAAAGACCCCTTATCTGGAAGAACAGATAGTATGACATCCCACAAAAGTAAAGCCCACTACGATTGGAAATGTAGGGTTGTTACGAGGTATAAGAGCTTGTAGTGGAGCATAGCAGAGCCTATAGTATAACATAGTAGAGCCTATGATAGAGTCTACAAATATAGAGATAGAAAATCTTGTGGAGCTAGATATAGAGATAGATATAACATAGGAACTTAAACCACCAATTTGGTTATGATCTTTTTACATGAGTCAGAAGAAGAGATAGTTAATGTAATCGCAATATCTTCATATGAGTTTAACGGAGAGGATAATGAATATAATGCAATAACTGATTACGAAATTGGAGGTGACTTAAACTCTGATGACAGTGCAGAGATTAAGGATCACCGATTTCCTGGATCGGATATTCTTGAGTCCTACTTTGTATCCTCTAACTCTAGATCCTCATCTTTAGGACAAGTAGTGGTGATAAGTACTTTGGGTACTTGAGGACCTTATGTAAATCATGGCAATAGCTACGACTAATAGTTATGGGTAGGTATGCTTGTATAGTGCACTTAAACAACATTTTATGTATTGAAAACCCTATTTTCTTGTAATGTAGAGGGGTGCAATCATACCAACATTAATGTACTGGATCCCATCAGAACTCCAAAGTTAAACGTTCTTAGGTCAGAGTAGCAATATGATGTGTACCCCTGGGAAGTTGAGATTCATTAAACCCTAAAACAATTTTTAAAATTTTCAACTTGTGAACGAACTAAAATGTTCATTGTTCATAATGTTGTCTAAAATATGGGTGTAAAGATAGGTAAAAGATAGGGAGGAAAATGTAACCAGTTGCATATGACTCGGTGTTTGTTATTCTTCTATTTTTATGATTGCATGTACTCTAGATAGTATAGCATAAGTTTACATTCAAAATTACATAGAAATAGGTGTGAGAAACTCTTGTCCTTTTTTATTCTAATGTTTAGTTCTTGTTTGTATCGTAAGATGCCAAGTGTGAATCCCATAAGAATTATATTTTTTCGTGATAGTTGGAGGAAAGAATTATAAGACTAGATAAAGATGCCTTGAAGAATTACTTAAGGATATACTGGAGATCTAGCTGAATGAAGTGAAACTAGATCTAAAAGGAATGCCCCACAAGGAATAAGAACACCACCCTTGGAGAATATTATGTCCCAAACTTTCCATGAAATGATAGAAGTGTTTTAGAATAAAGTAGGAAATGGAAGTAGACCGAGTTTTAGAGCGATTTCCAAAGTTTCACTCTCCTCAATTTTATGGAAAGCCCATCATGAACAAGAGGTTAAATCTTAAATGGAATATATGGAGGATATATTGTAATCTTGAATTATTTAGAGCTGAGAAATGTGTATTTAACTGCATTTAGACTTCAAGGACCCACTAGAAATTGGTGGATCAGAATGAAAGAAGGGTGAGAGTGGGAACATAAAGAATAGACTTAGATAGAGTGTTGAGAAGAGTTTAAAAAGGAATTCGTACCTTATTGGGTAAAGGAAAGAAGAGAAGAGTTCTAGAATTTCAAACAAGAAGAGAAAACCGTTGGGCAATATGCTACTACATTTACGTATTTGTCAAAATATTATCCCCTTTTTGGTACAAATAGAATCAGATCAAGCTCTACGTTTCATAAAATGTTTAAGACACGAGCTTCGGTGAATTATTGTTGACCTGTCTCCAACTAATTGTAATACTACCTTAGAGATAACTTCTTGAGTGAAGAAAAGAGGACCAAGAATAGGGTAGGTAAGATTGTAAGGGATTAATAGTGCAAGAAATACAAAATTGGGAGAACGATTCAAAAGTGCATGAACTGATATCCAGGAAAAAAAAATGTAAGCGATGTGTCTTTTGTTATAAGAATGGACATGCGTAAGAAGAATGTCGAAGAAGGCTTAGAAAAAGTTATCTTTGCAAATGAAGAGGTCATGTAGCACCCAATTGTCTACACGTAAAAGAATAAGATCGTGCACACATTGCTCAAGGAGGTCATATAGGTGAGAAATAAGGATAAAAAAGTAAATAAGATGGCCAAGTATAGGAAGTAAGAGTGCATAAGCCTCAAATCAAAAGTTACAAGATGATGCTGGTTAAGGAAAAACTAAATAATATGGGATTCTATATGATGGAAATAAGTACGATGGCCAAACATAAATGTTATATAAAGAATACGAGTGAAGTTTGTAATGAAAAGGAACAAATCTAGAGTATAATATAGCGGAGTAGATGCAATATATATTGTCTTTACCCTTATCGAGGTTTCATATATGTGTTTAGTTAAGGACTTGCTATACAATTTGGAATTTCTATTGGTGCCAGGCATTAGAGGAAATTTAGAACAAGGATTTATTCGTCCTAACACCTCACCTTGGGAAGTGTCTATGCTATACGTGAAAAAGAAGGATGGTACCTTATGAATATGTATAGACCACCGAAGATCAAATACTCTGATAATAAAGAGCAAATATCTAATACTAATTGTGGACGAATTATCTGATCAATTTGCAAGGTACTTGATGTTACTCTAAATTGAATTTAAGACAGGGGTATTACCAATCTCAGATCATAAAGGAGGACATTCCCAAATAGCATTTAATTCATAATATGGGTACTATTAATTTGTTAAAATACCTTTTAGTATCGACAATGCCTCAACAATATGTATATTTCTAAAGCATTGAGTTTTAGCTAGATAAAGTAGTCTTTTTAGGGCATGAGATAACTGTATAAATGCTTAAGTGGAGTATTAATATAGGAGAAGAGAGTGCTAGTATGTATATTGAGGAAACTAAATCCTTATAAATTGAAATACCTTTCTTATAACTTGAAATTAACAACTATCGTGCCACAATGAAAAAGTGAACATTAACTGTATGGATCGATGTTTGAAGTTTTCATTGATCATTAAAACCTAAAGTATATCTTCACCCAAAATGATTTGAAAATGCATTAGCAAAGGTGCATAGAGTTTTAGAAGAATTTTGGTGTCCTATTAAATACCACAATAGTAAAGTAAATGTAGTAGCGATGCATGAAATAGGAAGGTGAAGGTATTAACTCTGCAAATAGTATTATTTCTTGACTTAGAGGCATATTTGAATAAAGGACGGTTGATGATTCATAATATTCCAATTCCGCCTGCACTATTATAGTAGTTGAAAGAAGTGCAAAACAAGAATAAGGAATTACAATATATCATAATGAAAAATGAAGGGAAAACATATAGTGATTTCCAAATAGTTGATGAAGAAATTCTCTGATTTTGGAAACAATATTATGTACTAATGTTTATATTGGTGTGGTAGGAAATATTACCAAAAGTGCTTCGAAGTAAATATACTATCCACCTGGAAAAGTAATGATATTATCACAACTTAAAATAGTGTTATTACTAGATTGGCATGAAAATTGATGTTTCACAATATGTGGTTCAGTGTCTAAAGAACTATAACAATCTTTACCAATCTTACAATAGAAATGGGATGAGATTATTATGAATTTTATAATTGGTTACTTTTAATCGTTGAGCAGAAATATACCATTTAGGTAATTATAGAATGATTAACAAAGTTTGGTCATTTTATTCCCACTAATGGAAGGAATTCTTTCAAGAAATTGAGTAAATTTTATACAGAAGAAGTAGTAAGGTTAATTGAAGTGCCTTGTAGAATTAAATCAAATTGAGATTCAAGATTTACTTCATGATTTTGGGAGACAGACTGCTACAGCTAGGTGCAACCACATTAAAGTTTAGAATCACGACACATCCACAGATAAAAAGGGTGATTCAAATTTTAGAAGATATGTTGCGAGCATGTGCTTTTGATCATAGTAATAAGTGGAATGATGATTAGAAATTATAAAGTGCAATCACGATGAAAAGAGACTGAAAAAAAAGATTTCATTGAGCTTACATGTCTCCATGTCTATTAACTTCCACCCCGTTGTGCATCTTCAGAGTTTAAAAATCTCCAAAGTATTGGAAGGCAATGGTATCGTCATGTTCAGATTAACCTCACTAGGTAATTTCAGAATTTAAAGTCCACAAACTACTAAAGGTTGATAGTATTGTGCAATTCATAGTGGAAGCAGCCATGCAGGATTAAAATGCATGGAAGAATCAAGCATCCCAACATCATTTGAAGCCTTATATGGGCCAAAGTGACAATCACCACTTTATTGGGAGAATATATGCCTAAATGATTATGATGCCTTGGATATAGAAAAGGTATAGCAAATGGTAAAGAAAATTAAACATAATTAGAAACTAATTAGAGTAAGCAAAAAAGTTATGCTAATCACCGTAGAAGAAATCTAGAATTGGCTGAAGGAGACCAACTACATTCTGAATGATACCATTACATATTTAACTCCAAATCAATAGAGAAGGAACTATTAAAATTCTGAAGAATGTTGAAATAGGATTAAGTCAGAAATGGATCTCATTTGTATGGTATTAAAGAATCTTTGCCCTATGTAATGTGCTACTTTGGAAACAGAGATAGAATTGTGAAGTCTATCCAAAACACTTGAAGAAAAGTACAAATTTCATGAACAAAATTATTTTTAGGAGGGGAGATTGCAATACCTCTTTCTTGAGAAATTATTAAATACAAAAATTATTGATAAAAGAAGAACATACACAACAATATATATATATATATATATATATATTCATTAAATGTATAGGTGATTGATAAGGAATTAAGAAGAAAAATGTTATATATTTTGGTGGGCCATGCTATATAAAAGTATTGGTTGACCATGGTGCGCCATACTATATAAATATGGTGGGCCATTCATTAGGCCCAAAAGATAAAGTTTGGTGAGCCATTTTTATATACAATTTGGTAGGCCAAGTATAAGGTTTTGTTAGGCCATTTATATATAAAGCTTTGTGGGCCATGGTTGAAGATTTGGTGGGCAATTTTAATTAATGGACTTTAGCTAAGATTAAAGCCCATAATTAAGCTCAACTGACTTGAATGATTGAGAATGAGAATTCTACAAGATTCTCAATCTTTCTACCAGTTTCTCTTAGCTTCTACAAAGTTCTATAAACTTCCATTGTATTCTAACATTTTATAAGCTTGCTTAGTCATCAAAGTTAGTTAATTAAACCTCAGAATGTTATATAAAAAAGCAAGAGAAAGGTCAGCTGGGGAAATGAAAGGGGATGAAAGAACAAGAGAGAAAAGGAAGAGAAGAAAGAAAGGAAAAAGAAAGAAAGAAAGGCAGGAAAAAAAATTGAGAAAAGGAGAGATAGTGAGTGGGTTGTAAGCAAGGAAGAAAGGAGAAAAAAATGGAAGGAAAGGAGAAGACCAAATTTCCAGCTTTTCTTCTCACTTTTAAGGAGGTAATGATCTGTCCTTAATAGATAAAATGATTACTTAGATGATAGAAATTACTTGAATATGAATTTTATTTTAAGAAAGCTTGATTTTATGATATAGCTATGAAGAAAATTCTATTTTGGAGAAGAATGATGGATGGTTCTTTTAGGGAAGAGTTTGCTAATTTTTTTAGCTTGTCTAATAACCTTTGAAGTGGTAAATTTCTGAGAATTTGCTCAAGCTAAGTAGTGAAGAACTTATAGGAGAAGGAAAGCTAGAAAGCTATTCCTGGTAGCAAAATAACAACTTACATGAATTGTTTGATAACTTGTGAAGGATTCTTGAATAAAGCCACTTGTGAACTAAATTGAGTAATCCTAAACATGTCTTGAAATGTTATGAATGGTTTGGAACAAGTTGCATGGACTTTTGATAGCTAACGAATTTATGATAAGATGAATACCTAATGCTGCCTAAGAAATTCGGTTTTGGCAACCTTGGTATAATAGCTATGTTTGAATAGTTGGAGAAGTTTTGGGCTTAAAACAAGTTGGAACTCTATTATTGGATGTTAAATAGGATTTTTAAACCTTTAGATATGGTAGGTTGTGTTAAAGAAAACATGGGAAAGATCTAAGAAATGTTGAGCATAGAAAATGGTAGATTTGTTCATATGGAAATATAGTGACTTTATAGCTAGAAATGAAAGAAATAAGGAAGGAAATTGGTATTTTATAAAGTAGAAATTGAGGAGGGATGTCTTCGGAGTATTTTGGGAATCATTTGGAGTTGTATAGCAAAAGTTATAAACAAAACACTAAGAGGTGATAAAGCTTGAAATATTGATTACTTCAATTTCCTTATGCTTTTTTATATACTATTTGCCCTTAGTCTCATATATGCCTTAAATTAAGAGTATTAAATGACGTTTTATGGAAGCATGTCGTTATTGTTGGTGACCAATTCAGGAAAAGTCCTAAGATTGTGAAAGTTTGTGTATACCGATACTATTAATCAAGATGAGTCCTTTAGATTTTTAACTCTCATTTAGCTAAGTATTTTTCTAAGAAAATTTTAATGCTTTCTTGATCTAAATGTTTTCCTCATACATCCAATTATACGTTTTTTCTCAGTTTTGAGAGCATGAATTGCTAGACTTTAGTGTATGGTTTTTCTTGAAACATTATGTGATAACGAAGCTTTTATATATTAAATTCTGTTTAATAACTAGAAGTAAATTTTATAAAGCTTTTATGCATTATGTTTTATTCCCTTATTAAAAATAGACCTTATATGATTTCTTATATTTCTTAGACCTTTATAAATGCATACACAGGCTTATTTGGAAACATAAATATGCCTATGCAGACTTTAACTATATTTATTGAGTCATGCATTTTGTACAATCATATGTTCCCAAGAATATTATTCTTTGATAAAGGGAAGCATTTCTATAGTAGTTCATGAACACATTTTAGCTAGCTACATTCCAAAGCATATTATGTGATGATAGAAAAGCTTGTGTCCTTCTAATGATTTTTGGGCATCGGGAATGGTTACTCAGGAAATGTTAAACATATGGAAAATAATATGCTTGGCCTAGAGAAATTTTTTCTTGGTATTCACATAGGAAATTACGACATTTGACTAGTCTTGTGAACCAATGATATATTGAGTACTCAGTAAGAGCTTTAATATTTTAGCTAGCTTTTGTTAGAGATAGATGACCTCAAGTAATTCTGTTCTAATAATGGGGTTCATCTTATTCCATGAGGAGCAATAGAACATTGGAATTGGCTAGTTTGCCAAGTTGTATTATCCATTTATGCAAGCAAATTAGGTATAAGTCACTGGTTGATGTTGGGTGGCACATTCAGCAATCAACCCTTGCCAGAATTTGTATGTAGGAAGTATAGGAAGTTAGGGAGGAGCTCGTTCTACTAAAAGTAAAATAATTACAAGACTTTGTATGAGAGGAGTATAGCATAGCTCGTACTATGTAAATCAGGTGATTAAAAATTGATATGAGATGGCATGCTTGTGTTACTCACCACTCTGACATGATCCAGTTCATTGCTGAAGGTGCAGTCCCTAGCACAATAAGACTGTGATATTTAGAAATGAAACCTTTTGAGAATGCATACAGGTCGTCCTTCGATTGGGAGAAGTGCCTGTTTTTCTTGAAACAGGGCCTACGTATTTTGAAATAAAATTATACTTTTCCAAATAAGCATAAATTATTAACCGAATTAGCATGGTTTCTACTACTTGACTTTTGGAGTTGTTTTCTATGAAAAATGAGAGAAAAATCCTTTTTATCTATTTTTCAAGAAAAAACAATAGTGCACATGGAACTCATTTAGTGCAAAACTCACATATCTTTATTTTTTCCTATTTCTTGGGACTCAACATTGGAGATATATGACTGTGATGCTAAGATCATTCCTTTTGCTCTATCTAGTAAAAGCTTTTGTAACTTTATAGGGTGTAGACAATAGATATGCTAATTTTATGTATTCTGGGATTGGTACGTATGTATTTTTCCATAACTGCTATGTGAGATTAATCGAACAGTTTAATTCTTTATATTCCCTGTAATTTTTATTTCTGTATAAAGACTCCCTACCTGGGAGAACAGATGGGTGATATCCCACAAAGACAAAGCTCGTTACGACAAGAAATATGGGGTGTTACAGTTGGTATAAAACCTTGTAGTGGAGCATAGCAGAGCTTATAGTAGAACATAGTAGAGCCTACAATAGAGTCTACAGATTCATAGTGATAGAAAATCTTGTGGAGCCAGAAATAGAGAGAGATATAACATATGAACCTAAAGTGCATACGTTGGTTATGATCTCGTCTGATGAGTCAGACGAAAATATAGTGGATATAATTGCGATATCTTCAAGCAAGTTTAATGGATAGGATTGTGAAAGTAATGCAATAATTAATTATAAAATAGGAGGTAACCCAAACCCTAATGATTGTGTAGAGATTGAGGATAAGAGATTTTTTGTATCGGATGTGCTTGAGTACTACTTAAGGACCTTATATATATTGTGTGACGTAAATAATTGTAGTAGCTATGACAAATAGTTAAGGGTATGTGCACTTGTATAGTACGCCTGAACTATATTTTGTGTACTGGAAACCTTGTTTTGTTGTAATTCAAAGGGGTGCGATCCTACCAGCATTAATGTACCAAATCCCATTAGAACTCTAAAGTTAAGCATGATAGGATTTCTATGTCATAATAACGATTACTGTGGTGGAAAATAAGAAATCCAAGCCCCATGATCACAAGCATGTGATTTAAAACAGGTTTAACAAGTAATAAAGGTAACGATTTTACCTTTTATTTGAGTGTCTGAAAACAAAAGTTTTTCCTTCTTGTCTGATGATTGTGGCACGATCCAGCAATCTCCTTGATGCCAATGGATCACAAATAGGTTGATTGTCGTGCCTCTGTGATCACAGTACGCAATCATCTCTATAGTCCACACGAAGGTCATTCTCAAGCACACTAAATCATTTGTGCTAGCAGAAGAAAATCAGGCGGCTAGGGTTTTTAGCTTTTCTAAGAGAGAGAAAAAGAAGACAAGGTTTTGGAGTATGTTGTTTGACGTAAATCACTCATCTAATTAGGTTTTGTGCATATGTCTCACATATATCCCGAAAGCCTACCGAAAATACGGCTACGACTCCATCTGAGATTTCTAAAACAATTAGAATTCTCTAATTGTAATTGGAACCATCAAGTTCTCACAATTATAATTTGGCCCATATATTATAACTAATTATAATTTGGCCACAACAACTTTTCTTTTTCGCAATTAACCCCACTATATTATCAAATAACATCTTGAGTATATAATCCTCTATTGTGTGTAACCTATTAGGTTTCCCAATCAATTGATAGTGAACATGAATTAATTCAAACGACTTTGAGATTAATAATCTATAATTAGGATTAGTTTATTAATTCATCAATTAATAAACTCATATTCCGTAGATCATGAGCGGTATCTAGCAACATATCATGACCACCTAAGAATCCAGGGAGTCAAGTGGTTTGACATGAACCCTTCAATAACAAACTACAATGCAATTAACTTCTTTCATCATATAATATCTCATTCGGTCTAGAGTACAGAATTAGTGCCAACTCCCTCCAAAATAATATATATATATATATATATATTAATTCTGGTTCGAATATAATAGTACTTGTACCATAAACCCACTACTCTAGATATGTATCAATTGGAACTGTTTCCAATACACAGTCACCTTGGTCAAGGACTTCTCAAGTAGTAATTCCTACATGTGGCCGTGAGATATTCGCCCCTACTATTAGGAGTGGTAAATCCCTTATTGACCCTGTCAACTACTTTAATTTACCGCACAATGTATCCAATATCCATCCCATAGGCAGCCCTCAATCTGGCTCCAAAGATTGGAATCAAAGCACAATGCTCAGCAAACAAAGTATCTGGGAGATCTCAAGTCTAATGATACTTGTACGTTTGCTATACTGAGATTATATCACTGGCACTAAATAGCTATCCATGTGATTATCTCATAGTTAGGTCATCCAATGTACTTGTTCTATTAACAAGAATCCACGTGTTAACTTTGAGTATCTCAATACTCACAGAAATGAGAAACACACCTGATCAAATCAAGAATGATGTATCTCTTCTTCTTTTTTTCCGAAGTGATTGGCAACTTTAATCATTGGATTCAACCCACTATCTTGTGTTTTTCTTGTTTAAATAGGCTCCCAAGAGGCCAAAATTCGTTCCCTAAGAGTTTTGGACCAAGTAGAGATTGGAAAATACCAAAACTCTTAAAAAATTACCAAATTCGCGCATAATTGGAAAAGCTCGCCGACATGGAATAGTCCAGGGCCAGCACCAGCTTTGTTTGGCTGGTCATGCCCTAGTTGCCTGATTTTTGTCTTATGTTATTTTTTTTTAATGATGAAATCCCCTATTTTGCCAGATCGGGACCGACACTGGTTCTGTGGTTCATGGCTGGAGACGGGTTTTTCATTTTTTCGTCATTTTCTACAATAAAAAGCCAAAATACATTTCGAAGGGTAAAATATTAAATATGAATGAATATTCCTAGTTATGGCGCGAAATATATCACAAAACATTCTCAAATAACTAGAAAAATATAGATGAATTTTGCCTTTATCCCATTCCCCCATACTTGAACCTTTGCTTTTCCTCAAGCAAAGCCCTTTAAAACAAAGGAAAACAAGACAATCTTTCAAAAAGTTCACTTAGAACAAAGCCCCAATCGTTGATATGTCTATGTCATTATTTCAACTATTTGAAAACATTAACAAAATAAAGTACTAAACCAGACATATCAAGGCCCTCGAAGTCGAATTAAACAAGTTTATACGCTAATCTAAGAACATTATTTCACCCTTCAAGCAAAAACATAGATAACATGAATCATACAAGTCAAGCTATCTACCAACTCAAGCATTATAAACAACTCAAATCATGATACAAGGAAAACACTCTAATTATTTTTTCTCTTAATTTTTTTCATTAGCTTATGGAATTGATAGCCTCAAGTGAAATGGATTTCTCTTCACGCATCATATTGGCCTCTTTATAGTCATCACTCATCATTTTTTTTAACAAGCTTTTTTTCTTTCTTATGCTTTCGGGAATAAATAGCCTCAAGAAAGTGGATTTCTCTTCACTATCCATATTAACCCCAATAAACAAGCAAAAGTATTTTTTCACCTTCAAAGATGAAACAACAATAAATTCATTTTCTCAAATTTCACAATTAATTTTTTCTTTTCACAATCTTTCCACTCAAACATTTTTTCCTCTCATTCCTTATCACAACTTAAAGTCAAGCAAAGTTTAAACCTATACTACAAGGGTTAGCCAACAACTTTCTCTACATTCATCACATTATTCATATTCCAACTAGATGAATAAAATAATCTCAAACACTAATGCATAAATAAGATTAACACAAATTCTTAAGTCTTAACATATCCCATCCAATAAACCATTATGTTAATAAAATTCCACCAAATTAATGACAAAACTCATATCCAAGTAAGAAAGAGAATTAGAACCTTGCTAAAGAACTGAAAACCACAAAAATGTTTGAAAAAAATTCAGCCCAAAATATGTGTAAATGGATGTATAAATGGAAAATATTTTCAATGCTAAATTCTCCTCCCACAATTAAATTGGACATTGTGCTCAATGGCTAAAAATATAATAATAAAAATATAATAATGAAAACAAAGCCAATGGACCAAAATAAATAATGAAGAAGAATAGAGAAAAGAAAATACTTCCATTTCAAGTTACTTCCAACACATGTGAATCCACCACAAGGAGTTGTTGGGAAAATTGTACCGAGATAAAAATAAAAGAAACAAAAATAGAAAACATAACTCTAGAAAAGAAGGAGAAAATCAAAATAAAAGATAAGACAAGAAAAATCAACTAAAAAGAAATCCTAAGAAGACTCATGAAAATATAAATAGAAAAGAAAGCTAAAGAAAAGAAATACAAATCAGTGAAAGAATGCTCAATCCTCATTATCATGACCATCCACATCATCATCATCCTCATCATTGGCCCCATGGCTACTATTAGCCCCTTATGTTCCAAGAAATCTTTATATCCACTGTGCCCATTGTTGTTCTTGAGCATCTTGTCTCCTAGTGAAGATAGTCATAGACTCACGAACTGTAGCAATATCTTTATTTGGGTCTGTATGCCAACTCTCAATTGCTCAAATTGATCTCTCAACTCAGCCTTAATGTCACCCTTAGATTGGGATTATGAATTACTAGCATGAGCTCAAGGTGGTGGTGCAAGGTGCTCTTCTTCCTTAGGTGGAAGCCCGACTTGTCTTGGGTATTGTAGATCAAAAAGTCATAACCAATGTCTCACCTCCGTACTGTACTAATAACCACGCTAGTAAGGGTTTGCTAAGTAACTATATCACACTCTGTTGTGGTTTCAGTAAGCTCCCCCTCTAAACTAATGAAAAAAGCTTCAAGAATTTTCATTATCACGAGGGGGAAGACAAAGGCTTTGGTGGAAGTTGAAAATAGACCACATCCCGCATGGATTGAATAAGTAAAAGAGGAAGCGAGATGGGCTGAGTGTGTATCATCCTAAGAAGAATATACAACTCAATCACATGGGACTCATTAAACCCACTAGCCTTTGGAACAATATTATAAGCAAAGATATAAACTAGGGCACGTAGGTTAGCTTCAAGATCAACATTAGACTAAAAACCTACAAGCCCTACTAGACCTCTCCTGCACATCCTCACAGGAGCTCTATTATCATTTACTTTCCATTCAGGATCAAATAGTATCTTTTGATTGTTGTGATCTATAGCTAACCAAGGACTTTTATTATTCACACAGAGGATGGCAACTAGTCTCTCTCTATCAGAAAGATAGGGGTTCCCTTTACCCTAGTCTTAACAGAATCAAAACGGTTGATAGGGGCTAAATTAGTAATTTTTTTTTAGTTATTTGAGGTTATTTTGTGATACATTTTGTTCAATAACTAGTCATATTCCTTCAAATTTAAGATTTTACCATTGGAAAGGTATTTTATTCATTATTTTAGATTTTTAGGGTAAAATGAAACAAAAACGTCGCAAAACAGATTAGAGGTGGCGCCGGCTAGGATAGAGGAACCGGCGCTGGCCATGCATTGTAGGAACGAACCTCTAAGCAACGAAAAAATTGGTGAAGTATAGCAAAACAGAGTGGAACCGGCATCGACTCCAAGAGTCAAGGCAGCGCGGGCTGTATTCTGCTCTTCATTGTGTAAATTCGGAGAAAAATCGGTGAACGAGTAGAGAAGTAGAACACAACCGGCGCCGACTCCGAGAGCCAAGGTGGCACCTGCTGTGCCGTAAAGATAAGGCGGCGCTTGATTTTTTCTACACGGTTTTTGATAATCTATAGAGTTTTAGTATCTTCCAACTTTTACTTGGCCAAGAACTCTGTACCTATGAGTTTAGGCACTTTCTAAGCCTCTAAATAGATGAAAAACACAAGGAAAGCGGGGAGAATTCATTGATCATCATAGAAAATTACTCAATCAAAGGAGGAATTCTTCAATTCAAGGAAGGTTTTACAAGAAGGTCTTCAAAGGAATAAGAAGAAGGCTTGTCTATGAGTGCTTTCTTTTACTTTGTTTTCTTTTTCTTGAACAATGATATGTTAATTGTTTTATTATAATTTGACATTGTTGTAGATATTCATGATTCTTAGAGTTATTTGACCTTTTGATTAATTGATTGTTATTCTTGGTATTTGATTACTTGTACATATTATGATATTAATTAGTTGGGTCTTCCTATTGACTTGCTTGGACAAAGGGGTTGATGGTGGTCTCGATTCATTAGTTTCATATTTGTTAGCTTTTAACTTGCTTGGATATAGGGGTTAAGAGCAGGGACAAAGTAATTAAAGGTTAATTGATGTCTGCTAGGATATGGATTCATTTGTTAATTTCATGCATAATTTGCCAGGAATGGGAATTAAATCAAGGACTATGGTTAATGTATCTTTTGGGTAAGATTGGTTGAGATAGGATATGTGATGCTATGTTACCTAGAAGATAGGGGTTCATGGATTGGACAAATAAGTGAATCTATATTATCCTTCATGAAGCCAACAACAAAATTAGTTATGATAAAGATTAAGTACTTTAGGTCATGTATGTCAAGATAATGGTTTAAGTTACATAATTCTACATCCTTGACACGTATATATTTTTATTTTATTTTTTTTTTATTTTCTTTTTTATTTATTTTTCACTTTATCGAGTCGGATAAACAATGTAAGAAAGGTGATTAATGTCTACTTGTTCCTTGTGTATCGACACTCGTTTGAACCCTATGCTCGGTTTGTGAAACCCCAGTCGAAACGAACCTAAGAGCAAGGGGGTTGGGATGCATATCATATTTCATTACATGTGTTAAATATATTTTTATATGATTTTATATGCTTTGGATAAGTGTTTTATAGTCTCAAGGGCTTAATTATGTTTATTGAGTAAGAAGGGTAAAATGCTAATTTTTGCTTGAGGATTAAATAGCAAAAATATTTTAGAGAGAAAATAGGAACAAGAGTTGTTGTGGTTTAGTAGTTAGAGCTTTGGAATTAATTCTTGAGGTCTTGGGTTCAAATTCCATCATTGGAGCTCTAGCATGATTAAATTTTATTTTTGCTTGGGAATGTTAGATTTTCGTCCTTGAGTGCACTAGAGAAGGGTAAAGGTGATGTCCTAGGGGAGACATGATAGAAGTACCCTAATCCTACACTTGTACCCTACAAAAATTCCTAAGGGAATTTATACCCTTTTTTATCCTTAGTTTTTCTTACTTCTCAATTTCTTAATTTGTGCAATTTATTCAAGCCAATTTCATTCTAGAAAAAATTTCAGTAAACTGCTGTGGCTTTGAAGGTTCAAAATGTCTGAGTGTAAGACATCTTATGGACCGAAAATGTGTAGGAGTTGGGAAAAGTTTCCAAGAAAATTAATCTCCAGAGTGAAGCTTCAAAACTCTACTCTAGCTATATTCATTTTCTTCATGAAGTATTCTGGATTTTTTTTTCCAGCTTCTTGTGCATGCAAAGTGTCAAAATTCTCAGCCATTATTCCCTCCCAAATTCTGCCAGAAAAATGGCCCTCTTGACCAGTTTGAAACCTGAAATTTTCTGGCCAAATTCGGACAGCACAAACGCTGTGCAAAACAATAAAATTTTCTAGGCAAAATCACAGCACAGGTGAGCTTAAACCAAGCTGTTTTCTTCCAATTTTCTCCCAGCTGCTTAGCCATGTTTTTCCTCCATAAAGAAGGCTAGAAACCAGCATTTAAAGACCTCCAATGTCCCCTTCAAACCCTTTTCAAACTAACTGGAAAAATGGCAGCAAAAGCTGCCTAGAAAATTCCAGCACTCGCGAAATCTTGTGTAGAATTTTTCTAGCCTTGTTTCATCCTCAGCCATGTCCGAAAACTTCCTCATCTTTCTGTCCAAGCTTCTCTTGAATAGCCTTGAACTGAACTCCATTGTCTTCCCCAGCCTACTACTCGAAAAACCAGTCATGGTTGCCCCTAAAATATCTCCAACAATTACACCATTCATGCCTTGATTGAAGACCAAAATTTCAGCAATCCTAATTTAGCAAACTTTCATAAAATGTCCCCTAAACAGCCAGACCTTTCCTTCACCATTGTATTCCCTCTTTTCGGCCACCAATAAGTTTCTTCAACTAGCTTTCATCCAGCAGAACCCCTAGCTTTCAGTCGGCCATTACAGCTTCCAAAAAAGCTCTCCCTTGATCAAAGATATTCTTGCCATATTTTGTTTCCAAATTTGATTTCCAAAATTAATCTTTTAGGATTTCAAACAACTAGCTTTTCCTTTTCCTCCCAAACCAGAAATTCAATTGCCCAAAACCTCTCAAACAATTCGGCACTCCCTCCTACACAGAATTTTAAGTTTGAAGTATTATTTTTATCCTATTATTGTGATTGTATAACCTAGTATCATTTGTCCTTTGGACTGGGCAACATCCCCAGCCCTGTCGGGCCTAAGTTGTGGGGTGTTACAAGTGGTATCAGAACCTAGGTTTTAGGCAAAAAATTGATAATATATGTGTTATTTATTTAAGTTTAAATCCTTATCTAACCTATCTTATTGATGCTGTAGGATGGTTAGGATGCTTAGCATCGCGAGGAAAGGGCAGCAGTGGCACCCGTCTATCCCTATTTATCTGGAAGACCTCCTAGTTCCCCAGCCTGCCCCTCAACCAGTTATCCCTATAGAGGATAGCAGTGATGATGAGGTCCAGATTCTTGAGCCACCCCCAATCTCGGTGATAGACATAAGCTCTGACAGTGATGATAAAGTGATAGCAGTGGAGCATGTACCCCCCCTCCTAGTCCCGTAGTGGACTTAGCAGTAGATAACGATGACCCGGGGATGATAGACTATGAGTTTCCACCTAGGCCTTCTTTCATTCCCTCTTTCAGCCGAGTTGAGCCCGGGGAAAGTTCTTGGTGCCCCGGGAAAGAACCAATAGAGGGGTTTGCCAGTGGGGTTGGGGTAGATTTTTTTAAGAATTCTGGGGGTTGGTTGTATGTGGCTGATGATGAGGGTTCGGATGAGGACTAGGAGTTATTTTGAATTGGATGTTTATTTATATATTATTTTTCAAGAACGTTTATGTTAAGGATTTTTAATTCTGTTTTCTATCAAAACTTCGAATTTATGCAAGTTAATTTTTGGAAGTGAATTTATTCCTTAGACAAAATTTACATCTGATTTCTTTTTACATATATCTGCTGTGAATGCATGCGTACCTAAAATGATTTGATCCTTGAATGCATACACTTATCATTTGGGGTGTGATTTAGAATGACACCCAAGTGCCGTGCAGCTTCAACAGGAAAAAGGGTTTCGGAAGCCAACCATGGGGCACCGAAAATTGAGACAACCCATATGCAAACACCCAATCGGGGTGATGGGAATGGTCCAGAGATGGGAGCAGGGTCTGAAATTCCGATTGATGTGTCAATAGGCCAGGCATTCAGTAAGATGCCAGAAATTCTGCAGACTCTGACCGAGCGAAGGAACCCTAAGGGGGAAGATGAGGCGTTAGAGCGATTTCTGATGTTTCAACCGCTCGTCTTCTTAGGCAAAGCTGAACAAGATCTGAAGGCAGAACAATGGATCGAGCAAATGGAGGACATATTTGCAATGCTCCAGTACACCGAGGAGCGGATAGTTAAGTTTGCGGCTTTCTGGTTGAGAGGACTAGCTCGGGCATAGTGGCAGTGAGTTCAAAACGACTGGGAAATGGGCGAGCAAGAATAGGTGTGGTCCAACTTTGTTGAGGTCTTCAGAGCTGAGTACATCCCTCAGTGAATCGTGGAAAAACGGGAGGATGAATTTCAGAATTTGAAGCAGGGGAGTATGTCAGTGGCTCAATATGCAGCACGGTTCACCCAGCTGTCGAAATACTACCACAGATTAATGGACACAGAATAGAATAGGATGAGGCAATTCATCAAGGGGCTAAGGCCGAAATTGAGGAGGGCGTTGGCACCTTTTCTGCCAACGACCTATTCGGGGGCAGTGGATGCGGCTACCCGAATTGAGAATGAGGACCACATCAGGATGGCGACCAGGCCTTTCCAACCGCCAAGGCAACCGCAAGGGCACTTCCAAGGGCAGAAATCTAACAAGCACCCCGCCAACCAGCAGTAGCAGAACTGGGGAAAGCAAGCCCGGACAGCACCAGTGGGTCCTGCTCAAAACCTTCCAGCATGCCGGCAGTGTGGGAAAAAGGGCCACACAGAGAAGAATAACTGCTCCAAGGGTGGCGAAACGAAATGTTATCACTGCGGCGACCCGAACCACCTGCGAAACACCTGCCTTAAGTTGCACCGAGTTGGGCAAGGAAACCTGGCATAGAACTCGGGACCCAACAGAAGCAATACCGTGGGAGCATCCGGGAATGGAGCACCGAAGCCGCAAGTGAGGGCCAAGGTATTCGCTCTCAACAAGGAGGAGGTTGGGACCAATGCAGCAGTAGTGGAAGGTACGTTTACTATCCACAGATGCTCCATTAATGCATTGATAGATCCTGGCTCTACTCATTCCTATTTAAATAAGATTTGTGCATGTCATTTGGGTTGGGATGGAGTGGAGCTACCTTTCACTTTAGTGGTAAGCACACCTTTGGGGAAAATGGTGCAAGCAGATCGGTATGTGAAAGATTGTAAAATTGATGTGGGGAGAGAAAGTCTGGAGGGAGACCTGATAGTATTGGACATTAAAGCTTATGATTTAATATTGGGGATGGATTGGTTAGCCAAGCATGGGGCTAGGGTAGATTGTAAGAATAAGTCGGTCTAGTTCATTAGACCGGGTTGTGATGTGTTGGAATTTGATGGCAAGAGGGTGAAAGAATTAAAGTATTTGATCGCGGGGGCTAAGGCCTAGAAATTGCTGAAGCAAGGATGTCAAGGGTACCTGGCTTACGTGATAAATAAGCCGAAAGACCAGTGCACTCTGGAGGACACCGAAGTAGTGAAGGATTTTCCCGACGTATTCCCAGCAGAACTTGATTCTTTACCTCCCAGTCGAGAGGTGGAATTCACCATTGACTTAGTTCCAGGAGCGGAACCAGTATCGTGGACCCCGTACTGAATGGCATCGGCAGAGCTGAAAGAGTTGAAGGAACAGTTAGATGAGTTAGTGAGTTAAGGCTACATCAGACCTAGCACGTCACCTTGAGGAGCACTTGTGCTATTTGTGAAAAAGAAGGATGGAACTCTAAGGCTATACATTGACTATCGAGGTTTGAATAATTTGATGATCAAGAAGAAGTATCCCCTACTACTGATTAACGAGTTGTTCGATCAGTTGCAAGGGTCCAGTTGCTATTCCAAGTTGGACCTGAGGCAAGGGTACTACCAAATGCGGTTAAAAGAGGAGGATATCCCCAAGACGGCTTTCAACATCATATATGGGCATTATGAGTTCATGGTAATATCGTTCGACGTGACCAATGCTCCAGCAGTATTCATGGACCTGATACACCGAGTGTTCAGACCTTATTTGGACAAGTTCATAGTGGTTTTCATCGACGACATTTTGATTTACTCCAAGAGTTTGGAGGAGCATGCGGAGCATCTGAAGCTTATATTGGAGAAGCTTCGGGAGCACAAGCTGTACGCCAAGTTCAGCAAGTGCGAATTTTGGTTGGACAGTGTGGCATTCCTTGGCCATGTGGTGACCAAGGAGGGAATCAAGGTAGACCCGGCAAAGGTCGAAGCGATGTCAGACTAGATACAGCCAGAGAATATCACCGAGATCTGAAGTTTCTTGGGATTAGCTGGTTACTACCGAAGATTTATCAAAGGGTTTTCAATGCTCGCATCGCCGATGACCCGACTGCTGAGAAAGGATGTTCCATTTGTGTGGAACGAGAAATGTGAGAAAAGCTTTCAAAGGCTGAAGCGAAGACTGATGACAGCACCAGTATTAAGTCTGCCAGAGGAAAATAAACTGTTTGCGCTATATACCGACGCCTCGAAAGAAGGCTTGGGAGCAGTGTTGATGCAAGACCGGAAGGTGATCGCTTATGCCTCTCGGAAGCTGAGACCTCATAAAGTCTACTATCCTACTCATGTTTTGGAGTTGGCAGCTATAGTGTTCGCCCTAAAGAAATGGCGACACTACCTGTACGAAGCCGAATATGAGGTGTTCACCGACCATAAGAGTCTGAAGTATATCTTCACTCAGAAGAATTTGAATTTGAGGCAACGAAAATGGATGGAATTCTTGGAAGAATACCATTGTCCAATCAACTACCATCCCGGGAAGGCCAACGTTGTGGCGGACGCCCTGAGCAAAAAAGTTGGAATGGCCAGACTAGGGGTGCAGGAAATTCAAGCGATTCAGGATGTCTTGGACAGAATGGTGGAAGTGCAAGACAAAAGAATCGTCGTCAGCAATCTAAAGTTAGTACCAGATTTGAAACAAGAAATCGTGAAAGCTCAGCAAAGCAGCGCCGAGTTTTAGCTTTTCAAGGACAAGGAGCTCAAGCGGCCAGGTAGTGAATTCCGTGAAGACGAGGCGGGAGTTTTGCATTTCAGGGATCGGTTGTGTATACCCAGAGAGCAGCAATTAAAGGACAGAATTTTGGAAGAGGCGCACAAGAGCAAGTACGCTATTTATCCGGGGGAAGTCAAGATGTATCTGGACTTGAAGAGAGCCTATTAGTGGCCCGGGCTGAAGCGAGATGTGGTCAAATATGTCTCGATCTGTCTCACTTGCCAAAAAGTCAAAGTGGAGCACAAGAAGTCAGCGGGACTACTGCAGCCATTGCCAGTACCAGAATAGAAATGAGAGGAGGTGACTATGGATTTTGTCACCGGAATTCCCATGTCAAAGACCCAGAAGGACACCATATGGGTAATGGTGGATCGACTGACCAAGTCAGCTCATTTCATACCGGTAAATATAAGAGACTCTATGGAGAAGCTGGCTTAAATTTATATTCGAGAAATAGTCCGACTGCACGGAGTGCCTTCAAGTATTGTGTCTAACCGAGACCCAAGGTTTACATCTCGTTTTTGGGGCAAGTTTCAAGAATCGATGGGGTCGAGTCTGAAGTTCAATACGACGACGTATCCACAGACCGATGGGTAGTTAGAAAGGGGTTATACAGATATTGGAAGATATGCTGAGAGCCTGTGTTCTGGATTTCGGGACAAGTGGATAGAGTGCGTACCGTATGCGAAACTGTCGTATAACTACAACTACTAAGCTTCAATTGGGATGGCACCGTATGAGGCCTATGTGGACGCAAGTGTTAGGTACCGCTGTATTGGAATTGGTCAGAAGATGGTCACATAAGCAGAACCAGAGAAGTTTATGTCTAAGAAATGTTGGATAAAGTAAAATTGATCAGGGAAAGGTTGAAGGCGGCTTTGAGCCGACAGAAGAGCTATGCAGACAACCAGCGGAGAGAATTGGAGTTTCAAGTCGAGGACAGCGTATTTCTGAGATTGACACCGAATAGGGGAATCTTGAAGCATCCGAATGGTGGAAAGTTGAATCCGAGCTATTTGGGGCCGTTCCCGATTGGACCTGCCAGATGGGTTGAGGAGAATTCACGATGTGTTCTATGTGTCACAACTGAAGAAATGCAATGCCGATCCTGGTCATGTTTTGAATAATGAGTCGTTAGTGTTGCAACCCGATTTGAGCTATATGGAGAAGCCCGTGCGAATATTGGACTGCAGTATCAAGAGTCTTCGGAACAAGCAATACCAATGGTCAAGGTTCAGTGGGAGCATCATGGCACACAGGATGCCACATAGGAATCAGAAGAGTGGATTAAAGGGAAGTATCCCGATCTGAAATAGAGGTATGCTTGAATTTCGGGACGAAATTCTTCTAAGGAGGGGAGGATGTAAAACCCCAGTCGAAACCAACCTCAGAGCATGGGGGTTGGGATGCATATCATATTTTATTATATGTTTAAATATATTTTTATATGATTTTATGTGCTTTGGATTGGTGTTTTATAGTCTCGAGGGCTTAATTATGTTTATTGAGTAAGAAAGGCAAAATAATAATTTTAGCTTGAAGTGAAAATAGAGAGAGAGCTTGCGAATTAAATAGGAAAAATATTTTAGAGAGAAAATAAGAACAAGAGTTGTTGTAGTGTAGTGGTTAGAGCTTTGGAATTTATTCTTCAGGTCTTGGGTTCAAATTCCATCATTGGAGCTCTAGCATGATTAAATTTTATTTTTGATTGGGAAGGTTAGATATTCGTCCTTAAGTGCTCTATAGAAGGGTAAAGGTGATGTCTTAGGGGAGACATGATAGGAGTACCGTAATCCTACACTTGTACCCTACAAAAATTCCTAAGGGAATTCATACCCTTCTTGATCCTTAGTTTTTCTTACTTCTCAATTTCTTAAGTTGTGCAATTTATTCAAGCCAATTTCATTCTAGAAAAAATTTCAGCAAAGTGTTGTGGCTTTGAAGGTTCAAAATGTCTGAGTGTAAGACATCTTATGGACCAAAAATGTGTAGGAGTTGGGGAAGGTTTCCAAGAGAATTAATCTCCATAGTGAACCTTCAAAACTCCACTCTAACTATGTTCATTTCCTTCATGAAGTATTCTGGAATTTTTTTCCAGCTTCTTGTGCATACGAAGTGTCAAAATTCTTAGCCATTATTCCCTCCCAAATGCTACCAAAATATAGCCCTCTTGACCAGTATGAAACCCAAAATTTTTTTGGCCAAATTCGGACAGCACAAACGCTGTGCAAAACAATAAAATTTTCTGGGCAAAATCGCAGCACAGGTGAGCTTAAACCAAGCTGTTTTCTTCCAATTTTCTCCCAGCTGCTTAGCCATGTTTTTCCTCCATAAAGAAGGCTAGAAACCAACCTTGAAAGACCTCCAATGTCCCCTTCAAACCCTTTTCAAACTAACTGGAAAAATGGCAGCAAAAGCTGCCTAGAAAATTCCAGCACTCGCGAAATCTTGTGTAGAATTTTTCTAGCTTTGTTTCATCCTCAGCCATGTCCGAAAACTTCCTCATCTTTCTGTCCAAGCTTCTCTTGAATATCCTTGAACTGAACTCCATTGTCTTCCCCAGCCTACTACTCGAAAAACCAGTCATGGTTGCCCCTAAAATATCTCCAACAATTACACCATTCATGCCTTGATTGAAGACCAAAATTCCAGCAATCCTAATTTAGCAAACTTTCATAAAATGTCCCCTAAACAGCCAGACCTTTCCTTCACCATTGTATTCCCTCTTTTCGGCCACCAATAAGTTTCTTCAACTAGCTTTCATCCAGCAGAACCCCTAGCTTTCAGTCGGCCATTACAGCTTCCAAAAAAGCTCTCCCTTGATCAAAGATATTCTTGCCATATTTTGTTTCCAAATTTGATTTCCAAAATTAATCTTTTAGGATTTCAAACAACTAGCATTTCCTTTTCCTCCCAAACCAGCAATTCAATTGCCCAAAACCTCTCAAAAAATTCAGCACTCCCTCCTACACAGAATTTCGACAGCTTCAAATCAAAATCTCTCCATTCTCTTCAACCTTCATGCACACATAGAACACCAAGAACACCTACTCACTTCTCTCGCCTAATACCACTCCAAACCACTTTAATCTTCTTCAGAAAAATTTCAGATTTCATCTACTCATTGCCGTGAATCCATTCATACCACTTTTAACATCAAACTCCAAAATCCAACTCTCTCTTTTGGATAAAAAATCAGTATTTTTGTGAAGGCTCAAGAACACCTTCAAGGTAAGTTTGTTCAATCAACTTCATCTTCGCTAATCTTCAATCTCTAATTAATATATATGTGTGTAAGTATGCTAATGGACTCTCTTCTTCTCTTTTCTCTCTCTCTCCCTCTCTCTCTCTCTCTCTCTCTCTCTTGGCCGAATACCCTCTCCCTCTTGGCCGAATGATTTCTTCACCAATGGCTATGCTTTCTTCATCTCCCTTGGACGAATTTAGTCTCCTAGGAGTTGAGATCCATTTGAAACTCCTCCAAGGTACTCATCAATCAAGTAAGCCTTTTCAACCCTCCTTTTAAATTCTAGATTCATGTCACTAGGATGATATTGGTAGGAGATGTATTATGAATAGGATTTGAGCATGTATTGTTGTGATGAATTGAGATTGAAGCATGAATAAATGTGTGTATATGATGGAGATGGGATTTATGCATGAGTTGATCATCTTGGTTGATTGTATGATGTTTTAGTATTTAATGCATGTCTCCAGGTCGTAAGTAGTATTTGTGATCAAGTATGCTATAGATTATGTCACATATGGTGAATAGGATTTATATTCATGTATGATTGTTAAAGCCATGATTATGTTTATGCTAGTAGAGGTTGGATCATGCCTTGGTAAATTTAGATCTATGCTTTTATTCATGATTTGGATGATTTGATGAGTTGAAGTGGAGTATATGTTCATGACTGTGGTTAGCAATAGAAATGTGATCATGATCTAGTTATCCCTAAATTAATTTTATTTCTTCAATAAAATATTTAATACTATAATTTTTCTAGTAAATTCGAAAACCCTAGGAAGTTAGATTTGGATTATTATATATATAATAAGGATACCTTAGTCAAATAAATGATAGCTTTTATTAAAGAAATAAAATATATAGATATTATATATAATAATAATAATAATAATAATAATAATAATAATAATAATAATAATAATATCAAATAAAGCCTTTTATATAAATAATCATAATAAGTAAAAATGTTAATTTTGTAAGTCTTATATTCATAAATACCATTAAAATTTATTACCTTTCAATCATTATTTTTTAATCAAAACCTATTAAAATTTATTTATTATCTTTCAATCAAGACCCATTGAAATTCATTTTCAATTAATTTTAGTTATCAATTATTTTCTAACAATTAATCATTAATAAATCATTATTTTTCCTAATATCACATAGGACTCTTCATCAAATAACCTCTAATTTATTTTTAGTAAGATTTAAACCATCAACTTATTAGTACCTATTTCCCAAAACACCAATTGTTTTAAATATCAAATTAGACTTGGCTTATAAACCCTTTTTATTTATTAGCTAGCCTTAAAGCTTGGGACACTACGATCATGGTTATAGTGAGTTAAGCTAGTTTTAATTGTGAAAGTGGATTTTAGCTTGAGTTTGATTATGGTTTATATGTACCCCAGGCGGGGTTGGGTCGGCCGTTGAAGACCTTATTTTATCTCAAGCTAAGGATCAGGTAAGCTCCTGCATAAAACCTGTTTAATGCAAAATGTTTATTATGGCAAGCCAAATGTAGAGTGCATGGACACTTATTTCTGTAAAGGCAATTGAGGATTGTCTCCTGTCTTATTTTCGTCAAACAAATTATTTGAAAATCAATAAGCAAATTTACTCAAACTCAAAAGTCTTTCTAAAACTGATTTTGACAAAAACTTTAGAAACCCTTAATTGTCATTTTCAATTGGAACTATGTTTTGTTCCTATTTTCCCAAGTGGGGTAAGTTACATTGAGTACTTAATAAGGGTGGACTGCTAGGACTAGTCTTTGAAGGGTTAGGGTGAGTCTCTCCATAGGTGGCCACCTCTGAGGGGTAAGTCCTTCTCGGATAGGATGACAGTCCAGTAGGTTGTGCCGGTCCAAGCTAGCAATTTTTTTTTTCAGTCAAGTGACTGTGTGTTGTCGGAATGGACAACCAGTTGTTATTTCGGTATAGAGAATGAGGAGTATCTTGCCCGGTAGGCCAATCACCTACCTTTTGTCAGTCTGCACAAAGTGTGGCATTGTGATTGGTTATGGGGCCCAACATGTGGTAACCCATGATCACTTTTTGAGTGGTTGATTTTATTGCATCTGTATGGTTGGAAAAGTCAAAACACCACTCTTAATTTTCACTATTATTTATTGCTTGCCAGTATTTCTCTTATGAAGATTTTGTACTTTGCATTCACGAACTGTTTTCTCTGAACACTCAAAGAACACACGGACTTACTAAGATTTTTGTCTCATCACCCTTTTTACCATGATTTTAGGTCGATCCTGCTGTGGGGATGAGTAGCTAGTAGTAGCCTGCCTTTGAAGATTTTTCTGATATTTAATTTGTGTAATGCTTTGGGGAGTTGAGAGAGGATAATTTTTATTATGGATTTAATTTTGGAATTCTTGGATTCATTCTTGGATTGTAATAAGTTTTAAGTTTAAAGTATTATTTTTATCCTATTATTGTGATAGTGTGACCTGGTTATAAAGACCCCTTGTCCTTTGGACGGGGCGACATCCCCGGCCTTGTCGGGCCTAGGTTGTAGGGTGTTACACAGTTAATGATGAGTACGCTTGCTCATATGTGTGATTTGGGTTGAATGTTTTAATTTAAATTTGATTAGGAATGTGCTTAGTTTTTGTATGATTTTTACACCAAAGTCCGAACACATCAAGTTTTTGGTGTCGTTGCTGAAGAACAATAGCATGAAAGTTTGGATTTTGTTGACATAACCATGTAAATATGTAAATATGTAAAATATGTATAATTGTTCTTTCTGCAAAAATGTGCTATCTTATCTTTTGTATTTCATGTATTCTTGCACAACCGTGCAACCTTACTTACTAACGTTGACTATGCTCTTTTAACTAACTTTGTAACCTTTTAATTTTATTTTAATAATTAATTCTGTTATCTAACTTGCTTCTCGTTTGCTTAGGTGTTATCCTTGGTACATGACCCGAAAATTCGAATGCGAGATAGTTAATTTGGACCCTGAAATCGAAAGGACATTATCATAAATTCACTGGACAATTCAAAGGAACTTAATCATCGAGATGGATGGTGCTCAAAACAACAATGTTGGGAATGATAGGAGGGTTATGCATGACTTTGTGAAACCCGCAATCTCGGGCACAGGCTCGAGTATCACTAGACCTAGGATAGATGCAAACAATTTCGAAATAAAGCCCAACATTTTCCAAATGGTTCAAAATATGGTTTATTTTGATGGGTTACCTGAAGAAGATCCCAATACTCACTTAGTTAGTTTTCTTGAGATTTGTGATACTTTTAAGATGAATAGTGTTTCTGAGAATGCCATTAAGTTAAAAATTTTTCCATTTTCCTAGAGAGATGAGCTAAATCTTGGTTAAAGTCTTTACTTACAGGTTCCATCACTACTTGGAATGCCGTAGTTGAAAAAGTTTTGGCCAAATATTTTCTTCTAGCTAGGACAGCCAAACATAGGAATGAAATCTTCGCCTACCAACAATTAGATTCTGAGCCCTTATATGAAAGTTGGAAGAGATTTAAGGAGATGTTAAGAAAATGCCCACACTACAGATTTGAGCTAGGAATGTAAATGCTTATCTTCTTGAATGGCCTCACGTTCGTAACATGGCAAGTGGTGGACTCTTCTGCAGAGGGTTCCACCAATCATAAGACCCCGAAATAGGTATTTGAGCTTATTAAAAATTTAGCTTCTAATAACTATTCTTGGGGGAGTGCAAGGTCAAGAGCTCGTGTGCAAGGAATGCATAAAGTGGATGTTGTGGTAGCATTAGAGACTAAGGTGGATACCTTAACTCAAAAGATGGAACAGATGGTGATGCCTCAAGGCCGGGTACTAAACATGAGTTGTGATTTCTATGGAGAAGGACACCCCAACCATGAATGCTAAAATATGGGGTCACTCCAAGGAATGTTGGAATAAGCGGCCTTCGCAGGTAATGTCCGGCCCGGTAACAACAACCCTTATAACTCTACCTATAATCCTGGTTAGCGAAATCACCCTAATTTCTTGTGGAGCAGTGGGAATCAACCTAGGCACGAGTCTTTCAATTTTAGAAGTAATCAAAGGAAGCAAAACCCCATGAACAATAATGCAACATCTTCAAAGCCACCATTGGAAGAGTTTATTGGCCAATTGGTAAGTACCACGGAGACTAAGTTCCAAGGAGTTCATGCAACAACAAGGAACTTTGAGGCTTCCATGCACAATTTAGAGAACCAAATTGGTCAACTAGCCAAACTGTTAGGAGATCGTCAAGCGGGGACATTACTAGGGAATACTGAGGAAAATCCATGGGATCACAACCGTGGGAAACATTGAAGCAGTTTTACTTTTCTTTACTTTCAATTTTTGTGATTGAGACAATTTTTATTTATGTCATTTTGATTGATTAATTAGAGTGCATTATTCAGAATTATTGTATTTTTTGCATTTTTTATTTAAAAAAATGGAGAAACCCCGAACAGAACAAAGCCGGCGTTGGCTCCAAGAGCTCAGACCAGCGCTGGTTCTTGTCGGGTGAAGCACAATTTAAGGGCCATTTGGCCACTTTTTATTCAAATTCTCCAATCTCCCTCTTAAATTCTTTCAAGCCCGTGCCGGCTTCACACCCCCCACTTCCCAAAATTTAATTTTTCAACTCCTAAACACTTCTATAACATCTATTGACTTCTCTTTTGATGATCATACGGATCAAAATCCTCAAAATCTTCAATTTTTCAAAACAACATCACATTCAATCCACGAGCAAGGAGCTTAGATTTCTACACAAAGCTTGCATCTTTTACTTGCCCATGTATACAAGAGCGTAAAGGTATGTTTTTTATTCAATTCCTACGATTAAAATGGTGTAGATGATTTTTTCTAATTTCGGGAACAGTTTTGGCCAAAAAATAGGATTGTGCATGCCTTCTTGACTTATGCATTACTCCTTGAGCTTCATGAATTGGATTAAATTAGGAGTTATTGATCCTTCACTACTTGATTCATGCTTATGATAATTAGAGAATTCATATAGCTAAGGCTAGAATTGTGGCTATTTGTGATACTTGAATATATGGAACGTGCATTGTTTATCACATAATACCATAATGCTACCTTTATTAACATGATCATGTCTACTTGCATGTATTGAGGATAGTCAACACATTTATGCTTTACAGTAAACTTTACATGTATTATGCAGGGTGTGTTGAATTGATTAGAGGTGATTGATTGAATTGGCTATTGAAGTTGATATCTTGAAGGAGTTTGGGTGTTGTGGATTGTGAGACTGGTTAAAGGTCGCCTGAGATTTGAGGAATATCTTCGAAAGGGTTGTGGCCCTATTTTAAGGCCTTGGAGTTCATTTGTTCTCTCTTCCTATTTTTCCCATTCCTTACTTGACCATGTCTAGAGCAAAAGATCAGTCTTCTAAAAGGGCAAGAACTTCTTCTTCCTCAACCCCGTCATCGATTGATCATTTGTCCCTTAGACCTACTGTGTTTATTGATGCATCTTGTGAGGAATGGTACAGTCGGAGAGCATCTAATAAGATTATTGTCGAGTGTACTTTCTCACCCACCTTAAACCGTGCACTTAAATTGGGCATGATGTTTAGAAGGCTAGGATGGGGGTCGATAGTACAATTGAAAGGGAAGTATTGTCCCATACTTATTAAGGAATTCTATGCTAATATGACGGATAAGGGCAATAAACATCTTTCACATATTGAAATAAGAATGAAAGGAATTCCCATTGTCATCACTCAAAACCAATTAGCTAATCTCCTCCATGTTTTTTACGATGATACTTGGCAAGGGATTGATGTGAATAATCAAAAGATTCTGTCTGATCCGAATTGGGATGCTAGTAGGACTAAAGCCACCTTAAGATTATATAAGCATAATGCATTTTAAGCTAATAGTTTCTATTCCAACAATGATCTAGCAGCCAACTTTAGAGCTCTAGTCTTCATGTTTGGGTTCAATGTTGCACCCCGTGCTAGTGGTTTTAATGAGACTAGACTTATTGACACTTATATTTTGCATCGAATGATGAACACATTACCTATCCCTCTTGTGCCCTTGATAATCCAATCCATTAAGGAGGTTGTTCATCACTGGCTCTCCACAAAAGCCTTCGTTTTCCCCTTGGTTATAATGAAAATTCTGAAAGACTTTGGGGTGAGTCTTGAGGGAGAACTCATGGAAGCTACCACTGAGCACGATATGGTTACTGAGCAAACTCTTATGAGTTGCAGGTACAAGTACAGCCAGGAGTTGAAGAAGTGGCTAACTCCCTTTGAGGTCAGACATCCCAGGTAGGATAGGCCACCAATAAGTGGCAAACTTTTATTGACACTTATATTTTTCATTGAATGATAAACACATTACCTATCCCTCTTGCACCTTTGATCATCAAATCTATTAAGAAGGTTGTTCATCACCAGCTCTCCGCAAAAGCCTTCGTTTTCCCCTTGGTTATAATAAAAATTCTGAAAGACTTTGGGGTGAGTCTTTGAAGGAGAACTCATGGAGGCTACCACTGAGCACGATATGGCACTAAGCAAAGTCTTATAAGTTGAGGGTACAAGTACAGCCAGGAGTTGAAGAAGTGGCTAACTCCCTTTGAGGTCAGACATCCCGGGCAGGTTAGGCCACCCACAATGGAGGAAGAGCACCCCCCACCACCGGCACATGCTAGAGCTAGTAGTTCTTAGTCCCACTCTCGGACTGACTTTAAGACTACCGTGCTGGGACGACTCGATCAGCAAATGGTGGTGCTCTTATGCTTGCAGTGTACGATGGATGACATAGTAAGACGGAAAGCTACTATGGAGCAGTAGTTTGCCGAGTTGAGGCAGCATTCTTCTGGGCCACATGGTGGTGTGGGCACCTCTGCATCAGCTAATGATGATAAGGATGATGATGATGCAGAAGACTGGTGATGCTAGTCTATATTCTCTCGATAACTCTTGTTTTTCCTTTCTCATTTAATGTTTTTTTTAGTTAGGTTGTTTTCCTATGTACTATGTTCTTTCTTTTATTTTTGCTTTATTTTTCTTTTCTAGTTTTTATTCTTTGGTGTGCTCTTTTGTATTTTTCCTTTTAGGTACTTTGCCACTGCCTCATTCTTCAAGCATTCAGCTCTTGTACAGCATAATGCGCAATGAATGAAAGTTTTTTTTTATTATCTCTTCTCTTTTATATTTTTGGTCCCATGATATAGTTAATTCTTTGTTATATTTATTTGGCCATTGAGAAAAATGTCTAGTTTAAGTGTGGGGGAGTGATTTGATTGACAATTCTTCTATGCATATACTTTAGCCTTCTTGGAAACATTTTGAGCAAAATTTTCAAAAAATTTTCTGATTTTCTAGAGATTTCGAGCGATATTTTTAGTGCATGTCTTTGTGATAGATTATAGAGCATGTGTTCTAAATCATTTATGGCTTATGCATGACTTTTTGCATGCACTTGGATGAAGTAGTTCTTGATCTAATACTCTACATTGTTCTTAAACCTATTTTTCTACTAAACTTCATGGAGCATTCTAGAACTTACTTGAATAACTCTCGAGGTGAAATAAGAAAGACAATCATGATTTAACTTAGAGATTACGGTAATAGGCCTTCTTTGGATAGTTTGAGCTTTTCAAGCCTACCTATTATCATATTATCCCTAGTGCATAGTTTGTTGATTTCCTTCATTAAAGCCCGTCACAATATTTTATCCATTGCTTGTTTCTGAGAGTTTGAATAATTTTTCAAATCTTTATGCTCTTGATGGATGAAAGTATGTGTAAGAAAATGTTGAGGAAGAATGTTAGGATAAAGATCATGACTTGTTACTTTTAGTCATGAATCAATAATGAGTTGAGCTGGAAAGAGGAAAGAGGAAAGGGAAGGAAGGAAGAGAAGAAAAAGAAAAGAGAGATTGAAAACAAGAAAATAAAAGAAGAACAGCAATAAGAATGAAAAGAATGAAAATTGAGTTGAAAAAGAAAAAGAGAAGAAAACAAAAAGCTACTAGAAAGAATGAAAAAGAGAGAAGAAGTGAGAAAAAACAAAAACAGCAGTAGTGATGAAAAAGAAGAATTGAAAGAAAAAGAGAAAAAATGTAGGATTTGCTTGAAGTGCACAGGAATTGCTATATAAGGTTATGGTTTGATTGATTTTTGGAATAGGAGAGCAAGAAGAGTTGGAAATTGTTGATTCATTTTGTTTATCATTTTCTTGCGAACTCTCAGTTTCTTTTACTTTTGATTCTCCTATATCCTTCGTTTGATAAGCTATATTACAAGCCTTTAGCCTTACATTACAAGCTTAAAAGTCCTACTTGATCTAAGTAGAATCATGATGTGTCTCGAATTAGTGGAGAGAGTGTATGAAAAGTAAGCATATGGAATGCATATTCTTTTTGAACTAAATTCTTTCCAATAGTTTGAGGATATTGTGAAGTATTGTAATGGTTCTACTGAGTCATTTATCACTAGCACAAGTCTTGCATTGGTTGTGAAAGATGTAGTAACATGTGTTTTATGTTCTTGAATGAAGAAAGCGTTGAAGGAATTGTTTCAAAATTGATTGAGTGATTTGTTAAACCTTGTGTTTTCCTACTTGTTCTTGATACTTTGCTTAAGGACAAGCAAAGAGCTACGTGTGGGGGAATATGATAGGGGCTAAATTAGTAATGTTTTTCCTAGTTTTTTGAGGTTCTTTTGTGATACATTTTGTCCAATAACTAGTCGTATTCCTTCATATTTGAGATTTTACCCTTGGAAATGTATTTTGTTCATTGTTTCAGATTTTTAGGGTAAAACAAAACAAAAACGTCGCAAAACAGATTAGAGGCGGCACCAGCTAGGATAGAGGAATCGGCACCAGCCATGCACTGTAGGAATGAACTTCGAAGCGACGGAAAAATTGGTGAAATAGAGTAATACAGAGTGGAACCAGCACTGGCTCCAAGAGTCAAGGCGGCGCCGGCTGCATTTTGGTCTTCATTGTGCAAAATTCCGAGAAAAATCGGCGAACGAGTAGAGAAGCAGAACACAACCGACGCCGGCTGTGCCCTAAAGATAAGGCAGCGCTTGATTTTTTTCTACGTTGCTTTTGGTAATCTATAGGGTTTTAGTATCTTCCAACTTTTACTCGGCCAAGAACTCTATACCTACGAGTTTAGGCATTTCGTAAACCTATAAATAGATGAAAAACATAAGGAAAGAAGGGAGAATTCATTTATCATCATAGAAAATTACTTAATCAAAGGAGGAATTCTTCAATTCAATGAGGGTTGTACAAGAAGGTCATCAAAGGAAGAAGAAGGAGGCTTGTCCATGAGTGTTTTCTTTTACTTTGTTTTCTTTTTCTTGAATAATGATATGTTAATTGTTTTATTGTAATTTGACATTATTGTAGATATTCATGATTCTTAGAGTTATTTGACCTTTTGATTAATTGATTGTTATTCTTGATATTTGATTACTTGTGCATATTACGAGATTAATTGGTTAGGTCTTCCTATTAACTTGCTTGGACAAAGGGGTTGATGGTGGTCTCGATTCATTAGTTTCGTATTTGTTGGCTTTTAACTTGCTTGGATAAAAGGGTTAAGAGTAGGGACAAAGTAATTAAAGGTTAATTGATGTCTGGCAGGATATGGATTCATTAGTTAATTTCATGCATAATTTGCCAGGAATAGGAATTAAATCAAGGACTATGGTTAATGCATCTTTTGGGTAAGACTGGTTGAGATAGGATATGTGATGCTATGTTACATAGAAGATAGGGATTCATGAATTGGACAAAGAAGTGAATCTATATTATCCTTCATGATGCCAAGAGAATAATTAGTTATGATAAAGATTAAGTACTTTAGGTCATGTATGTCAATATAATGGTTTAAGTTACATAATTCTACATCCTTGACATGTATATATCTTTATTTTCTTTTCTTTTATTTTCCTTTTTATTTATTTTTCACTTTATCGAGTCAGTTAAACAATGCAAGAAAGGTGATTAATGTCTACTTGTTCCTTGAGGATCGACACTCATTTGAACCCTATACTCGGTTAATGATGACTATGCTTGTTTATATGTGTGATTTGGGTTGAACATTTTAATTTAAACTTGATTGGGAATGTGCTTAGTTTTTGTATTATTTTTACACCCAAGTCCAGACACATCAACGGTTATTAAATTTCTGGACCATGTTAGTATAGAATTCTTTTATCAAAATAGGGCAATAGGGTCCTTTCAATTAAACTATTGGTCTCCACACCAAGCTTCTAAACATGAGTCCTAACTTGAGGGTGTGAAGGTGCTGATGCGTAAATTTTCGGTGTACAAAAATCATTAAATTTAAATCCATCCCTTAGCCAAGTTTTAATTTAAACGTTAATCCTGAAATACACATATGAGCAAGTATACACATCTCAAGCGTAGTAAAGGGAATTTATGAGTATCGATACTCAAATGAAGAAGTACATACTAATAACTTTTCATTCATTATTTAAGCTATAAACTAGATTGGTAATAAAATCAAAATGAAGATAAAAATCAAAATAAAAAATAAATGTACAACTCATGGAGAAAAAAACAAGTTAAATAGTTATTCTCAAAAGCATGACATGAATCATTTAACATTTATCACAACCAATTATTTTCTCAACATTATGAAGGAATATAAAGTTAAATTCAATCATTTCTTAAGTCATGAATCCACTTATATAGACTCCACTTCTTTCTCAATCTATGAAATCACTATCTTTTGATTAAATTATTAGATTTTCGAATCACACTAAAATAACCAAAAGATACATTAAACTCAATTCCTCATAAACTATCCCTATACTCTAGGTGATAATAAATATAAAACTAGTCAATAACCCTATGCTCTAAGTGAAATTAACCAATCATTGATTACTTAGGTCTAATTCTCAACCTTCATTCCCAATCTAGTTAAGATAATAAATATAGAGAATGATTTAAATTAAACTTATTCTAACTTCGTTTCCCCAGTCCAAGTAATCAAATACTAAGAAAATTAATTAATTATCAAAGAACTAAATTAATTCAAAATCATAAACTTAAGAAAAATATGCAAATACAATTAAAGAATTAAACACATCATTGTTCAAGAAAAATAAAATGTTGGAAAGAGATAAATACTAATGGACATGCCTTTCAATTTCCAAGGAAAACTCCTCCAAAATCAACAGTCCTTGGGTGGCAAATTTCTCAAGAGAAAATAGTGGTGGTGCACTCTAAAATATTTTTCTAATGATCCATATTGTGCACACTTGATACATACAGGAATGGCCAATTTATAGGCACAAGAACTTCCTAAAAATCTTACACCAAGAAGGAGTAATTTCCTAATGGAATTCCAAATAAAGAATAAAGAAGGTGACCGAGTTAATTTGTGAAAGAATTGGCAACTCTACTTTGTCATTAAGCACTAAAATCCTTCTTCTTGTTGAAGCTAAATTTTCTTTTCGTAAAGCCACTAAAAAAAAAAATGAAGATAGTTACACTTGGAGCAGGGTGAAGATGTTCGATCTACCACATTTTCCTTGCTGAACTGCAATTTGTTGAAGGCCAAGCCGTGAGAACCGAGTCTTGCAATCGTTCCACCGAAATTTTCATTCTTGTTGCATCTGATTGGCTTACCTGATCTAATCTCTTTCTTTTCTATCATGTCACGGCTTGTCTTCTTTTGCTTGCATCCTCCCCAATATGCACAACATCCTCCCAAGGATGCAATCCTTCTTTTCTTTGTTGCATCCTTTTTTTGTTTCCTTGTACACTGATCGATTCTTTTCTTTTCTTTTTTTCCTTTTTGTACTTTTAGAACCGAGCCATGGCTTCACTTCTTGTTCCTTTTCTATTTCCAATTTCATGGTCACTGAACAAAGGCCAATGTCATGGTTCCAATTTCATTTTTTTTCTTTGCTCAATTTTGTCTCCAGACTTGGCTTGGCGCCAAGTCTGTCTTATTGGCCTGGTGTCGAGTCTTTACTGGAATTTTTTCGATTTTCCTCCAAATTCACCTATTTTTATATAAAATCACAAAAAAGAAATTTAATAAGTGAAATATTAAATAAGAAGGAATACAGCTAGTTATTGTATTAAAAATATCACCAAAAAAAAAAAAAATACTCAAATGACTAGGAAAATATATGACAATTTAGGCCCTATAACATTCCCGCACACTTGAATCTTTGCTTGTCCCAAAGCAAAGTACAAAGCACAAACCACAAATTTGTCTTTTCTCAAACTCATCCACAACAAAGTTATAATTTCTTTTCCAATATTAGATAAATATTTGCCATTCATTTATCCTTTTAAAAATCTTTTTAAACTCATGAATTAAATCAAATATATCAAGACCCTCAAAATTAAGTTAAACAAGTTCATACATTAGTCTAAAAAATTATTTCACCTTTCAAGCCAAGACATAGATAACACAAATCATACAAGTCAAGTTGTTCAACCAATTCAAAACTCATAGAATCACATTTGCACAACCTTACATCGCAAAATAAGGAACACACATTTTTTTTTTCTCAATGCTTTTTTCAACACTTATTTTTTTTAAATAACTTAGGGAATTAATAGCCTCAAGAAAGTAGATTCCTCTTCACTATCTGTATTGGCCCCCTTATAGTAATTTATTTTCTTTGCTTTTCAAGCATTGACCTCAAGGGAGTGGAGTTCTTTATTATTTTTTTTCCCTTTCCACTAACGGTATTAGCCCCTTCAAGCATTGTGTTCAAGTGAGATAAGCAGTCGAATGAGCATTCTCTTTCAATGAAATAGATAAATCTTTCCACTCAATTTTTTTCAACTCACCAAAAGAAAATTTCACTCTTTCTTTTTAATCCTCACAATCCTTATTCACAACCCATGGCTAAACCAAATTTGAAATCTATGAATCAAGAATTAATCAACAACTTTTCCCATATTTCATTATATCATCAATATCCAAACAAGAAAAGTAGAAAAGAATTCATATACTAAAGCGTACCGAAGATTAACTTAAATTGTCAAGATTTAACATATTCAACCCGATATATAATTTTTCCTCAGTAAAATCCAACCAATTTGAATGACCAAATCATATCCAAAGTGATAGAGAAAGTCATAACCTTATCATAAGCAAAATAATTTTATATCAAATTTTAAAATTGTCAAAAATTTCCCCATAGTCAATAAAATCCATTAAATCTCAAAAATATGCACTTAACAAAATATTAAATTCCTTCCTCACACAGAAATTTGACATTTCCCTAAATGGCCTAAAATATCATAATAAAGCATAACAAAGGGATAAAAAATGTAAACAGGAAAAATAAAATAATACCCCCAAGGTGGATTAGCTCCACAAAAAGAGAAGTTCTCCTTCAACAAGTCGAAAGAAGCAGTGTCATCAATATGGGAGTTAAGAAACCTACAAAAAGAAAAACAATCACACCAAGTAAAAGCCTAAAAATGAATAGAAAGAAAATAAACTATAGGCACACTAAAAATTAAAGAAAAGGAAAAAAGAAAAAGTGAAAGAATTTAAGAACTCCCTGAAGTAGAGTCTCCAGACGAGCCTCCAAATTGTCCACCAAAAGAACCAGCATGACCTCCAAATGGATCACGAGGTTCTCTTTGTCTCTCCTAATACTGTCGCCAACAATCCCCTTGAATGTGTTGATTGAGCCTTAGATTGCCCAAAATACCTTCGTGATGTTGTTGAGCATGCTCAATCCTATCAAACTTTTGATCTTGCCTCACTCTCATATCAGCTATGTTTGCTCTCGGTCTAGCTATTTTGTCGCTCAAATACTCTATAGATGTATGAATGCTGGCTAGAATGTTATCACTAACGCTTCATGGTCGCCCAGAATACCTTTATGGTTGGGAAGGTTCCTTTTCTTGCTCAACTAGAAGATCAGGAATGCTAAGTTGGGGAACCTCCTTTGGCCTTAACTATGTAGATGTTGAAGCATGAAACTTATAACCACAACGAGTCAAGACTTGCTCTGTGACAATATTACATGAGGTAGTAGGATCCATAAGTTCATTCTCCATAGAAATATCAAAAGCATTCAAAACCTGTGAAATTACCAAGGGAAAAAATAATGTTTTGGTAGTAAGGCCATAAGTCGTCACCTCTTGCGTAGAAGTTAGAAACAAAGGGACAAAGGAAATAGGTTCTCCACGAAGCATTTAGAGACGATATAAACATCAATGATACTAACTTGATTCAAACTACTCAATCGATGGCAAACATTGAAACATAAGATATACAAAATAACCTTCTATTTTGGAGAAAGATCATTACTGGGGAGAAAAGAAGAACCTTGTGTATAAGCTTTTGGTTCTTAACCCAACTGTCGATAAGCAATATTAAAATTTCAAGTTGGTTCAGAAGAGATCATTTTATTGTGGTGGTCAATTTCTATGCAAGGGCCATTATTATCCACTCCTAGAATGACAACTAGTTGAGACCCAATTAAAATGATGGAGATACCTTTCACAGATGTTTTAATTTGTTTCAATGTCCTTGCCTTTTGTTCTTTGTGTTTGCATAAAATTTTTTAACTAGGGCACGACAAAAGTCACCTCTCTAACCTAAAATTAGACCCCAACCAATCCTTCCAAACATCTTAGATATATTCAAAGATCGGTCAAGGGAAGGCTTGATTATTTTTTCAACACTGATCCTATTCGAGGCCCAAGCATCATACCATTCCTCACATTTTTTATCATTGAAATTTTGTGGATGAAAAGAAGGTAACTCTAAAGATGGGTTAAAAGTTAACAATGGTTTAGTGCATTTGTGAGGATCAGAAAATTATTTTGTTTTAGGCATTTTAACTCACCTATACACACTTTGCAAATGGTTCTCTTTGTAGTGAAAAATGTTTTCCAAACTTTTGATTTTCAAGAAAAAATAATGCTCAAAATCCATTGACAATATCCAACTCATATAGCAAAAACACAATCTCAAACTACAATTCCACCAACTGCAATCAACACAACAAAATGTCACAAGTATGCTCACCAATTATCCAAAATTACCATGTGCAAAAATTTTAGAAAATACATAAGCAATCACAAGACTAACAAACCCGTTCTATGCATTTTTCTACCACAAATACTCTCAACAAATATATTTTCAAGTGAAGTAAATTTTTCCTCAAAAATAAGTATAACAAATGCAATGAAATTAAAGAGGATAAAATCTACCTGAATATGAAGAGTGCTTTGCACCTTGTTCCCTAACTTGTAAGCATTAAAAATTTAAATTCGTGGGGGATAATCTGTAAAAGAAGGAGAGCAATGTGAAGAAGAAAGAAAGAAGAAGAAAGGAAGTGGTGAAGAACATAGAGTGCAACGGTCTGGAGGAATAGGGATAGAGAAATGAAAGAAAGAAAGGGAAATAATAAAAAGCCAAAGAAAAAGGAATAAAAAGTAGAAAAAAGAAAGGACAAAAACAAAAAATCATTGCAAGATAAGGAAAAGTGATAAAGGAAAAATATGAAGAAAAGAAAAAGAAAGGAAAAATGCGAAAGGGAATGGCTCGGTCAAAACTGCCACCCCCCCTTTTTATTAAAACCTATTTTACGTTTTTCTTTTTTTTTTTCATTTTCTTCTTTTTTCATTTAAATAAAAAACTATCCTAAATGAATGCATGACCATATTACATTTAAAATAACAATGCATAAATTATAAATTCAACTAAAATTAAAAATAAACAAAAATAAATCAGTGCGCCCAAAATATCGTTTTAGTTTGGTGTAACATAAGCGAAAGTCCAAGCCAAAAAATAAAAAGAGTTAGTATTGACTCAAAATTATTGACGTAAAAATTACCAAATAGTTTAATATAATTAATACACATATGTCACATTAACATGGGGTTAATAAATTTAAATAGCTAAATATACAATATATACAAATATACAAGAACAAGTTAGTAATTATTAACATGCATCCATCTATTTACATATTTACATGGCTAAATTACTGAAATCCAAGCTTTCATGATATTGTTCCCTAGCAACAACGCAAAAAACATGGTGCATAAATTTTGGGTGTAAAAAAATCGTTAAATTTAAATCCATTCCTTAGACAAGTTTTAATTAAAACATTAAATCCAAAACACATATACGAGCAAGCATACTCATCGCAAGCATAGTATAGAGAATTAACAAGTATCGATCCTCGAAAAAACAAGTATACACTAATCACTTTTCATTCATTGTTTAACCTGCAAACTAGATTGGTAAAGATATCAAAATTAAGATAAAAATCAAAACAAAATATATGTATACAACTTATGGAGAGAAAAGAATGCAATTAAATAGTTATTCTCAAAAGCCTGACAAGAATCATTTAACACTTATCACAACCAATTATTTTCTTAGCATCATGAAGGAATACAAAGTTAAATTCAATAGTTTCCCAAGTCATGAATCCACTTATATAGACTCCACTTCTTTCCCAATCTATGGAATCACTATCTCTTGATTAAATTATTAGATTTTTGAAACGCACTAAAATAACCAAAAGATACATTAAACACAATTCCTCATAAATTATCCCTATTCTCTAGGTGATAATAATTATGAAACTAGTCAATAACCTTATGCTCTAGGTGAAATTAACCAATCTTTGATTACTTAGGTCTAATTCTCAACCTTTATTCCCAATCCAGTTAAGATAATAAATATACAGAATGGATTAAATTAAAAATAATCTAACTTTGTTTCCAAAGTACATTATGTATAAATTTAATTCCATTAACGTAACAAATAAAATAAAGTAATTGAATACTAAGAAAAATAATTAATTATCAAAGAACTAAATTAATTCAAAATCATAAACCCAAGAATAATATCCAAATACAATTAAAGAATTAAACATAACATTGTTCAATAAAAAGAAAATAAGGGAAAGAGATAAATATACCTATAGACAAGCCTTTCAATTTCCAATGAAAACTCCTCCAAAATCAATGCCTCTTGAGTGACAAATTTCTCTAGAAAAAATGGTGTTGGTGCACTCTAAAATATTTTTGTAATGATCCACATTGTGCACACTTGTTACATATGGGAATGGCCAATTTATAGGCACAAGAACTTCCCCAAATCCTAAACTATGAAGGAGTAATTTCCTATTAGAATTCCAAATAAAAAATAAAGTAGATCACCGAGTTAATTTGTGAAAGAATTGGAAACTCTACTTTGTCGTTAAGCACTGAAGTTTAGGACAAATTTTCTTTTGGTAAGGCAGCTAAAAAAAAATGAAGATGGTTGCACTTGGAGCCAAGTGAAGACGTTCGAGCTGCCTTATTTTCCTTGCTGAGCTGCAATTTGTTGAAGACCGAGCCGTGAGAACCGAGTCTAGCAATCATTCCACCGAAATTTTCATTCTTGTTCATTCGAAGCTAATCTCTTTCTTTCTATTAAAACGCGGCTTGTCTTCTTTTGGTTACATCCTCCCCAAGATGCACAACATCCTCCTAAGGATGCCATCCTTCTTCTCTTTGTTGTTTCTTTGCTTGTACATTGACCGATTCTTTTATTTTTTTCCTTTTTATCTTTTTGTCGAGCCGCGAGAACTGAGCCACAGCTTCACTTCTTGTTTCCTTTTCTCTTTCCAATTTCCAATTTCATGGTCACTGAACAAAGGCCAATGTCATGGTACCAATTTCACTTTTTTTTTTTCCTTGGATCTATTTTGTGTCCAGACTTGTCCTGGTGCTAGGTCTATCTTCTTGGCCTGTTGCTGGGTCTTTACTGGAATTTTTTCAATTTTCCTCTAAATGCACCTATTTTTATATAAAATCACATAAAAAGTATTTTTATAAGTGAAATATCAAATAGGAAGGAATATGGTTAGTTATTTTATTAAAATATCACAAAATATACTTAAATGACTAGGAAAATATATGACAATTTAGGCCCTATCACATTCCCCCACACTTGAAACTTTGCTTGCCCCTAAGCAAAGTACAATGCTCAAAACATAAACTTTGCACTTCTCAAATTCATCCATAAAAAAGTTATAATTTCTTTTCCAATATCAGATAAAATTTTGTCATTCGTTCAACCTTTTAAAAATCTTTTTAAACTCATGCATTAAATCAAATATATAAAGACCCTAAAAATTAAGTTAAACAAGTTTATCATTTAGTCTAAAAAAATTATTTCACCCTTCAAGCCATGACATTGATAACACAAATCAAACAAGTCAAGTTGTTCAACCAATTCAAAACTCATAGAATCACATTTGCATAACCTTAGGTAGAAAATTAAGGAACGCAATTTTTTTTTTTCATTGCTTTTTTCAACACTCATTTTTTTTTTTTTAATAACTTAGGGAACGAAAAGCCTCAAGAAAGCGGATTCCTTTTCACTAACTGTACTGGTCCCCTTATAGTCATTTATTTTCTTTGCTTTTTGGGTGTTGAACTCAAAGGAGTGGAGTTCTTTATTCTTTTTTTCCTTTCCACTAACCGTATTTGCCCCCTCAAGGATTGTGTTCAAGTGAGATAAACAATCAAATGAACATTCTCTTTCAATTAAATAGATAAATCTTTCCACTCATTTTTTTTTTCAACTCACCAAAGAAAATTTCACTCTTTCTTTTCAATCCTCACAATGCTTATTCAGAACCCATGGCTAAATAAATTTATAAAACTACGAATCAAGATTTAATAAAAAATTTTCCAATATTTTATCACATCATCCATATCCAAACAAGAAAAGTAGAAAAAATTTCATATACTAAAGCGTAACCAAGATTAACTTAAATTGCCAAGATTTAACATATTCAACTTAATACACAATTTTTTCCTCAGTAAAATCCAACCAATTTGAATGACCAAATCATATCCAAGTGAAAGAGAAAATCATAACCTTATCATAGGCAAAATAATTTTATATCAACTTTCAAAATTGTGAAAATTTTCCCCATAGTCAAGAAAATCCATTGAATCTAAAAAAGATGCACTTGAGAAAATATTAAATCCCTCTACCACACTGAAATTAGACATTGTCCTCAATGGCCTAAAATATCACAAGAATGCATAACCAAGGGGTAAAAAATGTAAAGAGGAAAAATAAAATAATACTCCACAAGGCAGATTAGCTCTACAAAAGGAGAAGTTCTCCTTCAAGAAGTCCGAAGAAGTAGTGTCATCAATATAGTTGTCAAGAAACCTACAAAAAGAAAAACAAACACATCAAGTAAAAGCCTAAAAAGGAACTGAAAGAAAATAAACTAAAAGCACACTAAAAATCAAAGAAAAAGAAAATGAGAATATGAAGGCATTTAAGAACCCCTTGAAGTAGAGCCTCCAGACGGGCCTCCAAATTGTCCTCCAAAGGGATAACCAAATGGACTACCATGACCTCCAAATGGATCATGTGGTTCTCCTTGTCTCTTCCAATACTGTCGCCAATAATCCCCTTGAATGTCTTGATTGAGCTTTACATTGCAAAAAATATCTTCGTGATGTTGTTGATCATGCTCAATCCTATCAAACCTTTGATCATGCCTCTCCCTCATATCAACTATGTTTACCCTCAGTCCATCCATTTCATCCCTCAAATTCTCTAGAGATGTATGAATGTTGGCTAGAATGTTATCACTGACACTTGATGGGTGCCTAGAATACATTTGTGGTTGGGAAGGTTTCGCTTCTTGCTCAACTAGAAGATCAAGAATGCTAGGTTAGGGAACCTCCCTTGGCTTTAACTATGTAGATGTTGTAGCATGAAAATTATAACCACAACGAGTCAAGGCTTGTTCAGCAACTATATTACGTGAGGTAGTAGGTTCCATATGTTCATTCTCCATAGAATTATCAAAAGCATTCAAAACCTGTGAAATTACCAAGGGTAGGAAGGCCATAAATCATCATCTTTCGCGTAGAAGTTAGAAACAAAGGGGCATGGGTAATAGGTTCTCCACGAAGCATTTTATAGAGTATATAAACATTGATGATTCTAACTTCATTCAAATTGCTCAATCGAGGACAAACAATGAAACACAAGATATACCAAATAACCTTCCGTTTAGGAGAAAGATCGTTACTGGAGAGAAAAGAAAAACCATGTGTAGAAGCTTTTGGTTCTTAACCCAACTGTCGATAAGCAATATTAAAATTGCAAGTTGGTTCAGAAAAGATCATTTTATTGTGGTGGTCAATTTACATCCAAGGGCCACGATCATCCTCTCCTAAAATGATAGCAAGTCAAGCCCCAGTCAAAATGATGGAGAAGCGTTTCACATATGTTTCAATTGTCCTTACCTTTTGTTTTTTGTGTTTGCATAAAATTCTTTTACAAGGGCTCGACAATATTCACCTCTCAAATCTAAAATTGGACCCCAACCAATCCTTCCAAACATCTTTGTTATATTCAACGATCGGTCAAGGGAAGGCTTGATTGTTTTTTTAACAATGATCCTATTCGAGGCCCTAACATCAAACCATTCCTCACATTTTTTATCCTTGGAATTCTTTGAATGAAAAGAAGGTATCTCTGAAGATGGGTCAAAAGTAAAGGATGGTTTAGTGCGTTTGTGAAGTTCGGAAAATTGCTTTCTTTTATGCATTTTGACTCACCCAAACACAGTTTGCAAATGGTTCTCTTTGCAGTGAAAAACATTTTCCAAACTTTTGATTCTCAAGAAAAACAATGCTCAAAATCCATGGACAATATCCAACTCAAAGAGCAAATGTACAATGTCATACTACAATTTCACTAACTTCAATCAACACAGTAAAATGACTCAAGGATGCTCACCAATTATCCAAAATTAACATATGTGCAAAAACTTTAGAAAAATACATAGATAACTTAGAATAATCACAAGACTAACAATCTATTCTATGCATTTTTCTACCACCAAATACTCTCAACAAATATATTTTCAAGTGCAATAAATTTTTCCACAAAAATAAATATAACAAAAGCTAAGAAATTCAAGAGGATAAAATCTACCTTAGTATGAAGAAGGAGAGCAGTGTGAAGAAGAAAGAAAGAAGAAGAAAGGAAGTGGTGAAGAACATAGAGTGCAACGGTCTGGAGGAATAGGGATAGAGAAATGAAAGAAAGAAAGAGAAATAATAGAAAAAGACTAAAAAAGAAAGAAATAAAGAAACAAATCAAAATGAGAAGGTGGTTTCAGTGTGCTTCTCGGGACAAACAAGAAAAAGGAATAAAAAGAAGAAAGAATAAAAGGACAAAAATAAAAATCTGGGCAAGATAAGGAAAATGTGAAAAAGGAAAAATAAGAAGAAAAGAAAAAGAAAAAGTGAAGAAAAAGAAAGGAAATATAGGGTTGGGAATGGCTCGATCAAAACTGCCCCATTTTTTTTATTAAAAATTGTTTTGCGTTTTTCTTTTTTTTTTCATTTTCTTCTTTTTTGTCATTAAAATTAAAAACTATCCTAAATGAATGCATGACCATATTACATTTAAAATAACAATGCATAAATTAGAAATTCGACTAAAAATAAAAATAAACAAAAATAAAATAAGTAAAAATAAAAATAAATTAGAGCGCCCAAAATATCGTGTTAGTTTGGTGTAACATAAACGAAAGTCCAGGCCTAAAAATAAAAAGAGTTAGTATTGACTCAAAATTATTGACGTAAAAATTATCAAATAATCGAATACTATTATTACACTTATGTCACATTTACATGGGGTTAATGAATTTCAATAGCAAAATATACAATATATACAAATATACAAGAACAAGTCAATAATTATTAATATGTATCCTCCTATTTACATATTTACATGGCTAAATTACTGGAATCCAAGCTTTCATGATATTGTTCGCTGGCAACGGCGCAAAAAACTTGGTGCATAAATTTTGAGTGTATAAAAATCGTTAAATTTAAATCCATCCCTTAGCCAAGTTTTAATTAAAACTTTAATCCCAAAACACACATATGAGCAAGTATACTCATCGCAAGCATAGTAAAGGGATTTAACGAGTATCGATCCTTAGAAGAACAATTATACACAAATCACTTTTCATTCATTGTTTAACCTATAAACTAAATTGATAAAGAAATCAAAATAAAGATAAAAATCGAAACAAAATATATATACAACTCATGGAGAGAAAAACATGTAATTAAATGGTAATTCTCAAAAGCATGACATGAATCGTTTAACACTTATCACAACCAATTATTTTCTTCTAATCATGAAGGAATATAAAGTTAAATTCAATCATTTTAAAAGTCATGAATCTACTTATATAGACTCTACTTCTTCCCCATTCCATGGAATCACTATCTCTTGACTAAATTAGCAGATTTCCCAATCGCACTAAAACAACCAAAATATGCATTATACTCAATTCCTCATAAATTATCACTATACTCTAGGTGGAAATAAACATGAAACTAGTCAATAACCCTATGTTCTAGGTAAAATTGAGCAATCTTTGATTACTTAGGTCTAATTCTCCACATTCTTTCCCAATCCAGTTGAGATAACAAAAATATAGAATTGAATAAATTAAATTTAATCTATCTTCATTTCCCAACTCCATTATACATAAATTTTATTCCATTAACCTAACAAATAAAATCTAGTAATCAAATACTAAGAAAAATAATTAATCATCAAAGAACTCTAAATTAATTCAAAATCATAAACCTAAGAATAATTTACAAATACAATTAATTAAACACATCATTGTTCAAGAAAAAGAAAACAAAGGAAAAAGATAAATACTCATAGACAAGCCTTTCAATTTTCAATGAAAACTCTTCCAAATCAATGCTCCTTGAGTGACAAATTTCTCTAGAGAAAATAGTAGTTGTGCACTCTAAAATATTTTTCTAATGATCCATATTATGCACACTTATTATATACGGGAGTGGCCAATTTATATCCACAAGAACTTCCTAAAATCCTATGCCAAGAAGGAGTAATTTCCTAATAGAATTCCAAATAAAAAATAAAGAAACCCACCGAGTTAATTTGTGAAAGAATTGGCAACTCTGTTTTGTTGTTTTGCACAAATAGGATAAGAATACACACACACACACACATAATATAATATAAACTATATTCCACCATATTTGAACAAAAACTAAAACCCATTTGAAGTAATAAAATTTCAGAAACAAAAACACACTTGGCACAAAGAAACAAAAACTAACAAAATTTCAGAAATTCCTCCACCACATTCGAACTGAAGTAGAAACCCATTAAAAATGATAACATAGCAAACTGTAGCAGCAGAAAACCACAAGACTAATCTCAAATTTCAAAGCCTCAACTCAAAATTAGTGCAAATTTCACAAATCGACGAAATAGTACAATAAGAGATAATGCTTACCAGCATCGTAGTTCAAAGCTGCAAACTTGAGGGACTATGGCTGCAAACGGTGTCTCTATGCGTACATTGAACTAGAAAACACCGGATGACTTCGAAGCAAAAAACAACGGCCGTAGATAATGGGGGATTTTGCTTGCCGATGACAATAGGGGCAATATATCAATATAATTTTCCTATTCTTTCAATAGTAATAGATTTTGTATTACTATATAATATTACTTTATAATATACTTTTTTTCTTGCTTATATCTTATAATTCACACACACACACACATACTAAATACAAAATAATGGTTATTTATATTTGTATTTATATTTTGAGTCTATATATAAATAATAATAATTTATATTATTATTTACACTAAAAAATAATTAGTAGTTAGTGTATTTAATATATATACACTAAAAACTACTTATATATATTTTATATTTTGTTTGAATATATAAATAATAATTATTAATAATTTATGCATATAATGTATATCTATATATAAGCATAGTTATGATGTTTATATATATAATAATATATTTTTACTATTAATATATATATAATTAATATATACATGCACTATATATATATATATATATATATATATATATATTATAGTAACATTTATGTGTACATTTATGCTTAAGATTAAATTGCTACAAAATTACAATACTTACCTATATTTGAAATATGTATACAAAAGTAATTGTTATAATGTCAAAACCACATAGTTTTAAGTTATTTTATTTTATCCTTTCTTATTGACTAAACATATATATATATATATATATATATATATATATATATATATATTACTTTGAAAAACTTAGTATAAATTTTGAAATCCTTCTTAAAACAAATTTTATTTTAAGGATCCCACAAAATGCAATTGGTATATATATATATATATATATATATATATATATATATATATATATATATATAACATTGTAGCTATTTATTACAAATTTTATTACTCTTCTAATTCTTTGAGCTATTATATAAAGATTACGCTTAGATTAGGTTGCAGATTACCTTCAAATTTGGTCGCAATACATTTTTTAACAATTTTAATAAATGTAATAGTTAGATTGTTCAATTGACATGTTTAGTTTTTTAAATGTGTTAGGTTTTGGGCTATTATATAGAGATTATACTACATTATACAGCAAAATATATTGGATCAACAACAAATTTGGTCACAATACTTTTTTTTTTTAGCAATTTTAACAAATCTAATGGTTGGATTATTAATTTCACATGCTTATCTTCATAAATACATTAGCTTCTGGGTTGTTATATTGAGATTTTACAGGATTATGTACCCAAATATATCCGATTACCTTCAAATTCAGTTACAATACTATTTTTAACATTTTAAACAAGTCTAACGGTTCGATCGTTGATTTGACATGCTTATCTTTATAAAATAGTTAGGTTTTGGGCTATTATATATAGATTATACTAGATTATATAGCAAAATATATCTGATTACAGTAGAACTTTGTCAAAATATATTTTTTTAATAATTTTAACAAATCTAATGGTTGAATTGTTAATTTAACGTGCTTAATTTCATAAATGTGTTACGTTTTTTTTGCTGTTATATAGAGATTTTACTAGATTATGTGGTAAAATGTATCCGATTACCTTCAAATTCGGTCACAATACTTCTTTTAGAAATTGTAACAAATATAATGGTTGGATCATTAATTGGACATGCTTATCTTCATAAATGTGTTAGGTTTTGGACTATTATATAGAGATTTTATTAGATTATGTAGCAAAATATATTTGATTACCTTCAAATTTAGTTACAATACTTCTTCTAATAATTTTAACAAATCTAATGGTTGGATCGTTAATTAGACATGCTTATCTTCATAAATGTGTTAGGTTTTAGGCTGTTATATAGATATTTTACTAGCTAATGTAGCAAAATATATCTGATTACTTTCATATTTGGTCACAATGCTTATTTTAGTAATTTTAACAAATGTAACAGTTGGATCATTGATTTGACGTGCTTGTTCATAAATGCATTAGGTTTTGGGCTCTTATATAGAGATTATGTAGCAAAATATCTTCGATCACATTCACGTTAGGTTTTCAGCACTTACATAGAGACTATACTAGATTACGAGGAAAAATATATCTCATTACTTTCAAATTTGACCATGATAATGTTTTTAGAAATTTTAATAAATCCAACGGTTAGATTGTTAATATGTTTATCTTCGACAAATCTATTTTTCTTCTAGTTCAACTTCTACCAACTACCTATATCTGTTGGTATTTCGGTGCAATATCCATAAAACAAAACATTCCTCCTTTTTACCAACAGACATAATCACCAACTATGCGTATTTTGTTAGTAATTGGTTGGTAAATATTTTCCCACCTATATACTGACATATTATCCACAAATTACCAACACAAATATCAACAACTAAATAAATACAGTTGGTAATTCTTTTGGTAGCTTATTGGACATTGATTTACTATATTGCCAATAGATATTTCGGTTCGTAATTCTGTTGGCAACAAATTAACCATCACATTACCAACTATATTACTAACTGATGTATCTACCAACTACATACTTCAGTTGGTATTCTGTTGGTAAATTGGTGGAAACAACATTTCCTCCATATTACCAACAGATTACTATTAGACATAAGTACCAACTATACTCATTTTGTTGGTAATTGCTTGGTAAATATTTTTCCGCCTCTTTACCAACATATTGCCAACAGAAACATCACCAGCACTACACACACACTTGGTAAGTTGTTGCTAACTTCCTGAAATGCAACACATTCTGCATTTGTTGGGAAACTGTTGGTAATTACCAACCGAACCTGGTTTGTCGGGAATGGTTTGTTGGTAATCAGCCTTTTTTTCTAGTAGTAACAATGAAAACCTATGTTTTCCGATAAACTTAGGTTTTTCAGTATTTGATATGCTTCCATATTTTTGTAAAGAATTCCTAGGAAAATATGAGCCCTTTTATTTCTAAAATCGTTTCAGCAAAGTGTTTTCTAATAAAGCTAAATGCTTTTTTGATATAGCTAAGCATTTCCCTAATATATCACAACATGTTCATTTATGCATAAAGATTAATGCTTTTCTGAGTTTACTCAAATATATATATATATATATATATATATGTATGTATGTGTGTGTGTGTGTGTGCGCGCGCGTGCGCGTGTGCATGCATGCGTGTGTGTGTGTGTGTGTGTGTGTGTGTGTGTGTGTGTGTGTGTGTGTGTGTGTGTGAAATGTGTTCCATCAGATATACATGGAATTGCTTTATTGAATATCATGGATATTTTCATGACATGCAAGCTTGCTTTCAAAATGACGCGATGACATGAGCTTGGGGGCCCCTCTTCCAATCAATAACAAAGACCCAAGAATTGGTCACCTAATTCAATACCAAGATGCCTATAAAGTATGAACCCTAAGTGAATAAACAACTAGAACCTAAATTCTAATAGGATTTTTCCAACTACTTTAATACCCAAACACCCCTAATCCTACAACAGATTAAGAATAATTGGGATGGAGAAAAGTAGCCACCCTTCTAGTTTCCTAACAAGAATACTAGGCAAGAATAAATCCACCCAATACCCAAGATGATAAAATAAGTTGGATTAACCCTAGGATTTTAGAGACTCTAAATAAATGTGGGTCTAATTCCTTTACTTGGTCTTGAACGGAAGAAGAACTAAGGAGGAACTCTCAACTCCAAGAGTTTAGCACTCTATTCAATTTTTGAAATCTGAAATATGCTATAAATGATGCTATAATAGGGTATTTATAGCCCCAAGTTGCCCTAACTAATTTGTAAACACATCATAGAAATTAAACAACTTTAATACAAGTTTTTAAGCCCTATTACATACCTTATAATAGATAAAAACAAAAATAGAAGTAGTGGGGATTAAAAGAAATATGAGTAAGCTAGAAATAAGAGCGTTGGCAAAAATTCGGGACTATCCCAACTTAGGCCGACATCAGGCTAGGGCTTAGGGCCGCCGCCGGCTTTAGTCTAGTTTCCGTCCTTTGCCCTCCCCTCTACTTGTTTTGTTACATTTCAAAACCTACTTCTTGGACCTCTATTGCATTTTCTTTGTGTTTATTTGATCCTCCAAATAAAATGATGATCGTTTTGAATTTTTCTTGATACTCATTTGGCTATCAATCATTGTTTAAATGTTGGCTTGATCCTCCACATGGATTATTGCTTGTGTTGTGCATCTTTTAGCCCTTTCTTTGCCATCCATCTCTTCACAATCTTCTTGGACCTGAGTTTGTTGAATTTGTTATCTTTAAAAAATTTCCTTGAATCCTCTTAAATTTTGTTCTTACCTGTAGAACCATGAAGTGTGATTTTGTCCTTCTTCCCCCTTCTTAAAAATGGCATTCATACCTAATTTGATTCCTATCATTCCCTCTTCTTGAAAATGATTTGTTTTCCAATCAATACCTGCATTACAATTCAAACACGATATTTTGTGTGAAGGTAAAACTTTTGGTATTGGATCCTTACTATCTCTGTTGTCTTCTCTGTTCTCAACCCAAGCTCTCAACTCATTTTAGCCCCACTCATTTTCTTTTTTTCAAGCTCTTGTTTGGCTCTCTTTTACGCCAAATTACTTTATGTTTTCCTTTCTCCATGGTCTTTTACTCTCCTCTCTTGCTCTTTTACCTCAAACTTTTTTATCTCATCCCCTTTCTCATTTAGCTGTCTCTCTTTTCTTTCCTCTTCTCTTCTCACACTCTTTTTTTCCTCTTTTTTATCTCTCCTTTTCTTTTCCTTCTCCCTTATATGGTTTTGATCTTTTGTAACCTTTCTAGGGGACATTAGGAGAAAAGTAAACTCCTTTCCCTTTTTGCTCACTGCATAAGTGTTTCTTCTACCATTATGCATCACATCTCTGTCAAACATCGAAGGCCTTCCAAACCCCAACTCTCCAACATGCATAGGCATCATATCACAAGGTACCTCATCTTCATAATTCTCCATGTTGAATGTAACATTGGTTGTTTGTTCACCTTCACCTCACCATAATCATTGACCCATTGAAGCTTGTATGGCTTAGGATGCTTTATGGTCTCTATACCTATCTCCTCCACCAATACAATACTTATCACATTTGTAAAACTTGCATAATCTATCATATACTACATGGCCTTTGATTAATTTTACATCTTGAGTAGAAAATATTTTCTCTTTGTGAATCATTCATATCCTCAACAACATAAGTATCCAAGTCTCTACTAACAATACCAATTAGTGAATTTCTTTACTCAACCACATTTTTCCTTTCACCATCTACTCCCTCTTTTGGATTTGTAGCATCCCTAGAAAATGGTGTTGGTGTTTTACTCTTCACAACCTTACATTCTCCCTCTTTCTTTTGTTCATGTGAATTCTCTTCAAATTCATAGTTACTTGTATAATTTTTACGACCTTCATATTTAGTACATATTTGCTCCTCATCAACCTCACTATTATAATGCTCAACTCCCTTTTTGTCATCTCCATGTTAGCTCTTTATCTCTTGTGTTAAGTGATTTACCTCTTTTTCCTCATGCTCATTCCTCAACTCAATTTTCTTGTTCAATCGGCTACATTGCAAGCTAAAGAACTTCCAACAACAAGTAGGTGAAATGTGTTCATAGCTGGAACAATACTAACAAGGGCTTACTTCACTTCTTTGTAACTCATCCCTACTTCCTAAAATTTTCCTTCTTGGACAATCATATATGTCATAGCCATAATCCCAACAAGTAGAACAAACATAATCTGGCTTTCTTCTCGAACCACTCTTGGAAGAATTTTGTGATGCACATCTTTCATTTGGTGTAGATACTTTTGAACTTTCATACAAACACCCATACTCCCCCCCTCCCCCCCCCCCCCTTTTAGCATACCACTCTACGAGTGTTGCAACCTATTCTTTGAATATTGTTGCGATCCTACTTCACAAACCTCGTCATTCTAATATCTTATACTCACATAATCATCTCTTTTATATCTCCAATCATATTCATTATTCTTACCATAATTACTTCTAGTTGAACAAGGCTCTCCATAACAATCATATTCTCCACTTTCATTCCAACTGGCTATAGTGTATATTGCAAAAAAGTTTCAACTTATAAATTTTGGATAGAACTAGAAGAAAATTCTTCACTTCACACCTTCACATGTTTACACTCTTCCAATAACACTCTTCTCTCGTGTATACTCTATTTTGGCTTTTATCAAAATGAGCTCACCCTCTTGCCTTTTCCACACTCTCAATTCCACACTCAAGTTCTTCCCAAAGTCTCCCCAATTCAAAGGATTTAGTTCCACTATTTAAAATCAACCAAGTTCCAAAGGTTCAAGAAGTTCCTAAGAAGAAATGAACTATCAATAGATGGATAACAATAATGAGACTTAATCAATAAGAATATCAAGTAATAAATTGTCACATAAACTCATGAATTTCTCAAGGAGATGTGTAGTGACAACAACTAGACAAGCACCACAAGGATTCAAATAAACAAGATTACTAAGGGACATGATTCAAAGATTGATAATGTTCAATTCAATCCCAATTATCACAAGAAGATGTTAATCTAGGTATTCAACTCACCAATACAAGAAGCATATCAATTAAGTTCAACGGAAGTGAAAAATGTAAGCTAAGAACCCTTACAGGACTGTAAAGACTCTCAAACACTTCATCAAACACTTGGTATGCATTTAGTCAAATGATAGGACTTTCAAAATTTAGGATTCTATCACAACCTCAAGAATTTAATTTGATGATCAATCAATTCACTCAAGGCAATGAAATCACAAGAAATTCAAAATTCAAAGAGATAAATTGATATGAACCAAGATGCAACAATTTGCTTTCCAAGCTATTTATCACTTCAAAAGAAATTTTTTATGATAGCAACTGGAAAGTAAACTCCCACAAAAAATAAGTTAACAAGTAAGAAAATTTATATGGATTCAATAAACAATGCTTTGGTCGTCATATAAGCCTAATCCTAAGTCATAAGACCACACATTAAACACTTAGTGTACAACTTCGCAACTCAAGGCAATTCAAAAATTTCAACCATATAACCACTCCAATACTCAAAATTCACAAGTAAAACTCATTCCCAGTGATAGATATATTTTCAAGGAGAAATTTCATAGAAAATAGAAGCCCAAAACTAGAATTTAATAGCTCATAAAATTAGCTCAAAGTTGAGATACATGATTCCTTCTATGCACAGCAATTTTGCATCAAATCAACGAAAATAACTACAAGTTTTCTGCAATTTAAGACCTCAAATAGCTACCTAATCATTAACCCAACATGTAGGTTTAATTTCACAACAAACCCATAACACAATTTAAAGTTCGTGACATTCAAAAATAGTAAGAAAAGTAGTTACGGAATTAAGAAATTGCAGCAATCTTTTTCCACTTGTTTGATCTCAAAATCCACAAATATTTATGCCAAATGATTCCTCAAATATCATACCAACATATAAGATCATTTTAACATCAATTTCATGACATAATTTTGAGTTCCAAACTTTCAAAAAATGGCACAAAATAAGTGACGAAAATTGCAAAAATTTCACCAAGCTCTTCAATTAAATTGTACCTTTGCCTAAAAAAAGTTGTGTTGATTAGATTCAACACAAGCTTGCTATGATACCACTTTGGTATGAGCTTGAAAGCCCCTCTCACGATCAATAACAAAAGACACAAGAATTGGTCACCTAATTTTATACCAAGATGCCTATAAAGTAAGAACCCGAGGTGATTGAACAACTAGAATCCAAATTCTATTAGGATTTTGCCAACTACTTTAATACCCAAGAACCCCCAATCCTATAAGAGATTAACAACAAATGGAGTGGAGAAAAGTAGGCAACCTTCTCGTTTCCTAACAAGAATACTAGTGAAGAATAAATCCACCAAATACCCAAGATGAAGAAAAAAGTTGGATTAACCCAAGGATTTTAGAAACTCTAAATAAAGGCGTGTCTAATTGTTTTGCTTGGTCTTGAATGGAAGAAGAACTAAGGAGGAACTCTCCTCTCCAAGAGTTTAACACTCTATTCAATTTTTAAAATCTAAAATCTACTACAAAATATGCTATAATGGGGTATTTATAAGCCCCAATTGCCCTAAGTAATTAGTAAATAATGCATAGAAATTAGATAGCCTTAATACAAGTTTTTAGGCCCTATTATATGCCTTACAATAGATAAAAACATAAATAGAAGTCATGGGGATTAAAAAAAAAATAGAAGTAAGCAGGAAATAAGAAAGTTGGCAAAAATTCGAGACTATTCCAACTTGGGCCAGCACTGGGTCAAGGTACTATAGCTAGCACCGGTTGTATTCTATTCAGCGAATCACTTTTGCTAGCATTGGGCCATCACTGGGCTGGGGCTTAAGGTCGGCACTGGTTTCAGTGTAGTCACCGCCCCTCCCTGATTTTGTTACACTGTAAACCTCCTTCTTAGACCTCCATTCCATTTTTTTTTTTTTTTTTTTTTTTGGTGTTTCCTTGATCCTCCAAATGAAATGTTAGTCGTTTTGAACTCTTCTGGATACCCATATGGCCTTCATTCCTTGTTTAGAGGTTAGCTTGATTCTCCACATGGATTATTACTTGTGTTGTGCATGTTTTGGCCTTTTCTTTACCATTCATCTCTTCACAATCTTCTTTGACTTAGGTTTGTTGAATTTGTTACCTTTACAATTCCCTTGATTCCTCTTGAATATTGTTCTTACTCATGGTACGATGAAGTGTAATTTTCTTCCCTCTTCTTGAAAATGGAATTCATGTCTAATTTGATTCCTATCATGCAAAGTTTTATAATAAATGTTGAAATGCTTTTAAAGGACCTTGTGCATTATATGAAAGACACGCTACTTCCTATGTCAACGAATTTTGGAAATTATTATAAGGAATATGAGGAACATTTGAAAAATAATATTTTAGTCCCGAAAATTATTTTCATATGCTCGAATATAAGCTTGTGTTATGGGAAAAGAATATTGTGAATGCTTAAGTACACAAGAAGGACTATCCACTTATACTAACTTGCGTGGGTTTGAGACTTGTGTCTGGTTGGTGGCCACCTCTGGACTATGATCTCTTATTATTTCATGGGGTTCTAGTATGTCATGTTTAGTCATCCTTAGCTAGCAACACATTTTCCAATCATATAAACAGAGAACAGGCGTGGGACACCTAGGTCAGATTGATAAATAAAGGCGATAGGATTTATATCCTATTCAGGTCAATGTGACAAATAAGGATGGTAGGATTATAAATCTTATGTGGGTCAGTGTGACAAAATAAATGGGATAGGACTACAAATCCTATCTAGGTTGTTGTGACCAATATTTTTAAAGATGGGACATGATCCCATTTTATTTAAAAGGGAAATAGTTTTCAATGAATAATGTGTTTTTCCAAAATGTGCATGAACTCATTGACAATAGTTAACAAGGTTTCTAGGTACAATGGCTAGAGAGTTATTCTTCTGTGGAAAGATACGTGTTTTCTAAAAAAAAACATCAGCACACACGAGACTCACTGATTGTTTTTGCACTGACATATATTTTCTACCTATTATAGATTGAAATGTACTAACTGGTGATCTAAGTGTGCAATGAAAGTGTGATGGAGGAGAAATTATTATTGGTTTTTCTTGATGAGAATAGATTGTAAAAGACTTGAGGCGTAATTTCAAGTCTTTATGAAATGAATTTCATGTTTATTTAAGGTTTTAGAATAATTTCACTATATATTAAGTTTTAATTGTTATAAAAACCCCTTGTTTGGGAGATCAGATGGGGTGACATCCCATGAAACTAAGGCCCATTATGACAGGGAACATGTGGGGTATTACAATTACCCTCCTTATAACTTGAAATTAGTAGCTATCTTGTCATAATAAAAAAGTGAATCATTTACTGTATGTGGTGATGTTTTCACTGATTACCAAAGCCTAAAGTATATCTTCACCTAAAAGAATTCAAAAATTCTTTGATGAAGGTTGATAGAGTTTTAGAGGAATTTTGGTGTCCAATTAAATACCACTCTGGTAAAGTAAATATAGTAGCGATGCTTAAAATCAGAAGGTGAAGGTAGTAACTCTGCAAATGGTATAACTTCTCGAGTTAGAGGCATATGTGAATAAAGGACGGTTGATGATGTATAATATTTTAATTCAGTCGGTGCTATTATAGCAGTTGAAAGAAGTGCAAAAGCAGATTGAGGAATTACAGTAGATCAAAATGAAAAATAAAGGAAAATTAGATAGTGATTTCCAAATAGATGATAAAAAGATTCCCGACTTTAGATGCAATATTATGTACTGAGGTATATAGTAGTGAAACAGGAAATATTAGCAAAAATGCATCAAATTAAATATATTGTCCATCCTAGAAAAGTTAAGATGTATCACAACTTAAAATAGTATTATTCGTAAATTGGTATGAAAAGAGATATTTCTCAATATGTGGTGTAATGTCTAACTTGTCAAAAAATGAAGTCAGAATATCAACAATCTAAAGAACTCTTACAATCTTTACCAATCTCACAATAGAAATGAGATGAGATTACTATGAATTTTATAATTAGTTACTTTTAACTGTTGGGTAGAAAGATTCCATTTAGTTGATTATAGATTGATTAACAAAGTCTTCTCACTTTGTTCCCATTAATAGATGGGATCCTTTAGAGAAATTGAGTAAAATTTATTTGAAAAAAGTAGTAAGGTTACTTGAAGTACTTTCTAGTAATACATCAAATTGAAATTCAAAATTTTCTTCATGATTTTTTTTTTTTGGGGGGGGGGGGGACTACAACAGCTAGAAGGATCCATGTTAAAGTTTAGTATCGCAGCGCATCCATAGATAGAATGGGTGATTCAAATTTTAGAAGTGTTTGAACGTATGCCCAAAATAGACTATGTATTCTTATATTTTCAAAATTAATAAAATATTTCATTCATTAATGGTTGTTTGTTTACGTATATATTCATTATGGTCTTACTGTGCTAGTAAGTAATCTATATGATTAGATTATACTTTAACAATAAGGTGTAGATTATGCGCTACTAACACATAAGCGAAAAATGTTCTTAATTAATTGATGAAGTTGGACACTTTATCAATGTTGAGATCATTACACTATCGTTTCTAAATGTAAAATGGTTTACCTATGGCAATGAGTAGTGATAGAGCCTAAATTAGTCATATTTTTCTTAGTTATTTGAAGCTAAATTAAGATACTTTTTATACAATAACTAGTCATATTCCTTCCTATCTGATATTTCCCTTATAAAAATACTTTTCTATAATTTTATGTAAAAATAGATGAAATTTGGAGCTAATTATGTGAGTTTTCAGTACAGCACCAGCACTAGCCCGAGAAAGGACAGCCGGCGCTGGTCCTGTACTGGCAGAATAGAGGAATTGAATAAAATAGGGGAACAATTCGAATTGAAATTGGAAAGGAAAGCAATTGGCTTCAGCAATTTCGTGGCTCACGTGAGCCGACATGAGGAGAATGCAAAAGATATACAGCAAGACAGAACAATAAAGACAAATTCGGCAGTTCATGGCTTCATGGCTCACTTGAGCCGATAGAAATTATAAACAAAGTGAAGGATTTTGGTGGGCCACAGATGTAAAGCAAAGTCAACAATGGCAGGCTGGAAAAGAAGCAGCCGAAACAAGACAACAGGAAGAAGAAAGAAATAGTAGGCGGTGGCTTGAAAATTGCTCAATCGAGCCAATGCAAAACAAAAATAGAAGAAGTGCAGTTTCGGTGGCTCAGCAGTTTCATAGCTCAAACTAAAGCTGACTTTAGACTAATCCAAATTTCAATTCAACAACAGGTGCTTCATTACAAGACGACAAAAGCCAAAAGAAAGAATCCAATTGAAGTCTAAATTGAATTCTCAATTGATCAAAAGTCAAGGCGGTGGATTCTTTTCCTTAGTTTTATTTAGGTTTTTATTTTAGACTTTTTGTTACTCCTTTTTGGTTTTAGATTTTTTAGGTAATTACTTCTTCTTTATTTAGGATTCTTTTAGGAACTTTATAAGCCTATAAATAAAGGTCAATTTATCTGAGAAAAGAGAGGTGCACAATGTAGAGACTTAGTTATATTTTAGAGTGCATCACTAATATTTTCTCGAGATAAATAGTTCAAGGAGGGTTGTGCAAGAGGGTCTTCAAAGGAAGAAGAAGGAGGCTTGTCTATGAGTGCCTTCTTTTACTTTGTTTTCTTTTTCTTGAACAATGATGTATTAATTATTTTATTGTAGATTGACATTATTTTAGATATTCATGATTTTTAGGGTTATTTGATCTTTTGAATAATTGATTGTTATTCTTGGTATTTAATTACTTGTGTGAATTACGAGATTAATTGGTTGTTTCTTTCTATTGACTTACTTGAGAAAGGGGTTAATGGTGGTTTCAATTTGTTAATTTCATATGTGTTGTCTCTTAACTTACTTGAGAAAGGGGTTAATTGCTAAGAACATGATAATTAAAGGTTAATTGATGTTTACCAGAGTATGGATTCATTGGTTAATTTCATATTTTATGTTTGCCAGAGTATGGAAATTTAATCAAGGACTGTGCTTAATGCATCTTTTGGGTGAATTAGTTGTGACAGAGTATGCGATACTAATTTGTCTAGAAGATAGTGATTTCATGAATTAGGAAAGAAGTGAGTCTACTTTCATCCTTCATGATGCCAAGAGAATAATTAGTTATGATAATGATTGGGTTCTTTAAGATTATGTTTGTCTAAATAATGGCTTGGGCTACATAATTCTTCATCCTTGAGATGTATATATTATTTTATTTTATTTTATTTTATTTTATTTTTCTTTTTATTTCTTTTTCACTTTATTGAGTCGGTTAAACAATGAAAGAAAAGTGATTAATGTATACTTGTTCCTTAAGGATCGACACTCGTTTGAACCTTATGCTATGTTAATGATGAGTACGCTTGCTCATATGTGTAATTTGTGGTTAACGTTTTAATTTAAATTTGATTGGGAATGTGCTTATTTTTATATAATTTTTATACCCAAATAAATACGCATGAAGTATTCCACTCACGCCAATAGTAGAAGCATATTTAGAATGTGTAAAACTAGACCATACGATAAATCTTTATAAAAGTACTAAAATAAATAGAGATTAGTTTATCGTTACTACTGCATGGATAAGTACCCTAAGACTTGAGTATAATTTGGTTGTCTAGTGAAGCTAGACTTGTGCATTTTGATATACGATGGGTGAGGTTTTAACGTAAGGCCAATAACCTTGTACATTGGGTGTATGACTCTAGTTAAGTAAGACGGACGTATACAATAGAGCTTCTATGCTTCATTATGTAAAGAAATCACTCATTGTTATTGTCTAGGACAATCTAAAAATCTGGGGGCCCAGGAAACGTGACTAAGTATGTATGATTTTAGATAGCTCCCTGAGATAAGTGGATACATAGTGGAAGTCATGGATTATTAGACTAGTTATCAAATGATAGCAAATGTTATTAAGAAAGGCGTAATGCATTTTTCATATCTCAGTAACAAGTGTTACGTAGAGGGTTATTTCAGTAATTACACCTATAGGTCGGTGACATTGAACTTGGAATATTATTATTGGGGCTAATATTTCTGTATGGTGATAAATGAATATTTAAAATAATTAAACATTACTATTTGTTTACAGAGATATTTTGGTCATTTTAGTAGCCAAGTATAATATGTCTTTTAGTCCCAAGAGTAGTTCAAATAACCTTAGTAAATACTATTTACTACCTAGGCTTATTGGATGAAATTTTAATTGGATGAAATTGTTCTAAGAGTTCAATAATTATTTATTTGGGCTAGAATAATTTATTAGACTAATTTAATTTAATTAGTTTATTAATTAATTATCTTAGGTAATTTTTATTGGGCCCAAGTAGATCAATTAATTAATAAAATATCTAATTTAATCAGTCTTGGTCTAATTAAGAAAACCGTATCCCAACATGGTTTTTGGTGCATTGGCTACAGGTTTGGAAGGCTAGAGTAGCTACCACATAAAAGGAAAAAGGAAATAGAAGAAAAAAGAAGATGGTGGTAGTTTTGTGGGATTCAAATAGGAAAGCCATTCAAGCATTGAAAAAAGGCACTCGTGTATGTTTGGGGGGGGGGTTGGCTGAATTACACATACACGAACAACTTTCCTCTTAACCTAGAAACCAAGCCACCATTTTCTTATCATTTTTCCTTTGATCATTTTTCTCTTATGTTTTCTTCCTATTTTCTTCACCCTAATCTACTTTCCCCTGCTGAAGTTCATAATAGGTTCAGAGAATGTGCTGGAAGGTCAAGAACTAGCCAACAGTATGGATGTTTGGTGCGAAGGAGTCGACGACTAGATGATATTCTCACGGAACAAGTAGACGTTCTAGTTCAAGAAGCTTTGTCGAATTTGAAACTGCCTCTAGTTATTCCTATTAAATGCCCTAAGAGTAAGTAATTCTAGACTTTAGCTTGGGAAAAATTTTAAATTGCTATATTCCACAGCATTTTTTTTTAAAATTTTCCCACAATCCTTCGAGTGGTATGAGAGATATAGTTATAATCTAGGAGTATGAGTAGTGTTAATAACCGGAAAGATGGTTCCTATACTAATTAAAAATTCAATCTTTCTAATTGTATAGATCCCTCGTAGTTTTTTATATGTGTAGATGTTATGTATGCCTCATGCATGAAGGCATAGACACCTATAATTTATTATTATTATTCACTTTCTATAGGTGCAAGACAGTTATGGTTGGGGAGCCAAGCAGCCATGGCTAGGAAGCAAGGCGGCCATGGCTTTGTCAAAGGAAAAGATTAAGGCAGCCCTGGCTTGGAAGGAAGCTACGACCATTTTCAGCTTTACAAAAAAGCAAGGCGGTCCAAGGCTAGGAGCAAGCCATGAACCGGCTAGAAGGAAGAAGAACTGGTTTCTGTACATTTTGGTTCGTCTGAGTCATTTTTCTTGGTATTGTGTGGTTCAATTATTTCACAAGAATTCCCATAAATATTTTCTATTTTTTCATGTAATTTTATATTCTTTTTGGGATCCGATATCACACGAGGTTATTTTCTTACAATAGTTTATTTATTGTGATAAATAATTTTGCATGAAAATAGTTAGTAAAGGAGGAAACATCTTAGGATTAAACACGATCATTTTAATTTTTTTATTATGATGTTCAATCCATTATTTGGTCACATAAGAATTAAAGGATATAAATAGCATGTAAAAAGTTTATCTTTTGAGACATACCTATTTTATTTAATTTTGTGATCCAATGCGCAAAAGTTTTTGATAAAATAATTTTTCCCCAAATAAAACAATTAAGAAATATGTTTTTAAATGGAACTAAGGAATTTAAAACACAATTCAAGGTTTATTCTCCCAAAGGGTTTTATCCTTGATATGGAGGATATTTTGAATCTAAGTATTTTAATTTTAGTTCTGAAAAATTTGTTTAAACTTAAGGAGTGAAAATAAAAATTCATACTTTATTCTCTTAAAAAATTTTATCATTGACATAGAGAATAATGGTTTAATTTTTTAGATTTCATTGACTGGTGGTTTATGTGCAATGGAAATAGTATGAACAATCCACAAAATTCAAGCTTTAAATTAAAATGCTAAATGCTAAAACCACACATATGAGTAAGTATATCCATCACATAGTATATGGAATGGCAAGTATCGAATCTATGGGAGTTTAGCAATTACCATTACTTTGCTCTAATCTTATTGTCTAGCAAAAATAAATAAAGAGATAAAGTAAATAAAGCTAACTACACTATACTAAACTACTGCCATAGAGAGTACATCAGACCCACACTAGAAGAGTCACAAGGATCATCAAGGAGTAAGAATACATGAAAGGCAATGTATAAGAAGAAATCCCCCACAAAATGTGTCAAATAAAGAGTAAAGCACCACGTCCATCAAATCCCAACTCTAGCATCAGTGTGAGTTTTCAAAAGTAAATCTCCCACACTCTCTCGAGTTATTAGATTCTTTTCCTAAGGCTCAGTTCATTGGTATCTCTCCCTAATTAATCTAATCTAAGAAAGCATTATATTTACTTATCACCCAAAAGGTACTGGAAGCCCTAATATTCATATCTCTATGTAATATTGAAAATCCATTGACTACCAAGTTCTAATTCTTTAACCTCTCTCTTGAGGTAATAAAAGAAAAACAAACATTAGACCAATTAATTTAGTGTTCAACTCCTAATCCCATCTCTCGAAATCATTAAGAGTGACCTAATCAATTGGCCCACCCAATTAGGCCCAAACAATCAATCTAACACAATAATGCCTAAGTAGTCAAACATAAGAATAGGAATTTAATAAATCATAATAACAACTCAATGCAAGAACATAGATTTGGGTTCATCCCTCAAATATAATTAAAATCATATAAACATCAGCATTGTTAAAATGTAATACAAAGAAAAATGAGGAACTTCACTCATAGACAAGATCTTGAACTTCTTCTTCCATGGATTTCCTTCAACAATTCCTTCTTCTTCTCCTTGCTTTCGTAAGATCTTCCCTTTCTTTGTGTTTCTTTGAGCTCCCTAAGGGATCTCATAGTTGCTATCCAACCAAGGATGTCTACCTAGGGTTTATAATAGAGTATATATAGTGTACAATGAGAAGGAATCACAAAAATCACAAAAAAAAAAAAAAAAGTGAATCCTAGTGTTTCTGATACAAGTGGATGGCCTAAAAAAGTGCCTGGGCTACAAAGTTTTCCAAAAACCAGGGGGCCTAAGGAAGTTAGGCCACCAGGTACCTAGCTTAGGCATGCTTTTGTCTTGAACTAGGCAACATAGGAAAGTCTAACTTCCCTGTGCAACCATTTATTTTGTACAATGAATAGTACCAGGTGGCCTAGGAAAGTCTGACTTCCCTGGGCTGCCCTACTTCTAGAAAAAAAAAAAGAAGTAAAATACAGCCTACTAGCCAGCCTCTAACTTCCCTAGGTTGCCAAGTTATTCCTTGGCTTCTTCAAGTTTCTTCAATTTTTGCACCATTTTCTATCCATTTCATCTTTGTTATCTGTTATTGGTATTTTCCTTATTTCCTACTAAAGGAAGATGAAAATGATTTTTTGAGTGGTGATTTAAACAGGGATTTACCACAATTAAAGATAAAAAATACTAGAAAATATATATTCAGTGATCCCTCATCACATTCCCCTACACATAGACCTTTGGTTGTCTTTAAGCAAACTACACTTATTCACAAACAAATAATTGACTAATATACAAATCTAGCATCCTACATTTATTCATTATTTAACTAGTGTGCAAATAAAGAAAAATACATTTATTCACAAGGATGAAGAATAACTAATTCACAAGTATAATGACAAATATTCTATAGACTATTTGAGGTGAATAATCAAGAACAACTTAGCATATATGCAATAAGGTCAAAATAGCAAAGAGATTATTTCTTCCTTTACCTTAGAATTAATCTCAACAAAAATCTATCCTAGTTAATCCCATGTATATCCTTATATTCAGCTAGACACAACCAAGAACCTCAAAGTGAAATTAAATAATTTTATGCCAAATAAATATGATTCACTCAATATCTCCAATTAAGAATTCAAACAAAGTGATTCATAAGAGATAGGATTAAAGGACTCATTCAAGTCTCGCGGCTTACCCCAAGCACATCCATTGCAAATGTTACATTATAATACAACAAGACTTTATACTTTGATACAACAATACATTTGAATTTGAATTAGCAAAATAGGAGCCTCTCATTTTTCTTTCTACAAAGGAAATGCATTTATTGTGATTTTAACTTCAATGCTTTTTTTTTTTTTTTTGGCATGTCTTATTTTTTTTATTATTTTTTCTTTTCTTTCTCTTTCTCTTTCTCTTTCTTCCTTTCTTCCCCTTTTTTTTTCATCAAACGTTATTTTTCATCACAGGACATGCATTTTGTATTCCTAGAGCCTTTTTTCTCCTCACTTTCACGGCTATATTGAGCAACTTACCCCTTACTCCTATTTGCCTTTTTATTGAAACATATAATAAATCATTGAAAATTTATATAATACAACACAAATGAATGATTGAATAAATGGGAATTGCATGAAATTAGAGAAAAGCCTACGACCCACATACTATATTTCATCACTAAATTTTTATCCATTCTCAAAGAATTAAGCTTCACAACATTTTCAAATGCAGAAACAAGATTAAATCACTTATCCAAACATAGTCTATGTCATGTCTAATATCTAAGTGTACAAAAAAATAAATTTCCTATAGAAGTATTAAGTAGAATTCCTAAGGAAAAAGATAAATAATATCTCCACCAAACTAACACATATTAACATACATACCAACTAGCCTCGAAAATTAACCCAACAATGTGAAAAAAATTTAGCCACATTGCAAAAACAAGAAATTTAGCCCAAAAATAACAAAAGTCTAGAATAAAAATACAAAATTGTATAGAAAATATTATTTGACATCTTCCCCACACTTAAATGGGACAATGTCCTTATTGTCCAAAAATCAAACGATATATGCATTTTTAATAGGATTAAAAGAAAATTGGAGAAGAAATACTCCACAAGCATCTTTAAGCTCAATGTATCATTGAAGGGAAAAGAAATGAATTGTTTCCCAAACGAAGAAAGCCTTTCATCTTGCAAAGATAAAGAAAAATCCAACAGTATACTAAGGCTATAAAGATAGTGACAAAAAGAATACAAATAGAATATAAGACAAAAAATATAATTCGAAAGCAAATATAAGTTAAAGAGATACAAGGAGTGGGTACAAACATGCATTAGTCTCAATACAAATGACAAATAAGCCATCATATACTCATATATACACAAATATTATGGACAAGCAACAAAACCAACTAATAGAAATAATATTAAAATATACATTAATACCATGAACTACACTAATACCGATACAACAAAGGCACAAAACAAATGAACAATCCAATCATTTCACTAAAGATACACTAAGCTAATATAGATATGCCAAAACCTCAAGATCAATAATTATCCTATATATACAACAAAACACTAATATACCATGGACTAGAATTAGTATACAACATACACACTATAAATTCCATGAAATTCAACCAACAAATAGCTCCTACGCTTCAATAGCTATAATACTAACAGTGTCAAAAAGTTAACCAAGTCACCCAAAAAAAAAAAATCTATGAAATTACAACATCAACTATATAAATCACCCATCTCCTCAATTTATTCATCACTACTACAATTAAATTTTCAACCTCCATATATATAGTATAACAACCACCAAAACTACAACCAACAAAACATTCATTCTCAAAACTCTAACACCATTATGAGAACAATGAACTAAATCCTAGTATACAACTAGCAACCGCAATAACTATTATGCAACAAGATCTCTGCAAAAACAACAATAATAGCCAATTAAAACAACATTTTCATCCAAAGATACATACACAATGACAATTACAAAATTCCCCAACAATAAGAATAATAATGTACAACAAGGCTATAAATAAAAGTAAAAATTAAATCAATTGAATCTAATACATATACAATTACCTAACACAACACACAATAATATTAATTTAATAATATAGAAAAATACAAATGATGGTTATTATATGCACAAATATAGATACAAATATATACATAAAATAATTAGTAAAATTTATACATGTATACATAGCTAAATCAAGAAGACTTAAGGGTTTCATGATATTCCCAATCCTCGGCAACGGTGTCAAAAACATGATAGGTGGTTTTTGTGCTTTGGAAATAGTATGAACAATCCACAAAAATCAATTTTTAAATTAAAATGTTAGGTACTAAAACCACACATTTGTGCAGGTATACCCATCGCATAGTATAGGGAATAGCAAGTATCAATTCCACGGGAATTTAGCAATTACCACTATTTTGCTCTAATCTCATTGTCGAGCCAAAATAAATAAAGAGATAAGATAAATAAAACTAACTACACTAAACTAAACTACTATAGAGAGTATATCAGGCCCATACTAGAAAAGTCACAAGGATCATCATGCAGTAAGAATATGAAAAAGGTAATGTACAAGAAGAAATCTCCGCAAAACATGTCAAGTAAAGAGTAAATCACCACGTCCATCAAATCCCAACTCTATCTCCGGTATTGTAACACCCCGTATTCATATCGTAGTGCACCCTACATTGTTGGATGTCGCCCCATCTAATCTTCCTCGACAAGGAGTATTTATAACAAAACAACTTATAATACAACAAAAATTTTACAAAACATCACTTTAAATACAAGGATAATCTGATACATAGAGCGATATAAAGAATAAGTTCTTCTGACTAAATACAGGTTATATCCAAGTCCTGACAATCATCCTTGACATTTTCTCCTGACTCCTTGGCCCTTCTGGGAATCTTTTCATTGGGACTGGTCTCTAAAAGTTTCCAAAAATAAAACCCATGTGAATGCTAAACACTGAGTGAATCCGAGAGTGCTAGTGTTTTTTTTAAAGAAACATCTGGTAAAACAAAGAGCTATTTCCAGGATTAAATAGAAAATCAAATAGACACTAAACTGGTTAGTAGACTTGCACTCATTGTTAGCAAGTATAATTAAGTATCGGGAGTTCATGTTTATCCGAATTCATATTTATCCAGAAATGCAGGTAGTAAAACCATGTGTCTTTTACTGGAAAATCATGTTCATGAAATCTAGAATTCATGTAGTGCAGGTATTGAATATGGAAAAGCCATCTTCAAGGATCTAGAATTCAAGTGTAAAATATTTTATTTTAGGATTTTAGAAATTCAGGAATTTAGGCATAAAATATTTCATTTCAGGAATTCAGGGATTCAGGCATAAAGCATGTCATTTCAAGAATTCAGGAATTTAGGAATTTAGGCATAAAACATGTCATTTCAAAAATTTCAGAATTTAGGCATAAGACATATCATTTCATGAATTCAATAATTTAGGCATAAAACAGGTAAATTCAGGCATGCAGGATTTCAAGTGCATGTGCGGCCCACTTTGGCTGGTTATTTAGGCATTGCGGCCCACTTGGGCAAATTATTCTAGTATTATGGCCTACTTGGTCCAGCTATTCAGGAATTAGCTACTTCCAATGTCCTGTCACCCTATTTGGAGTAAGATGAACCCCAGAACTGGCCAAGTTACCCAGGACTGTCCATCTCTAACGTAAACTGGTACAAGAAGAACAGCTTCTATTGAGTACACAATAATTTCACAACACGTATTCAGGTCTAAGAAATAGAAAATGGTTTTCACTTGTAAACGCAAGGCATGCATGAAATATCATGAAATATGCCACATGACAGGATTTTCACAAATAGCTTGCAAAACATGTGAAGAATACATTATTTTTCATATAATAGGAAAAACTTGTCATAAAACAGGATATAACTAGTATTTTATTCTTATGCATGAAACCATTGATTAACGAGTAATAAGAAGTTGAAACTCTTAATAATATTGGATTTCAATTTAATCTTGTGAAATATTTACATTTTATTTCATAAAATTTTCCATAATTAAAATGGAGTCTAGTCGTAAAACATTTCCACATTCCTCAGTCCAAATATAACATTTTCTAAACCATCAGATTCTTTTTGTAGAAATTAATCCTATGCGAGTTCAACTGTAAAGTCTTAATTAAATATAGTTTTCCAAAATTAGGAAGCTCGCATAAAACATGGTTTTCCATGGATGAAAGCTTTGTAATACATAAATCTTCAAGAAAAGGATTTATGTTAAAACATAGCAATTGAAGCTCTCAAATCTCAAGTAAAAAATGTTTTCTTGAATATATCAGAAAAATACGAATCTATATTAGGAAAACATTTGTCCAAGGCACTTTGTGGTTCCAAGAGATTTGAAAGCCGAGGAATGCTAACTTCCAAAGCTTTGTTTTAAATATGTTAGGATAACTCATTTTCATATATAGAAAAACATTACATTATACTGAAATATTTCATAACCCACAAGAATAAAAAATCCAAGTATTTCACACACTAAGGAATTTCACAATTATAGTATTTTAGAAAACACTTAGCCAAATAGGGATTTAAAAATCAAGGGACTCACCTTGAATCACATTTTGCTTTGCAAAATAAATACTCACTATGTCGTTACCAAAGCTCTAAAACGAACGGCTTACAATGATAACCATTCATAACACAGTTAGAATTCTATGCCTTGATGACAATGCACACATATAGCTAAATATATTGTCATCTAAGGAGATCGATTCCATTCATATTACATCACATACTTGAAATATAATTGATGGGGGCTAAATTAGTTATATTTTTCCTAGTTATTTGAGGCTCTTTTGTGATACATTTTGTTCAATAACTAGTCATATTCCTTCATATTTGAGATTTTACCCTTGGAAAAGTATTTTGTTCATTATTACAAATTTTTTGGGTAAAACGAAGCAAAAACGTTGCAAAACAGAATCAAGGCGGCACTGGCCAACGCAGAGGAACTGGCGCCAGCCATATGCACTGTTGACATAAACTTTGAGATAATAAAAAATTGTTGAAACGAGACCGAAATAGAACCAAACTGGCGTCGGCTCTAGTAGCCAAGGCGGCACCAGCTATACTCTGGACTACATTGTGCTAAAATCGAGAAAAATCGATGAACAATGAAAGAAACAGAACACAACCGGTGCTGGCTCCAGCAGCCAAGGCGACACCAGTTGTGCTATGAGGAAAAGGCGGGATTGTGATTTTTCTATGCGATTTTTGATAATCTGTGAAGTTCTAGTATCTTCCTACTTCTACTCGGCCAAGAATATTGCACCAACGAGTTTAGGCACTTCTCAAGCCTATAAATAGATGAAAAACACAAGGGAAAAAGTGGAGAATTCATTGATCATCACAGAAAATCACTCAATCAAAGGATGAATTCTTCAATTCAAGGAGGGTTGTGCAAGAAGGCCTTCAAAAGAAGAAGAAAGAGGCTTGTCTATTAGTGATTTCTTTTACTCTGTTTTCTTTTTCTTGAACAATGATATGTTAATTGTTTTATTGTAATTTGACATTGTTTCAGATATTCATGGTTTTTACAGTTATTTGATCTTTTGATTAATTGATTGTTATTCTTGGTATTTAATTACTTAGATTGATTACGAGATTAATGGATTGTTTCTTTACATTGACTTACTTGGGAAAGGGGTTAATGGTGGTTCCAATCTGTTAATTTCTTATTTGTTGTCTTTTAACTTGCTTGAGAAAAGGCTTAATTGCTAAGAACTGGTAATTAAAGGTTAATTGATATCTGCTAGAGTATGGATTCATTGGTAAATTTCATATTTTCAGTTTGCCAGAGTATAGAAATTTAATCAAGGATTGTGTTTAATGCATATTTGGGTGAATTAGTTGAGATAGAGTATGTGATGCTAATTTGTCTAGAATATAGTGATTTCATGGATTGGGAAAGAAGTGAGTCTACTTTAATCCTTCATGATACCAAGAGAATAATTGGTTGTGATAATGATTGGGTATTTTAAAATCATGTTTGTCTAAACAATTGCTTGAGTTACATAATTCTCCATTATTGACATGTATATATTTTCATTCTTATTTCCTTTTGTTTTATTTTATTTCTTCTTCACTTTATTAAGTCGATTAAACAATAAAAGAAAATGGATTAATGCATACTTGTTCCTTGAGAATCGACACTCGTTTGAACCCTATTCTATGTTAATAATGAGTACGCTTGCTCATATGTATAATTTGGGTTTGATGTTTTAATGTAAACTTGATTGTGAGTGTACTTAGTTTTTATATGATTTTTATACCCAAATCTAAACGCATCAAGTTTTTGATGTCGTTGCCAGGGAACAATATTATGAAAGCTTAGATTTTGTTGATTTAACCATGTAAATACGTAAATAGCTAAATATGTGAATATGTAAATCTGTACAATTGTTCTTTTCACTAAAAAGTGCCATCTTTTGTATCCTATGTATCTTCTGTATACCTTTGTAATCTAACTTACTAACTTTGACTTAATTGAGTAACATTCTTCATGTTGTATTATAAATACCACTGACTTTGTTGGTTAGGTAGCTTGTGAGTATATATATATATATATATATATATATATATATATATATATATAGTGTGTGTGTGTGTGTGTGCATGTTTTTTTTTTTCCTATTCTTTGCTTTTACCTTTTTGTTTTTTTTTTCTTTTCCTTATTTTTCTATTATTTTTGTTTGTCTTTCTTTTCTTTGATTTTGGTGCAAGTTTGATATCATCATGAACAACTATTTGTGGGCACAAAATCAAAGGAGTTACAATGATGCTAGATTGGCAAGATTACAAGCTCGCATTGATGTTCTTAGTGAGACATCATTAATAACATTGTCGAATTCTTTTGTTGCCAATACAAATTCATCTTTTCAGTAGCATGAAGAAGTGTCTCAACGATTGAGCTATCAAAGAACACAACTAGCCAAGTTGGTTGAGGATGCCCTAAAGGCCCATATGCTTGAACAAGAGAATCTCCAAGGAAAGGAAAGGGGACATGAGGACCAATTGTCCAATGTGGAAAGGGAGGTATTCAATTATACTCTACATGCTAATAATTCTAATATCTCTTTATCACATGATTTTTTTTTAGGTTCCTCTCAATTCTTGGAAAATAATGGTCCCAATGATGATGTATGGAGTTTAACATGCCTCAAGAAGTTGTATTTATCATTCATTCTAAGAAACCCTTTGAGGATGTTGATGAATTCTACCCTTCACCCCAATTTTTAGGAGGTAACTTGGTATTTGTAGAAGCATTGAAAAATAAGGATTTCTTGATCTCATCGTTAAGAACTCAAATACTAAGTTTAAAGGGGAATTTTAATTATGAACATTCTTTTGAAGGGTTAAAAGGTGATTTCAAGCTTGATGTATTCTTTAGAAACCATGTGCACTTATATGTTGACAACAATATTTGTGTGTCTAAAGAAATGTTAGAGAAAGAGGCTTATGTGTTTTGTTTTGTGAGAAAAATTATTTTCATAAACCTTATATTTTTCAAAAACCCCTATCCATTCTACATTCATCATGCCTATCTTCTATTTTGAGCTTTAATTTCTTTTGAAAAGATTTGATGAGGAAGCATGATGAGTATGAAATGTTTCTGTTTTATATTCTTTATTTGAGTCTTGTTCTTTAGTTTGTTTTCTTTTATTTCGGTAGGTTTTTATTTTATTATTATTTTCCTTGTACTTTTATTTGTGTTTTGTTTTACAAGAATAAAGTCCTATTGGACAAACCCTTCTCTTTACCTCAAGTTTGGATATCTATTGGAGCATTATTGCACTTGGGAAGTATTACTTAAACTTTCTAACCTATTATTATTTTTTGTCCATTTGGAGATGCTTTCTTGTATTTATTTTTTGCCAATGAGGACATTGACCAATTTAAGTGTGGGGGAGTGGTTTGGTGATATTCTTTGTCCAAGTTTTTATCAATTTTATTTTGAGCACAAAGTTTGAAAAATTGGAGCTACTCCATCATGGAAGTAATTTCTTTCTTCTCATTTCCCATTTATATTTTTGGTCTCTTGGCATTGTTTATTCCTTGTTCTATTTATTTGGCCATTAAGGATAATGTCCAGTTTAAGTGTGAGGGAGTGCTTCGATTGAAAATTCTTCGATGTATGCATAGACTTTATCCTTCTTGTGAGCAAAAATTTTCAAAATTTTCAAATTTTTTTTCTAATTTTCTTTGAGATTTCAGGCTATGTTTTTAATGCATGTCTTTATGCTGGATTATAGAGCATATGTTCTATATCATTTATGGCTTCTGCATGACTTTTTGCATGCACTTGGACTAAATAGTTCTTGATCAAATACTTTACATTGTTCTTAAACCTGTGTTTCTACTAAAATTCATGGAGCATTCTAGAATTTATTTAAATATCTCTCGAGATGAAATAAAAAGGACATTCATGATTTAACATAGGGATGACGGTAATAGGCCTTCTTTGGATAGTTTGAGTTTTTTAAGCCTACCTATTTTTTATGTTATCCCTAGTGCCTATTTTGAGCCAAAGTTGTTGATTTCTTTCTTTAAAAACCGTTATCATACTTTGTCCATTGCTTGTTTCTAAGAGTTTGAATAATTTTCAAAATCTTTATGCACTTGATGGATGAAAGTATATGTAGGAGAATGTTGAGGGAAAATACTTGGAGAAAGAGCATGACTCGTTGCTTTCAGTCATGTATTAATAGTGGTGTTGAGCTGGAAAGAGAAAAGAAAGAAAAGAAAGAGAAGAAAGAGAGAAACTGAGAAAGAAAAGAAAAACAGCAGTGGAAAACAAAAGATGAGTGAAAGAAAGACAAAAGAGAACAATTGAAAGAGAAAAATAAGACAGATCACAAGAGGAATGGTGATTGAGCTGTAAAAGTTGAGTTTATATCAAATTCTTGACACCACTGTTGAAAATTTGAGTGATCTTGTGAAAAATAGAGAAGAGTTGATGAATGAAGTGAAAAGATGAGAAAAAGAAAAGAAAAAGAGTGAAAATGCAGCATTTGCTTCAGTTGAGCTGTAATTTCTAAATAAGGTTATGGTTTTGATTGATTTTGGAATAGGAGAGCAAGAAGAGTTGGAAATTATTGATTCATTTTGTTTATCCTTTTCTTGCGAAATCTCAACTTCTTTGCTATTTGATTTTCCTATATCCTTCATTTGCTAAGCTACATTACAAGTAGTTAGCATTGCATTACAAGCTTGAAAGCCCTACTTCACCTAAGTAGAATCAGGATATGTCTCGGATTAGTGGAGAGAGTGTATGCAAAGAAAGCTTATGGAATGCATATTCTTTTTGAACTAAATTCTTTCCAATGGTTTGAGAATATTGTGAAGTATTAGATTGGTTCTACTAAGTCATTATTCACTTACACAAGTCTTACATTTGTTGTGAAAGATGTAGTAGCAAGTGTTTTATGTTCTTAAATGAAGAAAGCATTGAAGATATTGTTGTGAAATTGATTGAGTGATTAATTAAACCTTGTGTTTTCTTACTTGTCTTTGACACTTTGCTTGAAGACAAGCAAAGAGCTAAGTGAGAGGGAATATGATAGTGGCTAAATTAGTCAAATTTTTCCTAGTTATTTGAGGCTCTTTTGTGATACATTTTGTTCAGTAACTAGTTATATTCCTTCATATTTGAGATTTTACCCTTAGAAAGGTATTTTGTTCATTATTACAGATTTTTGGGATAAAACGAAGCAAAAACATCGCAAAACATAATCAAGATGGCGCAGGCTAGGACAGAGGAACTGGCGCCGGCCATATACATTGTTGACATGAACTTCGAGATGACAAAAAATTGTTGAAACGAGACCGGAACAAAACTGAACTGGCGCCAGTGCCAGTAGTCAAGGCAGTGCTGGCTACACTCTGGACTACATTGTGCTGAAATAGAGAAAAAATGACGAACAACGGAAGAAACAGAACACAATTGGCACCGGCTCCAGCAACTAAGGCGCCGCCTGCTGTGCTCTAAGGAAATGGCGGGATTGTGATTTTTCTACGTAGTTTTTGGTAATCTGTGAAGTTTTAGTGTCTTCCTACTTTTACTCGGCCAAAAACATTGCACCAACAAGTTTAGGCACTTCCCAAGCCTATAAGTAGATGAAAAACACAAGGGAAAAAGAGGAGAATTCATTGATCATCACAGAAAATCACTCAATCAAAGGATGAATTCTTCAATTCAAGGAGAGTTGTGTAAGAAGGTTTTCAAAGGAAGAAGAAGGAGGATTGTCTATTAGTGCTTTCTTTTATTTGTTTTCTTTTTCTTGAAGAATGATATGTTAATTGTTTTGTTGTAATTTGACATTATTTCAGATATTCATGGTTTTTATAGTTATTTGATCTTTTGATTAATTGATTGTTATTCTTTGTATTTAATTACTTGGATTGATTACGAGATTAATGGATTGTTTCTTTCCATTGACTTGCTTGGAAAAGAGGTTAATGGTGGTTCTAATTTATTAATTTCACATTTGTTGTCTTTTAACTTACTTGAGAAAGGGGTTAATTGCTAAGAATTGGTAATTAAAGGTTAATTGATGTTTTCCAGAGTATGGATTCATTGGTTAATTTCATGTTTTAAGTTTGCCAAAGTATGAAAATTTAATCAAGGATTGTGTTTAATGCATCTTTTGGGTGAATTAGTTGAGATAGAGTATGTGATGCTAATTTGTCTAGAAGATAGTGATTTCACAGATTGGGAAAGAAGTGAGTCTACTTTAATATTTCATGATGCCAAGAGAATAATTGGTTGTAATAATGATTGGGTACTTTAAGATCATATTTGTTTAAACAATGACTTGAGTTACATAATTCTCCGTCATCGATTTGTATATACTTTCATTCTTATTTTCTTTTGTTTTCTTTTGTTTCTTCTTCACTTTATTGAGTTTGTAAAACAATGAAAGAAAAGGGATTAATGCATACTTGTTCCTTGAGGATCAACACTCATTTGAACCCTATGCTATGTTAATGATGAGTACACTTACTCATATATGTAATTTGGGTTTAACGTTTTAATGTAAACTTGATTGGGAGTGTGCTTAGTTTTTATATGATTTTTATACCCATATCTAAACGCATCAATAATCCTTGCACACTTGTATTTCATATCCTTCACAAGAATACATGGTCATCATATACAGAATTACTTTGTCATTCCCCTGTGAACATAAATAAAATCACTTCATGCCTTTAATTGTTCTTTAATGGAGATTCTGTAATTTTCCAGCTTTGGCACATTGTCATGCTTTGATCATAAAATTAAATCCATATGTCCAAATGATGTCGAACTTGTTTTAAAATATCCTTAAGACCTTTCTTTAAAATTCCCAACTCATGGAATACCAATTATCTTAGTCATTTCGTTCAGTTTTTAACACAAATTTCCAGTAGTATTTCCCGTCACTGATTTGACACCTTTTACTATTTTTACCATAACTTTTGATCCATAAATCCGATTAACTTGAAACTTGCACCAAAACTCTCCTATAATCATTAGCTATAAAGCTATCAACTTGCTTTGCTCAACTACAGGGACGTAACAGAACTACTGGATGAAAACCAACTCTGTATTTTCTGGAATTCCTTCATTTTTCCAACAAAACCATTATATCTTTGTTCCCCTCCTTCCATAGCACATCAATATCACTTAGTTCATTTCATTTCTCTTAAACATCAGTTATTCACACGATTCCAGTCAGGACCAAAGCTGTATTTTCACAAACCAAACCATAACAAACCTGCAGCTTGCAAATTTCTCACTGCAGCACAATTTTCTCAACAATTCACGTAATATTACTTCATTATCTTTCTTCCATCCTTTCTTTCATAAAAGCAGCCATGATCATTACTTTTAAACACCTTCAAATCCCTCTCAAAATACATACAAACACAGCAAACACCCTTATATTTCATCCGCCACACATCCAACACAAAAACAGCCCACAACATAATATTTTCTCAAATAAATTCTGTAAGTCATGCATAATATCTTGAAATAATTACAAAAAAATAATCTTGATAAACTATATAGCGAATTTACTTTCAAGAATATAACTTTTTACCTTGTGTATGTTGTTTTGTTTGCAAGGAAAAGACCAAGCATTCCTTCCTCTCTTTCCTTTTCTTGTTTTCTCGGGGTTATCTCTCTCTCTATTTTAATTTTCTTTTCTCTTCCTTCCTTCTCCTTGTTTGTGGCTGATTTTTGGCTGCCTAAAGGCCTCCTAACTGGCCAGCCCTGGCTTATTTATGGCCAACTTTGGTCTTCAAGTCAACTAGGCAACAAATGGTCTTAATTCACTTGGAGACTTTTGATTGGTCCATGTAGCTCCTTAGGTGTCACTTAGGTATTTGGTTGAATTCTCAAGAATTCTTGCATGATTGTTCTTGAAGCCAATCAAATATTGCCATGCTTCACTCTTGCAACCAATCATGAAGTTCCACCTAGTTTTTCCACATATCCAATCAACTAATTTTGTGCATAAAATTAACATAGCTATAATTCTTCCTCTTTTTCCGTTTCTTTTCCTTTTTCGTCTTCTTTTTCCTTCTTCTTTTCTCTTGGCTGGCTGCCTTGCACCTTCCTACCACCATTATCTCTTCTTGTTGTATAACATATGACCATGTGATAAAATCCTTGAAATGGTGACTAAGCTTGGTGACTATACATGCTTAATAAATGCAAGCATGTTGACTAGGCATATTACTTTAATACCACCAATCATCTCACAACATATAACTTTACTTTCCACCTCATCCTAGATGATTCACCATCTCACAACCAATCACAATTTACCATTTGTTTCTTTTTCTCCATAATCTGCCTTTTTTCCTCAAGAATGATCCTAATTTAGTCCACTATTTATTCTAGTCAGGAAAACTTTTTCTTTTACCAATGAAATCTACTCATTAAACTAAGCACAATGGTGTGTGAAACCCCACCTAAAGCCAACTCTAGAGTAAGGGGGTCGGGATGCATATCATATTATTTTTCTTGAATATATATACATATATATACATATATATATATATATTTGAATGATTTTATGTGCTTTAGAATTATGATTTATAGGCTAAAAGGCTTAGTTATGGTCATTGAGCAAGAAGGGTAAAATGGTAATTTTTCTTGAGGACAAAATAGGAAGATAGCTTGGGGATTAAATAAGAAAATTATTTGGGTTAGGAAATAAGAACAAGAGTTGTTGTGGTTTAGTGGTTAGAGCTTTGTGAAATAATCTCTAGGGTCTTGAGTTCAAATCCTATCATTTAAGTCTTATCATGATTTTATTATTATTATTATTATTATTATTATTATTATTATTATTATTATTATTATTATTATTATTATTATTATTATTATTATTATTATTATTATCATCATCATCATTTATTTATTTATGGTTGGATTTTCATTTCTTCTATTCCATGAAAAAAATAGGAGTGTTGTCCTAGAAAAGAAGTGAAGGGAATGTCCTAATCCTATCCTTATGTCCTAAAAAGGATTCTAGAAGAATTCTTTGTCCCTCTATTACCTCTAGCTTGTCCTAACTTTTTCACCAATTAAGCTTGTTCAAAATTTACCAAATCCATGTTTCAATTCCAAAAAATTCAGCAAGGATTATTGGTCTTTGAATTTTGAAAATGACTCTTAGAGGATGGAGATTTGACTAAAAATAGGGAAGGAGTTAAGGAAGGTTCCCAAGAGAAATTAATTTCCATGGTTGAGCCTTCAAACTCCACTCCATAGTGTTCATATCCTTCATGAAAGAAATCTGAAAATTTTCTAGATTCTTGAGCAGCCTAACCTTCGAAAATCTCAACCATCTATCTTAATCAATTGCTGCCAGAAAAATGGCCAATTGATGCAGCTTGAAGACTAAAATTCTTGTGCAAAAATCGGACTACACAAAACTGGACAAACCAGAAAAAAAAATCTGGGCAGTTTCGCAGCATAGCAGGCCTAAATACCTCTTCTTTTCCTCCATAATGAAGGCTGGAAACCAGCCTTAAAGGATCCTCAAACACCTCTCAAAATCCTCTGCAAATCGGCTAGAATATTGCAGGAAAAACTGCACAGGAACTTCTACAACTATTTGAACCATAAACAAACAAATTCTAGCCTTGTTCCCTTAAAGCCTTAGCCGAAACCACCCTCAAATATCTGTAAGTTAACCCTTGTTCAGCCATGAACTGCGCACCATTACCCCCTTCCACTTACCTTGCACAACTGTACTCCATAACCACACCTCAAATTCCTCCTATAATCACTCCCATCAAACTGCTATTTGGATTTCAAAATTTACAGCATTTGCTCCATGAAAACACCCTTGGATTAGGCTTCATAACCAGACAATTCTTCTGCTATTGAACATAGAAATTTGGCCAGCCTTAAAGCTCCCTCAACCCTCATTCATTTTACCAAAACACAAGCAATCCAGTCGGCCATTCACAGCTCCAAGAAACCTCCATCAATCAAACGCCATTAACATATATCTTTTACCTTAAAACACTCCTTAAATTTCTCCATTTGAATTTCAAACAACCAGATTTTTCTCTTCCTCCCTAAACTGAAAACCAAAATCCCTGAACTTCCTAAATCATTCAGCCAGCCCTCTTTAGAAAATTCGTCCAACATTCCCCTCTAATCCTCTCCAAGAACACTAAGAACACACACTACCTTTCTTCAAGCCAATTACCACTCTAAACACCTCCAATCTCTCCCAAAAGCTCCAAAACACGCCTACATACTCCCTAGAGTCCATTTTTGGATTTTATAACATCAAATCTCGAAAACAAAAATTTACAATTGGATCAACACCAGAATTTTTCTTGAAGGCTTAAGAACATTATCAAGGTAACCAAGAACAACTTTTGTTCATCTTTTTTCCTTCAACCTTTAACATATCATACTAATGCGCGCTCTCTCTCTCTCTCTCTCTCTCAGCTAAAATGGTTGCTACAACCATGGCTGTTTTCTTTCTCCTCTCTTGGACAATTCAAGACTCTCAAACGCGTGGATCTTCTTAAATCGTCATCGAGATAGTCATCAGCCAAGTATTTCTCTTTAACATTTCTTTTGAATTCAAGATTCATGTCTCTTAGATGTTGATAGAGAGGATAGAATATGAATGGGGGATTGAGTATATGCATATGTATGAAGGGGTTGAGATTGGAGCATAAGAATGATTGATCATGATTAAGCTTTGAGAAATTCCTTGAGAAACGGTGTATGCTCTCCATGTCCTAAGAGATTATGAATATTTAAGCATGCTAGATGTTATGTCACCTTTGGTGAATAGGATATTATGTTCTTATTTTCATTAAAGCCGTGACTATGATTATGCTTAGTAGAGATTTGGTCATGTGATAGTAGGATGGATTTAAGCCTTGTCCATAAATAGAATAGTTTGTTGATTGATGCTAGAGTATATGTTCATGATTCTTGTTGGCAATAGGAAAATTATGATCATGACCTTGTTGATCCTAGGCTATTTTGATTAGCAAATTTTATTACCCGAATTAAAATTATTACTATGCTTTTTTTCCAAAGATTTTGAAATTCTTAGGAAGTTTTGGAAATGGAATATTCAATGAGATAGTGATATTTTACTAGTCAAATAAATGATATCTTTTATTAAAAATAATATATATGTATTTATATATAATAATAATAATAATAATAATAATAATAATAAATAAAAACTTTTATATAAATAATAATAAGTAAAATATTAATGACCTTGTAGAATATTATTTATATTTATTTATTAATCAAAATTTAATAAAAGTTATTTATTTTTAATTTTAATACGTATTGATTATTAGTTAAGAGAGTAGTAATAATTTATTTTACTATTTAAGAATTACCATATTTTAATATCACCTAGGACTTAGGATTCTTCATCAATTAAACCCTAGTTTATTTATTAATATCATCACTCAAGATTTATTATTTGAATCTCTTTAAGTTATTAGTAATTATTTTACAAACCCTGGTTATTTTAATTTATCAAGCTAGACTTATTTTATAAAATCCTTTATCATCTAGCCTTAAAGCATAGGACATTAGGGTCATGATTATAATAAGTTGAACTAGGATTATTTATGTAAGCGAATATAGCTTGAGTGTAACCTTATGACTTGTGTTTACCCCAGGCGGGGTTAGGTCAGCTTTGGAAGATTTTTTAATTCGATCGAACAAAGGATCAGGTAAGCTCTTGCATAAACTTATTTGAAGACAAAAGGTTACTATGGCAAGCCAAATACGATGCGTATGGACACTCATTTTGTAAAGGCAATTAAAGACTATTTCCTTTTTATTTCAGTCAAGCCAATCATTTGAAAATTTAAACAAGCAGTTTTGCACAAATACTAAACTCTTTCTAACATTCAACTTTGACAAGAATTTTAAAAGCCCTTAATTGCTATTTCCAAATAAAGCAATTTATTATCAGTTTTCTCCTAAGTGGGGCAATCAACGTTGAGTACTTAATAAGGGTAGACTACTAGGACTAGTCTTTGAAGGGTTAGGGTAAGTCTCTCAGTAGGTGGCCATCTCTGAGGGGTAGTCCTTTTTGGATAGGATGCCAGTCCAGTAGGTCATGTCGGTCCGAGCTAGCAGGTTTCAGTCATGTGGATTGTGTGTTTTCGGAGTGGACAACTGGTAAGTTTGTGTGTGGAGAAGGAGGAGTATCTAACTCGGTAAGCCATACATCTACCTTTTGTCAGTCTGCATAAAGTATGTCATTCTGACCATTATATGGTCCTAGGGCCTAACGTGTGGTAACCCATGGCTACCCGTTTAAGTGGTTGTATTTATTGTGCACATGTATGGTTTAAAAAGCAAAATATCACTCTTTATTTTAACATTATTTCATGCTTGCCAGTACTTTCTCTTATGCAATTTTTACAACTTGCATATATGAACTGTTTTACCTGAAACACTCAAAGCACACACGGGCTTACTGAGATTTTTATCTCATCACCTTATGCCATGTTTTCAGGTTGATCCTGCTGTGGAGATGAGTAGCTATATTTGTTGCCTGCTTTGAAGACTTTATGTTATTTATCTTATGTGTTGTTTTGAGAGATAGCAGTAATCAATTTATTTTGGATTTGTACTTGTATTTTTTTTTTTTTTGGTAATAAGTTCAATTTTAAAGTATTACTTTTATTTTCTTTTTTGTGACCTAGTTATAAAGACCCCTTGTCCTATGGATGGGGCGACATCCCCGGCCCTATTGGGCCTAGGTAGTGGGGTGTTACATGGTGTCTCTCAGAATTCCCAAATTCATTCCTAGTTTTTCTTAATTCGCAATAAAAAATTCCTTCGATACCCCTTAAAATTTTTTATTACTCGAAAATATTCATCTAATTTAATTGAACATTTAGTATTCTGCACATCCATACATATTTTGCTTCTATACAAAGGAGTAGCTATTTACTTACAAAAAGGGAGGGGTATTAGACTCTCCCTTCCTTCCAAAAATTTTGTCCCTAAAATTTATACATAGCTTCCATTTCTTCTTCCGATTCCAGCTTATTGATTGATTGTACTTTTTGGGTCTTTTTCCTTATTTCAACATTTTGTCTTGAATATCTCCAGTCCAGGTGGCTTATCTCCTTGTTTCGAAACATATGGACAGTTAGCTAAAGTGTGATCCATATTTTCGCAATGATAACGTGCATTAAGTTTTTTTCTGCAATCATCATAGCTCTATCCCATCATTCGGCATTAATTGCATTACTTCAGTTCCTTCTTTTCTAGAACTTGTGCTTCCTTCCATGGAAACTTTTCTTTAAGTTGTTGATTGGAATCAGTTTTCCTCTTGCGATCCTGTCTTAGTTGTTCTAAATCTTCCTTTTCCAATCAGGAAGCTATTTCCATGGTAGTACTATATCCCTTGGAGCTATTGAAATCAATGTTCTGCTCAACTCAGGTCACTGTCCTTTTACAAACCCTCAAGTTCTGTCCAACTCCACTTGCACTAACAGTGGACTATATTCTGCAAGTTGGGTAAACTCAATTGCTGATAGGGGCTAAATTAGTCATATTTTTTCTAGTTATTTGAGGCTCTTGTGTGATACATTCTGTTCAATAACTAGTCAAATTCCTTCATATTTGAGATTTTACCATCGAAAAGGTATTTTATTCATTATTTTAGATTTTAAGGGTAAAATGAAGCAAAAACGTCGCAAAACAGAACCAAGGTGGCGCCAGCCAAGGCAGAGGAATCGGCGCCGGCCATGTACTGATGACATGAACTTTGAGGCGACGAAAAATTAGTGAAACAAGACCGGAACAAAATGGAACTGGCACCAGCTCTAGTAGCCAAGGCGGCGCCAGCTGCACTCTGGACAACATTGGGTGGAAATCAAGAAAAATCGGCGAATAAAAGAAGAAATAGAAGACAACTGGCACCGACTCCAGTAGCCAAGGCGGCGCCGGCTATGCCCTGAGGAAAAGACAGGATCTTGATTTTTGGATGTAGTTTTTGGTAATTTGTGGAGTTTTAGTACTTTCCTACTTCTACTCGGCCAAGAACATTACACCAAGGAGTTTAGGCACTTCCTAAGCCTATAAATAGATGGAAAACACAAACAAAAAGGGGAGAATTCATTGATCATCATAGAAAATCACTCAAATCAAATGAGGAATTCTTCAACTCAGGAAGGGTTGTACAAGAAAGTCTTCAAAGGAAGAAGAAGGAGGCTTGTCTTTGAGTGCTTTCTTTTACTTTATTTTCCTTTTCTTGAACAATGGTGTATTAAGTGTTTTATTGTAATTTGACATTGTTTTAGGTGTTCATGATTTTTAGAGTTATTTGATCTTTTGATTAATTGATTGTTATTCTTGGTATTTAATTACTTGTGCTAATTACTAGATTAATTGGTTGTTTCTTTCTATTAACTTACTTGGAAAAGGGGTTGATAGTGGTTTCAATTTATTGATTACATATATGTTGTCTCTTAACTTGCTTGGAAAAGGGGTTAATTGCTAAGAACTGGCAATTAAAGGTTAATTAATGTCAGATATGAATGGATTCATTGGTTAATTTCATGTTTTAAGTTTGATAGGAATGGAAATTTAATCAAATGATTGCGTTTAATGCATTTTTTGGGTACGACTAGCCGAGACAGGAATGTGATGCTAAGTTATCTAGAAGATAGGGATTCATGGATTGGAAATGAAGTGAGTCTATATTAATCCTTCATGATGCCAAGAGAATGATTAGTAATGATAATGGTTAGGTACTTTAAGGTCATGTTTGCCAAAATAATGATATAAGTTACATATTTCTCCATCCTTGACATGTATATATAATTATTTTTATTTTTATTTATTTTTCACTTTATAGAGTCGGTTAAACAATAAAAGAAGGGTGATTAATATCTACTTGTTCCTTGAGGATCGACACTTGTTTGAACCCTATGCTTTGTTAATGATAAGTACGCTTGCTCATATATATAATTTGTGGTTAACGTTTTAATTTAAACTTGATTTGGAATGTGCTTATTTTTATATGATTTTTATACCCAAATAAAATACACATTAAGTTTTTGGCGCCGTTGCCGAGGAACAATAGTATGAAAGCTTGGATTTTGTTGACTTAACCATATAAATATGTAAATATGTATAATTGTTCTTTTCACAAAAAGGTGATATCTTTTGTATCTTGTGTGTATCTTGTATACCCTTGCAACATAACCTACTAACTTTAACTAACATTTACTAACTTTGTAATCTTTTCATTTTGTTTTAGTCGAACTTGCTTCTTGTTTTCTTAGGTGTTATCTTGGTACATGATCCGAAAACCCCGAAGGCGAGATAGTCAATTTTGACCCTGAAATCGAAAAGACACTATCAAAGATCTGCCGGACAATCCAAAGGAACTTGATCATCGACATAGAGGGTGCTCAAAATAACAATGCTGGGAATGATCGGAGGGTTATGGATGACTTTGTGAAACCCAGAATCTCGGGCACAGCTCGAGTATCACTAGGCCTAGGATGGATGCAAATAATTTTGAAATAAAGCCCAATAATATCCAGATGGTTCAAAACATGGTTCAATTTGATGGGCTACCTGAAGAAGATTCCAATGCTCATTTAGCTAGTTTCCTTGAGATTTGTGATACTTTTAAGATGAATGGTGTTTCTGAGGATGCCAGAAAATTAAGACTTTTTCCCTTTTCTTTGAGAGATAGAGTCAAATCTTGGTTAAAGTCTTTACCTACAAGCTCCATCACTACTTAGAATGTCTTAGCTAAAAAATTTTTGGCCAAATATTTTCCTCCAACTAGGATAGCCAAACTTAGGAACGAGATCTTTACCTTCCAATAATTAGATTCTAAGACTTGGTATGAAAGTTGGGAGAGATTCAAGGAGATGCTAAAAAAATGCCCACACTACGGATTTGAGCTAGGAATGCAGATGCTAATCTTTTTGAATGGCCTTGCGTTCGCAACACGCCAAGTGGTGGACTCTTCTGCAGGGGGTTCTATCAATCATAAGACCCCAGAACAGGTATTCGATCTTGTTGAAAATCTAGCTTCTAATAACTATTCTTGGGGAAGAACAAGGTCTAGAGCTCGTGTGCAAGAAGTACACAAACTGGATGCTATGACAGCATTAGAGGCCAAGGTGGACGCCTTAACTTGAATAAATGGTGATGCCGTAAGGTCAAGTATTAAACGTAAGTTGTGATTTTTATGGAGAGGGACACCCGAATTATGAATGCCAAAACATAGGGTCACTCCAAGAAACCTCGGAACAAGCGGCTTTTGCAGGTAATGTCCGGCCAAGTAACAACCCTTATAGCTCTATCTATAATCCTGGTTGGAGAAATCACCCTAATTTCTCTTAAAGCAATGGAAATCAACCTAGGTAGGGTTCTTTCAATTTTGGAAGAAATCAAAGGAACCAAAATCCTATGAACAATAATGCAGCACCTTCAAAGCCACAATTGGAAGAATTGATTGGTCAATTGGTAAGTACAATGGAGACTAAGTTCCAAGGGGTCAATGTTACAACAAGGAACCTAGAAGCCTCCATGCGCATCCTGGAAAACCAAATTGGTCAACTGGCTAAATTACTGGAAATCATCAAGCTGGGACATTGCCAGGCAACACTGAGGAAAATCCACGAGATCAAAATCGTGGAAAGTATTCAAGCCTTTTTCTTTTACTCTACTTTCAGTTTTGTGATCGAGATAATTTTTATTTCTGTCATTTTGACTGATTGTTTTTCCAAAATTAGAGTGCTTTATTCATCATTCTTGTCTATTCATCATTTTATTAATATATTTAAAAAAATGGAGAACCGGACAGAATGCAACCGGCGCGCGCTTGGGCTAGGACCGGCGCCGGTCCCTGTCGGGTAACCTGCATATAAAGGCCACTTTGGCCACTTTTTCTTCAAAATCTCCAACTTCCCTCTCAATTCCTCTCTAACCCGCGCCAGCTTCACCTCCCCAACTTCCAAAAAAATTGATTTTTCACCTCCTAATCACTTTTATAACATCTATCTACCTCTCTTTTGTTGATCCTATGGATCAAAAACCTCAAAATCTTCCATTTTTCGTAACAACATCACTTTCAAACCACAAGTAAGGAGTTTAGATTTCTGCAAAAAGCTTACATCTTTTGCTTGCCCATGCATACACAACCACAAAGGTATGTTTTTTATTCAATTCCTATGGTTAAAATGGTGTAGATGATGTTTTCTAATTTGAGGGACAATTTTGGCCAAAAATTGGGATTGTTGATGTTATCTTGAATTATGCATTACTTCTTAAGTTTTAATGAGTTTGAGTGGATTAGGAGTTAATGTTTCTTGGATATTTGATTCATGCACACGATCATTAGGCACTTCATGCCTATATCTAAGGTTAGAATTGTGGCTATTCATGATGGTTGAATAATGACTACATAGGGAAATTGAATTGTTTGTCACATAATGCCATGATAATTCTTTCATTAACATGATCATGTCTACTTGAATGTATTGGGGATATTCAACACGTTTATGCTTTACAGTGAACTTTACATGTATTGTTGCAGGTTGTGTTGAATTGATTGGAGGGGATTGAATTGATTATTGGTTGGAGTGTGATATACACTGAAGGAGTTTAGGCTTTGTGGTTGTGAGATTGGTTGAGGGTTGAGTGAGAGTTGAGAATTGTGTTTGTAACGGATAGCTGGACCTTATTTACTTCTTTGCACTCATTTGTTATAACCTCCTATTTTCACCATTCCTTACTTGATAGCATGTCTCGAGCACAGGGTCATTCCTCTAAAAGGGCGAGAGCTTCCTCTTCCTCGGCCCCTTCATCCATTGATTCCTTGTTCCTTAGACAAACTGAGTTTATTGATCCATCTTGTGAGGAATGGTATAATAGGAGAGCATAAAATAAAATCATTGTAGAATGTACTTTCGCACCTACCCTAGACCATGCCTTTAAGTTAGGAATGATGTTTAGGAGGCTAGGATGAGGTTCGATAGTGCAGCTAAAAGGGAAGTATTGTCCCGTGCTCATTAAGGAATTTTATGCTAATATGGTTGACAATGGCAATAAACACCTTTCCCATATTGAAATAAGAGTGAAAGAAATCCCCATTGTCATCACACAAAATAAATTAGATAACCTTCTCCAAGTGTTTGATGGTGATTCATGGCAAGGGATAGACGTGAACAATCAAAAAAATTCTTTCTGACCCGAATTAGGATGCCCGAGAGACTAGAGCCACTATAGGGTTGTATAAGCATAATGCCTTTTAAGCCAACAGTTTCTAGTCTATATGATTGAGTTTAATATTGTACCCCGTGCTAGTGGTTTTAATGAGACTCGACTTATTAACACTTACATTTTGCATCGGATGATGAACATTCTGCCTATCCCTCTTGCACCCTTGATTATTCAATCCATTAGGGATGTGGTTTATCACTATCTATCTACAAAAGCCTTCATCTTCCCCCTAGTTATAATGAAAATTCTGAAAGACTTTGGTGTTAGTCTTGAGAGAACTGATGGAGGCTACCACTAAGCACGATATGGTGACAGAACAAACATTGATAAGTTGTGGGTACAAGTACAACCAAGAATTGCAAAAATGGCTAACTCCCTTTAAGGTCAGACATCCCGGTCAGGTTAGGCCACTCACCGTGGAGGAGGAGCACCCACCACCACCGGCATGTGCACGCACTAGCAGTTCTCAAAACCAACCCCAAACTAACTTTAAGACTACCGTGCTGGGATGATTAGACAAGAAAACGGAGATGCTCCTACACTTGTAGGGATGCATGGATGACATGGCAAGATGGCAAGCTACTATGGAGCAGCAATTGGCGGAATTGAAGCAGCATTCTTCTGGGCAACATGGTGGTGAAGGAACTTCTGCACCCACTGCTGATGATAAGGATGATGATGAAGAGGAGGACTGATTGTGCTACATTTTCTCTTCTTGTTAACTCTTGTTTTTCCTTTCTCTTTTAATGACTTTTCTAGTTAGTTTTTGTTTTCTTTTCTTCATTTATCCTAGTTTCTTTCTTTTGTTTTTGATTTATTTTTCTTTTCTAGTTTTTACGCTTTCGTGTGCTCTTTTGTATTTTTCTTTTTTAGGTACTTTGCCAATGCCTCTTTATTCCGAAATTCAGCTCTTGTACAGCACATTGCACAATATATGGAAGTATTGTCTTTATTATCTCTTCTCCTTTATATTTTTGGTCCCTTGACATTGTTTATTCCTTGTTATATTTATTTGGCCATTGAGGACAATGTTTAGTTTAAGTGTAGGTGAGTAATTCGATTGAAAATTCTTCTATACATATACTTTATCCTTCTTATGAGCAAAATTTTCAACATTTTTCTAATTTTCTTTGAGATTTCAAACTATATTTCTATTGCATGTCTTTATGATGGATTATAGAGTATATGTCCTAGAGTATATGCACGCACTTGGACTAAGTTGTTTTTGATCAAATGCTTTACGTTGTTCTTAAACCTAAAATTCTACTAAAATTAATAGAGCATTCTAGAACTTACTTGAATATCTTTTGAGGCAAAATAAGAAAGACAGTCATGATTTAACTTAGAGATGACGGTAATAGGCCTTCTTTGGATAGTTTGAGATTTTCAAGCCTACCTATTTTGACATTATCCATAGTGCCTATTTTAAGCCTAAATTGTTGATTTCTTTCTTTAAAACCCATCACGATACTTTGTCCATTGCTTGTTTTTGAGAGTTTGAATAATTTTTCATATCTTTTTGCTCTTGATGGATGAAAGTACATGAAGAAGAATGTTAAGGGGGAGTACGTGGAGAAAGATCATGACTCGTTACTTTCAGCCATGTATCAATACTGAGTTGAGTTGAAAAGAGAAAAGAGAGATTGAAAACAAGAAAAGAAAACACAAAGCTGCTAGAAAAGAGGAAAAGAAAGAAATTGAGAAAGAAAGAATAGCAACAGGGAAAGACAAAAGAAGAGTAAAAAGAAAGAAAAGAGAAAGATTTTTTTTTTTTTTAGAGAAAAAGAAAAGAAAGGTCACAAGAGGAATGGTGATTGAGCTGTAAAAGTTGAGTTCATATCAAGTCCTTAACACCATTGCTGAAAATTTGAGTGATCTTATGGGAAAAAAATAGAGAAGAGTTGATGAAAAGAGACAAGAAAAAGAGAAAATGCAGGATTTGCTTGAGCTGAACTGTAGTTGCTAAATAAGGTTATGGGTATTGATTTATTTTGGAATAGGAGAGCAAGAAGAGTTTGGAAATTATTTTGTTTATCATTTTCTTGCAAACTCTCAGCTTCTTTGATATTTGATTCTCCTATATCCTTCGTTTGATAAGCTACATTACAAGCCTTTAGCTTTACATTACAAGCTTTAAAGTCCTACTTGATCTAAGTAGAATCATGATATGTCTTGGATTAGTGGAGAGACTTATGAAAAGTAAATTTATGGAATCCAATTCTTTTTGAACTATATTCTTTCCAATGGTTTGAGAATATTGTCAAGTATTAGAATGGTTCTACTAAGTCATTATTCACTTACACAAGTCTTGCATTTGTTGTGAAAGATGTAATAGCATGTGTTTTATGTTCTTGAATGAAGAAAGTGTTGAAGATATTATTTTGAAACTGATTGTGTGATTTGATGAAACCTTATATTTTGCTACTTGTCTTTGATACTCTGCTTGAGGACAAGCAAAGAGCTAAGTGTGGGGGAATGTGATAAGGGCTAAATTAGTCATATTTTTTCTAGTTATTTGACGCTCTTATGTGATACATTCTATTCAATAACTAGCCATATTCCTTCATATTTGAGATTTTACCCTTGGAAAGGTATTTTATTCATTATTTTAGATTTTAAGGGTAAAACGAAGCAAAAATGTAGCAAAACAGAACCAAGACGGCACCAGCCAGGGCAGAGGAATTGACGCCGGCCATGTACTAATGACATGAACTTTGAGGTGACAAAAAATTGGTGAAATAAGATTGGAAAAGAATGGAACCAGCGCCGGCTGCAGTATGGACAACATTACGTGGAAATCAAGAAAAAATCAGCGAACAAAGGAAGAAACAGAACACAACCAGCACCGGCTCTAGTAGCCAAGGCGGCACCAGCTGTGCCCTGAGAAAAAGACGGGATCTTGATTTTTGGATGCAATTTTTGATAATCTGTGGAGTTTTAGTACTTTTCTACTTCTACTCAGCCAAGAACATTACACTAATGAGTTTAGGCACTTCCTAAGCCTACAAATAGATGGAAAACACAAGAGAAAATGGGAGAATTCATTGATCATCATAGAAAATCACTCAAATTAAAGGAGGAATTCTTCAATTCAAGGAGGGTTGTACAAGAAAGTCTTCAAAGAAAGAAGAAATAGGCTTGCCTATGAGTGCTTTCTTTTACTTTGTTTTCTTTTTCTTGAACAATGGTGTGTTAATTGTTTTATTGTAATTTGGCATTGTTTTAGGTGTTCATGATTTTTAGAGTTATTTGATCTTTTGATTAATTGATTGTTATTTTTTGTATTTAATTACTTGTGGTAATTACTAGATTAATTGGTTGTTTCTTTCCATTAACTTTCTTAAAAAATGGGTTAATTTCTAAGAACTAGTAATTAAAGGTTAATTGATGTCTGTCAGGAATGAATTCATTAGTTAATTTCATGTTTTAAGTTTGCCAATAATGGAAATATAATAGAAGGATTGTGTTTAATGTATCTTTTGGGTAGGACTGGCTAAGGCAAGAATGTGAGACTAAGTTATGTAGAAGATAGGGATTCATGGATTGGAAACGAAGTGAGTCTATATTAATCCTTCATGATGCTAAGACAATGATTAGTTATGGTAATGATTAGGTACTTTAAGGTCATGTTTGCCAAAATAATGATTTAAGTTACATACTTCTCCATTCTTGACATCTATATATTTTTATTTTTATTTTTATTTTCATTTTCAATTTATTTTTTTTTTCACTTTATAGAGTTGGTTAAACAATGAAAGAATGGTGATTAATGTCTACTTGTTCCTTAAGGATCAACACTCATTTGAACCCCATACTCTATTAATGATGAGTACACTTGCTCATATATATAATTTGGGGTTAACGTTTAATTTAAACTTGATTAGGAATGTGCTTGTTTTTATATGATTTTTATACCCAAATAAAATACACATCAATTGCATATTGTCCAACAGTACTTTCTTCCTATTTAAAATTCTAAAATTCTTTCTCTTTTCTTTCAACCACCCAGCAGGGATTAAACTTCCTCTTAAACTCCTCTAAAAATTCTTTCCAAGTCCATTCCCTCTATTCTTGCTCTCTAGCCTTTTTTTTCTCGACTACCAGTCTTTTCTAGGTCCTTGAAGTTTAAATGCAGCAAATTGCACTTTTCTTTGGTCTGAATAATCTTGAGCTTGAAAAATATCCTCTATTTATTCCATCCATAACTTAACCTTTTGTTCTTGGTCTGCCTTTCCATGAAATTGAGGAGGATGGAATTTTAAAAATTGTTCTGAAGCTCAATCCGATCCGTCCTCAGAATGATGCTCTTTCTGGGATGAGGTTTCAACCATATGCTAAAGTAATGTATTCATGTTGTGTAAAGCTTGTGTCGCTTTAATTCTCATAGTTTGGTCCTCCATTCTTTATGTAGTACGATCAGGAGTGTCAATTGATCTTTCACCTACTTGATCTCCTATACATCCTTGTCTAGCACGTTTTAGTGGCATTTCAACTCCTACTTCAATGCCAAAAGAAATAGTCCATTCAACATGCATGTATCACAGGAACATAACACTGAGATCTTAATCATATAATTAAGATTATATAACCTATAAAAGAATTTTTGGAGATACATTTTTTAACAACCACCCTTATCCCTTTGTACTCCTTTGGCTTTTGTTTCTTGACCAAGACTACTTCCTAAGGGTCACCCATCCTAACATTATCCTCATCTGGGCACACTTAACCACAAGGTTCAAGTAAGATCTAGGTACCCTTGTGTCCATGTGACTATACCTACCTGTCTATATATCACAACTCAGTATTCAAAACGTAATACACAGTTCAATTATGGTATATAAATACTCACATCCCTAATGTATAGTTGTGACTATATCCCTGATATATATCAGACTAATTATATTAGGCCTCTAGATCTCAATTGATCTCAAGAGACAAAATCCAAGTGTATCGTGTTTATATCGACTATTGCCTCTTTGGACCCATTAAAAGGGAACTCTTCACGCTCCTCGATCTCTATTTTGGGTTCCATAAAGGTTTCCAACTTGATACCTACCATTTCACTTATAGACTATAGACTTAATTGAATGACCTTAGGGTCTCTACTAAACCTTAATATAGCCTCTGATACCATTTGTAAGACCCTATATATTCATATCATAGTGGGTGTTACATTGTGGAAGGTCGACCGGTCTAATCTTCCCAAACAAGGGGTATTTATAACCAAACAACTTACAAAACAGCGAAATTTTTTCAAAACATCACTTTAAATACATGGACAATCTGATACATATAGCCATATAAAGAATAAGTTTTTCTAACTAAATACAGGTTGTATCCAAGTCTTCACAATCATTCTTGACATTGTCTCCTAACTTCTTGGCACATCTGGGAATCTTTTGATTGGGACTGGTCCCTAAAAGTTATTAGGAATAAAACTCGTGTGAGTACTAAACACTCAGCGAGTCCCGTGTGGGCTAGTATTTTTCTTAAAGAAACATCTGGTACAATAGAGTACTAATTCCAAGATTAAATAGTAAATCAAGTAGACACTAAACAGGTTAGTAGACTTGCAATCATTGTAAGCAGGTATAATCAAGTATAGGTAGTTCATGTTTATCTGAGTTCATATTCATCTAGAAATGCAGGTAATAAAATCCATGTTCCTTTTACTGGAAAATCATGTTCAGGAAATCCAAAATTCATGTAGTGCAAATATTGAATCTGGAAAAGTTATGTTCAGGGATTTCCAAAATTCAAGTGTAAAATATTTTATTTTAGGATATCAGAAATACAGGAATTTAGGCATAAAGCATGTCATTTTGGAATTCAGTAATTCAAGCATAAAACATGTCATTTCAGGAATTCTGGAATTTAGGCATAAAACATGTCATTTTGGGAATTCAGCCGTAAAACATATCATTTCAAGAATATAGTAATTCAGGCGTAAAATAGGTAAATTTAGGTATGCAGGATTTCATATGCATGTGTGGTCCACTTAGGCCATTTATTAAGGAGCTATGGCCTACTTGGGCCGGTTATTTAGGCATTGTAGCCCACTTAGGCTGGTTATTTAGGAATTCTGGCCCACTTAGGCCAGTTATTCAAGAATTGTGGCCAACTTAGGCAGGTTATTTAGGAATTGTGTCCTACTTGGGCCAATTATTCCAAAATTGTAGCCCACTTGGGTCGGTTATTCAGGAATTAGATACTCCTAAGGTCCGGTCACCCTGTTTGGAGTGAGACGAACCCTAGAATTTGCCAAGTTACTTTAGACCGCCTATCTCTAACGTAAGCTAGTATATAGAGAATTGCTCCTGTTGAGTGCTCAACACTTTCACAACACGTATTCAGGTCCAAGAAATAGAAAAGGGTTTTCACTCTTTTTCCATAACTTGTAAATGCTAGACATGCGTGAAATATCATGAAATGTGACACATGGCATGATTTTCACAAGTAGCTTGAAAAACGTGTCAAGAGTACTTGATCTATCATGTAACAGGAAAAACTTGTCACGAAATAGGATATAACTGGTATTTTCATTCTATGCACGAAACCGATGATTAACGAGTAATAAAGAATTTGAAACTCTTCCTAATCTTGGATTTCCATTTGATCTTGTGAAATACTTGGATTTCATTTCATAAAACTTTCTGTAATTAAAACGGAGTCCAGAAAACCAAAGCTCAGTTGACATTCCTTAGTCCAAATATAACATTTTCTAAACTATCGGATTCTTTTAGTAGAAATTAATCCTACGTGAGTTCAACCATAAAGTCTTAATTAAATATAGTTTTCCAAAATTAGGAAGCTCGTGTAGCACATACAATATGGTTTTCTATGTATGAAAGCTATGTAATACATAAATCTTCAAGAAAATGATTTATGTTAAAACAAGGAAATTGAAGCTTGCAAATCTCAAGTAAAAAACGTTTTCTTGAATATAGAAGAAAAACACGAATCTATTTTAGGAAAACATTTGTTCAAGACACTTTGTGATTCCAAGAGATTTGAAAGCCGAGGAATATTTACTTCTAAAGCTTTGTTTTAAATATGTCAGGATATCTCATTTCTATATCTGCAAAAAATTTCATTATACCAGAAATATTTCATCACCCAAGGGAATCAACAATCCAAGTATTTAACAAACTCAGGAATTCTACAATCATAGTATTGTAGAAAACACATAGCTGAACCAGGATTTAAAAGTCAAGGGACTCACCTTGAATCACTTATCAGTTAGCAAAATAAATACTTGCTAAGTCATCACAAAATCTTTACAATGAATGGCCTACAATGATAACCATTCATAACACAATTAGAATTCTATGCCTCGATGACAATGCACACACATGGCTAAATATATGTTCATCTGAGGTATCGCTTCCTTTCATATTTCATTTCATACTTTAAATATAATCCTTGTACACTTATAATTCATTTCCTTATTTCATTTTCTTCACAAGAACACAAGGTCCTCATATACAAAATTACTTTCTCATTCATCCATGAACAAAAATGTAATCACTTCATGCCTTTAATTGTTCTTTACTGAAGATTCTGTAATTTTCCAGCTTTGGCACATCATCATGCTTTGCTCATAACATTCAATCCATAAGTCCAAATGATGTCAAACTTATTTTAAAATATCCTTAAGTCATTCCTTTACAATTTCCAACCTATTGAATACCAATTCTCTTTCTCATTTCGTTCAGTTTTTGACACAAAATTCCAATAGTTAAATCCCATCACTGATTTAACACCTTTTACTATTTTTACCATAACTTTTGATCCGTAAATCTGACTAACTTGAAACTTATGCCAAAACTCTCCTAGAATCATTAGCTATAAATAAATAAACTTGCTTTGTTCAATTCCAGGGACGTTACAGAACTACTGGGCGAAAACCAACTCAGTATTTTCTGGAATTCCTTCATTTTTCCACCAAAACCATTGTATTTTTGTTCTCCACCTTCCATAGCACATCAATGTCACTTTGTTCATTTCATTTCTCTTAAACATCAGTTATTCACACAATTCCAGTTATGATGAAAGCTGTATTTTCACAAACCAAACCACAACAAACCGGCAGCTTGCATATTTCACACAACATCACAATTTTCTCAACAATTCACATAAATGACTTCATTGTCTTTCTTCCTTCCTTTTGTTCATGTAAACTGCCATAACCATTGCTTTAAAACACATTCAAATCACTCTAAAAAATGCATACAAATGCAGCAAACACCCTTCTATTTCATCTGCCACACATCCAGCACAAAAACAGCCCACAACATAACATTTTATTAAATAAATTCCTTAACTCGTGTATAATATCTTGATTAATTACACCAAAATGATCTCGATGAACTATATACCAACTTTACTTTCAAGAATATAGCTTTTTACCTTGTGTTTGTTGTTTTGTTTGCAAGGAAAAGACCAAGCTTTCCTTTCCTCTCCTTCCTTCTCTTGTTTTCTCGGGTTTCTCTCCCTCTCTCCTCTCTCTATTTTATTTTTCTTTTCTCTTCCTTCCTTCTCCTTTTTTGTGGCTGATTTTTGGCTGGCTAAAGGCCTCCCAACCGGCTAGCCATGGCTTATTTATAGTCTACTTTGCTCTTCAGGTCAACTAGGCAACAAATGGTCTTAATTCACTTGGAGGCTTGTGAATGGTCCATGTTGCTATTTAGGTGTCACTTAGGTACTTAGTTGAACTCTCTAGAATTCTCTAGAATTCTTGCATGATTGTTCTTGTAGTGAATCAAATATTGCCATGTTTAACTCTTGCTACCAATCTTGTAGTTGCACCTAGTTTTTCCACATATCCAATCGACTAATTTCGTGCAGAAAATTAACATAGCTATTATTCTTCCTCTTTTCATTTTCTTTTCCTTTTTCTTCTTTTTTTCTCTTGGATGGCTGCCTTGCTTCTTCCTACCACCATTACCTCTTCTTGTTGTATAAAATTTGACCATGTGATAAAATGCTTGAAATGGTGGCTAAGCTTGGTGACTAGGCATATTACTTTAATACCACCAATCATCTCACAACATATAACTTTACTTTCCACCTCATCCTACATGATTCAACCTCTCACAACCAATAACAATTTTCCATTTGTTTATGTTTCTCCAAAATCCACCATTTTTCCTCAGGAATGATCATAATTTAGTCCAGTCGGGAAAACTTTTTCTTTTACCAATGAAATCTACTCATTAAACTGAGCACAATGGTGCCTCTCAGAATTCCCAAATTCTTTCCCAGTTTTTCTTAATTCAGCATCTAAAATTCCTTCGGTGCCCCTTAAAATTTTTATTACCCCGAAATATTTGTCTGATTTAACTGAGCATTAAGTATTCTGCAAATCCATACATATTTAGCTTCAGTACAAGTGAGTACCTATTTACATACAAAATGGGAAGGATATTACAAGTATGAGTTTTCAAAAATAAATCTTACTCTCTCTCAAATTATGAGATTCCCTTCTTAAGGCTTAATTAGTTAGTTTCTCTTTGTAAGTAAACATGGCAAAAATAGAAACGCACAGTAGCATGTCATTAAACAAAAAAATAAAGCAGTGGAAGAGCTATTTATCTATCCACTTTTTCATTTGTCTAGGAGGTGCCAGTGATCCTGTCTAAACCACTGCTAGTTCTGTGATCCTTTCTTCAGGCTGTTGTCCTACAAGCCATTGGCTCCATTTGGCCATCAACGCAATGCTTGAGTCTTTTGGAATATGACCCGTGCTTGAAAACTTGGTGATGGCTAAGAATGAAAAGGGTGATCTTCCTTTTCTGACTAAATGCTATCAAGCATTATTTATAAAGGTTTTGTGTCTCTGTTCTTGCTATTTAATAGCACAGAGAACATAGTCTCCAGAGAGAAGAAGAATGGCCTGAGGAAAAAAAACGCTCCGTGAAAAAACTCCTACTGTTCTCTTGAATCCTAATAGCCTTAATAATAAGCTATTATCCGGGCATACAAAAATCAAATAGAGGCGGTAGAAAAAAAGAAGCCCAAAGGCCCATGTCATGTTAAGCTATTAACTAGGCCTATGGGCCTATGGCACAATTCATTGAGTTAAGCATTTAATTCAATTTAATTATTGATGGACTAATGCAAGTCCAATAATTAAATTAATTAAATAACCCAAATGAGCCAATATAAATCTCAAGCCTTGGCCCAGTTCATTGGGTTAAGCCTTTTGTTCAATTTAATTATTCCTGGACTGATACAAGCCCAATAATTAAATAAACCAAATGGGCCAATATATAATTCTCCCTTTTTGGATCTTTTATTTTATTCTAACCCAAAAAATAAACCAGGCTACTCGAATAAAATAAAATCCATTTTATACAAGACCAACACCTCAACCAAAAACCATCAAGACTTATGGGCTATTCCAAGGACCAAAAGATATATCACCTTGGCTACTAAAATGATCAAAATACCCCTGCTATAGAAATAGATGTATTTTTTATTTTGAATATTTCCTAATATCACCATAAGAAAATATTGACCCCAAGGACAATACTGCGTTACCAATCCAACCTATAGATGTAATGACTAAAATACCCCTCTACGTATCGCTGTACATTTAGAAAGGAAGAGTGTATTAACACATCTCTAAAAGATATCTACCATTCTTAGACCTCTAATCTAATGATCCACGACTTCTGGAATGTTTTCACTTTCCAAGAGAGCTAACCTAAAGCAAACATCCAAGTTATGTTCCCCAGGGCCCTGGATATTTAAATCATTCAAATAGTTACAAGGGGCGATATAGTGTAGAAGCTATCTTGTACAAGTCTATCTTAACTAACAAGTCGGATATACCCAACATATAAGTATATTGGCTCTACGATACAACCTTAACTGTAGTATATCAAAGTACTGTAGAGTATTAGTCCACGCTGTAGCAGTAGTAGTCAGGGTTTCTTCTAAATAGTACAATTAGAAACTACTATTACAGGTCTTGTTCTACGTATTCGAAATACTCTTATGTTATGAAGTGAGTGGACTACTCACTAAGTCATTCCTCCATTTGGAATTCATAACACAATCACTTAGACATGATGGGATTTCTATTATCATCAATCGATTAAAAACAAACGTTTATGTGTTAAGTAACCCGTGATCCATACCTTACGGTGAAAGACCACCATTCACATGGATCACATACTTGCCCACCCCTATGGCCTTTAAGTGTCTTTTGAAGACTCTTTCAGTCAAAAGCTTAGTGAAGGGATCTGCTAGGTTATTCTCCGAGGCTATCTATTCCACCACAATTTCCTATATTTGGATGAAATCCCAGATCAAGTGGTACTTCCTCTCGATGTGCTTCCCTTTTTTGTGGTTCTTGGGTCATTTGGATTGCAAGACTGCTCCAGTATTGTTGCAATACATTAAAATTGTTTTGTCTATGTGTGGCATGACTACAAGTTCTAAAAGGAACTTCCAGAGTCAAACTGCTTCCTTGGATGCCTCCGAAGCTACCACATACTTAGCTTCTATTGTAACACCCCGAAGCCTAGGCCCGCCAGGGCCGGGGATGTCGCCCCGTCCAAAGGACAAGGGGTCTTTATAACTAGGTATCACAAATAAAATGGCTGAAATAAAATAATACTTTAACTTAAAAATTTATTACAACCCAAAATAGTCCAAGAGTAAATCTATGAAACTCCAAAACAAAAACCATAAATAAAATTATCTACTCTCGTCTCCCCAAAGCAAAACATAAAATCAAAAGACACATTCTCTTCCAAGGCAGATATTACTAGCTACTCGTCCCCACATCAGGATCAACTTGAAATCATGATAAAAATGTGATGAGACAGAAATTTCAGTAAGTCCGTGTGTGCTTTGGGTGTTTAGTGAAAACAGTTCGTGGATGCAAAGTGTGAAACTTTTATAAGAGAAACATTGGCAAGCATCAAACATTAGTCAAAAGCAAGAGTGGCATTTTGGCTTATCTAGCCATACATAAGTAATGAAATCAAGCATTCAAAAAAAAAAAGGATATGGGTTACCACACGTTGGGCCCCATAACCGGTCAGAATGCCGACACTTTGTGCAGACTGACAAAAGTAGGTGATCGGCCTACTGGGCAAGATACTCCTCCTTCTCTATACCCAAACAACAACCGGGTGTTCAATCCGGCAAAACACAGTCACTTGACAGAAAACAAACTGCTAGCTCGGACCGGCACGACTCATTGGACTGACATCTTATCCGGGAAGGACTCACCCCTCAGAGGTGGCCACCTGCTGAGAGACTTACCCTAACCCTTCAAAGACTAGTCCTAGTAGTCCACCCCTATTGAGTACTCAACGACATTTTCCACTTGGGATAAAATGAACGAAGCTTTGCTCTTTATGAAAATAGCAATTTGAGGGTTTCCAAAGTTTTGGGAGAAATCAGTTTTGGAAAGAGTTTTAAGTTTGGAAAATTTGGTCATTAGTTTTTAAATAATTTAAATGTTGGAAATAAGAACGAATTCAACCCTCAATTGCCTGCAGATAAATGAGTGTCCATACACTCCACATTTAGCTTGCCATAAGGAAAACATTTTTCACATTGATAGGTTTTGTGCAGGAACTTACCTGATTCTTGCTCACAACAACAAGGTCTCGAACAGCTGACCTAACCCCACATGGGTAAATACAAATCTTAATCAATTTCAAGCCACAAACCACTTCCTCAATTTTAAATCAATTCAATTCACTACTACCATGATCCTAGTGTCCCAAGCTTTAAGATAAAATAATAACTAAGTAGGTTTATAAGCTAAGTTTAATTTTTTATTTAAAATAATTAATGGTTTGGGAAATAAATTCTAATAAGTTGAAAGTTTAAACCTTGTTAGGAAAAATCTAGAGTTTATTTGATCAAGAGTCATAGATGGTACTAGGTAAAATAGTGATTTAATGATAGTTTAGTTGTTAGAAAATAATTGATAGCTAAAACTAGTTGAGATTAAATTTAATAAGCCTTTCTTGGAAAATAATAAGTAAATCCTTAAGGGTTTTGATTTAGTAAATATTTTACTAATTATGAATCATTCTCATAAAGCTTTAATTGATCTCTTTATTTTAAATAATATTTATTTATTTTATTTTCTAGCAAAATTATTATTTATTTGACTAAAATACCCTTTATATATATAATAATTCCAAATCTACCCTTCCTAGGGTTTTTCGAAAATACTAGCAATATTATTTTATTGAGTATTTTATGCATAAAGTGAAAATTAGTTTTAGGGACAACTAGATGATGATCAAATTCCTATGGCCATCCTCAATCAAGAACATACACAATCCTTCAATTCATTAAATCATCCAAATCTGGCATATAGGCATAGATCTAAATTTATTAAGACATGATTTAACCTTTACTAGCATAAACATGATCATAGCTTCAATATTCTAGTCATGCATAAAACTCTTATTCACCAAAGGTGGCATAATCTCTAGCATACTTCATCACACATACTACCTATGACATGTATCAAACTCAATTCCACATACAACCAATCAATATTATCCTTCCATGTATAAATCCCATCTCCTTCACAATCATACATGTACTCATGCTTCAATTGTCAACAACACCTACTCAATCCCATCGCCATTCATCTTTTAACAACATCATCCTAGAGACATTATTCTATAGTTTAAAAGAAAGATTGAAGGTACTTACTTGGTTGATGAATGCTTTGAAGGAGTTTAGAGTAGATCCCAACTCTTAGATGGCTAACCTTGTCCAAGAGAGATGGCGAGAACAACATTATGGAAGGAGAAGTCATCCGGCCAAAGAAGAGTGATTTCGGCCATGAGAGAGAGAGAAAGAGAGAGAGAGAGAGAAGAAGAAGAAGAAGTCATTAGTATGTTTATTCGCATAGGTTCTTATTAGAGATCAAGGTTAGAGAAGATGAAGTTGCTAGAATAAGTTTACCTTGATTGTGTTCTTGTCCTTCACAAAAATTTCTAGTTTTGATCCGAAGTAGCAAGATGATTCATGGAGATTGATGTTAAGAATGGTGTTGATGGATTCACAGTAATGAGTAGACTAAATCTGGAGATTTTCGTGAGGGTTTGAAGTGGTTTGAAGGTGTATTAGCTGAAAGCAAGTAGTAGGTGTTCTTGGTGTAGTGTGTGTTCTTAGTGGCTGAAGGAAAACCCGAGAGAATAGATGTTGTAGCTGCTGAAATTCTGTGGAATTAGGGCTGCCAAAATTCTGTAAGGTTTAGGAGGATGTTTTCTCTGATTTGAGAGGGAAAAGGAAAGGTTAGTTGTTCCAATCTTGGTAGAATATTTTTAGGAAATGATTTTGGAAACTAAATATTCTAAGGATATCTTGATTGTTTGGACAGCTTTGAAGGTCTACTATGGCCGACTGGTTGAGCAGCTGTTCTGAGGAATTAAAGTTGGTTCAAGGTAGCTTATGATGGCCAAAATTAAGGTGCACAATGGTGAAGAAGATGTCTGGTCAATGGGGTAAGATTTTATGGAAAGTTGCTCAACAAGATGGCTGAAATTTTGGAAACCAATCAAGTTAAATTGCAGGGATTTGTTGGAGAGATTTTCGGACAGCCATTGCTGCCTTTCATCCAGAAGCTTGAGGAAAACAATGGAGCTCTATTAATGGAGGTTTAAGGAAGGTTTTTGCAGAAGTAGGTTGGTGTTTCGGCTGGAAGGGAAATAGGAAACAAAGTTGAAAGTTTGACTGCCAAGAATTTCGCTGAACAGAAATTTCTGGGTAGATTTTCTGCTGCCACTTCCAGCAAATTTGCAGAGGGTTCGAAGGGGGGTTTTAGGGGTATTTAAGGCTGGTTTCCAGCCTTCTTCATGAAGGAAAAACATGGCTAAGGTGATGCACAAAATCTGGAAGAAAACAGCTTGGTTTTGAACCTCCAAAGCTACGATTTTGCCCAGAATTTTCACTAGTTTTGTACAGCCCTTGAGCAGTCCGAAAATGACAGAAATAATTCATGTTTCAAGCTGAACTTAAGGCCATTTTTCTGGCAGAATTTGGGAGGGAATGTTAGCTAAGAAGCTCAACATTTTGAAGGTACAACAACAAGCTGGAAAATTTCAGCTCATTCCATGAAGGAAGATGAACTAGTCTAGGATGAAATTTCAGCAAGCTCACTAGAGGGATTTTTCCTCTTGGAATTTCCCAAAACTCTTCCATATTTTCAGACTATAAGAAGTCTTTTACCAAGACACTTTGATCCTAAAAGACCTCAGCACTTTATTGAATTTTCTGGAAAGAAGAAGGCTAGAACATCTTGATCAAACTAAGGAGTTGAGAATTGAGGAAAATCAAAGATTAAGAAAAAAATGAATTTCCCTTTAAGAATTTCGAGTAGAGTAAAGGAGTGGAATGAGATTACTCCTATCATGTCTCTCCTAGGATATTATAACTCCTTGCTCTAGGCCCTTAGGGCCGAAACCAATTCCCCCCAAGCAAAAATAAAATTTAATCTAGCTAAAGCTTCTATGATGGAATTTGAACCAAAGACCTCAAGAATTAATTCTAAGGCTCTAACCACTAAACCACAACAACTCTTGTTACTATTTCCACTAGAAAAATTATTTTCTATTTAATCCACAATCTATCTCCCTATTTTCACCTCGGGCAAAAATTATTATTTTGCCCCTCTCACACAATACTCACGAACAAGACTTCAAGACAATAAAAATCAAATCCAAAGTACATAGAAATTATATGAAAGTATATTTAATTATGAAATAAAGTATGATATGCATCATAACCCCCTTACTCTAAGGTTGGTTTTGACCGGGGATTCACATCCTCCCCTCCTTAGAAGAATTTCGTCCCGAAATTCAGGCATACCTCTATTTCAGTTCGGGATACTTCCACTTAACCCATTCTTCTGACTCCCATGTGGCATCCTGTGTGCCATGGTGCTCCCACTGAATCTTAACCAACGGTATCTGCTTATTTCGTAGGGTTTTGACACTGCGGTCCAATATCCGCACAAGCTTCTCCACGTAGCTCAAGTCTTGTTGCAACACCAACGGTTCATCATTCAATATATGACCGGGATCCGCATTATACTTCTTCAACTGTGACACACGGAACACATCGTGGATACCCGTCAACCCATCCGGTAGGTCTAATCGGTAAGCTACAGGTCCAATCCTTTCTTTAATCAAAAACGGCCCCAAATATCTCAGATTCAACTTTCTGCCCTTCGGATGCTTCAAAATTCCCCTATTCGGTGACAGCTTCAAAAATACACGGTCCCCAACTTGAAATTCTAGATCCATTCGCCGATTGTCCGCCTAGCTCTTCTGCCGGCTCTGAGCCGCCTTTAACCTTTCCCGAATCAGTTTCACTTTATCCAACATTTCTTGGACACAGACCTCTCCGGTTTTGCTCACATGACCATCCTCCATCCAACTCCAATACAACGGTACTTGACACTTGCGCCCATACAAAGCCTCGTACGGTGCCATCCCAATCGAGGCCTGATAGCTGTTGTTATAAGATAGCTCGGCATACGGTACACACTCGATCCACTTATCCCCGAAATCCAGGACACAGGCTCTCAACGTATCTTCCAGTATTTGGATTACCCTTTCTGATTGCCCATCAGTCTGCGGATGCGATGTTGTACTGAATTTCAAATTCGATCCCATTGCCTCCTGGAACTTTCCCCAAAACGAGAAGTAAACCTCCGGTCTCGCTCTGACACAATGCTCGAAGGTACTCCATGAAGTCGGACTACTTCTCGAACATATGTCTGAGCTAGCTTCTCCATGGAATCCCTCATATTTACCAGGATGAAGTGGGCCGACTTGGTCAGTCGATCCACCACCACCCATATGGCATCCTTCTGGGTCTTTTGACATGGGAAGTCCGGTGACGAAATCCATAGTCACCTCCTCCCACTTCCATTCCGGCACTGGCAATGGCTGCAATAGCCTTGCTGACTTCCTATGATCCACTTTAACTTTCTGGCAAGTAAGGCAAGTCGACACATACTTGACCACATCTCGCTTCATTCCGGGCCACCAGTATGCTCTCTTCAAATCCTGATACATTTTGACCTCTCCCGGATGAATGACGTACTTGCTCTTGTGCGCCTCCTCCAAAATTCTGTCATTTAATTGCTGTTCCCCGGGTACACACAATCGGTTTCTAAAATGAAAAGTTCCCACATCATCATGACAAAATTCGTTGTCCGGTCGCTTAAGCTCCTTATCCTTGAAAATTTGAAACTCGGCGTTGCTTCGCTGAGCTTCCACTATTTCTTGCTTCAAATCCGGCACCAACTTCAAATTGCTGATGACGATTCTTTTGTCTTGTACCTCCGCCCTTCTGTCCAATACATCCTGAACTACTTGCATCTCCTGCACCTTCAGTCTAGCCATTCCAACTTTTCTGCTTAGGGCGTCTGCCACAACGTTGGCCTTCCCGGGATGGTAGTTGATCGGGCAACGGTATTCTTCCAAGAATTCCATCCACCTTCATTGTCTCAAGTTCAAATCCTTCTGAGTGAAGATATACTTCAGACTCTTATGGTCGGTGAACACCTCGTACTCGGCTCCATACAAGTATTGTCGCCATTTCTTTAGGGCGAACACTATAGCTGCCAGTTCCAAATCGTAAGTGGGGTAGTTCACTTTATGGGGTCTTAGCTTCCGAGAAGCATAAGCAATTACATTCCTATCTTGCATCAACACCGCTCCTAATCCTTCTTTCGAAGCATCGGTGTATAGCACGTAAGATTTGCCTTCCTCCAGTAGACTCAACACCGGTGTTGTCATCAGTCACTTCTTCAGTTCTTGGAAGCTTTTCTCGTATTTTCTGTCCCATACAAATGGAACATCCTTTCTCAACAAACGGCTCATTGGCGATGCGAGTGTCGAAAATCCCTTAATAAACCTTCGGTAGTATCCGGCCAATCCCAAGAAACTCCGGATCTCAGTAATATTCTCCGGCTGCTTCCAGTCTGATACCGCCTCGACCTTTGCCGGATCTACCTTGATTCCTTCCTTGGTCACCACATGGCCAAGGAATGCCACACTGTCTAGACAGAATTCGCAGTTGCTGAATTTAGCGTACAGCTTGTGCTCCCGCAAGTTTTCCAACACGAGCCTCAGATGCCCCGCATGCTCCTCCGGACTCTTGGAGTAGATCAAAATATCGTCGATGAAAACCACCACAAACTTATCCAGATAGGGTCGGAATACTCGGTGCATTAGGTCTATGAATACTGCTGGAGCATTAGTTTTCCCGAACGGCATCACCGCGAACTCGTAATGTCCATAGCGGGTGTTAAAGGCTGTTTTAGGAATATTGTCTTCTTTATCCGCACCTGGTAGTAACCTTGCCTTAGATCCAACTTGGAATAGCAACTGGATCCTTGCAGTTGATCAAACAGCTCGTCAATCAGTGGGAGGGGGTACTTGTTCTTAATCGTCAAATTGTTCAGCCCTCGGTAGTCGATGCATAGCCTCAAGGTCCCGTCCTTCTTCTTTACAAATAGTACAGGCGCTCCCCAAGGTGACGTGCTGGGTCGGATGTTACCCTGACCCACCAACTCCTCTAATTGCTCCTTCAATTCCTTCATTTCTGCCGGTGCCATTCGGTACGGAGTCTGTGATACTGGTTCCGCCCCCGGAATTAAGTCAATAGTGAATTCCACCTCTCGGTCGGGAGGTAGAGAGTCAAGCTCCGCCGGGAACACATCGGGAAAGTCCCTCTCCACTTCGGTGTCCTTTAGAGTGCACTGGTCCTTCGGCTTGTTTATCATGTAAGCCAGATAACCTTGACAACCTTGCCTCAACAATTTCTGGGCCTTAGCCCCCGCAATCAAGTACTTTAGTTCTTTCACTCTCTTGCCATTGAATTCCAATACATCACAACCTAGTCTGACGAACTGAACTGACTTATTTTTACAGTCTACTCTAGCCCCATGCTTGGCTAACCAGTCCATCCCCAAAATTAAGTCATAATCCTCAATGTCTAACACAATCAAATCTCCCTCCAGATTTTCTCTCCCCACCTTAACTTTACAATCCCTCACAAACCGATCCGTTTGCACCATTTTCCCCAAAGGTGTGCTTATATCTAAAATGAAAGGTAGCTCCACTCTATCCCAACCCAAATGATATGCACACAATTTGTTTATATAGGAATTAGTAGAGCCATGATCAATCAAAGCATTAACGGAACGTCCTTGAATAGTGAACATACCTTCTACCACCGCTGCATCAGCCCCAACTTCCTCTCAGTTGAGCGCGAATACCTTGGCCTTCACTTGCGGCTTCGGTGCTCCACTCCCGGATGCTCCCGTGGTGTTAGCTCGGTTGGGCCCCGGGTTCTGAGCCGGGTTTCCTTGCCCGACTCGGTGCAACTTAGGGCAGGTATTCCTTAGGTGGTTCGGGTCACCACAGTGGTAGCACTCCCTATCTCCACCCTTGGACCAGCAATTTCTCTCAGTGTGGCCTTTCTTCCCACATTGCCTGCATATTGGGAGATTCGGCGCAGGTCCAGCTGATGCTATCAGGGCTTGCTTTCCCCCGGTTCTGCCATTGATGGTTGGCAGGGCACTTGCGAGGTCGCGGCCTCGGGAAATGTCCCTGCGGCTGTCCCGGTGGTTGGAAAGGCTTGGCCGCCATCTTGCTGCGGTCCTCATTCTCCGTGCGAGTAGCCGCATCCACTACCCCTGAGTAAGTTGTCGGTGGGGCAAGTGCCATTGCTCTCCTCAGTTCCGATCTTAGCCATTTGACAAACTGCCTCGTCCGGTTCTGCTCAGTGTTGACCAATCTTCGGCAGTATTTTGACAATTGCGTGAATCGCACCATATATTGAGCCACTGACATGCTCCCCTGCCTCAAATTCTGAAATTCGCCCTCCCCCCCCGCTTCTCCACAATCCACTGTGGGATGTACTCAGCCCTGAAGGCCTCAACGAAGTTAGACCATGTCCATTCTTGCTCATCCACTACCCAGTCCTCCTGGACCCGCTGCCACCATGCTTGAGTTGGTCCTCTCAACCGAAAAGCTGCAAACTTCACCATCTGCTCCTCCGAGTACTGGAGCGTTGTGAAGATGTCCTCCATTTGCTCGACCCATTGCTCGGCCTTCTAAACTTGTTCTGCTTCACCCATAAAAATGGGTGGTTGGAATTTCAAGAACTTCTCTAATGCCTCGTCTTCCCCTCTAGGGTTCCTCCACTCGACCAAAGTCTGAAGAATCTCGGCCACCTTACCGAGTGCCTGGCCCATTGACACATCAGCCGGGGCATCCGTCCCCATTCCCATCTCAGGATCACTTCATCCATTACCCGAATTCGGTGATTGCATCTGCTCAGTTGCAACTTCCGGTGCTACATGGTCTACCTCCGGAGTTCTTCTGGCTGAAGGAGCTGCATGACGCTTGGGTGCCATTCTAAACCATACACCAGATGTCAAGTGAATGCACTCAAGCATCAAATCATTTTAGTTGTGCATACATGCATGGTTAAGCGTGAGTAGAAAGAAATCATATGCAAACTTATTTAAAGAATAGCTCATAATTTTGATTTCAAAAGTTGACTTGCATAAATCCAAAATTGTGAACAACACATAGAATTGAAAATCTTTGACAAACTAGTTCTCAAAAGACAGTAATTAAATAATCATCCAAGCAAAATATCTCCTAACTCTCTAATCCTCATCCGAACCCTCATCATCGGCCTCATACAACCAGCCTCCAGTGTTCTTGGAAAAATCCACCCCATCCCCGCAAGCAAATCCCTCTATTGGTTCCTTCCCAGGGTGCTTAGAGCTCTCACCGGCCTCAACTCGGCTGAAGGAAGGGATGAAGGAAGGCCTAGGTGGAGACTCATAGTCGATCTCCCACGGGTCATCACTAGCTGCTGCTAAATCCACTTCGGGATTAGGAGGGTGGGGTTCAGGCTCCACTAGCATCACTTCATCCTCACTGTCGAGCTTATGTCTATCACCGGGATTGGAGGTGGGTCTAGGATCTGGACCTCATCCTTACTGCTATCCTCTATAAGGTCAAGCTCAACATCACTGTTATCCTCCATAGGGATAAACCCAACATCATTGTTATCCTCTATAGGGATAACTGGCTGAGGGGTAGGCTGGGGAACAGGAAGGTCCTCCTGGTCTAGAGAGTAAGGCGGGTGCCACTGTTGCCCTTTTCTTGCTGTCCTAAGCAGTCTAACCATCCTACAACATCAACAAGATAGGTTAGATAAGATTTACACTTAAATAAATAAAACATATATCATCAATATTTGCCTATAACCTAAGCTCTGAGACCACTTGTAACACCCCGAAGCCTAGGCCCGCCAGAGCCGGGGATGTCGCCCCGTCCAAAGGACAAGGGGTCTTTATAACTAGGTCACGCAAATAAAATGGCTGAAATAAAATAATACTTTAACTTAAAAATTTATTACAACCCAAAATACTCCAAGAGTAAGTCCATGAAACTCCAAAACAAAAACCATAAATACAATTATCTACTCTCGTCTCCCCAAAGCAAAACATAAAATCAAAAGACACATTCTCTTCCAAGGCAGATATTACTAGCTACTCGTCCCCACATCAGGATCAACTTGAAATCATGATAAAAAGGTGATGAGACAGAAATTTCAGTAAGTCCGTGTGTGCTTTGGGTGTTTAGTGAAAACAGTTCGTGGATGCAAAGTGTGAAACTTTTATAAGAGAAACATTGGCAAGCATCAAACATTAGTCAAAAGCAAGAGCGGCGTTTTGGCTTATCTAGCCGTACATAAGTAATGAAATCAACCACTCGAAAGAAAGGGATATGGGTTACCACACGTTGGGCCCCATAACCGGTCAGAATGCCGACACTTTGTGCAGACTGACAAAAGTAGGTGATCGGCCTGCTGGGTAAGATACTCCTCATTCTCTATACCCAAACAACAACCGGGTGTCCATTCCGGCAAAACACAGTCACTTGACTAAAAACAAACTGCTAGCTTAGACCGGCACGCCTCACTGGACTGACATCTTATCCGGGAAGGACTCACCCCTCAGAGGTGGCCACCTGCTGAGAGACTTACCCTAACCCTTCAAAGACTAGTCCTAGTAGTCCACCCCTATTGAGTATTCAATGACGTTTCCCACTTGGGATAAAATGAACGAAGCTTTGCTCTTTATGAAAATAGCAATTTGAGGGTTTCCAAAGTTTTGGGAGAAATCAGTTTTGGAAAGAGTTTTAAGTTTGGAAAATTTGCTCATTAGTTTTTAAATAATTTAAGTGTTGGAAATAAGAACGAATTCAACCCTCAATTACCTGCAGATAAATGAGTGTCCGTACACTCCACATTTAGCTTGCCATAAGGAAAACATTTTTCACATTGATAGGTTTTGTGCAAGAACTTACCTGATTCTTGCTCACAACAACAAGGTCTCGAACAGCTGACCTAACCCCACATGGGTAAATACAAATCTTAATCAATTTCAAGCCACAAACCACTTCCTCAATTTTAAATCAATTCAATTCACTACTACCATGATCCTAGTGTCCCAAGCTTTAAGATAAAATAATAACTAAGTAGGTTTATAAGCTAAGCTTAATTTGTTATTTAAAATAATTAATGGTTTGGGAAATAAATTATAATAAGTTGAAAGTTTAAACCTTGTTAGGAAAAATCTAGAGTTTATTTGATCAAGAGTCATAGATGGTACTAGGTAAAATAGTGATTTAATGATAGTTTAGTTGTTAGAAAATAATTGATAGCTTAAACTAATTGAAAATAATAAGTAGATCCTTAAGGGTTTTGATTTAGTAAATATTTTACAAATTATGAATCATTCTCATAAAGCTTTAATTGATCTCTTTATTTTAAATAATATTTATTTATTTTATTTTCTAGCAAAATTATTATTTATTTTACTAAAATACCCTTTATATATATAATAATTCCAAATCTACCCTTCCTAGGGTTTTTCGAAAATACTAGCAATATTATTTTATTGAGTATTTTATGGATAAAGTGAAAATTAGTTTTAGGGACAACTAGATCATGATCAAATTCCTATGGCCATCCTCAATCAAGAACATACACAATCCTTTAATTCATTAAATCATCCAAATCTGGCATATAGGCATAGATCTAAATTTTTTAAGACATGATTTAACCTTTACTAGTATAAACATGATCATGGCTTCAATATTCTAGTCTTGCATAAAACTCCTATTTACCAAAGGTGACATAATCTCTAGCATACTTCATCACACAATACATGATCTATCATGTCTCTCCTAGGACATTATCACTCATTGCTCTAGGCCCTTAGGGCCGAAACCAATTCCCCCCAAGCAAAAATAAAATTTAATCTAGCTAAAGCTTCTACGATGGAATTTGAACCCAATGCCTCAAGAATTAATTCTAAGGCTCTAACCACTAAACCACAACAACTCTTGTTGCTATTTCCACTAGAAAAATTATTTCCTATTCAATCCACAATCTATCTCCCTATTTTCATCTCGGGCAAAAATTACCATTTTGCACATCTCACATAATACCCACCAATAAGACTTCAAGACAATAAAAATCAAATCCAAAGCACATAGAAATCATATGAAAGTATATTTAATTATGAAATAAAGTATGATATGCATCCCAACCCCCTTACTCTAAGGTTGGTTTTGACCGGGGTTTCACATATATAGTTGAGTTAGCAATGAAAGATTGCTTGACACTTCTTCATGAAACAACTCCTCCAAACAAGGTGAAGACATATCCACTAGTGAATTATCTCTCATCCTTATCTGTCTAGAAGTCTTAATTTATGTATTCTATAGGAACGTCATCAGCCCTGTAAACTAGCATATAATCTCTCGTACTTTTGAGGTACTTGAGAATATACTTTATAGCTTGCTAATGAACCTTCCTAGGAATTGACTGATATATGCTAACAAAGACTACAACGAAGCAGATATTTGGCCCAGTGCACAGTATGACGTACATGAGACTTCCTACAACCGAAGCATAAGGAATCCTATTCATTCTATCTTTTTCTTCTTGGGACTTAGGATAGTCCTTTGAACAAAAAGATAACCCATGGCTGCAAGAGATTAGAGATTCCTTGCACAAGTCCATGCTGAACTTGGCTAGTATCTTGGTAATGAATGTCACTTGTGGTAATCCTAACATTCTTAACTTCCTATTTCTAAGAATCTTAATCTCGAGAATGTAACTGGCTTCTCTCAAGTCGTTTATACTAAATTGACTAGACAACCAAACCTTACTAGATGACAATGTTCCTATATCATTTCCAATTAGTAGAATGTCATCCACATACAGGACAAGAAAAACTACATTTATACCTTCCAATTTCCTGTACACGCATGGTTCATCCTCATTTTGAATGAAACCATAAGACTTTACAGTCTCATTAAAACGAATGTTTCAAGCTCTAAATGCTTGCTTAAGTCCATAAATGAACTTCTTAAACCTGTAAACCATATGTTCCTGGCCTTTAGCAATAAAACCTTCTGGTTGGGACATATAGATGTCTTCACTAAGATGGCTATTAAGAAATACGATTTTGACATCCATTTACCATATCTCGTAGTTATAATGACATGCGATAGTAAGGAGGATACAGATGGACTTAAGCATGGCTACTGGGGAAAAAGTTTCCTCATAATCGATTCCCTCTTTTTGAGTATACCCTTTTGCCACAAGCCTAACTTTGAAGGTTTTCACCCTCCCATCCATTCCTTTTTTCCTCTTGTATACCTATTTACACCTAATGGGTTTTATCCCTTCAGGTGAAGCTATATGATCCCATAACTGATTGAAGTACATAAACTCAATCTCGTCTTTCATTACTTCATGCCATAGATTTGCATCAGCATCAGCAATAGCCTTCTTATATCTAGTGGGATCTTGTTCATGATAGTCAGAGACCAGCTCGAAAGTCTCTCCAATCCATCTTTCTGGAACCCTAAATACCCTCCCACTATGACGAGGTTCTATTTGTACAGGTTCTTAAGGTTGTACCTCTTCTTGTTCCACAATTGGATCTAAAGAAGTTAATTCTGAAGATAACTTCTCCTCGAGTTCCCACCTTGTTGAACCTTTAGAGGAAATACTTTGATCGTTTTCCAGGTATCTCACATTAGTACTTACTAGTACTTTCTACTCATTGGGATGATAAAAGTAACCTTTTTTTGCCCTTTTTGGATGCTCAACAAAATTGCATAATTTCGATCTTGGTTCTAGCTTGTCTCATTTGATTAGTAAATAAGCTAGATAGTCCCATATCCTGAGATGATTCAGACTTGACTTACGCCCAGTCCACATCTCATAGGGCATCCTAGGTACTGACTTGGAAGGCACCAAGTTCAGAATATATACCGTTGTTTTCAAGGCATATCCCCAAAAAGAGACCAGAAAAGTAGCATGGGACATCATACTTCAGACCATTTCCATCAATGTCCTATTCCTTCTCTCAGCCACTCCATTTCCTACTCATAATCTATCCTTGCCCTTCTACAGTCTTCTTATCTTCCTAAACCCCTACAAAGAGTTACAGATATGATCAGTGGCTCCAGAATTAACGATCCAAGTGGAAGTTGATCCAACCATTGAAACTGACTCTTGATAGAGAATAATACCTGTAGGATTTTTCTTGGCGTGAAGTTCTGGACACTCCTTTTTCTAGTGTCCCTTCTGTTCGCACTTGAAGCATTTGTCTTTTAGCTTGTTGGGCTGCTTCTTGGGCTAGGCTACTACACTTTCTTTCTTCTTCTTGAACCTCTTGGGCTTGGGCCCAGTTTGGAAAAATAGCAATCATAGCCTTGGACTGTGGCTTCATGACCTTCTTCGCCACCTTGAACTATTTCATTTACTCTGTTAAACACATATGTTAACTTGTTCATGTGTAGTTCAACTTGAACTAAGTAAAAGGGCCCAAAAGAGATTTGAAAACCATGTCCACTTGGCTCTCAGGGTAAAAAACAGCCCCTAAGACTTTTCCTTTCTCAAAAGCAACAATCATTTTGAGCGTTTACTCCCTGACTGATGCTTCCCCAACCATCTTAGTATTTATAATCGTCCTAGGAGCTCCTTACCTTGCGAGCTGACTCTCATTAGCAAACATCGTGGCTAGTGACTGGCTAATGTCGTATGCAATGTCCATGTGCTCGTATTTGGACTAGAGCACATTAGACGTGGAGGCCAACATGTAACAATGAACCATCTCGTTGGCCTTCTTCCATGCCTTCCCAACCTCACGCTCAACATTGGTGGAACCTTCCCCAATAACAGGGCAGGTTTCGTAGAAGACATACTTATACTTCTCTGCTATGAGTATTATGTCCAAGTTTCTTTTACAGTCCACATAATTTGGACCTGTTAACTTATTCTCTCGGAGAATAAAGTCTAAAGGACTAAAAGAACCTCCACCAACCATTTCTGAAAAATCAAAAAATAAAAGAAATCTCAGTTTGTGAAAAACCAAAAATAATTTGTGCACTTTATCCTCATATTTAATCCGATAATAGTTAACCCTATCACTATTATCTTTAATATGATTAATTTGGCTCTTAGGAAAACTGACATTACTTCTTTGGAAGATTAATAGTTTTCTAAACTAAGTGTATTAACTACCATAAATTAATTTTCCATCTAGGTAATTATTTAGAAGATAACTCTATATGGACATTCCTCGCACTATAACCTCCAACGTGGGCTATCCAATCGTAGCATGTATCCTAAGTTATTAATTACATTACATCTATTAGTTCTAGATCCTTGTGGTATCCCCATTTTATATGGGTTCACTCCTAGGGTGACGCAAGGGGACGCACGATCTCCAATAAGAATCGTGGTGGAATTCGTGGAGCTGTTGGAATCCCTCTCCTACTTAGTCTTTTAAAACAAGAGTTTTTAAAGAAAATATCCTTTTGAAAATATCCCATTAAGTATCCCTTAACTCTTTGTAACATATCTAAATTCATAAATCTTTATGCAAAGGTAAAATCCTTTAAGAGATTTTCTATGAATTTTTTATACACAGTTAAGAACTTAATGATTTTCAAAAATTTCTTTTAAAACTTTTTAGAGACTTTGGTCTCAAGTTTAATTTGACAAAAACAATTTTCTAGTGCAAAAATAAAACAATTTGGCTTTCTATTTTAACTTACAAAAATATCTAAATTCAAAATATTTTCTATGTCAAGATTAAATCCTTTGAGAAAATATCCAAGGATTAATTTTTTTTGTCCAAGTTAAAAATAACTATTTTTAATTTGAAAAATGTTTTTCTTGTCATAAATTTCTCAAGGACGTGCTCATAGGGTACAAAAATAAAATTAAGCATGTTAGAAAACTATAAACATTTTTATGCTTTTATATTCTTTTAATTTAAGTGTTCAAATAATAGAATTAAACGCGTTATTAGTAAATTAATGGTCTTGTTTAATTCTAAATTTCCTTTACTATTACTTTTCATGTAAAATATTCAAGGAATATTAATTATTGCAGTAAAAATAACTTTATTTGGTATGGGATCAAAAACTAAAAAAAAAAAAAAATTCCTCTAGTCCAATGCACCCGCCATATTGGATCATGCCCATGGGAAAACCCATGGACCACAGTCCCGGGCGGGTACCCGCGCAGCAGCTTCAGTTTCAGCGAGGAAACCGAGCTTCCGTGAGGAAGCATTCTCGTGTGCAGTATGGAGCCAAGGCCATCTCGGGCCCGGCTGCGGCTCCATGTTATGACTGGCTTGGGCAGGTTCGGCTCCCCTCATATCAACAGCGCGACTTGGCTTGAACGGTTCAGCTCCCTGCGGCTCGGCAACTACAATATTCGTCTTCTTCATTTTCTCCTCTGCGTTTCAGAAGCCATTGTGCTTCATTTTTTACACAAATTTCACCAAAATAATCCAATACAATTCCCAAACACTTATGCCCTTAATTATAGGCTTACACAAATACTATGAAAGCTACAAAAATTAATTACAAAGGTTCCAATTTCTTAACCGCGAGACATACAGAGCATGAACTACCCATACCAGAAAATACGAAGGATCATAAATTAAGATCAAACAATCATTTGACCATTTTTATTCACTAACATGCATCGTATATTGCCATATAAATCATGCTCTAATACCACTTCTAGGTAAACACAGCAAAAATAGAAATGCACAGTAGCATGTCGTTAAACAAAAAAACAGAGCAACGGAAGTGCTATTTACCTCTCCGCTTTTTCGCCTGTCTAGGAGGTAATAGCAATCCTATCTGAACCACTACTGGTTTTGTGATCCTTTCTTCTGTCTATTGTCCCGCAATCCATCAACTCCGTCAGGGCATCAACGCAATGCTTGAGTTTTTCAAAATATGACCCGTGCCTAAAAACCTGTTGAAGGCTAAGAATGAAGAGGGTGATCTTCCTTTTCTAACTGAATGCTATCAAGCAATAATCAGAAAGGTTTCGCGTCTCTGTTCTTAATATTGAATAGCACAGAGAACACAGTCTCCAGACAGAAGAAGAATAGCTAGAGGAAAAAAAACGTTTCGTGAAAAAAGTCCTACTGTTCTCTTGAATCCCAACTACCTTAATAATAGGCTATTATCCGGGTATTCAAAAATCAAACAGAGGCTATAGAATTAGAGAAGCCCTAAGGCCTATGTTATGTTAAGCCATTAACTAGTCCTATGGGCCTATGACCTAGTTTATTGGGTTAACCCTTTAATTCAATTTAATTATTCCTAGACTAATACAAGCTCAATAATTAAATTAATTAAATGACCCGAATGAACCAATATAAACTTCAAGCCTTAGCCCAGTTCATTGGGTTAAGCCTTTAATTCAATTTAATTATTCCTAGACTAATACAAGCTCAATAATTAAATTAATTAAATGACCCGAATGAACCAATATAAACTTCAAGCCTTAGCCCAGTTCATTGGGTTAAGCCTTTAATTCAATTTAATTATTCCTAGATTGAAACAAGCTCAATAATTAAATTAATTAAATAATCTAAATCGGCCAATATATAATTCTCCATTTTTGGACCTTTTATTTTATTCTAGCCCAAAAAATAAATTAGGCTACTCGAATAAGATAAAATCCATTTTATACAAGACCAATACCTCCACCCAAAACCATCAAGAGTTATAGGCTATTCCGAGGACGAAAAGACATATCGCCTTGGCTACTAAAATTATCAAAATACCATTGCTATAGATATAGATGTATTTTGCATTTTAAATATTTTATAATATCACCATAAGGAAATATTGACCCCAAGAACAATGTTGCGTTACCAAAGTCTTCGACCTACAGGTGTAATGATTAAAATATCCCTCTACGAATCGCCGTACATTTAGAGAGGAAGAGTATACTAACACCTCTCTAAAAGATATCTACCATTCTTAGACCTCTAGTCTAATGATCCATGACTTCTAGAATGTTTCCACTTTCTAAGGGAGTTACCCTAAAGTAAACATCCAAGTTATGTTCTCCAAGGCTCTAGATATTTGGATTATTTGAATAGTCACAAGGGGCAATATAGCGTAAAAGCTATCTTGTACAGGTCTGTCTTAACTAACTAGTCAGATATATCCAACATACAAGTATATTGGCTCTACGATAGAACCTCAACTACAGTGTATCAAAGTACTGTAGAGTATTAGTCCATGCTGTACTAGTAGTAGTCTACGTTTCTTCTAAATAGTACTTTTAGAAACTACTGTTATAGGTCCTATTCTACGTATTCAAAATATGCTTATGCTATGAAGTGAGTGGACTACTCACTGGCTAAAGGTAAGCCATTCTCCATTTGGAATTCATTACACAATAACCTAAATATGATGAGATTCCCATTCTCATCAATACGTTAAGAACAAACGTTTATGTGTTAAGTAACCCGTGATCTATACCTTACTGTGGAAGACCACCATTCACGTGGATCACTTACTTAAACACAATGGGTCTTTTTCAAACTTAAATCATGAACAAATAAAATGGAAATTCACAAACAAACTTTGATAATAATTTTTTTATTAATAAATTTGATAATTACATCAGAAACCTAGTCTCGATGGCATAAAATCCAACATTCTACCTCATCAACCTAACTCAAGGAAGTATTACACTCATTCATCACCCAAAAGGTACCTAGAAACCCTAATATCTCTATTTTTAGGCAATATTGAAAACCCATTGACTACCAAGTTTTATTCCTTCAACCTCTCCCTCGACTTAACAAAAAGAAAACAAATATTGGACCAATTAATTTGGTGAACATCTCCTAACCCTATCTATTGAGAGTGAACCAATTAATTGAATAATCCAATAAAGCCTAAACAATTAATGCAACACAATAATGGCTAAATAGTTAAATACAATAATTAGAATTCAATAAGTCATAATTACAACTCATACCTAAACAAAAATTAGGGTTTATCCCTCAACTACAATTAAAATCATAAAGCCATCAACAATGTTAATGTGTAATACAAAAAATAGGGAATAACTTCACTTATAGGCAAAATCTTGAACTTTTTCTTCTTTGGATTTCCCTTAGCAACCCCTTCATTTTCTTGTTGCTTCCACTTGATCCTCTATTTCTTAGTACTTCTTTAAGCTTTCTAAGGGAACTCTTGGTGGGTAGCCAACTAAAAAAGTCTTTCTAGGGTTTATAATAGAGTATATAAAGTGTAAAATGAGAAATAATCACAAATATCACAAAACAACATGGATCCGTGCATTTCTGATGTAAGTAGGGAACTTTCCTGGGCCGCCACATTGTCCAGAGACAGGCAGCCTAAGGAAGTTCAACTTCCTTGGGCAGCTTGGTACTTGGCCTAGGCATGCCTGCAATTTATTTTGTATAAGGAACAATACTAGGCGACCTATTGAAGTTTAACTTCCCTTGGCCACTCTAATTTTGGAAAAAAAATCGAAATACAACCTATTAGGTGGCCCATTGAAGTCTAAATTCACTAGGACACCAAGTTATTCTTTAGTGTATTTAAGTTTTTTCAATTTTAGCCATATTTTCCTTTCTTTTCATCTGTATCATCTCTAATTGGTGTCTTCTTTATTTCCTACGAAAAAGAAGATGAAAAGGATGTTCTCAATGGTGATTTAAATAAGGATTTACCACAATTAAAGTATAAAAATACTAGAAAATATGTATGTGATGAACACTCATCATTCACTAAAGTTAATATTTGTTTTAAGCAGATAAAGTGGGAGAAAGCTTCTAATGGCCCCATGGCTTCCATCACTCATTTTTGTTAAAAATTGTGGTTATCCTTGTGTTATTTTGAGCATAACCCCTTATAGGATAGATTTTCGTGAGATTCTAGAACTAATAAAGGAATTAAAATTATTGCCTAGGATGTGTGATAATGTTGGCCAACCTATCATTGGAGGCACTAATACTAGATTATCCGTAGGCGGTGAGAGTAGTGGCCATCCTATTGATGGACCTAATTTTGGATCATTACTTATTAAAGAAGTTAAATTTGTGATGGTTATATACTTAACTTAGAAATTTGTTAACCTTTCTACAAAGCTCTGTCAATTTTTCTAAGAGCCAAAATTTTCATATTTTTTTAATGGCTTTTATAGGTTTACTATATCATGGAAATAATATGACGTTTACATATGCATTTTTTATATATTTTTCTGAATGAAGTTTTTTTTCCCAATCAACAGAAACGTTTGCTCTAGTCCTTTGTCCATTATTCTCAAGGAGAATAAGTTATCCGGACCTAATTACAAGGACTGAAAAAAGAATATGAACATAGTGCTCACTGTGAAAGAGTATAAGTATGTTCTAACCAACCCCTGTCCTAAAATTAGGAAAGATTCTGTACATCAGGATTGTGAGGATAAAAGGACATGGAAAATGTAGATGAGATAACGCGTTACTCTATATTAGTTTCCATGTCCAATGTTGTTTAGTCTAAGCATACGAGAACATGCCTACTACATACGATATCGATATATTATTGTGCACCATGTTCACTAACAAGAGCTGGCTTGCAAGTCAAGAAGCTGTTAGAGCAATCATGAACACTATGATGTCTGAGGGGCAATGGTTCACGTGTATATACTCAAGACGATTAATCACTTCAAGAAGTCCAAGGTCTTAGGGGTAATGATAGATTCTAAGAGCTAAATTAACATGGTGCTTGAGACATTGCCAGATTCATACTCTCAGTTCAAGTTAAATTATAACATGAACAAGTTGAGCATGTCATTGATTGAGTTAATGAAAGAACTTCAGGTTGCTAAGAAAATCATGAAGCTTGTTTCAAAGGTTTTAGTTACTCGTTTTGGTTCATCTTCTAGAACTAGAGCCTAGTCCAAGGAGTTCAAATACCAAAACATTGCAAGGGCCTAGCCTAAGGGATCCAAGCCCAATTTGTCCAAGCTCAAAGCCATACTCAGGGGTAAATATTTCAAGTGTGGTAAAAAGGGGTACTTCAAGAAAAATTTTCTAGATTTCTTGGCCTAGTCCTCCTCAGGTATTACTGTTTATCAATAATCTATTTTGATGGATAGATCATCATGTACTTAGATTATTGATTCTGGAGCTTGATAGAGGCTAAATTTACCAATATTTTTCTAGTTATTTGAAGTTCCTTTGTGATACTTTTGATGTAAAAAATATTCATATTCCTTCCCATTTGATATTTTACCTTTGAAAATGTATTTTGATTATTTTATGCATAATATGGTGAAAAATGCCCAAAATCGGGCCAAACAATGTTGACCTAGCACTGGGTGGTCTACCTGAGCCGGCCAGGGATCAATTTGTTGGATTGTATGCCCTCTTAGACTAGGTTTCTGATGTAAAATCAAATATTTTAATAAAAGAATTTATTTTCAGAAATTATTTGTGAATTTACTTTTTGTTTGTGCATGATTTTTGTTTGGAACAGACCCATTGTGTTTAAATAAGTGATCCACGTGAATGGTGGTCTTTCACAGTAAGGTATGTATCACGGGTTATTTAACACATAAACATTTGTTGTTAACCTATTGATGAGACTGTGAATCTCATCATGTTTAGGTTATTATGTTATGAATTCTAAATGGGGAATGGCTTACCTTTAGCCAGTGAGTAGTCCACTCACTGCATAACATAAGCATATTTCGAATACGTAGAACAGGACACGTAGTAGTGGTTTCTAAAAGTACTATATGATAGAAACCTAGACTACTACCACTACAGCGTGGACTAGTACTCTACGACTTGAGTATGAGTTGGTGGTCTGGCGAAGCTGGAAGCATATACTTTGATTTTCTATAGTTGAGGTTCTATCGTAGGGCCAATATACTTGCATGTTGGGTATGTGTGACTAGTTAGTTAAGGCAGACTTCTACAAGATAGTTTTTGTACTATATCGCCCCTTGTGGTTGTCCAAATGGTCTAAAATGTCTAGGGCCCTAGAAAACATGACTTGGATGTTTACTTTAGGGTAGCTCCCTTGGAAAGCGGAAACACTCTAGGAAGTCGTGGATCATTGGACTAGAAGCCTAAGGATGGCAGATGTCATTTAGAGGGGTGTTAGTACATTTCTTCCTCTCTAAATGTACGGCGATGTGTAGAGTGGTGTTTTAGTCATTTCACCTGTAGGTCGGAGACTTTGTTAATGCAGCATTGCCCTTAGGGTCAATATTTCCTTATGGTGATATTAGGAAATATTTAAAATGCAAAATATAGCTATTTATATAGCAGGGGTATTTTGGTCATTTTAGCAGCCAAGGCGATGTGTCTTTTTGGTCCTCGGAATAGCCCGTAAGTCCTAACTACTTTTGGGTTGAGGAATTGGTCTCAGTTGAAGAGGATTTTATTTTATTTTATTTTATTCAGGAAGTCTAATTTATTATTGGACTTGAATAAAATAAATAAATAAATAAAATAGGAGTTGAGAGAAAATTAATTATCTAGTTTATTTGGTTAATTAATTATTCAGGGCCTAGGTCCAGTATGAATAATTAGGAAATTAACCTGGGCTTAAACTAGGGGAAATAATTAATATTTAATTATTTATTGGGTTATTTATATAGGCCCAATAAATAAATAATTAAAGATTAATTATTTTGGTTCATTTGGGCTTATTAATTATTTATTGGGTTATTTATGTAAGCCCAGGAAATAAATAATTAATGTTTATTATTTTGGGCCTTTTGGGTCCAAGGAAAATAATAAATATTTTCTGGCCCAATAGCTTAGACCTTAGGGTTTAGGCGGTTGTGTTTTTGTTTTGGATGTTTTTTGTAAGTAAAAATTCCCAAAGAAGCCAAAGAAATGAGCAAACTGTGAAGCGAAAGAGTTTCTGCAAATTTCACGCGAGAAAGGAGAAAAAACGAAGAAGACAACTATTCCTAAGCTAATTGAGCCGAGCCAAGCCGCTGCCGAAATTGTGAAAGGAGCTGCTGACTATCAGTCGCGTAAGCCAAGCCGCATCAGCGAAATTGAAGCCGAATTCAATTGCAAATTTGCAATTGAATTGCAATTGGCTTTCAGGTTCTTGCACGGGTCAGAGGAGATCCGACCGGGCAGCAGGCGGGCTGAAGCGCGGGTCAGCCGTAGAGAGGAAATGGGCGCTGGTCGCGAGCGCGGGCGAAGTCCACGAGTTGCGCCTGAGGGAGGTCTGGTGAGGCGCAGTGCACCGCGGCCACGGTGGACCGCAAGCCACGCGGGCACGGATCCAGTGCGGCGGGTGCAGTGGACCGCCAGCCATTTTTTTGCAATTTTTTTTCTTTTTCGTTTTGGGTCTCATACCAGGCGAAGTTAATATTTTTGCAATATTTATATTTTTGGAATATATTTGCATGAAAAATATTATTAAGGGGTTTTAGGATTAAACAAGATCATTAATTAATTAATTAATGTGTTTAATTCTATTATTTGGACACTTAGGTTTAAAAAATAGAAAAGCATGAAAACGTTTACTGTTTTCGAGCATGCTATTTTTTTTATGTACCTATGCGTGTTTTTTCTTAAAGACCAAAGTCTTGGGAACATTTTTGACAAGAAAAATATTTTTCTTCAAAAACTAAATGGTTATTTTAATTGGTACAAAAATTAATCCTTGAATATTTTCTTAAAGGATTTAATCCTTGACATAGAAAATATATTGGATTTAGATATTTTTGTAAATTAAAATGGAGAGCCATTTTGTTTTGTTTTGGACTAGAAAAATAATTTTGTCAAATAAACTTGAGACCAAAGTCTCTAGAAAGTTTTAATTGGAAAATTTTTGAAATCATTAAGTTTTAACTTAAATAAAATTAGTCCATGGAGAAAATCTCTCAAAGGATATAAGCCTTGACATAGAGATTTTATTGGACTTAGATATTTTATTTTTGAGTTAAGGAAGAACTTAATGGAAATTTCAAAAGGATATTTTTCCAGGAAAAACTTTTATTTTAAAAGACTAAGTGGGAGAGGGGTTCCAACGGCCCCACGGCTTCTATCACGGTCCTCATTAGAGATCGTGGATCCCCTCGCGTCACCCTGGGAGTGAACCCGTATAGGATGGGGATACCACAAGGATCTAGATCTAATGGAAGGATGTAATTAATAACCCGGGACACGTACTATGATCGGCCAGCCCACGTTGGAGGTTATAGTGCGAGGTATGTCCATAGGAAATGAGAGGAAACGGCCATCCCACGATGGAGTTATTCTCTAGTCCATTACCTAGAAGGGAAATTAATTTGTGGTGGTTAATACACTTAGCTTAGGAAACTGTTAATCTTCCCAAGAAGCTATGTCAGTTTTCCAAAGAGCCAAATAATTTTCAGTGCACAAATTTTATTTTGTTTTCACAAACTAAATTCTGTCTTTTATTTTCGATTTTCAGAAATGGTGGGAGGTTCTTTTAGTCCATTGGCCGTTATTCTTAGGGACAATAAGTTAACGGGTCCAAACTATGTGGACTGGAAAAGGAACTTGGACATAATACTCACAGCTGAGGAGTATAAGTATGTCCTTTATGAAACCTGCCCTGTTATCGGGGAAGGTTCCACCGCTGAAGAGCAAGCAGCTGAAAAGGCATGGAAGAAAGCTGACGAAATAGCACGTTGCTATATGTTGTGCTCCAGTCAAAACACGAGCACATGGCTTCTGCATATGACATAAGTCAATCATTGGCAACTATGTTCGTAGACAAGAGTCGGCCCGCAAGGCAGGAGGCTCTTCGAACTATTGTGAACACTAAGATGGCTGAGGGAGCATCAGTCCGAGAGCATATGTTCAAGATGATTGCTGCTTTCGAGGAAGCAGAAATCTTAGGGGCTGTCATTGACCCCGAGAGCTAAGTGGACATGGTTCTCGAATCTCTACCAGGCTCTTTCACTCAGTTCAAGTTAAACTATAACATGAACAAGTTGAACATGAGTTTAACTGAATTGATGAAGGAGCTCCAGATGGCGGAGAAGGTCATGAAGCCGCAGTCAAAAGCCATGATTGCTAAGGCTTCTTCTTCAAGAACTGGGCCTAAACCCAGAAAGTTCAAGAGAAAGAAGGGGAATGCAGCAGCCCAGCCCAAGACAAAGCCCACGGACAAACCAAATGGCAAGTGCTTCAAGTGTGGGAAGAAGGGACACTGGAAAAAGGAGTGTCCAAATCTTCAGGCCAAGAAAAACCCCACAGGTAATGTTTACTATCTAGAGTCCATATCAATGGTAGGATCAACTTCCACTTGGATTGTTGATTCTGGTGCCACTGATCATATCTGTAACTTCTTGCAGGAGTTTAGGAAGATAAGAAGACTCAAGAAGGGCGAACATGGGTTTTGAGTGGGTAATAGAGCACAAGTCTGGGCCCTTGCAGTGGGAGAGCTAGATCTTCTTTTTTATTGTAATAAGATAGTGGTTTTAAAATATATTTTATATGTACCTGGTTTTCGTCAAAATTTGATTTCAGTTGCAAAACTTATTAATCAAGGATATTCTGTATCTTTCCATTCTGGTATTTCTATCAGTAGAGATGGAGAAATTTTATGTACTAGGCACATGTATGGTAATCTGTTCTTTTTAAACCCTATTAACAACTAATCAAATAACGCTCAGTCTGAACCTTTAACTAAGAAGAGAAAGACCAATATCAATGATTCATACCTTTGGCATCTAAGGTTGGGTCATATTAACTCAACCAGGAATTAGAGGCTAATCCATGGAGGGCCTTTGGGCTCATTGAGATTGGAAAGTTGGCCTCAGTGTGAATCCTGCCTGATGGGAAAAATGACCAAAAGGTCTTTTGCACCAAAGGCAGATAGAGCGAAGGAGGTGTTGAGTCTTGTTCACACTGATGTGTGTGGTCCATTGTCTACACCAGCTAGGGGAGGTTTTGAGTACTTCATCACGTTCACGGATGATTGTACGAGGTATAGTTACATTTACCTGATGAGACATAAGTATGACTCTTTTGACAAGTTCAAAGAGTTTAAGGCTGAAGTGGAGCGTCGGACAGGTAAATTAATCGAAACCTTACGATCGGATCGTGGTGGAGAGTACCTCCTAAGTGAATTCAAGGACTACATGGTACATCATGGAATAGTATCCCAGCTCTCTGCGCCGGGAACACCCCAGCAGAACGGAGTAGCTAAGAGAAGGAATAGGAAGATGGAAATGGTCAGAAGCATGATGTCTCATACTACTCTTCCAGTGTCATTTTGGGGATATGCCCTGGAGACAGCGGCATATATTCTGAACTTGGTGCCTTCCAAGTCAATACCTAGGACTCCCTATGAGATGTGGACTGGGTGTAAGCCAAGTCTGAATCATCTCAGGATTTGGGGTTGTCCAGCTTATGTACTGATCAGTGGAGATAAGTTGGGACCAAGATCAGAATTATGCTATTTCGTTGGGCATCCAAAAGGGACAAAAGGAGGCTACTTCTATCATCCTAAGGAGCAGAAGGTACTAGTCAGTACCAATGCTAGATACTTGGAAGATGATCAAAGTACTTCCACTAAAGGTTCAACGAGGTTGGAACTTGAGGAGAAGTTATCTACAGAATCAACTTCTTCTGACCCAATTGTGGAACAAGAAGAGGCACAGCCTCAAGAGCCTGTGCAAATGGAGCCTCGTCGTAGTGGGAGAGTGTCTAGGGCTCTGGAGAGATGGACTGGAGAAGCTTTTGAGCTGGTCTCTGACCATCAGGAACAAGACCCCACTAGATACGAGGAGGCTATGTGGCATGAAGTAATGAAAGCCGAGATTGAGTTTATGTACCTCAATCAGGTTTGGGATCTTGTAGCTTCACCTGAAGGGATAAAACCCATTGGGTGCAAGTAGGTATACAAGAGAAATAGGGGAGCGGATAGGAAGGTGGAAACCTTCAAAGCTATGCTTGTGGCGAAAGGGTATACTCAAAAAGAGGGAATCGACTATGAGGAAACCTTTTCCCCGATAGGCATGCTTAAATCCATCTGCATCCTTCTTGCCATCGCATGTCACTATGACTACGAGATATGGCAAATGGATGTCAAGACGCCATTCTTGAATGGCCATCTTAGCGAAGACATCTATATGTCCCAACCGAAAGGCTTCATTGCTGAAAGCCCGGAACACATGGTTTGCAAGCTTAAGAAGTTCATTTATGGACTTAAGAAGGCATCGAGAGCATGGAACATTCGTTTTGATGAGACTGTAAAGTCTTATAGTTTTATTCAAAATGAAGATGAACCATGCGTGTACAGGAAACTTGAAGGCATTAATGTGGTTTTTCTTATCCTGTATGTGGATGACATTCTACTCATTGGAAATTATGTACGGACATTGTCATCTACAAAGGTTTGGCTGTCTAGTTAATTCAGTATAAAGGACTTGGGAGAAGCCAGCTATATTCTCAGGATTAGGCTTCTTAGAAATAGGAAGCAGAAAATGTTATGGTTATCCCAAGCGACATACATTGACAAGATGTTGGCCAAGTACAGCATGGACTTATGTAAGGGAGCTCTAATCCCTTGCAGACATGGGTTGTCATTTTCTTCGAAGAACTATCCTAAGTCTTAAGAAGAAAATGACAGAATGAGTAGGATTCCCTACGCTTCGGCTGTGGGAAGTCTCATGTACGCCATGCTGTGTACTAGGCCAGATATCTGCTTTACAGTGGGCTTAGTTAGCAGATATCAGTCAAACCTAGGGGAGGTTCATTGGCAAGCTGTAAAGCATATTCTCAAATACCTCAAGAGAACGAGAGATTATATGCTGGTTTACATGGATGATGATTTGGTTCGTACAGGATACACAGACTTAAACTTTCAAGCGGATAAGGATGAGAGAAAATCTACTAGTGGATATGTCTTCACCTTGTCTGGAGGAGCAATTTCATGGAGGAGTATCAAGCAGTCTTGTATTGCTGACTCAACCATGGAAGCTGAGTATGTGGCAGCTTCGGAGGCGTCCAAGGAAGCAATTTGGCTCCGGAAGTTCCTTTCAGAACTTGGAGTCGTATCACATATAGACAGGCCGGTTGTGATGTATTGCGACAACATTGGAGCAGTATCGCAATCTAAGGAATCTCGGAACCACAAGAAGGGGAAACGCATCGAGAGGAAGTACCACCTGATCCGGGATTTCATCTAGAGACGGGAAGTCGTGGTGGAGCATATTGCCTCAGAAAATAATCTAGCAAATCCATGCACCAAGCCTTTGGTTGAGAGAGTCTTCAAGAGACACTTAGACGCCATAGGGGTGGGCACCTATGGACTTACCTAGTCTTAGAGTGCAAGTGGGAGAATATTGGATTGTATGCCCTCTTAGACTAGGTTTCTGATGTAAAATCGAATATTTTAATAAAAGAATTTATTTTCAGAAATTGTTTGTGAATTTACTTTTTGTTTGTGCACGATTTTTGTTTGGAACAGACCCATTGTGTTTAAATAAGTGATCCATGTGAATGGTGGTCTTTCACAGTAAGGTATGGATCATGGGTTATTTAACACATAAATATTTGTTCTTAACCTATTGATGAGACTGGGAATCTCATCATATTTAAATTATTATGTTATGAATTCTAAATAGGGAATGGCTTACCTTTAGCCAGTGAGTAGTCCACTCACTTCATAACATAAGCGTATTTCGAATACGTAGGACAGGACCTGTAGTAGTGGTTTCTAAAAGTACTATATGATAGAAACCTAGACTACTACCGCTACAGTGTGGACTAGTACTCTACGACTTGAGTATGAGTTGGTGGTCTGGCGAAGCTAGAAGCATATACTTTGATTTGCTATAGTTGAGCTTCTATCGTAGGGCCAATATACTTGCATGTTGGGTATGTGTGACTAGTTAGTTAAGACAGACTTGTACAAGATAGTTTCTGCACTATATCGCCCCTTGTGGTTGTCCGAATATATAGGCCCAAGAAATAAATAATTAAATATTAATTATTTTGATTCATTTGGGCTCATTAATTATTTCTTGGGTTATTTATGTAAGCCCAGGAAATAAATAATTAATGTTTATTATTTTGGGCCTTTTAGGTCCAAGGAAAATAATAAATATTTTTCTGGCCCAATAGCTTGGACCTTAGGGTTTTTCCAGATACGGTTAAGAGGAGTTTAGGGTTAGGCCAAACTGATTCTCAGGATAACATCTGGGTGTTTTGAAATCCTGGGGATATGTTTATCAGATAATGAAAGATCTAATTTTGGCTAACTAATAAGCAACTCTTTGGAAAAAGAAAAACCCTAGTTTTCCCTACCCAACAGAAGACTCACGTCTTTCTGGAGAGCCTCACATAAGCTCCCTCTCTCACGCCTCCCTCTTCTTGGTTTCTCCTTGGAGCTTTGCTAACCAATAGCAAGTGAACCAAGGAGATTTGAGACCATTCTTCTTCTCTGTTGTGTTCACCGACTAAAGGTTAGGCTGAGGAATATCCCGAGAGCTGGAAAGCTAGGCGTTCATGCAAACAAGGAGGAGTAGAAGGCTAGCGGGTGTTCAACCAGAAGCTTCTTCAAGTGGGCAAAGCGAGGCGATTCCAATCGTTCAATCCGCTCTTACTCAACCTAGAAGGGTTAAGGAGCACAAATGTATGATCTTCACGCTTCCGTATAGCCTTTAAGGCTTGGTTTTATTTTTCTCTGTTTAATTTTTTACGCTACCAGTGCATGCTCTCTGTTTTCGTCTCCCTCACAATTATGGGAAAACAGAGCAAGAACAGAGGAAATTGAGGATAAAACCATAATGGACCCGGTGCCAGTCCTGTTGTAGTGACGCCTCGCTAGGTTCACTCTGCCAAGAGGTAGTTTGTACGCGAATTTAGTATCTTCCAAATAATTTTGGTATTTTTCAAATTCTACTGGGCCAAGACTTCTCAAGCCATGAATTTTAGCATCAAGGGAGCTTATTAAATATGAAAAACACAATAGAATGGAGTGAAATCAATGATCAAATCAGAAAATCACTCATTGAAGGAAGAATTCATGAAATCGAGTGTTGTTCAAGAAAGTTTTCAAGGGAAAAGAAGGAGGCTTGTTTATGTATGCTTTCTTTTACCTTTGTTTTCTTTTCCTTAAACAATGATGGAATCAATGTTTTTATTGTAGTTTAACATTATTTTTTGATTTATGATTTCTTGAATTAATTTAGTCTTTTAATCAATTTATTATTGTTCTTGATATTTGATTATTTATTTTTATTACGAAGTTGCTTGGTTGATTCTTGTTATTAACTTGCTTGAAAAGGGATTGATAATGACATCAATTAATTAATTTCATATTTGTTATCTCTTAACTTGCTTGAAAAATAGGTTAATTGTCAAGAACTTTGGTAATCAAATGTTAGTTGATGATTGCTAGAATATGGATTCATTAACTAATTTCTTGTTTTAAATCACCTAGAATATAGGGAATTATATGAGGATTGATTTTAATGCATATTTTGAATAAGACTGGTGAGATAGAATATATATCCATTGAGTTACTTAGAAGATAGGGAATCATGGATTGCAAAAGAAATGGTTCTAATTTATTCCTTTATGATGTTAAGATAATAATTAATTGTAATAACTGCTAAGTAGTTTATGGTCATGTTTTTAAGAATATTTGTCTAATTAAATATTCTTTCATCCTTGAATTGTATATATATATATATATATATATATATATATATTTATCTTTATTTTTTTCTTTTTATTCCTTTATTATTTTATTGGCTAAACAATACAGATTTGAGTAAAGTAAGGTGGGAGTCTAAGTTCACGTGGATTCGATACTTATTAGTCCCTATACTATATGATGGGTATACTTGCATGTATGTGTGGTTTTAGTGATTAGCATTTTAATTAAAGCTTGATTGATTGTGGACTTTGTTGATGATATATTCTACACTAAAGACACGCATCAAAGCCACTGACCATAACTGTAACTCCTTGTAGGGGTTTAGCAAGGTAAAGAGACTCAATAGAGGAGAGCATGGAATACGAGTAGGAAATAGAGCGCAAGTATGGGCTAAAGCAGTGGGAGACTTGGAACTTTTATTTGATTTTAATGGGATTTTAGTTTCAAAAGATATTTTATATGTTTCTAGTTTCAAATAAAAATTGATTTCAGTTTTAAGATCGATTAATAAAGGATATTTTGTCTCCTTCTATTCCAGTATTTCAATCATTAAACATGGATAAATTATTTGTTTTGGAAATTTGTACGACAATCTCTTTTATATTAATCATATAAGTCACCAAATAAATAATACTCTAACTGAGCCTAAAAATAAAAAGAGAAAGACCACATCATATAAATCTTAATTTGATTTAGAGGTTAATCCAAAATGGGCCTTTGGATTCATTAAAATTGGAGAAATAGCCTTAATGTGAATCTTGTCTTATGCGAAAAATAACCAAAAGGTCCTTTACTCAAAAGGCGGAAAGAGCAAAAAAATAAAAATAAAAAATACTTGAGTTAGTTTATACTAATGTTTGTGGTCCTATGTTTATACTAGCTAGTGAAGGGTATAAATACTTCATTACTTTCACAAATGATAATATGCATTTTAGTTACGGTTACTTGATGACGCGCAAATCTGATTTCTTTGATAAATTTAAGGAGTTTAAGGCTGAAGTAGAGCATTAAACAGGTAAATTAATCCAGTAGCTTAGATCAGATCATAATGGAGAGTACGTTCTTGGTGAATTCAACGACTACTTGACATATCAGGGAATAGTATCTCAGTTGACTGCACCTAGGACTTCCTAGTAGAATAGAGTAGCTAAAAGAAGAAATAGAACTTCGTTGGAAATGGTTAGAAGTATGATGAGTAATGCAACTATTCCTATTTCCTTGGTGCCTTCTAAATCAGTACCTAGGACACATTATGAGCTATAGATTGGATGGAAGTCTAATATAAATCTTTTCAAGGTATAGAGTTGTCCAAATTATATACTAACTAAATGAAGTAAGCTTGACCCAAGATCAGAATTGTGCTATTTCGCAAGGTATCCAAATAGAACAAGGAATGAATACTTTTATTATTCCCAAGAACAAAAATTACTTATTAGTACTCATGCTAGATACTTGGAGGGCTCGAGTAAGGTGGAAGTAGAAGAGAAGTTGATTGATACTTCAACTTGTTGTACCCCAGTTGAGAAACTTAAAGATCCATAGCTGGATGTTCCTATACAAAATAAACTACGTTATAGTGGGGAGATATCTTTAGTCTAGAAAGACAGACTGTAGAAGCTTTTGAGGTAATCTCCGACCATCAGGATTAAAATCTCGTTAGGTACGATGAGGCTATTGCTAATGCTGATGTAAATAAATGGAAAGTACTAATGGATACTGAGATTGAGTTTATGTATCTCAATCAAGTCTAGCATCTTGTCATTGCACCTGAAGGGATTAATGTAACACCCCTACTAAAGATAACAACGAAAGCATATCAACACCGGGTGTCGCCCCGTCTAGTTTCCCAGAGAAGGGGTCTTTATAACGAAGAACCAACAGAGTATACAAGGACTAAATCCATACAAATATCTATTATTGATGGTCACACATATATATATACAACGAAAAATCTCGAACATGAAAATTTTCCATTCTACATCAGTAAAAAGGGAACGTTCGTACCTAAACTGCTGTCACTGTGGTATCGTCTATCTATTCGTAGGTTTGCTCAATTCCAGATCCTACAAAGGGGTAAGAGAAAAGATTCGAGTGAGTGAAAAATCACCTAGTAAGTCCCGTGTGTGCTAGTGCTTCAGTAAAAAGACAAAGTATATAAAACCCTTGTGAGGAAAAGCATTTTATTTGTTCACTGGAAACAATGCCAAAACTCTTTAAAGAAGAATTTATTCAGAACTCAATCATTTTGAAAAATTGTATTTCAATTTCAAATCATTGTCCCAATTTTCAAATCACATGCACTTCTCCAATAGAAAGTCGGCCTGTATGCAAGTCCCGCAATCCTTGCCTTCGGCACTATGTATCATTGTACTGAGACCGTAGTATCCAGTACTCAATTCACATGTATCATTAAACTTATACCGCAGCCTACAGTACTCAATCCGTGTGTCACCGAAAAATAAGTACGCTGCAGCGTATTAAAATAACTGCATGTAGCACACTAAATCTTTGACATGCTACTATAAGTCAAGGGTCCCAATCCTGACATTATTCACCATTGAGGTAGCAAGGGGTTGAACAACAGCAAGTGTCCAGCCTAGCCCGTGAACAACCCAAATCACAAAGTGCACACAAGGCATGCCAATTGCTAGGCACTAGACGGTTAACCAGGATAACTCATCTTAATGTTCTATCACCCTCTTTGGAGCTCAGGGTTACTTAGGGTCGTCTATCTATAACATGAGTAAGTACAAAGATCAAAGTCCTTTCAAATTCATTGTATCTGGTAAATTTTCTAAGTATGATTAACTTAGACATATTTCCAGATTCATCGAATCTGGTCACCAGAAAAATAACCTAACAAGTTCGCTTATTATGTGACCCTATAGGTTCATTTGACACTAGCAGTGTGCCTAAATCATATTTAAATGGCCCATAAGTTATAAGCGATTTCTAGCAAAACATTATAACTATCCAGGTTAAATGAAGATCGGTGATCTCTTTGAACCAAGCCATAATTTTATATTTAGTCATTTTGTCACACGATATCCAAATTAAGCATAAGGCATGGAGCATGTCATCCTTATTAAGCTTAATCAATTATTTCTTGATTTCATAGTAGACTGTTCAAACAAATGATATCAATATCTTAGATTGATATATTTGAGCATGGCCATGCATTTTTAACAGTCTAACTTATTAAGGGGCCCATGGATATCTCTCCCATAATTGAGAGGGACAAATTCCTTCACAATCAATCATATTCCTCTCCTTGATTTATTCTATATCCAATAGTAGTCTAATTTATTATCTGGTTAAAGACAAATTTAGACAATGTCACAATATAGAATTTATCAAGTAGGAAACTATGATGAATTTAGGTTAAAGGACTTTCAATATTATTATAGCTAGAAAGTACTTATGACATATTCTATGAAGTACTCTCATAGTAGGTCATGTCCAATACAATGTTCTCTAACATTTATTTATATCTTGATTTGATATCATAAATATCCATGGCCAGTAAAACATAGCCATCAAGTCACAAACATACTAATCTTAATTTATTATTATTCCAATAATAATAATCGATCAGGGACGGTTTTAGAATAGTCATTGTATTCATTGTAGGGTTTTATTATCAAGTCAAGTACTTGATGACCACAAAACAAAACTCATCATTCATGGAAAGGAAAGCCTCATATTATTATATAAAACATAATGACAATAGTATAAGTACAAATTGACTCTAGGTTATATCCCCAACATAAAATAATTCTCAGAATTAAAATGTCAATTTCCAAAAGTCAATATTATCACGGGAGATCATTTAACAAAACTGTGTCAAAACAGGATAAAGAGTTTTTTTCACACATCAAAATAAGTTTACAGCAGTACTAAGGTTATTTTGTTGTACTTGATCACAAAAGACATTTTTAAGGGCATTCAAGTCATTTTATTCATGCCCGATTTCAAAAGATTTTCCAAGGGTATTCGGGTTATCGTACCCTTACCCGATTTGAAAAGTGTTCATAAGAGTTCCAATAAGGATATTTCGGTCATTTACTGAATATTCGATTCCAAAGGTTTTCATAAAACATTCCAATAAGGGCATTTGGATCATTTTCCAGATACCCGATTCTAAAAAGAACTTATTTCAAGAAATCTAAAATTTAAATCCCAAAAGAGGATTAAATTCAAAGTTTCTAAATACATTTCCATAAAATATTCCAATATGGGCATTCCAGTCAATTTATGAATACCCGATTCTAAAATTTACAATTTTTTGAAAATTCCAAGTATTTAATCCAAAAAGGACTAAATTCAGAAAATTCATGCTTTAATCATCAATTAAGGTTTCCAAGCCAATTATGAAGTTCATTTGAGCCCCAAACAGCGAAAAATAGTTCTTGCTCAGATAAACCTTAAATATATTGAGGGATTTCCGAAATGGAATAAAACATATGATTTCATGAAAAAGTGAAGCACACTAGCTTTCAAAAAGTTTTAGAAATCAAAGGCACTCACCTCATGCCCTAATTAACTTTTTCCGTTCATGGCCGTTCGACCCCCGTTTCTACCCTTTCCAATGAACCGTTGGTCATTTATTGATAAAACTACACCAAATATTATTTTTGGGTGAAATCATGTTTAGTCAAAAAGTAGCTGATGGTTGGCCAACGTCCAACTGACGTGCTCGACAGGTAGCTGACGTCCAACCAGCATGTAGTTGACAGGGCCGATGGTTAGGCGACGGTTAAGGAAAACATTCAACTTTCGTTCACATCGTTTTTTTGTCGTTTGTTCAATTCTTTCGATTTTATTTTCCTATATTCTTCCTACCTTCATGTACAAGGGATTCACTCCATGTTTCTCATTCATTTCATCCAAAATTACACAATTAAATCATCCTTAAGTTTATCCATTTTTGAACTAATTTTCTAAAATTTCACCGCTTGACATATGATTTTATTTTGCACATAACTTTTAATCCACAACTCCAATTTGGCTCTTTGATATAACAAAATGACCGTAAGACACTTAACTTTAGTTTCGTTTATGCCTATATTTAGAGTACTGGTTCCTATAGCACTCTACAGGGCAGAAACAGCCCTAGTAGTTTTGCTTTAATTTCATTATTCATGCTTTTCTTTGTTTTCTTTTAGCCTTTAACACCTTGCGAACATTTATTCACTCAATTTTTCTTCAAATCATCATTGATTCTATAATTTTCAGGTTCTAATAGCTCACAAGGTCACATTTATTCGACACAAATTCACCTTTTCTAATCAAAAGCTAATATAATCCATTTTTCCAACCAATTAACTTCCATTTTTATGCTACTTTGGTCATCATCTCCTCAACCGAAAACAATCCTTCAAATTACCATAAATATTTAGTTCTTCTCCACACAAAACATCATCCATAAAGCTCTTAAGAAGTCGACACACATAGACACATAGAGAGTTCAACAACAGTGTTTATAAACCCTAGCTTTTGATCCAAAATCAAGACATGAAAATCATGTTTTCATGTTAAAATTGATATCACAATGATCAACATTCACCCAACAACAACTTTAATTCAAGTAAGGTAAAGTTTTAGCTTGTATTTAGAGCTATTTGGTGTGATTTGCTCCAAGAACCTCTCAAGAACTCTCACACCACACCATGAACACACACAAGCTACATTTTTCTTTCTTTTTGCTATTTTCTCTTGATTTTTTTTCTTTTATTTCTCTCCCTTGAGGCTGCCAAAATTCTAGGCAGTATAACAGCCTTCCCACTGCCATTCTCATCAGTTTTTTTGCCAAGAATATTTTAAATCATTTAAGTATATGGTGGAATTCATGTAGGTGTGTTCCAATTATAATTTTACACACCAACCACTTAATTTCCTCCTCAAAAATTTCTCTTCATTTCTCTTGTATGGCTGTCAATTTTCTTGGCCAATTTCCACTCATTCAATCACCTTCTCATGGTCCAAGTATTGGCCAATAACATTTCACAATACCTTAATTAAAGGACCCACAAATGATGTGTTCCAAACAAAATTTACACATCATTCTTTATTTATTTTGTAATCCTTTAATACCATGTGTCTGCCGAAGTTGTGACCAAGAGGTAATCACTTGTACATTGTATATGACACATTTTATTTTAATAAAAGGCAAAATTTATCTTGCCATTTCTTTTGTTTACTTTAAGTAATATAATTGTTCGATAACGTCCGTAGTACAACACTGTGTTAAGGAAATCATGATATGAGATTCCTACTACACTGGATGGTGTTAGTACTTAAATAATCCCTAGTTATAGTATTAATGAGACATGAGATCATTAATGCATTAAGACTAGCATGTGTTAGACTTCTTGATTTGATCAGGCGGTAGTTCTCATATTCGTGAGTATTGAGATACTCAAAGTTCACACATGAATGCTTGTTAAAGGAACAAGTTCATTGGATGACCTAGTTTTGAGATAATCACATGGATAACTATTTAGTGCTAGTGATATAATCTCAATATAGCAAACGTACAAGTATCCTTAGACTTGAGATCTCCAAGGTACTTGTTTGCTAAGCATTATACTTTGATTCCAATCTCTGAAGCTCGATCGAGGGCTGCCTATGGGATGGATATTGGATATATTTTAAGGTAAACGAAAGTAGTTGAGAGGGTCAATAAAGGATTCACCACTCCTAATAGTATGGGTGAATATCTCACGGCCACTTGTAGGAATTACTACTGGAGAAGTCCTTGGGCAAGGCATCTATGTATTGGAAATAGTTACAATTGATACACATCTAAAGTAGTGGGTTCCTTGTACAAGTACTATTGTATTCAGGCCAAAATTAATTCTGGAGGGAGTTAGCACTAATTCCGTACTCCAAACCGAATGAGATATTGTATGGTGAACGGAGTTAATTGCACTGAAGTTTGTTATTGAAGGATTCATGTCAAGCCACTTGACTTCCAGGACTCTTGGGTGGTCATGATGTGTTGCTAGATACCGCTCATGATCTGGGAATATGGGTTTATTAATTGAAGAATTAATAAACCAATCCTGATTAGAATTAATAGGATTAATTCTAATTAATTATGGATTATTAATCTCAAAGACATTTGGTTTAATTCATGTTCGCTACCAATTGATCGGGAAACCTAGTAGGTCACACACAATAGAGGATTATATACTTAAGATGTTGTTTGATAACATAGTGGGGTTAATTGTGAGAAAGAGAAGTTATTGTGGACAAATTATAATTAGTTATAATTTATGGTCTAAATTGTAATTGTGAGAACTTAATGTTTCCAATTACAATTAAGGAATTCTAATAGGATTAGAATTCTCAATTTTTGGTAGGGTTTTTTTGTGTTATATGATGATATGCCCACCAACACTAGCTGTGGATAATACACACGATCCCCCCTCTGTCTGTCTGTCTCTCTCTCTCTCTCTCTCTCTCTCTCTCTCTCTCTCTCTCTCTCTCTCGTTTTGCTGAAAACGTGAAGAACTCTAGCCGCCATCTTTTTCTGCTAGTACAAAAAATTTCGATGCTTGAGTATTCCTCTATGTGGATTATTGTTAGAATAATCACATATTATGATTATAGTGGTTAGACGTTTAACTCTCGTGGAGTTTGATCAAGTGGATAGCTGGATCGCGCCTCGACTTGAAGAAGAAAATTTTTGTTCTTCAAACAATCATAGAAAGGTAAAAAGCCGTTACCTTTGATCTCTTTATGTCTGGTTTTCCACACATAGGCAGGTCCTATGATGGTATCTCGTTTTATTTTCTGCTGCACCGTATGGGATACGAGCCTGAGATACCCAACAGTGTCTTGCACGAACTCTTCATGCAATCTCTCGAAAATTGACACATGTCCATGAGCTAGCAATCATAAAATGCCATACACACCTTTTTAACCGTGATTTTCTATTTTCTTCAGAAATAAAAAAAATCGGGTCCAAAATGAAAAAATATTTTATTTCACCACTCAACTCCAAAAATTTTGTTGAATTCATTGGTAGCACTTAAATTCTTCAATTCTTTCTCTATTGGGTCAAATTTATGGTTAAAGTCACAGGTGTGGTCAAAATGACGAAAATACCCCCGATATCCTAGATAGCATAATTCACACCAAAACATTCATTTCATCGCATTGATCAATTTTTCTTCTCAGCATACCTTCAAATTCTTATTTTCTTAACAATAGTAGATTTTTGAAGATTTTGGGTACGGGAAGAACAAATCTAATAATTATATCCAAGTCTTGACAATATATTATTATACCAAAATATTCGTCTGATTACACTAATAATCTTTTGTTCTGGCTATTGATATAAATTCGCATCCTATTACAAGTAGTGGCCAATCAAAGGTAAAAGTGCAGGGCATTACATTCTCTCCTCCTTACAAAAACTTTCATCCTCGAAATTGGCTTAACCTGAAATAATTCTAGATGCTTTTTCAACATCTTCACATTTGTTTCTCAAGTTGCATTTTGCACTGGATAATGATTTCACAACACTTTCACAAATGGAATTTTCTTATTCCGCATATCCTTTTCAGTTTACTCTAAGATCACAATAGGTTTTTCCTTATACTTCAAGCTTGGAGTTATCTGAGTAGGCTCTTCATTCAAATTGTGTATGAGATTAGCTAAGTATTTCTAAAGTTGGGCAATACAAAACACATCGGGAATACTGTGAAGCTCTATTGGTAACTCTAATCAATAAGTCACCTTCCACAATCCTCTTAATAATAGGGAATGGTCCAATGTACCTAGGTGACAGCTTCTTTCTTAGTCCTTTAAATCCCAATTGTCATTGTGGAGTCAACTTTAAAAATACACAATCTCCTTTTGCAAATTCCAAATGTCTTTTATGTCGATCCGTATAACTTTCATGTGTACTTTGAACTGCCTCCAGCTTGATTTTAATCATCTTGACAACATGTTGAACTTTTCAAGATCGAAGGCAACTTATTCACCCGCTCTTCATCCTAGATTACATTTCCTTTCATATAGAGCTTCAAATGGAGCCATTCCAAATATTGATTGATAATTATTGGTGTATGCGAATTCTTTATACGCTAAATTATCAATCCACTTAATTCTAAAATTCAAAGCACAAACCCGCAATATGTTTGCCAAAACTCTATTCACTCGTTCTATTTGTCCATTCGTCTGTAGGTGCACTATAGTGCCGAACTTTCTTGTGGTCCCATACCTTTACGGTAGCTGAGTCCAACTCTGAGGTAAGTCTAGAACCTCGATCTAACACAACACTAGTAGGTACTCATATAGTCTGATTACTTCCTCAAAATAGATTTCACTTAACTTCTCTAAGGAATTCCGTTAGTTATTGGGAATGAAATTAGTAGATTTAGTTAGTCGATCCACTATCACCTATATAGTATTTCACTGCCCTACTACCATGCGTAATCCCATGATGAAATCAATAATAATTCCATCCTATTTCCATGATGGAGTAGGTAATGGTTGTAGTAACCTTCCATGCAGTCACAGGTCGTCTTTCACTTGCTGACAAATTAAACATCAAGCTACAAAGTCTAAAATATCCTTCTTTATACCAATCCATCAATAATGTCATTTCAAGTCATAATACATCTTTATTGCTACTGGATGGATGATATACTTACTCCAATTTACTTTTATTAAAATGCCTTACTTCATCACATACTATTTCAGAATACAATACTTACCCTAGTAATAAATAATTCCATTATTCTCCTTTTAGAACCCATCTCCTCCTTTATTCACCTCATTTTGCGCTAACTTTTGCAACTCTACATCTTTATCTTGCTTCCCCTTTTTCTGTTGCAGAAAAACAGGTTAAATGGAGATATTGTCCATCCATATTTCTCCATCTACTGTAAATGTTTCCAATTCTAGAATTTGTAACATCCGAAGGGCTGATAAATTTGCCGTCCTACTAAGGGCATCTGCTACTGTGTTTGTTTTTCCAGGATGATACTTAATTGGGCATTGGAATTATTCTAAAAATTCCATCCTTTCTCCCTTCATAAACAAGTGGTTACTTCATATTTCCCAAATATTTCACCTAAGATCACACAATTAATCATCTTTAAGTTCATCCACATTCTAACCAAAATTCTGAAATTTTGCTGCTTTGACACATGATTTTGTTTTAGACATAATTTCCAACTCACAACTCTGATTTTGCTCTATGATATACCAAAACTACCGTAAGACTCTTAACTTTAATTTCAATTTGGCTCTTTTCAGAGTTCTAGTCCCCGTGTCTCATTACTGGGCAAGAAGAGCCCCAGTAGTTTTCTAGATTTTAATCCATTTTCACAAAACAACTTCAAATATTTGTGCTTCTTAATTCATAACACCTATATAACCCTTAGTCCATATAATTTCCCTTCAAACAACATTAATTTTCCCAATTTTTAGGTTTAAAAAAGCCACTAAGTCCATACGCAAATAACATATAATTAATATCAACGTTAAAAAACAATCATAACCTATTTTCTTTAACGTTTAATCCCCGTTTTTATCCCAACTCTACCATCTTTCTTCTCAATCATGAACCCCCTTTAAATCACCATTCAAATACCCTTATTCACCAAACAAAATATAGCCTATGAATCCATCATCCAACAGGTACGCACACTTGCACACATAAAGTCTCACATAGTACACAATAATCATTTTAGTCATCATAAATATCATTTTTTTATGTTATAATTCATATCAAAATGATCACTGTAATGAAACCTACAATTTTAATTCCTGAAGCATAGGATTTTACCTTGTATATGAGGTGTTCTAGCTTGAATTTACTCCAAGAATCTCCAACTTCTTCAAGAACAATAGTTTCTCTCTTTTTCTTTTTCCAATTTTTCATTGATTTTTCTCAACCTTTTCTTCCTTATTTCTTCTCCTCCCCCCCCCCTTTTCTCTTCTTCTTATGCTGCCAGTTTCCCCCTCTAAATCCACCGCCATTCTTGGTTAAAATAATGACCAATAGGATTTTTCTCAATTAAATGAATGGTGAATACTTTACACGTGTCATGATCTCATTTTTTTTTTACATTTTTCTTTATTATTTTGCAATGCTTATTTAAGAAGTCTTGCAGGCATGAATATTTCATGCATTCTCTTATTATTCCTACAATATTTCATGCTCTAGGTGCCACTTTCTTCTCTTGTCCTCTTATTCCCAATTGTCGTTGTAGAGTCAATTTTAAGAATACCTGGTCTCTTTTTACAAATTTCAAATCTCTCCTGCATCAATCCACATAACTTTTTTGTGTACTCTAAGCTGCCTCCAACTTGATTTTGATCATTTCCACAGCCTATCAAACTTTTTAAAGATCAAAAGCATCATCTTCACCCATTTTCCGACCTAAACTTTCCCAATACAACGGGGACTAACATTTCCTTCCATATAAAGCTTCAAATAGGGCCATTCCAACTGTTGATTGATAACTATTATTCTATGCAAATTCTGCATATGCCAAATTATCAACCCACTTAGTTCCAAAATCCAAAGCGCAAGCCTGCAATATGTCTTCTAAAACTTTATTCACTCGTTCGGTCTATGCATCCATTTATGGGTGTGCTGTTGTATTGAACTTTAATGTTATCCTATATCTTCGCTGCAATTTAGTCTAAAACTTTGAGGTAAAACTAAGATCTCGATCTGGCACAATACTTAAGGGTACTACGTGAAGTCTAATTACTTCCTTATATAAATCTTACTTAACTTCTCTAAAGAATCTCGTTGGTTAATGGGAATGAAATGAGCGGACTTAGTTAGTCAATCCATTATTACCCACATGGTATCTCGCTGTCCTACTGGCATGAGTAATCATGTAATGAAATCTATAGTAATTTCATCCCATTTCCACGATGGAGTAGGTAATGGCTGTAATAACCCTCCAGGTTGTTACTGATTGGCTTTCACCTGCTGACAATTTAAACATCTGGCTACAAAGTCTTAAATGTCCTTGTTTATACCAATCCACTAATAATGTCGTTTCAAGTCCTAATACATCATTATGCGTCTTGCATAGATGGTATACTTACTCTAATATGCTTCTATTAAGATATCTTGTCTCATTGCAGATTGTTTCGGAATATAATACTAATCTTGGTAACATATAATCCAATCATTGTGCTTTCAAAACTCATCTTCTCCTTTATTCGCCTCTTTTTGTACTAACTTTTGCAACTCTTCATCTTTATGTTGCTCTCCCTTCAACTGTTGCAAGAAAGCAAGTTGAATGAAGATATTACTCATCCTTATTCCTCCATCTACTACAAAGGATTCCAATTTTGGAATTCATAGCATCTGAAGAGCTCATAAATTCGCCTTCCAACTAAGGACATCTACTATTGTGTTTGCTTTTCCAGGATAATATCTAATTGGACACTAAAATGCTTCCAAAAATTCCATCTACCTATGTTGCCTCATGTTCAAATCTTTCGGAGTAAAAACATATTTCAAACTTTTATAGTCAATAAAGACTTCAAACTCAGCTCCATACAAGTAATGTCTTCATTTCTTAAAGGCAAACACAATAGCTGCTCACTCTAATATTAGTGTTGTGCCCTAAAGGCAATCACTTGTACATTGTATATGACACATTTTATTTTAATAAAAAACATTATTTATCTTAAAGCTTCTTTTTGTTTACTTTAAGTAATATAATTGTTCGATAACGTCCGTAGTACAACACTGTGTTAAGGAAATCATGATAGAGATCATGATGTAAGATTCCTACTACACTGGATGGTGTTAGTACTTAAATAGTCCCTAGTCATAGTATTAATGAGACAGGACATCATTAATGCGTTAAGACTATCATGTGTTAGACTTCCTAATATGATCAAGCGGTGGTTCTCATAATCGTGAGTATTGAGATACTCAAAGTTAACACATGGATGCTTGTTAATGGAACAAGTTCATTGGATGACCTAGCTTTGAGATAATCATATGGATAACTATTTAGTGCCAGTGATATAATCTCAATATAGCAAACGTGCAAGTATCCTTAGACTTAAGATCTCCAATGTACTTTGTTTACTGAGCTTTGTACTTTGCTTCCAATCTCTGGAGCTCGATCGAGGGCCGCCTATGGGATGGATATTGGGTATATTGTGAGGTAAACGAAAGTAGTTGAGAGGGTCAGTAAAGGATTCACCACTCCTAATAGTAGGGGCGAATATCTCACGGCCCCTTGTAGGAATTACTACTCGGAAAGTCCTTGGCCAAGGCGATTATGTATTGGAAACAGTTCCAATTGATACACATCTAGAGTAGTGGATTCCTTGTACAAGTACTATTGTATTCGGGCCAGAATTAATTCCGGAGGGAGTTGGCACTAATTCCGTACTCCAAACCGAATGAGATATTGTATGGTGAAAGGAGTTAATTGTACTGAAGTTTGTTGTTGAAGGGTTCATGTCAAGCCACTTGAGTGATAGAGTATCATCTTTGTCAAATTGAAAATTGGCATCAGTATACCCGTTTATTTTCAAATCACCTTCTCTATACATTAAGAACACATCCTTAGTCCTTTGTAAGTACTGAAGGATGTTCTTTACAGTCCCTCACCAGGGTCAGATTGCTATCTGCTCATCAAATTGAGAGCACAAGATACATCAGGCCTTGTATATATCATAGCATACATGATAGATCCAACTGCCGAAGTATATGGAATCTTACTCATGTGATTCCTTTCAACTTGTATCTTGGGAGACATTAACTTTGAAATGCTTACACCATGTGACATGGGTAAGAATCTCCTTTTGGAACAATCCATGCTAAACCTCTTTAGCACTTTGTCTATGAATGTAGACTGTGAAAGACCAAGCAACCTTTTAGATCTATATCTATAGATCCTTATTCCAAGATTATAGGTTGCTTCACCCAGGTCTTTCATGGAGAATTGTTTGGACAATCAAACTTTAACCGTTTGCAAGACAAGTATATTATTTTCTATTAGCAATATATCATCTACATAAAGCAATAAGAAAATGATTGCACTGCCACTGACTTTCTTGTATACACAAGGCTCATCCATATTTTGAATGAAACCAAACTCTTTGATTGTTTCATCAAAATGGATGTTCTAACTCCTAGAAGCTTGCTTAAATCCATAAATAGACTTTTGCAGCTTACACACCTTTTTGCTATCATTGGATATGAAACTCTCAGGTTATGTCATATCATAATATCAATACGATAAAATTATGACCCTCAAGTTGTGTCATAACATAATAACATATCATAATAACATAACCATATCATCAACGAAAATCACCTAAACCCTTAGGTTGCCAAATCTCATAATCATAATGAGCATCAATGGCTAGGAGTATCCTGATGGATTTTAACATGGCTACTGGCGAGAAGGTTTCATCATAGTCAATACCATGTTGTTGACGATAACCCTTCGCCACTAGTCGTGCTTTATAGGTCACTACATTACCATCCATGTCCGTTTTCTTCTTGAAAACCCATTTGCACCCAATAGGTTTAATTCTTTTGGGTGGATCAACCAAAGTCCATACTTTGTTGTCATACATGGAATCCATCTCTGACTTCATATCCTCAAGCTATTTGATAGATTCTGAACTGTTTAGAATATCTTTGTAGGTAGTAGGCTTATCTTCATCTATGAGCAATACGTTATTGTGGTCACTAATGACATATCCATATCTTTGAGGTACCACATGTATCCTACTAGACCTATGAGGTTCTTGTGTAGTAAAAGGTTCATCTATTCTCTCAATAGATATGGGATTAGATGGTTAATCCTTGTTTGTTTGATCTTCTTGAACTTCACTAAGTTCAATTTTACTCCCACTGTCCCCCCTTGAGCATGTGTTCCTTTTCTAAGAAGATGACATACTTCAAAACAAACACTTTGTTTTCAGAGGGTAGGTAGAAGTAATATCCGAAAGATTCTTTTGGATATCTCACAAACAAACACTTGTTAGACTTACTATCAAGTTTGTCTAACTGTGGCCTTTTAACAAAGGTAGGATAACCCCATACTCACAAGTGAGATAACTTTGGTTTCTTACCATAGAATATCTCAAATAGGGTAGAATCAATCAATTTTGTTGAAACCCTATTTAGTATATAAACAGAAGTCTCTAGTGCATACCCCCAAAATGATTTTAGTATGTCTGCAAAAGTCATCATGGTCTGTACCATGTCTAGAAGGGTTTGATTCCTTCTCTCTGATACATCGTTATGTTGAGGTGTATATGGTGGATTCCATTAAGATAATATCCCATTATCTCTAAGATAACTTAGAAACTCTTGGCTCAAGTATTCTCCTCCTCGGTCAGATCTTAGAGTCTTAATACTTTTATCAAGTTGTTTCTCTATTTTATTCTTGAAGTTTTTGAACTTATCAAAGGCCTTGGATTTGTATTTCATTAAACACAAATACCCATATCATGAGAAATTATCTATAAAGGTTATGAAATAGTTATAACCTCCTCTTGCTTGTATTGACATTGGGACATATACATCAGAATGTATGAGTTCTAATAACTCCTTGGACCGTTCTCCTTTTCCTGAAAAATGAATTTTAGTCATTTTACCTAGTAAACAAGACTCGCATGTGCCATATAATTCTTAATCAAATGACTCTAAGTTACCAAGCTTGTGTAACTTAGAAACATGACTTTCGTTTACATGGCCTAAATGAAAATGCCATAAGTAAGAGGTGTTAGAGTTTTCTATTTGAGATTTCTTATTGTTTATATTGAGAATTGGATTATCCAAGTCTAGAATATATAAACCATTAACCAGAGTTGCCGAACCATAATGAATATCATTCAATGAAAAAGAATAACATTTATTCTTAAATATAAAATGAAATCCATTTAAGTCTAAACACGCACCTGAGACAATGTTTTTCATAAAAACTGGTACATAATAATAGTTTTGTAATTCTAGAACTAATTCCGAAGATAGGTTCAGCTCGTATGTCCCTACGGCAAGTGCAACAACCTTTGCCCCATTTGCAGTACATAGGTCCACATTGCCTTTCTCTAGCCTTCTACTGCCCTTTAGTTCCTGCAAGTTATTGAACAAATAAAATCCACATTCGGTATCTAATACCCATATCTCATTTCTAAAGATAGTATTTATCTCAATCGTAAACATACTCGGAGTAGAAGTAGAAGTACTTGTAAGCTTCTCCTTCTGCTTCTTGTTCTTAACGGTTTCCAAGTAGGCCTTACAGCTTGGACTGATACTCTGTCACTTAAGTGGCTTCTAAAAGACTATTAAGAAGAAACCTAGACTATTATTACTACAGCTTGGACTGATACTATATCACTTAAGTATGAGTTAGTAGTTTGACGAAGCTGGAAACATGTACTTTGAAATGCTGTAGTTGAGGTTTTATCATAGAGCCAATATACTTGTATGTTGGGTATATGTAACTAGTTAGTTAAGACAGACTTGTAGAAGATAGCTTCGGCACTATATCGCCCCTTATGACTGGTTGAATGATCTAAATATCGAGGGCCCTGGGAAATATAACTTGGATGTTTGCTTTAGGGTAACTCTCTTGGAAAGCAGAAACATTTCAAGTGTTATAGATTATTGGACTAGTGGTCTAAGGATGGTAGATGTCTTTTAGAGAAGTGTTAGTATACTCTTCCTCTCTAAATGTATAGCAATGCGTAGAGGGGTATTTTAGTCATTACACTTGTAGGTAAGAGACTTTGCTAACGTAGCATTGTCTTTGAGGTCAATATTTTCTTCTGGTGATATTAGAAAATATTTAAAAATACAAAATATGGCTATTTCTATAATATGGGTATTTTTATCATTTTAGTAGCCAAGGCGATGTGTTTTTTGATCCTCAGAATAGCCCATAAGTCATGATGGGTTTGGATTGAGGGATTGGTCTTGTATAAAACGAATTTTATTTTATTCGAGTAACCTGGTTTATTTATTAGGCTAAAATAAAATAAAAGGTCCAAAAAGAAAGAATTTTATATTGGCCCATATGGGTTATTTAATTAATTTAATTATTGGGGTTATATTAGTCCATGAATAATTAAATTAAATTAAAGGCTAAACCCAAAAAACTGGGCCAAGACTTGAGGTTTATATTGGTCCATTTGGGTTATTTTAATTATTAGATTTGTTTTAGTTCAGGAATAATTAAATTGAATTAAATGCTTAGCCCAATGAACCGGGCTATAAGCCCATAAGCCTGGTTATAGGTTAACATGACATGGGCCTTTGGGCTTCTTTGATTCTATCGCCTCTGTTTGATTTTTGAATGCCTAGATAATAGCCTATTATCAAGGTAGTTGGAATTGAATAGAACAGAGGAGTCTTTCACATAACGTCGTTATTTTCCTCAAGCCTCTCTTCTTCTCTCGTGAGCCTGTGTTCTCTGTGCTTTGTCGATAGCTAGAACAGAGACGCGAAACCTATCTGATTAATGCTTAATAGCATTCAATCAGAGTAGGAAGATTATCCTCTTTATCCTTAGTCTTTCCCAAGCTTTTAGGCATGGGATATATTCTGAAAGACCCGAAGCTTTATGCTGATACCAAGACGGAGCCAACGGCTTGCGGGACAACATCCTGAATGATGGATAACATAACTAGTAGTGGTTTAGACAGGAACACCGGCACCTCCTTGACCAGTAAAAATGCTCATACGTATAGAAACATTTTCTTCCGCTGCTCTTCAGTGTGTGCTCTGTTTTTCTAACATGCTACTATGCGTTTTTCATTTTGCCGTGTTTTGCCTTCAGGAATCACTATCTTCTAGTTAAATTAGTGAACATATTCTGTCTCGACTAACATGTCCAAAAGATGCATTAAAATCAATCCTCATATAAACTCGTATATTCCTGGTGATTTAAAATACAAAATTAGTCAAAAAATCCATATTCTAGCAATCATCAACTAACCTTTGATTACAAATGCTCTAAACAAATAACCCATTTTTCAAATAAGTTAAGAGATAACGAATGTGAAATTATTTAATTGAAGTCTTTACCAACCTCTTTTTCAAGTAACTTAATAACAAAAATCAATCAACCAACTCCGTAAAAAAAATAAGAAATCAAATTCCAAGAACAACAATCATTAGATCAAAACTTCTATTAATTCAAAATTTCAATCTCCAAAAAAATATCCAGTTACAATCAAAACATTATACACATTAGTGCTCGAAAAAAGTAAACAAAGGATAAAAGACAAAACACATAGACATACCCTTCTTCTCTTGAAAACCTCTTTTGAACAATGCTCCTTTGAGTGATTATTGAGTAGCTAGCTTAGATAATTCAAATCACACATTTCTTTTGTATTTATAAGCCTTTTTTATACCAAAATTTGTTACTTGAGAAGTCTAGTCTGAGTATAATTCAGAAAATACCAAAATCCTTTGAAAAATACCAAATTCATGCAGAACTACATCTCAATAGAGTGACCTAGCGGCGGGTCCGTTCGCCTCACCTGGTGCTGGGTCCAATATTTTTTTGTCCTCAATTTTCTCTTTTCTAGAATAGACCTGGTGCCTGGTCCAATTTGGAATCTTTCACTTTTTGGTCGAAATCTACTCAAATATGCACAAATTCATTAAAAACACTTTTTACAAATAAAATATCAAATAGGAAGTAATATTTCTAGTTGTTACAGCAAAAGTATCTCAAAACAACTTCAAATAAATAAAAAATAATAATGATGAATTTCGCCCCATATCACATACCCCCACACTTGAACATTTTCTTGTCTTCAAGCAAACAAGATTTAAAACACTAAGCATTTAGAACAAGACAAAATAATTTAGCCAATTTTCCCTTATAAAATTCATCCTTAATGAAGACATAACCTTCTTCCAACCTTAAATATAAATTTGTCATTCACTCAACCCTTTCAAAACCTTATAAACTCTTGTATTAAATCAAACAATCCCAAGGCCATCAAAATTAAGTTAAACAAGCTTATATCTAGTACAAGGAAATCATCCTAAGTCTCAAGCAAAAACATCGATAACATAAATCATACAAGTCAAGTCATTTAACCAATTCAAGCATTATAAACTTAAATTTACTCAACTCAACTAATGAGGTAAGGAAAACACTCTATTCTATTTTTTCCTCTAAAATTTTTTTTTTTTCAATGACTTAGGGAATTGATAGCCTCAAGTGCATCAATTTATCTTCACACACCATATTGGCGCCCTTTTAGTCAACATTTTTTTCAGCATTTTTTTCTGTCTTTTTGTTAGTGTTGTGCCCTAGAGGTAATCACTTGTACATTGTATATGACACATTTTATTTTAATAAAAGGCATTATTTATCTTACAGTTTCTTTTGTTTACTTTAAATAATATAACTATTCGATAAAGTCCCTAGTACAACACTGTGTTAAGGAAGTCATGATAGAGATCATGATATGAGATTCCTACTACACTGGATGGTGTTAGTACTTAAATTGTCCCTAGTCATAGTATTAATGAGATAGGACATCATTAATGCGTTAAGACTAGCATGTGTTAGACTTTATAATTTGATCAAGCGGTGGTTCTCATATCCGTGAGTATTGCGATACTCAAAGTTAACACATGGATGCTTGTTAATGGAACAAGTTCATTGGATGACCTAGCTTTAAGATAATCACATGGATAACTATTTAGTGCTAGTGATATAATCTCAATATAGCAAACATGTAAGTATCCATAGACTTGAGATCTCCAAGGTATTTTGTTTGCTGAGCTTTGTACTTTGATTTCAATCTCCGGAGCTCGATCGAGGGCCGCCTATGAGGTGGATATTAGGTACATTGTGAGGTAAACGAAAGTAGCTGAGAGGGCCAATAAAGGATTCACCACTCCTAATAGTAGGGGCGAATATCTCACTGTCACTTGTAAGAATTACTACTCAGAAAGTCCTTAGCCAAGGCGATTGTGTATTGGAAACAGTTCTAATTGATACACATCTAGAGTAATAGGTTTCTGGTACAAGTACTATTGTATTCGTGCCAGAATTAATTCTGGATGGAGTTGGCACTAATTCTGTACTCCAAACCGAATGAGATATTGTATGGTGAAATGAGTTAATTGCACTAAAGTTTTTTATTAAAGAGTTCATGTTAAGCCACTTAACTTTCTGGACGCTTGGGTGGTCATGATGTGTTGCTAGATACCACTCATGATCTGGGAATATGGGTTTATTAATTCATCAATTAACAAACAAATCCTAATTAGAATTAATATGATTAATTCTAATTAATTATAGATTATTAATCTCAAAGATGTTTGGATTAATTCATGTTTGCTACCAATTGACTGGGAAACCTCATAGGTCACACATAATAGAGGATTATATACTTAAGATGTTATTCGATAACATAGAAGGGTTAATTGTGAGAAAGAGAAGTTGTTGTGGACAAATTATAATTAGTTATAATTTGTGGTCCAAGTTGTAATTGTGGGAACATGAAGTTTCCAATTACAATTAGGAAATTCTAATTGTTTTAGAATTTCAGATTTTCACTGGATTTTGGAACATATATTGGATATGCTCGAAACCCTAATCCAAGAGTGATTCACATGAAAATAGGAGCCACAAAACAAACGTCGTCTTCTTCTTCTTCTTCTTCTTCTTCTTCTTCTTCTTCTTCTTCTTCTTCTTCTTCTTCTTCTTCTTCTCTCTCTCTCTCTCCCTCTCTCTCTCGTTTTGTTGAAAACAAAAATAGCCCTAGCCGCCATCTTTTTCTACTAGCACAGGAAATTTTGGTGCTTGAGCATTTCTCTGTGTGGATTATTATTAGAGATAATCACACACTGCAATTATAGTGGTTAGACGTTCAACCCACGTAGAGTTTGCACAAAAGGATTGTTGGATCGCACCTCGACTTGAAGAAGAAATTTTGTTCTTCGGATGATCAAACAACGGTAAAAAGTTGTTAATTTTATTATCTATATGTCTTGTTTTCCACACATAGGTGGGTCATGGGATGGTATCTCATTTTATTTTCCGCTACGCCGAATATGATACGAGCCTGAGATACCCAACACTTTTCTCTTTCTTGCCTTTTTTCTTTTCTTACCTTCTTGCCTTCGGGATGGCCTCAAGAGAGTGTGAAACTTCTTTGTTTCTTCTCTTCCACTAATCATATTGGCCCCTTTTTCAACAAAAGGTCTCTCTCTCTCTCTCTCTCTCTCTCTCTCAACAGATAAAAGGAATTTTTCAACTCACATTCTTTCCAACTCACTCAGCCTTTTTTTAAAAAAAAAAAAAATTTATTTCCTCAAATTCCTTATTCACAACTAAAAGTCAAGCAAACATTAAATCTATAATACAAGAATTAGTCAACAACTGTTCTCATATTTCATCATATCATCCATATTTAAACTTAAAGAATAAAATAAAGCTCAAATACCCAATATAACCAATGTTAACTTAAATTCTCAAGACTTAGTAAAATTCAACTTAATATACAAGTTTACCTTTAAATAAAAATCCAACCATAATGAATGACAAATCCATATCCAAAATTAGTAAGAAAATCATCACTCCATTATAGACAAATAAGCTCAATTTAGCTCCAAAATATCTAAACTTCTAAATTTTGAAAATTTTCAATATTTTCAATTTTTCAAAAAAATTGTTTGATACTAAGAAAACACCGAGATCGTAGATAAAAACTTGGATAAAGAATATTACTAAACCACTCCCCTATACTTAAACTAGACAATGTCCTCATTAGCCAAAAGTTAACATAATAAAGCATCTCTAAAGGGACTAAAAGTGATAAATGAGGGGTATAAAGTTAAGCAATACCCCCCAGTACAATAAAGCTCCAATAGATATAAAAATGTGAAATAGATAGAAGAGCTTATCCAAGAGGACTTTATTTCGACCAATAAAAGAAAACATAAATAAAAGCACAAAGAAAATAATAATAAAAAAAGACACACCTAAATAAAAGAAAACAAACTAAAAATCCTAAGAAAGCAAATAACGACATGACTCACTCCCCCACATTTAAGATGGAAAATATTTTCTTATTATTAGGGGAAATAACACCTAACAGTTCCAAACACAAAACAAAGATACAAATTCTTTCTACTCATCATGCTTTGTCATCAAACCATTGAAAAAAAAATTAATGCTCATTGAAAAATATAGGCATGATAAAAGTAGAAATAATAGAGGATTTTGAAAAATAGAGGGTTCATAAACCCCCCCCTTCCATAACACTCTTTTAGACATGCAAATCAAGTTTCCAACACAAAGATGTAAATTATGTCTAAAAAGTGTATAAACATGAGAAAAACCACTTAACCCTTGAAAATATTTTGTCACAATTGAAATTCCCCTTAAAACTTAGTATTTGATTTTTCAAAGATGGGATCAAGAAATTCTTGCTTTTCAATGCTTTTACAAATACCAAGTTACCTCCCTGAAATTAGGGTGAAGGGTAGACTTTGTCAACATCCTCTAAGGGCTTCTTATGATGAATCACGTATAAATCTAACTCCTTAAGATATGTTAAACTCCATACATCATTATTTGAACTGTTGTCCTCCAAGAATAGAGAGGAACCTATAAAATCATGTGACAAAGATTGATTAGAAGTATTAGCACATAGAGAAGAATAGAATACCTCCCTTTCCATATTAGGCAATTGTTCTTCTTTTCCTTGGGGAATCTCTTGTTCAAGTGTATGGATCTTTATGGCATCTTCAACTAACTTGGCTAGTTGTGTTCTTTGATGGCTTATTCGTTGGGATGCTTCTTCATGCCACCTAATGGACGTATTTGTGTTGGCAACAAAGGATTTGATTGAAGTTTCAAGTGACATCTCACTAAAAATGGTAATCTAAGCTTACCAACTTGCCAACGTATCATCATTATAGCTTATCTGGAATTGTGCCCATGAATAATTGTCCATGATGATATTTTGAATCTCGCACTCAAAGAAAAAAAAAATCAAATCAAAAATAAAAAACACAAACAAAAAATAGAAAAAATTAAAGAAAAGAAAAATACAAAAAATAGAAATATTCAAAAACTACCAAAACACAAAATTTAGTGATATTTACAAATACAACAACGGCTAGTTCAATAAGACTCGAGTGTTTCCGATAGTTCTAATCCCCGAAACGGTGCCAAAAGTTTGATACATGTTTTTAGTGTAGAAAATATTACCAATAAATAAAATAATTACTCAAGTTTTAATTAAAATTTAGAACACTAAAACCACACATACGGGGCAAGTATGCCTATCGTATAGTATAGGGAATAGCAAGTATCGAATCCACGAGAAATAAGGCTCCAACTTTACTTTACCCAAATCTTTATTATTTAGCCAATAAAATAAGAAGAAAATAAAAAAGAAAATAAACAAAGATAAAAATAGAAATAACTCAAGGATGAAATTTCATGTAACTAGACAATTATCTTGAAAACACGAGATTGAATCAATTAGCATTCATTACAATCAATTGTCGTCTTGGCATCATGAAGGATTTAATATAGACCTACTTCGTTTGCAATATATGGAATCACTATATTCTAGTTAAATTAGTGTACATATTCTTTCTTGATTAACTTATCCAAAAGATGCCTTAAAATCAATCCCCATATAAACCCCTATATTCTAGGTGATTTAAAACATAAAATTAGGCAATGAATCCATATTCTAGCAATCATCAACTAACCTTTGATTATCAATTTTCTAAACAATTAACCCATTTTTCAAGCAGGTTAAGAAATAACAAATATGAAATTAATTAATTAAAGTCATTACCAACCTCTTTTTCAAGCAAGATAATAACAAAAATCAACCAACCAACTCCATAAGAAAAACAAGTAATCAAATACCAAGAACAACAACCAATTGATCAAAAGTTTCAATTAACCCAAAAGCATAATCTCTAAAATAATATCAAATTACAATCAAAATATTAAGCACATCATTGTTCTAGAAAAGTAATCAAAGGATAAAAGATAAAACTCATAGACAAGCCATTCTTCTTCTCTTGAAAACCTCTTTTGAACAATGCCCATTTGAGTGATGATTGAGTAGCTAGCTCTGATCCTTCAAATCACACATTTCTCTTATGTTTTTCTTGTATTTATAAGACTTCGATACCAAAATTTCTTGCTTCAGAAGTCTAGTCCAAGTAGAATTTAAAAAATACCAAAATCTTCTGAAAAATATCAAATTCACGCAGAACTGCGTCTAGGCAGAGTGGACCTAGCGCCGGGTCCATTCGGCCCACCTGGCGCTGAGGCGAATCTATTTTTGTCCTTAACTTTCTCTTTTCTAGAGCAAACCTGGCACCTGGTGCATTATCTGGACCTGGCGCCAGGTCCAGTCTAGAATCTTTTACTTTTTGCTCAAAATATACTCAAATGTGCATAAATTCTTCTAAAATACTTTTTACAAATAAAATATCAAGTAGGAAGGAATATTTCTAGTTATTACAACAAAACTATCTCAAAACAACTTCAAATAACTCAAAAAATAATGATGAATTTAGCCCCTATCATCTTTTTTTTTTCTTCCTTTATTCTCTTCCTTTTCTCTCTTGTTCTTTCTTCCATTTCAATTTTCCCTATGGCTGAGCTGTTTCTTGCTCTTTATTTAACTTTCTCAAGTATAATTAATTAACTTTGATGAGTAAGCAAAGCCAGAACATGTTAGAATATGACGAAAGTTATTGAACTTCATAAATGCTAATAGAAACTTGTAGAAAGCTTGAGAATCTTGTAGTATTCTCTCTCTCAATCATGCATATCAATTGGGCTTAATTGTGGGCTTTAATCTTAGCTAAAGTCTATTTGTTAAAATAGGCCAGCAAATCTTCATCCAAGACCCACAAAGCTTTATATATAAATTGTAACACCCCGCTACCTAGGCCCGATAGGGCCGGGGATGTCGCCCTGTCCAAAGGACAATGGGTCTTTATAACTAGGTCATACAATCAAAATAATAGAATAAAATAACACTTTAAACTTAAAACTTATTGCAATCCAAGAATTCAAAACAAATCTATAATAAAAATTATGCACTCTCGACTTTCCCAAAGCATTACATAAAGACAGATAACAAAATCTCTTTCAAGGCAGACAACACTAGCTACTCATTCCAATAGCAGGATTGACCTGAAATCATGGTAAAAAGGGTGATGAGATAAAATCTCAGTAATGCTTTGAGTGTCCAGTGAAAACAGTTCGTGAATGCAAAGGGTAAAATCTTCATAAGAGAAATACTGGCAAGCAATAAATAATATTCAAACCCAAGAGTGTCGTTTTGGCTTTTCCATCCATACATGTTCATTAAAATCAACTAGTCAAAAGGGGTGATCATGGGTTACCACACGTTGGGCCCCATAACCATACAACAGTTAGAATGCCACACTTTGTGCTGACTGACAAAAAGGTAGGTGAAATACTGGCAAGAAATAAACAACATTCAAAATCAAGAGCGGCGTTTTGGCTTTCCAACCATACATGTACAATAAAAGCAACCACTCAAAAGGGTGGCCATAGGTTACCACATGTTGGGCCCCATAACCATACAACGGTCAGAATTCCACACTTTGTGCTGACTGACAAAAGGTAGGTGATCGGCCTACCAGGTAAGATTCTCGTCCTTCTCTACACCCAAACAAAACTGGTTGTCCACTCCGGCACCACACAATCCACATGATTGAAAACTGCTAGCTCGGACTGGCATAACTAAGTAGTACTGATGTTTCTCTAAGTTGAGTTTATCTTCTGGAGGTGGCTTCCTGCCAGAAGACTTACTCTTGTTCTTCAAAACTAATACTACTAGCCTATCCTTATTGAGTACTCAACGTATTTCATCCTACTTGGGAGAAAACTGATAAAACATTACTTTACTTGAAAATGACAATCCAAGGTTTTCAAAATCTTTGTCAAAATCAGTTTTAGAAACAGTTTAGTGTTTGAATAAAATTGCTTATTGATTTTCAAGTAATTGGCTTGTCTGGGACTAGAAAAGAAATAGTCCCCAATTGCCTTTACCAAATCAGTGTTCATAAACTTCATGTTTAGCTTGCCATAATAACCTTTTACAACAACAAGTTTTATGTAGGAGCTTACTTGATCCTTTGCTCAAGATAAAATAATGATCTCCATAAGCTAATCTAACCCTGCTTGGGGTAAACATAAGCCATAATTAAACTCAAGCCAAATTTTACTTTCACAAAAAAGCCTAGCTCAACTTACTACAATCATGACCCTAATGTCCCAAGCTTTAGAGCTAGATAATAAATAAAAGGGTTTATAAAATAAATCTAGTTTGTTATTAAAATAACTAGGCTTTGTGAAATAGCTACTAACAAGTTGAAGGTTTAAATCTTGCTTTAAATTTGGGGTTTATTTGATGAAGGTTCCTAGGTCCTTGATGGTATTATTTAAAATAATGATTTATAATAACTAGTGGTTAGAAAATAAATTGGTAAATAAAATTAGTAATAAGTAGATTTTATTATGTTTTGATTCAAAGAAAATAAATAAATTTTATTAGTATTTATGAATATATGACTTACAAAATTAACATTTTACCTATTATGATTATTATATAAAAGGCTTGATTAAATGATATTATTATATATAATATCTATATATTTTATTTCTTTAACAAAAGCTATCATTTATTTGACTAAAATATTATTATTTTTTATAATTGTTCAAAACCATATTTTCCTAGGGTTTTCGAAATCACTAGGAGAAATTATAGAATAAATCATTTTTATTGATGAAATAAAATTGGCTAACTTAATTAGCTTAGGGACAACAAGGTCATATTCATAATTTATATTGCTAACCATAATCATGAACATACACTCTACACCAATCATCAAATCATGAATAAATGCATAGATCTAAATTTACCAACATATGATCTCAACTCCACTAAACATAATCATATGCATGGCCTCAACAAGAATACAAGAGCATAAACCCTATTCACCAAAGGTAACATAATCTCTAACATGCTAGATCATATATAGTCCTAACGACATGGATAGCATGTAACAAAACCCTAAAACATCATATAACCTTACCAATACCAATCATCATCATGCATCAATCCCATCTCCATCATATACACACATTTATTCATGCTTCAATCTCAACTCTTCACAACAATACATACTCAAACCCTAATCATAATCTATCTCCTTCCAATATCATCCTAGAGACATGAATCTAGAATTTAAAAAGAGGGTTGAAGAGGCTTACTTGATTGATGAGTACCTTGGAGTAGTTTTGATTGGATCCTAACTCTTAGGGACTTGATCTGTCCAAGAGAAATGACGGAACATGGCCATGGTTGAAGTCACCATTTGGCCAAGAGAGAGAGAGAGAGAGCATTCGGCCAATTGGGAGAGAGAGAAAAAAAAAGAGTAAAGAGAGTCCATTAGTATGTTTATATATACATATATTTATTAGAAGTTGAAGATGAAAGAAGGTAGGGCCATTGATCATGCTTACCTTGGAGGTGTTCTTGAGCCTTCACAAAAATACTGGTTTTTCAATCCAAATGAGAGAGTTGGATTTCAGAGTTTGATGTTAAAAGTGGTAGGGATGGATTCACGGAAGTGAGTAGGTACAATCTGGATTTTTTTTTGAAGAAGATTGAAGTGGTTTTGGTGGCCTTAGGCGAGAGAAGGTTAGTAGGTGTTTTTGAAGGTTGAAGAGATTGAAGAGGATTGAGGGAGAGCTGGCTGAAATTCTGTGGAAGAGAGTTGCTGAATTGCTTGAGGGTTTTTGGCAACTGAATTTTCTGGTTTGAAAGGAAAAGGAAAGCTGGTTGTTTGAAACCCCAAAAGAATATTTTAAGGGATCAATTTTGGAAACAAAATATGGTAAGAAGATCTTGGTCAATGGAGAGCTTTTGGAAGCTCTAATGGCTGGTTGGTTGATCAATGTTTTTGTTGGGATGAAAGCTGTGTGAAGGGGCTTAATGGTGGCCGAAATTATGGTGCACAATGGTGAAGGGATTTCTGGTTGTTTAAGGGATGATTTATGATAGTTTACTAAATATGATTGCTGGAATTTTAGTCTCCAATCAATGGCTTGATTGGAGTGATTGATGGAGATATTTTAGGAGTAGCCATGGACTGGTTTTTCGAGCAGAATGCTGGGGAAGATGATGAAGCTTAGCTCATGGCTGTTCAAGGCGAGTTTGCACAGAAAAATGGTGAAAGTTTTGGTTAAAGCTGACGAAGGAAGAAAGCTGGAAATTCTGCCCAGTTTTTTCGCAAGTTTGATGGAAAATTCTGGGCAGATTTTGCTGCCAATTTTCAGTCACTTTTCAGAGGTTTTGAAGGGGTATTTAGAGGTCATTCAAGGCTGGTTTCCAACCTTCTTTATGGAGGAAAAATGTGGCTAAGATGCTGGGTGAAAAACTAGAAGAGACAGCTTGGTTTAGGTTCACCATAGCTGCGAAAGTTGCCTAGAAAATTTTCTGGTTTGCACAGATTTTGTGCAGCCCGATTTTGGCTGTGATTTTCAGTCTTCAAGCTGAGTGGTTCAACCATTGATCTAGCAGAATTTGAGAGGTAAAGGTGGCAAAAAATTTTGACACTTGGACTGGACAAGAAGCTGGAAAATTTTCAGTTTGCAATATGAAGGAAATGAACACAACTAGGTTAGAGTTTTGAAGGTTCAACCATGGAGATAAATTCTCTTGGGACCCTTCCAAAACTCCTTCCCTTTTTCGGCCATAAGATAACTCATTCATAGCCATTTTCGAAACCTAAACCTCATAGAACCTTGCTGGAATTTTTCTGGAATAAAGTTGGCTTGAATAAATTGAACAACTTAATAAATTGAGAAGTAAGAAAAACTAAGGATCAATAAGGGTATGAATTCTCTTAGAAATTTTTCTAGGGCACAAGAGTGGAATTGGAACATTCCTATCATGTCTCCCCTAGGACAACACTCCCACTCCTCCCTAAAGCATACAAGGGCAAAAAATATAGCCTTCCTAACACAAACTAAAATTCAATCATGCAAAAACTCAAATGATGGAATTTGAACTCAAGACCTCAAGGAATTATTCCAAAGCTCTAAACACTAAACCACAACAACTCTTGTTCTTATTTCTTTTCCCAATTTTTTTTTTTTTTCTATTTGATCCTCAAGCTATCTCCCTGCTTTCACCTCATGCAAAAATTACCATGTTGCCCTTCTTACTTAATAAACACAATTACGCCTTCTAGACTATAAATCACATATCTGGAGAACATAAAATCATACAAAAATGCATTTATGCATGCAAGAAAATATGATATGTATCCCAACCCCCTAACTATTACGTTGGTTTCAACTGGGGTTTCACATAAATGGCCCAACAAACTTTATCTTTGTGGGACCAATGAATAGCCTACCATATTTATATTATATAGCCCATTATGGTCCACCAAAACTTTTGTGTAGCATAGCTCGCCAAAGTGTATAACATTTTTCTTCTTAAATCCTTAATAATCAATCATGAATTTAATAAATAAATAAATAATTATATTGATATATATATATATATATATATTCTTGTTTTATCCACAATTTTCGTATTTAATATTTTCACAATTGAAGGGTATTACTGTTGGGTATCTTAGGCTCGTATCCTATACGGCGCAGCGGAAAATAAAACGAGATACCATCCCAGGACCCATCTATGTGTGGAAAACAAGACATAATGAGGGAAAAGATAACAACTTTTACCTTTGCGTGATCGTCCGAAGAACAAAAATTTCTTCTTCAAGTTGAGGCGCGATCTAGCAATCCTCGTGATCAACCTCCACGTGAGTTGAACATCAAACCATTATAATCACAGTATGTGATTATATCTAATAGTAATCCACACAGAGGTATACTTAAGCACCAAAATTTCTGTGCTAGCAAAAATTAATGACGGCTAGGGTTTTTCTTTCAAGAAGAAAAACAAGAAAGAGAGAACAAATGAGAGAGTATCGTGTGTTGTTCAACAATTTTTGGCTGGATTTCGTATGACTCAACATCAGCTAGAGTTTTCAGTTATATCATACATATATAGCTAAAACCCTGCTAAAACTGAAAATTCTAATCCTATTAGAATTCCTAATTGTAATTAGAAACATCAAGTTCTCACAATTACAACTCAGACTACAAATTATAACTAATTATAATTTGTCCACAACAACTTCTCTTTCTCTCAATTAACCCCACAATATTATCAAATAACACCTTGAACATAAAATCCTCTATTGTGTGTGACCTATTAGGTTTCCCAGTCAATTGGTAGTGAACATAAATTAATCCAAATGTCTCTGAGATTAATAATCCATAATTAATTAGAATTAATCCTATTAATTCTAATCAGGATTGGTTTATTAATTCTTCAATTAATAAACCCATATTCCCAGATCATGAGCGGTATCTAGCAACATATCATGACCACTCAAGAGTCCAGGAAATCAAGTGGCTTGACATGAACCCTTCAATAACAAACTTCAGTGCAATTAGCTCCTTTCACCATATAATATCTCATTCGGTTTGGAGTACGGAATTAGTGCCAACTCTCTCCAGAATTAATTCTGGCCCAAATACAATAGTACTTATACCAGGAACCCACTACTCTAGAAGTGTATTAATTGGAAATGTTTCCAATACACAATCGCCTTTGCCAAGGACTTTCGAGTAGTTATTCCTACAAGTGGCCGTAAGATATTCGCCCCTACTATTAGGAGTGGTGAATCCTTTATTGACCCTCTCAACAACTTTATTTTACCTCACAATGTAACCAATATCCATCCCATAGGCGGCCCTCAATCGAACTCCGGAGATTAGAATTAAAGTACAAAGCTCAGCAAACAAAGTACCTTAGAGATCTCAAGTCTAAGGATACTTGCATGTTTGCTATATTGAGATTATATCACTGGTACTAAATAGTTATCCATATAATTATCTCAAAGCTAGGTCATCCAATGAACTTGTTCCATTAATAAGCATCCATGTGTTAACTTTGAGTATCTCAATACTCACGGTTATGAGAACCACCGCCTGATCAAATCAGGAAGTTTAACACTTGCTAGTCTTAACGTATTAATGATGTCCTGTCTCATTAACACTATGACTAGGGACTATTTAAGTACTAACACCATTCAGTGTAGTAGGAATCTCATATTATGATCTCTATTATAATTTCTTAACACAGTGTTGTACTCGGGACTTTATCGAACAGTTATATTACTTAAAGTAAACAAAAGAAACTGTAAGATAAATAATGCCTTTTATTAAAATAAAATATGTCATATACAATGTACAAGTAATTGCTTCTAAGTCACAACACTAACAAACTCCCACTTGCACTAGAGCCAATCATTCTTGTATCTAATACCGAATGACTCAACATGACAATCATGTTTCTTTTTGGGATAATGCTTCCGTAAGTGGGTCAGCTATGTTCTCATCCATGGGAACTCTCTCTATCTTTACATCATTCCTATCTATGATCTCCCGGATTAGATGATAGCGTCACAGTACATGTTTGGATCGTTGGTGAGACCGCGGCTCATTTGCTTGTGCAATGGCTCTGTTGTTGTCACAATACAAAGTTATTGGACCAACAACACTAGGAACCACACCTAGTTCAGTCATGAACTTCTTGATCCAAACAGCCTCTTTAGCTGCTTTAGAACCAGCTACGTACTCAGCTTCTGTCTTAGAGTCGGCAATAGTCTCTTGTTTGGAACTTTTCCAACTTATTGCCCCTCCGCACAACGTAAACACGTAGCCAGATTGTGATTTGAAGTCATCTTTATTAGATTGAAAACTGACATCAATATACCCGTTTATTTTCAAATCACCTTCTCTATATACTAAGAACATATCCTTAGTCCTTCATAAGTACTTAAGGATGTTCTTTACAACCGTCCAATGACCCTCACCAGGGTCGGATTAGTATCTGCTCGTCAAACTAAGAGCACAAGATACATCGGGCCAAGTACATATCATAGCATACATGATAGATCCAACTGTCGAAGCATCTGGAATATTACTCATGTAATCCCTTTCAACTTGTGTCTTGGGAGACATCGAATTTGAAAGGCTTACACCATGTGACATGGGCAAGAATCCCTTTTGGATTGATCCATGCTAAACCTCTTTAGCACTTTATCTATATATGTAGACTGTGAAAGACCAAGCAACCTTTTAGATCTATCTCTATAGATCCTTATTCCAGGATCATAGGTTGCTTCATCAAGATCTTTCATGGAGAAGTGTTTGGACAACCAAACTTTAACTATTTGCAAGACAGGTATATCATTTCCTATTAGCAATATGTCATCTACATAAAGCAATAAGAAAACGATTGCACTCCCACTAACCTTCTTGTATACACAAGGCTCATCCATATTTTGAATGAAACTAAACTCTTTGATTGTTTTATCAAAACGGATATTCCAACTCCTAGAAGATTGCTTAAGTCCATAAATAGACCTTTACAGCTTACACACCTTTATGCCATCACTAGATGTGAAACCCTCAAGTTGTGTCATATACACTTCCTCAGTCAGATTTCCATTCAGGAAAGTTGTTTTCACATCCATTTGCCAAATTTCATAATCATAATGAGCAACAATGGCTAGGAGTATCCTGATGGATTTCAACATGGCTACTGGTGAGAAGGTTTCATCATAGTTAATAACATGTTGTTGACGATAACCCTTTGCCACTAGTCGTGCTTTATAGGTAACTAAGTTACCATCCATGTCCGTTTTCTTCTTGAAAATCCACTTGCACCCAATAGGTTTAATTCCTTTGGGTGGATCAACCAAAGTCCATACTTGGTTGTCGTACATGGAATTCATCTCTGACTTCATGGCCTCAAGCCATTTTTCAGATTCTGAACTATTCAGAACATCCTTGTAGGTAGTAGACTCATCTTCATCTATGAGCAATACGTCATTATGGTCACTAATGAGAAATTTATATCTCTCAGGTGCCATACGTATCATAATAGATCTACGAGGTTCTTGTGTATTAGAAGGTTCATCTATTCTCTTAATAGATATGGGGTTAGACGGTTGATCCTCGTTTGTTTGGTCTTCATGAACTTCACTAAGTTCAATCTTACTCCCACTGTCCCCTTTGAGTATGTGCTCCTTCTCTAAGAAGACGGCATGCTTCGAAACAAATAATTTATTTTCGGAGGGTTGATAGAAGTAATATCCAAAATATTCTTTTGGATATTCCACAAACAAACACTTTTCAGACTTACTATCAAGTTTTTCTGACTGTGGCCTTTTAACAAAGGCAGGACAACCCCATACTCGCAAGTGAGACAACTTTGGTCTTTTACCAAAGAACATCTCAAATGGGGTAGTATCAACCGATTTTGTCGGAATTCTGTTTAGTATATAAACAGAAGTCTCTGGTGCATACCCCAAAAACAATTTTGGTAGGTCTGCAGAAGCTATCATGGTCCGTACGCTGTCTAGAAGGGTTCGATTCCTTCTCTCAAATAGACCATTATGTTGAGGTGTATGTGGTGGAGTCCATTGAGATAATATCCTATTATCTCTAAGATAACTCAAAAACTCTTGACTGAAATATTCTCCTCCTCGATCAGAACTTAGAGTCTTAATACTTTTGTCAAGTTATTTCTCTATTTCATTCTTGAAGTCTTTGAACCTTTCAAAGGCCTCAGATTTGTATTTCATTAAATACAAATACCCGTATCGTGAGAAATCATCGATAAATGTTATGAAATAGTTATAATCTCATCTTGCTTGTATTGATATTGGGCCACATACATCAGAATGTATGAGTTCTAATAACCCTTTGGTCTATTCTCCTTTTCCTGGAAAAGGAGTTTTAGTTATTTTGCCTAGTAAACAAGACTCGCATGTGCCATATGATTCATAATCAAATGATCCTAAGTCACCAAACTTGTGTAACTTAGAAATATGATTTTCGTTTACATGGCCCAAACGACAATGCCATAAGTAAGAAGTGTTAGAGTTATCTATTTTAGGTTTCTTATTGTTTACATTGAGAAATAGATTATCTAAGTCTAGAGCATATAAACCATTAACCAAAGTTGTTGAACCATAGTGAATATCATTCAAAGAAAAAGAACAACATTTATTCTTAAATATTAAATGAAATCCACATAAGTCTAAACACGCAACTGAGATAATATTTTTCATTAAAACTGATACAAAATAATAGTTTTGCAATTCCAGAATTAATCCCGAATGCAGGTTCAGCTCGTATGTCCCCATAGTAAGTGCAGCAACCTTTGCCCCATTTGCAGTACATAGGTCCACGTCGCTTCTCTCTAGCCTTCTACTGCTCTTTAGTCCCTACAAGTTATTGCACAAATGAGATCCACATCCGGTATCTAATACCCATATCTCATTTCTAAAGGCAGTATTTATCTCAATCATAAACATACCTGGAGAAGAAGTAGAAGTGCTTGTAAGCTTCTCCTTCTGCTTCTTGTCCTTGATGGTCTCCAAGTAGGCTTTGCAGTTGCGCCTCCAGTGGCCCATCTTCCCATATTGATGGCATGGGCCCTTGGTAGCAGCGTCCTTCTTGTTCACACCATCTTTGGTCTTCATGGGAGCCTTCTTCTTCTTCATTTGAACTTTCTTCTTAGAAGAGGAAGATTCTACCATTAAAACCGCATTGGAATCCCTCTTCATGGAGGATTCCGCAATTTTGAGGAGATTGATCAACTCAAGAATGGTGGAGTCAATCTTGTTCATCTGAGAGTTAATCACAAATTGTGAAAAACTATTAGGCAAAGAATGTAGAATTAAGTCAACACTTAAGTCATGGTCCTTTGTAAACCCAAGAGATCCAAGCTTCTCAATCAAGCCCAGCATCTTCATCCCATGAATGGCCATAGAAGAACCCTCTGCCATTTTACAACAAAATAGTTTTTTTGAGATCTCATATCTCTCAGTTCTGGCTTAGGCATCAAACAGCTCTCGAAGATGTAAAATGATCGATTGAGCATCCATATGCTTGTGTTGTTTTTGCAACTCAAGAATCATGGATGCCAGCATAAGACATGATGCTGTATCACTATCCTCCTTGTGCCTTTTATGGACAGCATGCTCATCAGCATGACCATCTTAGGCTGGTGGTGGTGGAATAGGAGCATCTAGCACGTAGAGCAACTTTTTCGATTTGAGAACGATTCTCAAATTTCTATACCAGTCGAGATAGTTCGATTCGATTAACTTGTTGGTTTCTAAGATGCTACGTAATTTCAAGTTCGTTGACATGATGCAAGTGACCTAGATGTAAAGATAGAGAGCATTAGCTACTTGTATATGCACATGATATGCAAATAATTAGGACTTTAATTAGACGCATTTTTTCTCCACTATTTTACTCAAACCAATAGCCCCCACTACTGATTCGGGAAAGCCCGTTGGAAGCTTTCCTAGTGGACCGGTATCCAAATTCCTCAAGAATAATCTTGGGTTTTCCCAACAAGCCACCCTTGAGTTCATTGGTAGGAATCCAATACCAATTACATCGTATGTAACTACCGGATCATTGGGTGATTAACAGCTTTTAATCTTAAAGCCTTTTGGGCTACCGCAACTTTTCCTCTAAATTTTTTTATGCTTGAGTTTGCCCAATTGGGATAAAGAATATAGTTAAACCCGACCCATTAATATAGAATTTAATTCCATTGCTTGAACATGCCCAATGTTAAGTAGGCTTGGGTTTGCCCAACAACCTGATCTCGAAAAAGGACTCTTGTTCTTACTATATTAACGGAAGGAATTAGGTTTAATATTAATTGAGGGATTTGTTCCTTTTAGTGATTTCGTTGAATGACATGCATAACAATCAATAATCACATAATTGATAATCATGGTAATAAAGCGATTACGTGGTATGGTTATGGACTTTACCCTAAATTCATTTCTTTGAGCCATAAAAGAAATTAATATAGTTAACCCTATGTGTTCATGCATGATTTAAGTAGAAGGTCTTACCTCCTTGCCTTGTTTTGGTTGCCATTTCCAGAATAAAATAATTCTACTCCTATCTAACCTATGTAAACTAATTACATAATTTCCCTAAAGAGAGAAAACCTCGAGTTACATTCGAGGGGAGTTAGATGAGAAGAGAATTACACAAGAATTCTAGAGAAGGCAGGACACACGGCCCTATTTCATAAAAACCAAAACTGTAAAATGCATGAACAGATATAATTGGTTTTAGTCCCTAAACATATACTTTTATTATTCCAAAATCACAATTTTGGAAAAATAAAACAAACTCTAAAATCACCATTTTAGAGAATACATCAATTTTAGATTTTCAAAATCATTATTTTAGCTGAAAGTCGCAAACAGAACAGAACCGGTGCCGGTTCGGAAGCTGGCGCCGTTGTTCTGGTTTCCAACAAAAAAAAATTTCCTTCCAAAAATGATTTTCGGAGATCGCGAGCAGTATGGAACCGGTGCCGGCTTGGAGGCTGGAGCCGGCGCCGCCTGTGTTTTGCAACAATGGCGGCAATTTTCAAAAAATTCCAGAAACAATTTTTGGTGCTTTCTTCTTCTACAAATTTTCAGTGAGAACAATTTTCAGCTGTATTTTCTATTTTGAAGCTATAAACAACAACCAATTTGTTAGTTTAAACAAAATCAAAATAGAAAATTAAGATGAAACGGAGGGTAACATCCATGTTGCAAGAAAACTTTTTTCTGCAGAAATTTTTCAGCACCAACGAAAGCATCTTTTCGAAATACTCTGTGACTATAACACAATCATATTGTGCTACGGACCCAACTCATAAAGATCGAAATGATTTCGACTCGAGTGAAAACGATTTTCACAGCAAACAAAGACAAAAACGAAAACAGTTTTTCATGCCAAAACAATGTCCGTAGACCACACATAGCATGGCTCTGATACCACTGTTGGATATCTCAGGCTCGTATCCTATACGGCGCAGTGAAAAATAAAACGAGATACCATCCCGGGACCTATCTATGTGTGGAAAACAAGATATAATAAGGGTAAAGGTAACAGCTTTTACCTTTGCGTAATCGTCCGAAGAACAAAATTTTCTTCGTCAAGTTGAGGTGCGATCCAGCAATCCTCGTGATCAACCTCCACGTGAGTTGAACATCAAACCATTATAATCACAGTGTGTGATTATATCTAACAGTAATCCACACAGAGGTATACTTAAGCACCAAAATTTCTGTGCTAGCAAAAATTAATGACGGCTAGGGTTTTTCTTTCAAGAAGAAAAACAAGAAAGAGAGAACAAATGAGAGAGTATCGTGTGTTGTTCAACAATTTTTGGCTGGATTTCGTATGACTCAACATCAGCTAGAGTTTTCGGTTATATCATACATATATAGCTAAAACCCTGCTAAAACTAAAAATTCTAATCCTATTAGAATTCCCTAATTGTAATTAGAAACATCAAGTTCTCACAATTACAACTCAGACCACAAATTATAACTAATTATAATTTGTCCACAACAACTTCTCTTTCTCTCAATTAACCCCACAATATTATCAAATGAAACCTTGAACATAAAATCCTCTATTGTGTGTGACCTATTAGGTTTCCCAGTCAATTGGTAGCGAACATAAATTAATCCAAATGTCTCTGAGATTAATAATCCATAATTAATTAGAATTAATCCTATTAATTCTAATCAGGATTGGTTTATTAATTCTTCAATTAATAAACCCATATTCCCAGATCATGAGCAGTATCTAGCAACATATCATGACCACTCAAGAGTCCAGGAAATCAAGTGGCTTGACATGAACCCTTCAATAACAAACTTCAATGCAATTAGCTCCTTTCACCATATAATATCTCATTCGGTTTGGAGTACGGAATTAGTGCCAACTCTCTCCAGAATTAATTCTGGCCCAAATACAATAGTACTTATACTAGGAACCCACTACTCTAGAAGTATATTAATTGGAAATGTTTCCAATACACAATCGCCTTGGCCATGGACTTTCGAGTAGTAATTCCTACAAGTGGCCGTGAGATATTCACCCCTACTATTAGGAGTGGTGAATCCTTTGTTGACCCTCTCAACTACATTCCTTTACCTCACAATGTACAAAATATCCATCCCATAGGCAGCCCTCGATCGATCTCCGAGATTGGAATCAAAGTACAAAGCTCAGCAAACAAATTACCTTGGAGATCTCAAGTCTAAGGATACTTGCACGTTTTCTATATTAAGATTATATCACTGGCACTAAATAGTTATCCATATGATTATCTCAAAGTTAGGTCATCCAATGAACTTGTTCCATTAACAAGCATCTATGTATTAACTTTGAGTATCTCAATACTCACGGTTATGAGAACCACCGCCTGATCAAATCAGGAAGTCTAACACATTCGAGTCTTAACATATTAATGATGTCCTATCTCATTAATACTAAGACTAGGGACTATTTAAGTACTAACACCATCCAGTGTAGTAGGAATCTCATATTATGATATCTATCATAATTTCCTTAACACAGTGTTGTACTAGGGACTTTATCAAACAGTTATATTACTTAAAGTAAAGAAAAGAAACTGTAAGATAAATAATGCCTTTTATTAAAATAAAATATGTCATATACAATGTACAAGTGATTGCCTCTAGGGCACAACACTAACAATTACAATCTCCCCTCCTGAAAATTCTTTTGTCCTCAAAATTTGGACTTATGTTTAAGTGTTCTGGATAGACTCTTTGCATTTCTATCTCCATTTCACTTTTAGTGTCTTATATAGGTGAAGATTCTATAATACCTTGGAAGTGGGATCCATTTCTAACTTAATCCTATTTCAACATACTTCAGAATTTTAATAGTTCTTTCTCCGTTGTTTAAATCTAAAGTTAAATCTAAAAATAGTATCATTCAGAATATGATTAGTCTCCTTTATTCTAGATTTCTTATGTGGTGATTAGAATAACTTTTCTGCTGACTTTGAATAGCTTCTTATTTATCTTTAATTAGCTTTAACTGTTGTCGGACCTTTTCTATATCGATAGCATCATAATGACTTTGCCTTACATATTCCCTATAAAGTGGTTAGGGACATTTTTCCTATACAAGGCCTTAAATGATGATGTGATAATTAAATCTTCTACACGATATAATCCTACACGGCTGCATGCATTATGAATTGTGCAACACCTTTGACCTTTAGTAGTTTGATGACTTTGAATTCTGATATTGAACGGCGAGGTTAATCCTGACATGCATGACACCATTCCCTTCTAGTACTTTTGAGATTTTTTAACTCTAAAGATGCACAATATGGTGGAAGGTAACAGACATAACGCTGTGGAAGCTCAATAAAATATTTTTTCCTAGTCCCCTTTCATCTTGATTCCATTTTTTAATTTCAAATCATCATTCCATTTACTACTGAAATCTAAAGCACATGCTCGCAACATATCGTCTTGAAGGATCACGAGAAAATTAGGAGAAAACACAATGGAATATAGTAATTTAAAATATTTTCCAAGCCAAAATCTAGGATTACTTACTCTTAGGGCATTTAACTAGAATAACCAGTGGCATATTCGAATTTGAAAAAGTTTCTTGAACTAGAACGTCTACTTTTTTGCAGAAATACTAGCCAATCGTCGACTTATTCACATCAAACACTCATAACATTTGCTAGCTATTGACCTTCTATGTAATACCCCGCCCAAAACCACATTTGACTATGGGGAAAAGTCATGCATTGCATAGCATCTTGCATTTTATGTGGTAGCTTAGAATTATTTTATTTGCATGGATGCATGAGAATTTTTCCGTTGCTCTTGCATTCGAATTAATTGATGTGTTGTTAAAGATTTGGATAAGGGAGGTTTGGTCGAAGATTTGGAAGGATGAGTATTGGGGGGATGGTGAGAACTGACTGTAGAAAAAATTAGTATTGGAGTTGTTTTGGAATAGCGGGAGGTTGGTGATTTCCTTTGGTGACCCGAGTTCGAATCCTACTTTTTGTGAAGTTAGTTGCTCTTCTTGAAAATTCCTTTCCTTAGAGCTTCCATGTCTTGGCCGAAAAAGATCTAGCAAACCTAGAGAAATTTTAGTGTCATTATTCCAAGGAAATAAGTCTCTATATTTATTCCCTAAATTTAAGGACTTTGATGTGAATAAAGTTCACTTTTAATTTTCAGCTTTTATTTCCTAGGATTTTCGGAAAAGGAAGGAAAAAAAAAACCCCTAGCTAATAAATAAAATCCCAGCTTGATTTTAGCTTAATGGATGTTACCATGGATAGTTGGAATTAAAGAGTTATTTTTTTATTAGGAAACCTTGTTAATTTTAACCCTAGAATGTTAGCTAAAAATCTGGAAAAATTTCCAGATTGTGCCGCCACTTCTTGGAAGAACTTTAGCTCAACTCAAACTCTTCCAAAGCTAGGAAATCTTATCCTAAATCCCTTAGAAAATCATACTTTTATTTCACTCCTAATTCAACTAGGATTTTCTTCCTTATCCTAGTAGAATTTCGGCAGATTTGTGTCAACACAAGCTGTTCGAAATTCCAGCACCTTTAAGTACAATCCTACTCTTCAAACCTTAGCTCAAAACACCTAAATACTCCTCATCAATTCAGATTACCTTAGCTGCACAAAACCAGAATTTTATTCTCACAAAACCACAGAAATTCGTCCAACATATGCACAGGATTTTCGGCAACTTTGTGTAGGAAATTTCGGCAAGCTGTTGTGTTCCTATTCTAACCGAAATTCTGCACACACAACCCACAGAAAAACCCTAGCTGATCAAGCTATTTTCAGCGCCCAAAACCCTTATTGTTTCTCTGGAAATTTTGACAGAACTACAGTATCCAAAACAGTCCAAAACTCGTCACTCTTACACAAAATTTTCGCACAGCTTGCACAGAATTTTTAGTCACCAAAACTCACACAAACTCTCTCCTATTTTGCCACAAAAAAAAAAAAAAAAACCTGAACACACTCAACCCTTCTCTTGAGCATTATTTCAGCCAGCCTAGGGAGCAAGTTCAGAACACTTTTCTCCTCTTAATCCCTCTTGAAATCGGCTAGCATCAAAGGTGCCGCAAGCTTCAAATTTTTGCCCTTGCTGTCCAAGAAACCTAAAGCCATTAGGAGTCTTTCTAAACATCACCATCTAACCCTAAACCAATCTTCTCCAACTCTAAATCCTAGCAGCCATCTATCGTCTCCATTCTACACGAAAATTCCAGCAAATTCTCTCTGCAAATTTTCGAAAACTCAAGAACTATTCTAAGCAAAAATCGAACACACTTTAAGGTAAGCAAAAATCCTCCTAACCTCTTGATGCCGTTTTCTCTAATGATTCTTTTCTCCTTCTTCTTCCCTTAAATCACGCCCCATAGAGGCTGATTTCACCTTCTTCTTTAATTTTCGGTCAAGAGGAGCAAATGAGGTAGCTTTTCTCTTCTTCTCAAGCGAACTCGGGACGACCACCATAGGAGCATCGGGACCTCATTACCCGGTTGTTGCAAGGTAAGGGAATACCCGCCCTTAATGCCGAAAGTAAAGTTTAATGATGTATGTTAGTGGGATGAACATATGGTCATGGTACATGATCTTTGGGGATTGGATAGTTTACTTGGAATTAAATAGGGGATTGCGAATTGTTGTGAAAATAAATGAGATTAGAGCATGTTTGAATTAACTGAGACCCTGATCATGATATTATATGGTTTAGATCCGGAGGATAATTGAGAAACGCAAGCTGTGAATTTATCTCGTTTATCCGAGGCATATCAAGTAAGTCCTTGCATAAACTCTTTTGTTAAATGTTGTGCTGGTAAGTCCTTGCATAAACTCTTTTGTTAAATGTTGTGATGGCAAGTCTATGTTGGGAAGCTTTGTAAAGCAATTGTTGAACTATGTTTGCTTGGGATGTAAACGTGGATATTTATTCTTCAAACGGTTTTGTCGAACTAATGATTTTATCAAGAAAACTATTCTTTTCCTTAAATTTTTGGAAATCTTTTTTAAAGAAAACCACGTTTTACAAAACCAAGGTTTGGAAATATTGTGAATCAGGAATTGATGGATATGTTCATTGAGTACTCAATAAGGGTAGGCTAACAATACTAGTCCTAGAAGGCTGGAGTAAGTCTTCTGGCAGGAGGCCACCTCCAAAAGATGAACTCTGCTTGAAAAGGCGACGGTGTTAGTTGGTCAGGCCAGTCCGAGCTAGCATTTGTACCTGGTATGGTATTATTTATATTCCCGGTATGGACACCCGGATGGTTTTGTTGGGTGTAGAGATGGAGGAGTATCTCACCCGGTAAGCTGTACACTCACCTTGATCAGAACGCCCAACGTGTGGTAATTTGGTCCGGACAAGGTGCACAAAGTGTGGTGCCTTGGCCATTTTGTTCTCATGGAGCCCAACGTGTGGTGACATGACTATTTATTCGAGTGGAGGATTTATTTTGTACAAAGTGTGACAATGAGAAAAACCCACTCCTTGCGAAAAGAGATTGTTTATGACTTGCCAACCTATTTCTACAAATGTTTTGCACTTTGTATACACGTACTATTCAAAATACCATGTGCACACACAGGACTTACTGAGATTTATTCTCACACTGTTTTACATCATGTTTTCAGGTGATAGATTGTGATGAGTCGCGGGGCTTTGATAGTAGAGGCTTTGGCTATTTTTCCTATGCTGTTCTAGGAGACTTTTATCATTTATACTTTTGAACAATATTTGTTTTATTTCGTTTTGCACCAAGTTGAGCCTGATGTAATAAGAGTATTTCTTTATTTATCTAAGTTGATTCCTTTGGAAATTGCCTTTATATTTTTTACCTCGTTCTAAAGACCCCTTGTCCTACGGGACGGGGTGACATCCCCGCCCTTTTAGGGTACGTAGTCGTGGGGTGTTACATTCTAGAGTATTCTCTGAACCTATTATGAATCTTTATCGGTGAAAGTAGATTAGGGTGAAAAGAATAGGAAGAAAATGGAAGAGCTAAACATTTAAAGGAAAAACAACAAGAAAAAACTGTATTGGTTTCCAGGCTGAAAAGAAAGCTATTTGTGTACGTGTAATTCGGTTAACCCCCAAAAACATGTAGGAGAGGCTTTTGTTAGGACCTGGATGTTTGAGTTAATATTGTAATACCCCTCATTTTTACCTTTGATTGGCTACTACTTGTAATAGGATGAGAATTTGTATCAACAGCTAGAATAATAGATGATTGGTGTGATGAAAGGAATATTTTGGTATAATAACATTTTGTCGGGACCTGGACATAACTATTAGATTTGTTCTACCAGCACCCTAAATCTTTGAAAGGCTACTATTGTTAATAAAACAAGAATTTGAGGGCATGCTACGAGTGGAAATTGATCAATGCGATGAAACACACATTTTGATGTAAATTATATTATTAGAGTTATCGGGAGCATTTCTGTCATTTTGACCGCGCCCATGATTTTGACTGTGAATTTGATCAAACTAAGAAGGCATTGATGGATTTAAGTGTTACCAATGGATTCAGTGGAATTTTTAGAGTTGAGTGGTAAAATAAAATATTTTTTCATTTCGGACCCGATTTTAGTCATTTCTGAGAAAAATTGAACATGCAGTCGAAAAATGGTACGTGTGGGGTTTTGTGATTGGTATCCCCCAAAAAAGTGTCAATTCATGAGAGGTTTCATGAAGAATTCATGCAAGATACATGGAATTGAAGAATTATAAAATAAATAGAAGAATGATGTGTTTAATTATTATTGGAACGCATCATTTATGGGCTATTTAATTATGGTCTTGCACAATTTATTTGGACAATGTTTTTCCATGAAGATGATGGTGGAATGGCTGGAAAATGGCTAGAAAATCAGCAGCCACAAGAAAGAAAGAGAAGAGAAAAATTAAGGAAAATGGTGTGTAAATTTGTGATTGGGACACACCTACCTGAAATCCACCATACAATTAATTCAATTAAAATTTTCTTGGCCAATTTTCTGATGAAGAATGGCAGTGAGATGGCTATTTTTCAGCCAGAATTTTTGGCAGCCTTGAAGAAAGAAAAACAAGAGAAAAAGTAATTAATAAGAGAGAGAGAGAGAGAGAGAAAGAGAAAGGTGTTAGTGTGTGTTCTTGGTGAGCTGTGTGTGTTCTTGAGAGAATCTTGGAGCAAATCACACCGAAGAGCTTTATATACAAGTTAAAACCTCACCTTTCTAGAATTAAAGTTGTTGTTGGGTGAAGAGTGATCATTTTGATGTTGATTTTAACATGAAAACATGATTTTCATGTCTTGATTTTAGATCAAAAGCTAGGGTCCATGAACTTTGTGTATGAACTTTGTGTATGCTTATGTATGCCGGCTGAATAGGATATTTATGGATAGTTTTTGTGTGATGAAGAACTAAATTCTCACGGCAATTTGAAGGATCGATCATGGTTGATGAAATAAGGATCAAAATGGACTGAAAATTAAAGTTAATTGGTTAGAAGGATTAATTATGCTAGCTTTTGATTGAAACAAGTGAATTTGTGTTGAATAAGCATAACTATTGTGGGCTTTTAGAATCTGAAAATTCAAGAATCAAAGATGATTTGAAGGAAATTGAATGAATTAATGTTCTCAAGGTGTTAAAGGGTAAATGAAATCAAAGGATAGCATGAATAGTTGAATTGGAGTAAAACTATTGGGGCAGTTTTTGCCGTGTATTATGTCACAAGAGCTAGGACTCAGAAAAGGGCTTACAAAGAATTAAAATTCAGAGTCTTATGGTCATTTTGGTATATCATAGAGCAAAATTGGAGTTGTGAATGTTATGTGCGAAACAAAATTGTGTGTCAAAGCAGTGAAATTTTAGGATTTTGTTTGGAAAGTGAATGAACTTAAGGAAGAATAATTATGTGATTTTGGGATGAAATGAATGGGGAAGATGAATATAATTCCTTGTTCATGAAGAGAGGAAATATATGGAAAAAATAAAATAGGAGAATTGAACAAACAACAAAAAAAACGACACAAACGACCGTTGCACATTTTTTTGAACAACGGCCGACCGTCAGCGAACCGTCAGGCATGTCGATTAACCATCGGCTACTTTTTGACCAAACATGATTTAACAGAAAAATAATGTTTGGTGTAAGTTTGTCGGTAAACAACCAATGTCACGTTGAAAATGGTGGAAAATATTGTCGAACGGCCTGTGAACGGAAAAAGTTTATTTAAGACACGAGGTAAGTCCCTTTGACTTCTAAAACCTTTTGAAAGCTAGTATACTTTACATTTCCATAAAATGCTACGTTTTACACCATTTTGAAAATTCCTAAATATATTTAAGGTTTACCTTATCAAGATTTATTTTTATGCCATCTTGGGTTCGAATGAACATCATAATTGGCTTGGAAACCTTAACAGATGATTAAGGCATAAATTTTATGAATTTAATCCTTTTTGGACTAAATCCTTGGGATTTTCAAAAAATTATGATTTTTGGAATCGAGTATTTACAAATTGACTGAAATACCCTTATTGGAACTTTTTATGGAAATATGATTGGAGACTTTGAATTTAATCCTCTTTTAGGATTGGGATTTTGGATTTCTTGAAATAAGTTTCTTTGGAAATCGAGTATTTGAAAAATTATCCAAATGTCCTTATTGGAATGTTTTATGGAAACCTTTGGAATTGGTATTCGGTAAATGTCCGAAATATCCTTGTTGAAACTTTTGTGAACACTTTTCAAATTAGGTAAGGGTAAAATGACCTGAATACCCTTGGACATGACTTTGTGATCGGGTATGGAAAAAATGACCTAAATACCCTTAGAAATAACCTTTGAGATCGGGTACAGGCAAAATGACCCAAATACTCTTAGAAACTTTTTTTAATGTGTGAAAAGAACTCTTTACCCTGTTTTGACACAATTTTGAAAAAGGGTCTGTCGATATGAGATTGATTTTTGGAAAAAGTCATTTTGATCCCGAAAGTAGCTTTATTGGCCTAATGTGCCTATGGAATGAATTGATTAGCCCTGCGGAGCCTATGGAATTTATTATCTGACTTACAAATCAATGGGATCAATTTTTGGAAAATGATATTTTGCCCCAAAAATATTTGTATTGAAAATCTTGCGGGAACAAATAACCCTCTGGCTTGATCAATCAATAGGGGTTGGTATTGGTAACATTGAGTACTCAGTAAAGACTTTGATCTTTGTACTGGCTCATGTTTGAGATAGATGACTCCAAGTAATCCAATCAGTTCTGGGGTTTATCTTATTCCAAACAGGGCGATAGGACATTGAGATGAGTCGTCTTGGCTAGTTGTTTAGCATCTGGCATTTGCCGCGCTTGTAGGCGCACCTTAATTTTGAGTCATTCGTTGAATGCCGGGTAGGGACACTCGATAGCCTTTGATTCCTTTCCGCTTTGATGGTGATTCATGTCAATATTGGGACCCTTAGCTTATAGTGTTAAGAGTGTGCTGTGGTGCACTTGGTATGCTACGGTATACCTATTATTTATTTTCAATAGTACACTGCGGTGTACTTATTTTTCGACGGCACACAGTTGAGTGTTGTAAGCTGCGGTCTAAGTACAATGATACGTGGCACCGAAGGCGAAGCCTTGTAAGCTTTGTTTACAGGCCGACCTTTTGTTGGAGAAGTGCCTATAATTTGGAAATTAGGTTAATGATTTGAAATTAAAACACAGTTTTTCAAAAATAATTGAGTTTTGAATAAACTCTTCTTTAGAGAGTTTTAGAGTTGCTTCTAGTATGAAAATGAAATTTTTTTCCACAAAGGTTATATATACTCAGTCTCTTGAATAATGTACTAGCACACACGGGACTCACTCGGTGATTTTTCACTCTCTCGTGTCTTTTATCTTACTCATTTATAGGATTTGAAGTTGAGTTGACCTACGGATAAAAGGACAATACCGCAGTGACGACAGCCTAGGTCCAAATGATATCTATTTTGATTATGTACTTTATTACTGATATAATATGGAGATTTTATGTATGAGATTCTATGTTATTGCATGAGTCTGGACCTTGTACACTCTTTTGGTTCTTCATTATAAAGACCCCTTATCTAGGTAACTGGACAGGGTGTTAGTGTTATGCACTAGAGGCAATCACTTATACGTTGTACATGACACATTTTATTTTAATAACAGATATTATTTATCTTACATTTTTTTTTGTTTACCATTGTGTAATATAACAGTTAGATAAAGTCTCTAGTGCAATACTGTGTTAAGAAAATCATGATATGAGATTCCTACTACGCTGTATAGTGTTAGTACTTAAATAGTCCCTAGTCATAGTATTAATGAGATAGGACATTATTAATGCGTTAAAACTAGCATTTGTTAGACTTTCTGATTTGATCAGGCGGTGGTTCTTATATCCGTAAGTATTGAGATACTCAAAGTTAATACATGGATGCTTGTTAATGGAACAAGTACATTGGATGACCAAGCTATGAGATAATCACATGGATAACTATTAAGTTCCAGTGATAAAATCTCAATATAGCAAACATGCAAGTATCATTAGACTTGATATTCAGGGTACTTTGTTTGTTGAGCATTGTGTTTTGATTCCAATCTCTGGAGCCAGATCGAGGGCTGCCTATGGAATGGATATTGGGTACATTGTGAGGTAAACGAAAGTAGTTAAGAGGGTCAATAAAGGATTCATCACTCTAAATAGTAGGGGCGAATATCTCACGGCTACTTGTAGAATTTACTACTCAAGAAGTCCTTGGCCAAAGCGACTGTGTATTGGAAACAGTTCCAATTGATACACATCTAGAGTAGTGGATTTCTGGTACAAGTGCTACTATATTAGGGCTAAAGTTAATATATATTCTGGAGGAGTTGGCACTAATTCTATACTCCAGACTAAATGAGATATTGTATGGTAAAAGGAGTTAATTGCACAATAGTTTGTTATTGAAGGGTTCATGTCAAGCCATTTGACTTCTTGGACTCTTGGGTGGTCATGATGTGTTGCTAAATACCACTCACGATTTGGGAATATAGGTTTATTAATTGATGAATTAATAAACCAATCCTAATTAGAATCAATATGATTAATTCTAATTAATTATGGTTTATTAATCTCAAAGATATTTGAATTAATTCATATTCGCTACTAATTGACTGGGAAATCTAATAGGTCACACACAATAGAGGGTTATATACTCAAGATGTTACTTGATAATATAGTGGGGTTAATTGCGAGAAAGAGAATTTGTTGTGGCCAAATTATAATTAGTTATAATTTATGGTCCAAATTGTAATTGTGAGAACTTGATATTTCTAATTATAATTAGGGAATTCTAATTGTTTTAGAATTCTCAGCTGGAGTGTTTTAAGTAGGGTTTTTCGTGTTCTATAGGATAGACACACGATACCTATTTTTGTGTGAGCAACATAAGGAAAACAACTCTCCTAAAAACCCATTTCTTCTTCTTCTTCTTCTTCTTCTTCTTCTTCTTCTTCTTCTTCTTCTTCTTCTTCTTCTTCTTCTTCTTCTTCTCTCTCTCTCTCTCTCTCTCTCTCTCTCTCTCTCTCTCTCTCTCTCTCTCTCTCTCTCTCTCTCTCTCTCTCTCGTTTTTCTGAAAAACAAGAACCCTAGTCGCCACTTTGGTTTCTGCTAGAACATAAACATCTTGGTACTTAAGTGTGATCCTCCGTGTGGACTTTTGTTAGAGATAATCACTCACTGTGATTAAAGTGGTTGGACGTTCAACCCTCATAGTGTTTGATCAAGAGGATTGCTTGATCACACATCGACTTGAAGAAGGAAAAATTTTATTTTTCAGACGCTCAAAGAAGAAAGGTAAAGCTATTACCTTTGTTCTCTTTATGTCTTGTTTTTCACACATATGTGGATCCTGGGTTGGTATCTTGTTCTTATTTTTCGCTATGCCATATATGATATGTGTGAGATACCTAACAGTGGTATCAAAGCCTTGCTATGTGTGGTTTGCAGACATTGTTTCTTGCGTGAAAGCTATTTCACGTAATCGTGTATGTCTTTGTTCACTGTGAAAATTATTTTCACACGAGTCGAAATTGTTTCAAGCATTGTGGGTTGGGTTCGTACCACAATATGCTTGTGTAATAGTTACAGCATATTTCGAAAACGTTTTCTTTATATGCTGAAAAGTTTTTATTTCGAAAACGTTTTCTTTATATGTTGAAAAGTTTTTATAAAAAAATGTTTTCTTGAACATGTGTTGTTGTGTTCCGTTTCATCCTAATTTTTTGTTTTGTTTTATTTAAACTAACAAATTGGTTGTTGTTTTGAGCTTCAAAATAGAAAATTCTATTGAGAATTGTTCTCACTAAACTATTGTAGAAGATAAGGGCTCTAGAAGTAGTTTCTGGAAAATTTTCTGAAAATCGCCGCCTCTTCCCGACAACAGCCGGCACTGGCTCTGGCTCTTAGCCGGCGCCGGTCTCATGTTGTTTCACGACGTCTAGAAATTGTTTCTGGAAAAATTTTCTTAAAACTAGACTACAATTGGTGCCGCCTTGGGCTTCTAACCGACGCCAATTCGGTTTTGTTTCACCACGTTCGAGCAATTAATAAATTTTCCAAAAAAAAAAAGAGGATTTTGAATGGGAAAAATCTCATATGATAAGAGGTGGTAAAATAAAATTTTCTTTCAAGAAACACTACCCCCTTGACCCCCACCCACTGATCGACCAGCGGGACTGCCGTTTTTGCTACCAAAGACGGGACCCAAGAGCATTTTCTCAAAATTAGTTTTAAGACAAACAATTTTATTTTTCAAAATAGTGAGTTTGAAAATTTTAAATTAATGTATTTTTCTAAAATATTGATTTTAGAATTTGTTTTATTTTTCCAAAATAATGATTTTGGAAAAATAAAAATTATATGTTTATTTTCTTTAAGCATAATTAATGGCATGGTGATGGACTAAAACCAATTATATCTGTTCATGCATTTTACAGTTTTGGTTTTTTATGAAATAGGGCCGTGTGTCCTGCCTTCTCTAGAATTCTAGTGTAATTCCCCTCATTTAACTTCCCTCGAATGTAACTCGAGGTTTTCTCTCTTTAGGAAATTATGTAATTAGTTTACATAGGTTAGATAGGAGTAGAATTATTTTATTTTGGAGATGGCAACCAAAACAAGGCGAAAAGGTAAGACCTTCTACTTAAATTATGCATGAACACATAGGGTTAAGTATATTAATTTCTTTTATGGCTCAAAGAAATTAATTTAGGGCAAAGTCCAAAACTATACCACGTAATCACTTTATTACCATGATTATCAATGTTGTGATTTATTGATTTTTACATGTCATTTATTGAAATCACTAAAAAGAACAAATCCCTTAATTAATATTAAACCTAATTCCTTCCGTTAATATAGTAAGAACGACAGTCCTTTTTCAAGACTAGGTTGTTGCGCAAACCCAAGCCTACTTGACATCAGGCATGTTCAAGCTATAGAATTAAATTCTTGATTAATGGGTTGAGTTTAACTAAATTTTTTATTCTGGTTGGGCAAACTCAAGTATAAAGAAATTTAGACGAAAAGTTGGGATAGCCCAAAAAGCTTTAAGATTAAAAGCTATTAATCATCCAATGATTCAGTAGTTAAATACGACATAATTGGTATTGGATACCTACCAATGAACTTAAGGGTAGCTTGTTGGGCAAACCCAAAGTTATTCTTGAAGAATTTGGATACCAATCCACTAGGAAAGCTTCCAACGGGCTTTCCCGAATCAATAGTGGGAGCTATTGGTTTGAGTAAAATAGTGGAGTAAAAATGCGTTTAATTGAAGTCCTAATTATTTGCATTTTAATGTGTATATAGAGTAGCTAATCCTCTCCATCTTTACATCTAGGACACTTGCATCATGTCAACAAATCTAAACCTACGTAGTATCTTGGAAACCAACAAGTTAACTGAATCAAACTCCCTCGACTGGTATAGAAATTTGAGAATCGTTCTCAAATCGGAAAAGTTGCTCTACGTGCTAGATGCTCCTATTCTACTAGCACCAGCTCAAGATGCTCAAGTTGATAAACATGATGTCCACAAAAGACACAAGGAAGATAGTGATATAGCATCATGTATTATGCTGGCATCCATGACTCCCGACCTGCAAAAACAGCACGAGCATATAGATGTTCAATCGATTATACTGCATCTTTGAGAGCTATTTGACGCCCAAGCCAGAACTAAGAGATATAAGATCTCGAAGCAACTATTCTATTGCAAAATGGTAGAGGGGTCTTCTGTGGCCACTCATGGGCCGATGATGCTGGGCTTGATAGAGAAACTTGGATCACTCGGGTTCGCAATGGACCACGACTTAAGTATTGACTTAATTCTGCAATTTTTGCCTAGTAGCTTCTCACAATTTGTGATTAACTATCAGATGAACAAAATTGAGTCCACCATTCTTGAGTTGATCAATCTTCTCAAAACTATGGAGTCCTCCATGAAGAAAGATTCTAATGCAGTTTTAATAGTAGAATCTTTTTCTTCTAAGAAGAAAGTTAAAAAAAAGAAGAAGACTCACATGAAGCCCAAAGGTGGTGGAAAGAAGAAGGGCACTGCCACTAAGGGCCAATTCCATCATTGTAGCAAGATAGGTCACTAGAGGTGCAACTGTAAGGCCTACTTGGAGACCGTTAAGGACAAGAAGCAAAAGGAGAAGCTTGCAAGCACTTCTACTTCTACTCCGAGTATGTTTACGATTGAGATAAATACTGTATTTAGAAATGAGATATGGGTATTAGATACCAAATGTTGATTTTATTTGTGCAATAACTTGCAGGGACTAAAGGGCAGTAGAAGGCTAGAGAAATGTGATGTGGACCTACGTACTGCGAATGGGGCAAAGGTTGCTGCACTTGCCGTAGGGACATATGAGCTGAACCTACCTTCGGAATTAGTTCTAGAATTACAAAACTGTTATTATGTACCAGTTTTAATGAAAAACATTATCTCAATTGCGTGTTTAGACTTAAATGGATTTCATTTGATATTTAAAAATAAATGTTATTCTTTTTCAATGAATGATATTCATTATAGTTCAGCAACTCTAGTTAATGGTTTATATGTTCTAGACTTGGATAATCCAATTCTCAATATAAACAATAAGAAACCTAAAATAGATAACTCTAACGCCTCTTACTTATGGCATTTTCATTTAGGCCATGTAAACAAGAATCGTGTTTCTAAGTTACACAAGCTTGGTAACTTAGGGTCATTTGATTATGAATCATATGGCACATGCAAGTCTTGTTTACTAGGTAAAATGACTAAAACTCATTTTTCAGGAAAAGGAGAACAGTCCAAGGAGTTATTAGAACTCATACATTCTGATGTATATGGCCCAATGTCAATACAAGCAAGGAAAGGTTATAACTATTTCATAACCTTTATAGATAATTTCTCACAATATGGGTATTTGTATTTAATGAAATACAAATCTGAGGTCTTTGATAAGTTCAAAAACTTTAAGAATGAAATAGAGAAATAACTTGATAAAAGTATTAAGACTCTAAGATCTGACCGAGGAGGAGAATACTTGAGCGAAGAGTTTTTGAGTTATCTTAGAGATAATGGGATATTATCTCAATGGAATCCACCACATACACCTCAACATAACGGTGTATCAGAGAGAAGGAATCAAACCCTTCTAGACATGGTACAGACCATGATGGCTTTTCTAGACTTACTAAAATTATTTTGGGGGTATGCACTAGAGACTTTTGTTTATATACTAAATAGGGTTCCGACAAAATCGATTGATTCTACCCCATTTGAGATGTTCTGTGGTAAGAAACCAAAGTTATCTCACTTGTGAGTATGGGGTTGTCCTGCCTTTGTTAAAAGGCCATAGTCAGACAAACTTGATAGTAAGTCTAACAAGTGTTTGTTTGTGGGATATCCGAAAGAATCTTTTGGATATTACTTCTACCTACCCTCTGAAAACAAAGTGTTTGTTTTGAAGCATATCGTCTTCTTAGAGAAGGAACACATGCTCAAAGGGGACAATGAGAGTAAAATTGAACTTAGTGAAGTTCAAGAAGATCAAACAAACAAGGATTAACCATCTAATCCCATATCTATTAAGAGAATAGATGAACCTTCTACTACACAATAACCTCATAGGTCTAGTAGGATACGTGTGGTACCTCAAAGATATGGATATCTCATTAGTGACCACAAGAACGTATTGCTCATAGATGAAGATGGGCCTACTACCTACAAGGATATTCTAAACAGTTCAAAATCTGGCAAATAACTTGAGGATATGAAGTCAGAGATGGATTCCATGTACGACAACCAAGTATGGACTTTAATTGATCCACCCAAAAGAATTAAACCTATTAGGTGCAAATGGGTTTTCAAGAAGAAAACGGACATGGATGGTAATGTAGTTACCTATAAAGCAAGGCTAGTGGCGAAGAGTTGTCGTCAATAACATGGTATTGACTATGACGAAACCTTCTCGCCAGTAGCCATGTTAAAATCCATCAGGATACTCCTAGCCATTGATGCTCATTATGATTATGAGATTTGGCAACCTGAGGGTTTAGGAGATTTTCGTTGATGATATGATTATGTTATTACGATATGTTATTATGTTATGACACAACCTGAGGGTCATAATTTTATCATAATGATATTATAATATAACACAACCTGAGGGTTTCATATCCAATGACAGTAAAAAGGTGTGTAAGCTGCAAAAGTCTATTTATGGACTTAAGCAAACTTCTAGGAGTTGAAACATCCATTTTGATAAAATAATCAAAGAGTTTAGTTTCATTCAAAACATGGATGTGTGAAACCCCACCTAAAACCAACCCTAGAGTAAGGGGGTCGGGAATGCATATCATATTATTTTGCATGAATATATATGTTTTTGAATGATTTTATGTGCTTTAGAATCGTGGATTATAGGTTTAAATGCTTAGTTACGCTTATTGAGTAGGAGGGGTAAAATGGTAATTTTGCTTGAGGTCAGAATAGGGAGATAACTTGAGGAGTAGATAAGAAAAATATGTGGGTGAGAAAATAAAAACAAGAGTTAGTGTGGTTTAGTTGTTAGAGCTTGGTGAATTAATTTCTAAGGTCATGAGTTCAAATCCCATTATTTAAGTTTTATCATGATTATTTTCATTAAGTTTGAATTTTTGTTTTCTTGCATTCCATAAAAATAGGAATATTGTCTTAGGAGAGACATGAAGAGAATGTCCTAATCTTATCCTCATGTCCTAAAAAGAATTCTAGAGGAATTCTTGTCTTAATTATTACCTCTAGCTTGTCCTAACATCTTTATAATTGAAAACCATTAAATCCTTTCTTTTAAATTTCAAAAAAAATTCTGGGATAACTCCTCCACCACGAAATTCTAAAATCAGCTATGGTGGTTGGGCAGTTGGCCGAAAATAGGAGGGTAAATAGGAAGGGTTCCAAGAGAAAATCAATCAAAGGACCTTCAAATCTACCTTCATGTTGTTCATACTTTAGTGGAAAGAAATCTGGAAATTTTTCAGAATTGTTGCAGCCCCTTTCTTTGAAAATTCAGGCCATAATCCCATTCATTTGCTGCCAAGAAAATGGTCATTTTATGTGGCTTGGAAGCTGGAAAAAACTGTGCAAATTTCGGACTGTACAAAACAGCACCAAACCAGAAAAAAAACTGGGCATTTCGCAGCTTACAATCAAGGAAATGAAGCTGTTTTTAGTTCACCTTCAAGCCAGCAAATCTCTTCTGTATTTGTCCAGAAATAAGGCTGAAAAACCAACCTTGGAAGACCCTCAAACACCCCAGAAGAACCTCTGAAAATTGAGCTAAGAGTGTGCAAAATTCTACACCAAAAATTCTGCCATCATCGAAAATTCTGAACAACTTGAAACCAGAATTTTCCAGCCTTTCTTCCTTCTAGCCTAAGGCCGAAAAACATCTTCAACCTCTGTAAAAATTGAACTTGGTCAGCTGTAGACTGAACACCATAAACCCCACTCTTACCTTGAGCATAAGGACTCCATAGCTACACCACAAAACATTCCTAAGATCACTCCATTCAAACTCTTTTGAACTTCAAATAATTTCAGCATTTTACTCCATTAAAACCACTCTTGCATTAGGCTAATTAACCAAAATATTCTCTGCCTTCATGGACTGAATTTCCGCCAGCCTTGAGCCACATTAACCTTCAATCATTTCAGGAAAAACTCCATGTTCAGTCGGCACCATTGAAAGACATAGAAACCTCTCTTGATCAAAACATCATAGCTAACCTCTTACCTTAAACCTCTCCACTATTTCCTCCATTTAAATTTCAAAAAAATCTCATCATCCCCTTTCTTCCTAGCTGAAAACCGAAACCCTCATTCATTCCATACCATTCGGCCAGCCTTCTACCAAAATTCGTGCAGCATTCTTCCCAATTCTCTCCATTTTCACCTAGAACACCAAGAACACACGCTAACCTTCTTCAAGCCTAACCCTACTCCAAACATCTCCAATCACTCTCAAACACTCCAAATCACTTCCATTTAATCCCTACACCTCATTTCAAGTATTTATAACACAAAACCTCGCAAACAAAAATTTTCAAGCAGATCAAAATTAACCATTTTCTTGAAGGTCTCAAGAACATCAACAAGGTAAGTCAAGAACAACTTTCTTATTCATCTTCTTCCATTCGATTATACCATTCTAATGATCTCTCTCTCTCTCTCTCTCTCTCTCTCTCTCTCTCTCTCTCTCTCTCTCTCTCTCTCTCTCTCTCTCTCTCTCTCTCTCGTTGGACCATTTAAGACACTCCATCGCGCGTGGACCTTCTTTTGTCTTCTTCGAAGTACTCGACAATCAAGTATTCATTCTTAAATCTCTCTTATTAAATTCTAAAATCATGTCTCTTAAGTGTTGATAGGGAGATGGAATATGATTGGGAGATTGAGTATATGCATATAGGGATTGGGGTTAGGACATGATGAGTGTTGTATATGACTAAGATATATGTATTTTCCTTTCGAATCATTGTATGTTCTTCATGCTTAATGAATTTTATGGATATTTGAAGCATGATTAGATATTATGACACCAACGGTGATTAGGCTTTTATGTTCTTATTTTTCCATGGGAACCATGATTGATGATTATGCTTAGTAGGATTTTGGTCATGTGATGGTATGCGATAGTTCAAGTGTATGTTCATGAATGGAATGGTTTATTGTTTGATGATGGAGAACGTGATCATGAATCCTTTCTAGCACTAGGAAAATCATGATAAAAGATTAATTTCTTATTAATTCTAGGTTATATTCATTAACAAAATTTATTACAAAAAAAAATTAGAATTACTACTATAGTTTCCTTCAAAATTCGAAACACTAGGGGATTTGGATTGGAATATTTAATTAGACTGTTAATATTTTTATTAAACAAAAATTTAATAAAATTCATTTATTACTAATTTTATTTATTACTAATTAATTATTATCTATTAAAAAAATTTATTAATTTATTATTTATTTATAATAAAGCTATTTTTAAATTACCATTTATTAAAATTATTTAGGACTTAATATTATTTAAAATTCAAACCATAGTTTATTTATTATTAATAACACTCAAGAATTATTATTTGAGTCTATAATTCATTAACAATTATTTTAGAACCCCTAGTTATTTTAACTTATTAAACTAGACTTATTTTATAAAATTCTTTAGCATCTAGCCTTAAAGCTTAGGACATTGAGGTCATGGTTAATCATGGTTGTAACTAGTTGAGCTAAGAATTATTTATGTAAGGCAGGTATAGCTTAAATGTGACCTTAGGTTTTGTGTTTACCCCAGGCGGGGTTAGGTCAGCCTTGGAAGACTTTTGAGTGTGAGCAAGCAAAGAAGCAGGTAAGCTCCTGCATGGAGTTTTGTGAAGACCAAAAGTTATTATGGCAAGCAAATGCAATGTATACGGACATTTATTTGTAAAGGCAATTAAGGACTGTTTTTTTCTTTTTATTTCGGTCAAGCAAATCACTTGAAAATTGAACAAGCAGTTTTATACAAATCTACACTTTTTCTAAAACCCAACTTGACTGGACTTTTGGAAACCCTTAATTGCTATTTTCAAATAAAGCAAAGTTTGATCAATTTTCTCCTAAGGGGAACAATCAACATTGAGTACTCAATAAGGGTAGACCACCAGGACTAGTCTTTTAAGGGTTAGGGTAAGTCTCTCAGTAGGTGGCCACCACTAAGGGGTGAGTCCTTCCTGGATAGGATGCCAGTCCGGTAGGTCATACCGGTCCGAGCTAGCAAGTTTCAGTCATGTGGACTGTGTGTTCCGGAGTGGACAACCGGTAAGTTTGGGTATAGAGATGGAGGAGTATCTCACCCGGTAGGCTGTACACCTACCTTTTGTCAGCCTGCATGAAGTGTGGCATTCTGACTGTTATTTAGTCTTGGGGCCCAATGTGTGGTAACCCATGGCTACCTATTTGAGTGGTTGTATTTATTGTGCACATGTATGGTTTGAAAAGCGAAACACCACTCTTTATTTTCAACACTTATTTATTGCTTGCCAGCACCTTTTCCTTATGAAACTTTTACAACTTCCATACATAAATTATTTTACCTGAAACACTCAAAGCACACACGGGCTTACTGAGATTTTTATCTCACCACCTTTTATGCCATATTTTCAGGAAGACCCTGCTGTGGAGGTCATTAACTAGATTATTGTCTGTGCTTGAAGACTCATGTTATTTACCTTAAGTGTTGTTTGAGAGATTGTTGCAAACAATTTATTTTGGATTTGTGCCAGTATTTATCTTTTGGGTTGTAATAAATTTAATTTTAAAGTCTTTTATTTTATTTTATTTTCATGTAACCTAGTTATAAAGACCCTTTGTCCTATGGACGGGGCGACATCCCCAGCCCTGTTGGGCCTAGGTAGTGGGGTGTTACAGGATGAGCCTTGTGTATACAAGAAAGTCAGTGGGAGTGCAATCGTTTTCTTATTACTTTATGTAGATGATATATTGCTAATAGGAAACAATATACCTGTCTTGCAAACAGTTAAAGTTTGGTTGTCCAAACAATTCTCCATGAAAGACCCTGGTGAAGCAACCTATATTCTTGGAATAAGGATCTATAGATATAGATCTAAAAGGTTACTTGGCCTTTCACAGTCTACATTCATAGATAAAATGCTAAAGATGTTTAGCATGGATTAATCCAAAAGAGGATTCTTTCCCATGTCACATGGTGTAAGCATTTCAAAGTTAATGTCCCCCAAGATACAAGTTGAAAGAAATCACATGAGTAAGATTCCATATACTTCGACAGTTGGATCTATCATGTATGCTATGATATATACAAGGCCTGATGTATCTTGTGCTCTCAGTTTGACGAGAAGATACCAATCTGACCCTGGTGAGGGACTGTAAAGAACATCGTTAAGTACTTACAAAGGACAAAGGATGTGTTCTTAATGTATGGAGAAGGTGATTTGAAAATAAATGGGTATACTAATGCCAGTTTTCAATTTAACAAAGATAATTTTAAATCACAATCTGGCTATGTATTTACATTGTGCGGAGGGGCAATAAGTTAGATGAGTTCCAAACAAGGGACTATTGCTAACTTTACAACAAAAGCTGAGTACAAGGCCGCTTCTGAAGCAGCTAAGGAAAACATGATAGAGAAGTTCCCACGAATGAGAACATAGTTGCCCCACTTACAAAAGTACTATCCCGAAAGAAATATGATAGGCATGTTGAGTCATTCGGTATTAGATACATGAATGATTGGCTTTAGTCTAAGTGGGAGTTTGTTAGTGTTATACCCTAGAGGCAATTACTTGTACATTATATATAACACATTTTATGTTAATAAAAGGCATTATTTATCTTACAGTATTTTTTGTTTACCTTTGTGTAATATAACTGTTAGATAAAGTTCCTAGTACAACATTGTGTTAAGGAAATCATGATATGAGATTCCTACTATGTTATATAATATTAGTACTTAAATAGTCCCTAGTCATAGTATTAATGAGATAGGACATCATTGATGCGTTAATACTAGCTTGTATTAGACTTCCTGATATAATCGTGTAGTGGTTCTCATATCTGTAAGTATTAAGATACTCAAAGTTAACACATGGATACTTGTCAATGGCACAAGTACATTGGATGACCTAGCTATGAGATAATCACATGGATAACAATTTAGTGCCAGTGATATAATCTCAATATAGCAAACGTGTAAGTATCCTTAGACTTGAGATCTCCAAGGTACTTTATTTGTTAAGCATTGTGCTTTGATTCCAATCTTTGGAGCCAGATCAAGGGCCGCCTATGAGTTGTATATTGGGTACATTGTGAGGTAAACGAAAGTAGTTGAGAAGGTCAATAAATGATTCATCACTCCAAATAGTAGGGGCGAATATCTCACAGCCACTTGTAGGAATTACTACTCAAGAAGTCATTGGCCAAGGCGACTGTGTATTATAAACAATTCCAATTGATACACTGCTAGAGTAGTGGGTTCCTGGTACAAGTACTATTATATTTGAGCCAAAATTAAGATATATTCTAGAGAGAGTTAGCACTAACTTTGTACTCCAGACTGAATGAGAAATGGTGTGGTGAAATGAGTTAATTGCACTGTAGTTTATTATTGAAGGGTTCATTTTAAACCACTTGATTTCCTAGACTCTTGGGTGGTCATGATGTGTTGCTAGATACCACTCATGATCTGAGAATATGAGTTTATTAATTCATGAATTAATAAACTAATCCTGATTAAAATCAATATGATTAATTCTAATTAATTATGGATTATTAATCTCAAATACGTTTGGATTAATTCATATTCGCTACCAATTGACTGGGAAACTTAATGGGTCACACACAATAGAGGATTATATACTCAAGATGCTATTTGATAACATAATAGGGTTAATTACGAGAAAGAGAAGTTGTGGCCAAATTATAATTAGTTATAATTTATGGCCTAAATTGTAATTGTGAGAACTTGATATTTCCAATTACAATTAGGGAATTCTAATTGTTATAGAATTCTCACCTAGAGCGTTTTAAGTAGGGTTTTTCTTGTTCTATAGGATAGACATACGATACCTATTTTTGTGTGAGCAACACAAGGAAAACAACTCTCATAAAAACCCTTCTCTTCTTCTTTTTCTTTTTCTTCTTCTTCTTCTTCTTCTTCTTCTTCTTCTTCTTCTTCTTCTTCTTCTTCTTCTTCTTCTCTCTCTCATTTTTTTCAAAAATAAGGAGAACCCTAGCTGCCACTTTGGTTTATGCTAGCACACAAACATCTTGGTGCTTGAGTGTAATTCTCCGTATGGATTTCTGTTAGAGATAATCACACATTATGATTATAGTGATTGGACGTTCAACCTTCGTGGTGTTTGATCAAGAGGATTGCTGGATCGCGCCTCGACTGGAAGAAAGAAAAAAATTATTTTTCAAACGCTCAGCAAAGAAAGGTAAAGTTGTCACCTTTATTCTCTTTATATCTTATTTTCCACACATATGCGGATCCTGGGTTGGTATCTCATTCTTATTTTTCTGCTGCGCCATATATAATATGCATGAGATACCCAACACGAGGTGACTCCCATTTTGGTACGCTTCCGCTATTACTTTTAGTTGCGGTGTTACAATTGGTATCATAGAATAATTTTATAGAGCTGTGTTATCGGCATAGGAATTGATAGAACTCTTTTATTGTGTTAGGATGATGGATAGGAGTGATATGGGCAAGCATCCAATGGATGAGCGGAGTGATGATAGGAAGAAAGAGACGGGTGAGAGTTCAGGTGTGAAGAAATCTAAAAAGATTAGGATGATCTACTGAATAGGCATGCCAATACGCTTTATTTTGACAGGACTTGGCCCTGGCCACCGTCATGCACATTGCCTCACCAAGAGTGTGTTTGACTCGACAGTGCCTGTTATTACCCCATTTGCGCGGGACCTTAGTCTGAAAAGGACACCTACTCCCGAGAGGATATTGTTGTCACTTAGCTAGATAGGAGAGTTAGGTGGCGATTCTGACAAGGCTAGTGATGATAGTAAGCCACATTATCAGGGTGATGATGAGAAGGATAGTATCCCCAACGATGCAATGTTGTTGGAGGATGATGAGGAGAGGTATTTAGCAGGGACTTTCCGGGAGTATTAGAGGAAGAGATGCCAGAGTTGGAGGTTGCTGAGGCAGGAGAGGATCAGGAGGTACCAGAGGTAGAGATGCTTATGCTCGAGCCCGAGGAGCTCGAGGAGAAGCTAGAGTTATACCCGAAGATAGAGGCTTGGTTGCATCCTGATATAGAAGAAGATGAGGGATCCGACGCACCCGATTCCTACACATTTTCTGCTGATTTAGGACCTCCTATTTCGAATAGCGATAATAATGAGTAGGAGGATGAGATTTTGATATATGCAAAAGGATATGTACAGTTCAGTCAGTGTATATTAGATATGACTGTGTGCTCAGCACATAAATTTTGTATTGACTTTATGTTTGATGAGAATGAATATATGCTATGTTACACTATGTGTACTCTTATGTTTGCTTTTGAGTTATGTTACATTATTTTACAAAGAAAACCTTATGAACTATACAAATACCTCCTAAATGAACTTCTGGATGATTGTCACGAACTACTCGAAATCACCCTGACCCAATGATGGAGGAACCGTTTGTGGAAGGTTCCCACCTTACAACTTTGGACCATCCTATGTTCCAAATCTTACAAAAAATAGCTGATACCATTCAACTATTGATTGAGACTATCATTAGAGAAAATGAGAATACTAGAATAAATGAGAATGTGAGTAGGAGAAATCGAAGTAGATTTTGGATATGAGTCAGAAATGATCTGGATGGCAGAAGAAAGGAAAAATGCAAATGAAGGGAGGTTTGACTGGAGGACCGCCCTCTTTTAGATATTTCAATTTCGGGAAGGTAGGGCATAAGCTTTTAAATTACCCTCACCCTCGAAGGACAAAAAGACGGAATCGACTGAGAAGAAATAATCAAGAGTAAATATCAGGACTAGGAAGAGGGAATCGAGGACAAGCTTCCACCTTTAGACTTAGACCTGCTAGAACTAAACCTGCCACACAGTAAGGAAATACTCGAGTGGTTACAATGGAAAAGACAGATAATCATACCACAGTAGTGGAAGGTACGTTCCTTATTTTTTATCATAATGCTAAAATATCTGTAGATCCTGGTTCTACACATTCCCTTGCTACTAATTCACTTCTTAATTCTATATGGATTAAAGGGGAAGAAACATCTTATGAAATGATTAGTACCCCAATGGGAATGTAAATGAATAGTGAGAAAATACATAAGGGATGTAAGATCTTGGTAGAAAATGAAATTTTAGAAATAGATTTGATATGTTTACCCATAGAGGACTATGGTGCTATCTTGGGCATGGACTGGCTATCTCAGCATCATGCTCAAGTTGACTGTAGACATAAGATAGTACGATTCCGTCAACTTGGGAAACCTATATCGGAATTTGTAGACGAGGTTGGAAGAAAGAGTAATGCTTTCATATCAGGACTCCAGGCCCAGAAAATGATTAGGAAATGGTGTATTGGATACTTGACTTATGTGATGAATAAGCCAGGAGAGGTTAAGAAACCCGAAGATGTCCTTGTGGTGAATAAGTATTTAGATGTTTTTTTCAACAGAATTGAAGAAGTTACCATCGGAGAGAGAAGTAAAGTTTTCTATTGATTTAGTGCTATTGGCAGAACCAATTTCAAGAATTTTTTATAGAATGGCACAAACAAAATTACAGGAACTCAAGAAACAATTACAGGAATTAACAGAGCAAGGATTCATCCGGCTTAGTACTTCACCTTGGGGAGCACCTATATTGTTTGTCAAGAAGAAAGATGGGCCACTTCAAATGTGTATGGATTATCAAGGGTTAAATGCAGTGATGGTAAAGAATAAATATCCAATGCTCATAGTTGATGAATTTTTTGACCAGCTGCAAGGAGTGGGATATTTTTCGAAATTAGACTTGAGGCAAGGATATTACCAAATTCAGATTTAGGAAGGGAATATACCGAAAACTACATTTAATATACGATATGGGCATTTTGAGTTCGTAGTGATTCCCTTTGGCGTTACCAATGCACCTACTGTTTTCGTAGATTTGATGCACCAAACTTTTCGGCCTTACTTAGATAGTTTTATAGTTATATTCATAGATGATATCCTAGTGTATTCTAAGGATCCTCAAGAACATGAACAACACATTTGAAAAGTATTAGGGAATTTAAGGAAGGCCAAATTATATGCAAAATTCAGTAAGTGTGAGTTTTGGCTATAAGAAGTAGCATTCTTGGGACACATGACATCTAAAAATGGGATTATAGTAGATCCTGCAAAACTTGATGTAGTAGCCAATTGGAAACATCCCGAGATTCCAACTGAAATACGAAGTTTTCTGGGATTAGCAGGATATTACTGGAAGTTTATTGCGGGATTTTTCTAAGATAGCTTCACCTTTGACTTAACTTACCCAAAAGAAAGTTCCTTATATTTAGACTGAAAAGTGTGACAGAAGTTTTCAAGAACTGAAGAAAATGTTATGTTCTTCTCCTGTTTTGGCATTGCCAATAATGGACAAATTTTATGAGGTGTACACAGGTGGATTGAAGAAAGGATTAGGAGGAGTATTGATGCAGGAGAGAAATGTGATAGCATATATCTCTAGGAAATTAAAACCCCATGTGGAGAATTACCCAACACATGACTTAGATGCTAGGTATCTCGTGCTCGTATCCCATACGGTACAGCGAAAAATAAAACGAGATACCCTCCCAGAATTTTTCTATGTGTGGAAAACAAGACATAAAGAGAGTAAAGGTAACAGCTTTTACCTTTGGGTGATCGTGCGAAGAACAAAATTTTCTTCTTCAAGTTGAGGCGCAATCTAGCAATTCTCGTGATCAACCTCCACGTGAGTTGAACGTCTACCCACTATAATCACATTGTGTAATTATCTCTAATAGTAATCCACACAGAGGAATACTCAAGCACGTAGCTTTCTCTGCTAGCAGAAATTCTAAGTGGCGGCTAGGGTTTTTCCTCAAGATCAAATCGAGAGAGAAGAAAAAGAAGAGAAGGTTTAGGTGGCTGCTGTTTTTCTCACGTGAATCACTATTAGGGTTTTTCTGTTATATCATCATCAAATCGAAAAATCACTGAAAATATGGAATTCTAAAACAATTAGAGTTCCCTAATTGAAATTGGAAACATCAAGTTCTCATAATTACAACTTGTACCACAAATTATAACTAATTATAATTTATCCACAACAACTTCTCTATCTCTCAATTAACCCCACAATGTTATCAAATAACATCTTGAATATATAATCCTCTATTGTGTGTGACCTATTAGGTTTCCCAGTCAATTGGTAGAGAATATGAATTAATCTAAACGTCTTTGAGATTAATAATCCATAATTAATTAGAATTAATCCTATTAATTCTAATAAGAATTGGTTATTTAATTCATCAATTAATAAACCCATATTTCTAGATTATGAGCGGTATCTAGCAACACATCATGACCACCCAAGAGTCCTGAAAATCAAGTGGCTTGACATGAACCCTTCAATAACAAACTTCAGTGCAATTAACTCCTTTTACCATATAATATCTCATTCGGTTTGGAGTACGGAATTAGTGTCAACTCCCTTCAGAATTAACTCTGGCACGAATACAATAGTACTTGTACCAGGAACCTACTACTCTATATGTGTATCAATTGGAACTGTTTTCAATACACAATTGCCTTGGCTAAGGACTTTCTGAGAAGTAATTCCTACAAGTGGTTGTGAGATATTCGCCCCTACAATTAGGAGTGGTGAATCCTTTATTGATCCTCTCAACTACTTTCGTTTACCTCACAATGTACCTAATATCCATCTTATAGGCAGCCCTCGATCGAGCTCCGGAGATTGGAATCAAAGTACAAAGCTCAGCAAACAAAGTACCTTGGAGATCTCAAGTCTATAGATACTTGCATGTTTGCTATATTAAGATTATATCACTGGCACTAAATAGTTATCCATGTGATTATCTTAAAACTAGGTCATCCAATGAACTTGTTCCATTAATAAGCATCCATGTGTTAACTTTGAGTATCGTAATACTCACGGATATGAGAACTACCGCTTGATCAAATTAGGAAGTCTAACACATGCTAGTCTTAACACATTAATGATGTCCTGTCTCATTAATACTATGACTAGGGACTATTTAAGTACTAACACCATCCAGTGTAGTAGGAATCTCATATCATGATCTCTATCATGATTTCCTTAACACAGTGTTGTACTAGGGACTTTATCGAATAGTTATATTACTTAAAGTAAACAAAAGAAACTATAAGATAAATAATGTCTTTTATTAAAATAAAATGTATCATATACAATGTACAACTGATTACCTTTAGGGCACAACACTAACAAAAAGACAGAAAAAAATGGTAAAAAAAATTTTGACTAAAAGGGCGCCAATATGGTATGTGAAGATAAATTGATGCACTTGAGGCTATCAATTCCCTAAGTCATTGAAAAAAAAATTGAGAGGAAAAAAGAGAATAGAGTGTTTTCCTTATCTCATTAGTTGAGTTGAGTAAATTTAAGTTTATAATACTTGAATTGGTTAAATGACTTAACTTGTATGATTTATGTTATCGATGTTTTTGCGTGAGAAGTAGGATGATTTTCTTATGCTAGCTATATGCTTGTTTAACTTAATTTTGATGGCCTTAGGATTGTTTGATTTAATACAAGAGTTTATAAGGTTTTGAAAGGATTGAGTGAATGACAAATTTATATTTAAGGTTGGAAGAAGGTTATGTCTTCATTATGGATGAATTTTATAAGGGAAAATTGGCTAAATTATTTTGTCTTGTTCTAAATGCATAGTATTTTAAATCTTGTTTGCTTGAAGACAATAAAATGTTCAAGTGTGGGGGTATGTGATATGGGGCTAAATTCATCATTATTTTTTTATTTATTTGAAGTTGTTTTGAGATACATTTGCTGTTATAACTAGAAATATTACTTCCTATTTGATATTTTACTTGTAAAAAGTGTTTTTGATGAATTTGTGCATATTTGAGTAGATTTCGAGCAAAAAGTAAAGATTCTAAATTGGACCAGGCACCAGGTCTATTCTAGAAAAGAGAAAATTGAGGACAAAAATAGATTGGACCTAGTGCCAGGTGAGGCGAATGGACCCGCCGCCAGGTTACTTTGCCGAGATGTAGTTCTGCACGAATTTGGTATTTTCAAAGGATTTTGGTATTTTCTGAATTCTACTCGGACTAGACTTCTCAAGTAACAAATTTTGATATCAAGAAGGCTTATAAATACAAAAGAAAGGTGTGATTTGAATGATCTAAGCTAGCTACTCAATCATCACTCAAAGGAGCATTGTTCAAAAGAGGTTTTCAAGAGAAGAAGAAGGGTATGTCTATGTGTTTTATCTTTTATCCTTTGTTTACTTTTTTCGAGCACTGATGTGTATAATGTTTTTATTGTAATTGGATATTTTTTTGGAGATTGAAATTTTGAATTAATTAGAAGTTTTGTTCTAATGATTGTTGTTCTTGGAATTTGATTTCTTATTTTTCTTACGGAGTTGGTTGATTGATTTTTGTTATTAAGTTACTTGAAAAAGAGGTTGGTAATGACTTCAATTAAATAATTTGACATTCGTTATCTCTTAACTTATTTGAAAAATGGGTTATTTGTTTAGAACATTTGTAATCAAACGCTAGTTGATGATTGCTAAAATATGGATTTCTTGACTAATTTCATGTTTTAAATCACCAGGAATATACGGGTTTATATGAGGATTGATTTTAATGCATCTTTTGGACACGTTAGTCGAGACAGTATATGTTCACTAATTTAACTAGAAAATAGTGATTCCTGAAGGCAAAACACGGCAAAATGAAAAACGCACAGTAGCATGTTAGAAAAACAGAGCACACACTGAAGAGCAATGGAAGAAAATGTTTCTATACTTATGAGCATTTTTATTGGTCAAGGAGGTGCTGGTGTTCCTGTCTAAACCACTACTAGTTCTGTTATCCTTCCTTCGGGTTGTTGTCCCACAAGCCGTCGGCTCCGTCTTGGTATCAGCACAAAGCTTCGGGTCTTTCAGAATATAACCCATGCCTGAAAGCTTGGGAAAGGCTAAGGATAAAGAGGATAATCTTCCTACTCTGATTGAATGCTATTAAGCATTTATCAGATAGGTTTCGCGTCTCTGTTCTTGCTATTGACAAAGCACAGAGAACACAGACTCACGAGAAAAGAACAGAGGCTTGAGGAAAATAACGACGTTCTATGAAAGACTCCTCTATTCTATTCAATCCCAACTACCTTGATAATGGGCTATTATCTAGGCATTCAAAAATCAAACAGAGGCGATAGAATCAAAGAAGCCCAAAAGGTCCATGTCATGTTAACCTATAACCAGGCTTATGGGCCTATAGCCCGGTTCATTGGGCTAAGCATTTAATTCAATTTAATTATTCCTGGACTAATACAAATCCAATAATTAAAATAACCTGAATGGACCAATATAAACCTCAAGTCTTGGCCCAGTTCTTTGGGTTAAGCCTTTAATTTAATTTAATTATTCATGGACTAATACAACCCCAATAATTAAATTAATTAAATAACCCATATGGGCCAATATAAAATTCTTTCTTTTTGGACATTTTATTTTATTTTAGCCTAATAAATAAACCAGGCAACTCGAATAAAATAAAATCTATTTTATACAAGACCAATCCCTCAACCCAAACCCATCATGACTTATGGGCTATTCCGAGGATCAAAAAACACATCGCCTTGGCTACTAAAATGATAAAAATACCCCTATTATAGAAATAGCCATATTTTGCATTTTAAATATTTTCTAATATCACGAGAAGAAAATATTGACCTCAAAGACAATGTTGCGTTAGCAAAGTCTCCTACCTACAAGTGTAATGACTAAAATACCCATCTACGTATTACCATACATTTAGAGATGAAGAGTATACTAACACCTCTCTAAAAGACATCTACCATCCTTAGACTACTAGTCCAATAATCTACGACTCTTGAAATGTTTCTGCTTTCCAAGGGAGCTACCTTAAAGCAAACATCCAAGTTATGTTTCCCAGGGCCTTTAATATTTAGATCATTCGAACAGTCACAAGGGGCGATATAGCACTGAAGCTATCTTCTACAAGTCTGTCTTAACTAACTAGTCATATATACCCAACATACAAGTATAGTGGCTCTACAATAAAACCTCAACTACAGCATGTCAAAGTACATGTTTCCAGCTTCGTCAAACTACCAACTCATACTTAAGTGATAGAGTATCAGTCCAAGCTGTACCAATAATAGTCTAGGTTTCTTCTAAATAGACTTTTAGAAGCCACTATTACAGGTCCTGTTCTACGTATTCGAAATACGCTCATGCTATGAAATGAGTAGACTACTCACTGGCTAAAGGTAAGCCATTCCCCATTTACAATTCATAACACAATAATCTAAACAAGATGAGATTCGCATTCTCATCAATCGGTTCAGAACAAATGTTTATGTGTTAAGTAACTCGTGGTCAATACCTTACTATAAAAGACCACCATTCACCTGGATCACTTACTTAAACATAATTGGTTTTTTTTAAACTTAAACTGTGCATAAATAAAATGTAAATTCATAAACAAATTTTTTAGAATAAATTATTTTATTAATAAATTCAATAATTACATTAGAAATCTAGTCAAGAGGGAATACATTCCAAGAATCTCCCACTTACACTATAAGACTAAGAAAGTCCGTAGATGCCCACCCCTATGGCATCTAAGTGTCTTTTGAAGACTTTCTTAGCCAAATGCTTAGTGAAGGAATTTGCTAGATTGTTCTCCGAGGTTATCTGTTCCACCACGATTTCCCATCTCTGGATGAAATCTTAGATCAGGTGGTACTTCTTTTCGATATGCTTCCTTTTCTTGTGGTTCTTAGGTTTTTTGGATTGTGAGACTGCTCCAGTGTTGTCATAATACACCACAATTGGTCTGTCCATGTGTGGCACGACTCCAAGTTCTAAAAGAAACTTTCAAAGCCAGATTGCTTTCTTGGATGCCCCCGAAGCTGCCATATACTCAGCTTCCATGGTTGAGTTAGCAATGCAAGATTGCTTGATACTCTTCCATAAAACAACTCCTCCAAACAAGGTGAAAACATATCCACTAGTGGATTTTCTCTCATCCTTATCTGGCTGGAAGTCTGAGTCTGTGTTTCCAGTAGGAACTAAGTTATCAGCCCTGTAAATCAGCATATAATCTCCCATACCTTTGAAGTACTTGAGAATATGCTTTACAGCTTGCCAATGAACCTCCCTAGAGTTTGACTGGTACCTGCTAACTAAGCTTAGGATAAATCAAATATCTGGCCTAGTGCACAGCATGGTGTACAAGAGACTTCCCATAGCCCAAGCATATAGAATCCTACTCATTTTATCTTTTTCTTCTTGAGACTTAGGATAGTCCTTTGAACAACAAGACAACCCATGTTTGCAAGGGATTAGAGCTCTCTTATATAAGTCCATGCTAAATTTGGCCAGCATCTTGTCAATGTATGTCACTTGGAATAATCCTAGCATTCTCTATTTTTTATTTCTAAGAAGCTTAATTCCAAGAATGTAACTGGATTCCTCCAAGTCCTTCATACTGAATTGACAAGACAGCCAAACCTTAGTAGATAATAATGTTCCTACATCATTCCCAATTAGTAGAATGTCATCCATATATAGGATAAAAAAAACCACATTTATGCCTTCCAATTTTCTATTCACGCATGGTTCATCATTGTTTTGATTGAAATCGTAAGACTTTACAGTCTCGTCAAAATGAATGTTCCATGCTCAAGATGTATGCTTAAGTCCATAAATGGATTTCTTAAGCTTGCAAACCATATAATCCTGGCATTTAGCAATAAAACCTTCTAGTTAGGACATATAGATGTCTTCATTAAGATGGCCATTAAGAAATGCCATCTTGACATCCATTTGCCATATCTTGTAGTCATAATGACATGCGATAGCAAAGAGGATATGGATGTATAAGGCTATTGGGGAAAATGTTTCCTCATAATCGATTCACTCTTTCTAAGTATACCATTTCGCCACAAGCTTAGCTTTAAAGATTTCTACCTTCCTATCCGCTCCCCTTTTCTTTTTGTATACCCACTTACATCTAATGGATTTTATCCCTTCAGGTGAAGCTACAGTATCCCAAACCTAATTGAAGTATATAGACTCAATCTCGAATTTCATTACTTCATGCCATAGATTTGCATCGGCATTAGCAATAGCCTTCTCGTATCTAATGGGATCTTGTTCCTTATAGTAAGACACCAGCTCGAAAACCTCTCCAGTCCATCTTTCTGAAACCTTAGATATCCTCCCACTATTACGAGGCTCCGTTTGTATAGGTTCTTGAGGTTGTACCTCTTTTTATTTCACAATCGGGTCTGAAGAAGTTGATTCTGAAGATAACTTCTCCTCGAGTTCCAACTTTGTTGAACCTTTAGTAGAAGTACTTTAATCATCCTCCAATTATTTAGCATTAGTACTTATCAGTACTTTCTGCTCATTGGGATGATAAAAATAACCTCCTTTTGTCCCTTTTGGATACCCAACAAAATAGCATAATTTTGATCTTGATTCTAGCTTGCCTCCTTTAATTAGTACATCAACTGAATAGCCCCATATCCTGAGATGATTCAGACTTAACTTACGCCCAGTCCACATCTCATAGAATGTCCTAGGTACTACTTGGAAGGCACTAATTTCAGAATGTATGTCGTTATTTCTAGGGGATATCCTAAAAAAGAGACCGGAAGAGTAGCATGAGACATCATACTTCGGACCATTTCCATTAATGTCCTATTTCTCCTATTAGCTACTCTATTCTTCTGGGGTATCCCTGGCACAGAGAATAGGGATACTATATCATGATATACCCTGTAATCCTTGGATTCACTAAGGAGGTACTCGCCATCACGATATAATCATAAGGTTTTGATCAGTTTACCTGTCCGATGCTCCACTTCAGCCTTAAACTCTTTGAACTTGTCAAAAGAATCAGACTTGTGCCTTATCAGGTAGACAAAACCAAACCTTGTACAATCATCCATGAAAGTGATGAAGTACTTAAAACTCCCTCTAGCTAGTATAGACAAAAGACCACACACATTAGTGTGAACAAGGCTCAATATCTCCTTAATTAGTTCTATCAGTCTTTTGGGTGAAGGAGCTTTTGGTTATTTTTCCCATAAGGTAGGATTCACATTGAGGCTAGCTTTCCAATCTTAATGAGCCCAAGGGCTCATCATGGATTAACCTCTGAATTTTAGTTAAGTTAATATGACCCAACCTTAGATGCCAAAGATATGAGTCATTGACATTAGTTTTTCTCTTCCTACTTAAAGGTTCAGATTGAGCATTATTTATTTGATTATTTGAAGGATTTAAGAAGAATAAGTTTCTATAAATATGCCCAGAACAAAGAACTTCTCCATTTCTACTGATAGTAATACTAGAATGGAAAGAAACATATCCCTAATTTATAAGTTTTGCAACTGAAACCAAATTTTGTCTAAATCCAGGTACATATAAAATATCATTCAAAATAACTACTCATTTACAATAAAAAATATGATCCAACTCTCCCACTACAAGGGCCCATACTTGCGCTCCATTTCTTACTCATAGTCCATACTTGCCCTTCTGGAGTCTTCTTCTCTTCCCAAACACCTACAAGGAGTTACAGATATAATCAGTAGCTCTAGAATCAACAATCCAAGTGGAAGTTGATCTAATTATTGAAACTGACTCTAGATAGAGAACAATACTTGTAGGGTTTTTCTTGGCCTAAAGCTTTGGACACTCCTTTTTCTAGTGTCCTTTCTGCCCGCACTTGAAGTACTTGCCCTTTGGCTTGTTGGACTAGTTCTTAGGCTGGGCTACTGCGTTTTCTTTCTTCTTCTTCAACTTCTTAGGCTTGGGCCCAGTTCTAGAAAAAGAAGCCCTAGCAATTATAGCCTTGGACTGTGGCTTTATGACCTTCTCCACTATCTAAAGCTCTTTCATTAACTCAGTTAAACTCATGTTTAACTTGTTTATGTTGTAGTTCAACTTGAACTGAGTAAAAGAGCTTAGCAGAGATTCAAAAACCATGTCTACTTAGCTCTCGGTGTCAATAACAGCCTCTAAGACTCTTGCTTTCTCGAAAGCAGCAATTATTTTGAGTATATACTCCCTAACTGATGCTCCCTCAGCCATCTTAGTGTTTTTTATCGTCCTAAGTGCTTTCTGCCATGCAGGCCGACTTTTATCGGTGAACATTGTGGCTAGTGATTGGCTAATATCGTGCGCAGTGGCCATATGCTCATGTTTGTACTGGAGCACATTAGACATGGAGGTCAACATCTAGCAATGAGCTATCTCGTCGGCCTTTTTCCATGCCTTCTCAGCCTCATGCTCGATATCGGTGTAACCTTCCCCGTTAACATGGTAGGTTTCATAGAGAACATACTGATACTCTTCGGCAGTGAGTATTATGTCCAAGTTCCTTTTCCAGTCCATATACTTTGGACTCGTTAACTTATTATCTTGGAGAATAATGGCCGAAGGACTAAAAGAACCTTCACCAACCATTTCTAAAAAATCAAAAATAAAAAAAAATCTCAGTTTGTGAAAAATAAAATAATTTGTAACTTTATCCTCATATTAAATCTGATAATAGTTAACCCTATCACTATTATCTTTAATATTATTAATTTAGCTCTTAGGAAAACTGATATAGCTTCTTGGGAAGATTAATAGCTTCCTAAGATAAGTGTATAACCACCACAAATTAATTTCCCTTTTAGGCAATGATCTAGAAAATAACTCCATCGATGGGATGGCCATTTCTTTTCATTTTCTATGGACATTCCTCGCACTATAACTTCCAACATGGTCTGGCCAATTATAGTATGTGTCCCAAATTATTAATTACATCCATCTATTTGTTCTAGATCCTTGTAGTATCCACATCCTATACAGGTTCACTCTTAGAGTGATGCGAGGGGATGCACGATCTCTAATGAGGATTGTGATGGAAACCATGGAGCCGTTGGAACCCCTCTCCCACTTAGTCTTTTAAACAAGGGTTTTTAAAAAAAAAAAAATCCTTTTGAAAATATCCCATAAAGAATCTATTAACTCTTTGTAAAAAATCTAAATTCATAAATCTTTATGTCAAGGTAAAATCCTTTAAGAGATTTTCTATGAGTTTATTTTACACAGTTAAGACCTTAATGATTTCCAAAAATTTCCTTTTAAACTTTCTAGAAACTTTGGACTCAAGTTTAATTTGACAAAAATAAATTTCTAGTGCAAAAATAAAACAAAAATGGCTTTCTATTTTAACTTACAAAAATATCTAAATCCAAAATATTTTCAATGTCAAGAATAAAATCCTTTGAGAAAATATCCAAGGATTAATTTTTGTCCAAGTTAAAAATAACCATTTTTTTAATTTGAAAAATATTTCTCTTGTCATAAATTTCCCAAAGACTTTGGTCTTTGAGAAAACTTGCACATATGGTACAAAACAAATTAAGCAAGCTAGAAAATTGTAAACATTTTCATGCTTTTCTATTATTTTAACGTAAGTGTCCACATAATAAAATTAAACACATTAATTAATGGTCTTATTTAATCCTAAATTTCCTTTACAATTATATTTAATGCAAAACTTCAAAGAATATTAAGTATTGTAATAAAAATAACTTCGCCTAGTATAGGATAAAAAAAAATTGTTGGTCCAGTGCACCCACCACACTAGATCATGGCTCATGGGAAAACCCATAGAACATGATTCCAGGCGGGTGCCCATGACCCGGGTGCCCATGCAGCAGCTTCTACCCAGTTTTTGTGAGGAAACTGGGTTTCTGCGAGAAAGCTTCCTCACGCGCAGTGCGGAGCCGAGGCCAACTCAAGCCTAGCTGGACTCCAAGCTGCGGCTAGCTTGGATGGCTTTGGCTCCCCTCACATCTAAAGTGCGGCTCGACTGAACAGCTCGGCTCCACGCCGCTTGGCTTGTGAACCCCCAACTAAAATCAACCCTAGAGTAAGAGTGTCGGGATGCATATCATATTTTCTTGCACGCATAAATATACATTTGAATGATTTATATGTGCGGTGGAATTGTGATTTATAGTCTAGAAGGTTTAGTTGTGCTTATTGAGTAAAAAAGGTAAAATGGTAATTTTACTTGAAATGAAAATATGGAGATAGCTTGAGGATTAAATAGGAAGAATATTTAGAAGAGAAAATAAGAACAAGAGATGTTGGGGTTTAGTGGTTAGAGCTTTAGAATTAATCTTTAAGGTCTTGAGTTCAAATCCCACTAATTAAGTTTTATCATGATTAAATTTTATTTTATAAAAGGTGGAATATTTTTGGCCCTCGCATGCCATAAGAAGAAGCAGGAGTGTTGTCCTAGGGGAGACATGAAGGGAATGTTTTAACCATATTCTTATGTCCTACAAGAATTCTTAAGGGATTCATGCCCTTTTGTTCCCTAACTTACCTTAAATTCTTCACCAATTAAGCTTGTTCAATTATCCAAAATCATGTTTTAATTCCAGAAAATTCAACAAGGTTTATTGATCTTGGAATTTTGAAAATGGCTCTTAGAGGATAGAGTTTTGACTTAAAATAGGGAAGGAGTTAAGGAAGGTTCCCAAGAGAATTAATCTCCATGGTTGAACCTTCAAACTCCACTCCATAAGTGTTCATCTTCTTCATGGCAGCAATCTGGAAATTTTCTAGCTTCTTGGTCAGTTCAACTTTCGAAAACTTTAGCCATTTTTCTCACTCAAATGCTGCCAGAAAAATAGCCAATTTGTTCAGCTTGAAGACTGAAATCCTTTGCCAAAATTCAGACTGCACAAAAGCTATGCAAACCAGGAAAAATTCTTGGATAGTTTTGCAGCATGGCAGGCCAAAAACCAAGCTGTTTCTTCTACCTTTCAAACCAGTAATTTAACTCTGTCTTTCCCCCATAAAGAAGGCTAGAAACCAGCCTTAAAGGACCCTCTAATACCTCTTCAAACTCACTGCAAGTTAGCTAAAGCATTGCAGAAAAAACTGCACAAAAACTCTAGCAAGCCATTCGAAAATCAAACCAGAAATTCCAACCTTGCTCCCTCTTCTAACCTTATCCGAAAATCACTTCAACTTTCTATGGAATTAACCTTGGTCAGCCATGAATTGAACTTCATCACCTCCTCCATTGATCTGCACGAATGAACACCATAGCTACTCCTTAAATTCCTCCTTCAATTACTCCAATCAAGCTTCCAATTAGAATTCAAAATTTTAGCAAATTGCTTCATGAAAACTTCCATGGATTAAGCTTCAAACAACCAGAAGTTTCCCAACCATTGCACTCAACATTTCAGCCACCCCATAACCACTTCAAACCTTATTCATCTCATCAAAACCTCAGCAATCTAGTCGGCCATTGAAGCTCCCAAAGAACCTCTATCAATCAAACCACTCTACCGTATCTTCTACCTTAATTCACTCCATGAATTACTCCTTTTGAAATTCAAATGATCAGATTTCCCTTTTTCCCCTAATCTGAAAAATCCAATCACAAGAATTCCTCTAACCATTCGGCTAACATATTTCAACAATTTTATCCAACATTCTCTCCATTCTCTCCATTTTTCCAAGAATACCAAGAACACACACCACCATTCTCCAAGACTAAAACCACTCCAAACACCTCCAATCCCTTCCAAAAACTCCAGATCACATCTACTCATCCTCTAGAGTCCTTTTCTGTATTTTATAACATCAAACATTGAAAACAAAATTCTGCTACCGGATAAAAAACCAGAATTTTTCTTGAAGATTCAAGAACTCTCTCAAGGTAACCAAGAACGATTTTGATCATCTTCCTTCCTTTAATCTTTAACATAATATACTGATACTCTCTCTCTGTCTCTCGCGGCCGAAATGGTTGTTTCAACCATGGCCGTTTTTCTTCTTCTTTCTTGGACGATTCAAGTCTCCTAAGCATGTGGATTCCCTTGAATCTTCATCAAGGTAGTAATCAAACAAGTATGTCTCTTTAACCCTCTCCTTAAATATAAAATCATGTCTCTTGGATATTATTAGAAAAGGATAGAATATGATTGGGGAATTGACTATGTGTTTGTATGAAGGAGTCGAGATTGGAGCATGGGGATGTTTTGCCATGATTAAGTTTTTCTTGTGGATCAACACATGTTTTTCATGTCTTGAGTGAGTTGGATGGTTAAGCATGCTAGATATTATATCACCTTTGGTAAATAGGGTTTTATGTTCTTGTATTCTTGTTGAAGCCATGTATAATATTATGCTTAGTAGAGATTTAGCCGTATGCTAGTAGGTATGGATTTAAGCCTTTATTTATGAATGGAATGGTTTGATGATTGATGTTGGATTTTATGTTCATGATTATTGTTAGCAATAGGAGAATTATGATCATGGCCTTGTTGATACTAAGATATTTTAATTAGCTGATTTTATTACGTTAATCAAAATTAAAACTATATTTTCCCTCAACAATTTCAAAAACCCTAGGAAGCCTTGGAGTTGGAATATTACATTAAATAGTGAAATTTTAGCCGAATAAATGATACCTTTTATTAATAATATTAAATAAAGCCTTTTATATAAATAATAATAATAGATAAAATATTAATCTTGTAAGCCATATATTCATAAATACTATTGAAATTTATTTATTATCTTTTGATCAAAATTTATTAAAATTTACTTATTATTAATTTTATTTATTAATTATTTTCTAAGTATTAATTATTAATTAAGAGATTAGTAATAATTTATTATTTATTTTAATAATATCATCTAGGATTTAGGATCCTTCATCAAATAAACCCTAGTTTATTAATAACAAAGATTTATATTTGAACCTATAACTTATTAGTTGTTATTTTACAACCCCTAGTTATTTTTACTTATTGAGCTAGACTTCTTTTACAAAAACCTTTATCATCTAGCCTTAAAGCTTAGGACATTAGGGTCATTATGGTAATAAGTTGAACTAGGATTATTTATGAAAGCGAATATAGCTTGAGTTTAATCATATCACTTGTTTTTACCCCAGGCGGGGTTAGGTCAACTTTGGAAGATCTTTGAATTAGCTCAAGTAAAGGATCAGGTAAGCTCCTGTATAAAACTTATTTGCTGACGAAAGGTTACTACGACAAGCCAAACGAGAAGTGTGTGGACAATCAATTTTGTAAATGTAATTAAGGACTGTTTCCTTTCTTGTTTCAATCAAACAAATTATTTGAAAATCAACAAATAGTTTTGCTCAAACACCAAACTCTTTCTAAAACCAACTTTAACATGAACTTTAGAAACCCTTAATTACCATTTCCAAATAAAGCAATGTTTTATCAGTTTTCTCCCAAGTGGGACAATCAACGTTGAGTACTCAATAAGAGTAGGCTAGTAGTACTAGTTTTGAAGAGCAAGAGTGAGTCTTCTGGCAGGAGGCCACCTCCAGAAGATGAACTCAACTTGGAGAAGCGACAGTACTATTTCGTCATGTCGGTCTGAGCTAGCAAGTTTCAGTCATGGGGACTATATATTTCCGGAATGGACAACCAGTTTGTTTGGGTGTAGAGAAGGAGGAGTATTTTACCTGGTAGGCCGTACACCTACCTTTTGTCAATCTGCATAAAGTGTGGCATTCTGACTGTTATATGGTCATAGGGCCCAACGTGTGGTAACCCATGGCCGCCGATTTGAGTGGTTGTATTTATTGCGCACTTGTACGGTTTGAAAAGAGGAAAATGCCACACTTTATTTTAACCTTATTTATTGCTTGCCAGCTCTCTCTCTTATGCAATTTTTACAACCTGCATTCATGAACTATTTTATCTGAACACTCAAAGCACACACGGGCTTACTGAGATTTTTATCTCATCACCTTTATGCCATGTCTTTCAGGTCGATCCTGCTGTGTAGATAAGTAGCTAGTTTGTTGCCTACTTTAAAGACATTGTGTTATTTAGTTTATGTTTTGTTTTGAGAGATGATTGTAAACAATTTATTTTGGAGTTGTTCTTGAATTTCGGTTGTAATAAGTTTAAATTTTAAGGTATTGTTTTATTTTCATTGGTGTGACCTAGTTATAAAGACCCATTGTCCTTTGAACAGGGCAACATCCTTAGCCTTGGCGGGCCTAGGTAGTGGGGTGTTACACGGCTGCTATAGTGATCATCTTCTTTATTGTTTTCTTTGCGTTTCAAAAGCTATTGATCCTTATTTTTTTTCAGAGATTTCACTAGAAATCATCCAAAACAATCCATAAATGCCTATGCCTTTAATTATAGGCTTACATGGATTCTATGAAAGCGGCAAAAAAATAATTATAGAGGTCCTATATCTCAACCACGAGACATACAGAGGATGACTACCTATACAAGAAAACACGAAAGATCACAAATTATCCTCATTTGACCATTTTTATTCACTAACATGCAACCTATATTGCCATATAAGCCATGCCTTGATACTGCTTGAAGGAAAAACACGACGAAATGAAAAACGCACAGTACCATGTTAGAAAATACAGCACACGTAGAAGAGCAGCGGAAGAAATTTTTTTTTATACTTCTGCGCGTTTTCACTTGTCTAGGAGGTTTCGGCAATCCTGTCTGAACCACTGTTAGTTCTATTATCCTTCCTTCAGGCTATTGTCCCGAAAGTCGTAGGCTCCGTCTGGGCATCAACACAAAGTTTCGGGTCTTTCAGAATATAACCCGTACCTGAAAGCTTAGTGAAGGCTAAGAATGAAGAGGATGATCTTCCTATTTTGACTAAATGCTATTAAGCATTAATCAGATAGGTTTCATGTCTCTGTTCTTGCTATTGACAAAGCACAGAGAACAAAAACTCACGATAGAAGAAGAGAGGCTTGAGGAAAACAATGACGTTCTGTGAAAGACTCCTCTGTTCTATTCAATCCCAATTGCCTTGATAATAGGCTATTATCCGAGCATTCAAAAATTAAATAGAGGTGATAGAATCAAAGAAGCCCTAAGGCCCATGTCATGTGAAGCTATTAACCAGGCCTTTAGGCCTATGGCCCAATTTATTAGGATAAACCTTTAATTCAATTTAATTATTCCTAGACTAATACAAGCTCAATAATTAAATTAATTAAATAAACCAAATTGACCAATATAAACCCCAAGCCTTGGCCTAGTTCATTGGGTTAAGCCTTTAATGCAATTTAATTATTTCTGGACTAATACAAGCCCAATAATTAAATGAATTAAATAACCCAAATTGGCCAATATATAATTCTCCTTTTTTGAACCTTTTATTTTATTCTAGCCGAATAAATAAACCAGGTTACTTGAATAAAATAAAATCCATCTTATACAAGACCAATCCCTCAGTCCAAACCTATCAGGACTTATGGGCTATTCCGAGGACCAAAAGACACATCGTCTTGGCTACTAAAATGACCAAAATACCGTTCATAGAAACAACTATATTTTGCATTTTAAATATTTTTTAATATCACCATAAGGAAATATTGATCCTAAGGACAATGATGCATTAGGAAAGTCTCCGACCTGCAGGTGTAATGACTAAAATACCCATCTACACATCATCATACATTTAGAGAGGAATGGTGTACTAACACATATCTAAAAGATATCTACCATTCTTAGACGTCTAGTCTAATAATCCACAACACTTAGAATGTTTCCACTATCCAAGAGAGCTACCCTAAAACAAATATCCAAGTCATGTTCCCCAAAGCCCTGGATATTTAGATCATTCAAATAGTTACAAGGGGCGATAGAGCGCAGAAGCTATCTTGTACAAGTCTGTCTTAACTAACTAGTCACATATACCCAACATACAAATATATTGGCTCTACAATAGAATCTCAACTATAGCATATCAAAGTACATGCTTCTAGCTTCGTTAGACCACCAACTCATACTCAAGCAGTAGTGTATTAGTCCATGCTGTAGCAGTAATAGTTTGAGTTTCTTCTAAATAGTACTTTTAGAAGCCACTATTACAGGTCCTATTCTACGTATTCGAAATACGCTCATGCTATGAAGTGAGTGGACTACTCACTGGCTAAAGGTAAGTTATTCCTCATTTGGAATTTATAACATAATAACCTAAATATAATGAGATTACCATTCTCATCAATCAGTTAAGAACAAATGTTTATGTGTTAAGTAACTCGTGATCCATACCTTACTGTGAAAGACCACCATTCACATGTATCACTTAATTAAACATAATAGGTCTTTTCGAAATGTAAATCGTGTACAAATAAAATGTAAATTTACAAACAAAATTTTTGAATAAATTATTTTATTAATAAATTCAATAATTACATTAGAAGCCTAGTCTAGAGGGCATACATTCCAACAATTCCATGGATTGCAAACGAAGTGGATCTATATTAAATCATTCACGATGCCAAGACAACAATTAATTATGATGAATGCTAATTGATTCAATCTTGTGTTTTCAAGATAATTGTCTAGTTACATGAAATTGCATCCTTAAGTTATATCTATGTTTATCTTTATTTATTTTTCTTTTTATTCTCTGCTTATATTATTAGCTAAACAATAAAGATTTGAGTAAAATTAGGTGAGAGTCTATGTTCTCGTGGATTCAATACTTGCTATTCCCTATACTATCAATGGGTATACTTGCCAGTATATATGGTTTTAGTGATTGGCATTTTAATTAAAACTTGAGTAATTGTGTAATTTGTTGGTAATATTTTTTACCCTTAAAAACACGCACCAAAAGAATAAAAGGATGGAAGAAAATTGAGAAATGGAGAAAGAGAATGTAGACTATGAGCAAGGAAGAAAGGAGAACAAAGAGGAAGAAAATGAGAAGAACAATTTGCAGCTTGTCTTTTAGTTTTATAGAGGTCATGATCCATCCTTTAGAGATAAAATAATTGCTTACATGATAGGCAATACTTGAATATGGATTTCATTTCAACAAAGCATGATTTTATGATATTGTTGTGTAGAAAATTCTGTTTTGGAGAGGAATGACGGCCAGGTATTTTAGGGAAGAGTTTCTATGTTTTTCAGTTTATATGATAATCTCTGAACTAGTAAATAGCTGATAATTTTCTCAAGTTAAGTAGTGACCAACTTATAGGAAAAGGAAAGCCGGAAAGCCATTTATGCCTGCAAAAGAACAACATACATGAATTGTTTGGTATTATGTGAAGGATTCTAAAATAAAGCAAGTTGTGTACTGAATTGAATAATCCTAAATATGTCTTGGAATGTTAGGAAAGCTTTGGAACAAGTTATATGGACTTTCGATCGCTAAGGAATTAATGATAACAAAAAACCTAAAGCTGCCTATGAAATTTTGTTTTAGCACCCTTGGTATAATAGGTATGTTTGAGCAGTTGGAGAAGTGTTGGGCTTAAAAAAATTTGGAACTCTATTTTTGGGATATTAAATAGGATTTTGTAAGCCTAATATGTGATAGGTTGTTTTAAAGAAAACATGGGAAACATCAAAGAAAAGTTGAGCATGGAAAATGGTTATTTTGGTCATCTAAAAATGCCGTGACTTCACAGCCAGAATTGAAAGAAATAAGGAAGGGGATTGGTATTTCATAAGCTGAAAATTGAAAAGGGATGTCTTAGGAGTATTTTGGGAATATTTTGACCTTATTTGGAGTTGTATAGCAAAAGTTATGAACAAAACCCTAAGAGGTGATAAGGACGGAAATATTGATTAATTCAATACCCTTAGGCTTTTAATATACCATTTGCTCTTGGTGTTATATAAGCCTTAAATTAAGAGCATTGAATAATGTTTTATGGAAATGCTATTGTAGGTTATCCAATTTAGCAAAGGTTCTTTGATTTTGAATATGTGAATAGACTGGTACTATGGATCAAGGTTACTCCCTTAGATTTTTAACTTTCATTTAGCAAAGTGTTTTTCTGAGAAAAATTAAATGTTTTCCTAATATATCCAAGTATAAGTTTTTTACTGATTTTGAGAGCATGAATTGTAGAATTGAGTGCTTGGTTTTTCTTGAAACTTTATGCAATAATGAAGCTTTTTATGCATTAAGTTTGCTAAGTACCCAACATCTTCACCAGTTCCCAAGTGCAGTCCAATATCACAACTTCCTAAGGGAATGTCAAGAAAATATTTTTTGGACCCGAAATATCGTTTTCCAAAAGACAATCATTTCTTAAGTAATCATTCCCAAGGCCTATAAAACTTAAAAGAACACGGGCCTTTCAATCATCACAAAACATGATTCAGAATGTCATTGAGGGAAAACAGGTTCATGCATTTTTGTAAGAATGGTTTCCTTTATCAAAGCATATCATTTTGAGAGCATATGCTGTCATAAAATGCCTATTTTTCTGAATAGTTTTAGAGTCCATATAAGTATACTCATGTGTTTAAATAAGCCTTGTTGCGTAGTATATGCATATAAAAAGGTTAAAAACCTTTAATGAATAATAAATGGCTTATGTTTAACAATTGAATAAAATTTAAAGCATAGAAGCTTTTATAAGTTTATTTCTAAAATTTAATACGTTAAAGCTTCACTATGCATAATTTTTCTAGGAATATAATACAATAAGGGTAGTAGTTCATTCCCTCAAAATATCATAAGAGCTTATTCTAGGATATGTCAAGAAAACATTTAGCCGTATCAGGAAAACACAAAATTTTATCAGAAAAACACTTAGCTAAACAGGAGTTTTAAAATCCAATAGACTCACCTTATTCAAAAGATCGAGACTACTGACACTTGCCACTTCTAAAACTTTCCTTGAGCCAGTTCACCTACACTAATGAGGTATTTCCATAAACAGTTGTTCAATATCCTCAAATTAGGATTTACAAAATCTCTAGAAGTATAATGGTATATTATCTTTTGCCCTATTGTCGAAGGAAATCAACATTTCCAGCTTTGTCACCTTTCGGTATTTTATTCATAACTTTCACCATATAACTTTTATTGGGGTCAAACTAGTCTTTAAATATTCCTAAGACATTTCTCTACAAAGTCCAATTCATGGAATAACAATGCCTTTCCTCATTTTGTACAGTTTTAACTATCAAGTTACTGAATTTTCAGGAATGTGAAACAACCATATCAATATTCAGCTTTCCTAAATTCTTTTCCTTGCTTAAGCACAACCTACCATTTCTACACCTTCTTAAACCTCATTTAACATCTTAGAAATAAGGTTTCAACTAGCTTTTAGACCCAGCACTTCCTAATTTATTTTATCAGGGCTAATGTTTCAAGGTGTAAAAACAACATTTCATAGGCAATTTTGCATGTTCTTCCTTCCATTAGTTCCTTAGCTATCAAAAGCTCACTTAATTTGTTCCAAACCCTTCCTAACATCCCAAGACCTATGTATAAATATTTGTGTTCTGATTTCCAACCAAGAAACCCATACAAGCTTTCAAACAATTTAAATACTTCCTTTCATTTTCTCTAACATGAACAATATTCTAATTTCTTTAACCATGTAACTCTTCACTTAATCCAATTTTCAGCATTGTATCACTTCAGTCGAAAAACATCTCAATTATCTCCTAGATTCAGCTAGCCAACATACATCCACAAAACAGAATTTTCTTGGCATTTTCTTCAATAAAATCATGTTTTCCTTACTATGAAATTCATACATCAAAAAATTGAAACATTAGGCTATATATTTTAGTTTTTTTTTTTTGGAGCAAATCTTTACCTTATTAAGGACAAAAAACAAAGCTGCAATTTGTTTCCCTTTTATCCTTCTTTTTCTTCTCCTTTCCTTGTTCCTTGCTGCCGATTTTTCTCTCCCTCTCCCCACCCCCCTCGATTTTTTCTCTTTTTCTTATTCTTTCTTTTCTTATTTCTTTCTATATTTCTTTCTTTACCTATCCTTCTTCTCCTTAGCTGGCCACCTTGCTTAATTACATGTATAATCTCTTCAAATGAAGTCATGTGACTCTACTTTGATGACTAAGCATGCTAGAACACCGTAGCATCTAAAAGAAACTCCAAGAACTTTATGGAAGCTTTTAGAAGCTGATGGAAAGCTATCGATGCTTTGAGAAGGCCTTAAAAGTCTTGAGAAAACCTTAAAAATCTTGAGAAGCTTGTGGAATTTCCATTTATCATGCAAAAACCATGCAACCAATCATAGGAGGTTTTGTGGCTTTCATACAACCAACCATATAATTTCTTTTGAACTTTCATGCATGCTTAAAATTATCGTAGGCATAGGTGGCCCACTAAGCTTTATCCAGGGCCCACAATTCTTATATATATAAAACTCCACATAATCAACGAAATAATATATATATATATATAATATAAATCTATTAATCCTTTTTCTCACCATTTTCTTCTATTTTAACTATGGTTACGCATGTTTCCCAAAAGTAAGCATGGTTAGTGTTACTATTCATCCCAGTTGGAAAAACTCTTCATTTTACCAATCCGATCTACACATTAAATTGAGTATTTTGGTGTCACTCAGAATTTCCATAACCCTTCTCGATTTTTCTGAATTTGCGATAAAAAATTCTTTCAATGCCTCTTAAAATTTTTATTTCCCCAAAATGTCCTTCTAATTATACTGATTATTTTTTGTTCTGAGCAATTATACATATACTCACTTAACAAAAGTACTTGGCTTTTAAATTACAAAAAGGAGGGATGTTACAATCTCCCTTTCTTTAAAGAATATTGTCCACAAAATTAGACTTACCTTCAACATCTCTAAAATCATTGCCTAAAGCTTTTTCAATTCCATTAGCCGGTAATATCTCTAGACCCATAAATTTTAGTACATCATATATAGTTGCTTAAGTTGATATCTTCTCCTAAACTTCAGAGCCAATGTAGTAAGCGTTCAGGGTGCCATGCAATAGACTTCCATGGTATTGTGTATTTTCAGAGTCCTATTGCCTCAAAAGTTCTGGGCCTTAGCGGTGTCGTATATCTCAAGTTCGATACTACTGTACATCTTACTTTCGATGAGTTTGAGAGAAGTTCTTTATATTTCTATCTCTATTTTCCTTGTGACATCTCATATGGGGTGATGATTCCTTAACTTTTTAACAAGCATAATTCGTCTCTAGCATATATTTTTTTCTATATACTCCAAAATTTCAATAGGTTCTTCTTGTCTTGAGTGATTTTTAACCTATTTACTTAACTCCATCTTTTACCTAGTCTTTCTATATCCCTAGCATTTTAGTGATCTTAATTCCATCTTATTACATTTTACAAACAAAAAGGTGAGAAACACTTTCATCCATACAACGTTTCAAATGATATCATTCTAATAGTGGAATAGTGAACTAATAGCTTTGATGTAGTTAATTTCTACACAAGCCAATTTATCGATTCGTCTGTTACCAAAATCCAAAACACATGCCCTTAACTTATCTCTTAAATTTCGAACTACCCATTTAGTCTGTCCATCTATTTGTGGATATGTCGTAGTACTAAACTTCAATGGTATTCCTTTGTCCAACAGTCAACGATAAACCAGTAAGAGTGTCTTTCATAATCTCATCCTATTTTTTTGTGGGGTTGGCAAAGGTTCTATTAGTTCCTCAGACCATTAGTGTTCTACCTTCATTATTTGATAAGTGAGACATTGCACAATGTACTGGGAGATATCTCGTTCAATCCACCAATAATGTTGCTTTAAGTTTTCAAAATGGATAGTACATATATTTTGATGTGTTTCTCTCAATATTTCCTATTTTACTACTGTATACTTTGATACACACTATTGTTCTCGACAACAAAGAATTCCTGCATTGTCTATTTTAAAATCATTGTCTGTGCTCCATTCATTTTTCCTCCCAATCTGTTTTAGTTCCTCATTCTTGTTTTATGCTTTCTTCAATTGCCATAGTAGTACAAACTAAATTAAAATACTATACATCATCATTATCCTACATTCACACATGCTTTTAATTCATGACATCTTCACCTTCCTACTTAATGCATCTGCTTCTACACTATCTTTACCAAGAGAGTACTCAATAGGACATCAAAATTCTTTTAGAAACATCATTCACCTTTGTTGGCATATATTCACGTCCCTTTTGAGTGAAGATATGTTTTAAGATTCCATGATTATTGAAAATTTCAAATGTTGCCATATATAGAAAATGCTTCCACTCTTTTCAATACACACTCGATTTTTGCCAACTCTAATAATGAGCAGGGTAATTTACTTCACGAGGCTTCAATGTCTTTGATACTTATGGTTTAATCCACTCATCTTGCTTTACCACTCTATCTCATTCCTTCCTTTGAGCTATCAATATATTCTTTATAAGATTTACTAAGTATTGGCAAAGTTAGAAATGGAGATATACTTATTTTTTCTTTAACTATAGAAAAAATTCTTCACAATCTTTCATCCAAATATAGGGTGCTTTGTTTTGAGTTAACCAGTTTTTGGGTCAGGAAAGTTTTGAAAACCACCCAATAAAACCACGCTGATATCCAACCAATCTCAAAAAGCTTCGTACTTCGGTTAGGTTTTCTAGGCATCTCCATATAAGATAGTCTTTAGTTTTTGTAAAATCCAACGAAATTCCATTTTTGTTCATCACATATCTAAAAAGGCTATTTTATATGTCCAAAACAAACATTTACTGAGATTACTATACAATTTAGCCTTTTGTAACTTTTCAAGCACCTTTCGTAAGCATTCTTCATGTTCCCATGTGTCCTTACAATATATAAAAATATCATTGATGAAAAAAATGATCAAGCCATTTAAATATGGATGGAAAACTTAATATATTAAATCTATGAACATTGCAGGAGCATTAACAATGTCGTAGGGCATTACCATAAATTTATAGTACCCACATCGTACATTAAACATAGTTTTAAGGATATTCTCTTCTTGAATTTTAAATTAACAATAGCCCTACCTTAAATCTAGCTTAGAATAACATCCTACATGTTGTATCATGATCAAATAACTCACTTATCCTTAATAAAGGGCATCCACTCTTTATCGCTACAATATTCAACAATAATGTATACACATCCATAAAATGCTATTCTTCCTCATTACAAATAATATAGGTATCCCCAAGGTGAAGTACTTAGGATGAATAAATCCTTACTTGAACAATTCTTGTAACTGTTTTCTCAATTTTTTCAATTCTGTCGGTATCATTCAATAAAGAGTTTTAGAAATTAATTCGTTGATCGATGCGAAGTCTATAGTAAATTTAGCTTCTTTTTTTTTAGATAATTTTTTCAATTCAGCTAGATAAATATTCAAATATTCACAAACCACAAGTATATTCTCCGGTTTCCTTTCAATGGTTCACATTCCAAACACAACATATCACTATTCATCTATTTTCCCTAAAGGGCAATAACTGTCTTGTTATAGAGAATTCCTTATCCTTAATTCCCATCCTTTTGAGGAAAGGAATAAACCAAATTCAAATGAGTAAAATCTTGTATCTATTATACCCAAGTTTCTTTGCCAAAATAAGTACTTTTCCTTGTTGTTCCTTTCTTCATACCTTAATCATTTTCAGCATTGCTACGTGAGTTATACCTTTTAACTTTATTCATACAAATCCATTGTTGATATTTGGGGGTTATGTTTCGTCTTCTTCAGCATGTATAACATTTCTTGTGCCTTCTTTTACAGTTTCCATACATATGTCCCTTTTTATAACAAAATGCACTTCATTTATTGCTTCTTTTTTTCAGAACCCGTCCTTCTTTTCTAAAGAACTTTTCTATAGTTTGTCTGTTTAGTCCCCAAATTCTTTTTTGCTCAGGTTTAGCTTGCTCCTAATCCTCTCTTTCTAGGCGAGAAGCTATTTCCACGGTGGCATTGTAACTTGCTAGAGCTATAGCAATTAATGTCCACCATATTTCATGTCATAATCCTTTCGTAAATCACCAGGTTTGATCTAATTCTGTCTGAACTAATACAAGGTAGTGCTATAAAAGCTGAATAAATTTAGCAGCATATGTTCTGATAGTCATCTCTTCCTTTTTGAGATTTTGAAATTCCTCTTTTTTTTTCTTTCAACTACCCAGTGGGGTAAAAATTCCTTCTTAAACTCTTCCAGGTCCACTCCCTCTATTCTTACTCTCTTCTTTCTTTCTTTCTAACCACCAATTTCATGCTGGTCCTTGGAGTTTAAATGCAACAAATTGTACTTTCGATGCTCTGTGTAATTTAGAACTGCGAATTTATTCTCCATCTGTTCTATCCATGACTCTTTTTCTTACTCTTAATTAGGGTTTCCATGGAATGGAGGGGGACAGAACTTTAGAAATTGTTCTTAGGCCTTATCGGCCTCAACTTCTTCTCATCTTCCTTCCCTAGTAGATGTCCCTATCATACTCCAGAATACCTCTGCTATTTTCTGAAAAGTTTTCTTCATTATGTTTTCTAATGGTTTAACAAGTTTTCTTTCGGCTGAATCTATTACGGGTTGTTTTCTCAAACGACCTCAAGTAGTGCATTTTGCGAGCATATATAAAGGTAATACATTAACTAATTATATTGGAATCAATGCCCTTATCATTAAACTAATGCACATATATAGAAGGAATATATATCAGGGAGGCAATAATCATAACACAGCTATTTCATAACAAAATGCAATTTTCAAGTACAAAATATTGTACATGCATTCCTACTTTTACTTATTATCCACATGTACAAGCAATATTCACAACGGCCTAACACGAGGCTTTCCCTAAGTGCTATCATAGCTCTACTCAAAAATTGATGGTCTAGAGTTGCAAGATTCAAAGTAATATTTAGATGTATCCGACCTAAGATCTCCTTGCTTCTCAACCTCTAAACTGTCATCACAGTCTGGTCGCCTCCTATTTCATAATCTTTTATTGTATTTATTTATTTATTTTTTGCATTATATTTTCTAGCAGACTCCTTAAAATGGATAACAGCTACCTCAACTACCTTATCTTTTAACTTGTGATAAGGCTAAAATATGTTGATATTTTCCTAGATATTTGAGGTAATTTTGTGATGTTTTTAGAAGAATAGCTAGTCAATTCCCTTACAATTTGATATTTAGCTTATAGAAAGGTTTATCTATGTTTTTCTGGAGAAATTAGAAATTTTTGGTACAAAAAAGTCCACTTCCAGAGTTAACCAGGCACTTGCCTAATATAGGTGAATTGGCCCTAGCTCGAATATGGAAGATTAGAGTAAAACAAGGACATAGAATCGGGGAATTTCCATACTAGAATCGGCTCTTATCTAATTGAAGTAAGCCGGCACAAGCCTTGATCGGATTAAGGCAGTTTTCGAGTCCGAATTTGGGCAAAATTGGGAGAGTTCAAGAATACTTTTTGGTATTTACCTAATACTCGGACCAGAAGTCTTGAGGAACATTTTTGGCATCTTAACAAGCTATAAATACACATAAATTTCAAGATTCAGATATACAAGAAGAGAGGTGGATACAAAAATCAAAGAAAGAAGAATCACTCACTGAAGAGTAGAATCCACAAAGAATAGATGGTTTGTTCAAGAAGGGTTGCAATTAAAGAGGAAGAGGACTTGTCTGTGAGTTCTTTATTTTTCTTTTTTTTTCTTGAATAATGATGAGATTTTTGTTTTAATTGTATTTAGATGTTGTTCTTGAATTTATAAGGTTGTATTGCCTTTAGTTTTTAAATCAGTTGATTATTATTTCTAGTTTTTGGTTATTTGATTTAATTGATGGGTTGATTGAATGTTCTTTCTTTCTAATGGACTTGAAAAATGAAGTTAGGAGTAAGTTCAATTTAATTTATTTCATATATATTATATCTTATCTAGATTGCAAAAGAAGGTTAAGATCAAGAACTTAAGTAATTCAAATATTGTTTCATTTCATCTTAATTATAAGGCTATTGGCTAATTTCATGTTCATATTACCCAGAATATGGGGATATATGTGAAGACCAAGTTTAATGCATCGTTTAAGTAAAACTGGTGAGATAAAATATATCTATTAAGTTACTTAAAAGATAGAGAATCATGGATTGAGAGAGTAATAATTCTAAGTTATTCTTTCATGATCCCAGCATAATGATTAATTGAGGTATTTGCTACTCAATCAATGTTATGTCTTTATTGATTTCTACCTATCTTCTTGACTCCTCAACTATATCTTGTAATGACTACGTTTATTTTCTTTTTAATCAATTTTGTTAATAAGGCAGGCAACATATGAAGAATGACTTGTCTATAATTGTTCCCTAAGGATCAATACTCGTTATTTTCTTGTACTATGCTTAATGATAGGTATACGTACTCATATTTGTGATTTGGAAAATGATGTTTAAATAAAAAAAATTAATTGCAAATGGACTTTAAATTACATAATTTATTATAACTCAAATCTAAGCACAAAAGTTTTTGGTGCCATTACCAGGGAACAATATCACAAAAGCTTGGATTATGTTGATTTACCCATGTTTATATATGTAAATATGTATATATATTCCTCATGTAAATAGGTACCACAATTTATTGTATTGCGTATGAACTGATGTGTTCATTGTTGTGTGATATGTACTACTTATTTTTATCTGCACATGTGTGTAACACCCCACTACCTAGGCCCATTAGAACCGGGGATGTCGTCCTGTCCATAGGACAATGGGTCTTTATAACTAGGTCACATAAAATAAAATAAAAGAAATACTTTAAAATTAAACTTATTACAACCCAACAATACATGAACAAATCCAAAATAAATTATCTGCTACAATCTATCAAAAGTAATACATAAGAAAAATAACAGAGAGTCCTTAAAACCATAGGCAATATTCTAGTTAATGACCTTCGCAGCAAGATCGACCTGAAAACAAGGTATACAAGGTGGTGAGATAAAAAATCTCAGTAAGCCCGTGTGTGCTTTGAGTGTTTCAGGTAAAACAGTTCATGAATGCAAGTTGTAAAAGTTTCATAAGAGAAAATGCTGGCAAGCATTAATTAAATGTTAAAAATGAAGAGTTGTGTTTTGCTTTCCAAATCATACATGTGCATAATAAATACAACCACGCAAAGAGGTAGCTATGGCATCACACGTTGGGCCCCATGATAATATAACGGTCAGAATGCCACACGTTGAGCATGCTAACATAAGGAATGTGTACGGTCTACCAGGTGAGATACTCCTCCATCTCTACACCCAAATTTACTAGTTGTCCACTCCGAAAACACACAGTCCACCTGACTAAAAACTTCTTGCTCGGACTGGTATGACTTACCAGACTGGCATCCTATCCGGGAAGGACTTACCCCTCAGAGGTGGCCACCTACTGAGAGACTTACCCTAACCCTTCAAAGACTAGTCGTAATAGTCTACCCTTATTAAGTACTCAATGTTGCTCATCCCACTTGGGAGAAAATTGATCATACATTGCTTTACTTGGGAATGGCAATTAAGGGTTTCTAAAATTCTTGTCAAAGTTTGTTTGAGAAAGAGTTTAGCATTTTGTGTAAAGCTGCTTGTTTAATTTTCAAATGATTTGCTTGACTGAAATAAAGAGGAAAAAACAATCCTTAATTGCCTTTACAAATGAATGATCATACACATTGAATTTCACTTGCCATAATAATTTTTGGTCTACAAATAACTCCATGCAGGAGCTTACCTAATCCTTTGCTTGTCTTGAACTCAAAAATCCTGCATGGTCAACCTAACCCCACTTGGGGTAAACACAAGGCATAAGGTTACAGTCGAACTATATCTGCCTTACATAAATAATTCCTAACTCAACTAGTTACAACCATGACTAACCATGACCTTAATGTCCTAAGCTTTAAGGCTAGATGATAAAGGATTTTATAAAGTAAATCTAGCTTGATAAGCTGAAATAGGTAGGGGTTCTAAAATAATTACTAATATGTTATAGTTTCAAATAATAAATTTTGAATATTGATGTTAATAAATAAACTAGTGTTAAATATAGAATAATACTAAGTTCTAAATAATATTGGTAAATGGTAATATTTAAATAGTATTATTATAAATAAATAATAAATTACACTTAATTTTTAATAAAAATTAATAGACGATAAACAATTAGTAATAAATAATATAATTAATAAGAAATGAATTATATTAAATTTTTTATTAATAAATAACAAATAAATTTTAATATAAATAATATTTGGGAATATAGGTAAAAGTTTTAACTAGGGTCTACAAGGTCATTAATTAATTCTAATATTTTAATTATTATTATTATTTATATAAAATATTTATTAATTCTTATATATATATATATATATATTATTTTTAATAAGATATTTTAATTATTTAGTTAATAAAATATTAATATTTTAATTAATATCATATTCCAAATCTTCCTAGGAATTTCAAATTGTATAGAAAAATATGGTAGTAATTTTAATTAAAGAAATAAAATTTGTAAATAAAAATAACCTAGAATTAATAAGAAAATAATTATGATTTTCCTATTGCTAGAAAAGATTCATGAACACATTCTCCAACATCAAATAATAAATTAATCCATTCATGAACATATGCTTGAATTATCACATACTATCACATGGAAAAATCCCTACTAGGCATAATCATCAATCATAGCTTCAATGGAAAATAAGAACATAAAAGCCTAATCACCTTTGGTGTCATAATATCTAATATGCTTCAAACATCCATAAAATTCATTAAGCATGAAGAACATACATTAATTCAAAAATCCATATAACATAGTCATATACAACAATCCTCATGTCCATACCCCAACACCTTCATCCACACACATATACTCAATTCCCCATTCATATACATTCTTCCGATCAACATCTAAGAGACATGAATTCAGAATTAAAAAGGAGGATTAAGGGAAAAATACTTGATAGTCGATCCCTTGATGAAGACTAAAGAAGGTCTACGCGTGATTAAGAGTCTTGAGTAGTCCAAAGAAAAAAAAAACAGCCATGGTTGTTGATCAACCATTTCGGCTGAGAGAGAGAGAGAGAGAGAGAGAGAGAGACCATTGTATGGTACATTGAAGATTGAATGAAAGAGGGTGAATAAGAAGGTTGTTCTTGATTTACCTTAATGATGTTCTTGAGACCTTCAAGAAAAAGCTGATTTTGATCCGATAGAAAAATCTTGTTTGTGTGATTTTGTGTTATAAAGACCAGAAATGAACACTAGGGACTAAGTAGGAGTAATCTGGAGTATTTGAGAGTGATTGGAGGTGTTTAGGGTAGGTTTAGGCTTGAAGAAGTCTAGTATGTGTTCTTGGTGAGAATTAAAAGAATTTGAGAGACAAGTTGTGAAATTCTGGAAAAGCTGTTGGCTGAATAGTTTGGAGTAACTAGGAGTCTAGATTTTCAGCTAGAAGGAGAGAGAATAATCTGATTTTGTTTGAAATTCAAATGGAGAAAATTGTGGAGTTGTTTGAGGTTGGAGATTAGCTTATGATGTTTGATTAAGGGAGGTTTCTTTGCTCTTCAATGGTGCCGGCTGGACTGACCAGGTTTGGAGCAAAGAATGAAGGCTGTTCAGGCTCTATGGCTGGCTAAAATTCAGTCTTTAATGCCAGAAAAAATTCCGGTTTGGTTTCTTGGTTCAAGAGTATTTTCATGGATCAAAATTCTGGAATTTTTTTGAAGTTCAAATGTGTTTTGGATAGAGTGATCTTAGGAGGGCTTTGAGGTGTAGTTATAGAGTCCAAGTACTCAAGGTATGTGTGGAGGTTAATGGTGTTCAGTCCTTGGCTGAACAAGGTCCAATTTGCAGAGGTTTGATAGTGTTTTTCAGCCTAGGCTTTGAGAGACAAAGCTAGAAATTTTTCTGGTTTTAAAGTTGTTCAAAAGCTTCGAAAGAAAAGGTTTTTGGTGCAGAATTTTCTGTATTACTTCAGTCCGATTTGAAGCTGGATTTCTGGGGTATTTGAGGGTCTTCTAAGGCTGGTTTTCCTGCCTTCTTTTTTTGGTGAAAAGCAGAGGGTGCTTCAGCTGAATTGATGACAAAAGACAGCTTCAATTTCAGCATAGAATGCAGTGAATTGTGCAGGAAATTTTTCTGGTTTTGTGCAGTCCGAATTTTGCCCAGAATTTTCTGTCTTCAAGCCATGAGAAATGATCATTTTTCTTGCAGCAAACGAATAAGATTGCTGGCTAAATTTTTTGAAAGCTGGACTGTCCAGAATTCTAGAAAATTTCCAGATTTCCTTCATTAAAAACATAAACAACTTGAAGATAGGATTGAAGGTTCTACCCTGGAGATTTATTTTTCTTGGGAACCCATCCTAATTCTTCTCCCTCATTTCGGCACTCCCCTATCCCCAAGAGCTAATTTTCAAAATTCAAGGCTAAAGAATTATCACATAATTTTTGGAATTAAAAGAAGAGATTTAATGGATTTTGGTTTATTTAAATTATGATGATGTTTGGACAAATTAACCCCGAGAGCCAAGTGGACATGGTTCTCGAATCTCTATTGGGCTCTTTCACTCAGTTCAAGTTGAACTATAACATGGACAAATTGAACATGAGTTTAACTGAATTGATGAAGGAACTCCAGATGGTGGAAAAGGTCATGAAGCCGCAGTCAAAGGCTATGATTGCTAAGGCTTCTTCTTCAAGAACTGGGCCTAAACCCAGAAAGTTCAAGAGAAAGAAGGGGAATACAGCAGCCCATCCCAAGAACTAGCCCAAGGACAAACCAAAGGGCAAGTGCTTCAAATGTGGGAGGAAGGGACACTGGAAAAAATGAGTGTCCAGATCTTCAAGTCAAGAAAAACCCCACAGGTAATGTTTTCTATCTAGAGTCTATATCAATGGTAGGATCAACTTCCACTTGGATTGTTGATTCAGGAGCCACTGATCATATCTGTAACTCCTTGCAGGGGTTTAGAAAGATTAGAAGACTCAAGAAGGGCGAACATAGGCTATGAGTGGGTAATGGAACATAAGTCTGGGCACTTGCAGTGGGAAAGCTGGATCTTATTTTTTATTGTAATAAGATAGTGGTTTTAAAGGATATCTTATATGTACCTGGTTTTCGTCAGAATTTGATTTCAGTTACAAAACTTATTAATCAAGGATATTTTGTATCTTTCCATTCTGGTATTTCTATCAGTAGAGATGGAAAAATTTTATGCACTGGGCACATGTATGAAAACTGTTCTTTTTAAACCCTATTAACAACCAATCAAACAACACTTAGTCTGAACCTTTAACTAAGAAGAGAAAGACCAATATCAATGATTTATACATTTGGCATCTAAGGTTGGGTTATATTAACCCAACCAGGATTCAGAGGCTAATCCATGATGGGCCTTTGGGCTCACTGAGATTGGAAAGTTGGCCTCAGTGTGAATCTTGCCTGATGGGAAAGATGACCAAAAGGTCATTTACACTAACGGTAGATAGAGCTAAGGAGGTGTTGAGTCTTGTTCACACTGATATGTGTGGTCCATTGTCTACACCAGATAAGGAAGGTTTTGAGTACTTCATCACTTTCACGGATGATTGTATGAGGTATGGTTACATTTACCTGATGAGACGCGAGTCTGACTCTTTTAACAAGTTCAAGGAGTTTAAGGTTGAAGTGGAGCGTCGGACAGGTAAATTAATCAAAACCCTACGATCGGATCGTGGTGGAGAGTACTTCCTAGGTGAATTCAAGGACTACATGGTACATCATAGGATAGTATCCCAGCTCTCTGCGCTGGGAACATCCCAGCAGAATAGAGTAGCTGAGAGAAGGAACAGGACATTGATGGAAATGGTCCGAAGCATGATGTCTCATGCTACTCTTCCAATGTCCTTTTGGGGATATGCCCTAGAGACAGCGGCATATATTCTGAACTTGGTGCCTTCCAAGTCAGTACCTAGGACTCCTTATGAGATGTGGACTGGGCGTAAGCCAAGCCTGAATCATCTCAGGATTTGGGATTGTCCAACTTATGTACTGATCAATGGAGACAAGTTGGAACCAAGATCAGAATTATGCTACTTTGTAGGCTATCCAAAAGGGACAAAGGGAGGTTACTTTTATCATCCTAAGGAGCAGAAAGTACTAGTCAGTACCAATGTTAGATACTTGGAAGATGATCAAAGTACTTCTACTAAAGGTTCAACAAAGTTGGAACTTAAAGAGAAGTTATCTACGGAATCAACTTCTTCTGACCCGATTGTGGAATAAGAAGAGGCACAGCCTTAAGAGCCTGTACAAATGGAGCCTCGTCGTAGTGGGAGAGTGTCTAGGGTTCCGGATAGATAGACTGGAGAAGCCTTTGAGTTGGTCACTGACCATTAGGAACAAGACCCCACTAGATACGCGGAGGCTATTGTTGATGCCGATGCAAATCTGTGGCATGAAGCAATGAAAGCCGAGATTGAGTCTATGTACCTCAATCAGGTTTGGGATCTTGTAGCTTCACCTGAAGGGATAAAACCCATTAGGTGCAAGTGGGTGTACAAGAGAAATATGGGAGCGGATGGGAAGGTGGAAACCTTAAAAGCTAGGCTTGTGGCAAAATGGTATACTTAGAAAGAGGGAATCGACTATGAGGAAACCTTTTCCCCGGTAGCCATGCTTAAATCCATCCGCATCCTCCTTGCCATCGCATGTCACTATGACTACGAGATATGGCAAATGGATGTCAAGACGACATTCTTAAATGGCTATCTTAGCGAAGACATCTATATGTCCCCACCGGAAAGCTTCATTGCTGAAGGCCAGGAACATATAGTTTGCAAGCTTAAAAAGTCCATTTATGGACTTAAGCAGGCATCGAGAGCATGTAACATTTATTTTGATGAGACTGTAAAGTCTTATGATTTTATTCAAAACGAAGATGAAGCATGCGTGTACAGGAAACTTGAAGGCATTAATGTGGTTTTTCTTGTCCTGTGTGTAGATGACATTCTACTCATTGGGAATGATGTAGGGATATTGTCATTTATAAAGGTTTGGCTGTCTAGTCAATTCAGTGTGAAGGACTTGGGAGAAGCCAGCTATATTCTCGGGATTAGGCTTCTTAGAAATAGGAAGCAGAGAATGTTAGGGTTATCCCAAGCAACATACATTGACAAGATGCTGGCCAAGTACAGCATGGACTCATGTAAGGGAGCTCTAATCCCTTGCAGATATGGGTTGTCATTTTCTTCAAAGGACTATCCTAAATCTCAAGAAGAAAAGGACAGAATGAATAGGATTCCCTACGCTTCGGTTGTGGGAAGTCTCATGTACGCCATGCTGTGTACTAGGCCAGATATCTGCTTTACCGTAGGCTTAGTTAGCAAATATCAGTCAAACCCAGGGGAGGTTCATTGGCAGTAAAGCATATTCTCAAGTACCTCAAGGAACGAGAGATTATATGCTAGTTTACAGGGTTGATGATTTGGTTCCTACAAGATACACAAACTCAAACTTTCAGGCGGATAAGTATGAGAGAAAATCTACTAGTGGATATGTCTTCACCTTATCTGGAGGAACAATTTCATGGAGAAGTATTAAGCAGTCTTGTATTGCTGACTCAACCATGGAAGATGAGTATGTGGCAGCTTCGGAGGTGTCCAAGGAAACGATTTAGCTCTGGAAGTTCCTTTCAGAACTTGGAGTCTACCACATATGAACAAGCTGATAGTGATGTATTGTGACAACGCTGGAGCAGTATCACAATCTAAAGAACATCGGAACCACAAGAAGGGGAAACACATCGAGAGAAAGTACCACCTGATCCAGGAATTGATCTAGAGACGGGAAGTCGTGGTGGAACATATTGCCTCAGAAAACAATCTAGCAGATTCATTCAGCAAGCCTTTGGCTGAGAGAGTCTTCAAGAAATACTTAGACGCCATAGGGGTGGGCACCTATGGACCTACCTAGTCTTAGAGTGCAAGTGGGAGATTGTTGGATTGTATGCCCTTTTAGACTAGGTTTCTGATGTAAAATCGAATATTTTAATAAAAGAATTTATTTTCAGAAATTGTTTGTGAATTTACTTTTTGTTTGTGCACAATTTTCGTTTGGAACAGACTTATTGTTTTTAAATAAGTGATTCATGTGAATGGTGGTCTTTCACAGTAAGGTATGGATCACGGGTTATTTAACACATAAAAAATTGTTCTTAACCTATTGATGAGACTGAGAATCTCATCATATTTAGGTTATTATGTTATGAATTCCAAATGGGGAATGACTTACCTTTAGCCAGTGAGTAGTCCACTCACTTCATGACATAAACGTATTTCGAATACGTAGGACAGGACCTGTAGTAGTGGTTTCTAAAAGTACTGTATAATAGAAACTTATACTACTACCGCTACAGCGTGGACTAGTACTCTACGACTTGAGTATGAGTTGGTGGTCTGACGAAGCTGGAAGCATATGCTTTGATATGCTATAGTTGAGGTTCTATAGTAGAACCAATATACTTGTGTACTGGGTATATGTAATTAGTTAGTTAAGATAGACTTGTACAAGATAGTTTTTACACTATATCGCCCTTTGTGGTTATCTGAATGGTCTAAAATGTCCAGGACCCTGGGAAACATAACTTGGATATTTGCTTTAGGGTAGCTCCTTCGGAAAGCGGAAACACTCTAGGAAGTCATGGATCATTGGATTAGAAGCCTAAGGATGGTAGATGTTATTTAGAGGGGTGTTAGTACACTTCTTCCACGCTAAATGTACGGCGATGTGTAGAGGGGTATTTTAGTCATTTCACCTGTAGGTCGGAGACTTTGCTAATGCAGCATTATCCTTGGGGTCAATATTTCCTTATGGTGATATTAGGAAATATTTAAAATGCAAAATACAACTATTTATATAGCAGGGGTATTTTGGTCATTTTAGCAGCCAAGGCGATGTGTCTTTTTGGTCCTCGGAATAGCCCATAAGTCCTAACTAATTTTGGGTTGAGGAATTGGTCTCAGTTCAAGAGGATTTTATTTTATTTTATTTTTTATTCAGGATGTCTAATTTATTATTAGACTGGAATAAAATAAATAAATAAATAAAATTAGGAGATGAGAGAAATTAATTATCTGGTTTAATTGGTTAATTAATTATTCAGGGCTTAGGTCCAGTATAAGTAATTAAGAAATTAACCTGGGCTTAAACTAGGAGAAATAATTAATGTTTAATTATTTATTGGATTATTTATATAAGCCCAAGAAATAAATAATTAAAGATTAATTATTATGGTTCATTTGGGCTCATTAATTATTTATTGTGTTATTTATATAAGCACAGGAAATAAATAATTAATGTTTATTATTTTCGACTTTTTGGGTCCAAGAGAAATGATAAATATTATTTTAGCCCAATAGCTTGGACCGTAGGGTTTTTTCCAGATACAGTTAAGAAGAGTTTAGGGTTAAGCCAAATTGATTCTCAGGATAACATCCAGGTGTTTTGAAATATAATATCCCGGGGATTTGTTTATCAGAGATTGAGAGACCTAATTTTGGCTGACCAATAAACAAGTCTCTGGAAAAGAAAAACCCTAATCTCCTCTAACTAACAGAGACTCACGTCTCTCTCTCTGTCTCTCATGCCTCCCTCTTCTCTGTTTTCTCCTTGGAGCTTTGCTAACCAATAGCAAGAGAACCAAGGAGATTTGAGACCGTTCCTCTTCACTGTTATGTTCACCGACTAGAGGTTGGGCAGAGGAATATTCTGAGAGCTGAAAGGCTTGGCGTTCATGCAAACAAGGCGAAGTAGGAGGCTAGCGGGTTTTCAACCGGAAGCTTCTTCAAGTGGGCAAGGCGAAGTGATTCCCGTCGTTCAATCCACTTCTACTCAACCTAGAAGGCTTTAGGAGTGCAAATGTATGATCTTCACACTTCCGTGTGGCCTTTAAGGCTTGCGGTTTTTTTTTTCTCTGATTTTTCCCGTAACTGCATGCTACCCTCTGTTTTCCCGTTCCTCATGCCCAAACCAGAATGTAAACCTCAAGTCTCGGTAAAAAATAATACTTGAGGGTACGCCGTGCAATCTTACTATGTCTCGTACATACTTCTGTGCTAATTATTCCTTGGAGTCCCTTATATTTACAGGAATAACATATGCCATCTTTGTCACTCTCAAATAGCATCCTTTTGTGTTTTTGACATAGGTAATCCAGCAACAAAATCCATTGTTACCTCCTCCTATTTCCATTTTGGTTCAGTTGCAATAATCTAGCTGACTTCTTGTGTTCTGTCTTGACTTTTTGATAGGTTAAGCGCGTTGAAACGTATTGTACAATGTATTTCTTCATTCTGGGCTACTAAAAGGCTTTCTTTAGATCTTGATACATCCTCACTTGTCCCGGATGAATGGTATACTTACTCCTATATGCTTCCTCTAAAATCTTTTTCTTCAGCTTTTCTTCATTAGGCATACACGTGCGGTCCTGAAAATACATTACTCCTGATTCATTTTTTCCTAAAGTTACTACCTTCTCACTTAAGCTCCATATTCCTAAAAAGCTGAAAATCTGAGTTGTCCTATTGTGCTTTAATAGTCTCCTATTTTAGATCCGATATTAACATCGGATTACTGATATAGATCCTCCCTTCTTGTACCTCTATCTTCATGTCTAATACTTCCTGAATTGCTTGAACTTCTTGTATTCTCAATCTTTCCATCTTTACTTTTTGACTCAAAGCATTAGCAACTACATTGGCTTTCCCCAGATGATACTTGATAGGACCCTGATATTCTTCCAGGAATTCCATCTATTTTCACTACCTCAAGTTTAAGTTCTTCTATGTAAAAATATACTTTAGGCTTTTGTGGTCTCTAAACATCTCGTACTTAGCTCCATACAAATAATATCGCCACTTCTTCAAGGCAAATATAGTTGCGGCCAACTCTATGTCATGAGTTAGGTCATTAACTTCATATGGCTTCAATTTCCATGAAGCATAAACGATAACCTTTCTATCTTACATTAACACCATTCCTAATCCCTCTTTAGATGTATTTGTATACAAGGCATATGGTTTATCTCCCTCTAGTAGGCTTAAAACTTGAGCCGTTATCAGCCTTGGCTGAAGTTCCCTAAAACTTTTCTCGCATTTCTCACTCCAGACAAATGGTACATCTTTCCTTAATAATCGAGGCATAAGCGAGGCTAAGGTTTAGAATCCTTTGATGAACTGCTGATAACATCTGGCCAACCCTAAAAAACTTCTAATCTTAGTTATGTTCTCTGGTTGTTTCTCATGTGTGGGTTACAAAAAATCATATAATTTAAATATCAAGTTTTAATTTAAATATCAATTCCAAAATTACACATATAAGCAAGTATGCACAACATGAAGCATAGTACAGGGAATTAAGGAGTATAAATCCTCAAGAAACAAGTACATACTAGTCATTCTTCATATATTGCCTACCCTAATAACAAAATTGATTAAAAAGAAAATAAATGAATTCATTACAAGATATAAGAGAGGAGTTATGTAGATAAATAGAAAGCATTAAAGACATAACATTGATTGACTAGCAAATACCTCAATTAATCAATATTTTGGCATCATGAAAGAACAACTTAGAATCACTTATTTTTCAATCCGTGATTCCCTCTCTTATAAGTAACTTAATGGATATATTCTATCTCACCAGTCTTACTGAAAAGATGCATTAAACTTAGTCTTCACAGATACCCCCATATTCTGGGTAATCCAATAGCCCTATATTCTAGGTGAAATCAACCAATATTTGAATTACTTGAATTCTTATTCTTAACCTTCTTTGGCAATCCAGATAAGATATAACAAATATGAAATCAATTAAATTGAACTTGCTCCTAACTTACTTTTTCAAGTCTATTAGAAAGGAAGAACATTCAATCAATCATTAATTAAATCAAATAACAAAATACCAAAAATAATAATCAATTGATTTAAAAACTAAAGTCAATACAACCTTATGAATTCAAGAACAAAATCTAAATACAATTAAAATAATAATCTCATCATCATCCATGGAAAAAAAAGAAAAAGAAAAAAGTAAGACTCATAGACAAGCCCTCTTCCTCTACAATTGCAACCTTTCTCGAACAATGCTCCTATTCTTGGAGAATTCTACTCTTTAGAGAGTGATTCTTCTTTCCTTGATTTTTTTATCCACCTCTCTTCTTGTATATCCAATTCCTGAAATTTATGTGTATTTATAGCTTGTTAACATATAAAAAACATTCCTCAAGACTTTTGGTCCGAGTATAAAGTAAACACCAAAAAAGATTCTTAAACTCTTCCATTTTTGCACAAAATTGGACTAAAAAACCACCTTAACCCGATCAGTGCTAGCGATGAGTTACTTCGATTGGACTGGTGCTGGTTCCAATATGGAAATTCCCTGGTTCTCTTCTTTTCTCCCCTATTTTGCTCTGTTCTTCCAAATTTGAGCCAAGGCTGGTTCACCTAGACTAGGCCAACATGGGTTAACTTCGGAAATGGACTTTTTAGCACCAAAATCTCTAATATCTTCACAAAAACACAAAGAAACCCTTCTACAGGACAAATATCAAATTTTAAATAAATTGACTAGCTATTATGCTAAAAACATCAAAAAATTGTCTCAAATATTTAGGAAAATTTCAACACATTTTTGCACTATCATATTTCCCCACATTTAAGCCTTTGTATGTCCCCAAGCAAACACTTAAGACAAGACAAAAATAGCCTAACAAGCTCAAATTCTTAACCTCAATTTATCCACAACAAAGCTATAACATTCTTCTAACCTTAAACATAAACTTTCATTCATTTAACCATTTCAAAAACCTTGCAAACTCATGTATTAAACCAAATAATTCCAAGGCTATCAAAGTTATGTTAAACAAGCTCATCCTCAATACAAGAAAATTATTCCACCCTTTAAGCAAAATTATAGACAATACAAATCATACAGGTCAAGCTAATTAACCAATTCAAGCATCATGAACTCAAATTTGCACAGCTTTAAGTAGTAAAATAAGGAAACACTCAGCTATTGTTTCAACGACTTAGAGAATTGATAGCCTCAAGTAAATGGATTCCTCTTCATGCATTGTATTAGCCCCCTTATAATTATCATTTTTCCAGCTTTTCTTTTGCTCTCTTTTCATCTCTCTTTTCTCTCTTTCCTCTCTTTCTACCTTCCTTTCCTTCTTCTTTTGCCTTTAGAATAGCCTCAAGAGATTGTACCAAACAATACTTGCTACTTCTCTCTATAATGACCCCACTTTCAGCAAAAAAGTGGTCTAGAAAACAAAATCATTCGTTTCTTCACTTATTATTATTATTATTTTTTCACTCGATTCTTTTATCTTTTTCTTTTTCCCAACTCAATGTTAAACAAGGTATGAATCCACAACACAAAAATTAATCAACAACTTTACCCATATTTCATCACATCATCCATATTCAAACTTAAGAAAAAAAACAAAGCTAAAATACCAAAATATAACCAAGGTTAACTTAAATTCTCAAGATTTAGCATTATTTAAATTAATACACAAGTTTATTTTAAACAAAAATTAAAATTCAACTAAAATAAATGAAAAATCCGTATTTAAAGCTAAAAAGAAAATTGCAACTTTAATATATTTAAAAAAGGTTCTATAATTTTAGCAAATGTAGATTAAAAATTTATTTGGTCAAATATTGAATTCATTCCCTCCCTATACTTAAACTAGATCCTCAATGGCCTAAAATATCATAATAAAGCATATCAAACGGACTAAAAAGAAATAGATGGGTAGAAGAAAAGAATTAGGAAATACTCTCCCAAAATCCATTGATTCCTACTAAATAGTCCAAGAGAGTTGCATTCCAGCATGACGCACTGTTCATGACAATGATAAGTCATTCCTAGAAAACACAAAAGCAAAACAAAACATAAAACTAGAAAAGGAAATAACAAAATAGAAAGAGAAAACAAGAAATAACATCTAAAACCTAAGAAAAAGGTTAAACCAATAATAACAAAGAAAAGGAAACAAACTACTCTCCATGTAAACTAAGATCAACCATCTCCAAATGACCAAGGTGTTCTCTATGATAATGCTCAACTCTATTGCCATTAACCTTGAAAGTCCAAGCAATTGGATGGGAAACCTCAAGAGCTCCCGTGGGAAACACCTTGCTTACCTCATAGGGCCCAAACCATCTCGACATCAACTTTCCTAGAAAAAGTCGTAATCGGGAGTTGTATAGCAATACTCTATCACCATCTTTGAATTCTCAGTTTTGTAGAATTCGTTTATCATGCCACCATTTCACTTTCTCCTTATAGATCATAGAGTTATGGTAAGCTTCATCACGCAATTCTTCCAGTTTATCTAATTGAAGCTACCGTATTTTTCTAGCATTCCCAAGGTCAAAATTAACCAATCTAATGGTCCAATATGCCTTATGTTCATTTTCTACAGGCAAATGATAGGATTTTCCATAAACTAACCTATGCAGAGTTGTGTCTATAGGGGTTTTGTAGACTATCTTGTAAACCTAAAGGGCGTCATCTAATTTTAAACTTCAATCTTTCCTAGTATGAGTAACTATTTTTTTCAACATTCTTTTAATTTCTTTATTAACCACCTCAACTTGGCCACTTGTTTGGAAATGATATAGGGCAGAAAACTTATGAGGACTCCTAAATGTTTGAGAACCTTTGACAATTATTGATTACAAAAGTGAGTATCCCTATCACTAATAAGCACCTTGGGCACACTGAGCTGGGTAAAAAGTTTTTCTAGAAATTTAACCATCACCCTGCATCATTAGTGGGTAAAGCTTATGCCTCTTCCCACTTAGAAACATAATTAATCGCAACTAAGACATATTATTACCTCAAAAGTTAGGAAAATGCACCAAAAATCTATTCCCCAACAATAAAAAATCGCAGAAGCTTGAAAAATTTGCAATGACATCTTATTAGATTTAGAAATATTACCTATAAGTTGACACCTATCACAATTTTTAACAAAACTATAAGAGTCCTTTAAAAGGCTTGGCCAACAGAACCCAGAATCAACCACCTTGCGTGCAGTATTGTTAGCTTGGTAATGACCTCCTGCAAGTCCTCCATAGAAGTGTTGGAGAATGTGTTAACTTTCTGCAAAATCTACAATCTTAGAATAACTTGATCAGCATAACACCTAAACAAGTAGGGATCTTTCCAAAAGTAATACTTTACTTTGGATAAGAATTTCTTCTTTTGTTGTAATGTGAATTCCTCAAGGATTATGCCTGCAACTAAATAGCTTTCAAAATTTGCAAACCATAGAGTTTGAGGGGTATTACCATCAATCAACATAAGTTGTTCATCCAGAAAAGTATCATTGATCTCTTTTTTATTTAGTACGTCTAGATTAGGATTCTCTACTCTAGAGAAGTGATTTCCTGCCAAGTTCTAGCCCCATTCTTTTCACTAATCTTTAAATCAAACTTCTGTAACAATAGGACCTATCTAATCAATCTTAGTTTAGAATCATGCTTGGCTAGAAGGTACTTAAAGGAGAAATGGTCAATACATACAATGACTTTAGACAAAACAAGATAAGAATGGAATTTATCAAAAGTAAAAACTATTGCAAGCAATTTTTTTCCCCCATTGTGGTGTGGTTTTTTTGAGCTATTGTAAGAGTTTTGCTTACATAGTAGATAGGTTGAAAATTCTTATTCCTCTTTTATCTAAGTACTGCACCTACTGCATATGCACTTGCATCACTCCTTAGTTTAAAAGGGATAAACTAATCTAGTGCAATTAAAATAGGAGAATTGATTAACTTTTCTTTAATTGAATTAAAATCATTGAGATATTTTTCATCAAAATTGAAAACAACATCTTTTTTAAGCAAAAAAGTAATAGGTTTGGAAATTTTTAAGAAATCCAAAATAAACATTCGATAGAAGCCTGTATGTCCAAGAAAACTATGAATAGCCTTTACTAAAGTACGAGGAGGAAGTTTCTTAATTGCTTTAATTTGTGCCCTATCGATTTCAATAGCTTTTCTTAAAATTTTATGCCCTAATACAATATATTCTTGGACCATAAAATGACATCTTTTCCAATTGAGTATAAAGTTGGTCTCTTCATATCTTAGCAACACATTTTCCAAATTTGTAAAACATAAATCAAAGAAATCACAAAAAATAGAAAAATCATCCATAAATACCTATATGATGTCTCCCACAAATCCCTCAAAATTTGCCATCATGCACCTTTGAAAAGTCCCTGGACCATTGCAAAGATCGAAAGACATATGATGATATGCAAAAGTACCAAAAGGGCATGATACGGGCTAAATTAGTTATATTTTTTCTAGTTATTTGAGGCTCTTTTGCGATACATTTTGTTCAATAACTAGCCGTATTCCTTCATATTTGAGATTTTATCCTTGGAAAGGTATTTTGGTCATTATTTCAGATTTTTTGGGTAAAACGAACCAAAAACGTCGCGAAACAGATTAGAGACGACGTCGGCTAGAACAGAGGAATCGGCGCCGGCCATGCACTCGTTGCACGAACTTCGAAGCAACAAAAAATTGGTGAAACAGGACGAAACAGAGTGGAACTGGCATCGGCTCTAGTAGCCAAGACGGCACCGGTTTCATTCTAGAATACATTGTGCGGAATTCAAGGAAAATCGACGAACAATTGGAGAAATAGAACACAACCGAAGCCGGCTCTGAGAGCCAAGGCGGCACCGCCTTGAAGTCAAGGCGGTGCTTGATTTTTTCTATGCAATTTTTGGTAATCTGTGGAGTTTTAGTACTTTCCAACTTTTACTCGGCCAAGAACATTACACCAACGAGTTTAAGTACTTCCCAAGCCTATAAATAGATGAAAAACACAAGGAAAAAGGGGAGAGAATTAATTGATCATCATAGAAAATCACTCAATCAAATGAGGAATTCTTCAATTCAAGGAGGGTTGTAGAAGAAGGTCTTCAAAGGAAGAAGAATGAGGCTTGTCTATGAGTGCTTTCTTTTACTTTGTTTTTTTTTTTCTTGACAATGATGTGTTAATTATTTTATTGTAATTTGACATTATTCTAGATATTCAAGATTTCTAGAGTTGTTTGATCTTTTGATTAATTGGTTATTATTCTTGATATTCAATTGCTTGTGCTCATTACAAGATTAGTTGGTTATTTCTCTCTATTGACTTACTAGACCAAAGAGGGTTGATGGTAGTTTTAATTTATTAATTTCATATTCTGTTAGCTATTGACTTACTGGACCAAGGGGGTTGACTGCTTAGAACTGGTAATTGAATGTTAATTGATGTTTTCCGAGACCAAGTGTTCATTGATTAATTTCATGTTTTAAATTTTTCGAGACCAAGGGAATTTAATTGAGGATTGTGTTTAATGCGTCTTTTTGGATGAATTAATTGAGATAAGACTAAGTGATTCTAATTTATCTAGAAGGTAGTGATTTTATAGATTGACCATCGAAGTGAATCTACTTTAATCCTTCATGATGCCAAGAGAATAATTAGTTATGTGATGCGTTCAGACTTGGGTATAAAAATCATATAAAACTAAGCACATTCCCAATCAAGTTCAAATTAAAACGTTAAACCCAAATCACATATATGAGCAAGCGTACTCATCATTAACTGAGCATAGGGTTAAAACAAGTGTCGATCCTCAAGGAACAAGTAGACATTAATTACTCTTCTTTCATTGTTTAATCGACTCGATAAAGTAAAAAAAATAAAAGGAAAATTAAAAAGAAAATAAAAATATGTATATGTCTGTGTCAAGGATGTAGATTTATATAACTCAAGTCATTGTTTAGACAAACATGATCTTAAAGAATTTAACTATTATCATAACCAATCATTCTTATGGCACCATGAAGGATGAAGGTAGACTCACTTTGATGGTCAATCCATGAAATCACTATCTTCTCGATAAATTAGAATCACTTGGTCCGTCTCAACTAATTCATCCAAAAGACGTATTAAACACAATCCTTAATTAAACTCCCTTGGTCTCGGCGAATTTAGAACATGAAATTAATCAATGAACCCTTGGTCTCAAGAGACATCAATTAATCTTTAATTACCAGTTCTTAAACAATCAACCCCCTTTGGTCCAACAAATCAATTGCCAATAGAATATGAAATTAATAAATCGAAACACCCATCAACCCCCTTTAGTCTAGCAAGTCAATGGATAGAATCAACTAACAAATCTCGTAATAAGCATAAATAATTGAATACCAAGAATAATAACCAATTAATCAAAAGATCAAATAACTCTAGAAATCATGAATATCTAAAACAATGTTAAATTACAATAAAACAATTAACATATCATTGTTCAAGAAAAAGAAAACAAAGTAAAAGAAAGAACTTATAGACAAGCCTCCTTCTTCTTCCTTTAAAGACCTTCGTGTACAACTCTCCTTGAACTTGAAGAATTCCTCCTTGGACTGAGTGATTTTCTATGATGATCAATGAATTCTCCCATTTTCCCTTGTATTTTCCATCTATTTATAGGCTTAAGAGGTGCCTAAACTCGTGGGTACAAAGTTCTTGGCCAAGTAGAAGTTGGAAGCTGCTAAAACTCTTCAAATTTCCAAAAAATGCGTAGAAAGATCGTAGCACCACCTCAGGGACAAACCACAGCCGGTGCTGCCTTGGTCCTTCGGAGCCAACGCCACCTTGGTTCTGTTTCTGGTTCTATTTCTCCACTCATTTGTCAATTTTTCTCCGAATTATGCACATATGTTCCAGAATGCAGCTGGCACCGGTTCCAGCCTTACAGCCGGCGCCGCCTTTACTCTGTTTCGCGATGGTTTTGCTTTGTTTTATCCAAAAATCTAAAATAATGACCAAATTGCCTTTCTAAGGGTAAAATCTCAAGTATGAAAGAATATAACTAGTTATTTCACAAAATGTATTACAAAAGAGCCTCAAATAACTAAGCAAAGTATAACTAATTTAGCTCCTATTATTATGATAATGGTTGGGTTCTTTAAGATCATATTTGTCAAAATAATGGTTTAAGTTACATAGTTCTTCATCCTTGACATGTATATATTCTTTTGTTTTCTTTTATTTTCTTTTATTTCCCTTGTTATGTCGTTTTAACTTTATCGAGTTGGTTAAATAATGAAAGAAATATGACTAATGTATACTTGTTCCTTGAGGATCGATACTCGTTTAAACCCTATGCTATGTTAATGATGAGTACGCTTGCTCATATGTGTAATTTGGGTTTAACATTTTAATTTAACTTAATTAGAAATATGCTTAGTTTTTATATGATTTTTTTATACCCAAATCCAGACATATCAGGGCATGTAATAGTTGTTTTCTCTTAATCTTCTGGTGCTATAGGAATTTGGAAGTAATCGTAAAAACCATCTAAGAAGCAATAGAACTCATGTTCAGCTAGTCTTTCCAATATTTGGTCAATGAAAAGGAGAAGGAAATGGTCCTTCCTAATTGCCTCATTCAACTTTTTATAGTCAATACATATCGTCCAACTGATTACCAATCTTATTAGGATTAATTCATTTTTTGTCATTAGAAGCTACAGTCACACCTCCCTTTTTTGGTGGCACTTGTGTTGGACTTACCCGAATACTATCTGAAATAGGGTAAATGATTCCAAAATACAAAAGCATAATTAACTCACCTTTTACCACATCTTGCATATTTGGGTTTAGCTTATATTGGGGTTGTACTATAGGTTTTGCCCCCTCTTCTAACAAGATTTTTTGAGTACAAAAGGAAGGGCTAATTCTCTTGATATAGGTGATTTTCCATGCAATTGCCTTCTTATATCTCCCTAATAGAACAACCAATTTGGTCTTTTGTTCCCTGGCAAGATTTTTGGTTATGGTTACTGGTAATTTTCCCTTATTGGCTAAGAATGCATATTTTTTATCACTGGCCAAGTCCTTGAAATCTAATCCCAGTAGCTCATCAATAGAGGACTTTAGTCTACCCAAGCTTTGTCCCTCAATTTTCTCAGAATTGGCAATCTCATGCTCGTTTGTTGTTTCTATGGATTATTGTACATACATGAACTCCACAGTGGTGTTGTCCCATGATTCCTGTACAAAATCAAAGATAGAATCATCAATAACATCAGTTATGAAATAAGAGTCATCAAAAGGCATAGGATGCTACATGCTTTTTTGAATTTGAATGATGACCTTTTCATCCCCAACCGTCAACGTTAACCTTTCCCCATGAACATCGATTGAAGCTTTGGTTGTAGCTAGAAAAGGTCATCCCTGGATTATAGGGACTTTATAGTCTTCATCCATATCAAGAATAACAAAATTTACAGGAAATATAAATCTATCTACTTTGACATGCATATCTTCCATTATCCCCCTAGGATATTTAATATATCTATCTACCAATTGATTGCTCATTCTAGTAGGTTTAGGTCACCAATGCCTAGCTTTTAAAATGTTTTATAAAGTAAATGATTGATGCTAGCACCTAAGTTAGCAAATGTATTGCCAATTGTAAAACTACTAATATGGCAAGGAATAAAAAAACTCTCGGGATCGTTTTCTTTTTGAAGTAATCCTCTTTGGTCTTGCAAGATCGCAGAACATCCTTCATTTAACACTCCCGTGGATAGATCCTCCAATCTTGGTTTGGTTGCAAGCATACTTTTAAAAAATTTTGCATACCTTGGAATGTGTATTAAAGCCTCACTGAGTAGGATGTTAATGTGCAATTTTTTAAAGATTTCCAAGAATTTTACCAAATTGCTCATCCTTTCTGGCCTTATATGTCCTTATAGGGTAAAAAACTGGTGGTTTGAAAATTGGAGGTTTTTCTTTCTCATCACCTAGTATGCAGAACTAAGTCGACACTGGGTTGACATCTTGGAATGGTGCCAGTTCATCTCTATTGTCCTCAGATTTCTTGTTGGTAAATGCTAGTAGTAGGTTTGCTATTTAGACAGGTGACGATCCTCATATGTGGCCTCCATTAATTCTCTCACTCCTCAAAGTAATGGCTACTAATTTTGCCTTATATATGCCCCTAAAGGGACCAAAAATGATTTTCCTTGCTGGTTCAGTTAAATTCCAAATTTGTCTTTCCATGTCTTGAATCATAACTTCAAAGGTCTAAAAAGTTTCATCTATCTCTTGGAATTGTGTTGTCATCATTTTTGCAAAATTATTAAGCACATTTTCCAAAGTAATAATCATTTGCGGGTCCTGTCCATTATCCGTCTAACATAAATTCTAGTCAGCCATGGTACCTAAGTATAGTATTTCTATTAGATGATAGAACTTTTTAAAACTAAGGTTTTGGAATATACACCTGTGTAGATCAAAACATGTAGTACATATCACACAACAATGAACATATAAGTTCATACATAATATAACAAATAACGACACCTATTTAAATAAGGAACATAAATATATAAATATATAAACATGGGTAAATTAATGTAATCCAAGCTTTCATGAAATTCTTCCCTGGCAACGGCGCAAAAAAATTGATGTGCTCAGATTTAGGTTATAAAAAATCATATAATTTAAAGTTCATTCCCAATCAAGTTTTAATTTATACATCAATTCCCAAATCACACATATGAGTAAGTATACTCATCATTAAGAATAGTACAGGAAATTAATGAGTATCGATCCTTAATGAACAAGTAAACATTAGTCATTATCCATATACTTCCTACCCTAATAACAAAATTGATTAAAAAGAAGGTAAATGAGTTCATTACTAGATATAAGAAAGGAGTCATGTAGATAAATAGAAAGCATTAAAGATAGAACATTAATTGACTAGCAAATACCTTAATTAATCATTATTTTGGCACTATGAAAGAATAACTTACAATTACTTCTTTTTCAATCCATGATTCCCTATCTTATAAGTAACTTAATGGATATATTCTATCTCACTAGTCTTACTTAAAAGATGCATTAAACTTAGTCTTCACAGATACCCCCATATTCTAGGTGATATAAGCATAAAATTAGCTAATAGTCCTATATTCTTAAGTTCTTATCCTTAGTCTTCTTTGACAGTCCAAATAAGACATAACAAATATGAAATTAATTAAATTGAACTTACTCCTAACTTCAGTTTTTAGGTCCATTAGAAAGGAAGAATGTTTAATCAACTCATCAATTAAATCAAGCAACCAAACACAAAAAATAATAAGCAATTGATATCAAAACAAAAGTTAATCAACCTTGAGAATACAAAAACAACATCTAAATAAAATTAAGATAATAATCTTATCATCATTCAAGAAAAACAAGAAAAAAAAAAAAAGAACTCATAGACAAACTATCTTCCTTTTCAATTGCAAAACTTCTCGCATAGTGCTCCTATTTTTGGTGGATTTTACTCTTTAGTGAGTGATTCTTCTTTTTTTTTTTTTTTTGTATCCATCTCTCTTCTTGTACATCCAATTATTGAAATTTATGTGTATTTATATCTTGTTAAGATGCTAAAAACGTTCCTCAAGACTTTTAGTTCGAGTATAAGGCAAATACCAAAAAAGGATTCTTGAACTCTTCTAATTCTGCACAAAATCAGATTTAGAAACTGTCTTAACTCGATCAGGACCAACACCGGGTTACTTTGACTGGATCGGCGCTAATTCCAATCTAGAAATTCATTGGTTCTCTGCTTCCCACCCCCCCGCCCTTTTTTTTTTTTTTTTGCTGTATTTTGCATATCTAAGCTAGGGCCAGTTCACCTATATTGGGATAGTGTCGAGTCAGCTCTGGAAGTGGACTTTTCTACACTAAAACCTCTAATTTCTGCACAAAAACACAAGGAAATCCTTCTACAGGTTGAATATTAAATTTTAAGGGGATTAACTAGCTATTATACTAAAAACATCACAAAATTGCCTCCAATAGCTAGGAAAATATCAACACATTTTAGCCCTAACATCTTCAATTTTGAGATTGCTTCAATGTTAGTTGTGCCACCTTGATACCATTTTTCTACATAACATGTCCAAGAAATGATGTTGTATCTAACCAAAACACACATATGCTAAATTTGGCGTAGAGCTTATATTCCTTTAGTTTTTCCAATACTATCCTCAAATGTTTAGTATGATCTTTCGGGCTTTTGCAATAGATGAGTATGTCTTCAACAAACACTACCGTAAACTTGTCTAGATAGGGATGGAAAACTCAATGCATGAGATCTATAATTACTATCGGTGCATTAGTCACCCCAAAAGGCATTACTACGAACTCATAATGGCTATCTCTGGTATTAAAGGTCATTTTGGGAATATCCTCCTCTTTAATCTACACCTGGTAGTACCCTTATATTTAGTCCAGCTTCGAGTAGCAACTAGATCCTTGTAGTTGCTCTAATAGTTCATCAATCAAATGTATAAAATATTTATTCTTGATGGTCAAATTATTTAACCCCCGATAATTGATACATAGCCTCAACATCCCGTCGTTTTTCTTCACAAACAGTACAGGGGCTCCTCATGGCGAAGTATTGGGCCTTATATACCCCTGTTTTAGTAATTATTCCAGTTGTTCCTTTAGTTCCTTTAATTCTATTGGGGCCATTCAGTATAGAGTCCCAGATACAAGTTCTGCTCCCAGAATCAATTCTATAGTGAACTCAACTTCCTGAGAGGGAGGAAGAGAAGTGAATTATGTAGGAAATATGTCTAGAAATTCTTTTACTACTTCGATTCTCTCCAGAGTGCACTGACCCTTAGGCCTATTTATTATGTAAGCTAGATATCAATGACATCCTTGTTTCAATAGCTTACGGGGCTTAGCTCTAGCTATTAGAAATCTCAATTCTTTTACTCGTGTACCATTGAATTCCAGCACATTACATCTAGGTCTAATAAATTGCACAGGCTTATTTTTACAATCTACTTTTAATCCATGCTTCGCTAGCCAATCCACACCCAAAATTACATTATAATCATCAATAGTTAAAACTATGAGATCTCCTTCTAAATTCTCCTTTCCAACTCCAGTTTTGCAATTCTTCACATACCTATCTTGCACTATTTTCCTTAAAGGGATACTTATTAATAGACTGTAAAGTAGTTCAATTCCATCCCAACCCAAATGATATGCACAAGTCTTGTTTAGATAAGAATGTGTGGATTTGGGATCTATTAAAGTATTAACAGAGCATCTTTAAATAGTGAACGTACCTTCGACCACTTCAGCCTCTTTTTGATTTAGTGTAAAGACATTTGCCTTTACATGTGGCTTCTGTGCTCCACGTCTCAACGCTCCAAAGTTAATTGCTTTGTTAGCTTCAATGAACTGTGCTAGGGCTCTTTGTCAATCCTCAAGGATTTAGAATAGTTGTTCCGGAGATATGTTGGATCCCCGCAGCTGTAACATTTTCTCACAGCTCCCTTAGACTAGTAATCTTTCTCCATAAGGCCTTTCTTGTAGCCGTATTAACATGTTAGCAAGTTCTAGGCGGGGCCAGTTGGTGCAGTGCATGCCTATTTCCCCTTGTTCTACTATTGCTGATTAGCAAGTCGCTTATTGGACTACTACCTCATAAATTACTTTGATGTCTGCCTCAATGGTAGGAAGGTTCTATAGGCCACCCTATTCTTATCCTCATTTTTAGTTTAGGTGGTTGCGTCCATAGCTGCTAAATATGTGGTCAGTGGGAAATGTGCCAATGCCCTTTTTAGCTCCTGCTTTAACCTCTTAACAAATTGCCTCGTTCTATTATGTTCAGTGTCAACCAAGCTTTTGTAATACTTTGATAACTAATTAAATCGACTAGTATACTGTGCCACAAACATACACCCATGTCGAATTTTTTGAAACTTATCTTTCCTCTTCTCAACAATCTATTGTGGTATGTATTCAGCCTTAAAAGCCTCTACGATGTTAGCCTAAGTCCAATCCTAATTTGTTATCTCCCAATTTTCCTGTACACACTGCCAACATATACGTGGCAGTCCTCTTTACCCAAAGGCTGCAAATTTGAACATTCCTTTTTTTTTTTTTTCGTGTTTTGTAGGGTAGAAAAAATGTCCTCTATTTGCTCTACCCACTATTCTGCCTTTTGTTCATGTTCTGTTTTACTCAGAAAAGTAGGAGGTTGAAATTTCAAGAACCTTTCCAAAGTTTCATCCTTTTCTCATAGCTTTTTTTGCTCTGCTAAAGCTTGTAAAATCTTAACCATCTTATTGATTGCTTGCCCTATTATCACCTCAGTAAGTACCTCAAATTCTACTTCTTGATCAGGCTCGTATTCACCTCCCTTCTTTGTTATTGCGAGCTAGGTAGCATCATATCCAAGAGCCACAAGTTCTAGCTCTGAGACTCTTCTATTGGTTGTGGCAACTTATCGTTTTAGGGCCATTCTATAAAAATGTGCTCTAATAATGAGTTATGCAACAAAGTTGTAAAGAATTATTAGAGAAAAGCATATCAAAATGTATAAACCATTCAAAGTATAGTCATAAATGAAATATATGCAGGCTTTTTATAAAAGATAATATCTTTTAAAAAGGTGGAGTACACCAAGATGCTTTATTTGCAAAATTTTTTTTAAGTAAAGTAATAAAACGTGAATGAATATCCAGTACATAGACTTACTGTAAAACAAAAGGCAACTAGTCTTCAAAGCATACCAAAATCTTAGATCTCTACTACTTATCGGAGTCTTTAGAATCAGTCTCATATAACCATTCCCTAGTGTTCTTAGAGAGATCTATTCCTGCATCATCTATAGAATAAAAGGTTATAGGCTCCTTCCCTGGTCCCCTTAAACCCTCTCTGACCTTAAAATAATTTACTTGAAGTACATTAGAATGTCTCGATAGAGATTTGTAATCAATTTCTCCCAGGTTATTACTATCAATTATCAAGTCAATTACTAGAATAGGCAAGTTTAGGACATACTCCATAGCATCTCTCTCTTCCTTACTTTTAGTAATCAGATCTGTTATGTGTGCAGGTGATGGCTCAATAATTTGAACCTCATCCTTACCATATTCTTCCAAGGGTGGTTCTAGCAAGTTGAGGTTTTGGCAAATCTTCTAGTAAGATAGGAATTAGTGGGTACCATGGTTGTCCGTTCATGGCTTTCATTGTAGTTCCATGCATCCTAACCATTCTACAACATGTACAGCTTAGGTTAGTCAAAAGATTATAATACATAATGAAATAAATCCATATATTAACAATAGTTACCTAAACATAGGCTCTAATACCACCTGTAATACTCCACTAACTTTGTACCCTAAAAAAGCTAGGATGTCGGCTTGCTTTTAGGAAAAGAAGTCTTTAAAACTAGATCAAAAGGGAATAAATAGATAGATAATAGCAACAAACTTATTACAATCCAAAAGCAAAACTTATACAAGTCTAGAAATGATTAAATAATAAACAAAATCTCTCAAGAAATAAACACAATCAAAATAAATTGGGACCTTCAATTCTCAAGACAACTCAACCTTCTATACAGGATCGTCCTAAAAACGTGGTATAAAAGAAGGTGAGAAAATTTCTCAGAAAATCTTGTCCGTGCTCATGTTAATTTGAGAAGCATTTCATGTATGCAAATTTTAAACAAGTCATACTGAAAAGTCTGCAAGTTCAGAAAGTCATTATTAAACTTGAGTAGTATTTTATCAGCTTTGTAAAATAAAAGTATACAACCAGAAAAGAAATAAATCACTTAAACAAAATTGACCATGAAACCCTGCATCATAGTTATGGTCATGAAATCCTGCATCATAACTGTGTACTGTAAAACCCTACATCACAATACTAGTGGTTGATCGGCCTATAAGGTGAGATATATCTCCATCTCCATACCCTAACTTACCGATTGTCCATTCGGGAGATAAACAGTCTGCATGAATTGAGTTGCTAGCATGGACCGACCTGACCAGCTAGAAATGACACCACGTCTAAGCAGAGCTCGTCCCTCAGAGGTGGCCACCAACTGAGAGTCTCACCCTGGCCCATCAAAAACTAGTCCTAGTAGTCTACCATTATTGAATACTCAACGTTACATTCATCCTACTTGGGAAAAGCAAATTCGGCAAGGTGTTTATCCTGAAGTTGCAATTATGGTTTCAAATAGTCTAGATTAAAATCTGGATTAAGAAAATTTTAACATTTTGCTTTGAAAAACCTTTACTTGGTTAAAAGTATTTTGCTTTAACAGAAGTTACAAAATATCTATAATTGCAACCCCAAAAAGTAACTTTCCTATAATTATCATAATTGACTTGTAGAAGGACTTTAGTTTAGCAAACAGATTAATTCAAGGACTTACTTGATTCCTTGATCTCACAGATAAAAATTTTCCACAGTCTTGCTCAAGATAACCTAGCCTCATCTGGGGTAAACATAAAGTATAGGTCACTATTGACCAATAATTGTGCATTAAAACTGCATAGATTTAATTAAATCTGAACTCCAAATATTCATAACCAAGAATTCAACTCAACGCTAACTAATAATGTCAATAACTCCTTTTGATAGAACATATAAAAGTAACCACAAGCGATGCCTATTAAAATTAATCAATGCTCTTCTTAAAAGTCGATAAATAGAAATAGCGGTTCGTAATATATAATTATAATCCCATTGATATTACTTTATATCTCATATGAAAATTTGGTAAACTATATATATAAACTTCTTCGGAAAATAATGACCAATTATTAACTACAAAATAGTAGTTTATTAATGCTAACAAATAGTTCTAATATTCATGAATATTGTAGAGTTTTGTACCAATATTTATATAAGAATAATTGGACAATGATAATTTAATAAAGTTTGATAATAATAATAATAATAATAATAATAATAATAATAATAATAATAATAATAATAATAATAATAATAATAATAATAATAATAATAATAATAATAATTAAAAGCAATAACAAGAATAATAATAATAATGATGATGATGATACCATAAATAGTATTAATAGCAATAGCAACAATATTAATTTAATAATAATAAAAGGTAGTAATAAGAATTATAATAATAAGAGTAACATTAATAATAGTGATAATAATAAAAAATAGATGTAGTAATGATATTTATAATAATAAAGGTAATATTAATAATAATATTAATAACAATAACAGTATCCCCTAAAGTAAAAAAAACCAATTATTATAATATTAATAGTATTTAAAACAACAATAATAGTAATAATCTCGAATAACGACTACATCATTCTTGGCATTAATGACATACGCACATCATTTCATCTCATATCTCCTAACAAATAGAACCAACATTCTCACAATTCCATCGTATTAGCCCCACATTGAATATCATATCTCAAAAGCAACATATATAGCATTATAATATATCCTAACCTTTATCAATGAAAACTACGTATTCCAAAGATTTCTCCTCAAATATTACCAAATCACCATAAATCTCATCAATACTTCTAGTTTGATATTATCGTACATAACTTAATTTCAAAGAGAACAAGGGGTTAGATAAAGTTTACTTGTTTTTAATGATCAATTTAACTTGAAGAGGACATTTTGTTGATCTAGGGATCTTTATTACCTCAATATAACACCTTTGAGATGCCACCCTTTTGAGAAAGATTCAACTAGGACCACTATGAATGTCAGTCAAAAGAAGAATGAGGAGAAATATGATGAAAAGAAGAAGAGAAGAAAGAGAGAAAATAAAAGGAAGAATTAAATTTAGATTACCTTTTTGTTCTTTCTAAATTGTGAGAAGAGAATCTTACTTTGACTTTTTAAAAGAAAAAAATTTGGTTGATTCGATATTATATAGTGTGTTATAGGAGAGGATAGTGTGTATTCTAGATAATTTAGAGATTTTAGAGTGAAGTGTTATGTTTAGAAGTGATTGGAAAGTTGGAGAGAGGTACTGTGTGTTCTTGGGAGAATAATAGAGCAAATGAAAAGTTTGAGAATGTTTTTATTGTTCTTGGCCAAATGGAAGGTATTTGTGTGAATGTGTTTTAGTCAGCTAGGTGAGGAAAGCTTCTAATAGTTGTTTCAATTTTTGAATTTTGAAGAGAGGTTGAGTGTTTAGTGGAGATTTTTCTAGTACCAAGCTTGCTAATAGTGACCAAATGGTGAATGTTTTCAGCACTTCAATGGTGGCTTTTGGTTGTCAAGATTGTAGAAAGAAAGTGATGAATGCTTTATGTTAGACTAGCTGAAATATCCAAAGTAGAAAGCTGAAATTTCTGTTAGTTTTTGAAAGGGTTGTTAGCTGAATTTTTGAGTGTTTGATGGTTTAAATCAAGGCTTTTAACTTTCAAATATGAATTAATTTGAATGGAGGAAAGCTAACAGTGTTTTGAGGTGCTCTACTAGTTTTTTTGTTGCTATGGCTAGTGGAAAAAGAAGAAATGTTCTGCTTAGCTCAATGAAGGGGCCGAAAATTTAAGGAAAGGAGAAGAACGAAGGGAAAAAATTGATTGCATGATGTTTAAGCTAATAAAATTCTGGTTACCAAGTTCAAATGAGTAGATAAATCTTGAGAGGTTGTTGAGCAATAATTCAAAAAAAAAAAATGAATGGATTTTGTAGCTACAATATAAGAGTATTTTGAGGTTCTCCCATGGTGTTTTCAACCGGCGGCAAGAACTTATGATGAAAATGATTCTTGGTGTTGGATGCTATAGAGTTTTATGGCTAAATAGAGAGGGATATTGTACTTCAATTGAGAGCTGATTCTGAATAAAACTAGACATTTGTTCTTACTACTTTGATCCTTTGATATGATAAGCTTAAATGGTGAAGATATTTTCCAGCTTTTGCACTCATCAAAGGAAACTAACTTGCTAGAAGGCTCTTAAAGCTAGTTGGAATTTTTTGTTCACTTAATAAGATGTACTGACAATAAATTTTAAGGAATGAACTACGAAAATTTCCAGCATTTCTCTATCCAAGAATTAGTTACTCCAAGTTTTTATGGGATTTGGAGTAGAAAGTTCAGTTTTGGAAAAACAAAAAATTTTCTATATTCATAAACTTGGAAATATTTTGAAACTTATCTCCCAAAATCTTTCATAGAATTTGGCCAAGCTTGTTCTAGGTGGGCTGAAGTTTCCAAGAAAAAAAAAAACAAAACAAAACAAGGCATTAGGAATTTAAGATACAACATAAGAACATAAAAGAATTAAAAAATAAATGAATTTCCAATTTGAACTCATTAAGGCATGATGTACAAAATAATAAAAATCTGAAATTTGACTAGTTCTACTTTAAGACAAAACACATGGCTAGAAGATTACCATAGTTATCTCTCAAAACATCATTCCTAGATTCATAAAATGTAAGAAAATAATTCAACTATTAGTTAGGAGAATTAAAAGCAAAATTATTATTAGTTTTGATGGGATTTGAACTCAAGTACTTCGGAGTTAAACACCAAGCTCTAATCATATAACTACATTAATTCTTATTTCCTATTTTCCCCGAATAATTTTCCTCCCTCCTAATTCCTAGTTTTCTCTCTTCTTCTTTTCTTTATTTTTTTTAAACATAATATTCTTGAAATCTCTCGACCCTAAATAAAATACCTAACTACCATAAACACTCATCAAGCACAAATAACTCATATACAACACTTACAAATAATTTTAAAATTCATAAATGTCATCCAGAAAACATATGCTCATGTAATATGCCATAAAATTCAATTCTTCCTTCTAACCCTATGGTAGTCTTTGGTGGGGTTTTACATCATATGGTAGACTAATAACTATTATTATAAACAAACTCCACACATACCAGATTATCAATCCACTTATTCCCAAAATCTAAAGCACACACTTATGGCATATAATTTAGAATCTGAATTAGTTGTTTAGTTTGCCAATCCATCTGAGGGTGTCCTGTAGTGCTAAACTTCAATGTAGTCCCGCACAGTTTCTACATTCTATCCCAAAACCTCAATGTGAACCTTGGATGCAAGTCTGATGCAATGCTGGATGGCACTTTGTGCAACCTCACTACTTTCTCCATGTAAATTTTGCTAAGCCTTTCCAAGAAGTCCTTTTCGTTAATTGCAATAAAGTGGGCAGACTTAGTTAACTTGTCCAAAAATGACCTAAATAGTATTATTTTGGTCCATTGTTAATGGTAACTCTATAACAAAGCTGATAGTAATTTCTTCCTATTTCCACTAAGGTGTTAGTAGTGGTTGCACTAAATATCTATGCTCGGCTTTAACCTTTTAACACATCAAGCATCAAGCTACAAACCGAGTATTGTTCTTTTTCATTCTAATCTACCAATAATGTCATTTCAAGTCGTGGTACATTTTAACTTCACCTGGATAAATAGTGTATTTACTTCGGCATGCCTCTGCCAATATATATCGCTTCAACTTATCATGATTAGGTGTTGGGTATCTCACGCATATAATATATGGTGCAGCGGAAGAATAAGAATGAGATACCATCCCAGGATCTGCACATGTGTGGAAAACAAGACATAAAGATAACAAATGTAACAACTTTTTACCTTTTTTTGATTGTGTGGAAAACAAAATTTTTCCTTCTTCAAGTCGAGGCGCGATCCAGCAATTCTCTTTATCAAACACCGCGAGAGTTGAATGTCCAACCACTATAATCACAATGTGTGATTATCTCTAACAGAAGTCCACATAAAGGATACACTCAAGCACCAAAATTTCCTGTGCTAGTAGAAAAACAATGGCGGCTAGGGTTTATTCTTCTTCTTCAAGAGAGAGAGAGAGAGAGAGAGAAGATATGAGGTTTTGGAAGCCCTTGTTTTAGTGTGTATTGCTCTCACACCTTAGGGTTTCGTGCATACCTATATGTCACGGAAAGAATTACCAAAACTAAGAATTCTAAAACAATTAGAATTCCCTAATTGTAATTGGAATTATCAAGTTCTCATAATTATAATTTGGTCGATAAATTATGACTAATTATAATTTAGCCATAACAACTTCTCTTCCTCGCAGTTAACCCTAGTATATTATCAAATAGCATCTTGAGCATATAATCCTCTTTGTGTGTGACCTATTAGGTTTCCCAGTCAATTGGTAGTGAACATGAATTAATCCAAACGTCTTTGAGATTAATAATCCATAATTAATTGAAATTAATCATATCAATTCTAATCAGGATTGGTTTATTAATTCATCAATTAATAAACCCATATTCCTAGATTTTAAGCGGTATCTAGCAACACATCATGACCACCGAAGAATCCATGAAGTCAAGTAGCTTGACATGAACCCTTCAATAACAAACTACAGTGCAATTAACTCCTTTCACCGTACAATATTTTATTTGGTTTGGAGTACGAAATTAGTGTCAACTTCGTCCAGAATATATTAATTCTAGCCTGGTTATAGTAGTACTTATACCAATAACCCACTACTCTAGATGTGTATTAATTGGAACTATTTCCAATACACAGTTGCCTTGGCCAAGGACTTCTCAAGTAGTAATTCCTACAAGTGGTTGTGAGATATTCGCTCCTACTATTAGGAGTGGTGAATCCTTTATTGACCCTCTTAACTACTTTCGTTTACCTCGCAATTTACCTAATATCCATCCCATGGGTGGCCCTCGATCTGGCTCTAAAGATTGGAATCAAAGCACAATGCTCAGCAAACAATGTACCTTAGAGATCTCAAGTCTAAGGATACTTGCACATTTCCTATATTGAGATTATATCACTGGCACTAAATAGTTATCTATGTGATTATCTCATAGCTAGGTCATCCAATGAACTTGTTCCATTAACAAGCATCCATGTGTCAACTTTGAGTATCTCAATACTCATAGATATGAAAACCACTGCCAGATCGAATTAGGATGTCTAACACATATTAGTCTTAACGCATTAATGATTTCTTGTCTCATTAATACTACGACTAAGGACTATTTAAATACTAACACTATACAATATAGTAGGAATCTCATATCATGATCTCTATCATGATTTCCTTAACACAGGGTTGTACTAGGGACTTAATCTAATAGTTATTTTACACAAAAATAAACAAAAGAAACTGTGAGATAAATAATGCCTTTTAATAAAATGTGTCATATACAATGTACAAGTGATTACCTCTAGGACATAACACTAACATTAGACACATAACATCATCCTCAAAAGTGTGGAATTCCCTTATCTTCCACTTGAAAATCATTTCTATTTTTTTTTTCTTGAGCTTTCCTTTTAAATTTTTGTAATTCCTTATCGATTTCCTGAGCTTCTTGTAGTTTCTGGAGCAATATAGGCTATATAATAATATTACTCACCATCACTCACCCGTCAAATATAAGAGTTTCTATTCTAGAATTTGTACCATCAGGAATGCAGCAACCCTCACCTTTTGACTCAATTTATCTACTACCCTATTAGCTTTTCCAAGGTAGTATTTAATAAGACTTCAAAACTTCTCAAAGAATTTCATTCATCTCCATTGACACATGCTTAAATATTTTTCCATGAAGATGTACTTTACACATTTGTTATGCATGAAAATTTCAAACTTTGTCGCATAATGATAGTGTCTCCATTTTTTTAGCACAAAAACAGAAGCTGCTAACTCCAAGTTATGGGTGGTGTAATTTTCTTCATGGGGTTTAGCTTCCTTGATATATATGCTATCATTTTCCTCTCTTACATCAAAACTCCAACTATCCCCTCTTTTTACCCCACTATAACAGTGTAAAAACAACTTTTTGATAGTGAAAAGAAATCAAGAAGTCTCTTTGAGAGCTTTAAAAGATGATTCCTCTTGGGTATTTCCTATGATCATCAACACCATTCTTAGGGTCTAGTCATTTCGTTTGAAACTAGCCTATAATCTCTCTAGGATAGATTAATTAGCTTGCTAGTTAGGTCTTAAATTCTTATTAATCTGCAGTTCTTGTTAGAAGTCAAATTGGTGCCTAAATCATATCTTCAATTGTTCTTAGTTTATTAGATTAACTAAGGATCTTTGGCTGTGATTTGGAAGACTCAATTTATTGTTCTTGAGTTCTAAATTCTTTGTTTTGGCTAAGGGTTCTAGTTTATTAAATTGTACATGTGTTTTCTACATAAAATTTATTATTTCATTCATCAAGTAGGTCTTGTAATTTTTCCCAATTGTAGCCACGAAATTCACATAGCAATCAATCCTAAAGAAACTCACATCATGCCAGCTATGACTAGCCTGATTGACAAGTATTGGTACCTTGTCTAGAAAAAGTTCATCTCCAAGAAGAGGCCTCAATCGGAAGACGTACCCTATCCTTTTAAGCTTAGTAACAATTTACCTACCCTTATTTTGTACTTAACATTTTGATGTTCCGTACAAGGAGAATTTACAAAAGCACTTTGTTGTTTCAAAAATGGAACCATGGTTAAATTTTTAGTTTGAACCTCTTATTAATAAAAACATAACATTTAAGTTAAATGTTTATGTTTGATCAAATTGTTTGTTTTTAGAAGAGAAAAGGAAATAACTTGTTACAAAAAGAGAAAAAGAAAACAATCATGTTTGCACCTCATGTATATACCATTTTTGTCATGGAAAAACACCACTTGTCCTGCAACAAAATAGATACTCAATAAGTAATTTCATGCAAGAACTTACTTTAGTTTCGTTATCTCACAGATAAAAAGCCTCTTGTCACTTGATTTAAAGAGCTTAGCCCCATCTAAAGAAAATATGAAGATATGTAACATATTACTCAACAACCCTCATAACAAAAAGACAAAGGTATTTAATGTCTATACTTCCCACATCACTCAATTAGCGTTAACTATCCCTATGCAATACTCATAATGATATTGCAATGCATAAACCAGCTTCTAATAACAAGTCAACAGATAGATCAACCTATCAATAAACATTTTGACACTAATATTTTAATTTCCTTTAATATTACATGCTAAAATTGAAATCATATCATATTTTCCTAGGAGATCATAGTATATGTACCTCAACTCAAAATCATGCCTTAATCATGCTTTTATACTTAAAGGTATAACATATGCTAGGAGAGAATTAACCATATATAATATTGGTATCATGCTCTTAATCAAATCTATGTAAATCCTCCTTATTAGATATAACTAAGTTGACCATCAAGCAACATCATTTAATTATACCATAGCAATATCAACCCATCTCATATTCTCGTAATGAACTTAGTAAATCTCGTATAGCATAGTAAAGCATCAAATCTGAGTAAACCACATATACCACATATTACTCCAACCATATATCCTATCCTCCAAATGAATCATAGTAGCTTATAATAAGAATATCATTCTCATTCTTCATCCCAAGACATCATCAAGCATATATCCTATGTAGTTGTGTTCATTCAAAGTAATATTAAAAAAAAAAAGAAGGTTAAACAAGGTTAGTTATTCTTATGACTAGATTTCCTTGAAAGCTCTCGAGTGTCGAATGCTAAGAGTACAAAGCTTTAAACTTGTTTGATTGAAAACCATCTGAGCAAGCAGGACATATATATATATATATATATATATATATATATATATATATATAGAGAGAGAGAGAACAAAGTAAAGGGGAAAAAAACCATTAATATATATTGTAGAAGAATAGAATGCTGAGAGTTTAAAAGAAAAGGTGATGCCAGTACCTTCTAGAATTTGGACATGAGAAGATAGTGTTGTTGAATCTTATTATTTAAAAAAAAAACTTTATTTGTTTAGATGGAAAAGACCGATGGGAAGAAGAGAATTTGTGAGTGTTTGATCATTTTTAAGCAATGTAAATGTGTTTAGAGTGTTTGAGAAAGGCCAGATGGGACAGTAAGCTGGTAGGTATTCTTGTTGTTTTTGGGAATCTAGAGAAAAAAGTAAAGTAAAAGAGAAAAGCCTGAGAGTTTTGTGTGTTTGTATAATTTTTTTGAATAAAAGTGACTAACTGAAGTAGTTCAGAAGGGTTCTAGTTTGGTTTGGTGAGGGAATAAAGTTAGGAGTTGATTTTGGACTTTGAATTTCAAGACTTGAAAACCATGAATTGAGGACACAATGGCTGAAATGGCAAGGTTGTTATTGAACTGAAGAGGGAGATGATGAAGGTAAGAGAAGATAGACAGAACTAGAAGGGTTTTGTCTGAGAGAAATGGATGTTGATAAGGCTTATGTAAAGCTCCGTTATAAGAAAGCTAAGTGGCCGAATGGATGATGAAATTGGTTTTCAAATTCAAACTATTTGAAGGGAGAAAAAAATAGCTAGGATTTAGAAGTGATTTGTGGTATTTTAATGGTGATATGTTCAACTTCTATGAAAGAAAAAAGAGAGAGATGAATGCTGTGGTTGCTTAGGGAATTCGAGAGCTACAGAAGAAAATAAGGCAGCTTAAACTTGGTTTGTCAGGAAAATATTAGATTACCGGGGTGGTTCAGAGGTTACAGGAGAGATTCTAGTTTTTTTTTTTTAATTTTGAATTTATAGTAGTTTAAATTGAGAAAACAAAGGAGAGAGTGAAGGTGCAACAATGGATTTCTCGATTGAGAAGGAAGAAGAAAAAGAAAAGTATCATGGGTTAGCTGGCCAAAGCCTTGCTAAAATAGGTCCATAGCTTTAGTTGTAGATTGTGATAGCTGGCCCTTAGCTGTGTAATGCTTGTCCTAAGCTTTGCTTATGAAGTAGCGAGTCCTTAAGATGATCCATAGCTTGGTTGTTTTATGTGCTAGCTGACCTTTGGCTACATAAAGCAGGTCCCTGGCTTGTAAAAGAATTTTGGAATTGTTTTGGTTGTTTTGAAGCTTAAAAGAGGAAATTAATAGTGTTGGAATGTATGTCCTCAAACTATGTATCTGATATAAATTCGATGATGAAATAAATAAAGTATTATTCTCAAAATGTTTATGTTCTTTATATTAATTTATTATTACACGATTTTGTTGGAAACAACCCATTATAATTAAGTAAGTGATCTATGTGAATGAAGGTCATTCTCAGTAACGCATAAATCATGGGTTACTTAACACATAAACTTAGTTCTTAACCAGTTGATCATAATAGGAATCTAGTTAGGATAAAGGTTATTGTACTAAGAATTCTATATGGGGAATGGCTTATATTTAGCCAATGAATAGTCCTTTGACTTCATGATATAAGCATATGTAGAATACGTAGAACTAGACCTATAGGAATGGTCTCTTAAAGTACTAAAATAAAAGAAACCCAAACAACTACTACAACGTGGACTGATATTCTATGGCTTGAATATGTGTTGGTAGTTTTGTGAAGCTGGTAGCATATATTTTGATATTCTGTAGGCGAGGTTCGATTATAGGACTAACATACTTATATGTTGGATATGTGTGACTAGTTAGTTAAGACAACTCATGTAAGATAGTTTTTATATTCATAAATGGAGAAATCACCCCCTTGTGATTGTCCTGGATGATCTATATAATCTAAGGCCTTGGAAACGTAACTTAGTATAGTATGCTTTAGCTAGCTCCAAGAAATATGCGGATACGTAGCGGGAGTCATAGATTATCATATTAGATATCTAAGGATGGCAGAAGTCATTCAGAGAGATGTTAGTACATTTCTCCTGCCTTAATGATAGGTGTTACATAGATGGGTATTTTATTCATAACACCTATAGGTAAGAGATATTGCTCTACACAACATTTTCTTTGAGGTCACTAATTTCTTATGGTGATAACAAAAAAAAATTTTAAATGCAAGATATAGCTATATTTTATAGTCGGGGTATTTTGGTCATTTTGTAAGTAAAGACAATGTGTCTTTTGGTCCTTAGAATTGCCTGTAAGTCTTAATTAATTTTAAGTTAAGGAAATGATCTTAAATAAATATGTTTTTATTTTATATACAAAGTAAAATATATCTACAACACGGTGGAAGGAGAGATATATATACAAAATATTTTCTATATAATTATTTAGGGTCAGCCATGTTATATAATGCTAGGTGGGCCATGTTATCATGTTCGATAGGCCATGATATTAGAAATTTGGTAGGACCCAAGATGTTAATAAAGGATGGCCCACCACAAGGAATGAAAATTATAAGATTGCTAATTAAGCTTTGACCACCCTTGACCAAGCTTTGACTACCTTTGACCATGCAACACTAAAGAGAGTTCTTGCACATTCTATTAATTTCTCATACTGTTTACTAGTTTCCGTTAGATTCTCTAAACTCCTACAAACTTCCATTAGCCTCTAAAGCATTGTAGGAATGATGAGTACTTTTCCAAAATTTCATGTTGCCTAAGTGTATGCTTTCAAGGGTTAAATCATTTTAGTTGAGCATACATTTATAGTAAGATATAAGTAAAAGGAAATCAGATGCAAGTTTTGTCTAAAGAATTGCCAATGAATTTTCCTTCAAATATTGATGTGCTTAAATTCGCTATTTTGATGGAAAACAGCATTAAAAACCCTTAACATAAAAATTCACGGAAAATAATAAATAAATAAACATCCGAATCAAAATAACTCCTAGTCCTCTAGTCCTCATCATCAGCTCATACAATCATCCCCCAGAGTTCTTAGAAAAATCTACACCAACCCCACTGGCAAACACCTCCATTGGCACCTTCCCAAGGCACCTAGAACTCTCCTCGGGCTCAACTTGGCTGGGAGAAGGAAAGAAAGAAGGCCTAGGCGGAGACTCATAATCTATCTCCACCGGGTCATCACTATCCGCTGACAGATCCACTACGGCATTAGGAGGGTGGGGTACATGCTCCACGGCTATCACATTATCTTCACTGTCATAGCTTATGTCTATCACTGGGATTGGGGGTGTCTCATGGATCGGGACCTCATCATCACTGCTATCCTCCAAAGGGATAACTGGCTAAGAAGTAGACTGGGGAACTGGAAGGTCTTTTGGCTAAATGGGAATCGGAGGATGCCACTGCTGCCCCTTCCCCACGGTTCTAAGCATCCTAACCATCCTACAACATAAGCAAGATAGGTTAGATAAAGATTTAATCTTAAATAAATAGAACATATACTATCAATAATTGCCTAAACCTAGTCACTGATACCACTTGTAACACCCTACTACCTAGGCCCGATAGGGCCGGGGATGTCACCCTGCCCAAAGGACAAGGGGTCTTTATAAATAGGTCACATTCAAAATAATAGAATAAAATAATACTTAAAACTTATACAATCCAAGAATTCAAAAACAAATCCAGAAATAAAATTATTCACTCTCAGCTCCCAAAGCATTATATAAAAATAAATAAGAAAATCTCTTCCAAGACGGACAACACTAGCTACTCATCCCCACAGCAGGATCAACCTGAAATCATGGTAAAAAGGGTGATGAGATAAAAATCTCAGTAAGTCCGTGTGTGTTTTGAGTGTCTAGTGAAAACAGTTCATGGATGCAAAGTATAAAATTTTCATAAGAGAAATACTGACAAGCAATAAATAATAGTCAAACTCATGAGTGGTGTTTTGACTTTTCCAACTATACATGTATAATAAAATCAACCACTCAAAAAGGTGGTCATGGGTTACCACACATTAGGCCACATAACCATACAACAATCAGAATGCCACACTTTGTGCAAACTGACAAAAGGTAGGTGATCGGCCTACCGGGCAAGATACTTCTCCTTCTATATACCCAAACAAAATCGGTTGTCAATTCTGACAATACACAGTCCACTTGACTGAAAACTGTTAGCTCGGACCGGCACAACCTACTGGACTGATATCTTATCAAGGAAGGACTCACCCCTCAGAGGTGGCCACCTACTGAGAGACTTACCCTAACTCTTCAAAGACTAGTCTTAGCAGTCCACCTTTATTGAGTACGCAACGTAATTAATCCCACTTGGGGAAAAATGAACAAAACATAGTTCCACATGAAAATGGCAATTAAGGATTTCCAAAGTCTTTGTTAAAATCAGTTTTAGAAAGAGTTTAAGGATTTGAGTAAATCTGTTCATTGATTTTTCAAATAATTTGTTTGACTAAAATGGGAAATTTGACAATCCTCAATTGCCTTTACAGAAGTGACTGTCCATACACTTGACATTTAGCTTACCATAATAATCATTTTGCATCAAACGGTTTTTATGCAGGAGCTTACCTGATCCTTGCTCAAAGTAAAAGTCTCCAACAGCTGACCTAAACTCGCCTGGGTTAAACATAAGCCATAATCAGACTCAAGCCAAAGATTCACTTTCACAAATAAAACTAGCTCAACTTACTACCATCATGTCCCTAGTGTCTCAAGCTTTAAGGCTATATAACAAATAAAAGGGTTTATAAAATAAATCTAGCTTGATATTAAAATAACTAGGGTTTGGAAAATAGATACTATAAGTTGAAAGTTTAAATCTTGCTAAAAGTAAATTAGAGTTTATTTGATGAAGGGTCCTAGGCAGTATTAGGTAAAATAATCATTTATTACTAATTAATTGTTAAAAAATAATTGATAACTAAAATTAATTGCAAGTAAATTTTAATAGGTTTTGATTGAAAGAGAATAAATAAATTTTAACAGTATTTATGAATATAAGACTTACAAAATTAACATTTTATCTATTATGATTATTTATATAAAATGCTTTATTTGATATTATTATTTTATATAATATCCATATATTATCTAAGTGATTATCTCATAGCTAGGTCATCCAATGAACCTGTTCATATAACAAGCATCCACATATTAATCCTGAGTATCACAATACTCACGGTTATGAGAACCACCGCTTGATCCAATCAAGGGATAAAACATGTGCTAGTCTTGGCGTATTAATATGGTCCCATCTCATTAATAATATGACCAGGGATTATTCAAGCACAAACACTACATGGTGTAGTAGGAATCTCACATTATGATTTCCTTAACATTGTGTTGTATGATGTGTTTGGATTTGGTCTAAAAATCATATAAAAACTCAGCACATTCCCAATCAAGTTTACATTAAAATGTTAACCCCAAATTACACATATGAGCAAGCTTACTTATCATTAACATAGCATAGGGTTTAAACGAATGTCGATCCTCAAGGAATAAGTATGCATTAATCCCTCTTCTTTCATTGTTTAACCGACTCAATGAAATGAAAAGCAAAATAAAACAAAAGAAAATAAAAATATATACATGTCAAGGATGGAGAAGTATGCAACTCAAACCATTGTTTAGATAAATATGATCTTAAAGTACCCAATCATTATCATAACTAATTATTCTCTTAGCATCATGAATGATTAAGATAGATTCACTTCCTTTTCAATCCATGAAATCACTACCTTCTAAATAAATTAGAATCACTTGGTCTATTCCAGCAAAGTGCTGTGGTTTTGAAGGTTCAAAAATGTCTAAGACTAAGACATCTTGTGGGCCGAAATTGGGTAGGAGTTGTGGAAGGTTTTCAAGAGATTAATCTCCATGGTTGAACCTTCAAAACTCCACCCTAGCTATGGTCATTTTCTTCATGAAGTAATCTGGAATTTTTCCAGCTTCTTGTTCAGTCCAAGTGCCAAAATTCTCAGCCATCATTCCCACCCAAATGCTGCCAGAAAAATAGCTCTCTTGACCAGCTTGAAGTCTGAAATTATGAGGCCAAAACCGGACTGCACAAATGCCGTGCAAACTAGAAAATTTTCTGGGCAAATTCGCAGCTTTGGTGATCCTAAACCAAGCTGTTTTCTTCCAGTTTTCATCCAGCACCTTAGCCACATTTTTCCTCCATAAAGAAGGCTGGAAACTAGCCTTGAAAGACCTCTAAATGCCCATTCAAATCCTCTGCAAACTAACTGGAAAATGGTAGCAAAAGCTGCCCAGAAAATTCCAGCAACTAGCGAAAATCTGTACAGGAATTTTTTCCAGCCTTGCTCCATCTTCAACCTTGTACAAAACCTTCCACATTTTTCTGTACAAACATCCCTTAAACAGCCATGAACTGAGCTCCATCATCTTCTCCAACCTTCTGCTCAAAAAACCTGTCCATGGCTGCCCCTAAAATATCTCCAACAATTACTCCAATCAAGCCATTGATTGAAGACCGAAATTCCAGCAAATATAATTAGTAAACTTCCATAAAACTTCCCTTAAACAACCAGACATTCCTTCACCATTGTACTCCCTCTTTTCGGCCACCATTAAGCCCCTTCAAACAGCTTTCATTCTAGTAGAATCCCTAGACATCCAGTCGGCCATTAGAGCTTCCAAAAACTCTCCTCCATTGAAAATCTTCTTACCATATTTTGTTTCTAAAATTGATTCCCTAAAATATTCTTTTTGGATTCCAAATAATCAGCCTTCCTTTTCCTCTCAAACCAGAAAATTCAATTGCCAAAACTCCCTCACACAATTCGGCCACTCCTTCCCTCAGAATTTCGGCCAGCTTTAACCAAAATCATCTCCATTCTCTTCAACCTTCAAGAACACCTAGAATACCAAGAACACCTACTAGCATCCATACGCCTAATACCACTCCAAACCACTCCAATCTTCTCCAAAAACTATAGATCACACCTACTCCACCCCTTGAAACCACTCCTGCAATTTTTAACATCAAGCTTCGAAATCTAACTCTCTTTTGGATAAAAAAAATCAGTATTTTTGTGAACGCTCAAGAACATCTTCAAGGTAAGCATGATCAATCACACCACCTTCTCTCATCTTCAATTTCTAATGAATATATATATATATATATATATATATAATCATACTAATGGACTCTCTTTTTCTCTTTTCTCTCTCTCTCTCTCTCTCTCTCTCTCTCTCTCGGCCGAATGCTCTCCCTCTCTTAGCCGAATGGTGACTTCCACCATGGCAGTACTTTCTTCATCTCTCTTGGACGGATCTAGTCGCCTAAGAGTAGGATCCATTCGAAACTTCTTCAAGGTACTCATCAATCAAGTAAGCCTCTTCAACTCTCTCTTTAAATTATAGATTCATGTCTCTAGGATGATATTTGAAGGAGATGGATTATGATTAGAGTTTGAGCATGTGTTGTTGTGATGAGTTGAGATTGAAGTATGAATAAATGTGTGTATAGGATGGAGATGGGATTGATGCATGAGTTGATTGTCTTGGTTGATTGTATGGCATTTTTAAGGTGTAATGCATGTCTCCATGTCGTGAGTAGTATATGTGATCAAGCATGTTAGAGATTATGTCACTTTTGGTGAATAGGGTTTATGTTCATGTATGATTGTTAAAGCCATGATTATGTTTATGTTAGTGGAGTTTGGATAATGTCTTGGTAAATTTAGATTTATGCCTTTATTGATGATTTAGATGGTTTTATGAATTGGAGTGGAGTATATGATTGTAGTTAGCAAGTGGAAATATGATCATGACCTTGTTATCCCTAAGCTAATTTTATTTTATCAATAAAATGATTAATACTATGACTTTTTCTAGTAAATTTCAAAAACCCTAGGAAAATGTGGATTTGGTCTTATTTATAAAATAGTGATATTTTAGTCAAATAAATTATAGCTTTTATTTATAATTGCTCAGAAATGATTTCAAAACAATTAAAGACCCATTAAAACACAAACACGAAGTCTCTGATACCACTGTTGAATTTCATCATTCTCATCAAATAAGAACGCAACGAAAATAACCATGAACTTCATGCCTACAGATCACGTGTTTGCAATTAAAATAGGAATAGAGGAAGGAAACAGAGATTACATTTTGTAGCAAAAAAATAAATTTTTTCTTGCGGATAGAAATTTGATCAGCAACCCAAGAACAAATTCCCTCTGTTTTGATAGTCCAATTGCACCACTACAATCCAAGAGTAGGATTATCTCTAGTAGTAATCCACACAAGGTTGAATTGTTCACAAAACCCACTCAAAACTACGGTAGTAGAAGAGGAGCGACTGGGTTTTAATTGGAGAAGAATAGGGATGAAGAAGAAATGATTTCTCAGAATCCTATCTACAAAAGGGAACAATTCCTATATTTATAGTTTTTAAGATTTGTGTTAATAACAATTAAGTCCCCCAAGATTCAATATCTACAATTGGGCCCTTGAAATTTATATAATTGCAACCAAGTCCCATGAAGTATAACAAACTTATAATTTATCTATAAATATATTTTTCTTCTTTTAATTAACCCCACAATATTATCGGTAATATATATTGAGAATTCAAACCTTTATTGTGTGTGACCCATTAGGTTTCCAGATCTTATTAGTAACATAATATGAATTAATTCTAACAGCTTTAGAATTAATAATCCTAAATAAAATATAGGATTAATTTATTAGTTCTCTAATTAATAAATTCATATTTAGCAGATCAGGAGTGACATCTAGCAATGACTCTTGATCACCAAAAAGTCCAGAAAGTCAAGTGGCTTCACATGAATCTTTCAATAACAAATAATCAATGCAATAAACTCCTTTCACCATACTATATCTTATTTGGTCTAGAGTATGAAATTAGTGCTAACTCCCTTCAGAATATTATTAATTCTGGCCCAAATATTTTAGTACTTGTTCTAGAAATCCATTACTTGATGTGTGTATCAATTTGGAACTATTTCCAACACAGAGTCGCTTTGGCTAAGGACCTTATGAGTAATGATTTCTACAATTAGCCTTGAGATATTCTCTACTACTATTAGGAGTGGTGAATCCTTTATTGACCCTTTCAACTACTTTCGTTTACTTTATAGTGTACCCAATATCTATCCCATAGGCAGTCCTTGTAAACTCCGAAGATTAGAATCAAAGTAGAACGCTTGATAAACAAAATACCTTGGAGATTTCAAGTCTAAGGATATTTGCACACTTTCTATAATGTGATTCTATCACTGACACTCAATAGTTATCTAGATGATTATCTCATGGCTAGTTCATCTAATGAACTTGTTCATATAACAAGTATCTACATATTAAGTCTTGAGTATTGCAATACTCACAGTTATGAGAACCACCGCTTGATCTAATCAAGGGATATAACATGTGCTAGTCTTGGCGTATTATTAATGTCCCATCTCATTAATACTATGCTAGGGATTATTCAAGTACAAACATACATAGTATAGTAGGAATTTCACATCATGATCTCTATCATGATTTCCTTAACATTATGTTGTACTAGGGATTTTATCAAATAGTCTATACGCATATTAAGATATAACAATCAAATAGAAAGATAAATAATGTCTCTTTTATTAATTATTATGCAATATACATGGCACAAGTAATTACCTTTAGGGCACAACACTAACACTTACCACTTTGTAATGTAATGGCAGCTAAATCCTGTTGTATTCCTACCCCTAATGGTGACTTTATCACTAGATCCATTAAAAAACTAAACTTTCCGTTCTATATTTCAAATTATGCCCTCAAATTTTGCCAATATGTCATCTATCTGGTGAAAACATTTAGTTACATAGTTGGCAAAGTTTCCTAATACCCTTTTTAAGATAGTGGAGTCAGATGGTCAAGATGTCATCTTTTAAGACAAGCTAGGATGCAGTCCCATAGTTTATTTGTGATATGACCTTGGGGTTGATTCTTCAATTAAATTTCGTGGCTAAATTTAGGGCAAAATATAAGACCCATCAAACAACTCAAAACAGTGAGTTTGGTGAAGAAATGACACACCCAATTCAACTACTAGGACTCTAAGCTAAAATAAAGAACTTAGAACTCCAGAAATGAGAATCAAGTCTACTAATCTACACCTAAGAACCCCTGATTCAAGAAGGAACCAAGAACACTTGAAGAAGTTGAACTAGGCAACTAAAGATAACCTCTACTCTAGACCCTTATATTAACAAGAACCTAAGATTCTATTTTGATAGATTAGTTTGATCTATCCTTAAGATTTTATAGACTCAAATCAAAGGCAAGGAATGGAATCCTAAGATTGGTCTTGGCCTTCATGGAAAAACCCTCAACGAACTCTCTCAAGAGTGTCTTTTCATTTCACTAATAATATCTAAATTACATTTGAGATTTTATAATGCTATATATATTGGCGTCTAAACCTAACTAAAGTGAGATGAAATCTCAACCATTCAGGCCTTTAAACTGTCCAAAATATCCCTATTACATAATAAATTCGAGGAAATTAATTTAGAAACCAAAGTAAAACAAAATAAGAAAAATCAGCAAAATTGGGCATGGCCTAAAGATACCTGGCACCAAGTGTGTTCTGGAATGGAGAAACTCCTCCAAAATGTACTTGGTGCTAGGTGTACTAGTGTACCCGACACCAAGTGTGTCCTGGTTCCACACAACTAGTTTTTTCTTGCCCTTTCAGGCCCCTCTTGTGCTCCTTTGGCCTTCTACACGAGTTGTTGTTCAAATGCAGCTCTTTTGGGACTTTTTTTTGGCATCCATCTCTTCACACTTGTCATATTCCTTAGCTTATTGAATGATTTTTCTTGAATCCTCCAATACAAGCTCCCATGTTTTGGATTCTTCTAAGGTACCATGAAGTGTGGCTTGTAGTTCCATCCCCCTTCTTTAGCTTTAACATATTACTTAGATGCATTTCTATCATTTCCTTCTTCTTTGGGCGAATTCGAATAAGCACCTGCATAAGATTTCAAACAAGATATTTTTTTTTTTTTGTGAAGATGAAAATACAAGTTTCTGCTCTCTTACATACAACTCATTTTTCCCCTCATATTTACTTTTCTTCTTTGTAGCCTCTCTTTCTTTGTTGTCATTTTTTAAGAACCAAAGGGCCACTCTCATTTTATCTCTATCTTCTCTCATTTTTTCATTTTCCTCCCTCACTCGCTCTTGTTTTGAGGTCTCTTTTGCACTCTTTTTTTTCCCTCATCATTTTTCCTCTCATTCTCTTCATTTGGAAGGTCTCCTACTACACTCTTCTTTTCTTGTTGTCCCTTATTTTTCTTTGCACTTCCCTTACCTCACTTAGAGGTAGGGGTAGAAGGGTATATAGCTTGCTTCTCTTAATAACCTAGTAGGAATTTCTCCTTCCATCATGCAACACTCTCCTATCAAATTGCCATGGCCTTCCCAAAATTAAGTGGCTAGCTTGTATAGGGACTACATCACAAATAATTTTATCTTGATACTTCCCTATTTCAATTGTCGAAAACACTTGTTTATTCACCCTCAGCTTTCCACTATTATGGAACCATTGCAATCTATAGGGGTTAGGGTGTTTCATCGCATATAGACCCAATTCTTCCACAAGACTAGCACTAACAACATTGGTAAAGCTCCCTCCATCAATAATAGAAATAGATGGCTTTTGGTTAATAAGGCAATGGGAGTAGAAAATGTTATTTCTTTGTAGGCTTATCTTCACATCATCATCACAAACATCTCCTACAACATAAGTCCCCATCTCCTTAATTGCAACTCCGGATAATGAGCAAAAAGGTGGCACAACCATTCTTTCATCACTAGAATTGTCATCATCATTGTGCCCCTCATTTCATTTCTTATTTCCACAATCCTCCTCCCCAGTAGTTATCTCTTTTTAGGTATTGGTAAATATCAATTTCTTGGTTGGACACTCATATAAGGTGTGCCCATAGCCTAAGCATTTGAAGCATTTGATGTCCCTAGTCCTTGGAGGTCTCTTACTACCTTTCCCCTTATTCTTGGCCTATTCTTCTCTAGGCTTGTAGGGTTCTCTTGGTGGTCTTGATGGTTTTGGTTGCTCTTCCCTCCCTTTAGGTTGGTAGTTGAAAATAGGATTAGTGTAGATAGTTTCTTTGGAGAGTGATTATCTTTGCAGTTGTCCCTCAATTTTAATGGCCATATATACCATCTCCTCCAAAGTCTCATAAGAATGTAATTCAATCACATTTGCTATGTCCCTATTCAACCCACTCAAAAACCTTACTTTTGTAGCCCCCACATCCTTAACAATGTTAGCCCATATCAAGGTCACCTCCAACTCTTTATGAAAATCATCTACACTTTTATTTCCTTGTCTAAGCACATGCAACTTTTGGTAAAGTTCATTACAGTAGTGTAGGGGTACAAATCTTCCTCTCATCAAGTTCTTTAGCAATTCCCAAATGGCAACAAGTTGATCCCCCATTCTCCTTCTTTGGGATACTACTTGGTCCCACCACACTAAAGCATACTCAAGAAAACTTGAAATGCCCAATTTAACCTTGGTCTGCTTACTATACTCATGGCACTCAAACAAAATCTCCATCATTCTTTCTCATTCAAAATAAGCTTCCGGGTCACTTTTACCTTAGACAAGGGATACTTTCATTTTGATGTGCCTCATCTCTATATCTCCCTCGTCTTTATCTTGCCTTCTCACTCTAATCCTGTTTTCCCAGTTTTGTCCTCCATAATCCTCCTCATGGATTCCCTCATCCCATTCTTCCACTTTTTCAAATTCTTTCTCGAGCCCTCTCATGTTTTACCTATCATGTCTATCTTGCATTCTACCTCTTCCTTCTCTCAACCCTTACCTGCCTCCCCTCAATGGTGTAGGTGGATGACTTCCTACAGAATGCTCATCCCAATCCTCTCATTGCTCATACAACGGGGGTGTGACATTGTTCCTCTCTCTCATCCTAGGGCTATCTTATTCTCTATAGTCCCTTCTTTGTGTAACGGTGGAGGCTTGGCCTTGGTTGGTTTGCAATTTGGTTATGTCTTTCCTCATTTCATCCATTTTTGCTCTCGAATATCAAAAGAGTCTTGGGACATTTTTGTTAGGATTTTACTTGGATGGTTTAGATTGAATAAATATTCCTCACAAGCACTCCCTTACGTGTATGCACTCACCCTCGTGTTTAACTCTTTTTAGTTTTTATATCAATAGGCTTACCCTCTTGCCTTTTCAATTCACTCAAATGCTCAACAAGCTCTTCCCGCCAAAGTCTTCTTAATTACTTAGGAATTAGTCCCAACTTTGACAAGTCTACTAACTTTCTAAGGATAATCAATTAGATTACTAACGGTGGAAGTTGATCAACACATAACAATGAGCTTCAAGGAGTTTATATCAATCAAGGAAATTAAATAAATTCAAGAAGCTCAACAAATTTAACTAGGGAATGGGTGAATGGACACGACCTTACAAGAATTTTCAATGTAACACTAGATGTTCAAGGAATATAGCATTCAAGAGTAAAAGCAAGAATTTATCAACTAAGAGGATCTCTCAATGGACAAGCAATGTCGCCAAAATATTTACAATGATAGATAATCAACTATAGAAAGTGTTTGCAAAAGTTTTAGCTACAATTTCAAGTAAAAAGTTCACTTAAGAAAAATATCAAACAATTTGTAGGCAGTTTTCGGAACTCAAGATATAACAAAAATTTTAAGCAATTTTAGCCCCCAAAATCAACAATTTCTTTGCAATCCCTGATGATTATACTATCAATAAGACACAAGTTTAACATATAAAACACAAGAAAAATCAAAGAAAACTTGACCTTTTTGTAGCACAAATTTGAGTCACGGGATTGACCAATTTTGAAGCCTTGTTCAATGTTTCAAAGCTTTGAAGAGAATCACAGCTTTCCTCTCTCTAATACCAAACTATTTGATATGACCTTGGGATTGATTCTTCTATTAAATTTTGAGACTAAATTTAGGGCAAAATACAAGACCCATCAAACAACTCAAAACAGTGAGTTTATTGAAGAAATGACACACCCAATTCAAATACTCGGACCCTAAGCTAAAATAAAGAACTTAGAACTCTAGAAATAAGAATTAAGTCTACTAATCTATACCTATGAACCCTTGATTCAACAAAGAACCAAGAACACATGAAGAAGATGAACTAGGCAACTCAAGATAACCTATACTATAGACTCTTAGATTAACAAGAACCTAAGATTTTATTTTGATAGATTAGTTTGATCTATCCTTAAGATTTTATAGACTCAAATCAAATATAAGGAATAGAATCCTAAAATTGGTCTTGGCCTTCATGGAAGAACCCTCAAAGAACTCTCTTAAGAGTGTCTTTTGATTTCACTAATAATATCCAAGTTACATTTGAGATGTTATAATGCCATATATATAGGCATCTAAATCTAACTAAATAGAGATGAAATCTCAGCCATTCAAGCCTTTAAATTGTCCAAAATATTCCTGTTACATAATAAAAGTCAAGGGAATTAATTTAGATATCAAAATAAAACAAAACAAGAAAATTCAGCAAAACTGAGCATGGCCCGAAGGTACCTGACACCAGGTGTACTAGACCTAGCATCAAGTGTGTTCTACAATAGAGCAACTCTTCCAGAGTGTACCTGGCACCAGGTGTACTAGTGTACCCGGTGCCAGCTGTGTCTTGGTTCCACACATCTAGCTTTTTCTTGCCTTTTCAGCCCATTCTTGTGCTCCTTTGGCCCTCAACACGAGTTGTTGTTCAAATGCAACTCTCTTGGGCCTTCTTTTTGGCATCCATCTCTTCACACTCTTCATGTTCCTTAGCTTATTGAACGGTTTTGCTTGAATCCTCCCTTGTAATCTCCCATGTCTTGGATTATTCCAAGGTGCCATAAAGTGTGGCTTATAGTTTCATCCCCCTTCTTTAGTTTCAACATATTGCTTGGATGGATTCCTATCAACTTAGCCATAGCACCTGCATAAAGTATCTTGTTAGTATCATATATGCATAGTATAATATTAAATCAAGTTAGTTAGTTATGGTATATTTATACATACAACAAGATATGACACTTAGTTATACAAAGAACATATATACATTTTTAAATATAGACATATAAACATAGTTAAATCAAAAAAATCCAAACTTTCATGATATTGTTCCCCGACAACTGTCCCAAAAACTTGATGCATAAATTTTGGGTGTATAAAAATTATCAAATTGAAATTCATCCATTATTCAAGTTTTAATTAAAACATTAATCCCAAATACACATACGAGCAAGTATACTCATCGCAAGCATAGTATAGGAAATTAACGATTATAGATCCTCAAAGGAACAAGTACACACTAGTCACTTTTCATTCATTGTTTAACCGACCAAATAAAGTAATAAGAAAATAAAAAGAAAAAAAATAAATATGTACAACTCAAGGATGTAGGAATATGTAATTTAGACAACTATCTTAGAAAGATGATAATGAATCATCTAGCAATTATCTCAAGTAATCATCATTTTGGCATCATGAAGAAATATAAAGTAAAATTTAATCATTTTCCAAGTCATGAATTTACTTAAATAGATTCCACTTCTTTTCCAATCCATAGAATCATTATCTTTTGATTAAATTAGCAGATTTTCCAATCAAACCAACATAAAACATGCATTAACACAATTCCTCATAAACATGAAATTAGCTAATAACCTTTTGCTCGAGGTGAAATAAACTAATCTTTGATCACTTTAGTCCTTTAATCTCAACTTCATTTCCTAAGTCCATTAAGATTTGAAAAATACAAAATCAATGCAATGAACACCTAACATCGTTTCCCAAGTCAATTAGAAGAACCACATCAATAACCAATGATAACAAGTAATCAAATACTAAAGATAATAAAGAATTGATCAAATAATTAAATTAACACAAAATCATGAATCCCAAAATAATGTCAAATTATAAATAAAACATTGAATATATCACTGTTTAAGAACAAGAAAATAAAGGTAAAAGAAAACACTCATAGACAAGCCTCCTTCTTCTCATTTGAAAACTCTCTTGAACAACCCTCCTTGAATGGTGAATCTCTCATTTTTTGAGTGATTGGAATTTTTACTCTTCGATTATTTTTTTCTTTTCTCTTATGTTTTCTCTTGGTTTTATTGGCTTCTTTGATGCCAAATTCATTGCTTGAGAAGTCTTGGTTGAGTAGGATTCGGAAAATACTAAAATCCTTTGGAAGATAACAAATTCGTGCATAGGATTTTCATATCTAGAGCGGACTTAGTGCCAGGTCCAGTTGGCCCACCTGGAGCCAGGTGTGTTCTACTTTTCCTCCTGGCTTTGCTCTATTTTCACTGTTTGGCCAGAATGGACTTAGCGCCTGGTCCACTTTCCAGGCCTGACACCAGGTGTGTTCTTGAATTTGCCACTTTTTGCTCAAAATCAACTTAAATCTATAAAAATTTGTCAAATTACTTTCTACAAGAACATTTTCAAATAAGAAGGAATATGCCTAGTTATTACATAAAAAATATCTTAATTTAACCTGAAATAACTAGAAAAATAGTGATGACTTTAGTCCTTAACATAGCACAAGTGTGGGCTGAAGGAGTGGGAGACTTAGAGCTATTATTTGATTGTAATAGGGTTTTAATTTTGAAAGATATTTTACTTGTTTCTAGTTTTAAATAGAAATTTGTTTCAATTTCTAAATTGATTAATCAAGGATATTCCGTTTTATTTCCATTCTAGTATTTCAATTAGTTGAAATGGAAAATTTATTTTTTCTAGAAATATGTATGGGAAGTTTTTCTATATTAATCCTATGAATTGTCAAATAAATAATACTAGAATGCAACCTAATAATAAGTAGAGAAAGACCACATCAAACAACTCTTATTTATGGCATTTGAGATTAGGGCATATAAATCTTAATCAGATTCAAAGGTTAATCCAAAATGGGTCTTTAGACTCATTAGAATTGGAGGAATGGCCTCAGCGTGAATCTTGTCTTAATGGTAAAATTACCAAAAGATGGAGAGGACTAAGGAAATATTAGAGTTAGTTCATACTGCTGTTTATGGTCCTATGTCTTCACCAGCTAGATGAGGTGGTAATTATTTTATCACATTCACAGATGGTCACTCGTGTTTTGGTTATGTTTACTTGATAAGGCACAAGTCTGATTCGTTTGATATATTCAAGGAATTTAAAGTTGAAGCGGAGCGTCAAACAGGTAAATTAATTAAAAAGTTAAGATTAGATTGTAGTGGAGAATATTTCCTTGGTGAATTCAAGGACTACTTGGCACATTAGGGCATAGTATCTCAGCTTACTTCACCTGGGACTCCCCTACAAAATGTAGTAGTTGAGAGAAGAAATAGAATATTGATGGAAATGATTAGAAGCATGATGAGCCATGCAACTCTTCTTATTTCTTTTTGGGGATATGCTCTAGAAACAATAGCATATATTCTGAACTTGGTGCCATTCAAGTCAATGCCTAGGACACCTTATGAGATATGGACTGCATGAAAGCCTAGTATGAATCATCTCAAAGTATAAGGTTTGATGCATAAATTTTGAGTGTATAAAAATCATCAAATTTAAATCCATCCCTTATTCAAGTTTTAATTAAAACATTAATCTCAAAATATACATATGAGCAAGTATACTCATCGCAAGTATAGTATAGGGAATTAACGAGTATCGATCCTCAAACGAATAAGTACACACTAATCACTTTTCATTCATTATTTAACTAGCCCAAATAAAGTGAAAAAATAATAAAAGGAAAAATAAAGAAATATATACAATTCAATGATATATGGTTATGCAATTTAGATAATTATCCTAGAAAACATGATAATGAACCAACTAGCAATTCTCTCAACTAATTACTATCTTGGTATCATGAAGGAATGTAAAGTAAAATTCAATCGTTTGTCAAGTCATGAATCAAGTTAGATAAATTTCACTTCGTTTGTCAATCCATGGAATTACTATATTTTGATTCATATTAACAGATTTGTGAATCAAGTAACATAACCAAAACATGCATTAAGCTCATCATTATATTTTGATTCAATTAGCAAATTTGTCAATCAAACCATCCTAACCAATATATGCATGAATCTCAATTCTTTAAAACACATTAACTTAGCTAATGACTTTTTGTCAAGGCGAAATCAACTTAATCTTTGATCACTTAGTCCTAAAATACTAACTTCTTCGTTTAAGTCCATTAAGATTTGACAATTATAAAATCAATGCAATGAAACTCCTAACATCATTTTTTCGAAGTCAATTAGAAGAACTCGCATCAATAACCAATGATAACAAGTAATCAAATACCAAAGATGATAACGAATTGATCAAATAACTAAATTAACATAAAATCATAAATCTCAAAATAATGTTAAATTATAATAAAAATATTGAATACATCATTGTTTAAGGAAAAGAAAGCAAAGATAAAAGAAAGAACTCATAGATACCTTCAACCTACCGGCACTAGGAACAGTCTGTTCTTTTAGATTTTTTCATTATTTTTATTGGTCGAATAGAATGGACTCGGTGCCTGGTCCACATGCTAGACTTGGCGCTAGGTCTGTTCTGTCTTCTTCCTTAAAGTTAGCTTGATTTCCTCTATTTGACCAAAATAGACCTAGCGCCTGGTCCCTTAGCTGGGCCTGATACCATGTGCATTCTGGAATTATTCACTTTTTGCTTGAATTTAACTCAAATTTGCACAAATTTTCCAAAAATACTTTTCACAAGCAAAATGTTAAATAAGAAGGAATATTCCTAGTTATTACAACAAATGTATAGCAAAATAACCTCATATAACTAGGAAAATAATGATGATTTTAGCCCCTATCAGGGTTGTCCAGCTTATGTACTGACTAATGGAAGTTAGCTAGATCTAATATCAGAATTATACTACTTTGCAGGGTATCTAAAAGGAACAAGGGATGGATACTTTTATTATCCCCAAGAGTAAAAGGTACTTATTAATACTTATGCTAAGTACTTGGAAGATGAACAAGGTGTATCTACTAAGGTTTCTAGTAATGTGGAATTGGAAGAGAAGTTGATTGACGCTTCAACTTTTAGCATCTCGATTGAGGAACCAAAAGAGACATAACCAAATGTTCCCATACAAACTGAGCCACGTCGTAATGGGAGGATATCTAGGGTTCTTGAGAGATGGAGTGAAGAGGCCTTTGAAGTCGTCTCCGACTATCAAGAACAAGATCCCACTAAATACGATAAGACCATTATTGATATTGATGGGGACAAATGGAAAACTGCAATGGATGCTGAGATTGAGTCTATGTATCTCAATCAAGTCTGAGATCTTGTCACTGCACCTGAAAGGATTAAACCCATAGGGTGTAAGTGGGTATACAAGAGAAAGAGAAGTGTGGATGGAAAGATAGAAACCTTTAAAGCAAGGTTGGTCACAAAAGATTATACTCAGAAAGAAATGATCGATTATAAGGATACCTTTTCATCTGTTGCTATGATTAAGTCCATACTCATTCTCTTGGCTATTGCATGTCACTATGACTACGGGATATGGCAAATAGATGTTAAGACAACTTTTATTAATGGCTATTATAGTGAAGACATCTATATGTCCCAACTTGAAGGCTTTATTGCAAAAGACCAAGAACATATGGTTTGTAAGCTTAAGAAGTCAATTTATGGACTTAAACAAGCATCATGAGCATGGAACATGTGTTTTGATTATATTGTAGAGTCTTATGGGTTAATAAAAAATGTGAATAAACTATGTGTATATAGAAAGTCAGATGGGAACAATATGTCCTTTATGGTACTTTATGTAGATGATATTCTACTGGTTGGAAATGATGTAGGGACATTATCATTTATAAAGGTTTGGTTATCAGGTCAATTTATCATGAAGGATATGGGAGAAGCTAGCTACATTTATGATATTAAGTTTCTTAGAGATAGAAAGAAAAAAATGTTAGGCATATCTCAATTAGCTTATATTGACAAGATACTGGCTAGGTTTAGCAAAAATCATTGTAAAGGGGCAGTCATACCCTTTAGGTACAGCTTGACTTTATCTTTCAAGCAGTCTCCTAGGACATAGGAATAAAAGCAGAGAATAAGTAGGATTCCCTATACTTCAGCAGTAGGAAGTCTCATGTATACCGTGCTTTGTACTGGGCCGGACGTGTGCTTTGCAATAGGCATAGTTAGTAAGTATCAGTCAAATCTTGGGGAAGAATATTGGCAAGCTGTAAAGTATATGCTCAAGTACCTAAAGGGAATGGGGGATTATATGCTAGTTTACAGAGCTGATGATTTAGTTCCTATAGGATACACGGATTCAGATATCCATGCGGATAAAGATAAAAGAAAATCTACTAGTGGATATGTCTTCACTTTGTCTGGAATGGCTATTTTATGGAGAAGTGTCAAGCAATCTTATATTGATGATTCTATCATGGAAGCTAAGTATGTGGTAGTTTCAGAAGCTTGTACAGAAGTGGTTTAGCTCTAGAAGTTTCTCATAGAACTTAGAGTTGTGTCACACATGGACAAGCCTATAACAATATATTGTGACAATTCTGGAGCTGTGTCATAATGTAAGGAGCTAAGAAACTATAAGAAGGGTAAGCACATTGAACTAAAGTATCACTTGATCTAGGAGTTCATCCAGAAACAACAGATAGTGGTTGATCAAATTTTCTCAGTAAACAGTTTGGCGGACCCCTTTACCAAGCCTTTGATAAAGAAAGTTTTCAAAAAGACACTTAGACGTTATAAGGGTAGGTGCATATGGACTATTATAGTCCATTTAATGCAAGAGGAAGAATGTTGGAATATATGTCCAAAATGTACTATGTATTTTTGTATTTTGAAAATTAATAAAAGTTTCATTAATTAATGGTTGTTTGTTTACATATATTCGCACATTAAAGGTCTGAGTGTGTTCATAAGTTGTCTACATGATTGGGTCGTACTTTCATAATAAGGTGTAGAATATGGGCTACTAACACATAAGCAAAAAAAAAAAAAAGTATTCTTGATCGATTGATAAAGTTGGGCACTTTATCAAGGTTTAAATCATTATACTATAGTTTTTAAATGGGGAATGGTTTATTTTTACCCAATGAGTAGTCCAGTCACACCAATAATGTAAGCGTATTCAAAATACGTAAAACTAGACCACGCGATAATATTCTTTATCAAAGCACTAAAATAAATAAAGATTGGTTTATCTCGGCTATTGCGTGGATTGAGTATAAGTTGGTGGTTTGGTGAAGCTAAACTTGTACAATTTGATATATGTTGGGTGAGGTCTTATTGTAAGGGTAATAACTTTATACGTTAGGTGTATGATTCTAGTTAATTAAGATGGACTTATGTAATAGAGTTTCTATACGTCATTACGTAAAGAAATCACTCCCTTCTGACTGTCCAAGATAATCTAATAATCTAGAGCCTTGGGAAACATGACTAAGTATGTACACTTTTGGGCAACTCCCTGTGAAAAGTGGATATGTAGTAGAAGTCGTGAATTATCGGACTAGTTAAGTAGACGTTCCTATTCAACAAGCACTGTTGAACCCGAATCCAACTCCGGCTATTAAAGTTAATCGCCCTAGATGTAAGTATTCCTAGACTTTGGTTTGGAGAAAATTTTAATTTGCTATCTTCCATTGCGTATATAATTTTTCCGCAATCCTTTAGGTAGATGTCTCTAAGAAAAGTGTAAGTGCATTTTCCCTATTTTAATTATGGGTGTTACGTATAGGGGTATTTTCTTCATTACACCTGTAGGTCGAAGACACAGCACTTGCAATATTATTCTCAAGGTCAATATTTGCATATGGCAATAAATGAAATATTTAAAATGGCAAAATACCGCTATTTGTTAGCAGGGGTATTTTGGTTATTTTAGTAGCCAAGAATAATATATCTTTAAGTCTCCAGAGTAGCTCTAATAATCGTAGTAAATTTATTTACTATATGGACTTATTGGGTGGATTTATTATTAGAAGAATTATTCTAGCAGTCCAATTAATTATTTATTTAGGCTAGAATAATTAATTAGGCCAATTTAATTAATTGGTTTATTAATTAATTATCTTGAACAATGTTATATTGGGCCTAAGTGGATTAATTAATTAATAAAATATCTAATTTAATTAATTAATTATTTCAAATAATTTTATATTAGGCCTAAGTGGATTAATTAATTAATAAAAGAATTAATTAATTAGTTTTGGACTAATTAAGAAAACCCTGGCCCACTAGGGTGTTGTGATGGCTTTAGGGTTTTTAGAATCCTAGGGAGCCATCAATGTATAAGAAATAAGAAAAAGGAGGAAAAAGGAAATTAAAAAAAAAAAACAAGATTGGTTGGTTAAGCTAGAAAAGGAATGCTTGTTTTTTTTTTTTTTTTAATAGGAATTACGTGTGCCTGTAAAAAGGGTTGATTGAATTTAGAAAATCACACACATACAGGAGCTTTCGATTTTCCTTAGAAACGAAACTAAAGGCTGCCGTTTTCATAATTCATTCTAATTGATTTGCTTGTAACTCACCTATTTTCTGGTTGCAGAGATGAATTTGCCTTTCCAGGGGCTCTTTTATATTTGCAAGCATATGTGCCAAACTAGACAATTTCGAAGCCTCTGCAGCAAATCAAATTCTGATTTAATATCCCAAAAGATAGTAGAAAAAGGCAAACAAAGGATTTCTTTAAGTTATTGCTTGATTCTGCTAGATAAACGGAGAATGTAGAAGGAGAGAGAAACTTTCTCCTGACCCAGGGCTACATGGTTCATCTGTAGTGTTGAACAAGCCACAATGCTGCGAATGGTGAAGTAAACAGCTATGGGGATCCTTGCTTGTGATTGAGGGATAATGAACTGTGATGGAAGCTCTTGGAATTTGATAATGCATCGAGTCATTTCCAGCATTGCATTGATGAGTTCATTAACTGCTTCAAATTTTCGTTTCAAAGACTCAGGATGCTCTATTATTGCTGGCAATTCCATTAGTGCTGCAATTGAATTGGCAAGTGGATTTGTGGTGTAAAGCTGTGCAACCATCCAAAACTCACCATAATACACAGCAAAAGCAGCAAAGGAAATTGCCACCTTAGCCTCCCAAGAGTTGCTTGTGAGCAACTGGAAGAGTGCCATTGTTTTTGAATCTGGGTCTCCTCCAGCATAACAGCAAATTATCTGTCACATTGCAAATTTATGAACTTAAGTGAATACATTGCCATAACTTCTTTTGCTCTTTGTTCAGACAGCATTAAACCTGTTCACCGGTTTAAGATAGACTTTTTTTCGGTTCACTACGAAGACGTGTCCTTGTATAAGATTGTGCATCATGGATTGAACTATGGAGGCACAGATTTGGTGGTAGGTTAATCTTCTAACATTCTTTAAGATAATTTCAATTTGATATTTATGTGCCACATCTTTGCAAGTCTGGGAGATATTGTCAAGTGATCAAGTATTATTTTAGAAAGCCAAGAACCATTACTAGGAAAGATGAGGTTTTCTAATTAGTAAACTTGACGGGTTGTAGACTTGAACTTGGCATAGATTGGCCAAGAATGCATACCTCGGAGAAAGTTTCGTTTATTGGACATGCTAACAGTTTAAGTACATCGCTGTAACCACTGCGGATGCCCTTGTCATCCCATGCATCCACTAGAGTTTGATGTTCTTCTACCTGCAATCAAAATTGAGAACAATGTAATTTGATAGGTGAAGTAGTAATAGATTGTAGCCCGTACATGAACAATGTGTTTTAAGGATACATGAATTCAACATACGATGCCTGGAACGATTGGCTTGGTTCGGTGCATTATATCCTCAATGATGAGCAATAGAGGCTTCACATCAAAGTAACGGCCATCTGGACAATATGAGGCCAGAATTTTCTTCACATTTGCTGTTATATGTGATGATACCCGCATATTGGGATCACCCTTGATCCCTTGAAGTCTGGGGGCGGCTGCAGGCACAGTGGAACTATGGGGATTACCAGACGTCATAACAGATGGCGAAGTCATGCTCAATGCACCACGAGTCCTAGGAGGTACTTGACCAATTGGGTGAGCACGCATCGGAGTGGTCATTGGTTGAGCATCCATTGGAGTCACTGGTTGAGCTTGAGTCCTGGGTGAAGCAAAATATGGCATGTTCTAATTTGCAAATTTTTTTCCAAAATCTTTCTTGCCAAATTTGCAAGTTTGTCAACCTTTTTTTCCAAAGAAATTGTGCCTACCTCACCTACTTTCCTAATAGGGTCATTCGTAGTGCCAAAAGATTTTGTGTTAGATGCCATCTTACTATTTAAATCCTTGTGGCTTGTGGGATTTTATCTACAAGGGCACCATCACTAGCTACATCAATTATAGATATATCATGTGCAAGAAAACCTTCATAAAAAAATATTGAATTAGAAATTGATCATTGATTTGATGATACAGACAATTAGCACAAAGTCTTTTGAATCTCTCCCAATAATCAAGCAATGATTCCCCATGAAATGCCTAATTCTACATATTTTATTCCTAATAGACATAGCTTTAGATATGGGAAAATATTTTTCAAGAAAGGGTTTTGTATGCTTAACCAATTCGTAATGGAACCCATAAGAAAATCATATATCCAATTTTATCATGTCCATGCAAACTAAATAGGAATCCATGCAATTTTGCATCATCTTAAATTTTATCTGGTTTCATATTAAACCATAGAACATGAAATTCCTTTATATGCCTATGTGGATCTTCCCTCGGTAACCTATGAAAAGATGCTAAAAGTTTAATCAAACCCAAATGTAATTTAAATGCATGATTAACTTCCGGAGAAACAATACATAAAGGTTGAGAATTTAGGGTAGGGTTAACAAGTTCTTTAAAAGTTCGATTGGCATTCATTGTTTAAAAAAGGGGGGGGGGAATGAAATCATCAATTGCACAATAAATTTGAAGCAATTTAAAGAATTGCCCACCAATGAAGCAAATTCTCTGGAACTTCCAATTTTCTTTTTAGCACATTGGTGTTTTCTTATTCTTTGCTTGTAAGAAGATGAGCATCCTATTAAACAAAATAAAAACAAAATCAAAGAAAAGGAAAATAGTGGCACCAAGAGAACAAATTAAAATTGAGCATTAAAAAAGTTAATCAAAGAATGAAGAAGTTAAAAAACTTTTTCTCTTGTTCCCCGGTAATAGTGCCAAAAAATTGTTGTTAGGAGATTACAACATAAAAAATATAGGTTCTTAGAAATAGTGCAATCATCATACACCAACAAATTTTAAGCTCTACTCCAAAAGATATAGTATAGCATAGTAGCAAGTAAGGTATTGATCCCACAAGGAACATGAGAGGTGTACTCAATAAGAAAAAATAACTACCTTCATTCATATGAAATCATCTTATGAACACTTATCCTAATTAAACCTCATGATGAATCATATACAAGTATTTACAAAGAGATGGGAAAAACCAAATTAGGAATCAATCAAATTAAGAAGCTACCAAATCCTATTCCTAACAAAAGAAACAAAAAAGGAAACAAACAAAAATAGAAAACTTCAAGACTAATTAAGAAATTACCAAGTTTTTAGGCACATGTTATGAATCAGTATGGAAACTTCTTATTGATGTAATTACTTTGAGTAGTTCATTTTAGAACTTTTGTAAAACTGCAAAAAAAATTCCTATCCTTACATGAATGTAATAATTTTTGTCAAACTCTCCTAATTCTTCTCAATCTACTTCAATTTGATTAATATTTTCTTAAAGATATTAATACTTCAATTAATCAATTTGTCATAAATTGAAAACAAGTTTGATAAGCATATCAAGGCATCATCAACATCAAGTTCGAATATATTCCAAAAACTTGCAAACATGTGCAACTTGAAATATTCAATTCCCTATCAATCCTAATTAAGTCCAAAAACTTGCAACTTAATTAAGAAAAATAGAAACTACTAGAAAATTAACTAAGAGATCAATCATAGTAAATCAATCAATAGTTAACATTCCTAGTTATTCAATTATTCAAGTTAAATATGTTGATCAAGCGTAAAAACTCAATGCAATTGATAAGAAAAAAAAATCTAGAATTATACAAATACACAAAAGGTAGCCTTTATAATATCAACAATAGAATATTTAGTGCATGAATCTAAAAGTATCAAAAACCAATAGAAAAATATAGCCTTAAAACATAAATAAAATTCTCAATTGTTTGAATACAAAAGAAACTAAAACAAAACAAACAACTTCGATAAAATAAAGAACAGCAGAAAAATAAAAAAATAACACTTGGGAAGCCTACAATCTCAAGTCTTCTTATTTTCTTGCCTTCTCCACCTATTCTAACCTCATTTGATGCCTTTCTCTCAAAGAATTATGTTTTAGAGAAGTGTATTCAAAGATATCTTGAATTTGGAAATTCTTTGCCTTTATAGAACCCTCCTAAATAGCCCTTGATTAAATATGAGAAACTTGCACCACTATTGGACTTATTTAGGACATTCTATACCTCCTCAGGAGGCTTTCACGACTTGTAGATATGGCCGTGTATAAATTCTAAACAAAAATTCCTCGAGGATGGCATGGGATCACGCATGGATATGTATACTGGCCATGCATCTACACGGGGACATGCACGGGCATGCTCCTGCCCGTGCATTTTGTAAAGCTCAATTTTCCTCCATTTTTGCATACTTCTAGGAGCAAAAAAAAACTCTGCTATTCTGCATGGGCACCTTCACGACTATGCACTTGGTCATGTATGTCTATTAAAATTTCTCTGTTTTCCATGGCTTGATACATGGTCGTGCATCATGCCATATCCCTATAGAAACTCTAAAATACCATTAAATATATGTTCTAAGACCTAAAATGTATAGGCAATCATTCCAAGAATAAAAATGTATCATTTAAACCAATGTTCTACTCAATTTTCATGAAGAAACCCTAGAATATAAGGGAACACATATTGAATAGATAACCATACATTATCAAATAAAAATATACACAAAAGCAAAGGAGAAATACTAAAAAAAATGTGACAGTTTCATACTTAACAATGCGTGTGACGATTAGGGAAATGAAATTCAATGAATAAAAATGAAGGGATAAATTATGACTTGAATAGAAACACGAAAAGGCTGAAACTTGTTAAAATTCATAACAGTTAATGTTATTTGAAAAGATTGATGGATGGGCAAAGGGTTTCCAGGATTTGGGAAAATGATAGCCACAGCTATCTTTTATTTTTTGGACCTGCAATATTAAACGATACTGCCTAAAGTGAGATAAGTAGTGCCACTTATCCTTTTCTATCTTGGTGATGCTTAACAAAATAGCATCATTTAGCTTTCATCTTTATCTAAGCAGCGCCACCTAAGGTGACATAAACAACACTATATGGTCTCAGTATCTTAATAAATTTGCTTTTCTAAAAATGAGTAGTGCTGCTTATAATGATCTAAGTTGCACTATTTTAATCCCTACACTTGCATTTTTTTAAATAAAATATTTACAAACCATGACATAAAAAAAAGCAAAGCATAAATTGTCCAACCAAAATATTAAAGCAACAAAAATCAAAGCGAAAACAAATAAAGACAAAAAAAAAAGGTAAAAACTGATTGTCCAATTATTGATCAAAGCAAGAAAAAGATATTGATCTCTTCCAATGCTTATGTGAGTGCGTGTTTTCTCATTATTTCCTAGGAAAGTGCTACCTTTTCTATTAGAAATTATCTTCGTTAACTGTCCAGTTTAGTTTTCATGGTTGTAAGTGGTTGCCTCTTGATTCCTCATAGAAGCTTCTACTTCTTGGAAGCAAGTATTCTCAGAAACCAATTTGGTAGTATGACAAAGGCACTTGAAACCTTATAGTTGGTCTAGCTTGAAAGCTATGATGTGGTGACAATTGTTGGACTTGTCCTTGATTGCTCTAAGAAAAGTTACGAGAATTTTGCCAATCGGGATTATAGGCATTTCCATAAAGATTATTGTCTTGACATGTATTTGCCAAGTTCCCCAAGTAGTAAACTTGCTCAGGAGATGGTTAACTAGATGCTCTCATAGTTTGACATTCGTGGTTTTGATGGCCTTCTCAGCAAAAGTCACAAATAATCATTTTGACTTGAGAAGGAAGTACATTCATTTTTTCAGTCTTCTTTGTAAGAGCTTCCAATTTAGCATCCAATGATGTTATGGTGTCAACATTATGCATTCATTTAGTTGTGCCCTAGGTGTTAGATTAACTCATAAATAGTTATTTATTGCAATATTCTCAACCAATTCTTGTAACTCCTCCGGGGTCTTTCTACCCATTATTTCACCTGAAAATGTATCTATCAATAGCTTAGAAGCAAAATTTAACCTAGTGTGGAATGTATGCATTTGAAGCCTAATATCCAAGCCATGGTGGGGACACTTTCTTTACATTTCCTTCCATCATGCCCAACAATCATAAAGACTCTCAATCTCAATTTGGCAGGAAAAGAAGATATCATTCTGAAGTCTAACAATTCTAGTAGGATGAAAATACTTGGCAAGGAATTTTTTAGCTAAACCATTCTAGGTAGTAATAGAACCACGTAAAAGTGACTTAGGCCAAGATTTTGCTCAATCCCTAAGAGAAAAAGGAAATAATCTGAGTTTAACAACATCATCAGATACACCATTTATTTTAAATGTATCACTAATTTCTAGAAAAATTGTAATATATGCTTTAGGATCACCATTCGGAAGTCCATTAAATTGTGTGATTTGTTGCATCATTTGGATAGCATTTGGCTTAATCTCAAAATTCTTGGCTTCTACTCTTGGTTTTTGTAATGCTAGAATCCATTTTGGACAATAAAGGTCTTGCATAGTCTGCCATAGTATGCCAACCATTCCCATTACCATTGTGACAAACTTCATTACCACCATTTCCATTATAACTACTAATATTCACCATATCTCCCACAAGATTTTTTACTTTTCTTTTTTAATCAACAATTGACTTAATTGGCCCTCCTTCTCGCTTCTTTCTTATCTAAGTATCTTCATAGCCCTTTCAATCTCGGTGATAAGAGTAAATTTGGTCTATATTTTCCAAGTCATTGGAGCTATATTTGTTATGATTTCATATTTAGATGACTGTTGATTCCAACCATTTTACCATCATTTGTAGGATGTCTAGAATGAAAAGGTACAAGAAAAGATAATAAAAGATGGTGAAAAAGAGGTTAAAAAGATGCAAAACATAGAGAAATTGGCACTAATAGATTTAAAGAAACCAAAGCCTGCAACTTGCTAGAAAATAGTGAACAAAATAGAGGATATGTGCACCCCAGGCAATAAACAGCTAGCGTTAGTTGCTAAGGAGTAGCCAGGGCTGAGTGGTGCTTTTCACAAGTGACTAAAATTCATAAAATAGAAAGAAGCCAGTACCAGGTAATGCTGAGCAGCCATGGCTGGCTAGATTTGGGAATTTGACACGAAAAAATGAGTTTTTGAGTAAATATGGAAAGGAAAACTCCTATAAATATAGGAGGATAATAAACCATAATATTTTTGGTCTCTGGGATTGGAAAACCATTAGAGAACTCATAGAGAAGGCAAGGAAACATCAAGAGGAAGATGATCAAGAGAATTCTTGAAAAAGAAAAGGAGATTTGCTAAGGAATTTCTCAAGGAAGAAGAAGGAAACTTTTCTGTCTATGAGTGGTTTCTTTCCTTTTCTTTGTAAACTACTGAGAATTTGAATTTCTATATTTTAATTGTAATTTATAGATGAACCCTAAATTTTTGTTCTTGGATTGGAATTCCTTTGGATCTATTGATTTGAACTTCAAGTAGTTGATTACTTGATTGCATTGTATTGCATTGCTTATTCCGGATTGATTAATTCAATATTTATTATCTATCGACTAACACAAAAGAAAGGTTAGGAGATTACAACTTTGTAATCAAAATGGTTATAAAATCACCTAGAGATAGGGATTTTATTACTTTTTGAGCAATTTATGGGTTGGTGATATCGCCTAGAGATAAAGGTCTTATTTCTTCCAAATTTAATTAGGTCAATCTTAATACTTCTTAGATTTAATTGAGGGGTAAAAATACTCTTTGATTAGCTAAAACTCAGTATTTCAAAACTTGAGAGGAGTAGAATTCATCTTTTAAACTCATATCGGTATTGGAACTGGGAATCAACTAATTTAAGAGTTTTTTCTTTACTGGACAAAGAATTAGGCAGTTTCTTCTTTACATGTCTTTTCTCCTTATTCTTAGTCCTTGATAATCTTTGCGACTTTTCTTTTGTGAACTTGATATATTCTCTAATATATCAACTTAGTAGGTTATTTATTTTATCTCTTCATTTTATTGGCTAGACAATAAAGATTAGAGTAAAGTAAGTATAGTAGCTATATTCCTATGGATATAACACTTGCTATTCCTTATACTACATGATAGGTTCACTTACCTATATGTGTTGTTTTAGTATCTAGAACCTAAATTAAAACTTGATTGATTATAGCCCTTGTTGACAATACTTCCTACACTAAAAAACATCCATCAAGTTTTTGGTGCTATTGTTCAAGATTGGCAATATTGCAAAAAGCTCGAGTCTTGTTACTTTAGCCATTTTTGGATTTGTGAATACCACTAACTTTTGTATTTAGGTTGATTCTGAATATATATAACTTGCTTATGTTTTTGCTGTGTTTGAATTTTATTTTTTTATTTTCATTTTAGATTTGATTTTTGTTTTTTCTAAGTGTGAGATTACAACATCATTATAGGCAATCATACATGGGACTGTTTGTAGCCATGGGCACCAATGTAAGGAGGCTATAATTATGATCGAATGGTGACATTTAAAGCTTAAATTGATGTTTTTAGTGAGACGAACGGTACTTGGAATGTCTTTCCCCCTTCTAACCAATACATGAGATTCAATTTCTATAGGAAAGAACACTTCAATTAGGACTCTCAATATATAGGAGCTGCAAATTTGGAATGGTATGATCCTACAAGGTTATATTGGAGGAATTAAGAGCATGCCTTCTATAACCACCATCTCCTCCTCTATAAGCTTAGCTTTCACTTGAAGACTTAATGGCTAATTTTATTAACAATACAAATTCATCCATTAAATATCAAGGAGAATCTTCCCAATAAAAAGGCAGTCACAGATCACATCTAACAAAGTTGGTTGAGGAGATTCAAGAAAGTATTTCACTAGGCACATTGGAAATTATAGAAGAATAGGGGACAAACTACAGTGAGCAACTAACACCGATTTCAATGAGGGAACTAGCACTGCACAATAAGGCCATTTCCAAAATACAAAGAAATAGAGGTAAAAGGAATGGCCAGCAGGGGAAATTTTTGAGCTACCATTGAAAATATTTGACAATCAACTGTGCCCTTTATGTGAGGATCCCATTAAAGCCTATACATTTGACAAGAAAGAGACTTTTTCACCAGAGAATGAAAAGAGTGACATAATCAACCAATCAATGAAGAGTCCATAGGAAGAGAACCCTCCTCCCAAAACAAAAAGAAATGGAATGACACGAGGAGCAATTAAACAATGTGATGAGGGAAAGATTCTATTCTCCTCTATACTATACTAATTCTAATTTATGCTTGTCATATAATTTATTAGGTACCTTTCAATTCATGGAGAACAATGATGCCATTCATGATATGAGGAATCAAGCATGCTACAAGAAGCTTGGGTTTTCAAAAACATATCATAAGAAGTGCTTGGCATGGTTTTACTAATTTTACTCTTCAATCCAATTTAAGGGAGGTAACATTGTATTTTTAGCCAATGCCTTGCATAATAACAACTTATTGATCCCGTTTTTAGGAACTATAATAGTAGATTTGCAGGAAAGTTTTCATTATCATGATTTTTTTATAGTTTTAATTAGTGATTTAAATGTTGATGCCCACTTTAAATATTATGTGACTTCATATGTAACATGTACTTAATTTTGTTGAGCCTAATCTACCCTTTCCAAAAGCCTTCTTTCTAAATGCTTTATTTTCCATAGTTTCTTTATTAAGATTTAATTTTTTTTCCCATCAAGAGAGAATGAGAAAGCATGATGAGTGAAAAGAGTGTTTATTTTTATTTAACTTGAGTTCCTATGTTGTCTTTTGTTTTTGTTTCATGTTTGGTATTCTTTAGTTGTAATGTCACTTTATTTCCTAATAGTAATAAGAATACTTTTTAGCTTAAGTGTGGCGGGAGTGAGTCGTTCCTTTCTATTTGCTTTCTTAGGATTTTTATTAGTCTTTTGCTTTATTTGGTTTTCTTTTGTTTTTGATGTGTTTTATTTTGCCATTATTTTCTTTGTAATTTTATTTGTGTTTTCTATTTTTTAGGTTGGAATAAAATTTTCTTCGATAAGTTTTTCTTTCTCTTATTCAAGTTTTAACATCTTGGTGTGCATATTTCACTTAGATAATATTTTTGATTTTTTTCCGTCCCTTTTTAGTTTTGGTCCCATTAGATATGCATTATTATGTTAATTTTTTAGTTAATGAGGACATGGTCTAGTTTAAGAGATGGGGGAGTGGTTTGGTTTTTTTTTTTTTTTATCTAAGTTTTTGTCAATTTCCTTGGTGTTTTCTAATGCTCATTGTTCCATCAATTTCCTTGGTGTTTTCTAATTTTGTGCTAATTTTTTAGTTTTTAGTGTTAATTTTAACTATTATGGTATTGTTATTATTTTTCTTTTGACATGAGAATTTGGTTTGAGACTTATTTGATTGACTTTGGTTTTATATAAATTTGTATATTTGGTGTAATATTGGCTAAGTCTTAAGAATTTGAATTAACCTTGTTTGTGTTTTAGTAGATGTTGTGACATTTTGGTTCTCGAGTATTAATATTGATTTTGTGATTAAACATAAGTTAGGAGTCTTGATTGATTTTGGTGCTATAATTTGCTAAACTAAGTCATAATTATAGGTTTAAGTAAATAGGGGCGAGAGTTGAGAAAATTGAATAAAAGAATAGGGAATCCAAGTGGTTGAAACTAGCTATATTGAGCAAGAAGAAAAAGAGAGAGAGAGTTGAGAGGAAAGAGATGAGTGAAAAGAAAGGAAAAAAACATGTTTACATCTTTATCTTTTCCAAAAAAAATGACAAAGAAAATAAGTGGAAAAGAAAAAAATGTTTAAAAGAAAGAAAATGAGTGCCAATACAGTTAGTGTAAAGTGCACTCATTTGGGGCTAAATTTCCCTAAAGAGTGGAATGAGAGTGAGAAGGCCCCTAGTTTACTACTCATATTGTAGTAGTTTGGAAATTGTAGGCCTTAAGTTGGTTGATCATTCCAAAATTATATGAATCACAATATTTGCATTCTTTACTTGAAAAGTGAGGTGGAATATATGGAATGAACATAAACTTGTTTAACTCAATTTCAATTCCCTTAGTTATGTCTATCTTAATAAATTGGCTTAATTGAATAAGTATTGGGTTTAATTCTTAAGTTTAAGACAAAAATAATATCTTTACTATATTAGCCATGTTCACTAAGATCATTTTCTTAGTTAATTATCTACTTGTTGGATCTTTGGACAAGCAAAGATTAAGTGTGAGGGAATTAATAGGGGTAATTTGGTCTATATTTTCTAAGTCGTTGGAGCTATATTTTTTATGATATTAAGTTTAGATGACTATTGATTCCTACTTTTTGATCAAATTTTGTACGATTTGCGCAATAAAAAAGTACAAGAAAAGATCATCAAAGATGGTCAAAAAGAGGTAAAAAAGAGGAAAATAGAGAATAACTAGCATTGGTTGGTTCAAAAGATCTAGGGGCAGTCATTTGCTGGAAAATAGAGCACAAAATAGAGGATTTTTTGCACCCTAGACATTAAGCAGCCGGGGTCGGTTGCTAGGAAGCAGCCAGGGCTTGCATATACTGTCCACAAGTGGAAAAATTTCATAAAATAGAAAGAAGCTAGTACCAAGTGATACTGAGCAGCTAGGGCCTGTGGGATTCAAAAATTTAAAACGAAAAAAAAATTCAAGTGAATTTGGAATGGAAAACACCTATAAAGATAAGGGGATAATAAACCCTAATACTATTAGTCTTAAAGGCTTGAAACCCCCTTTGAGAACTGTAGAAAAGGTAAGGAAAGATCAAGAGGAGAAATATCAATGGAATTCTCAAAGAATAAGAGAAGAGTTGTTCAGGAAGATCTCAAGGAAAAAGAAGGAAGATTTCGTATCCTTGAGTAGTTTCTTTCCTTTTATTTGTAATCTAGTGACATTTTGAATTCATATGTTTCAATTGTAATTAAAGGATGAACCCTAAATTTATGCTCTTGGATTGGAATTCTTTTAAATCTATTTATTTATGAGTTATACATTCATGCATGCAACATATCCTATTCTATGAGAGAGTTTCTTTTAAAATTTTTCTTAATTACTTTAAAGATAGCATGCAAGGACCTTATATAAAAAATGTTGCATTCTTTATGATATGTCAATTTTTTTTTTTTTTTGCCAATAGTACTTTGTATATGAGCATTACTTATGTACATTTGTAATGAGTATGTGACCTTTGTGATAAGAAAATGCCAACTCGATGTTAATTCAACCCCCTACAGCCATATTATTCCCAGATAGATACTTTAGAATGTTATTGTGGCCAAAGCTATCGACAAAATAACAAAGATGCTTCAAGAACTTATAGAATGAGGAGACACTAGCATCTTCTCTCCTAGCCACATGTGTCGTTGCCATGGATATTGTTACTCAAATCAAGAATGGGGATCAGGATAGACCTATTTATAAGACTTAACTGGCAACCAAACATTTCACTAAAAAAAAGGGCAGCTACACAGCAATAGAAGAATTAAAGAAAGTAAGCACGAAAGGCACCAACAAGTACTATTTCGTGAATGGTGACATGCTACTACTGTGGAAAGAAAGGGCATATGCTATAGGATTGTTGGTACAAGGACTCAAACAAAAGATGTTTTAATGGTAGGGATGTTACAAATTTGAAATGAAAATGTCAAGAAAACCACAGCCTAATCAAGGGAATTCGGTCCAACTACCATAGATGAACAACCTAAGAAATACAAGTAATGAAGGAAATAAGACGTGATTGATAGTGAAGAAAAAAGTGTTTGCATAGAGATAATAAGACTTAGGATTGGATGCAGATAAGCTCTTTATTCTAATTTTTTAAGGGAATAGGCTTTTTTATCTTAGTACCATGGATTTTGTATAAAGTGTAGTGTACTACTCATTTGAATTATGATAGTTAGGAGTTAACTTATAATTGTTTGGACATACTCTTCCATGTTTGAAGATAGAATTTTATGAAAATTCTAGTTAGTGAAAAAAAGTTACCACAAAATGTAATTTGTGTATTCTTAAGGTGTAACACCCCACTTTTTACTCTCAATTGGCTACTATTTGTCATAGGATAAGAATTTATATCAATGGCCAGAATAAAAGATGATCAGGGTATACTGAGACGAATATTTTGGTATAATAATATCTTGTCAGGACCTGGATGTAATTATTGAATTTGTTCTACCTGTACCCTAAATTTTTGGAAGGCTATGATTATTAACAAAATAAGAATTGTAGGGTACTCTGAAAAGAGAAATTGATTAGTGCGATGAAATACACATTTTGGTGTGAATTATGCTACCCAGGATATCAGGGGCATTTTCATTATTTTCACCGCACTCGTGACTTTGACTGAAAATTTGACCAAGTAGAGAAAGAATTGAACAATTTAACTGTTACCAATGAATTTAGTGGAATTTTCGGAGTTGATTGGTGAAATAAAATATTTTCCCATTACATACCCGATTTTGGTCATTTTTGTAGAAAATAGGAAAATGCGGTTGAAAATAGGACGTGTGGCTTCTTGTGATTGGTGGCTAAGGACAAGTGTCAAATAATAAAAGGATGCAAGAAAGATTCATGTGTGCAAGACTTCTTAAATAAGCTTTGCAAAATAAATGAAGAATAATGTGTAATTTTGTAATTGAAACACATCACTCGTGGGCCGACTTGATTAAGGTCTTAAGCAATATAAGTGGCTAATATGTAGACCAAGAAAAGATGAATGAATGGCTGGAAATTGGCCAAGAATTTTGTTGGCCATGTAAGGAGAAATAAGGGAATTTTTGTGGAGAAAACAAAATGGTTGGTGTGTAAAGTTTCTATTGGAACACACCTATGTTGTAACCACCATATGTTTAATTAAATTAATATTTCTTGGCCAAATTTCTGTTGAAGAATGGCGGTGAAGAAGCTGATTTACAACCATATTTTCATCCAACATTGGAGAAATAAAAACAAGAGAAAATAAGAAAGAAAAGGTTAAGAAAACCCAAGAGAAAAAGAAAAAAGAGAGAGAAAGAAGTGTGTGTGTGTGTGTGTGTGTGTGTGCGTTCTTGGTGTTCTTGGAGCAAAATAACACCAAATAGCCTCAAATACAAGGTAAAATCCTACCTTTCTTGAATTAAAGTTATTGTTGGGTGAATGATGATTATAATGATGTGAATTTTAATATAAAAACATGACTTTCATGTATTGATTTCGGATCAAAGCTAAAGTTTGTGAACTTTTGTGTATGAACTTTATATATGCTTGTATGTGTGCTGGCTACCTATGGGCCTTTGAATGATATTTTGTGTGAGGAAGAGTTAAATAATTATGGCAGCTTAAAGGCTTATTTTCAGTTAAAGAGGTGATGATCAAAGTAGAGTAAAAATAGAATTTACTTGGTTGGAAAAATGGTTCAAACTAGCTTTTGATTAGAAGAGATGAATTTGTGTTGAATAAGTGTGACTTTTGTGGGTATTGGAAATCTAGAAATTCAAAATTAAAGATGATTTGAATGAGGATTGAATGAATTAATGGTTCCAATGTGCTAAAGGCTAAAGGAAAATAAAGAAAAGCACGAATAGTGAAATTGAGACAAAACTATTAGGGTTATTTTTGCCTAGTAAAATGTCACAGAAACTAGGACTCTAAAAATGCCAATACAAAATTAAATTTAAGAGTCTTACAATCATTTTGGTACATCATAGAGCCAAATTGGAGTCGTGGATTGAAAGTTATGTGCAAAACAAAATCATGTGTCAATTTGTGAAATTCCAGAAAAATGAGTCCCAAAATGGATGAACTTAAGGATGATTAATTGTGTGATTTTGGATGAAATAAATGGGAAATATGAAGTGAATCCCTTGTTTATGAAGTGAGGAAGGATGTGGGAAAAGGAAAATGAATGAATTGATCAAGCGATGAAAAAATGACGTGAAATGAAAGTTGAACGTTTTCCTTAACTGTCAACTAACTGTCGGCCCGTCGACTAAACGTCAGCTAGACGTCGGCAACCCGTCAGGCACGTTGGCTAACCATCGGTTATTTTTTTACCGAACACGATTTGACCCGAAAACGATGTTTGGTGTAGATCGGTAAACGGTCAACAGAACATTGAAAATGATGGAAACAATGGTTGAACGGCCGTAAACAGAAAGAGTTTAGTTAGGATACGAGGGGAGTCCTTTTGATTTCTAAAATCTTTTGAAAGCTAGTGTGCATTGTTCTCCATGAAATGCTATGTTTTATACTATTTTGGAAATTCCTGAATATGTTTAAGGTTTTTTTAAGCAATATTTGTTTTTATACCATTTTGGGCTAGAATGAATTTCATAGTTGTCTTGGAAACCTTAACGGACGATTAAAGCATGAATTTGTGCATTCAGTCCTTTTTGGATTAAATATATAGGATTTTTGAAAAATGGTAAATTTTGGAATCAAGTATTCATAAATTGACTAAAATGCCCTTATTGGAACATTTTATGGAAATATGTTTGGAAACTTTGAATTTAATCCTCTTTTGGGATTAGAATTCTGAATTTCTTGAAATGAGTTCCTTTTTGGAATCGAGTATTTAGAAAATGATCCAAATGTCCTTATTGGAATGTTTTATGAAAACCTTTGGAACTTGGGTATTCAGTAGATGACTTAAATATCCTTATTAGAACTCTTGTGATTATTTTTCAAATTAGGTAACGATAAAATGACTTGAATACCCTCGAAAAGTCTTCTGGAATCAGGCATGGGTAAAATGACTGGAATACCCTTGGAAATGACTTTTGTGATCGAGTACGAGGAAAATGACCCAAATACTCTTGGGAACGTGCTTTGATGTGTGAAAAGAAACTCTTTATCCTGTTTCAACATGATTTTGGAAAATGATCTCTCATGATGAGATTGGCTTTTGGAAAACAACTTTTGATCCCTGAAATTGTTTTATTGGCCTGATATGCCCTGGGATGAATTGATTAGCTCTGCGGAGCCTATGTGAATAATGATCTGACTTGCAAGTCTGTGGGATCAAATTCTAGAATGTGTTGTTTTGCCCTAAAAATATTTTGATTTGAAAATCCTGCGGGATCAGATAACCCTTTAGCCTGATCAGTAAGAAGGGGTTGGTATTAGTAACGTTGAGTACTTAGTAAAGACTTTGATCTTTGTACTAGCCTACATTAGAGTTACACAACCCTAGTAACCTGGCCTAATTCTAGGGATTATCTTGTTCCAAACGGGGTGACAGGACATTGAGATGAGTTATCTTGGCTAGCCGTTTAGCACCTGGTAATTGCCACATCTGCGGGTGCTTCTTGATTTTGAGTTGTTCGCTAGATGTTAGGTGGGGACACTCGGTGTGTTTGACTCCTTGTGGCCATGATAGTGATTGACATCAAGATTGGGACCCCTGACTTATGGTAGCAAGTAAAAAATTTCCCAACGATGCACGGATCGAGTATTGTAGGCTGCGGTCTGAGTACGATAACATGGTGCAAGTCGGTGTACCTATCCAGCAATGCACGGTTGAGTGTTGTAAGGTGAAGTCCCTGGCACAATAAGATTGCGAGGCCGAAGGTGAAGCCTTGTGATCTTTGCATACAGGTCGACCTTCTGTTGGAGAAGTGCACGTGATTTTGACATTGGGGCAATGAATTGAAATTGAAATACAATTTTCCAAAAATGATTGAGTTCTAAATAAATTCTTCGTTAAAGAATTTTGGAATCGTTTCCAGTTAACAAATGATATGTTATTCCACAAAAGTTTTATGTACTTTATCTTTTTGATAAAGCACTAGCATACACAGAACTCACTGGGTGATTTTTTTCACTCACATGTGTCTTTTATCTTATCCTTTTTGTAGAATCCGGAGTTGAGCAGACCTACGGATAGAGGATGATACCATAGTGACAACATAATAGGTCCGGACATTTCCCTTTTGGATAATATACCTTATTGCTAATGTTGAATGGAAATTTTCATGTATGAGATTCTTTGTTATATATATGTGCACGTGACCATCAGTATGGGTTGTTGTATGGATTTGGGCCTTACATACTCTGTTGGTTATTCTTTATAAAGACCCCTTGTCTGGGTAATTGGATGGGGTGACACCTGGTGTTGATATACTTGTTTTCTATCATATACGAGGGATTATAGGCTATTGGTGAAAGAATGACTAGGAATATCTTGCTTCATTAGTTGAGGTATACAAATATGAGTTTAGGATGATACTTGAGTGGTTAAAGGTTTCTTTAATATATTTTTAATGGAATAGACCACTTCACTTGGGGAATGAATTTGTGGTGAATATAGTGTTAGGCTCAAAATAGTTGAAATTGGCTTTAGAAACACAGAAGGGACATAAATTCTTAACTAGTCTGGTATGTGTGGATTTTGATTGAATGCAGTTTTATTTTCAGGACATGTAGAAATTAAGGATAAGAATAAGAAAATCCGATTTGGTAGAGGTATTGCCTTTTGAAGAAACCCAAGAATGTCATGGGAGGTGGAGTTTATAGTAATCAGTGCAATGTTATCATCACTTTTTTAAGAGACTTACAATCCTTGTGCTACCTCTAGATCAACTACTATAGAAAGATTCATTGAATTTGTGAAGTGAAAGGGTAAAGGGGCCCTCTAAGAGTCCAAGAGAAGATCCATGTATGTATCTATGTTTATCCTGCTAGAAGAAGAACTTAAAGCATTGTGTAGGGATACGTCGAAAGAAGGATTGGAAGCCGCTATGGTAATTTCTTTAGATAAAGGTACATTCTTCGTGATCGCACTTTCTTCCTCTTTCTTTTCAGCATATTATTGCCAAATCTCTTACACCACCTTTTGTTATTGTTGTAAGTTTTTTTCAAGACTTAGTTGTCTTATGTGGCCTTAGGGACTTTGTTGTGGTTTATGTTGTGCTATGATGGGGCAGAAAATGAATCCAATACTTAACTAAATTTTAAAATAAAATACCAATTTAACTCACATACACACACAATTGAATAAGTATATTCATCATGTAGTATAGAGTGTTGTTGTAACACCCCACTACCTAGGCCCAACAGGGCCGGGGATGTCGCCCCATCCAAAGAACAATGGGTCTTTATAACTAAGTCACACGAACAAAAATAAAAACAATACTTTAAAATTGAACTTATTACAACCCAAAAATTTAGGAACAAATCCAAAATAAATTGATTACTATCATCTCTCAAAACAACACATAAAATAAATAACATAAAGTCTTCAACGTAGGCAACAAATCTAGCTACTCATCTCCACAGCAGGATCGACCTGAAAACATGGCATAAATGGTGATGAGATAAAAATCTCAGTAAGCCCATGTGTGCTTTGAGTGTTTCAGGTAAAACAATTTATGTATGCAAGTTGTAAAAATTATAAAAAGAGAAAGTGCTAGCAAGCAATAAATAAGGTTAAAAACAAAGAGTGGCATTTTGCTTTTCAAACCATACATGTGCACAATAAATACAACCACTCAAATGGATAGCCATGGGTTACCACACGTTGGGCCCCATAACCATATAAGGTAAGAATGCCACACTTTGTGCAGACTAACAAAAAGTAGGTGATCAGCCTATCGGGTAAGATACTCCTCCTTTTCTATACCTAAACTTACCGGTTGTCTACTCCGGAAACACACAGTCCACATGACTGAAACTTGCTAACTCGAACCGACATGACCTACTGGACTGGCATCCTATCCAGGAAGGACTCACTCCTCAGAGGTGGCCACCTACTGAGAAACTTACCGCAACCCTTCAAAGACTAGTCCTAGTAGTCTACCTTTATTGAGTACTCAACGATGATTGTCCCACTTAGGAAAAACTGAGAATACATTGCCTTATTTGAAAATAGCAATTAAGGATTTCTAAAATTTTTAACAAAGTTAGTTTTTAGAAAGAGTTTAGTATTTGAGCAAAACTGCTTGTTTGATTTTCAAATGATTTGTTTGATTGAAACAAGAGAGGAAACAGTCCTTAATTGCCTTTACAAAATGAGTGTCCATACATATCGGGTTTAGCTTGCCATAGAAATCTTTTGTCTTCAAATAAGTTTATACAGAGGCTTACCTGATCCTTTGCTTGATCAAATTCAAGAATCTTCCAAAGCCGATCTAACCCTGCCTTGGGTAAACACAAGTTATAAGGTTATGCTCAAGCTATATTCGCTTCCATAAATAATCCTAGTTCAACTTATTACAATCATGACCCTAATGTCCTAAGCTTTAAGGCTAGATGACAAAGGATTTTATAAAATAAGAATGGCTTGATAAGATAAAATAACTAGGGGTTGTAAAATAATTACTAAGAAGTTATAGGTTTAAATAATAAATCTTGAGTGTTGTTAATAATAAATAAACTAGGGTTTAATTGATGAATAATCCTAAGTCCTAGATGATATTATTAAATGGTAATTCTTAGATAATAAAATGAATAATAAATTATTACTAATCTCTTTTTAATAATTAATAGATAGAAAATAATAAATAAAGTCATTAATAAATAAATTTTATTATATTTTGATTAATAGATAATAAATAAATAGAAATAGTATTTATGAACATATGGTCTACACGGCCATTAATATTTTACTTATTTGTATAAAAGGTTTCATATATATATATATATATATATATATATTATTTTTAATAAAAGATATCATTTATTTGACTAGTAAAGTATCACTATTTCATTGAATATTACAATTTCCAAAACTTTCTAAGAATTTCAAAATCATAGTAATAATTTCAATTAGGGTATTAAAATTTACTAATCAGAATAGCATAGGATCAACAAAGTCATGATCATAATTTTCCTATTGACAACAAGATTCATGAGCATATACTCCAATATCAATCAACAAACTATTTTATTCATGAACAAAAGCTTAAATCTATACCTACTATCACATGGTCAAATCTCTACTAAGTATAATCATATTCATAGCTTTAATGAAGATAAGAACATAATATCCTATTCACCAAAGGTGACATAACATCTAGCATGCTTAAACACTCATAATTTCTCAAGACATGAAGAACATGCATCGATCCACAAGGAATTTCATAAAGCTTAATCATGATCAATCCTTCTCATGCTTCAACCTCAACCCCTTCATACATATGCATATACTCAATCCCCAATCATAATCTATCCCTTTCTATCAACATCTAAGAGACATGAATCCAAAATTTAAAAGAAAGGTTAAAGAGAAATACTTGGTTGATGACTATCTTGATGAAGATTTAAGGAGATCCACATGCTTGGGAGGCTTAAATTGTCTAAGTGAGCGGAAAGAAAATAGCCATAGTTGTAGCAACCATTTCGACCGAGAGAGAGAGAGAGAGAGAGAGAGAGAGAGAGAGAGATTATTAGTATGTCATGTTAAAGATTGAATAGAAGAAAATGAACAAAAGTTGTTCTTGGTTACCTTGATGATGTTCTTGAGACTTCAAGAAAAATTATGGTTTTGATCCGATTGTAAATTTTTGTTTTCAAGATTTGATGTTATAAAATTCAGAAATGGACTTTAGGGAGTATGAAGGCATGTTCTAGGGTTTTTGGGAGGGATTGGAGGTGTTTAGAGTGGTCTTAGGCTTGAAGAAAGATAGTGTGTGTTCTTGATGAAAATAGAGAGAATTGGAGGAAAGTACTGGACGAATTGCTGAAGGGGTTGGCCAAATGATTTCGGGAGTTCTAGGATTTTGATTTTCAAATTAGAGGGAAGAGGAAAATCTGGTTGTTTGAAATTCAAATGGAGAAATTTAAGAAGTGTTTTAAGGTAAAATATTTGGTAATGGTGTTTGATTGATGAAGGTTCCTTGGAGCTACAATGAAGCTAGCTGGTTTACTGTGTTTTGCTGAAATGAATGAGGGTTGAAGGAGCTTTAAGGTTGGACAAAATTCTAAGCTCAATGGTAAGGAGAATTTCTAGTTATGGAGCTTAATCCAAGGGTGATTTCATGGAGCAATTGCTGGAATTTTTTTTGAACTTCAAATGGAAGTTTGATTAGAGTGATTGTAGGAGGAATTTGAGGAGTGGCTATGGAGTCTAACTATGCAAGGTTAGTGGAGGGGGTAATGGAGTTCAGTCCATGGCTGAACAAAGGTCAACTCATAGAATTTTGAGGTGATTTTTAGACAAGGCTTGAAGAGAGCAAGGCGGGAATTTTTTTCTGGTTGAGATTCGAATTGTTTGCTGGAATTTGCTATGCAGTTTTTCAGCAATGTTCCAGCCGATTTGCTGAAGGTTTGGAGAGGAATTTGAGGGTCCTTTAAAGCTGGTTTCTAGTCTTCTTTATGGAGTAAAAATAAAGGTAATTTACTGGTTTGAAGGGCAGAAGAAACAACTTTGATTTTGGCCTGCTATGCATCGAAGCTGTCCATAATTTTTTTCTGGTTTGCACAGCTTTGTGCAATCCGATTTTTGGCAAAAGAATTTCAGTTTTCAAGCTAAATAAGTTAGCCATTTTTCTGGCATCAATTGAGTAAGTAAGATGGCTAAGATTTTTGAAAGCTAGGCTACCCATGAATCTAGAAAAATTTCAGATTTCCTCCATGGAGAAGATGAACACTATGGAGTGGAGTTTAAAGGTCCAACTATGGAGATTAATTTCTCTTGGGAACCTTCCTTAACTCCTTCCCTATTTTCAGTCCAATCTCCAACCTCTAAGAATTATTTTCGAAATTTAAAGGCCAATAAACCTTGCTAAATTTTCTAGAATTAAAACATAGATTTGGATAAGTTGAACAAATTTAATTGGTAAAGAATTTAGGGTAAGCTAAGAAATAAAAAGGACATGAATCCCTTAAGAATTCTTTTTGGGACATAAGAATAGGATTAAGATATTCCCTTCATGTCTCTCCTAGGACAATACTCCTATTTTTACTTATGGAATGCAAGGGACGAAAAATCCAACCTTAAATTAAAATAACCATGACAAAAACTTAAATGATGGGATTTGAACTCAAGACCTTAGAGATTAATCCCAAGGCTCTAACCACTAAACGACAACAATTCTTGTTCTTATTTTCTCTCCCAAATATTCTTCGTATTTAATCCTCAAGCTATCTTCCTATTTTGACTTTAAGCAAAATTACCATTTTACCCTTCCTACTCAATAAGCATAACTAAGCCATCTAGACTATAAATCATAATTCTAAAGTACATAAAATCATTGAAAAATATATATATTCGTGCAAAGAAATATGATATGCATCCCAACCCCTTTTCCCTAGGGTGGGCCTCAGGTGGAGTTTCACAGTTGTTGGTAAGTATTGAAGATCCTAAGGAATGGTACGTCGACTATCCTTAATTCACTCAAATTCTATTGTTCAATCAACCAAAATAAGAAGTAAAATAACTAATTACTACTACTTAAGGACAAAAGAGTACTATACAAATATATCAACCTAATTTCCAAGGTAAAAACTAAAAGATCACAAGGCAAGATTAAAGTAGAAAAAGGAGATTGGACATGTCATTAAACAAGAATTTCCCAAAAATTACTCAAATTTATAAAATATCACATAATTAATTTAAATCAAATTCAAGCATTGGCAAGATTTCCAAAATCAAGCAAAATTCACTTTTTCTTGAGTAATGAATCTCCTATGTTTGGACTTAAACCATAAATATCTCTATCATGTAAATAAAACCCAAGGATACATAAGATCATAGAAATCTAATTATAAACCAAAAAACTCTAGAATCCCTATCTATAAATGACCCTAAAACTTCATCTATCACCAAGTTCTAAATCTCCCAAATCTTTTCTTAAGTTCATCAAGGGAAAACAAATCTATTGAATTAATATAAAAGGAAACACATCTCATGCATCCTTTCTCAAGTTCAACACAAGAGAATTATCCAATCAACTAATTCAATCAATCAAAATCCAAGTGATAAATTACTTAAAATAGACATCAATTAATCAAATAAACATCCAATGCAAGAGTAAATCAAGGTACAACTCTTTAATTACAGCTTAAATCAAATAAATCCAACATCCACAAAATTAAATCACAAAAGTAAGAACAAAAAAACTCATAGACAAGGTTTCGCTTCTACTTTGCAATCCTTTTTTGGGTTGCTCCATTCTCCTCAAATCTCTCCTTAGTATTCTTTTTTCCTCTTTTTCTTGTATTCCCAAGGGCATTTTAGATGATTTTCATGTAGCTCCCATCTTCTCTTAAAAAAATGAGGTATTTATAAGTTCCCATTTGAATCCCTACAAAATTCACGCAATGTTGCACAACACCATGTATACTTTGATCCTCTTATTTTGGCTTCAAATGATATTTGGGGATATTCTATTGTCATGTGCTAGAATACTGCATAGTGACATCAAGGGTGATATGCACGGTGCCATTTAACTCCAGATGTTCTACATTTTCTACATCTTGATAACGCACGGTGACGTGTAAAGTGATAGGCATGGCACGTTAATTACCAGAATGTTGACTTCTAAAATTAAACAACTGCAGAGCAACACGCAGAATAATAGCAACAATGCCGTGTCTCTTCAATTTGTCTTTTTTTAGTCTTTTTTTTTTTCTTGAATCCTTGTTTAATCTCAACTTTTGCATCCTACATAAAATAAGGAGAAAATTAGGGATAATGGCGACAATGCCATGTCTCTTCAATTTGTCTTTTTTTAGTCTTTTTTTTTCTTAAATCCTTGTTTAATCTCAACTTTTGAATCCTACATAAAATAAGGAGAAAATTAGGGATTAAATAGTAATGTAGAATGAATCTTAAAGACTTTGAAGTGCAAACGATATATAAAATATGCATATAATGAGTGATTGTCAAACTTTACTTATGGTTTGCAATTACTTCTTATCAAACTCCTCAATATTATATCTAATTTCTCTTATATCATTTTCGCGTTGACTACATAATTCTTGCTATATTGAAACCTTATCCGTCTATTTCATGATTTTCTTCATTCTTTAGATTAAGCACGTCTTGACTAGTATTTTCTTTATTTAGTTATGCATATCTCCCAAAATCTAAGTGTTGCTATGCACTCATTATTTAGCTCAATGTCTTCTACTACTCCTTATAAATGTATGTTATTTTCTAAATTAGTTGAAGTCTTGATTCCCAACAGTTATAATAGCTTTTGATAATCGAAGATGTCAATCTCTTCCTTTCTCACTCTAAAATGTTGTCTTAATCACTATTCTTCCCTTGATGTTGCAAATTTCTCTAATTTTCTATTCTTTTCCCCGTCATTTTTTGTAACTTAACTCCTTATGTTCAGTGATCAAGCTAGACCTAGAATAAGTTGATATTACCTTGCTATTGACAAGGGAACTAGAAAATCCCAAGTCGATGACATACATTCTTAACGTTGGTTCCTAGTAGGGGAATCATGAAACATCCAAAAGAAGGTAAGTTGAGTCTAAGATATTTGAGACAATTCCCAATTATAAAGAGCATTGAACCTCTTGCTTATAGATTGGACTTGCCAAATGGTTTAATAGGAATTCATAACATGTTTTACATATCTTAACTGAAGAAGTATAATTCCAAACTCGAGCATGTAGTGAACAATTAGCCATTGATTTTTGCAACTTAATCTGAGTTTATGTGGAAAAGCCTATCAAGATTTTGGATCAAAGCATCAAGAATATTTAGAGTAAGTAGTTATTGACGGTGGAGATCTTATGAAAGTATCACGGTACCCAGGACGCTAAGTAAGAAACAGAAGAGTGGGTGAAACTAAAGTATCCCATTTATTTTGACGTATAACATCATGAATTTTGGGACAAAATTCTTCTAATGAGGGGAGGATGTAAAACCCCACCTAAAACTACCTATAGGATAGAAGAAAAGGGTTGCATTACATAGCATATCATATATGTATATGAATTGCAAATGAATTTGCATGTGCTTTATATTGCTTAGTTGGGTATTTGTTGTGTGTTTATGATGTCTAGGAATTTTAATTTTCGGATAAGAAGGTTTTAGATTATGGAATTTGAGATAGGAAATTATATAAAACTTTGAAGTAGGAAAGGTGGAAACTTTGTGGTTGGGTAGAAGAGACTTATTTTGGAAAGCAAGAACATAACAGCTGTTGTGGATAAAATGATTAGAGCTTGTGAATTATTTCCTTAAGACATAAGTTTGAATCCCCTTTTGTTAGTTTCTATTTTGGTTTTAACTTTTTTTCACTCTTTTGTCTGAAATATTAATTATCCCTAAGCTATGTACCAACCATTATTAATACAAGTCCTTATTTCTTTTCTTCTTGGGTACACAAAACAACTAGGTTTTGAACACACAGAGGCACTCTTATTCCTTTATCTCCAATAAAGCTAGAGCATTTTTTGGCCTTCTTCTTCACTCTTCATACTACTTCTTGGCTGAGAAGACCAAGAACAGCACGTAGGTACCATTTGAGTGTAAACTATTTCTATTTTCTCTTGCTTACAAGTAACAACAATGGCCAAGCACCTTCTATCTTCCTATTTCATTTACCTGAGAACAAAGTTGAAATCACCATAGAAGTTTATACATTCTTCATCAAGAAACCGAAACCATTTCTGTTTCTTTTCTTGCAAAATTAAGCTTGAGGGGACCAAGCCATAGACCTTCTTGCCAAGCCATGGACCTCCTACCTTTCATATCAACACCAAGCTAAGGACTACCTAAGAGACAACGAACTTCTTTAAGCAAGGCAAGGACCTCCTTACATAGCCATGGGCCAGCTTCTACTTATAAAATTTGAAGCCATGGACTGGCTTTAAATTTGAAAGTTAAATCCTAGCAAATCATTGGAATCACTCCATTAGCTATGCCTGAAGACTATAATAGGCTTCATGATCCTTCGCTAAAATAGCTAACACCATGCTTCTCTTCACCATCTACCATTCATTTTCTCCTATCACACAATCACCATTACTACCCAACATACCTTCACACACCACAAATTCTAAATTCAAAAACTGAGTTTCACTCCCAGACATCCTCCTGAGATAACTAAACACACTCAAGCTCAGTAGTACGAACTCTTAGTCTTATTCATTCGTCTAATAACACTCCCTAACCAGAAAAACTCTTCAGCAGACACCTTTGCACTCTCTATTTTTCTCTATAGAAATACCAATAACACACTCTCAACTTTGGCTACCTTTAAGCACTAAAACCCACTCAAAATCATTCTAGATTGATTAGAATGCCATTAGTTTTCATCCCTCTAAATCTAGACACCAAAACCAAACTAACACCCTTCCTCCAAGGATCAAAATCAGGAACTTCTTCTTCACAATTTAACTCTCAAGAAAGCATATATATATATATATATATATATATATATATATATATATAGTTATCTCTCACTTCCTATATGTCTTTCTCTAACATTCTCTTCTCTTCATTTTCTCTCTTCTCTCTTATTTTCCTCCTATATCTCTTTCTTCTCGTTATTTTCTTCTCTTTCTTTTATTAAACCAATGTTGATAGTTTAACCTCTCCCTACTTTTCCTCTTTTAACCTTCATTGGACTCAGGATTATTCAATTTTCAGGAACAAAATCAATAGACAACATTACCATCAAGTAAGTTACTCAAATCGCTATCAAGTAAACCTTATCTTTAATCTTTTAGACTTTTATGAACTCAAGTTGTGAGATTGTATCTAGATAATGATATAAGTTGGGTTATGATAAAGTTGTTCTTGACCTTTGATATGATATTATTGGAGGATAGGGTAGATGTGAAATATGGAGATATATGTGTTATGATGAGTTAATTTTTTATGAGTTTTGCATCCTGTTATAGGACCTGTTATGTTGTGAATCAAATATGGATGTGTTTTCTGTGTGACATGTGATTAATCCAAGTATTATAATGATTTAATTTAGTATGTATTATATTTGCTATATTTACTGATTATTTATACGTGTTATCTAACTGATTATTTAATCATTTAGTTAAATAATTATATACTTAATATTACTAAAAATATTATTCATTGTTCATTAATACTATTACTAGATTGCTATTTATTATTTACTGTAATAACTATTTCAAATATTTACTATTATGATAGCTATTAGTTTATATTATTTATTAACTATTAAAAGTATTTGCCTATTATGTTATCGCTTGTCAATATCTATTAGCAGTTATTGTTTACTATTTGTTAAATACTTATTATTATTTATAATGTTAGTAACTACAGTTAAAATCACTAGCATTAATAATTACGAGTGTACAACTATTAGCTATTGTCTATATCAATTATTAATTATTTGTTGTTATTAATATTAATTTTTAGTTGTGGTTTGCTACTATTTAATATTATTACTTATCGACCGTATTATTATTAATGCTAATACTATTATTTTAATACGTCTAAATACCAATTAATATTATTTGATAATATTTACTATTTAGAGTTTAATAATTTTCTAATAATTAAATTTTTAATACTTATTAATAAGTTACCATTTATTAAAAATATATTGTCTACCGTTTATTACTTGTGGTGTGAAATTTATTAAACATAAGTACTCAAACTATCATTTCATATCATGATATACCAATTGATATTATTTATTTACTAATAATTAAATACTTAATATTTAAAAATTATTTTTTAATATTTAATACTTATTATTTATTTACTATTTATTAAAATTCAATATTTATTATTTATTGAATATTATTTGTAGTATATTATATATTTATATTAATAAGTATTGGATATGTTCGTCAATAATAGTTCCTATTAGTATTATTACTGCTATTGAATTCTTGGGACTTTCGTATGCATGCTTTGAATACATAGAAATTGGGGATATAATGTCATATCTAGCATATTATGTTTGGGATGAAGATATTATTTGGTCAAAACTATTTGATGACTTGTTTTGAGATGTTGAACTATTTCACGTTATGTCCATATAGGTTTTGAATAGGTAATATGGAGATTTGGGACTTTATATGCTTTTGTCTTTTGTTATAAGAGTTGTTGGCTAGATGGTAACATGATTTTTGTATTTTCCCTAGACAAGGCTAGGTTCTATTGATCAAGTCATCAGGAGGATTTTTATCTATGAGACAAGAGAACCAAGTAAGTCCTTGCATGAAATTATTTGTTGAATAGATGCTCTATTTCAAGTCTAATATTATTTTATTATGGCAAAGATGGTATATATTTGAGATGCAAAAATGGTTATTTTTTTCTCATTTCTTCACAAGATATTTCCTTTTCTCTTCTTAAAACAAACATTTTGATCAAACAAAAGCTTTCATCTAAAATGTTAATTTTCTTAATTGAAAGGTTCAAACTAAGATATTTAACCATGGTTGTATTTTTGAAACGGCAAGGTACTTGTGAAGATATTTCCTTGTATAGAACACCAAATATTGAGTACTCAATAAGGGTAAGCCAATTAATACTAACTTTAGAAGGTTAGGGTAAGTCTTCTGGTAGAGGTCTCCATCGCGAGATAAGCACTTTTTGGATAAAGTGTCAGTACTTTTTAGTCAGGCTAGTCTGAGTTAGCAACCTAATTTGAGTGGACTGTCTCTTGAAAATGGACAACTGGTAAGTTAGGGTGTAGAGATAGAGTATCTCACCCAATGAGCCAATCACCTCCTTGTATTATGATGTAAGGTTTCACAATACTTGGCTATAATGTAGGTTTTTATAGCCTTAACTATGATGTAGGGTTTTATGGTCACCTTTATTTTAGAGTAGTTTATTTCTTTTCTAAATGTACATATTTATTTGAGAAAACTAATGTAAATCACCACTCTATATTAAAAAATAAATTATATGACTTGCAATCTTTTCTCTTGATTTGTTCAAGGCTGCATACATGAAACACTCTTCAAATTATTATAAGTACATATTTGACTTACTAGGAAGTATTTCTCACCATATTTTATATTATGTTTTCAAAAAGATCCTGCCTTGAAAGTTGTGCTTGCCTAAAGTCTGGAGATTTTATTTTTATTTTTAAATGTATTTTGAGACTTGTATAAGTATTGATTGAGATGTAATAAGTTTTGAACTTAGTTTTTTTCTTTTTTTCATTTTCTTTTACCTAGTTACAAAGATATTTTATCCTAAGGACAGGGCAACATCCCTCTCTCTTTTGGGGTGTGTAGGCTGTGGGATGTTACATCTGGGCTAAGGCTTATTCCCTTGGGCTCTTGTCCATATTCCTGGTCATCTTTTAATTATTTATTTAATCCTAATCCAAAACAAGCCCAAAATAAATAAGTAAATAACTCAAATGTACCAAGCCTTTCCCTTAAGCCTTTTTTAGTTTAGGCTTAGGTTAATTTTAATTATTCAATCTGGGTTTAACCCCTAAATAATTAATTAAACCATAAACTAGGCTTTTAATTAATTCTCTCTCGGGCCTTTTACTTTATTTCAAACCAAAAATAAATTAGGAATATAAAAAAAATAAAATCTATTTGTTCAAGACTATATCCCTAGCCTAAAAATAACCAAGCTTTCTAGGTTACTCGAGGACTAAAAGGTTCATCGTTCTTGGCTACTAAAATTGTTAGCTCTAAGGGCTTTCTCCTATGCTTTGATTTATGGCAAACATTGATGTGAACTAACTTGTATATTCTATATGTGATAGGACATGTTTGACCTTAGTTCTTCTAAGGCATTCAAATAAGATAGTTAAGCAACTCTTGAGCAACGGAATTCAAGTATGGGTGATCAAAATGAAGTTCAAGCTTATGACGTTGTATACCAAGATATCCTTATGGAAGAACTTTAGACTAGGAAGTGTTATTAATGTATTTTTTATTAATTCCTATGTCTCTTTACCTTTTGATTCAATTGATTTCTACCTTGAAGCACACACAAAGAAAAAGATTTTAAAGTTTAAAAAGTCTTAGAATTTTGGATTGAGTGGTTTAGATGATTCTGCATCCAAAAGATTCATTCAAAATCCTGTAAACGTTGTCGAATCATTTCTGCCTAAAAAAGTGCCATTTTGGATTTACTTTTTGGATGCATTGTCGTCCAAAACATGAATCCAAAATATGGATAAATTTAACAGAAAAACTATAGCCATTTTATAGCCGTTGGTACTTCATTTTATAGCTCTATAAAAAGCCTCTAAACATGATTAGACATAAGATTTTTGTGGCATTCTTCTAAGAAACACCCTTGCTCTATAAAAAATAAAAACCTCCTTTTATCAAGTGCTTCAAAGTAAATTCAATTTGTGTTAAAGAGGTCAAAGTTTTTGTGCTTTGTACCTTGGTGCATATCTGCTCAAATAAGTGAGCTTCTACTATTCCATTGATATTCAACCTCTTTTGTATTACAAGGTTATGGTGTAAAACCTATTTGGGGTGAACCTTGATTTGATTTTTTGGTTTAGAGGTTTTGGAAAACTAAGTGTGGTGATCCTCTCTTACATTTGGTACAGTTTGATTTCATTAAGTTGAGTAAATGAAATCTGGTTGAAAATCCTTAAGTGTAAGCTTAAGGTAGTGGATGTAGATCTTGGTAGATCGAACCACTATATATTCTGTATCTCATTTCTTAGCTTACTACATTAACTGCATCATATATCTTACTTTAGTCTAAATCTGGATAGTTCTCAAGGTCTTCTTCGATTGCTTTCTTTGTTGCCATAAAGTTGATCCAAGAAAATTGAAGATCATTATTATTCTATATATCAGACGACTTGAAAATTTTTAGTTTGCCAAAAACCTTATTCACCCCCCCTTCTCTAAGGTTTTTCATTTGGTTTCAGAGCTTGATCTACATATGGTTAGTTTAACAACCTTGTAGAAAATCCTCATGGAAGCTCATCCTCTCTTTCATATGTTGAAGAATCTTCAACAAATTGACCTCCTTTGTTCAATGGAAACAACTAACATTCTGGAAAAACAGAATGAAAATTTATGCATGTTCAATTAACTTTGAGTTATGGAATTTGATATAAAAATGTCCTTTTATTCTATCAAAAGTTGTTGATGGCGTAAAAATGCCTAAACAGAATGAAGAGTTTAGCATTGAAGACAATGCTAAGATGATTTTAAATTTTCAAGCAATAAACATCTTATGTTGTGCACTAGATGCGACTGAATACAATCGAGTTAGTGGTTGTGATTCAACCCATGAAATATAAAAATTACTTTAAGTCACCCATAAGAGGACAAACTACGTTAAAGAATCAAAATTGGGGCTTCTAATTTATGATTATGAATTATTCACAATGAAGACAAATGAAAGCATCACTGATATGTTCACTAGATTCACAAATATCACAAATGGTCTCAAAGCCTATGGGAAGTTTATTCCCTTGGGGAACAAAATCAAAAATTTCTAGATGCCTTACCTAAAAGCTAGCAGCCTAAAGCTCTTGTAGTGGAAGAATCCAAGGATTTAAAATCCTTACCAACTAAAGAGCTGATCGGATCTCTTCTAACACATGAGATGAAACTCAAAAGGTTTCAAGAATCTGATGAACATGATAAAGGTAAAAATGGAATAGCATTGAAAGTTGAAAAAGAGGACGAAGAAACTAGTCAATCTAACAGTAGTGATGGTACGAAAATAGACAATGAAGATTTGGCAATAATAGCAAAAAAATTCAGAAGCATGTTCAACAAAGAAAACTACAAAAAAGGAAAGAAGTTCGTGAGAAAGAAAGGACAAACCATGGCATTCAAACCTCATTGTTATGAATGTAAAAGCACTGAACACTTCATTGTTGATTGTCCAATTACAAAAAGTAAGAAAGGTGGAATGCTTATAAAGAAGAAAGACTTGAAGGCAAAGAAAGGTAAAGGATTGATGGGGACTTGATACCTAAATGGGTCTGAGTTTGAAGAAGAAGATTCTGAGAATAAAACTGCCAACATATGTTTTATGGCCATGGAAAATGAGGTAAACTCTACTACAACTAATTTGCTTATATGTATGATTGAAAAGCATGATGATCTAAATGAGTCGTTAATTGATATGTTCCATGAACTAAAAAAACTATCCAGAAAAAATAAAGAAATGAAGTTGAAGATTAACTGTTTGATGAATGAGAATGAAATGTTGTTGAGTGATAACAAAATGTCTCTTGAGTTACATTTAAGTGCTATTATTGAAAAAGATGTAATCATGACTACTTTAACATATGTATCTCTGGAAAATAGAAGTTTGTGTGATAGAATTCAAACTCTTGAAAGTATGGTTAGCACTTTTGATGACATGAAAAATAGAGTCAATGACCTTACCACATGTATTAAAAAGTTCACAAATGGAAAAAATAACCTAGAAAAATTACTTGGGACTTATCATTAAGTTGGAAATAGAAATAGCTTGGGATATAGACATTAGAATAAGCACGAAATTCATAAGCCTCGATTTGTTAAACCTGTCTCATGTTACACAACATACAAAGCATGCACATATTGTGAAAAATCAGGACATATAGCATCGAGATGTCTTATTAAAAGAAAAGTGGAAACTGGTGGAACAACTTTCTGAAAAATCAAAGGAAATGCTACTAACCTCCATGGACCCAAGAAAGTGTGGATACCAAAAATCACTCCTCCTTCTCATGTATAGGCACATTCCTTGAGCTTCACCAAATGGTTCTTGGATAGCGGTTGTTCAAGACACATGACTGGAGATGTAGCCTTGTTAGATGATATACAGAACACAAATGAAGGATTCGTTACTTTTGGAGACAAGAAGAAAGGAAAGATTCTTGGCATTGGTAATATTGGTAAAGGTTCCTTAATCATTATAAAATAAGTATTAATAATTGATGATTTGAAATATAACTTACTTAGCATTAGCTAACTATATGATAATGTCTGTAAAGTCATTTTTGAAAAGGACTCCTGTTCTATAATGGATAGCTCAAATCTTGAAACAATCTTTGTTGCCAAACGTGTTGGAAATGTGTATGTGTTCTATCTAAATGACCTTATAGCTCATGATATTAGATGCCTATCTGCACATGACAATGATGGTTATCTTTGGCATAGAAGATTAGGTCATATATCTTTTCATTTACTAAATAAACTATCCTCAAAAGAGCTTGTTAGAGGACTACCCAAAATGAAATTTGATGTAAGCAAAATTTATTATGCATGCCAATTTGAAAAACAAATCAAAACCTCCTTTAAACCCAAGAAAATGATTTCAACCTCAAAACCTCTCAAATTAATTCATATGGATTTGCTTGGTCCAATGAGGACTGTTAATCTTAGAGATAAAAAGTATGCATATGTGCTAGTTGATGATTTCTCTAGATTTACTTGGACTTTATTTCTTGAACAAAAGGATGAAACCTTTTTTGAATTTTCAAAACTGATCAAACAAGTCCAAAACTCTATTAGATGTAAACTAATTCCTATTAGAAGTGATAATGGTAAAGAATTTTGCAACAATGAATTTACACACTTTTGTGATGAAAATAGAGTCTTTCACAATTTTTCTGCAGCAAAAACACCTCAACAAAATAGTGTTGTTGAGAGGAAAAATCAAACATTGCAAGAAATGGCTAGATCAATGCTTTGTGAAAATGCCCTTCCAAAATGCTTTTTTGGCTGAAGCTGTTAATACAGCTTGCTATATAGTAAACCGAGTAATGCTGAGACTGTTTTTGAGAAAAACACCTTTTGAACTTATGTTTGACAAAACTCCATCAATCTCTTATTTTAAAGTATTTGGTTATAAATGTTTTGTCCTTATTACCCAAGACAATCTTGGAAAATTTGATAGCAAATCCGATGAGGCCATATTTCTTGGATACTCTTCCAACAAAAAGGCATATAGAGTGTACAATAAAAGAACTCTTTATGTGACAGAATCTGTACACCTTGTACTTGATGAATCTAACATTTATGCTTCAAAGAAAGATGATGATGATGTAGGAAGTTCAAAGGAAGTAAGAATAGATCAACTCAAAGATCTACTGCCAGATACTCATACAAAAGAAGAAGAAATTAAAGAGCAACAAGCTGAACAAAGAAAGGAACAAACTGAAGATTCTACGAATCAACAATTGCCAAAGGATTGGAAATACAAAACAGGTCATCTCAAAGAATAAATCATTGGTGATCCAAACTATGGAGTTAAAACTAGACGGTATTTCATAGATAACTTTGTTCTTCTCTCAAATATAGAACCTAACTGTATTAATATAGCATTGCATGGTGAATTTTGGATTATTGCTATGCAAGAAGAATTAACCAATTTGAAAGAAATCAAGTTTGGAAACTTGTCCCTAGACCACTTGATCGCCCGGTTATTGGTACCAAGTGAGTATTTAGAAATAAACTTGGTGAAAACATAACTGTGTTTAGAAATAAAGCTAGATTGGTCACCCAAGGATTTAATCAAGAAAATGGTATTGATTATGATGAGACATTTGCTCCCGTTGCTAGACTAGAGTCTATAAGAATGCTTCTTACTTTCGCATCCTTCAAAAATTTCATACTCTATCAAATGGATGTTAAGAGTGCATTTCTAAATGGTTTTATTGAGGAGGAAGTATTTGTTGAACAACCTCTTGGTTTTATTCATGAGCACTTTCCAATTTACCTTTTCTAACTTTCTAAAGCTTTTTATGGATTAAAATAAGCTCCACGAGCTTGGTATGAGAGGCTTAGTAGTTTCTTGATTTCAAAAGATTTTTCAAGAGGCTTGATCGATAGAACTTTGTTCATCAAATTTGATAATTATGGTGATCTACTAATTGTTCAAATCTATGTTGATGATATCATTTTTTGTGCTACTAATGACTTTTGTGCAAGATGTTTGCTAAGACAATGCAACAAGAATTCGAAATAAGTATGATGGGAGAACTAAGCTTCTTCCTCGAGCTACAAATTAAGCAAAACCAAGGATAGAATCTTCATAAATCAAGCTAAGTTTGCCAAGCAGTTACTCAAAAGGTTTGGTATGAATGAAGTAAAAGAAATCTGCACACCTATGAGTATTTCTATAAAACTTGACCAAGATGAAAAGGGTAAGAAGGTAGATGAATATAAGTATAGAGGTATGATTGGAAGCTTACTCTATCTTACTGCTAGCTGACCTGACATTATGTCTTTAGTATGTCTTTGTATCCGTTTTCAATCATGTCCAAAGGAATCACATCTATGTGCAGTAAAATGCATACTTCGATATATAATCGGCACATATGATTATGGCTTATGGTATCTTCACACTAACACATTTGATCTTATAGAATACACTGATGTAGTTTATGCAGGCTGTAAAGTGGAAAGAAAAAGCACTGATGGCCATTGTCAATTTCTTAGATACTCTCTTATGTCATGCCACAACAAAAAGCAGGCTTGTGTATCCTTATCCACAACTGAGGCCGAATACATTGCAATCGGCAATTGTTGTGCACAAATTTTTTGGATGAAGAATACATTACTTGATTTTAGTCTTAACTTTAATTGCATACATATATTATGTGACAATACAAGTGCTATCAATCTAACAAAAAATCATGTTCAACATTCTAAGACAAAGCATATAGAAGTTAAACATCAATTCATCCAATATTATGTGCTCAAAGGTGATGTGTGTGTTGAATATATTTCAACTGATGAACAACTTGCAGATATCTTTACAAAACCTCTAGCTGAAGAAAGATTCAACAATCTGAGAAGAAGATTGGGAATTACAAAAATCTCATTACTAACCTGGTGGCATAAGTCTTCTTTATTTTGCAAGATTAGTGAAGACAAAGTTTTTGGACACAGTGTTTGTATCCAAAACACACCAACAACCTTTTGGACGCAGTATTTGAGTTCAAATCCTTTATCCAAAATACTTTTCTGAAAAAGTTTCGTTTGGATGATTATTTCGGGTTGGGTCAAAATCTAAAACAGATTATACACACACACACACACACACACACACACACACACACACACACACACACACACACACACACACTATATTTCTTTTATTTGAAAAATAACTGCTTTCATATTTCAATTTTTGAATTTCAAAAAAGGGGTTGCACGTTTCTCTAAATCTCTGTGATAATTTATCTTGCCAATGCGCTTTATATCACATTTCTCCAGACATTCAAAGCACTTTATTTCTTCTCTCCTCCAAATCTCTATAGCCGACATCTTCCAAAAACTTTCTATGTTCTTCTTCTTCAAAGAAAACCGTCAGTCCAAAAACCCTAATCTCTTTAATGGCAAAAACGAAATCATCTACACCAAAACCCAAGAAGGTACAAAAAATGTCTTCGAAGATGAAGAAGAAGGGTTCAACTTTGAGCAAAACGAAAGGAAAAGAAGTCTCCCTTGAACCAGACTTCTTGGCATCACACTATGATTCATCAAAGTCTTCACCGGAACAAGTGGCTTTCAAAAATCAGATACTCTGATTCATCGACTCTAAATGTGAATCTGATTACAATGACTGGGTTTTAAAAAACAAAATTGTTATTTCTGGATATCGTGCTAATCCTTCGGCTTTTCTAAATTTCTCAAATGTATTGGATATATTTCAACATACTAGATGGGGTAGTTTACTTTCTGTTGATGAAAAATTATTTACTCCACTTGTTTGGGAGTTTTATGCCAATTTAAGAAAAAGACGTCTTGAGAAGACAAGGGGAGGTTTTATGATTCAGTGGTATGTTTCAAGAGTTAAAGGAAATGACATTAAGTTTGATCACCATTTTCTAAATAGGATTTGTGATGTAAGGAATGGAGGGATTCAATACTTTAAGTTAAAAAAATTTCCAGAGGGAAATGACATATTTGAGTTAAAGAAATTTGAGAAAATTTTTGTTGGAAGAAGGAGTTTTGGGAACTTAAGTAACAGAAACACAAAATGTCTGAATGGAGTTGGAAGGATCTTGCACCATATGGTTTCTACCATGGTGGTACCGAGCTTCGGTCATAAGACCTCCATAAATATTTTATAGATGGTAATTATATTGGCTTTAGTAGAGGAAAGGCAAATTAGTTTTGGGTTTTTAGCTACTAAGTTGATGCTACAATCGAGAAATACCTCTAGCAAAGTTTTGCCTTTTGGAAATCTGTTAACTAAGGTGCTTAGATATTTTAATGTTGATTGAAATTCAATTCCCTGTGATCGGACAAAAATGAATGTTTATAGCTTTAATTCTTTTGAGAGAATGGGATATGTAAGAGTGGGCAATGAATGGAAGCTGCTTTGCGATATTAAAGGTGATGAAAAAGAAAGATTGATGAAAATAAAAGAAAAAGGAAAGTCTGCCCCTTATGTTGGGACAAAAAGAAAGTTTGAGGAAGATCCTCAAGCAGAATCCTCTGCTAAAGGAAAAAAAAAAAAGGACATGGGACTATCTGTAAGTATTTTTTTATGCTATTAACTCAATGGTTGTCAAACTAGATAGCCTCAGTTTTGAGCTTCAAAGTCTCGGGAATAGACTGAAAAAATGGAAAAAATAACAAAAATAGATGAACTGGTGTCTACACCTACAATATCTACTCAAACAAAGGTAACAGGAGAACAACCTGTCATTGAGAAAAAGACTGAACAAGAACTATCTGTAGCAGAGGAAGTGCATGCTACTGTGCAAACCAAGGAAAAATCCCCGATTAAGGAAGCTGTAGCACCTTCTACCTCCTCCAAACCACATGTCTCATCTGGAAAGAGATAGAAGCATATTGTGGTTAAAAGAAAATCCAATAGGATTGCTGGTCAATACTCTAAAAAGGGTGCCGGATCAAAAGCTGAAACAATTCACATTTCCTAAGAAGACCAGTTTCGTAGAATGATCTTCAGTTGATATTCTTTCTGATATCGTGAACAATTTACTTTTTTTTTTTTTGCAGTTAAACAATTTATTTTTCTATCCTTACTTATGCACTAGGCTAACTGCTTAAATTCTAAATACTACTTAAATTCTGACTATTTCCTATCTATCTATATTCTATTTCTTCTGCTTCTTTTCTGTTATTACTCTTTTTGATTGATGACAAAGGGGGAGAAGATATTAGACTGATATGATGATATTACTGAAATAATATGGATATGAAACTGATATGAATGACTGGAAAGTTTTTGTTTGGGAAATTTGGGGATATGATGATATGGATATGAAACTGAGATGAAAGAAACTAATATGACTGAATGGAAATTCTTTGTTTGGGAAATTTTGGGATAGTTACTGAAATGATTAGCTATGACTGAAATATGAATTTGCTGCTATGACTGAAATTGACTGGAAGTTTTTTGTTTAGAATGTTGGGATAATTTTTGGCTAAATTTCTACATACAATTATGCTTATTATTGTGAATGATTAAATTTACTTGAGGGAAACTTTGTGCTTGATTTGATTTGTTTTTGGATGAACTGCTGATATAAAAATTGATCATATTTGATTTCGATTTGTTGTTATCCAAAATTAAACATCAGTTTGATATCATGATTCTTTTACCAAAAGTACTCTCTTCATAATTAAGGTATCTTTGAGACTAGAATGATAAGATGTTGACATAATTCTGTGACAATTTCATTAATAATAATAAAAAAAACAATCAGATGGATTGCTTCCTTTATGTTTAAAACTCTTTAAGATTCCAAAAAATCCATTATCCCGTGCATTATGTCAAGGGGAGTTTTGGATTTATATTTCCTTGATCCAAAAATCTTTTTCAAAGATTCATACTATTTTGGACATCCAAAACTCGCATTCTTAAAGGGTTCATACATACTTTCACAAATATTTTGGACGTAAGACTTGGACACACAAAGTTAACTTCAGTTCCTCTCATTTTGAAATATTCATATATGCAAATATTAAGGGGGAGCATCTCATCGTTTAACTTTCCTGCTATATCTCCTTTATAAAATTTATTAAATCGTTATTTCTTTTTGGAATAATCGTAAGGATATGGAGGTAGGTTAGCCTATAGGCTTATTGAGTCGTGCTTATGGAGTTTTTATGTCTTAAATCTCATAAGAACTCTTTAAGTTCCAAAATGAGAGATTATATTTCAATGAAAAACATTCTTATTTCTCTCGGTCTAACATGTGTATACAATTATTTTTCTAGATTCCATCAAGTTTTGTTATAACTCAAAAAGGGAGAGATTGTTAGCCCTAAAGACTTTCTCCTATGTTTTGATTTATGACAAATATTGATATGAACTAACTTGTGTACTCTATATGTGATAGGACATGTTTGACCTCAATTCTTCTAAGGCATTCAAATAAGATTCTGAAGCAACTCTTGAGCAACGAAATTCAAGTATGGGTGATCAAAATGAAGTTCAAGCTTATGAGGTTGTATACCAGGAAGTCCTTATGAAAGAACTTTAGATTAGGAAATGTTATTAAGGAATTTATTGTTAATTCCTATGTCTTTTTACCTTTTGATTCAATTGATTTCTACCTTGAAGCACACAAAGAAAAAGATTTTAAAGTTTTGAAAGTCTCAGAATTTTGGATTGAGTGGTTTGGATGATTCTATATCTAAAATATTCGTCCAAAATCCTGTAAACAGTGTCGAATCATCTCTACTTGAAAAAGTGCCATTTCGGACTTACCTTTTGGATACATCGTCGTCCAAAACGTGAGTCCAAAATAAGAGTAAATTTAACAGAAAAATTATAGCCATTTTATAGCCGTTGATTCTTCACTTTATGGCTCTATAAAAAGCCTCTAAACATGATTAGACATAAGATTTTTGTGGCATTTTTCTAAGAAACACCCTTGCTCTATAGAAAATAAAAGTCTTCTTTTATCAAATGCTTCAAAGTAAATTCAATTTGTGTCAAAGAGATAAAAGTTTTTGCGCTTTGTACCTTGGTGCATATCTGCTCAAACAAGTGAGCTTCTACTGTTCCATTGATATTCAACCTCTTTTGTATTATAAGGTTATAGTGTAAAACCCATTTGGGGTGAACCTTGATTTGATTGTTTAGTTGAGGGGTTTTGGAAAACCAAGTGTGGTGATCCTCTCTTGTATTTGGTATAGTTTGATTTCATTAAGTTGAGTAAATGAAATTTGGTTGAACATCCTTAAGTGTGAGCTTAAGGTAGTAGATGTAGATCTTGGTAGATCGAACCACTATATATTCTGTATCTCATTTCTTGCTTACAATATTAACTGCATCATATATCTTACTTTAGTCTGAATCTGGATAGTTCTCAAGGTCTTCTTAGATTGCTTTCTTTGTTGCCATAAAGTTGATCCAAGAAACTTGAAGATCTTTATTATTCTATATATTAGACAACTTGAAATTTTTTAGTTTGCCAGAAACTTTATTCACCCTCCTCCCCTCCCCCCCCCCCCCACCCCTCTAAGGTTTTTCAAAAATTACCAAAATACCTATACTATACAAATAGTTATATTTTGTATTTTAATTATTTTTTGATATCACCATACAAAAATTTTGACCCCAAAGACAATGCTACATATAGTAATATCTCTGACCTATTGGTGTAATGACTAAAATACCCCTTTACATAGCACTCATTGAGATAAGAGAAATATACTAATACATTCTCAATGACATCTACCATCTTCAGGTATCTAGTCCAATAATCCATAACTTCCAGTACATACCTACTAATTTTTTAGAGCTACACAAAAGTATATTATACCAAGCCACATTCCCAAGGCCCTAAATTTTTTAAATTATCCTAAACAATCACAAAGGGGTGATTTCTCTTACTAGAAGTATAGAAGCTATCTTGTATGAATCTATTTTAACTAACTAGTCACACATACCCAATATACAAGTATACTAGCCCAATGATAAGACTTCACTCACAATATTGTTATTTGATCATGGTACGCATATTTTACACATCATTTGAGGTTTAAATCCTTTAACTTCATTATAGATGGCTATTTATCTCCCTCCTTTTCTCTTCATTTGATGTAGATGAAAAGAGTTGAAACAAGAATAGAATTTAAGAAGAAAAAGATTGGAAAAGAGAAACATAGAAGAGATATGGTACCGTCACCCTCATTCAGAACATAGCCATAAAGAATGCGAAGGTCAGGAGTTAAGAATTTGGAGGTCCATATGCCATATACCCCATAGTGCACAGCACCGTGTATGTCCAGAAGTTAGCAATAGCAGGGATTTTGAATCTCGACGGTTTTGTCTAGCACGTTAGTCATGGTGACGTGCACGTTTCTAGCACATGAAGACTTCAAGAGCCACGCATTGTTTCAAAGGAAATTTAAAATATTAGAACATGCACGGTGACGTACAAGCTACCTTCCACAGCACTATGCAATATCGTAGATGATACCCTAGTTTGCAGATCTTGAGAGTTTCGGCCACCTAATCTATAAAAACTCTTTTTCTTTGAAGATAACCAGGGGGAGGCAAGATAAACATAAGAAAACTCTGGAAAACCCCTTGGAATCATAGGAGAAGATCCAAGGTGAATTGAAGAGGAAAAATGGGCATTCAAAAAAACATTGCAATAAAGAGGGAGAATTCTTGTCTATACGTTCTTTCTTTTAATTCTCTATAAATTGACTTTATGGTTGCTAAAATTATTTTATTTGATTTTTAATTAAAGAATTATATCCTATATTATTTTTGTATTTGATTGTTATTTAACTTATTATTATCTATTTTAAGTAATTTATCACTTAGTTTTTGTTGATTGGATTGAACTTTTGGGTAATGCTCATATATTACACTTGAGAAAGAATGTATAAGATGAGTTCCCTTTTATTTTGACCCAATTGATTTATTTTCCCTTGATGAACTTGAGAAAGGATTTGGAGGATTTAGAACTTAGTGATAGATGAGGTTATTAGGGTCACCTAGAGATAGGGTTCCTTTAGCTTTTTGGCTTGGGTTTTGATTTTCCTAACTCTATGCATCCTTGTATTTAATTCATGTGAATAGAGATATCTTTGGGCTGGACTCTAGGGTAAGAGATTCACTACTTGAGAAAGAGTGAATTTCAATATATTTGGGAAATCTTGCCAATATTTAAATTAGATATTTTTTGGTTGAATGATGGTTCATGCTTAGATACAAATGGGGATTTCTCCATAATTGCATGGCTAATCCCTTTTCTCTACTTTAATTTTGCCTTCGTGATATTTTGGTTTTGTCTTGAAGATTAGGTATAGCTTTCTTTGTGATACTCTTAACCACTTGATTTGTGATAGTTAGTTGTTTATACCTTTTTATTTTGAATGATTGGATAATGAAACTTGGGATAAAGTAGTGGCAATTGATGTCATTTCCTTAGAATCTTCGACACTTACCATCCATACTCTATGATATATGATAGGTATACTTGCCAAAAATGTCCCTATATGTGGGTGAAATTGGTATTTTATTTTAAAATTTTGTTGAGTCTTGGATTTATCTTATTTACATGGCATAAACCACACATCTAAGCACACACAACAAGTTTTTGGTGCTGTTACCAGGGATCATGTATCAATATCAAAAAATCACTTTAATTTCATTGATTTAATTTTTATTTTAGTTTGTTTATAGTTTTATAAGTTTATCTTTGTTAGTAATTTGATAGTGCTTTGTTTGGTAGAAATATTTTAACCGTATAAATTATCACTCTTCGTTGTTGTTTTACTAATTTCTTGTGGGTGTTCATTATTGTTTGCTTGATTTTGTTTATTATTATTTTTTTGTTACACTGGGTAAGTTTTATGAGAATTGAGTGTTATTGAAGTTATTCGAGTTATCTTTAGAATATTGACATGACTGTGATTTAAATAGGTTTATCATTCTTGAGAAGTTATCATTTTGAGAGGTAACTCGAATATCTTCTGATTTCCATCAAAAAGATCAATTATATCAATTTGTAGAAGATAAGAAGTATTTAATGGAACTACCCAATGAGGATCTATTTGTAGATTTTTTCCATTATAACAGATACACATTTCTAAATAGTGGATGAATTGCTCAGAATACAAGAAGCTTTATTAGTTAAATTGGAAAGTCAACTTAGGTATTTGGCAAGGACTATTTGAGATAGATGTGAAGCGTTTAATGAAAGAGAACAGGCTAAAGCAGTTACACTTCATAGTGGAAAGCAACTAGAAATAGTGAACAATCCTAATCAAGTAGAAACACAGCCTGTAGAAGAAAATAATGTGTACAAGGAACCCACAACGCGGCGAAGGTAACATAAATGGTGCCATTAGGTCAATCTAAACCAGAAAATGTCAATAGCAGCTGCCAAACTCAATCCCTCCTATCCCATATCCAGGAAGACTTAGAAAAGAAAAAGAGAATGAGCAATTTTGTAAATTCTTGGAATTATTCAAAAAGTGCATATCAATCTCCTATTGGTAAAAGCTTTAGCCCAAATACCTAGGTATGCCAAATTCTTCAAGGATGTCTTGTCCAACAAAAAAAAAAAAAAAAAATCTTGAAGAACTATTTGTGGTAACTTTGAATGAGGAATTTTTTGCTATGATGCAAACCAAGAAGATAGTGCCAAAGAAATTAAAGGATCAAGGAAGTTTTTCTATCCCATGCATGATGGGTAATGTTGTTTTTTGCACTGCTTTAGTTGACAGCATTAACTTGTTACCTTATGTGACTTTTAAGAAGCTGGGGTTAGGTGAACCAACAGCTACTAAGATGAGTATCCAATTTGTAGATACCTCTATCAAGCATCCTAGAGGAATAGTTGAAGATGTGTTGGTTAAAATCGACAAATTTATCTTTCCTGTAGATTTTGTTATTCATGATATGGCAGAGGATTCAAAAATTTCCTTGATTTTGGGGTAACCTTTTCTTGCTACTGCCATGGCTATTATAGATGTTCATGGGGAGAAATTAACATTAAGAGTAGAAGATGAGGAAATAGTGATTAAGATTTCTAAGAGTATGAAGTGTTCATTTGTGCAAGATAACTCTTGTTTTGCGGTGGATATCTTTAATAACTGCACTAATGATTTTTTGCAAAAACAATTCATTGAAACATCATGGGTTGCACATTTGGTAAAGGTAATGAATACGAAATAAAAGAACAAGTTGCACATAAAGTCATGGCATATACGGAGCATGTTGAGGATGGTGAGGGCACTCTTGAAGATAATTAAGAATTCAAGTCTTAGCAGAATAAGGTTATCTGCTAAAGACCCTCCTGAATTAGAGCTGAAAGAGCTTCCTAATCACTTGGAGTATGCATTCTTGGTACAAGAAAATAAATTACCTGTTTTCATTGCTAAAGATTTTGGGGAAGAAACAAAAGTTATAGCTAGTTCAAGTTTTACAAAAACACAAAAATGTTGTAGCATAGAAGATCACTAATATAAAGGGGATTAGTCCCTTTTTTTTTTTTTTTTTTTTTGCACACATAAGATCTTATTGGAGGAAGGTGCTACACCTGTGGTACAACCCTAGAGAAGTCTAAATCTAAACATGAAAGAGGTGGTTAAAGGAGAAGAGATCAAGCTTTTAGATTCAAGAATTTTGTGTCCCATTTCAGATAGCATGTGGGTAAGTCCAATGCAAGTGGTTCCTAAAAAGGAGGTATAACTATGGTTCCTAATAAGAAAAATGAGCTTATACCAACTAGACTTGTCACAGATTAGATGATGTGCATCAACTACAAGAAGTTAAATGAAGCCACAAGAAATGATCATTTCCCAATTCCTTTTATTGATCAAATGTTGCAAAGGCTAGCTGGGCATACATACTATTGTTTCCTTGATAGATTTTCAGGCTACTTCCAAATTCCCATCAATCTTGAAGACTATGAGAAAATATCTTTCACTTGCACTTTTGGGACTTTGTCCTATAGGCATATGCCATTTGGACATTGCAATGGTCCCAGAACCTTTAAAATGTGCATGATGGTTGTATTTAAGGGATTCATTGGTAATATAATAGAGGAATTTATGAATGATTTTTCTATTTTTGGGAGATTTTTTGAATTACATTTGAGGAATTTAGAACGAGTTCTCTAGAAATGCGAAGAAACAAATCTTGTGCTAAATTAGGAGAAATGCCATTTTTTGGTAAAAGAATGTGTTTTCTAGGTCATAAAATTTCAAGTAAAGGTTTAAAGGTTGATAGAGTGAAGATTGAAATTATTGAGAAACTTCTTCTACCGCCTTCTGTAAGAGCAATTAGAAGCTTTCTGGGACATGCAGGCTTCTAAAAAAGATTTTTCAAAAATTTCTAAACCCCTCACCTCTTTTTTAGAAAAGGATTCCCCATTCAACTTTAATGAGCGATGTTTGCAAGCCTTTAATGAATTCAAATTCCAGTTGACTAACTCTCCTATCTTGGTCACCCCCAATTGGTCTTTGCCCTTCAAACTAATGTGTGACACTAGTGATTTTACAATAAGTGCAGTTCTTAGACAAAGGCTAGAAAAGAACTTTCAACCAATTTTTTATGCAAGCAAGACACTCGTTGATGCCTAAGAGAATTACACTACTACAAAAAAAAGAGATGATTTCTATAGTGTTTGCTTTTGATAAATTTTGTTCTTACTTTATTTTGATAAAAGTGATGATTTTATAGACTAATTATTCTGCTTTGAAATACTTTCTTACTAAGTACAATTCTAAACCTCAACTGATAAGATAAGTCTTACTTTTGCAGAAATTTGACTTGTAGATTAAAAACAAAAAGGGAGTTGAAAATCTTGTAGCAGATCATTTGTCCAAATTGGACAACCCCTATTTAGAGCCTCTAAGGGAAATTAAAATTCATGATACTTTTCCTGATGAACAACTATTATGGATTGAGAGTAAAACTTCATTTTCTCCTTAGTTTGCTAACTTTGCTGATGATCTGGCTGCAAGGATCATTCTAAAGGAATATACTTTGCAACGGACAAAGAAATTTCTCTTAGATGTGAAGTATTACTGTTGGGAGAATATCTTCCTTTTTTATTGTTATGCTGATCATATTATCAGAAGACACATGGATCAAGATATGGCTTAAGACAGTACTCATCAATACTATAAGGGCTAGTAGGTAGGCACTATTAAGCAAATGGGTGTAGGGAAAGTCTTAAAATCTAGATTCTATTGGCCTACAATTTTCAAGGATGCACATAAGTTTGTAAGAAACTATGATAGATGTGAACGGACAGTGATAGGAACTAAGTTTACCTATATTTTCCTAGTTATTTGAGATTCTTTTGTGATACTTTTAATGTAATAACTAGTCATATTCTTTCATATTTGATATTTTACCTTTGAAAATGTATTTTGATGATTTTATGTAGAATATGGTGAAAAATGCCCAAAATCGGGCCAAAAGTGTTAACCTGGCACCGAGTGGTCTATTTGAGCTAATCGGGGGTCAATTCTGTGAAAAGAGAGTAAGAACAGAGGAAATTGAGGAGAAAACTAGAATGGACCTGACACCAGGCCTATCGCAATGACCCCCTGCCAAGTCCACTATGCCCAAAGGTAATTTGGGCTTGAATTTAGTATCTTCCAAAGAATTTTGGTATTTTTTGAATTCTATTGGGCCAAGACTTCTCAAGTCAAGAATTTTGGTATCAAGGGAGCTTATTTAAATAAGAAAAATATAAGAGAATGGTGTGAATTCAAGGATCCAAGCTAGTTATTTATTTTTCAAAGATGAATTCACCACTCAAATAAGGTTTCCAAGAGAAGAAGAAAGACTTGTCTATGAGTTCTAGCTTTTATCCTTTGTTTACTTTTCTAGAACAATGATGTACTAATGTTTTGATTGTAATTGGATATTATTTTAAAGATAATGATTTTGAGTTAATTAGGATTTTGATCAATCTATTGTTGTTATTGGCATTTAATTACTTGTTACATTGCTTATTGATGTGTTTTCTTCTAATTGACTTGGGAAACAATGTTAGAAGATCATTGAATTGATTTCATATTTGTCAAATTTTAATGAACTTGGGAAATGAATTTAAGATTAAAGGACTAAAGTGATCAAAGATTAGTTGATTTCGCATAGAGTATAAGGTCATTAACTAATTTTATATTTATGAAGAATCAAGTTTAATGCATCTTTTGGTTATTTTATTGCAATCGAGAAATCTGCTAATTTAGTCAAAAAATAGTGATTCAACAGATTGGAAAAGAAGTGGAGTCTATATAAGTAGATTCATGACTTGGGAAACGATTGAATTTTACTTTACATTCCTTCATGATGCCGAGGTAATAATTGATTGTGATAATTGCTAAGTGATTACTTTATATTCCTTTATTTATATTCCTTTTTATTCTCTTCTTATTTTATTACTAAACAATAAAGATATGGGTAAAGTAAGGTAGGAGCCTAAGTTCTCGTGGATTTGATACTTGCTATTCCCTATACTATTTGATGGGTATAATTGCGCGCATGTGTGGTTTTAGTGATTAGTATTTTAATTAAAGCTTGATTGATTATGGATTTTATTAGTAATATTTTCTACACTGAAAAACATGCATCGAGTTTTTTGCACCATTGCTGGGGATGGGCACTATTGGAAACACTAGAATCTTGTTGATTTAGCCTTAATTGTATTTGTAAATACCATTAACCTTTGTGTTTAGGTAGCTTGTGAATATTTCTCATTTGTGTGTTTTTATTTTCTTTGTTTTTTTTATTTTATTTTCGATTTGATTTTTGTTTTTCCCTTGAAAGCGAGATTGACATCATCATGGACAATTACTTTTGGGCATAAGATAAAAGGAGCTACAATGATAAGAATTTGGCAAATTTGCAAGCTCGGATTAACGCTTTTTTAGAGACGTCACTTAAAAATTCAATGCATTCTTTTGTGGCCAATAAAAATTTATCTGTTAAGTGGCATGAAGAAGCATCCCAACACATGAGCTCTACAAGAACACAACTAGCCAAGTTAGTTGAAGATGCCATAAAGGCCAATACACTTGAATAAGAGGACCCCCCAAGAAAAGGAGAAAGGATATGAGGGATAATTGCACAATGTAGCAAGAGAGGTATTTGATTCTACTCTATGTGCTAATAATTTTAACTTCTTTTTTTCACATGATTTCTTAGATTCCTCTCAATTCTTGGAGAATAATGGTCCAAATGATGATGTGTTGAGCTTACCATGCATCAAGGAGTTGGATCTTTTAACACTACATCATAAGAAGTCCTTGGAGGATGGTGATCATTTCTGCCCTTCACTATATTCAAAAAGATGTAACTTAGTTTTTGTAAACCATAATTTGAAAAGTAATAATTTCATGATTCCATCTTTAAAATATACATTACTAAGTCTAATGGGAATTTTAATTATGACAAATCTTTTGAAGAGATAAGTGGTTATTCTAATACTTATACACTTTTTAGACATAATTTGTATATTTGTGTTGGGAACTTGATTTCTATGTCTAAAAAGGTGCTACGAAAGGGGGGTTATGCATTTACATTCATTACAACTAATATTTTTCATGAACCCTCCAATTTTCAAAACCCTCTCTTATTTCTATTTTCATCGTGCTTATCTTTTTCAATAAGCATTAATTTTTTTACAAAGGTTTGATGAGGAAGCATGATGAGTGGAAATAGTTTGTATCCTTGTTTTGTGTTTGGTTTTGTTATGTGTCTTTTTCCCCTGATAATAAAGAGATTATGTTTCAATTTAAGTGTGGGGAGTAAGTCATGTCTTTATTAGCTTTCTTAGGATTCTTATTAGTATTTTGCTTTAGTGTGTTTTTTTTATTTGGTGTGTTCTATTTTAATTTTTACTTTCTTTGTGCTTTTATGTGTGTTTTATTTTGTACATTTGAATAAATATATCTTGAATATACTCTTCTATTCTTCTCTAAGTTCTAATATTTATTGGAGCTTTATTAGGCTGGGGAGTATTACTTAACTTTCTACCTTCTTTATTATTTTTTATCCCTTTGGAGATGCTTTGTTATGTTAATTTTTGTCCAATGAGGACATTATCTAGTTTATGTGTGAGGGAGTGGTCTGGTGATATTCTTTGTCCAAGTTTTTATTAATCATCTTGGTGTTTTCTTTTTATTGAGCTACTTTGGAAAAATTTTGAAATTTGAGAAACAATATTGTTGCAATTTCCTTGAAAATTTTGAAAATTCGACAAATTTGAAAGTTTAGAAATTGTGGAGCTAAATTAAGTTTATTTGTCTATAATAGAGTTATGATTTTCTTCTTGACTATGGATGTGGATTTGTCATTCGTTATGGTGGATTTTTATTTGAAAGGTAAACTTGTGTATTAAGTTGAATTTTTCTAGGTCTTGAGAATTTAAGTTAACCTTGGTTATATTTGGTCTTTAAGTTTTGTTTTATTCTTTAAGTTTGAATGTGGATAATATGATGAAATATGGAAAAAGTTGTTAATTAATTCTTGTATTATAGATTTAAAGTTTGCTTGACAACTATGTTGTGAATAAGGAATGTAAGGAAATAGAAAAACAATGAGTGAAAAAAAAAAATCATTGTTATGTGAGATAAAAAAAAAAATTGAGTTGAAAAAAAAATGCTTTTATCTTTGAAAAAAAAAAGACATTTTGTTGAAAATGGGGTTAATATAGAGAACAGTAGCAAGTATTATTCGGTGCACTCTCTTGAGGCTATCCTGAAGGTATAAAGGCAAAAAGGCAAGAAAGAGATTGATGAAAAAGAACAACAATAATGACTATAAGGGGGCCAATACAGTGTGTGAAGAGAAATCCATTCACTTAAGGCTATCAATTTCCTAAGTCATAGGAAAAAAAAAAAAAAGAGTGGAGTGTTTCTCTTGTTTCACTAACTTGAGTTGGGTAAATTTGAGTTTATAATGCTGGAATTAATCAAATGGCTTGACTTGAATGGTTTATTTTATCTATGTTTTTGCTTGACGAGTAGAATGATTGTCTTATACTAGATATAAACTTGTTTAACTTAAATTTGATGGCCTTGGATTGTTTAATTTAATACATGAGTTTACAAGATTTTAAAAAGGCTGAGTGAATGATGAATTTATGTTTAAGATTGGACGAAGGTTATGCCTTCACTATGGTTGAATTTCCTAAGGAAAATTTTACTAAATTGTTCTGTCTTGTTCTAAATGCTTAGTGTCTAATTCTTGTTTGCTTGAGGACAAACAAAGCTTAAATGTGGGGAAATGTGATAGGAGCTAAATTTACCTATATTTTTCTAGTTATTTGAGGTTTTTTGTGATACTTTTGATGTACTAACTAGTCATATTCCTTTTACCTTTAAAAATATTTTTTGATTATTTTACGCAGAATGTGGTTAAAATTGCCCAAAATCAAGCCAAACGGTGTTGACTTGGCGCCAGATGGTCTATCTGAACCGGTAGGGGCTCAATTCTGGGAAAATAGACCAAGAACAGAGGAAATTAAGGAGAAAACCAGAATAGACCCGGTGTCAAGCCCGTTGTAGTGACCCCCCGCCAGGTCTACTGTACCCAGAGACGGTTTGTGTGCGAATTTAGAATCTACCAAATGATTTTGGTAATTTCCGAATACTACTAGGCCAAGACTTCTCAAGACATGAATTTTGGTATCAAGGGAGCTTATTTAAATAAGAAAACATATGAGAGTGGTGTGAATTCAAGGATCCAAGCTAGTTACTTATTTTTCAAAGACGAATTTATCACTTAAAGATAATTTCCAAGAGAAGAAGAAGGGCATGTCTGTGAGTTCTATCTTTTATCTTTTGTTTACTTTTCTAGAATAATAATGTGCTTAATGTTTTGATTGTAATTGGATATTATTTAAGAGATTATGATTTTGACTTAATTGGGATTTTGATCAATCTATTGTTGCCATTGGTATTTAATTACTTGTTATCATTGGTTATTAAGGCGTTTCCTTCTAATTAACTTAGGAAACGATGTTAGAAGTTCATTGCAATGATTTTATATTTGTCAAATCTTAATGGACTTAGGAAACGAAGTTAAGATTAAAAGACTAAATTGATTGAAGATTAGTTAATTTCACCTAGAGTATAGGATCATTGGCTAATTTCATGTTTATGAAGAAATGAATTTAATGCATCTTTTGGTTGTTTTAGTGCGACCAAAAAATCTGCTAATTTAGTAAGGAGATAGTGATTCCATAGATTAGGAAAAAAGTAGAGTCTATATAAGTGGATTCATGACTTAGGAAATGATTAAATTTTACTTTATATTCCTTTATGATGCCAACATAATAAATGATTGTGATAATTGCTAAGTGATTCATTTTCATATTTTTAAGAATAATTGTCCAATTACATGGTCATTCATCCTTTAGTTATATCTATTTTTATCTTTATTTATTTTCTTTTTTATTCTCTTCTTATTTTATTGGCTAAACAATAAAGATTTTAGTAAAGTAAGGTGGGAGCCTAAGTTCTCATGGATTCGATACTTGTTATTCCCTATACTATATGATAGGTATACTTGCTTATATATATGGTTTTAGTATTTAGTATTTTAATTAAAGCTTGATTGATTGTGGAATTTGTTAGTAATATTTTTTACACTAAAAAACACACATCAGACAGGTAAGATTTCTAAAGCCCATGAAATGCTTTTGTCAATTTTCCAAGTGTGTGAAGTATTTGATTGTCGGAGTATTGACTATATTGGACCATTCCCTAATTCTTTTGGATATAAATATATCTTGGTGGCTATAGATTAGGTGTCAAAGTGGTTGGGGCCTAAGAATTTCCAACCAATAATGTAAGGGTGCATATCTATTTTCTTAAAAAATTCTTCGCTCGATTTGGAGTTCCGAGAGTACTCATAAATGAAAGGGGAACACATTTCTACAATACCTAATTGGAAAAGACATTACTTTGCATTGGTGTTACCCATAAACTTGTAATTCAATATCACTCTCAAACCAGTGGTCAGGATACAGTAGTCAATAGAGAGCTTAAGAGAATCTTGGAGAAAATAGTTAGTCATACAAGGAATAACTCGAGTAAGAAATTGGATGATACTTTATGGGTATACAAAACAGCTAATAAGACTCCCTTAGGCACCACCCCATATAGATTAATCTTTAGAAAATCTTATCATTTACCAGTAGCGATTCAACATAAGGCATTCTGGGTAATTAAGCTAGTGAATTTTGATCTTGATTCTATAGGAGCAAAGAAATTTCTTCAACTGAATGAACTTGATGTGTAGAGGAATGAAGCTAATGGAACTACAAGATGTACAAGGGAAAATTTAAGCAATGGCATGATAAGCACATTTTACCAAACTGAGAATTCAGGGAGGATGACCAAGTGTTGCTTTATAATTTAAGGCTAAGATTATTCCCTGGGAAGCTGAAATATGGTCTAGCCCATTCGTGGTGAATAGAGTTTTTCGTTATAGAACCGTAGAATTTCCCATCCAAAAGAATGGTGACATTTAAAGTAAATGGAAATAGATCAAAACTCTATTTTGAAGAGGAAATTGGGGATTTAGAAATAGTTTCCTCCATCCTATATACTGTGTACATTCCAATTGTTTAATCAAAGTTCTTTTTTACCTTTTCATTCTAGTTTTCTATATTTAGTAGGAGTAGTTTGTTCTCTGTACATAATATTTCAGTATTTTGTTATTTCACTTTCAGCACTTTAGTACTTTATTTTAATTTATCTTACTTATTTGGTGATTATCTTCGGTTGAATGTAGAAACATATGATTTTCTTAATGGATGATGATCTTCTTTTCTTGCCAAACACATTGAGCATTGAATCACTTAGGGAGTATTACTTTAATTCTTTTCTCTTTACTATTATTTTCAATCCCATTACATGCATACATATTGCACACTATTTTGGCCAATAAAGACATTGTCCATTTTAAATATGGGGGAGAGGTTAGAGTATATGCTTCGCAATATTATTTATGGGTTTTACTCATGATTTGAAATTTGAGCTAAATGTTTTTCGATTTTTGGCTTATATTGACCCAAATTTGGAATTACTATTCTTTTTCTCTTGGCATGAACATTTGGAATGAGTTTATTTTAACTAGATATTCTTAGGTAATTATGTGCATTTGATGTGATATGAATTAGATCTTGTGAATTTGGCTTAACCTTGCCTATGTTTTAATAAACATGGTGATATTTTTTTTTTTTATTGAGATTGAATGAGAAACTTGTGATGAAATTTAAGTAAGAATTTTGATTTATTTATGTTCTATGATCTTCTAGCTAATCATTGTTCTAGATTTAAGCAAATATGGATTGGGGCAAAAAAAAGTCATGAGAAGAATGAGCAAAGTATTGTAATTGCTGAAAATCTTTCATTATATCTTTATTGTACAATTACATTACATTACAAAGAAAATGAGAGTAAAGAGTAATGTAAAAGTTGAAAATCTTTTATTTTATCTTTATTAGCCAATTATATTACCCTGCAAAAGTGAGCACTTAGACCAATCCTCTACTTACTACTTGGACTGCAATAGCTTTTGAAAGTCAAAGAACTTAAGTAACTCATCATTCCCTGCTTATATGAATCACTTGAGTCATATTCTAGACTTGGGAAATGGGATGATACTTGTTAAATAGATGTAGACCTGTTTAATCCAACTTCTATTGCTTTGGTTTTATCTATTCAAATATATATATTTACACAAGTTTAGCCTTGTTAAATGAACTAGAACTAAATTTTTATCTCAATAGAAAATGAATATTTTTTTTTTCTATAATAGTCATTGTTGCCAAGAATCTAATCTTGATATTCATACTTTTTGCTTGAAATGTTTTTATTGTGAATATTGCTTGAGAACAAGCAAAAACTTAAGTGTGGAGGAGTGATATTTGATCATTGTATGCATATTTTACATAACATTTGAGGTTTAAATCCTTTAAATTCATTCTAGATTGCTATTTATCTTCCTTTTTTTCTCCTTGTTTGATATAGATGAAAAAAAATGAAACAAAAATAGAATTCAAGGAGAAAAAGATTGGAAAAGAGCAGCATGGAAGACTTATGGCACTATCACCCTCATTCTACACACGGCCGTGCAGAACCACAAGGTCAAGAGTCAAGAAACTAGAGGTCCACAGAGCTAAACATCCCACGGTACACAACATCATGTATGTCCAAAAGTCGAAAACAGCACACCACAAGAAAAATGATAATTAGCGACGGATATTTGTGACGGCTTTCGGGTCATCCCAAATTTCCTATGGAACAACAATGAGAGTTAAAATTTTGAAAAAATATATAATTTTTAAATTTGTGGCTAATTTGTCACTATTATTGACGGATTAGTGATGGACCTTTAACTGTCACTAATTAGAGATGGATTTGCAACGGCTTTTTTTAAATATTCTTTAGCACTAATTAAATTAAAAGATGTCACAAATCCGTCACTAATTCAGGATAGATTTGCGATGACTTTTTAAATATTTAATTAACGCTAAAAATTAAAGTGCCGTCATAAATCTATTGCTAATTAATGACGATTTTGTGACGGTTATCTAAAATTAAAAAATAATTTTATTTTTTAAATTTTGAAAAATAAGCCGTTGCAAATCCCTTGTTAATTTATGACAGCTATCCAAAATTTGAAGACAAATTTATTTTTAAATTTTTGAAAAATGAGCCATCCGTTGCTACTTAGCAACGAATTTGCAATAGCTAATTTTTTAAAATTTTGAACAATAAATTTATTTTTGAATTTTAGATGGCCATCGCTAAATCTGTTGCTAATTAGCAACAAATTTATGGCTGTTAGCAATGGATTTGCGACAACTCATTTTTTAAAATTTTTTAAAAACTTATTTTTAAATTTTGAATGGTCGTCGCCAATTAGCAACGAATTTGCGATGGCCTTCCAAAATTTGAAATTATATCTATTTTTAAATTTTAAAAAATGAGCCATCACTAATTAGCTACGGATTTGCAACAGAAAAAATTGGATCATCACAGATTTGTCGCAAATCCCTTTCAAATCCATCGCTAATGCACAAATATATATATATATATATATGTATATATATATATATATATATATATAGTACAGTAAATCATAAGAACATCAATAATTTAGTGGCGGAGCACATGTTCCCTCCCAATAAAGACGCTGATTTGAGCCCTGTGTTCAACATAATCTCATAATATTCTTGGCAGGTCGGGCGGGGTCGGGTTACGCTGGCCAGTCAGGAAACTAATTAATTAATTTTTTTAAATAAAAAATTTTAGTCATCACAAATCCATTGCTAATTTAATTAATTTTTTTTTACCGTCGCAAATCCGTTGCTAAATTAATTAATTTTTTATAAATAAAAAATTTTTGGTTGTCACAAATCTGTTGCAGTATTAATTGATTTTTTAAAAAAAAAAATTACCGTCGTTAAATTAATTAATTTTTGAAATAAAATTTTTTTACCTTCGTAAATCCATCGCTACGTTAATTATGAACTTAATTATAATGTCATCAATTAAATGGCCGCCGCAAATCCTTCACAGTTTGGCATCGATTTTCATTTTGTCGCAAATTGTAATACTCGTTTTAGTGACAGTCATAATCCATCGCTAAACTTGATTAGCAACGAATTTGATCGTTGCTAATTTGGTGTTTTCATATAGGGATCTTGAATCCTAACGGTGCTATGCAGCATGTTAGTTGTAGTACCTTGCGCGTTACAAGCACATGAAGACTTTAAGACGCATGACATCATTTCAAAGAAAACCTAAAGTATCAGAGCATGCATGGCAATATGTAAGCCACCTTCCATGGTGCCATGCAACACTGCTGATGACACCCCATTCAGCAGATTTCGAGGGTTTTGGCCATCTAATCTATAAATACTCTTTTTCTTTGAAGATAAGCAGCGGCAGGCAAGAGAAAACACAAGAAAACTCTAAAAAAAACCCTTGGAATCATAATAGAAGTTCCAAGATGAATTGAAGAGGAAAAAGGGCACCTAAAGGAAGATTGCAAAGAAGAAGAAGAATCCTTGTCTATGAGTTCTTCCTTTCAATTCTTTATAGTTTCACTTTGTGGTTGTTAAAATTATTTTATTTAAGTTGTAATTAAAGGGTTGTACCCTATATAACTCTTGTTTTCTATTATTATTTGACACTTATTATTATCTATTTTAAGTAATTTATCACTTGGTTTTTTTTATTGGATTGAATTTTTGGATAATGCTCTAATGTTGAACATGAGAAAGAATGTATATGATAGGTTTTCTTCTATTTTGATCCAATAAATTTATATTTTCTTGACGAACTTGGGAAAGGATTTGATATGATCTTGTGTGGATAAATTTGTTGGAACATTGGCTAACAATGTGCAAAAACCTCAGCTCTTAAAATGAAACCCAATTAGGAGAATTATGTGGCTAAATGAAATAGAATAACTATCAAACTACTCTCTAGCAAACCCTTGAAGAACAAACATCAAAGACCCACAAGAAAAATAGAAATATCTACTATAAATTCACCAAAATATCCTTAATATAACAAAGGAAATTAAGAATAAAAGAAGTATAACTATAGGCACCCAAGCAATGAAATTCAAGATAAACCTTAGAAGAATAAAGTAACTAAGACCCAATCAACAGAAACCACATTAGATTATCCAAATGATTTAAAGACGCATTCAAATGGAGGACTAAGCCCTAAGTATGGTCTTGAACAAAATGAACAAGGAGATAAAGATCTCTCAAAACTTTCTTTCACAATTTGAATAATGTAAGTTAAATGTATTGTCAAATCATCAAAAAAGATGTATTTATACTACCATAACCCTAATTAAGTAATTACTAAGGCCTAAAAATAAAATAAGGCCTTAAAGGAACTTTACATAGTGTTTAAAGTCATCATAAATTGGAGGAAATGATAAAAATAGGAAAATAGGGCTTGTGGCCCGACTGGAGTCAGCACCAGGTCTACGCTAGAATCCCAGTGTTTGGCTGTCAGAGTGTACCTAGATCTAGGTAGGCTACTTGATCCTAGCACTGGGTAGGCTCTGGTCCACTGGGTTCTGTATTTTCACCCTCTTTTGATGTGGACTTGAGTTGTTGTTGTGTTCCCTCTTGAATAGCCATCAAATTAAGCGGGTTACCTTCTTCATCCTTCTAAATCTCTTCCCTACTTAAACATGGTTGTAGAAGCAATTGGATATCATCTTGGAGTCTCTTAGTCCTTGATTTTGTCATTAGTCCTTACAAGGTCGTTCCCCTTCTTGAGATTGAACCACTTAGTTGGCTTGATGCCCATCATCTCCTCATTCTTGAAGTTGATTTTTCCACAAATCATCACCAATATCAAAAGAAATTATGTCACTAATGTTAAACATAGCACTCACGTTATACTCACCAGGTAAATATATCTTGTAGGCATTACGAACTTGGCCAATGACTTGGAAGGGTCCATCGCCTCTTGGATCTAAGTTGATTTTTCTTTGAGTAGGAAATCTCTCCTTGTGAAGGTACACCCATACCCAATCACAAGGTTCAAATGAAACATTTTTCCTTCCTTGGTTGCACTTAAAGGCGATTTCTTCATTTTGCTTTGCGATAGTTGCCTTCACCTTTTCATGGAAAGCCTTCACCACTTCCGTCTTCTTGGCTCCATCAAGGTTCATTCGTTCCCCTACAAGCAAAAGGACCAAATCCAAAAGCGTTAGAGGATTAAAACCATACACAATTTCAAAAGGAGAATAAGAAGTAGAGGAATGGATAGCCCGATTGTATGCAAACTCAATGTGTGGCAAGCATTCTTCCTAATTCTTCAAGTTCTTCTTGATAATGGTCCTCAAGAGTTGGGTAAGTGTTCAATTGACCACTTCCATTTGCCCATTCATTTGGGGGAGATAAGCTGTGGAAAACAAAAGATTAGTACCGAGTTCATTCTATAAAGCCCTCTAAAAATGACTAAGAAATTTAGTGTCCCTATTCGATACAATAGTCTTTAGAATCCTATGCATTTTCACCACCTCTTTGAAGAATAATTAGTCTTGGAACAAGCCACAAAATGAGCCATTTTTTAGAATCTATCAACAACCACAAATATAGAATCCTTATCCCCTTTGGATCTAGGCAATTCTAAGATAAAATCCATTGAAATATCAACCCAATGAGCATTTATAGTGGGTAAATGAGTGTATAATCCATGTGGAAGTGACCTAGATTTAGCTTGCCTACAAGTTATGCATTTATAACAATGTTTCTCTACATCCCTTCTTATTTTAGCTAAAAAAAAAATTCCTTAAGGATGCCTAAGGTGTTTGCAATATCAAAATATCCCATTAATCTCCCACTATTGGCCTCCTGGACTAGCAATTCCCTAACAAACCCTTTTGGCACACAAAGTCTTGACTTCCTAAACAAAAATCATTCATGCCTATAGTACTTAACAAATGCACATTTTTCATAAGCATGAAAGATATCCCCAAACTCCTCATCATTTTTATACAATTCCTTCAAAAACTCAAAACCAAGAATTTTAGCATTCAAAGAGTTTAGAAGTGCATACTTTCGAGATAGTGCGTTCGCAACCACATTATCCTTACCCTTTTTATATTGAATGACATAAGAAAATGTCCCAATGAACTCCATCCATCTTACATACCTCTTGTTTAAATTTTACTGGCTTTTGAGGTATTAAGGGTTTCATGGTTGGTGTGGATCACAAACTCTCTTGGCAATAGGTAGTGTTACCAATATTCTATGGTCCTCACTAAGGCAAAAAGTTCTTTACCATACATAGAATAATTGGTGGCCGTCCCGGATAATTTCTCACTAAAATAAGCAATGGGTTTTCAATCTTGGGTTAGAACCACACCTATCCGCATTCCACTTGCATCACACTATATCTCAAATGCTTTCTCAAAGTTAGATAGGATAAGAATTAGAGATTTGCTCAATTTGTCCTTAAGGGTTTGAAAGGCTTGTTGTTGGGCTTCCTCCTACTTAAATCTGACCTTTTTCTTCACCACTTCAGTTAGAAGGGCTGCTAAGGTGCTCAAGTTCTTGCTGAATCTCCTATAAAAACTAGCTAGTTCATGGAAACTACGAACTTGGACAATGGTGATAGGAGTGGACCAATCTTGAATGGATTTCACTTTTTCCTCATCAACCTCAATCTTTTTAGCATTTACAACATACACAAGGAATGTAATCCTCTCCAAACAAAAAGAGCATTTTTCTAAGTTAGCATACAATCTTTCCCTTCTAAGAGCAACAAGCACACATTGAAGATGATTCAAATTATTCACATATGATTTGCTAAAAATCAATATATCATTAAGGTATACAACAATAAATTTCCCAATAAATTCTCTTAAAACATGATGCATTAAACACATGAAAGTACTAAGAGCATTAGACAACCCAAAAGGCATAGAAAGCCACTTATACAATCCTTATTTGGTTTTGAAAGTCGTTTTCCATTCATTCCCTTCCCTAATCCTAATTTGGTGATAACCGGATTTCAAATCAATTTTAGAGAAAATACATGCACCAAGCAATTCATCAAGCAAGTCATCTAGTCTAAGAAAGGGATAGCGATACTTAACCATGATATTGTTTATGGCACGACAATCCATACACATGCGCCAAGTCCCATCCTTTTTGGGAACCAAAAGAACAGGAACAATGCAAAGGCTTGGGCTCTCTCTCACATATCCTTTCTCAAGCAATTCCTCCACTTACTTATGTAATTCTTTGGCCTCCTCCAAATTGGTTCTATAGGTCAGTCGGTTGGGGATGACGGCTCCGGGCATGAAGTCTATTTGGTGCTCGATTCTTCTTATGGGTGGCAATCCTCTGGACACCTCTATTGAAAAAACATCATCAAACTCTTGGGGGTTGGCTGCAATTTCACTTGGCAAAGACAAGTAGAATCATTAGTAGAAACATAAAATCCTTTGCAAAGAAGAAAAATAATCGGTTCTTTAGCTTCTATTGCCTTTATGATCTCACTTCCTTGTGAAAAATAACTCACTCTTCTTTTACCTCCCATCTCTTGTCCTTTCTCACTCCTATCCGTTATGGTCAATGGCACTTATTTTTCCATTCTCTCTCTCAACTCTTTCTCTTTCCTCTTTTGGTCTTTTCTCTCTAACTCTTGTTTTTGTTTGGCATCTTCTGCTCCCTTTTTTTTTTTTTTCTTTTTCACTCATGATTTTTTTGTCTTTGTTCACCTCACACTAGAGCATGGGGGTTAGAGTGAATTTGGAACCCTCCTTAACAATGGAATAAGTGTTCTTCCTCCCATCATACTTTACATTCCTATCATATTGCCAAGGTCTTCCTAAGAGCAAAAGGCCCGCTTGTATAGGCACCACATCACATAGCACATCATCTTTGTAGTTCTCTATCTCAAAAGATACCAAGACTTGTTTGTTGACTCTCAATTCCCCACTATCATTCAACTATTGTAACTTATAAGGTTTGGGGTGTTTAATACCCATAATGATACTACAAGAGGTCTTGTTGATTATACACCTTATGTAGAATATGTTATCCCTTTGTTGATGGTCTTAGTTTTCAATGGGTTGGGAATTCAATGATCTTCTCATGACTCCAACTAGGGAATACTCTTAGCCAACTACTCCCCTTTCATCACTTTCCTCTTCCAAATTTTTTCCTTAGTCTCCTTAGCATCTTTCTCCCTTTTCTTCTTTGTTGGTTGAGACTTCTCCATAGGGATTAGTATACATAGTCCTTTTGCTTGGACAGTCATGGGAAGTATGCCTATAGCCAAGGGAAGTATCTCTATGGACGCTCATGGGAAGTATGCCTCTTAGCCAACTACTTACTCTTCATCACTATCCTCTTTCATATTTTTTTCTTGGTCTCCTTGGCATCTTTCTCACTCTTCTTCTTTGTCGGTTGAGACTTCTCCATAGAAATTAGTATACATAGTCCTTTTTCATTGTGGCCTTTTCATAGCTTTTCCTTATCCTTGTTCTAACCTTCCCTAGGCTTCCATCCTTCCCTTTCCGTATTATACTTCCTTTGGAAAGGTTTAGGAGCATCATTTTTCTTGATTAGTATCTTGCTAGTGGTGTTCAGATTTTGAAATGTAAATTTAGCAAACATCCTCCTCTTCAGTTGTCCTTCAATCTTTGCGGCAGCATGAACCATATCGTCAAGTCGGTTATAGGATTGCAACTCTACCAAATTAGCTATTTTTCTATTCAATCCACCCTAGAATCTAGCCCTTGTTGCCGTAGGGTCCTTTTAGATTTAGGCTCTCATCAACATCACCTCCACTTCTTTATGGTAATCCTCCACATCTATATTCATTTGTTTGAGTGATTAAATCCTTTGGCAGAGCTCTTGGTAGTAGTGGTATGGGACAAACCTAGCTCTTATCATGTCCTTCAACAAGTTCTAATTTCTCACGTCTTCTACTCCCATTTTCCTCCTTTGAGTGCTAACTTATTCCCACCAAACAAATGTATACTCCGAAAACCCCAAAATAGATAGCCTTACCTTTGATCTTTCACTTTAAGTATGGCATTGAAAGTATATCTCCATTTTTCTCTCCCATTCAAAATAAGATTCGAAATCACTCTTCACATAAAATGAAAGTGGCTTTATCTTGATATGGTTCAATTCTCTCACCTCTTCATTTCCTTCTCTCCTACCTCCTCTAGTGCCCCATCCTCTATTGGGTTCCCCATATGCATCACAATTTTCTCCCTCATACCATTCATCAACTCTCTCAAACTCTCGTTCTAAACCCTTTGGATTGTTTTCTCCATTCCTTTCTTGACCCCTGCCTCGTCCTCTTCTTACACCATATCTTCCCCCTCTCATAGGAGCTTGTTGGAAACTCCTAATTGAGTGCTCATCCCAATCTTCACCTTGTTGAAAATTTAGTAGAGGAGTATGGGCATCACCTTCCATCATTTTAGGGCTAGGAGCTTCAAACTGTTCTTGACCCTTTCTTTGTACCACGGTAGAAGATTGACCCAAATGTTACTTCAATCCTATGATCTCCCTTGTCATATCTTCAAACCTACTATGCATTATCTTTATCATAGCATTCAAATCCTCTTGAAAAACCCTAGCACCAAGTGGTTCTTCTTGTGGCCTACTAGGTCTACTTGGATTAAGCCTAGGAAGTCCTTGTTCATGGGCCATGGAATGGAATTACTTAATGAGTTATACCTGTAAAAGAGATTAACAAAAAAGAAGTAGTTCCTCTCTTCACTCCTTTGCATGTTTACCTTCTTTAGCTCTTTTGAAGATAGTCTCTTCCTCTTGCCTTTTTCTCAATACTCAAACCTTTCTTGTTCAATCCAATTCTCCCCAATGGCTAAAGATTTAGTCCAACCAAGTGAATCATCAAAAACCAATTAATTTTTCAATTAGGGGGTCTTAGAGAAATTTCAACAAACACTTGTTGCGCACCTCAACAAACAAGCTTTTAAGCAAGAATTTCAAAGAGTAAAGGACTCAATTAACACAAGAACAACATGAAAAAGCATAAGGAAGCAATTCCAAATAAGAAACGAACAAGAATTATCAAAACAAAAAAACAAGAACTACTAGGAAATAGGAGTAGGAAGAACAAGATAATCAAAAGTGTTCAATAATAAAGATGAGTTCAATGAGCATAGATTTCAACAATAGAGTGATATATCAAGTTTCAACATCCTAAAGAATGAAGAATAAAAATCAAAACAACTATAGCCAAAAACATTCTCTTAGAGCATTTATCAAACACCTTGATTGTAAGCCCGCCACTTAAAACCAACCAATATTTTCACCCAAATTCAAGTCCTTTTTCACCATAAACACAAGATAAATTTGTTCCAAAGTTTTATAATAACATCAAGGAGCAATTTTCTCAAGAAGAAATCAAGAAATAACAAAGATATCATGACATTTTTCAAGCTTTGTTTTGAAGTATAGGATTCCCCTGTTTTTTCTTCAACTTTATAGGGCTCATTTTCTTGATTTTAAGCTTTGATTGGAAATACCAAACACTTTAATATGATCTTGTGTGGGTAAATTTGTAGGAATATTAGCTAACAATTGGCAAAAACCTCAGCTCTTAAAATGAAATCCAATCAGTGGAATTATGCAAACTACTCTATAGTAAACCCTTGAAGAACTAAGTATCAAAGACCCACAAGAAAAATAGCAAGATCTACTATAAATTCACCCAAATATCCTTAACACAACAAAGGAAATCAAGAATAAAAGAAGTAGAACTATAAGCACCCAAACAATGGAATTCAAGATAAATCTTAGAAGAACAAAGCAACTACGACCCAATCAAGAGAAATCACATTGGATTATCCAAAAGATTTAGAGACTCATTCAAAGGAAGAAATAAGCCCTAAGTATGGTCTTAAACAAGATGAACAATGAGTTAAAGACGTCTCAATGCTCTCTTTCACAATTTGAATAATGTAAGTTGAATGTATTGTCAAATTACCAAAAAGATGTATTTATACTATCCTAACCCTAATTAAGTGATTACTAAGGCCCACAGATAAAATAAGGCCTTAAAGAAACTTTACATAGTATTTAAAGTCATCATAAACTAAAGGAAATGATAAAAATTGAAAAACAGGGAATGTGGCCCAACTGGACCCAGCGCCAGGTCTACGCTAGAATTCTAATGTTTGGCTGGCAAAGTGTACCTGGCGCCCAGTAGGCTGCTCGGTCCTAGCACTAAGTAGGCTCTAGTCCGCTGGGTTCTGCATTTTCAACCTCTTTTGGCATGGGCTTGAGTTGTTGTTGTGTTCCCTCTTGAATAGCCATTAAATTAAGCTCTCGGTTGCCTTCTTCATCCTTCTAAATCTCTTCCTTCCTCAAACATGGTTATCGAAGAAATTAGATATTGCCTTGGAGTCTCTTGGTCCTTGATCTTGTCATTGGTCCTTACAAGGTCATTTCCCCTTTTTGAGATTGAACCACTTGGCTGGCTTAATTCCCATCAGGATTTGGGGAATTTAGAACTTAGTGATAGATGAGGTCATTGGAATCACCTAGAGATAGGGATCTTTTAACTTTTTGGCTTAGGTTTTGATTTTCCTAACTCTATGCATTATTGGGTTTGATTCATGTGAATAGAGATATTTTTGGGTCTGGCTCAAAGATAGGAGATTCATCATTTGGGAAAAAGTGAATTTTAATCTATTTGAGAAATCTTACCAATACTTGAATTAGATATTCATTGGTTGAATGATGGTTCATGGTTGGTTGTAAATGGGGATTTCTCTTTAATTGTATGGCTAATGTCTTTTCTCTACTTAATTTTGCAATAGTGATACTCTGGTATTGTCTTGAAAATTCGGTATAGCTTTTTTTTATGATACTCTTGGCCACTTTATTTGTGATAGTTAGTTATTTTTACTTCTTTATTTTCATTGATTGGACAATGAAACTTCAGAGAAAATAGTGGTAGTTGGCGTCCTTTCCTTGAGATCTTCAATATTTACCAACCATACTCTATACTACATGATGGGTATACTTATCCAAAATATGTGTATGTGAGTGAAATTGGTATTTTATTTTAAAACTTTACTAAGTGTTGGATTTATCTTATGTATATGGCATAAACCACAGACCTAAGCACACACAACAACAAGTATGTCAATGTATATGCTTTCAACTTCGCCAAACCACTAATACATACTCAAGCCGTAAAGTATTAGTCCACACTATAGTAGTAGTAGTTTGGGTTTATCCAATTTTAGTACTTTTATAAACCATTATTACATGTCTAATTCTATGTATTCTAAATAGGCTTATAACATAATATGAGTGAACTTCTCATTGGCTTAAGGTAAGCTATTTTTCATTTGAAATTCTTAGTATAATAACTTTTATCCTTATGAGATTCCCATTCTCATTAACAAGTTAAGAACTGCAATTTAAGTGTTAAGCAACCATGATCCATACCTTACTATGATAGACTTTCATTCCATTGATCACTTACTTAAACACAATGGGTCTTTTCCAACAATTATCGTACATAGCAAATTAAGTAAATGAACACAAGTGATATTGAGAATAAAACTTTACTTATTTCATTGAATTTGCAGCAGAGACATAGTTTGGAGGACATACATTCCAACACTTCTTCATATCCTGCTTCTTTATCTAGCGTGGAGTTTTGCAGGGGTTCATACTCTTGAGTTGTTAAGTTAGTCTCAGGAACTCTTCTTCTGTGACTAACCATTCTTCATTTTGGAGCTATCCTCATTTCGTAAATATTACCTCCTCATGGGTATATAAAGGTGATGTTTTATACTTATGTAGTCATATCAATCAATAACATAGTGATGTATGCAACTCAAGTAATGGAAAATGAAGGAAATGCATCTTATAACTCATAGATCTATCTCACATAAGAATAAATAGGTAAGGGAACTTTCCAAAAGTAATAATTTCTTGGGATAGTAATTAATGCATAACTAAGTATATGTCACATAAACATTTCACGTAATATTCGTATTCCATAAAGGCATAAGCTTTACAAAAATTTGACAATCTAAGGCAAATCAAACATAGTTGTCACAATTATTAGAAATGCCCGTAGAAAAACCCCTTTGTTGTCCATGGTCTTGTCACTCACTCTCTACCCATCTAGTGTCTAGTCGTCACTAAAGTTATTATGTTTGGATAGTCAATCCAATATTTTCCGGCTAGGTCTGTAAGTATAAGAAATTCATTATCTATCACCTTAGCTTTCTTTCAATGTCTTTCAAAGTCTTTGTTAATTTCACTCTTATCTCTGGGTTTTCCATAATCTATCTCCTTAGAATCATGACTATCCACAATCATGTCAATCTCTTGAGCTAGTAGGATTGGGACATGTTCTATAATTTCTACTGAATCTTTATTATCAGAAACTAGGTCAATCACTAGTATAGGTGGGGCTGGAGGTGGTTCTATAATTTTCTCTTCATCATTACTACTCTCGTCCATAAGTTACTTAGGTTCAAATTCTAAGTCAGAAGAAAATAGGCTTGTAATTAGATATAAACAACTTAGGTTTGTAAAATATCACAATACTTAAAGAAATAAATTCAAATTATTATAAATGTTGCCCAAACCTAGGCTCAAATACTACTTGTAATACTCTATCTCCCTACATACCCTAAAAAAGCAGAGATATCACCCAGTCCAAAGAACTAATTATAACTAGGTAAAGTAAAAAAATCCAAAATAGTAATAAAAAACTTACTACAAATGGTCAATTACTTATACAAGTCTCAAATCAAAGCAATTAAATAAACCCTCTCCAAAAGAAAATACATCAAAACTAAGTAAAGTCTTTAGTCTCCTAATAGTGCTCAACCTATCAAACTGGAGTTTTTTGAAAATCATGATATAAATGGTGTGAGAATTACTTTTCAAAAAGTCTTGTGTGTGCTTTTAAATATTTTAAAGTTTTTTTATGAGATGAAAATTTAAATAATTGGAAAGAAGTACTTACAAGCTATTACAATACACTTTTGAAAATAATGAGTGGTTGTTTCCATATTTTCACTCAAAATACAATAAACATTTTTAGAAAATAAACCACTCATGAAAGGCGGACTATGAAACCCTACATTATAACCCAATATTATGAAATTCTTCATCATGACGAGGCACTGTGAAACCCCCAGCCCATTGAGTAAGATACTCTTCCATCTACTGCGCAAATTTACCAGTCGTCCAACTCTGAATAATAGTCTAGTTGACTAAATTACTAGCTCGGACTGGCCTAACTTACTATTACTAGCGCCTTATCCAAAAAGAGTTCATTTCTCAGAGGTGGGCACCTACCTGAAGACTTACCCTAACTTTCAACATTTAATACTAGCAGCGTACCTTTATTGACTATTCAACACTTAGTTTTTCTGCTTAGGAATAATTCTCAAACAATACTTAGTTATCTTGAATACACAATCATGGCTTAGTGTAATTTTGTTTCGAAATCTTTTATCAAATAAAATCAATATATTGTTTGAAAACCCTTGTTAGAACAAAATGTTATTTAAAATAAAATAGAAAGATTAACCATGCTTGCATTCCAAGATCATGATTGCTTTGTCACAATATAAAATCAATTAACTTGCAAACAAAGTATTGTTCAACAAAAAGCTTATGTAATGACTTACTTGATCCTTCTTCTCACAATAATCTAACTTCTGGTTTTGCCTTAGTCAATAAAGGCTAGCCTCGTGTATCAAATGATACAAAACCTAATCACAATTTAACCCAAAATTCCTTCCAAAGTCATATATAGGCATACAACATTACAACGTACATGATTCTATAATTATCTCAATTATTCCTTATCAAAAGACTCCAAGTAAACATATCTTGATATAGATCACTCTTTATCAATTATAGCACTAAATCAAGTACAACCCTTAATCCCTAAATAGTATATTCATACACAAATCTTAACTCAAATATCATAGAGAGATCATTACACATGGTCTATATTGTAAAGTCATGCTCAAAGCATAATTCATATCTCAATAAGGATAATACATTATCAATTGAATAAATCCATAGCAACACATTAACATATAGTATCCATTGATTCACATATCTAGATTCTATACTCATAAAGAAAAATATAAAAATTTTCATCTTATTCATATCAACATATATCACATAAAAATATTACTCTAACATGCTATAGCAGAACCGATCATCCCTTGAGTTAGATAAATAGATTCCATGACAACTCAAACATAATTAATTCATCAAAGTTTACCATTATTCCACCAAACATCACCTATATCACATATTGTCATCGATTCACATATACTTCATCCCTTCCACCATCATCATCATCATTTAAAACAACTAAAGATACAAATCCAACATGATACAACCCATTACTCCATCTAGATGTGAGTCCTATGCGACCTTAAGTTAATGAAAGTAACAATAGAATAATTGCCATAGGGGCAAGAATTACTTATTTGAAGATCAAATCATTTTGTTCCCAGGATATTGTTTGAAACTATCTGAGAGCTTGGTTGATAGGAGTGCAGAAGTTTCAATCTTTCATAGTTGGAATTAGCCTGAGCAAGAGAGAAACTGAGATGAATAAAGCTATTAATTTCAGGTTAAGAGAGGGAGAGAGAAGATAAGAAGGGGATTGTAAAGCATTACTATCTATTTCTAGTTGTAGACTTGACGAATTGAGAGAATGTTTACTTGAGATGTTAAAGATGACTCTAAAAGAGGGATGATAAGAGAGAAAGAGTGAAGTGCTTTGAAAATTACTTAGTTCTTTTATGATTGTATTGAAAATTTCTTACAACTCGATCTTTTGAAGTTTGGATTTGTTGTTGTTTAGGTAAGTTTTCTAACCAATCATTATATGACCTTTTCATGTGTCTAACTAATATTCCCATCCCTCCTCCCTTCTTATGTGCATATACTACCTTACAAATCTTATATAATGCCCTATTATTTTAATTATCCTTTTCAAAAAGATTCCAAACTATAGATTTTTTTACTCTAACTATAGCTTCTGAATATTCGCCATCAAGTTGAAGTGTACCAATTCTAGATTCAGGATTAATATTAGGTTGTTGTACACTAGGATCTTCACCTTCATTACTTATTTCATTATTTATTAAATTTAAGACTAAATCTATATTGAACTCAAAATGTGCATATGATTGTGAAGAAAAATGATAATGTTGATATGGAGCCATTTTTCAAATTTTATTATGTAAATTGAACAAGAACAATCAATTAAAATTCAAACAAATAAATAATAGTTCAAATAAGATAAAATAAAATATTAACAAATAATGAAATAAGAGAATTGAAATATATAAACATCTTGTAGATTAACTTTAAATTAAACAAATAACTAAAACAAATAAACAGTTAATAAAGCTAAAAAATAAGAATGTAGGATTAAAAAAACACTAACTACACTTTGTTGAACTTTACTTCTTATCTTCTTCAAGACTTGAACTATCCACTATTCCGCCACTTAATCATCTTCCAAAATGTGAAGAATTTACTTGAAGAATTCAAAAAATATATTAAAAATAAATTTTATTTTAACACTTTTTGTAGAAGAAATTGAAAGAATCAAGGATTATGAGAGTAAAAAGAATGAAAATAAAGAGTTGGAAAGAATTGGAGAGAGTTGAAAGTGTTTGGTGAGTTTTTAAGTGAATTAAGGGATTTTTATAAAGTTTTGGGGATTAGAGGTAAAATAGTCGTTTGCGACTAAAATCCAAAAAAAAAAAATGAAATAACCATTGGGGCGACAAAGTACAAAGAGAGAGAGAGCTATGGGGAAACGGCTCTCTTGAGATCTGGCCCACCAATCTACGCGTGGTCTATGGTCCCAGGCGGGCCTGTCCAATAGGGCCACTTCGACTTCTAGTCTCGAATCAACACATATCGACGGGTCGAATAGATCTACTTGTCAATGCTAAAGTACAAAGGCTCATCATTGGCATTTCTGAGAAAACGATAGATTAAACCAACTACATATTCAATGAATAGAGAATGAATCACTCTCCTAAACGAAGAGTTTAGAGTTTATATATAACATAATTATAATTAACAATCCCACAGTTCACATGTTTCTATCATATCTAAAGTAACACTCAAATAGGTAATTATAAATAATATAACAACCATGTTATCACCTCTACAGTAACATGTAGAACTATTTTCTTTTTTTTTTTTAGTTAATGAATCATGAACTAACCTAGTAGTAACTATGCTGACAAGCATCATTTCAACAACCCTAGCCCACTAGTCCTCTAGAACATTGTCTAAAGAAAACCAACAGAGGGGCTTCGCTCCCGCCTAATTGGTCGGGTACTAACACTTTGGTCGTGAGGTCGTATGTTTGACTCTTGAAGGGAGGGACCCTTGGCCTTTTGGGGAGCCAATCGGCCAGGGCTTGCCTAGGCTAGTTTAACTCCGTGGGTTTTTTACCGACTAGGGCTCTGTGGCGGGTTTCACCCAGTACACATCTTTGGTAGAGGCTAAGGACTTCCCTAATTTCGAAGAAAACTAACATACTATTTTTTTTTAAACAATTTTCATTGGAACACAAACTATTTATAGAAAACGTTGTGTCAAGAACTAGGAATAAAATAGACCAAAAAAAACAATACTTCAACACAACGAATAGAAAAAATATGAGAACAATAAGATTATCTTTCAATGCAATCCATGTAGCCATTACTGTCTTCCAGATTATTCTGCTAAGGAATTTTAAAAATATTATAACCATACTTTACAATCTAAAAAGATTGAAATTCTAACTCAACAAAATCCAAAAAGACAATGCCCAGTCTTACAAGTACATAAAGGTTTCTTGTTCCCCTTAGAAGCCACATATTCAATCTAGACAATTTGTCATATGACAAACTATCATATATATGTTCATATCACCAAACACATATGTGCACTTTTACTTTCTACAACATATCATACAAAATTCACAGCATATTCTATTCGAGTTTATCTACAGAAAAATATTTTTAATATATTAAGTAATAGGGAAAATCAAAGTAGTTTATTATCTACTTGCCTCTATTTACCAAAGTTTTGCTAAAATTTGAATACTACGGAAGGCTATGGTACTTCTCCTGTACATTCTAATTGGACTCTCTATTGAAGGTTGATGAAAATAATGATGTTTTCTAGACTCCCATTATTATATAATACTAGGATTATGATTTTATTATTAGTAATTTTCACTCAAATCTTTACTTATTTTAAATATTAACATGATAACTCTAATTCTTATGATATTAGGATTCCATCCCCTAACCTAATAATTCACAAAATAGCTAAATAAATAAATACAAAGCCCTCAAAAAGGTCTGAGTTTTACGCATACTTTAATCAAAGTTATATTACCTATATGTTATGGTCGGTGATATTGCCAAGGTAATTTTCCTCCTGCCAGATCATTATTTCTTCGAATGACACTTATATCCTTCATCAATCTTTCTTTCTATTTTTTTTAATCCATTTTCCTGTCATTACTCTTTTGTCTTGTTGTGGATCCTACCATGCTCTCCCATATTTCCCTCTCTTTCCATACTCCACCACCACAACTGACTCATCTATCCCCTCTCTGTCCATAAGGAAAAGGAAACTTCCCCAACAAAAAAGCAAGAAGAAAGATGTTGGCCATGGGGAAGAAGACCGTAGAGCTTGGAGTAGTGTATATTATCAAAAAAAATTAAGGAAGAAGATGATGTTGTCAATGGGGAATAAGACTCCAGGGCTTGGAATAGGCAAGAATTAGTGAGGGAAAAAATATTTATGTTGGCTATGGGGAAGCTTGCAACACTGCAGAAATTTTTGGAAATTTCTTATCTCCAATCATTGCCGCAACTGAACCATTTTTCCCTTCTCTATTCCAATTTTATTTTTCTTCTTTCTAATTTCTCTCTCCTTCCTCAAACCCACCAAGCTATCTCCCTCCATGCTCTTCTTCTCTTTCTCCATCCCTCACTTCTTTATTCCTACAATTCTAATCTCTCAAAATATTTTGTAAGGATAACAGGAAAATTTTTTACAAAATCCGATAAGGAACATGAAAGATGAAGAGGATTTGGTCAATAAAGCACTAACTTCAAATTTCTCCAGCATAAATTCAATTTTCTTTTCATATCTTTCTTCTCCAATACACATAATTTCATATACTTACATCCCACTACCAGATTGTAAGGCTAAACCACACTTAGATAAGGAGAAGAATTTATTGCTAGAATAAGAGTAAATGTTAGATAGAAGAAAGTAAGAAGAAAAGGCATGAGGAGAGACTACCGTTATAAAATTTTGGAAACTGTTTTGGTTGAAAAATAAATTGAAAATAGGGCCCACTAAAAGATTGATAGGGGCTAAATTAGTTATATTTTTTCTAGTTATTTGAAGCTCTTTTGTGATACATTTTGTTAAATAACTAGTTATATTCCTTCATATTTGAGATTTTACCCTTGGAAAGGTATTTTGTTCATTATTACAGATTTTTGGGAAAAAACAAAGCAAAAATGTCGCAAAACAAATAAGAGGTGGCGCCGGCTAGGGCACTAGAACCGGCGCCGGCCATGCACTGGTGTGCACGAACTTTGAGGTGACGAAAAATTATCAAAACAAATAGGAACAGAGTGGAACTGGTGCTAGCTCCAATAGCCAAGGTGGCACCGACTGCATACTGGAATACATTGTACGGAATTTGGAAAAAAATCGACGAATGAGTGGAGAACCAGAACACAACCGGCACTGACTTCGAGAGGTAAGGTGGCACCAACGGCGCCGATTGTGCCCTAAAGTTAAGGCGGTGCTTGATTTTTTCTATGCGATTTTTGGTAATCTGTGGAGTTTTAGTATCTTCCGACTTCAACTCGGCCAAGAACATTACACCAACGAGTTTAGGCACTTCCCAAGCTTATAAATAGATTGAAAACATAAGGGAAATAGAGAGAATTCATTGATCATCACAGAAAATCACTCAAATCAAAGGAGGAATTCTTCAACTCAAAGAAGGTTGTGCAAGAAGGTCTTCAAAGGAAGAAGAAGGAGGCTTGTCTATAAGTGCTTTCTTTTACTTTGTTTTCTTTTCCTTGAACAATGATATGTTAATTGTTTTATTGTAATTCGACATTGTTTTAGATATTCATGATTTTTGTAGTTGTTTCATCTTTTGATTAATTGATTGTTACTCTTGGTATTTAATTACTTGGGTTGATTACGAGATTGATTGATTATCTCTTTCCATTGACTTGCTTGGGAAAGGGGTTAATGGAGGTTTCAATTTGATTAATTTCATATGTGTTGTCTTTTCACTTACTTGGGAAAGGGGTTAATTACTAAGAACTGATAATTAAAGGTTAATTGAAGTCTTCCAGAGTACGGATTCATTGGTTAATTTCATGTTTTAAATTTGTTAGAGTATGGAAATTTAATCAAAGGATTGTATTTAATGCATCTTTTGGGTGAATTAGTTAAGACAGAGTATGTATTGCTAATTTGTCTAGAAGATAGTGATTTCATGGATTGGGAAAGAAGTGAGTCTACTTTAATCCTTCATGATATCAATAGAATAATTGGTTGTGATAAAGATTGGATATTTTAATATCATGTTTGTCTAAACAATGGCTTAAGTTACATAATTCTCCATCCTTGACATGTATATATTTTATTTTATTTTATTTTATTTTATTTTATTTTATTTTTTATTTCATTTTCACTTTATAGAGTCGGTTAAACAACGAAAGAAAGGTGATTAATGTATACTTGTTCCTTGAGGATCGACACTCGTTTGAACCCTATGCTATGTTAATGATGAGTACACTTGATCATATGTGTAATTTAGGTTTAACGTTTTAATGTAAACTTGATTGGGAATGTGTTTAGTTTTTATATGATTTTTATACCCAAATCTATACGCATCAAGTTTTTGGTGCCGTTGCTAGGGGACAATACTATGAAAGCTTGAATTTTGTTGATTTAACCATGTAAATATGTAAATATGTAAATATGTAAATATGTATAATTGTTCTTTTCGAAAAAAGGTGCTATCTTTTGTATTTTGTATATTTGTGTATACCCTTGTAACCTAACCTACTAACTTTGACTATGTCCTCTTGACTAACTTTGTAAGCTTTTCCTTTTGGTTGTAATCATGAATTCCGTATCTAACTTACTTCTATGTTTAGGAGAAATGGCGAATTGGAATCTGAGTTAGTCTAATGAGGGGCAGTACCTCTATTGCCCTCCTAAGATGACACTCATAGCACCAGAATTAATAGAACTCAAAACTGTAATTGGGAAATTTGCTATTCATGTCACAAGGCGTTTCCAGGAAATTGATTCCACATTTGAGAAATTCGAAGCAATGATCCACAACATAGAACAACAAATTTGGTTTTTGACGGATATGGTGATAAAATCCCATAAACTAACCCCAATAGCCAGTGAGGAAATAGCTGCTGTCACATTGCGAAGTGGAAAAGAATTACTAGACATTCAAGATGACAACCGGTGCTGGCTGGAAGAAGAGAACTGGTGCCGGCTATCTGGTAAACTTGAGACCGAGCAACACAGAACTATATCGGCGCCAGCTATCCCCTGTCCATCTCCCGAAAGGCCTACTTTTCAGCCTAACATACCGTATCCTACCCGTCTACACAAGGCCCGAAAAAATGCTCAATTCGACAAATTCCTTAAGGTATTTAAACAACTGTACATAAACATCCCATTCAGTGAAGCTTTAATTCACATGCCCAAATATGCCAAATTCCTCAAAAGTATGCTCGTCAACAAAAAGTGATTGGAAGAATTGTCCATAGTAGTCCTCAACGAAGAATGCTCAGCCATCCTGTAGGACAACTCGAATTTGCCACATAAAGTAAAAGATCCAGGGAGTTTCTCTATCCCATGTTTAATTAGCACTCTTCATGTCTGTAATGCATTAGCTGACCTAAGTGCTAGCATTAATTTATTGCCATATAAAATATTTAAAAGGCTATGCCTAGGAGAACCACAATCCACTAGGATGAGTTTTCAACTCGCGGATAGATCTATCAAATATCCTCGGGGCATAATAGAATATGTGTTGGTAAAGTTGATAAATTCATATTTCTAGTGGATTTTGTTATTCTTGACATGGATGAAGATTCCAAAGTTCCTTTAATCCTAGGTAGGCCCTTCCTAGCTACAACAAAAGCATTAATTGATGTTCATAGGGGGAGATTGACACTTAGGGTTGGGGATGAAGAAGTAGTCATTCAAATCCACAAGAGCATGCAACACCCTTTGTCTTCTGATGATTCATGTTTAAGAGTTGATTTTCTTGACGAACCTATTTTTGAGTTGATGCAAGAATCCATTGAGGAAGAGTTGATGGAAACATCAATGGCATATCCAGAGGAAGTCCCCAATGAGGATGGGATGAATAAGTTGGAAATTGAGAAAAGAAGTTTATGGAGAATGAAATCATCCATAGAAGATCCTCCCGAATTGGACTTAAAAGACCTGCCCGAGCATTTGGAATATGTGTTCCTGTCTAAAGGACATAAATTGCCGGTGATCATTGCCAAAGATCTCAATACAGAACAAAAGACCAAATTGGTAAGTATGTTGGGAAAATATAAGGGAGTTATAGCTTAGAAAATCACTGATATAAAGGGAATTAGTCCATCCTTTTGCACTCACAAGATTTTGATGGAAGAAGGTGGAAAACCCGTAATGCAACCCTAACATAGGTTGAACCCACATATAAGTGAAGTAGTAAAAGGTGAGGTGGTTAAGCTTTTAGATTCAGGCATCATTTACCCTATTTCTGATAGTGTTTGGGTAAGTCCTACTCAAGTGGTACCAAAGAAAGGAGGAATGATGGTGAGTCCCAACAATAAAAATGAGCTAGTCCCTATGAGATTGGTAATGGGTTGGAGGTTTTGTATTTATTATAGGATGCTAAACAAAGCCACTAGAAAATATCACTTTCCTCTCTCATTTATTGACCAAATATTAGAAAGGTTAGCCGGACATGAGTATTATTATTTCTTGGACGGATTTTCTGGCTACCTACAAATCTCCATAGCTCCGGATGACTAAGAAAAAACCACTTTTACGTGTCCATATGGTACTTTGCATATCGTCGGATGCCATTTGGTATTTGCAATGGTCCCGGAACATTCGAAAGGTGCATGATAGCTATATTTGAAGGACTCGTGGGGGACATCATGGAGGTATTTATGGATGATTTCTCAATTTTTGGTGATTCATTTGACTTGTACTTATCTAATCTTAAAAAAGTACTCACAAGATGTGAAGAGACTAATCTCATGCTTAACAAGGAAAAATGCCACTTTATGGTGCAAGAAGGTATTGTGTTGGGGCATAAGATTTCAAGAAAATGTATAGAAGTCGATAGGGCCAAAATTGAAGCAATTGAGAAGCTGCCTCCCCCTACTTCTGTAAAAGCTATAAGGACCTTTCTTGGTCATGTAGGTTTTTACAGGAGGTTCATCATAGACTTCTCAAAAATCTCAAAACCTCTTACCTCTTTACTTGAAAAAGATGTTGTGTTTTATTTTGATGAGCAATGTCACAACACTTTTACCATACTTAAAGAGAATTTGATTAATTCACCCATTCTAATTGCTCTTGACTGGTCTCTTCCCTTTGAACTAATGTGTGATGCAAGTAATTTTGTAGTTGGTGCAGTATTGGGACAAAGGCGGAATAAGTACTTCTAACCTATATATTATGTGAGCAAGACTTTAACGGATGCATAGGAAAACTACACAATAACGGAGAAAGAATTACTTGCCATAGTGTTTGCCTTTGATAAATTAAGTTCTTATCTTATTTTGTCCAAAGTCATTGTTTATACGGACCATTCGGCCCTGAAGTACTTACTAAACCAAACATGATTCCAAACCAAGATTGATAAGATGGGTTCTACTATTGCAGGAATTTGATTTGGAGATTATGGACAAAAAGGGTGCAGAAAACTTGGCTGCAGATCACTTGTCAAGATTGGATAATCCAAATTTGAAATCCTTAATAGAAGAGGACATCGATGACACTTTTCCGGATAATCAACTCTTGCTCATAGAAGGTGAGATTCCACACACCCCATGGTTCGCCGACTTTGCTAACTACTTGGTTGCAGGAATAATTCCAAAAGATCTTACGATGCAACAAAAGAAGAACTTCCTCTCCAAAATACGGCATTACTTTTGAGAAGACCTATATTTGTTTAAGTGTTGTGCGGACCAAACCATTCGTAGATGCGTGGACTCTAGTGAAGGAGAAGATATTCTAAGACATTGTCATGAAGGACTTGCTAGAGGCTAGTATCAAGCCAACAACACTGCAAGAAAGGAGCTCAACGCTGGAATCTATTGGCCCACATTATTTAAAGATGCCAACAGGTTTGTCCAAAGATGTGATAGGTGTCAACGTATAGGTAACCTCTCTAAATCTAATGAGATGCCATTACAAATTTTTCAAGCTTGTGAAGTATTTGACTGTTGGGGAATAGACTTCATGGGACCTTTTCCTAGTTCTTTGGGGAATAAATATATTTTGGTGTCAGTAGATTATGTTTCTAAATGGGTAGAAGCCCAAGCTTTACCCACTAATGATGCAAGGGTTGTGGTAAAATTCTTGAAAAAACTTTTCACTTGTTTTGGTGTACCTAAGGTACTCATTAGTGACAGGGGGACTCATTTTTGTAATGCACAAATGGAAAATTTTCTCAAACATTTAGGAGTGAACCACAGCTTTGCCACCCCTTATCATTTCCAAACAAGTGGTCAGGTTGAAGTGGTTAATAGGGAACTAAAACGAATCTTGGAAAAGAAATTATTAACTACACTAGGAATGATTGGAGTCTAAAATTGGATGACACTCTATGGGCATATCGGACAGTTTTTAAGACACCAATTGGCACGACTCTGTTTCGGTTAGTTTATGATAAATCATGTCATCTACTTGTTGAAATTGAACACAAGGCTTATTGGGCAATAAAGCTTGTTAATCTTGATCTTGAGATAGCAGGGAAGTCCAAGTTACTGCAACTCACAGCCTTGGAGGAATTGTGAAAAGATGCTTATAATACGTCAATTCGATATAAAGAGAATGTCAAAAAATGTCACGACAAGCATATCACTCGACAACACGAATTTGCGAAAGGCGATCAAGTATTGTTATTCAATTCTCGCCTACAACTTTTTCCAGGTAAATTGAAATCAAAGTGGTCAGGACCATACACTGTAAATAAAATATTCCCATTTGGCACCATCAAGATTATTCACCCCACTAAGGGCACTTTCAAAGTAAATGGAAGTCAAGTGAAACGCTATGTTGGTGACCCTCTTTGCATCACGGATCACGTGGACATGATCTTGGATACTGCAACATGATACTTCATGGGTTCTCTCATTTCCTCTCCGAGTTGTGTATTTTTTTTTTCTCTTTTATTTGAATTTATTTTCTTTTCTAGTTTTTATACTTTGGTGTGCTCTTTTGTATTTCTTTTTAGGTACTTTGCCAATGCCTCGTTCTTCAAGCATTTAACTCTTGTACAACACAACGCCCAATGAATGGAAGTTTGTTTTTCTTATCTCTTCTCCTCTATATTTTTGGTCCCATGGTATGGTTTATTCTTTGTTATATTTATTTGGCCATTGAGGACAATGTCCAGTTTAAGTGTGGGGGAGTGATTTGATTGATAAGTCTTCTATACATATACCTTAGCCTTCTTGGGAGCAAAACTTTTGAGCGAAAATTTTTCAAATTTTTTCTGACTTTCTTTGAGATTTCAAGCTGTATTTTTAATGCATGTCTTTATGATGGATTATAGAGCATAAGTTCTAGATTATTTATGGCTTATGCATGACTTTTTGCATGCACTCAGATGAAGTAGTTCTTGATCAAATGCTTTGCATTGTTCTTAAACTTGTTTTTCTACTAAAATTCATGAAGTATTCTACAACTTACTTGAATACCTCTCAAGGTGAAATAAGAAAGATAAACATGATTTAATTTAGGGATGACGGTAATAGGCCTTCTTTGGATAGTTTGAGCTTTTCAAGCCTACCTATTGTTATATTATCCCTAGTGCCTATTTTAAGCCTAAATTGTTGATTTCTTTCTTCAAAACCACCCGTCACAATACTTTGTCCATTGCTTGTTTCTAAGAGTTTAAATAATTTTCCAAATCTTTATGCTCTTGATGGATAAAAGTATATGTAGGAGCATGTTGAGAAAGAATACTTGAAAAAGATCATGACTTGTTACTTTCAGTCTCGTAGTTGTTGTGAGCAAGAAAAAGAAAAGAAAGAGAAATGAGGAATTGAAAACAAGAAAAGAAAACAAAAGCTACTAGAAAGAATGGGAAGAGAAAAAGTGAGAAAGAAAAGAACAATAACAGTAAAAACGAAAGAGGAGTGAAGGAAAAAGGAAATTGAGAGCAAAAAGAGAGAAGAAATATCACAAGAGGAGTGGTGATTGAGCTGTAAAAGTTAAGTTCATATCAAATCTTTAACACCATTGCTAAAAAGTTGAATGATCTTGTGAAAAATAGAGAAGAATTGATGAAGAAAGTAAAAAGATGAGAAGAAGAAGAGAAAAAAGAAAAAGAATGCAGGATTTGCTTGAGTTGAGCTGTAATTTCTAAATAAGGTTATGGTTTGATTGATTTCTGGAATAGGAGAGCAAGCAGAGTTGGAAATTATTGATTCATTTTGTTTATCCTTTTCTTGCGAACTCTCATCTTCTTTGCTATTTGATTTTCCTATATCCTTCATTTGATGAGCTATATTACAAGCCTTTAGCCGTACATTACAAGCTTGAAAGTCCTACTTCACCTAAGTAGAATCATGATATATCTTGGATTAGTGGAGAGAGTGTATGAAAAGTAAGCCTATGGAATGCATATTCTTTTTTAACTAAATTCTTTCCAATGATTTGAGAATCTTGTTAAGTATTGAGACGGTTCTACTAAGTCATTTATCACTTACACAAGTCTCGCATTTGTTGTGAAAGATGTAGTAGCATGTGTTTTATATTCTTGAATGAAGAAAGCATTGAAGATATTGTTTTCAAATTGATTGAGTGATTGATTAAACCTTGTGTTTTCTTACTTGTCTTTAACACTTTGCTTAAGGACAAACAAAGAGCTAAGTGAGGGGGAATATGATATGGGCTAAATTAGTCATATTTTATCTAGTTATTTGAGGCTCTTTTGTGATATATTTTGTTCAATAACTAGTCATATTCCTTCATATTTGAGATTTTACCCTTGGAAAGGTATTTTGTTCATTATTACATATTTTTGAGGTAAAATGAAGCAAAAATGTCACAAAACTGAGGAGAGGCGGTGCTGGCTAGGGCACTGGAACCGGAGCCACCATGCACTAGTAGCACAAACTTTGAGGCGACGAAAAATTGTCAAAACAAACCGGAACAGAGTGGAACTGGCGTCAGCTCTAGTAGCCAAGGCGGCGTCGGCTGCATACTAGAATACATTGTACGAAATTCAGAAAAAAATCGACGAACGAGTGGAGAACCAAAATACAACCGGCACCGACTCCGAGAGGTAAGACGGCACCAGCGGCGCCGACTGTGCCCTAAAGTTAAGGCGGTGCTTGATTTTTTCTATGCGATTTTTGGTAATCTGTGGAGTTTTAGTAGCTTCCAACTTCTATTCGGCCAAGAACATTACACCAACGAGTTTAGGCACTTCCCAAGCTTATAAATAGATTGAAAACATAAGGGAAATAGAGAGAATTAATTGATCATCACAGAAAATCACTCAAATCAAAGGAGAAATTCTTCAACTCAAAGAAGGTTGTGCAAGAAGGTCTTCAAAGGAAAAAGAATGAGGCTTGTCTATGAGTGCTTTCTTTTACTTTGTTTTCTTTTCCTTGAACAATGATATGTTAATTGTTTTATTGTAATTTGACATTGTTTTAGATATTCATGATTTTTAGAGTTGTTTCATCTTTTGATTAATTGATTGTTACTCTTGGTATTTAATTACTTGGGTTGATTACAAGATTGATTGATTATCTCTTTCCATTGACTTGCTTGGGAAAGGGGTTAATTGCTAAGAACTGATAATTAAAGGTTAATTGATGTCTGCCAGAGTATGAATTCATTGGTTAATTTCATATTTTAAATTTTCCAGAGTATGGAAATTTAATCAAATGATTGTGTTTAATGTATCTTTTGGGTAAATTAATTGAGACAAAGTATGTAATGCTAATTTATTTAGAAGATAGTGATTTCATGGGTTGGGAAAGAAGTGAGTCTACTTTAATCTTTCATGATGTCAATAGAATAATTAGTTATGATAAAGATTGGATACTTTAAGATCATGTTTGTCTAAACAATGGCTTGAGTTACATAATTCTCCATTCTTGACAGGTATATATTTTATTTTATTTTATTTTTCTTTTTATTTCTTTTTCACTTTATAGAGTCAGTTAAACACTGAAAGAAAGGTAATTAATGTATACTTGTTCCTTGAGGATCGACACTCGTTTGAACCATATGCTATGTTAATGATGAGTACACTTGCTCATATATGTAATTTGGGTTTAACATATTAATATAAACTTGATTAGGAATGTGCTTAGTTTTTATATGATTTTTATGCCCAAATCTATACGCATCAAAGATAAAGGTGAATATTGTGTAATCTTTTAGATTGATCAAAGGATATACGTGTCATTTGAAGAAATATTGCTCAGGCAGGAGGGAAATTGCCCTGGCAATATCACCAGCCATATATTTTACCTTCTTAGAGCATCATATCATATTATATGACTTCCATGTGAAATTACAATCAGTATAGCTCGTCTCTAGTTACTTTCTAGTTCAAAATGAATAGTGAGAATTAAACTTTATTTATTTTTATTTTTCTTTATACTTTTCTTTTTTTCCCCTTCATCCATCTTCTTCTCCAACACATCCATCACCGCCGCTTCTCGCCACCACTAACTCACCCAGTTGCCATTCATCCTCATCTTCTAATAAAGTTTCAGATATAGATCTACTATCCATCTTTCCATCACACGCTACCTTCTACTACCATTCCGTTCTAAATGTAGAGATTTACCATCCTCCATCCATTTACAAGAGTGAATTAATTTTAAGGCATGTTTGGTTAAGGTCAAAAGGAGAAAGAAAAGGGAAAAGATGTAAATCTAGAGGTAAATGAGTGATTTACCTGGTTTGGTTTGGAAATAAAGATGGGTGAAAGTAAATTAGAAGAGATAGCTATCAATTTGAACGCATTAGAAAGTATTTATTGTTTACTTTCCTTCATTTTGAACAAAATAAAATAAAAGTAAATTATATTTACTCTTTTAAAGAAAGTAAAATGTTCTTCTCTTCTTTCCTTCTTCCTCCCCTCTTTTTTTGTGAACCAAATTAGTTTCAAATTTGTCTTGCCATGAAACTTTATGCTCTTAAGTCTTAACATAGCATGTTGCTATGACTGCAATCTTCTAGTGTACTGTCTGCTACACAAATAATATTATCCTACTTAAAATAATATTATTGATCTAATTTTACTCTTCTATAACCTAAATAATATTATGTGGAACAATATCTAATAAACATCTATACTAAATTTAGAGTCGTTTATAAAATATACTAAATGTAGACAACCTACAATTCACCTTAAGAATCATATACTTCTCCACCTAACAATGCCTGTAAATGGTGGCAATGCAATAGAAGAAGAACTAGAGGGTGAATCAGTGGATTTGAGAAATGAAAAAGGAGCTAGAATGGTGTTAGTGGCGGTAAGATTGAGTGGGGATGGAGGGTGTGTTGAGAAAATGGTTGGAGTGTAGAATTTAAAAAAAAAGGTTTTCTATTTTTTAATCTTCCTTTACTAAAAAGGAAAAGAATTGACTAAACTTTTAAAAAATAAAACCAAAAGAAAAAAAATAAGCCATTTGTTGGTGTATTAGTTAATGCATTGCAAGCAAGATTGGAGAACGTCGAGTATTGTTGTAACTGTTGATTCTATTAACAGTATAAGCAAATTCTGATCAATGACAACTGGCAACAGAAGATGATCTTTTGTGGACTAAATAAAACTTGCTTTTAAAAATTTTAACAATATATGTTGCCAATTCATCTCTAGCGATCGAAATTTTTTACAAGTTACAAAAAAATAAAATAAAAATTTTGTTATTAATTCATCATTGATCATGGTTAGTTGGCAACAGACTGGTAAAAAATTCTTTCATAACCTTTTAAAAATAAAATTAAAAATCCATTCCTAATCTGAAACTAATCGGCAAAGAATTCTTTTTCATTTTTTGAAAATAAAATAAAATCATCTTTTACAAAATTTTTATTAAAATAATTTATTGAATCATTGTGCAATGGATATATTATAAAAGTAAAATTGAAAATCTCATTGTCAATTTGTAGCTGATCGCAACTCCTTGACACATACATATATATATATATACACATATACATATATATATATATATATATTACAAAATAATGAGAAAATTATCTTTGTTGCTAATTAGCTACGCATCAGTGATACAATTCTGGAAAGGACAATTGGCCATTTTAATCTTTCATCTATTTTATTCGTAGTAATTTAATCCTTAAATTTTAATTTTGTCAATCACAATGCCTAATCAATAAAATTATATTTTGATTCCCACTATCACCAATTTGGTAGAATCGGATAAATTTTCATAAAACTAAAGGGTGAAAATGAAAAATCAAATGCCTTCTTCCTCCTCCAACCTATATTCATCCTCCATCACCAATTCTGTCAGTTTCTCCCATGAATCCTTTCTATTTCCTATTAGTATTATGTCCTAGAGTCAATTGAATTATGATATATGTTGCACACATATTAATTAAAAGACATTCTTTATCTTTCAATTTTTATTTATTATTTCATGTGTATATAAAACTAATAAATAAAGTCCCAAGTACAATACACAGTATTAAAAAAATCATAATAGAGATCATAATGTGAGATTCTTACTATACTATATAGTATTTGTACGTAAACTATATGTAGTCATAGTATTAATAAGATAGGATATCATTAATGTGCAAAGACTAACACATGTTACACTTCTTGATCCAATCAAGTAGTGGTGCTCACATCTATATGTATAAGGTTACTTAAAGTTAACATATGGATACTTATTGTATGACCTAACCATGAGATAATCACATAAATAACTATTTAGTACCAAGAATAAAATCTCGTTATAGCAGGTGTGCAAGTATCCTTATATTTGAGATTTCCAAGATACATTATTTCTATGATACTTTGTTTGCCAATTATTGTACTTTGATTACAATCCTCAGAATCTCTTAGAGATTGTCCATAGAAGGTGGATATTAGATGTAATATAAAGTAACGAAAGTAGTCAAAGGTCAATAAATAATTCATCACTCCTAATAATAAAGGAGCATATCTCACAGCTTTTTGTAGGGAATCATTACTCAAAAAAATTCTTGGCCAAAGCAACTATGTGCTGAAAATAGTTCCAAGATAATACATATAATGAGTAATAGATTCTGGGAACAAGTACTAGAGTATTTTGTTAGAATTAATAATATTCTACAGAGAGTTGGCACTAATTCCATACTCTAGACCAGATAAGATACAGTATGACGAAAAGAGTTCATTACATTAGTATTTACTATTGAAAGGTTCATATCAAACCACTTGACTTTCTGAACTTTTGGGTGGTCATAATGTATAGCTAGATGCTGCTCTTAATCTATTAAAGATGGATTTATTAATTAAAGAATGAATGAATTAATCCTAGTCATTGAGGATTGCTAATCCTACAATTGGTAGGACTAATTCATATTTTACTACCAATTGATCATAACCTAATAAGTCACACACAATAGAGGATTTAATCAAGATATTATAAGATAATATTATAGAGTTATTTTGTGAGAAGAAAATAGTCTTATGGGTGAATTATAAGTTAGTTATAATTTAAGGGTTTAAGTGCAATTATTTGCATAACCTAAACCCCATAAGTGCCTATAAATAACTCACTTAAGGGAGTTGATCGCCAGAGAAGAAGTTCTAGAAACTCGTTTCCTAGAACCTTAAGTCTTGGTCATCTATTGTTTCTTTCGAAAATTAACCTTAACTGCTGCCAAGCTTGCTAACACCAGCTAATGGTGTTTTGCTTGAGAACCATGCTCATGTGGATACTACTAGAGTTGTCCCTCCGCTTGAGACGTGGTGGTTGATTACACACAAGTGGAGTCTGAACTGTAGCTTCGAGTTTGTCATGGATAGAATTATTCTGAAGCCACGAGACATCATTAAATGTTAAGCTTTGACGTGAGTTCAGTCATGGTCTGTTGCATTTTTTTCACTGAAAGCTACAAATTTTAAAAGGTATACCACAATTCCTTTTCTCCTTAATCTGTTTTATACATATATGAGTGATCCTTTGGTTAGGTTTCAATTTTCTGTCCTTCCTCTATTGCTTCCGTTGCGACACTGTTCATTGTCGTTAAAACTCAATAGCGGTATCAAAACCATCTCATATGTGATATTTTAGGCCATTTGAGTGTGTTAATCTTATTTTATGGGTTCTTTTTTATTCTTTAATTCTTTTTTTATCATTAAATATACATAAGAATGTCTTATAACTGATTTAATGATTCAAAGAATTGATTTTTGTTTAGTTTTTGTACACATGTGTTGCTACAATTTTCGTCCAACAAAGGGTTTATGAAATCCATATGTGTGTTGTTTTGCAATGTGAACTAGTCATAATAATGATTAGAGGAGCATGTTGATACAGATTAATGTCTTTAACAACCTAGATTTTTGCATGGATTAGTTTTAAAATCTAGAAATTGAAAAATCAATGTTGATTATGAACGACTATGTTTTCTACAATTTAAATCCACCCATATTATTTGAACTTTAGGAGAATTAATTTTGTTTATATGATAAACATATCTCTATGTGTTTAGATGGATTGTTTCTAATTGCAGTTCCATGATTTCATGAGAGTTTTGGATTTTATCTTGGTCTGTGTTATTCTGGATGTAGTTCTGGACATACTCCATAAAATTGTTATTCTAGATGCACTTCTGAACGTACATAATAAAATCCAAAAGCAACTAGATACTTGCGACTGCAAATCTAAACGCAAGTCTGGAAGCAATCAGGGGTTTGCGAACGCATTTTTGGATGCAGACTCGAATTGTGAAACCCCAGTCGAAACCAACCTTAGAGTAAGGGAGTTGGGATGCATATCATATTTTATTGCATGTTTAAATATATTTTTATATAATTTTATGTGCTTTGGATTGGTGTTTTATAGTCTCGAGGGCTTAATTATGTTTATTGAGTAAGAAGGGCAAAATGGTAATTTTGCTTGAGGTGAAAATAGGGAGATAACTTGACGATTAAATAGGAAAAATATTTTAGAGAGAAATTAAAAACAAGAGTTGTTGTGGTTTAGTGGTTAGAGTTTTGGAATTAATTCTTGAGGTCTTGGGTTCAAATTCCATCATTGGAGTTTTAGCATGATTAAATTTTACTTTTGTTTGGGAAGGTTGTATTTTTTACCTTGTGTGCTCTAGAGAAGGGTAAAGGTGATATCCTAGGAGAGACATGATAGGAGTACCCTAATCCAACTCTTGTACCCTACAAAAATTCATAAGGGAATTCATACCCTTCTTGATTCTTTGTTTTTCTTACTTCTTAATTCATTAGGTTGTTCAATTTATTCAAGCTAATTTTATTCCAAAAAAATTCCAGCAAAGTGTTGTGGCTTTGAAGGTTTAAAATGTCTAAGTGTAAGATATCTTATGGACCGAAATTGTGTAGGAGTTGGGAAGGTTCTCAAGAGAATCAATCTCCATAGTGAACCTTCAAAACTCCACTCTAGCTATGTTCATTTTCTTTCATGAAGTAATCTGGAATTTTTCTAGCTTCTTGTGCATTCAAAGTGTTGAAATTTTCAGCCATCATTCCCTCCCAAATGCTGCCAGAAAATGGCCCTCTTGACTAGCTTGAAATCTGAAATTTTCTGGCCAAATTCGGACTGCACAAATGCTGTGCAAAACTAAAAAATTTTCTGGGCAAAAATGCAGCATAGGTGAGCTTAAACCAAGCTGTTTTCTTCCAGTTTTCTCCCTGCACCTTAGCCACGTTTTTTCTCCATAAAGAAGGCTAGAAATCAGCCTTGAAAAACCTCTGAATGCCCTTTCAAATCCTCTGCAAACTGACTAGAAAATGACAGCAAAAGCTGCCCAGAAAAATTCCAGCAATGGCAAAACCTGTACAGGAATTTTTCTTCCAGCTTTGTTTCCTTCTTCAGCTCTGGCCAAAACTTCACTATTTTTCTGCACAAACTTCTCTTGAACAGCCATGAACTGAACTCCATTGTCTTCCCCAACCTTCTGCTCGAAAAACCAGTCATGGCTGCCCCTAAAATATCTCCAACAATTACTCCAATCAAGCCTTGATTGAAGACCAAAATTCCATCAATCATAATTAAGTAACCTTCCATAAAATATCCCTTAAACAACCAGACCTTCCTTCACCACTATACCCCCTCTTTTCAACCACCATTAAGCTTCTTCAACCAACTTTCATCCAGCAAAAACACTAAGCAACAGTCGGCCATTACAGCTTCCAAAAAGCTCTCCATTGATCAAAGATCTTCTTGCCATATTTTGTTTCCAAATTTGATTCCCAAAAATATTCTTTTAGGATTTCAACAACCAGCCTTTCCTTTTCCTTTCAAACCAGAAAAATCATCTACCAAAACCACTCAAATAATTTGGCCACTACAATCCCACAGAATTTCAACAGCCTCAATCAAAATCTCTCCATTCTTTTCAACCTTCAAGCACATATAGAATACCAAGAACACCTACTAGTTCCATACGCCTAATACCACTCCAAACCACTTCAATCTTCATCAAAAAAATTCCAAATTTCATCTACTCACTGCCATGAATCCATCCATACCACTTTTAACATCAAACTCCAAAATTTAACTCTCTCTCTTGGATCAAAAACCAGTATTTTTGTGAAGGCTCAAGAACACCTTCATGGTAAGCTTGTTCAATCAACTTCCTCTCCACTAATCCTCAATTTCTAATAAATATATATGTGTATAAGCATGCTAATGGACTCTCTTCTTCTTCTTATTCTTCTTCTTCTTCTTCTTCTTCTTCTTCTTCTTCTTCTTCTTCTCTCTCTCTCTCTCTCTCTCTCTCTCTCTCTCTCTCTCTCTCTCTCTTAGTCGGATACACCTCTCTCTTAGCCAAATGAAATCTTCAACAATGGCCATGATTTCTTCATCTCTCTTGGACGAATCTAGTCTCCTAGGAGTTGTGATCCATTCGAAACTCCTTCAGGGTACTCATCAATCAAGTAAGCCCCTTCAACTCTCTTTTTAAATTCTAGATTCATGTCTCTAGGGTGATATTGAAAGGAGATGGATTATGTTTGAGGTTTGAGCATGTATTGTTGTGATGGGTTGAGATTGAAGCATGAATAAATGTGTGTATATGATGAAGATGGGATTGATGCATGAGTTGATTGTCTTGGTTGATTATGTGATGTTTTTAGGGTTTAGTGCATGTCTCCATGTCATGAGTGGCATTTGTGTTCAAGCATGTTAGAGATTATGTCACCTTTGGTGAATGGGATTTATATTCAAGTATGATTGTTAAAGTCATGAGTATGTTTATGTTAGTAGAGGTTGGATCATATCTTGGTAAATTTAGATCTATGCCTTTATTCATGATTTGGATAATTTGATGAATTGAAGTGGAGTGTATGTTCATAATTGTGATTAGCAAGTGGAAATACGATCATGATCTAGTTGTCTCTAAGCTAATTTTATTTCATCAATAAAATATTTAATATTATAATTTTTGCTAGCAAATTTGAAAACCCTAGGAAGGTAGACTTGGATTATTATATATAATAAGGATATTTTAGTCAAAAAAATGATAACTTTTATTGCAGAAATAAAATATATAGATATTATATATAATAATAATATCCAATAAAGACTTTTATATAAATAATCATAATAAGTAAAATATTAATTTTGTAAGTCTTATATTCAAAAATACCATTAAAATTTATTATCTTTCAATTATTATCTTTTAAACAAGACCTATTAAAATTCACTCGCAACTAATTTTAGTTACCAATTATTTTCTAACAATTAATTATCAATAAATTACTATTTTAAATAATTACATCTAGGTCCTAGGACCCTTCAACAAATAAACTCTAATTTATTTTTAGCAAAATTTAAACCTTCAACTTAATAGTACCTATTTCCCAAAACCCTAATCACTTTAATATCAAACTAGACATAGCTTATAAACCCTTTTTATTTATTATCTGGCCTTAAAGCTTGGGACACTAGGATCATGGTTATAGTGAGTTGAGCTAGTTTTATTTGTGAAAGTGAATTTTAGCTTGATTTTGATTATGGTTTATATTTACCCCAGGCGGGGTTAGGTCAGCTGTTAAAGACCTTTATTTTATCTCAAGCTAAGGATCAGGTAAGCTCCTACACAAAACCTGTTTGATGCAAAATATTTATTATGGCAAGCCAAATGTAGAGTGCATGGACACTCATTTCTATAAAGGCAATTGAGGATTGTCTCCTGACTTATTTCCGTCAAACAAATTATTTGAAAATCAATAAGCAAATTTACTCAAACTCAAAACTCTTTCTAAAACTAATTTTGACAAAGACTTTGGAAACCCTTAATTGCCATTTTCAAGTGAAACTATGTTTTGTTCCATTTTCCCCGAGTAGGGTAAGTTACGTTGAGTACTCAATAAGGGTGGACTGCTAGGACTAATCTTTGAAGGGTTAGGGTGAGTCTCTTAGTAGGCGGCCACCTCTGAGGGGTAAGTCCTTCCCGGATAGGATGACAATCCAGTAGATCATGCCGGTTCGAGCAAGAAATTTTTCAGTCAAGTGACTGTGTGTTGCCGGAATAGACAACCAGTTGTTGTTTGGGTATAGAGAATGAGGAGTATCTTGCCCGGTAGGCCGATCACTTACCTTTTGTTAGTCTGCACAAAGTGTGGCATTCTGACTGGTTATAAGGCCCAACGTGTGGTAACCCATGACCACTTTTGAGTGGTTGATTTTATTGTATCTGTATGGTTGAAAAAGCCAAAACACCACTCTTTATTTTGACTATTGTTTATTGCTTGCCAGTATTTTTCTTATGAAGATTTTATACTTTACATTCACGAACTGTTTCCACTGGACACTCAAAGCACACACAGACTTACTGAAATTTTTGTCTCATCACCCGTATTACCATGATTTCAGGTCAATCCTGCTGTGGGGATGAGTAGGTAGTTATTGTCTGCCTTGGAAGAAATATTATTATTTATTTTTGTGTAATGTTTTGGGAGCTAAGAGTGAATAATTTTATTCTGGATTTGGTTTTGAATTCTTGAGATGTAATAAGATTTAAGTTTAAATGATTGTTTTTATTCCATTATGTTGATTATGTGTCCTAGTTATAAAGACCCCTTGTCCTTTGGACGGGGCAACATCCCCGACCCCCTTTTTTTTATCACAATTTAAAAATATTTATATTGATCAAAAAGAATTTATATGAATGTTTACTAGTTTATAGTCAAGATGACTATTAACTAGCCAAGCTGAATATCATTCTCCAAACTAGTCAGAACATTAGGGTACAATGTAAATATAACAGTGTACACATGTGTTTTTATCTTTTTCGAAATATCCAGAGGTTGACACATGATACCCTCAAATAACGCCGTGTTACATGCAGTCCAGATGTAATAGAATGTGGCAGCCATAGCAGTAGCCTTAGCCTTTGCAATCCATGATGAGCCGCAGTTTGCATGCTTGTACCACCTAAGACAAGAGCCCACTGTATTCATTGCTTGTGGCAAGCCCAGCCACAGTCTAATTTCTGTCCAGATAGATGCAGATATTGGGCCTAGGTAGCGGAGTGTTACACGAATGCTCTTTGGAATTATTAAATTCCAAAGATTTGCGAACGTAATTCTAGATGCAAGTTCAGCCGTACAAATCTGTTTCCGAAACTTAAAATAATTAACTTAAAATGACAAATTATTTTTTTAATTATGGTATTCTTTCTGATCTTTTTTTAATTAAAAAATTCATTAAAATGGCCTTACAAATACATGATTAGATTTTGAATCATACACTTGCATTTAATGTTTTTTATGTTTTGAGTATGTAATTTGGGATTATGGCTCGGTTATAACCAATTTATTTTAGTATATGCATGTTTAATATTTTTTGTTTTAAACAAATAAGGCACGCACATCTTTCCTTTCTCTATAATTCTTGTTGTATTTCTTTTCTCATCTAACTTTCCTCGAATGTAACTCGATGTTTCTCCATTAGGAACTTATGTAATTAGATTACATAGATTAGATAAGATTAGAAATATTTTACAAGAATATGAAGATGGCGACCAAGAACAAGATAAGAGGATGGTAAGATCTTCTTCTTAACATATACGATCACATATGTTTGACCTAATTAATTTCCTGCTTAGCTCAAGGAAACTAATCTAGTGAAATAACTAAGTCATGTAATTGTGTTTATTACTATTTTTGTCAATATGTTGATTATTGATGATTATGCATGCCATATAATGATACCACTAATAATGAAATTAAATCTCTCAAACAATATTAAATTTGAAAGCCTTCCATTAATATAATAGAATTGCGTGCTCTTTTTCAAGACCAAGTTGTTGTGCATACTCAAGCTTACTTGACATTGAGTATATTCAAGTTATAGAATTCGATTCCAGATTAATAGATTGGATTAAATTAATAGCTTTATTCTAGTTGGGCATGCCCAAGATTAAGGTATATTAAAGGCAAAATTGGGTTAGCACTAAATGCTTTTGATTAAAATATGTTAATTACTCAATGATGCCGGTAGTTATATTAGATTTCAATTGATATTATATGTCTACTATTAAATATAAGGGTGGTTTATTGGGAAAATCAAGGTCATTCTTAAAGAATTTGGATACCGATCTACTGAAAAGCTTCTAATGGGTCCTCTCGAATCAATAGTGAGAGCTATTATTTTGAATGAAATCGCAGAGTTAATATGTGTTTAATTAAAGATCTAATTAGATGCATCTCATGTGCATATACATCATTTGATATCTTTTATTTTTCATCTAGGCCATTTGCATCATGACAACTAGTTTGAAACTTATGTGGCATTCTATAAATGAATAAGCTTACCAAATCTAATTTTTTGTATTAGTATAGAAACTTAAGAATTGTTCTCAAGTCGGAGAAGTTGCTTTACGTGCTAAATGCTCCTATTTCACCTCCTCCAACTAAAGATCCTCTTGCTGAAGAGCATGATGTCCATAAGGAGTACAAAAAGGACAGTGACACAACATCTTGTATTATGTTAGTATTAATGAACTCTAAGCTTTAGAAGCAACATAAGCACATAGATGCTTACACTATCATTTTTCACCTAAGGGAGTTGTTTGATGAATAAACTAGAACAAAGAAATATGAGATCTCCAAATAGTTATTCCATTTTAAGATAATAGGGCATGTTTTAGTGGCAACTCATGCACTAAAGATACTGGGCTTGATAGCAAAGCTTGGATCACTTAGATTTATGATGGATCATAAGTTGAGTGTTAACTTAATTCTTCAATCTATGCCAAAAAAAAAAAAATCACAATTCGTGATGAACTACTAGATAAAAAAGATTGAATCCACTTTGCCTAAGTTGATTAACCTTCTAAAGACTACAGAGAGTTATATTAAGAAAGAAAACAATGCAGACATATTAGTTGATTCTTCAACTAGTTCTAAGAAGAAGAACAACAAGAAGAATGCTAAGAAGAAGAAAAATTCAACCAAGCCTAAAGATAGAATAAAGAAGAAAAAGACTAGTCCCAAATGGCCATGCCACCATCGTGGTAAAATAGGCCATTGGAGGTGAAACTGCAAGAGCTACTTGAAGTCCATTAAAGGAAAGAAGGAGAAGAAGAAATATGCTGATGTTTCTACTCCTAGTATATTCATAATTGAGATTAATATTACTTTTAAATATGAGATATAGGTATTAAATACCATATATGGATATCATATATACACTAATGTACAAAAACTAAAGAGTAGTAGAAAGCTTGAGAAATGTGATATAGACATGTGAGTAGCAAATAGAGTAAAGGTTGATGCACTTGCTGTGAGCACTTATCATGTACTTTTACCTTTTGGATTGATACTAGAATTTCCAAACTGTTTTTATGTTTCAATTTTACTAATACACATTATCTCAATTACTTGTTTGGACATAACTAGTTTTCATTTAATTTTTAAGAATAAAAGTTGTTCTTTTTTATCAAATGATATCTGCTATGGCACTACAACTTTGATGAATGGTTTGTATGTTCTAGATCTAGATAATTAAATTAACAACATAAACAACAAGAAACAAAAAAAAAAAAAAAGATAACATGGTCCCATCTTATTTATGGCATTGTCGTCTAAGACATATAAATGAAAATAGCATTACTAAATTGTACAAGTGTAACAACTTAGGATCATTTGATTATCTTAATATTGTACATATGAATCTTTCTTATTTGGTAAAATGGCTAAATCACTCTTTGCTAGAAAAGGTGAAAAGGCTAAACAGTTGCTAGAACTTATACATATAGATGCATATGGCACAATATCAATACAAGCAAAATATGGTTATCAATAACTTATAACTTTTATCTATGACTATTCATGATATAGATATTTGTATTTAATTAAATACAAATCTAAAACATTTGACAAGTTTAAAGAATTCAAAAATGAAGTGAATAAACAACTTGGTAAAAGTATTAAAACTCTAAGATCTGATCAATGAGGGAAATACTTAAGCTAAGAGTTTCAAAGTTATCTTAGAGATAATGGAATATGATTATTATTATCACTATGCACTCCTCTTTACACACACTAGCATAATGGTATGTCTGAAAGAAGGAATCGAACCCTACTAAATATATTTTGAACTATGACGGTATTTGTAGATTTACCTAAGTCCTTTTAGGGATATGCATTGAAAACTACTATTTATATTCTAAACAAAGTTTCATAAAAAAATGGTTGATACCACCCATATGATTTATTTTATGATAAGAGACCAAAATAAGCTCACTTGAGATTTTGAGTGTAACACCTGCTACTTACGTACCCTAAAAAGAGGTGGGGATGTCACTACGTCTAAAAGACCAGAGGTCTTTATAACTAGGTAAAATTTAAAACCAACAAAAATGAAATCTTAATAGGACTTTGAAGTCTTACAACTCATAAAAATTATTCAAGTCTCAAAACTTAAACAATCAAAAATTGTATTCAGTCATTACAATGAAATAAAAACTCAAAGCCTTAAATCTCTAAGCATCCGACCCTGTTAATTATAAGGATGACATAAAACAAGCATAAACAATGTAAGAAATAAATTCTCAGTAAGTCCTCTATATGTGTGAGTGAACATTTAAAGTAAGTTCATGAGATGTAGCTTGGAAAAATTGAAAGTGCAATTGCAAGTAAGTTCAACAGTTTTAAATACAAGAGTGGTAATTTCGGTTTGAATTTTTAACAAGTAAACTTAAGCTCAAAGAAAGTCAACTGCTCAAAAAAATGGACTATAAAACCCTACATCATAGCCAAGTCATGAAATTCTACATTATGACATTGTATTGTGAAACCCTGCATCATAGTACTGTAGGTGATCGGCCGCCTGGGTGGGATACTCCACTATTTCCCAACCACTACAACTTACCCGTTGTCCACTCCAGCGATATATAGTCCTACTTGGAACTAATTCGCTATGTAATACCCTATATTAAGCTACCTTTATTATGTAGGGGAAAGTCATGCATGTCATAGCATTTTTATATTGCATTTGGTAAATTGAATTATTTTCAGGAAAATATGAGTTTCACGAGTTTATTGTTTCATGATGTATTTTCTCTTGAAGTGGTTGTGTTATTTGAGTTAGTTGAACTTTTATTTTATTAAGAAGAATTCATTAGGAAGAAGATGAAGCAAGTGAGTAGAAATTAAGGGAATTTAATTAGGGGAAATTTACACAAAAGTTAATGTGGAATAGTGGATAAAGCTTGATGCTTAAATCTTGATGGGCTTGAGTTCGAATCCTAGCTATTTCAAATCCTTTTCTTTTTTTTATTTCCTCTTCCCTAATTTTAGCCTAGGCCTTTACCGAAATTCTCCTAGGGTAGCTACCACCTTGGAGCAAATTCCTAAAATTTAGGAGTGTGATTTATCTTGGGAATTAATTTATAAAGCATTTGAAAATAAATTAAATTCTTATTTCTAATATCTTACCATAATCTTTTAGGGAATTTTACATATTACTAATCTGGATTTTTGAAAGCTAGATCTTAGTAGATTAGTAGGAAATAAAGAATATAAAAATATAACTTATTTTCTCCAAGTAGCTGCCACTTTTTAAGGAGATAAGTCTCCATATCTTAATTTTCTTCAAATAATTTTAAAAGGAAATAAAGGGATAAATGTTGGATTTTTAAATGAAGCACTTATCTTCTAGAACATGTGTTTCGAAATTTTGGGGAAAATGGGAGTGGAACTTCGGTTAGCTTCAAGAAAAAGAAAACCAGAATTTTATGTTATAAAAAATTATTTAATAGCTATTTAAATACTCAAATTAATATAGGGAATTAATTAAATTATTTATTAAATAAATACCCTAATTCCTTCATATATTTTTCTAGAAAGTTCCTCAAAGCTGCCGCCACCCTTAAAAGCTCTTGGAGATCAACTTAAACTCTTCCAAACCTAGTTAGGGTTATCCAAGAAAACCTTAACTAGCTAGGACTTAGTTTTAGCCAAAAACATATCAAAATTTCCCCTCCCATTCCTTCAAATTTTTTGCCACAATCAGCACCATTCTGCATGAAAATTCCAGCCAAAAACCCACACAAAAACCTCTCTAGTTATCGAGCAAAAAACAGCTACACAAAAACTCATTTTTCTTCTCTCATGCTCGCCATCTTGGAGACCGAAAACCAGCCTGATTTCTCCCCTCTTTCTGTCCAGATTTTCAGCCATCATAAGCTCCAAAAACACAGTAGTAACAACCCCCAAACCACTGTCCAATTTAGGTACTCAAAGAAGGACCAAAGCTGTCCAATTTTTCTCTTGTGATTAAGAATCCCTAACAAGGTAGAACTCCACCAAATACCCAAACACCAAAAACCTAGTCTTTTTTGTCTAGCAAAAAATGAAATTCCTACCCTCTCAGCCTCTCAAACTCATGAAACAAATAGCATTTTGCCTGCTCAAAAATTCGGCCAACCTACTCCAAAAACAAAGCCAACACCAAAACACCCTATAAGGTAATCCATCTTTAACCCTTCTATTCATCTCTTACACTATTATTTCTCTCTTTTCTCCCTTAAATCACGTCCATAAGGGACTGATTTTCTCACTTTCTTGGTAAGTCTCGATCAAGGACATCTAGGCGGACCAATCTCTTCAACTATCAATCGAACTCAAGCTAGTCATCAAAGAGTTGTTGTGTATAAGTTTAGTTCGCTAAGAGGTAATCAAGATCCTATCTTTACTAACTTAAATGACTTTGATCTTTAAAGTAATGTCTTATGAATGCTTACGGAGGCTAGTATGAAAGAATGAATGGACTAGAATGATAAATATGTTGATGTGAGCCATAGACAAGGCATGTATGAGATAGGACCTTGATGCATCTTGTCATGATAAATCTAGATCTATGCTAAGTAGGCAAATATGAGATCTTTTAATGTTTATGGGGCTGATTATGATGACTTTATGCTAGTTGAATATAAGAGTTGTCATATGGTGATTTGATTTAGATGAATGCATGATTATGATCAATAGCATGGCTAAGGAAGTAATGTATGTGATCTAGTGAATTAAATTATCTAGATACCATGGATGAATTAGGTGATTAATAAGATCATGAGAATTCATGTTGCATGAAATAGTGGATGTAATATTTTGATTCTAATTATAGAATCATTTATTCTAGATAAGGAATGAGTAGAAGTTAGGGCAATCGATTGAGTTGGGTCTAGCTATTGATTTATCCAAGTAAGTCCCTGTATAACCATTTTGATAAATATTACATGTTTGGAAGCAATTTTTATAATGTTATTTAGAATTGATGTCAATATGATGTTTTGACAAGAGGATTGAAACGTTGGCTAAACATAATGAGTTATACTGTGTTATTTTGATACTTAGGTTGGAAATGTGGATGTTTTACTTTCTAAAGGAGTTTATCAAATTTCAACTATAAAAACTCAAAAACGATTTCTTACTCTATCACTAAACGATTTGGAAATACTATTAAAAAAAATCACTTTTTACAATCAAGCTAATCAAAGAATTTCAAAAAAGGGAAAATAATTCTACCCCTAAATGGGGAGTGTTGAATACTCAGTGGGGGTAGGTTAGTAGTACTAGTCTTGAAGAGCAAGAGTGAGTCTTCTGACAAGAGGCCACCTCCAGAAGATGAACTCAACTTGGAAAAGTGACAGTACTACTTAGTCAGGCCATCCAAGCTAGCATATTGGTCCATGTGAACATTGTTGATCCAGATTGGACAATCGAAGTGTTGGGTGTAGAGATAGAGGAGTATCTCCCCATAGTGGGAGGATCCCCCACTACCTATTGTTGAAAGAATATATTAGGATGCTATTATGGTAGTAACCATGATATGGATTATGATACTATTGTTTAAATCATTGCTAATCCCTACTTAATGAATTATGAATATGATGAAATAATGATTTATTGTGAACTATTTTTCATTCATTGAACAAAGCTCCTTTGTATAATTGTTATTGATGAAATTGACTTGCAAACACAATTTTGTGATTTTAATAAATCTGCATGCATGAAATGGTTATATTTGACACTTGCACACACGCAACTTACTAGATACCAATCTCACACCTTTTATATCATGATTTCAGGGGAGTGCTTATATTGAGCAAGTTGAAGGAATAAGCGATGATCACCCATTTGTTAATTTTATTTTGATTTATATTTCTTTCAAGAGATGTTTGTTAGTTTTGATCTCTAGGATTTGTATAAGTTTTTCCCTCTGATGTAATAAGAGAATTTTATTATCTTATTTAGTTGGTTTTTTTATTATTATTTATTATTCGCACCTCGTTATAAAAACCCCTGGTCCTCTAGACGGAGCGACATCCCGCCTTATCTGGATACGTAGGTAGTGGGGTGTTACACGCTAGCTCAGACCAACCTGACTCCTTAACACTGTCACCTAAATAGAAACAAGTTCATCTTTCGAATGTGGCCACCTACCGAAAAACTAGCTTAACCCATCTTAGGTTAGTGATAATAGCCTACCCTTATTGAGTACTCAACATTTTTGCATCAAGGAAACTCAGTAGCAACAAGTAGTAATCAAAAAGAAAATATCCAGCATGACTTGGTAAACTTTGATTAAATCATTTTGTGCAAAAGTCAAGTGAGTTGTTTTGAAATCCTTTTGTTTAAGAAATCAGTGTGTGAGTTGAAATAGAGTAAGAAAACTAACCATGTTGAACATTTTATTACAACAACCCATGTTTCCATTGATAACACATAACATTTCACAACTTACAATTGCATTGTTTCATAAATAGTTTAATGCAAGAAGTTACCTTAATATAGCAAATAAATTCCTTAATCGCCATGAGTATATCCTTGCCCTTGATAACCTTCCAAGTCTAAAAGTCATAAAATAAAGAAGGCACAATCTACTCCTAGTACTTTAGGAAATTATATTCCTTATATAATTAATTCCCCATTCATATACAACTAACAAGGCTTCAAATAAATCATTATCCAAACCCTTACTACATCCCTAAGTGTTAATACTTATAATTATTACAGCTAAAGAATGAAACAAATTAATAATAAGGAGTTCTCTTAGAAATTCTTAAGTCGATTACAATTTTCAGCACGTTATTCCTTCTTTTCCAAGAGTATAATACATATAAAAACACCCCAAATTGACTTCAATTTTTACAGGGATATACCTAAACACATATAGATCAGAAAATAAGTGGCCTTATACAAAATCAAACTTTAATTACAATCAGAAAATTATTACTATTTTTTGTTTTGCTACTGTAGTGTTCTACCCAGAACAGACCAGTGTGCAAGAAAAATTCATGACTTTCAATTCCCACATCAAAAAATTCTGAAATTTTATACTTAACACCTACATACATAAAGCTACATTTTCTCTATTTTGATGTTCTCAGATTTGGGCATTGTCAACCCGTAATAACAGCTTCAAACAAACTATACAGAAAATCGACAACCTCTGTTTTTTACTCCCCTGGGATATTGAAAATTTCCGGGATTAATCCTAGTGTTTTCTTGCCTGATTTCTAGCATAAATAACATCATAAGCATGTCTAGTAAATAATATCAAAAGGCCATACAATAATAAATTACTTTTCTATTTTATTTTGAGCAAAACATGAAACTAAGATATGTTAACAAAAATTCCAGCAAGCTTGCAATTTATTTTAGGTTTCACGAAATCAACTTCTAGGACTTAAGAAAATTCATCCCTAGAGTACTTTAGGTGAGGCAACACAACCTTTAACATAAAAACATCAAGTTTTTTTTCCATGAACCTAACAAGAAATCATCTTTTCTTAGGAAAATTTCCAACTTTCTATGTAAACAATAATTAAACAAAAAATGCATTCTTTAGTATAAATCCTTTGAAAGAAGGTTTCTTTAGACAATAATTAAATTTTTTGCGATTTGTATGAGCCGAATTCTCTGAATGTGCATAGAGTATTTCATTCATAACATAATAAGCTATGTGCCAGCAAAATTTGAGGTCAATCGCAGTGGTTCATATAGGGTTTTTACCCTTAGGAGTTTAGACTATAGTTGCTGAAAATTAAAGGCAACTAAATTGTTTTATGCCAAATTGCTAAGTTTAATGTAATTTCATGAGAAATGTAAAAGGGTGGATTTCATGCTTTCTAAAGGATTGATGGAAGGCCTTAGGTGCTAAGTATATGTAGAGTTCATGCAAGCTTAAATATAAGGTAAGTTTCCTTACATTCATGAAATCGATTTTATTTTATTATCTTGATTTGGAAGAAAGGTTGGTGAGTATCTCTTGCAAACACAAAATAATGGCACGATAACTAATTTTTGACAACTTCTATATTTAGAAACTTCTTATTTTGGAAACTTTCTACATTTGGAAAACTTCTAATTTTAGAAACTTCTAGATTTAGAAATTTTTACAATACGTCAAGCATGACTTAGGAGCCAAGCATCAAACATTTTGATTTATTTTGAATATGCAAGAGATGAATTCTTGATCATGCATATACTTTTTGAAGATCATAGCATAACTTATCTAAGCATGTGGCTCCTTCACTATGAATACTTGGAATAAAATGTTGACTTAAAACCATGCCTTCTAAAATTTTTGTGCGAGTTAAAAAATATTATTTGGAATTGTATTGAGCTAATTTTGTAGGATCTGCTTTGGAGCCTTATGAATTGTAAAGGTTGAATAACATTGAGTACTCAATAAGGGCTAGACCTTTATACTAGCCTTTGGTTGGTCTGGGGATATCTCTCGGCAGGTGGCCACCTCTGAGAGGTTTAGTCTTTTTTATCAGAGTGTCAGTATAGAAGATTGAGCCATCCTCAGCTAGCGACGGAGTTCTAGTAGAACCAACGGCTGAAAAATGGGATAGCCAGATTGGATTGAGTGAGAGAGAGAAAGGAGAATCTCACTCAGTAGGATGTACACCTACCAGGTATTGGGGGTTAAGTACTTCACAGAAGTGAGAGCCACCTTTGTGCCCTTTCACCACCTGACGGGGGTCATGTGCTTCACCTAGTGTGAGAGCCACCTCTGTGCCCTATCACATTAACTTGGTTGCTTTTAATTGATGAACTATTTTCATGGAACTGTTCTAAAGTGTCCTTGGAATTTTATTCGAGGCTGAATATCTTTTAATTATTCATATCTTTTGTTTCAAGACTTCTCACTACTATCTTACAAGAAGTGAGAATTAAATTTGTAAAGAAGGCATGATAAAGCTTTTGATATACTGTTAGTGCATGCATCATGAAAAGTGTTTTGTTTTCTTAGCCCAACTCACACACAGGGCTTACTGCGATAACCAATCTCACACTATTTTGAACTCATGTTTTCAGGGTGCCTCAAGTCTTGATCGGGTTGGAAGATCAGTAGCTTGAAGTTCTTGTTATGGAATTTCTTTGTCCATTTGTTGGATATTTGCTTTGAATATTAATTTTATGTGGGAACTTTTGTATAAATATTGAATTTTTTTTTAAATTAAATTTTCCTTAGACTTTCTTTCAAAGTTGAATTTCTTTTACTCTTTCCTTATAAAGACCCCCAGTCCAAAGGACGAGGTGGCATCCTCGACCCATTTTGGGTTATATAAGTAGGTGGGGTGTTACAAGTGGTATCAGAGCCTAGGTTTAGACATTTTCTTTTGGCTATATGGATATAGTACATTAAGTATTTCAATTTATTACTAATTTTAGTGTGTTTTGTGTGCAAAATGGATAGAACACTTGCCTCCACTCGTAAGTCTACAATGCCTCAAATTAGGCAGCCACCGCCTTTTAGTAAGTATTTCTCCTCTAAGCTATTGGAAGAAGTAAAGGAACTTCTTAGGTTTGTTGACCTAACTGGAGAAAAAAAAAGTGACGTTTTCCATCTAACCCTAATGATTCTAGTGGTGAATAGTTGTGCTGAGGAGAGTGTCGGGATAGTGATAGTAATATTATCTTGGGAGTTGAAATGATTGAGTACTTATGTTGGTTTATTTTGGAACTTCAAATTTTGTTGCAATCTATGCTTTATGAATAATGATATCTGATGTGGAATCTATTTCTTTTATGGACTATATGTTTCAGTATGCAACATATGTTATTCTCTGGGAGGATTACTTATGGGAAACCTTTTTATCTGATATTTTATGCTCATGTGCAAACATTTTGTGTGACAAATGTTCATTCTGCCTATGCTCCATTACTTGATTCGTGTGCAACATTATGTGCATGAACATTTTTTACATGCATTCATAATAAGGGTGTGGCCTTTGTGACAAGTAGATGCCTCTGAGACGCCAAATAGCTACCCATAGAAGTAGCATTCCTAAAGTGGAACTAGTAACCCCAGAGTATAAGCCTATGCAAAACCCTTCACAAAATGAGAAGGTGGTAGGCGAAGAAGGTCAAGAAGTGGAGTCAGAAAGACCGACCGATATCTCAATAGGACAAGCTTTCAATAAGACGACTGAAATCCTCCAAACGATAGTAGAAAAGAGAGCACCCCATAGTGAGGATGAAGCCTTGGAGTGATTTTTGAAGTTTTAACCACCCACATACTTTGGTAAGGTAGAACAGGAACAAAAAGCAGAATTGTGGACGGAATAGATAGAGGACATATTTCGCACCTTGCAATACTCAAAGGAGCGGATGGTGAAATTTGCTGCTTTCAGATTAAGAGGACCAGCGAGAGATTAATGGCAGCGGATACAGGGAAAATGGGAAAGGACAGGATAGGAATGGAACTGGAATAATTTTGTTGAATCATTCAAAGCTGAATACATCCCTCAGTGGATAGTCGAGAAGCGAGAAGACGAGTTCCAGAGCTTAAAACTAGGGATTTTGATAGTATCTCAATACGCTGCTCAATTCAATCACTTATCCAAGTACTGTCAACGGCTGATAGATACAGAGCAAAATCGTACATGACAGTTCATGAAGGGATTGAGACAGGAACTTAGAAGGGCATTGGCACCCTTCCCTCCAACGACTTATGCTGCAGCGGTGGAAGCTGCAACCCGCACTGAAAATGAAGATAAAAGTAGAGCAGATAGCAAAGAATCGAAGTTATTTAAGCATGTTACTCATAAGAGGCCTACAGGGCAGCAACACGTAAATAAAGGAAAACAAGCACGGACTGCACTAGCTGGGGCCACTGCAAATGTAATAACCTGCCATTACTGTAGCAGGAGGGGACACACAGTGAAGGACTGTTGGTCTAAGAAGGAGAACCGAAAATGCTTTATTTGTGGAGACCCTTCGCATATGAGGAATAACTATCCAAAAATTGGAAGTGCCAACCAAGGAAATCCCACATTGCTTACTCGCTCGGCCAGTCAAGCTGACACTGCTGGAGCCGCAGGAAGTGGAGGATAGAAATATCAGGTGAATGCCAGAGACTGAATGGAGAGGTGCTAGAAATGGACACAATAGGGGGGAAAGGTAAGCCTACTATAATGCAGATATTTTGATTTATTCTAATCCTATGCATCACTATGTTAAAATGGATTGGCCATATTAATAGGGATGTGATAGGTCGAAATTGCTCATACCCAATTGCTAAGTTCACCTATGGGGGAAAGTAATGAAGGTCGATAGGAATTTATTAGGACGTGGAATCGATTGAAAAGAGAGAGAGAGAGAGAGAGAGAGAGAGAGAGAGAGAAAGAGATGGAAAACTGCACTCCAGGTAGTCTGCAAAAGTGAAGTAGAGTGACCTATTTGTCTTGATCAAAGACACGTTGGATTTTGGAGATAATGGCTTAGATAGCATTTCATGTGCTGGCAGATGGAAATAGTAGCAAACATCCTTTAAAGTGCCATTCAGGACACTGCTGAGAATCTAAAGAGTAGGTAAGGAAGGATGGTTTTAAGGTGCAAGCTCACAGGAATTTCAGGGCAAAATTCTTTTAAAAGGGGGGATGTAATGCCCCACTCTGGTCAAACCTAGTTTATGAGAATTAACATATATTGAATATGAACATATGTATTCGAACATGATATATGCTTGCTTCATGCATCTGCAAGATTGTGTCTTGGTAATATGTGCATATTTTAAATTTATTTGAGTATGTGATGCATTGAATTTTTAATAGTGATTTAGGAATAGTGGAAGGCATTATTTGATTATTGTGCCATAAAATACTTTACATGAAAAATATTATTATTATCATCATCATCATTCCTAAAAAGCTATTATTATCTTCCATTTTTGGTTGGTCATCTATTAATTATTTATAGTAGTAATAATAATTATTATTATACTAATTAGAGCTATATTATTATTATCTATTATCTATTGAAAACTTATTTATTGTTATAGTTATTTCTGGTTGATGAATTATACTATTATATATATTATTTTGATAATGTTATAACCAAATGACTTCCTTTCATTCCATATATATATATATATATATATATATATATATATATATATTCCTTATATAATATTAAATTGTGCATTCATGTGGTTGGTCTCATTTAGCTATCCTATTTGAATTACCTAGTCCTAGTAGTTTTTGCTTTAGGTATATTAATATAATCATTTAGTAATATTATATTAAGACTTTCTTCTACTTTGCATTAAAATATTATATGCATACTTTGGTGGGATATTATGTACCAGTTGGCATATATGATAATTTAGTTAGGAGACCTTTTGTTTTTTTTTTTTTTTCCCTTCATTGTTGCCAACCACCCCCTAGTATTTCTCGTAGCTGGTCAAAGCTATTAGTATTTATAGGATTATGGTTTGAGTAGAAGTGTGTTTGAAGCTAAACAATCTTTATCTTTTCCTCCTATCAACCGGTGCATCTCAACTACCCTGGCTTCACAATTTTCTTTCCTTTGCCTAAGGAAAATCTCAGCTTACCTTCACCCCTAGGAACTCTTGAAACTCTCAAGAACTTTAGCCATCATCGTGAACTGCTTCTTCTCTCCAATGGTGCACGATTTCCTCTTCAACTTGAACAACAAAAAGCTGCCACAGTGAGCAAAACAACCGACCCACATACACATTTCTTTAACCAACTTCACAGCAAACTCTCTTCAGTTTTGTTATTGTGGCCGACACACACAACAGCTAACATCGTAGGTTGCTCTTCTCTTTTCCTAAAAGGATTTCAAGAGGTAACAAGTTTGATCCTTCGTTTATTTTCTCTTGGAAAAAAAAAAAACAGCATGTATATGTGTTTTGAATGGATTTGGTCAACATGCTGGCTGCTTTAATTATCTCCTTGTGCACAAATTTTAAATGGAAATTGCAAGGCATTCTGGTTGCTTCTATTTGTCTACTTGTGCACGAAATTGAAATGGAAATTGCAAGGACTACTGATTGCTTTTACTTGTCCCTTTGTGCACAAATTTTAAATGGAGAATGCTTGCTGCAATTTGTTCTCTTCTACTTATTTCTTTTCACGAACCGGATGCTTACTTCTATTTGTCCCTTCTATTTGTTCTCTTCTACTTGTTTCTTTCCATGGACCGAATGCATATGGAGGCTGTTGATAATTTCATAATATATGCTCCTATTTGTCTCTTCTATTCATTTTTTTTTTTCCAAGTCAACCAAATGCATGTTGGAAGTTGAAGTTTTGCTGTTTAATTGGTAGCTGTCAATTGGCCTAAAAAAAATGCAGGACAAGATTGGATTTTTGAAGAAACTTTTGAAACTTGTTTTAATACATAAATATCATGTTTTTCATGTGGAGTATTATTCTGGAAGTTACTCTGGTCTAATGTAGAAATTTTTCAATGGGAAAAAAAAAAACTAAGAATAAGGAATTTTTTGTATTTCCTGTTCATAATTTTGCAAACTGTTTTGCAATCTATTTTGAGCATGGTTTGTTTGGGTAAAAAGGTTGATAATGTAGGATTTTATGTGCTTAAACAATCTGGAAAATTTGGGGTTAAAACGGGGTCAAGGTTGGAAGTTTTTAATTTTCTTTTCAGCATGGCCAAAATTGAGTCAGATTTGAGCAGTTTGGGTGTAGAATTTTCTACGATTTGTATGAGCCTAATTTTCTGAATTTTCTTAGTGTATTTCATTCATAACATGTTAAGCTATGTACCAGAAAAATTTGAGGTCAATCGGAGTGGTTCATATAGGGTTTTTACCCTTAGGAGTTTAGACTATGGTTGATGGAAATTGAAGGCAGCTAAGAGGTTTTGTGCTAAATTGCTAAGTTTAATGTAATTTCATGAGAAATGTTAAAGGGTTGATTTTATGCTTTCTAAGGGATTGATGGAAGGCCTTAGGTGCTGAGTATATGTAGAGTTCATGCTTGCTGCTCATTGGCATTATTTGGCGAGCAAAGGATAGTATAGGCATGATATATGCTTGGTGTATAATATGGACTTGAATTTTTTTTTGGGGGGGGGAAGGGGGAATGATCTTGGTAGTGCTGTGATTAATTTATATGAACTCTTTGCTAGATTTGGAAGATTATCAAGGGTAAGGACCAATTTACTAGAGTTCATACCCTAAGCTTAAAGATAAGGTAAGTTCCCTTACATTCATGAAATCGATTTTATTTTATTATCTTGATTTGGAAGAAGGGTTGGTGAGTATCTCTTGCAAACACAAAATAATGGCACGATAACTAATTTTTGACAACTTCTATATTTAGAAGCTTCTTATTTTGGAAACTTTCTACATTTGGAAAACTTTTAATTTTAGAAACTTCTAGATTTAGAAATTTTTAAAATATGCCAAGCATGACTTAGGAGCCAAGCATCAAACATTTTGATTTGTTTTTGAATATGCAAGAGATGAATTCTTGATCATGCATATACTTTTTGAAGATCATAGCATGACTTATCTAAGCATGTGGCTCCTTCACTATGAATACTTGGAATAAAATGTTGACTTAAAACCATGCCTTCTAAAATCTTTGTGCGAGTTGAAAAATGTTATTTGGAATTGTATTGAGCTAATTTTGTAGGATCCGCTTTGGAGCCTTATGAATTGTGAAGATTGAATAATATTGAGTACTCAATAGGGGCTAGACCTTTATACTAGCCTTTGGTTGGTCTGGGGATATCTCTCTGCAGGTGGCCACCTCTGAGAGGTTGACTCTTTTTTATTAGGGCGTTAGTATAGAAGGTTGATCCGTCCATAACTAGTGACAGGGTTCTAGTAGAACCGACGGCTGGATGTGGGACAGCCGGATTGGATTGAGTAAGAAAGGGGGGAGAATCTCACTCAGTAGGATGTACACCTACCAGGTGTTGGGGGTCAAGTGCTTCACAGAAGTGAGAGCCACCTCTGTGCCCTTTCACCACCTGACGGAGGTTATGTGCTTCACCTAGTGTGAGAGCCACCTCTGTGCCCTATCACATTAATTTGGTTGCTTTTAATTAATGAACTATTTCCGTAGAACTATTCTAAAGTGTGCTTGGAATTTTATTCGAAGCTGAATATCCTTTAATTATTCATATCTTTCCAAACAAAATACTCTAAGAGCATTTTACTTCAAGACTTCTCACTACTATCTTACAAGAAGTGAGAATTAAATTTGTAAGGAAGGCATGATAAAGCTTTTGATATACTGTTAATGCATGCATCATGAAAAGTGTTTTTTTTTCTTAGCCCAACTCACACATGGGACTTACTGAGATAACCAATCTCACACTATTTTGAACTCATGTTTTCAGGGTGCCTCAAGTCTTGATCAAGTTGGAAGATCAGTAGCTTGAAGTTCTTGTTATGGAATTTCTTTGTCCATTTGTTGGATATTTGCTTTGAATATTAATTTTATGTGGAACTTTTGTATAATTATTGAAATTTTTTTTTAAATTAATTTTCCCTTAGACTTTCTTTCAAAGTTGAATTTCTTTTACTCTTTCATTATAAAGACCCCTAGTCCAAAGCATGGGGCGGCATCCCCGACCCATTTTGGGTTACATAAGTAGGTGGGGTGTTACACTAAGGGTCCCACTCTTGACATCAATCACCATCGAGGTGGCAAGGAGTTGAACATGCCAGGTGTCCCCAACTAGTATAGTGAACAACTTAGAATAGCATTCACACAAAGCAAAGACAATTGTCAAGTGCTAAACGACTAGCCAGGACAACTAATCTCAAAGTCCTACCACCCCGTTTGGAGTAAAACAATCCCTAGAATCAGGCCAAATTGCTAGGGTCGTCTATCTCTAAAGTAAACTAGTACAATGATAAAAGCCCCTGCTGAATACTCAACGTCTTCACTGGTTCACAAGACCAATCCAATTCCATTGGCACACAAGGCTAAATAAGTAATTCATTCCCAATGGATTGTAAATAAAATATTTTTTGGGGCCAACATATCATTTTCCAAAAATTATTTCCACATCAAGGGATTTTTCTCCAAAACAATAGTGTAGAAGGATAAGAAGTCCTTCTCGTGTTGTAAAATCATCCCTTAAGGGTATTTACATAAATTATGCAAATTTTGTGTACCCGAGTCTAAAAGGAATTACTTTTATCCAATCTAGAATTCTAAATCCCACAATAGAAATAAATTCAAAGATTTAATAATTTTATTATGCATAAATGCTTTAGAATAAATCATGGTTCAAGAAAGTAAGAATTCATAATTCTGTACTTTTTATCATAGAATATGGAATAAAACATACTTGTGCGAATAAAATATTTAAATACTACACCTGTTCCATAAATTCATTCATTTTCCATGTTTTCATGACCATATAATATTTGTTGTACAAGGAATTTAATATCCTTTGTGAAAATATCTCATTTTTAGAAATTCAGTCACTTTATGACTCAGAAAAACCCAAACTTTGGTATAAAAAAAAAAAAACCCAAAAGGCTTATCATTCACATTTTCATGCTTCAAGAAAAATACTCTCTATTAAATGGTATTCAAAACCATAGCCTTCCATTTTCCCAATTAGTTCATAGCATGAAATAAAATTTTACTTGTTCGGAAAAACCACAAGTTTGGTCAGGAAAACTAAAGTTGGTCAAAAAAATCATTAAAGTTTATCAACCTTTCTTTGGAAATTAACCATTAAGGTTAAATATCCTTGAATACAGAAATCCATATTTCTCATGTAGTCTAGTATAGAATAACATTAATTCTATCTCAAAAAAATCATACTTTTCCTTAGAGAAACCAAAAGCGTTCGCAATGTATTTCTTTAACAATTAAAGAATTTCACTAGCATTTTCGGGAAAATATTTTTCGGGGACTCACCTCCAATCGCTTATCACTTAGTAATATAAGTATTCGCTATGTCGTCACCAACTTCTTACAATGAACGGCCTACACAACAATCAATCCATTTCGCATTTAGTTTGCTACGCCTCTCGACCAAAATGTACATATGGCTAAACATAAATACATGTAAGGAAATTGCTTTATTTATTATTTCATTTCATGCTTGAAATGAAATATAATCCTTGCACCCTTATATTTCATTTCATTAATTCATCTTCCTCACATGAATATAAGGTCTTAATAAATCCATATAATCTCTCATTCAATCTATGAACGCAATTAAAATCAATCCATGTATTTATTTTGCTTTTAATAGAATTCTGCAATGTTTTCAGCTTTGGCGCATGAATTTGTTTTGTCCATAACTTTCAATCCACTTGTCCAATATACTTCAATTTCATACCAAAAACCTCCAAGAATTCTTAACTTTTATCTTGTAAGCTTGTTTGTCCAATTCCCAGAATGTTACAGATTTACTGGGTAGGAAACAGCCTAGAGTTTTTTTGGAATTCTTCCATTTCGCAAAAAAACACATTATAGCTTTGTTCTCCTTTTTCCATAGCATATGAATATCATTTAATTCGTTCCATTTCTCTCTTAAACGTCATTTATTCACACCATTTTCAGTCAAGGGTAAAGCTGTATTTGCACAACCAGATCATAATAAAATCGGCAGCTTGAATAATCATGTAAATCATCCATTTATTCTCAATAATTCACCTAATATTTTTAATTATTTCTTTTACATGATCAGCCATACCCACCCTAATTTAACACCTTCAAATCACTTCTAAACTTCATATAATCATAGCAAAAACACAGCTATATCCATCACCACACAACTCTCCACAAAACAGCCCACAACATGAAATATTTATCAAATAAATCCCATAATCCATGCATAACTTCTTGTAATATTTATACTAAAATGATCTCCATGATTCAAATTGCAACTTTAATTCAAGTAAGGTAGATTTTTACCTTCTATTTGCTGCTTTTAGAAGCTAAAATAGCCCAAATTTCTCTTATTTTTCCTTTTTTCTCGTTCTCCCTATTTTTCTTGATTTTTCTCTCTCTCTCTCTCCTCTCTATTTTCTTTTTCTTTTCTCTTCTGTATTTCTCCTTGTTTACTTGTTGTTTTCCTGCTGCTAAAGCCTTCCCCAACTAAAACTTCATGGCCTAATATAGCAAAATGTAGTCTTCAAGTCAAACAAGCATTAAATGGTGGTATATGCTTGGAGGCTTCCTATTGGTCCAAATAATCCCTTAGGTTTCACTTGGAATTTACAAGAATTCTATGGAATTCTATAGAAAATCCTTGCGTGATTGTTCATGCAACCAGTCATGGACCAACACATGTTTCATTCTACCAACTATAAGTTGACACTTGTTCACTTTTAATTCCTTTTTCTTTATTTCTTTAGAAATAATTATATTTCCTCAGAAATATACTAAATTCAACGCGTTATCAAGTCCAATTAGGAAAAACTTTTATTCTACTCTCTCAATCCATGTGCTGAATGGAACGTAATGGTATCTCTCAAAATTTCAAAATTCTCGCTCAGTTTTCGGCAATTTGTGTCTAAAATTCCAATTATATCCCTAAAAAATTTTATAGCACCAAAACCTTCATCTCATTAAACTGGTCACTTCTTGTTCTAGCATTACATACAAATTCTCTTTCGATACATATTAGTCAAACTTTAAAGTATAAAATATTTCTCAAAATATTTTCCTAGCTTGAACAAATAATTAGAGTAAGAAAATTCAATTTTTCTCTTAATGGGAAATAAAATGAATATGTGCGAGAATTTGCTAGTCCCTAATTTAATTATTTCCTAAATTATTAACACACAAATAAGATAGTCAAATAAATTTTAAAATACATAAAAGGTTAAATGTCCAAATATTTCGTTAGAATATAACAATTATATTTCTATATATTTAAACAAATTAATCAAATAATAATTAGTTATCAAAATTATTTATTATTTAATTAATAGGCACTCAAATAACTAAATACCCAAAGATACCTATATTTATACAAAATATATATTTCTTTCAACTAATTATGTTCACATAAATTCTTATATCCCTAATTATATCATGTGGTGTTTTCTTTATCTTTACTCAACCAAACAATTTTGCCTCTATCATGCTCAATTAACTTTATTAATGCAATGACAAATATGTTTATGTGCAAGGGTGCTCATGCTCTATGTACAACTTGTTTTCCCTGCTTCTAGGTGCATTTCAGGTGGGGTGTCACATTTAGAGATGTCATGCTTATATCAAGAGGGCAATATTAGACAAATTAAAAAGTAAATCTAATAAATGCTTGTTTGTTAGATATCTAAAAGAGTTATAGGGATATTATTTTTATCTTCCTTTAGTAAACAAATTATTTTTTTTTTCAAAATATGTTATCTTCTTAGAGAAGAAGATCATGCTTAAAGGAGATAGTGGGAATAAAATTGAACTTAATGAAGTTTAAGAAGAACAAACAAGCATTGATCAACTTATTGAACCCAAACCTATTAACAAAATAGAAGTACCTTCATATGCACAAGAACCTTGAAGATCAATAAGGATACATATGGCGTATGAGATGTACGGATTTCTTATTAGCAACCATAATAACATATTGCTCATAGAAGAAGATGAGCTTATTACTTATAAGCAAGTTCTAAAAGTTCAAAATCTGATAAAGGCTAGAAGTGATAAAGTAAAAATTAGATTCCATGAAAGACAACCAAGTTTGGACTTTGGTTGATCCACCCAAAGGAATCAAACTCATCGAGTACAAGTAGGTTTCCAAGAAGAGAATTGATGCGTAAAATTTGGGTGTATAAAAATCATAAAATTAATCCAACTAGATAAATTTTAATTAAAACATTAATCAACAAATTACACATATGAGCAAGTATACTCATCGCAAGTATAGTATAGGGAATTAACGAGTATCGATCCTCAAGGAACAATTACCATAGTTACATTTCATTCATTGTTTAACCGACTCAATAAAGTGATAAGAAAATAAAAAGGAAAATAAAGATAAATATAAACAACTTCAAGGATGTAAGAATATGCAATTTAGACAAATATCCTTGAACACATGACAATGAATTACTTAGCAAATATCACAATTAATTATCATCTTGGTATCATGAAGGAATTATAATAGAATCCAATTGTTTCCCAAGTCAAAGACTCACTATCCCATGATTAAATTAGCAAATTTTCCAATCAAACCAATATAACCGAAAGATGCATTAAACTCATCCTTCAACAATTATCCCTATACTCTAGGAGATAATGAATATGAAATCAGTCAATAACCCTATACTCTAGGTAAAATTAACTAATCTTTGACTATCTTGGTTCTTTGTTCTTAACTTCATTTTCCAAATCCGTTAAGAGATAACAAATATGAAATCAATTCAATTAAATCAATTCCTAACATCGTTTCCCAAGTCAATTAGAAGCAAATCTAAATTCTTCAATTCTTCAATAATAACAAATAATTGAATGCCAACAATGTTAATAAATTGATCAAATAGCTAAATTAATCCAAAAATCATGAATCCCAAAATAATATAAAATTACAATGAAAACATTAATCACGTCATTATTCTAGAAAAAGAAAACAAAGGTAAAAGAAAGAACTCATAGACATGCCCTCCTTCTTCTTCCTTGAAGACCTTCTTGAATAATACCCCATTGAGTGATTTATTTCTCTGGAGAAAATATGGTGCACTCTCAATATTTTTCTAAGTCTCCATATAGTGCACCCCCCTGCCTAACATGAATAGCCTCAATTTATAGGCACGTAATTTCCTAAAAATCCTAAATAAAAAAGAAGTAATTTCCTAATCTAAAATAGCTTCAGAATAAATCCACCAACTTGAATTTCAATTGAGCAGAAGACTTTCTTTTTGTTTCTCCAAACCAACTATTTTATTTAGTTAAATGGAAGCCATCAAAGATTGCTAAAGCTTTCCAAGTCCAAACCATGTGTAAGCCATTTCGTTGAAGACTGAGCCGCAAAGCTGCCTTCTTTTTTTTTTCTTTTGTTTGTTAAGTAGATCGAGTCCCACTGAGCTAATCCTTGTCCAAGTTGAACTCCCATCTGCCAAGCCATTTCCTTTTTCTCTTCTCATTGAAGCTGCCAAAACCCGCTCAAGTCATCCTCTTCTTTCTTCCTTTGCCAAGCCACGGCTTCTCTTTGTTGAAACTGGCTGCAGATCACTATGATCCTCCCGTGGCTTCCCTTGTTTTTCCTAGGCATCATGTCGCGGCTTGATGTAATCCTCCCATAGCTGTGCTCTGTTTTAGACCAATTTCCTCTATTTTGTTGTTGTTTTTTGAAACGCACCACGTCTCCACTAGAATTGCACAATTAAACTCTAAATTCACCTAGTTTTGCATAAAATCATAGAAAAGTATTTCTATAAGTAAAATATCAAATAGAAAGGAATATGACTAGTTATTATATCAAAAGTATCACAAAATATCCTCAAATAACTAGAAAAATATATGTAAATTTAGGCCCTATCACATTCCCCCACAATTGACTCTTTGCTTGTCCCCAAGTAAAATACTTAAGACAAAGCACACAAAATAAATTATATCTTTTTAAATCCATCCATAACAAAGTCATAATTTCCTTTCCAACCTTAGATATAAACTTATAATTTATTTAACCCTTTAAAAACCTTTGTAAACTCATAGGTAAATTAAGTTAAACATGTCAAGACCCTCAAAATTAAGTTAAACAAGTTTCTACTTTAGTTTAAGAAAATTATTTCACCCTTCAAGCCAAGACATAGATAACATAAATCATATAAGTCAAATTGTTTAACCAATTCAAAACTCATAGAATTAAATTTTCACAACCTTAACTAGCAAAATAAGGTGACACTCATTTTTTTTTTAATATAACTTAGGAAATTAGCCTCAAGAAAGTAGATTTCTCTTTAATAATCGTCTTGGCCCCCTTTTTGTCATCAACATTTTTTTGCTTTGTTTTCTACCTTCGAGATAGCCTCAAGAAAGTGCACCGAGCAATACTTACTACTTCTCTCCATATTGACTGCCTATTTAGCAGAAATTTTTCTGTCTTTTTTTTTTTTTAAGAAGATAACCATTTTTTTTTTCAAATAAAACAAGCATTTTCTTTGGAAAAATAAACAAACCTTTCCACTCATTTTTTTTTCAGCTCACCAAAAGAAAATTGCACTCTTTTTTCAATCCTCACCATCCTTATTCACAACTCCAAGTTAAATAAATTTTTTTTTAAAAAAATCATGAATTAAGAATTAATCAACAACTTTTCTCATTGATAGGGGCTAAATTAGTCATATTTTTTCTAGTTATTTGAGGTTCATTTGTAATACATTTTGTTCACTAACTAATCATATTCCTTCATATTTGAGATTTTACCCTTAGAAAGGTATTTTGTTCTTTATTTCAAATTTTTAGGGTAAAACAAAACAAAAACGTTGCAAAACAGAGGAGAGACGACGCAAACTAGGGCTCTAGAACCGGCGCTAGCCATGCACTGTTGAAACGAGCTTCGAAGCGATGGAAAATTTGTTGAAACAGAGCAAAATAGAACCAAGGTGGCACCGGCTGTGAAGCTGGAACCGGCGTCGGCTGCATTCTGGAACACATTGTGTAAAATTCGGAGAAAAATCGGTGAACAAGTGGAGAAGCAAAACACAACCAGCGCCGGCTCTGAGAGCCTAGGCAGTGCCGGCTATGCCCTAAAGCCAAGGCGGTGCTGTGATTTTTCTACGTGATTTTTGGTAATCTGTGGAGTTTTAGTATCTTCCAACTTCTATTCGACTAAGAACTTTGTACCTACAAGTTTAGGCACTGCCTAAGCATATAAATAAATGAAAAACATAAGGGAAAAGGAGGAGAATTCATTGATTATCACATAAAATTACTCTATCAAATGAGGAATTCTTCAAGTTTAATGAGGGTTGTGCAAGAAGGTCTTCAAAGGAAGAAGAATGAGGCTTGTCTATGAATGCTTTCTTTTACCTTGTTTTCTCTTTCTTGACAATGATATGTTAATTGTTTTATTGTAATTTGACATTATTTTAGATATTCATGATATTTAGAGGTATTTGATCTTTTGATTAATTAATTGTTCTTCTTGTTATTTAATTACTTGGGCTGATTACGAAATTAGTTGATTGTTACTTTCTATTGACTTGTTTGAAAAAGGGGTTGATGGTGGTTTCAATTCATTGGTTTCATATTTGTTGTCTCTTAACTTGCTTGAAAAAAAGGTTAATTGCTAAGAACTGGTAACTAAAGGTTAATTGATGTCTGCCAGAATATGGATTCATTGATTCGTTTCATGTTTTAAGTTTGCCAGAATATGGAAATTTAATCAAGGATTGTGTTCAATGCATCTTTTGGTTAAGACTGGTTGAGACAGAACATGTGATACTAAGTTACCTAGAAGATAGGGATTCATGGATTGAAAAAGAAGTGAGTCTATCTTAATCCTTCATAATGCCAAGGGAATAATTAGTTATGATAATGGTTGAGTTCTTTAAGGTCATGTTTATCTAAACAATGATTTAAATTACATATTTTCCATCCTTAACATGTATATATTTTTATTTTGATTTTATCTTAGTTTATTTTATTTTTATTTGTTTTTCACTTTATCGAGTCGGTTAAACAATGAAAGAATGGTAATTAATGTCTACTTGTTCCTTGAGGATCGACACTCATTTAAACCCTATGCTCGGTTAATGATGAGTACACTTGCTCATATGTGTGATTTGGGTTGAACGTTTTAATTTCAACTTAATTGGGAATGTGCTTAGTTTTTGTATGATTTTTACATCCAAGTCCGGATACATCACTCATATTTCATCACATCATCCATATCCAAACAAGAAGACTAAAATAAAATTCAAATACAAAAATATAACCAAGATTAACTTAAATTGCCAAGACTTAACATATTCAACTTAATACACAATTTTATCCAAATAAAAAAATCCAACCAATTTGAATGACAAAATCATATCTAAAGAGAAAATCATAACCTTATCATAGGCAAAATAATTTCATACCAATTTTCAAAAATTTTCCGTAGAGTCTTAAAAAAATCCATTGAATCTCAAAAAGATACACTTGAGAAAGTATTAAATTCCTCCCTTATACTTAAATTAGACATTATGCTCAATGGCCTAAAATAGCACAATAAAGCATAACCAATGGATCAAAAATGTAAAGAGGAAAAAGAAAATAATACTCCCCAAGGAAGATTAGCTCCAAGAAAAGAGAAGTTCTCCTTCAAAAAGCCGAAAGAAGCAGTGTCATCAATCATAGGACTTAAGAAACCTACAAAAAGAAAAACAAACACAAGGAAAAGCATAAAAAGGAATTGAAAGAATGCAAAATAAAAAGTAACTAAAAATCAAAGAAAAATATAAAGTCAAAGCATTTAAGAACCCCCTGAAATAGAGCCTCCCGACAGGCCTTCAAATTGTCCTCTAAAGGGACCACCAAATGGGCCACCATGACCTCCAAATAGACTGCGAGGTCCTCCTTGTCTCTCCCAATAATATCACCAATAATACCCTTGAATATCTTGATTGAGCCTTAATTGTGCAAAATATCGTCTTGGTATTGCTGAGTATGCTCAATCCTATCAAATCTTTAATCATGCCTTATCGTCATATCAACTATGTCTACCCTTATTCTAGCCATTTGTCCCTTAATTGCTCTAAGGATGTAATAATATTGGCTGGAATATTGTCACTAACACTTGATGGTCGCCTAGAATGCCTTTGTGGTTGGGGAGGTTCGTGCTCAACTTGAAGCTCAAGAATGCTATTTTAGGGGATCTCCCTTGGCCGTGACCATCTAGATGTGGTATTAACCTTATAGCAACAATGAGTTAGCACTTGTTCAATGACCACATTACGCGAAGTAGTAGGTTCCATAAGTTCATTCTCCATAGAAATATCAAAAGCATTCAAAACTTGTGAAATCACCAAGAGAAAAACAAAAGCTTTGGTAGCAAGGCCATAAGCCTCCACCTCGGGCATAGAAGTTAGAAACAAAGGGGCAAGGGGAATGGGTTCTCCACGAAGCATTTTAGAAAGTTTGTAAATATCAATGACCCTAACTTTATTTAAACTACTCGATCGAAGGCAAACATTCAAACACAAGAGATACAAAATAACCCTCAATTGAGGAGCAAGATCATTACTAGGGAGAAATGAAGAACCATGTGTAGATGCTTTTGGTTCCAAACCCAACTAGCGATAAGTAACGTTAAAATTCTAAGTTTGCACAGAAGAGATCATCTTATTGTGGTGGTTAATTTCTATCCAAGTGCCACTATCATCAACACTTAAAATGGTAGCTAATTGATCCCTAGTTAAAATTATAGATGTGCCCTTTATAGATGGTTTGATTTGTTGTAAATGTCCTTTCTTTTTATTTTTCATGTTTGCATAAAATTCTTTCACAAGGGCAGGATAAAAATCACCTCTCAATCCTAAAATTTGGACCCCAACTAATCCTTCCAAACATCTCAATTATATGCAAAGACCTATCAAGGGAAGGTTTGATTGTTTTTTCCACAATGATTCTATTCAAAGCCCTAGCATCATATCATTCCTCATATTTTTTATCAATAAAATTTTTAGGCTGGAAAGAAGGTAGCTCTAATGAAGGGTCAAAAGATGAAGATGGTCTAGTGCGTTTGTGAGGTTTGAAATTTTGTTTTGTTTTAGGCATTTTGGCTCAAACAAAAATAAACACAATTTGTAAAAATGTATTCTTTTTAGTTAAATTTTTTTCCCCAAGATTATGTTTTTCAAATGCAATGCCATTGACAATTTCCAACTCTAATAGCAAAAGCACAATGTTAAACTACAATTCCACCAACTTTAATCAACATAGCAAAATATCACAAGTATGCTCACCAGTTATCTAGAATTACCATATTTGCAAAAATTTCAAAAAAAATACATAGATAAGTTTAAAAGCAAACACACGACTAACAATCCATACTATGCATTTTTTTCTACCACTAAATAAACTCAACAAATAAAGTTCCAAGTTCAGTAAATTTTTCCTCGAAAATAAACATAAAAAATGCCAAGAAATTAAAAAGGATAAAATTTACCGTAATGTGAAGAGAGTTTTGCACCAATGTGTTCCCCAACTTGTGAGTTTTAAAATTTTGAAATCTTGTAGGATAATTCATAGAGGAATTAGAGCATTCACCAAAGAAGAAAGATGAAGAAAGGAAATGGTAAAGAATAGAGAAACGAAAGTAGTATTCTAGAGGAATAAGGGAAGGAAAATCAACGAAGAAAAAGAAATAGAAGGGAAAAAATGACAAAAGAAGAAAGAAACAAATAAAACAAAACACAAGGAGAGGAATGGGGAGGAGGATCAGTGCTTCACGGGAACAAAACAAGAAAAGCAAAAGAAAAAGGAATAAAAAGAAGAAAAAGACAAAATAGAAATCTAGGAAGAATAAGGAAAAGAAGAAAGAGGAAAAATTAAAAGAAAATAAAAAGAAAAGGTGAAGAAAAAGAAAGAAAAAATAGGGTGGGGAATGGCTTCGGTCAGAGCTTTTTTTTTTTTTTTTTGGTAAACAATAATGCATGCATGTATAGGAGAAATATTCACAGTCATATGCATTACACTAAGAATTATTACAATTATTATTATTATTTTTATTGTTACATGTAATAGTTAAAGAATCACAGTTATAATACAATAGCACTAAGAAAACAATTACAACAATATATTCTAAGTAAAAATTACTAATATGTCAGTATTATTAATATGATATATTTAACAACTAAGAAGTATACAACAACTATTATTATAGTTCAACAATATATGGTTTATTCACAAAATATTTTTTTAAATAAATATATACAATACAACAAGAAAAATTATTTATTGTTGGAAAGTATGCCCTCAAAAACTATGTATTCTCTGTAAATATATTGCAAATAGACTCGGTGCTAGGTGGGTCCACTGGACCTGGTGCCAGGAACACTCTGCCCAACCGGAGTTCTTGAAAAACATAGCAGACCTAGTGCCAGGTAGGTCCAATGGACACGGCGCCAGGTCCACTAAATTCATTTAATTTGATTTGTTTCTTATATTATTGCACATTGAATATCCAAAGTGTGACAAGTAATGTTCTATGTGTTGGGTCATCACAGTAAGGTATAGACCATGGGTACCTGTCATACAAGTAAAATTGAGTTCTTAGTCATTTGATAGAATGGGACATTTTATCAAGATAAGACTATTATGCCATGAGTTCCAATGAGGAATGATTTACCTTGAATCAATGAGTAGTTCACTCACATCATTGGCATAGCGTATTATGAATACATAGAACTGGACCTGCAGTACTAATCTCTCTTAAAGTACTATAATTATAGAGACCGGACTATTACTGCTACATCGTCGACGGATACTTTTATACTTGAATATGAGTTGGCAGTCTGGTAAAGCTAAGGCCTTGTATTTTGATGTATGATGGGTGAAATTTCTTTTGTGAGATCAATAACCTTGTACGTTTGGTGTATTACTCTAGTTAGTTAAGACGGACTAATACAACAGAGTTTCTATGCTTCATTTTGTGAAGTTAAATCACCCCCTTGTGATTGTCTAGGATAATCTAATAATCCAGGGCCCAGGGAACATGACTTTAGAATGTGTGCTTTTAGGTAGCTTCCAATGATAAGCAAATACATTCGAGTGAGTCACGGATTATTAGACAAGAAATCTAAGGATGTGATGTCTTTGGGATGGGTGTTAGTACATTTATCCTATCACATTGATGGGTGTTACATAAAGAGGTATTTTTGTCATTTCATCTATAGGTCGGAGAGATTATTTTAACAATATTATTCTTGGGGTCAATATTTTCATATAGTGATAAATGGAAATATTTAAAATGATAAAATGCAGATATTTAATAGTAAGGGCATTTTGGTTATTTTAGTAGCCATGAATAATATTTCTCTTGGTCCCTAGCTCAAGTTACCTTGGTGTTATCTAAACACAATTTGGACTTCATGGATAATTATCTGAAAGAGAAATAAAATTTATTCTAATAGTCTAATTAGAATTAATTAATTAGTCTTAGATTTTTCCTAAGGCCCAGAAAAGATAATTAATGAATTCAAAAAATTAGGCTAGAATAAATTAATTCATTGGATTGATATATGTTGACATATATTAAGAGCCCAATTAGAAATTGTCTTGGGTATTTAATAAAGCCCAAAAAAGATAATAAAGATGATTGATTTATGAGCCCAACACCAAGCCCATTAGGGCTTAGTGTGTTTTAGCCCACTAGGACTTTATTAAGCCCTAGGGTGACCAAAATATATAACGAAGAGATGGAAAGGTTTCCCAACCAAGTTCTCTCCCTCTTGTGTGTGCAACCACCCTTCCTCTTATGTTTCCTCTTCCTTCTCTCCTTTTTCTAAAAGAGTGGATCTTGGTTATCCAAAGGAACTTTCACCATGCTAACCCAAGATCAAGGTAGAGTCATGCTCTGGAAGACTAAGAGAACAAGCTTGGAGAAATTTAATGCGTAGGAGTAGAAGATTAGCAGGAATACCGGTCAAACCACTAAGGCCTCCTTCTCTCTTTCTATCGCAAGATCCAATGCAACCCGATACCTTGTTGGTTAATCTGTGACCAAATAAGAAAAGTAAGTACTCTCTCCTAGATGTGGATTAGAAAACTGAAAATTTTTTGCTATGTTTTCTTTTATGCTTTCTGTTTTTTATCCTTCAATTGGTATCAAAGCTAAGGTTTTCATCTAGGAGCATGTATAGGGTTAAAAACTAGAAAAGGTGGTTCCTTTACTATGAAAAATGATTTTTTTTTTGTGATTTCATATGATCCCTCATACATTGGTTTCTAGATCTCATGTACGCCTCACGGTTAGAGGCATAGGATCTTGTATTCTAATAGTTTTTCCATTGTTTTTCTGGTTTTGAGTAGATGCGATGTACACCTCGTGTTTAGAGTCATAAGTACTTGTAAGGGCTTATTTTTATGCCTAGTTTTGCATTTCTCTTAACCTGTAAATATTGGGGACTAAATAACATGGTTGCTGGAATGGTTAATGAGTGAAAAATGGCTGAAAAAGCAAGATTTTTTTAGAAATTAGCAAACTCTAGAACAAACCCTGTGCCAGGTTGGCCCACTAGACCTGGTGCCAAGTCCATTCTGCTTAGTTGGATGGAGAAATAGAATAGACCTGGCATCATGTTGGTCCAATGGCCCCGGCTCCAGGTCCACACTGTCCATCCAGGAGTCTTGGAGAAACATAACCAACCCGGTGCCAGGTAGGTCCAATGGACCCGGTGCTAGGTCTATACTGTTTGACTAGAAATTGGAGGAACAGGACATACCCGACGCCAGGTGGATCAAACAGACCAGGTGCCATGTCCATTATGCCTAAAGGCGGATGCGCGCAATTCTATCTAAGAAAAGGGAGAGCATTGTTAAAGTTCAGTACCTCAATTTTTCTTTGATGTAATCATGTTGTGAAACCATTGTATGGGATTAATTTTCTGTACTAGTTTTATTTATCTGTGGAAAAATAATTTGCATGAAAATTAGTAGTAAAGGATAGAACCACTCTAGGATTAAACAAGATCATTAATTTTTAAATTCATGATATTTAATCCATTATTTGGGCACTTAGGAATAAATGAATAGTATAAGCATGAAAAGTTTACTTTTGTTATCATACTTATTTTATTTTTGTGATCAAATACGCAAGTTCTTGTGAGACCAAAGTATCACTAGATAGAACGGTTATTTATAAAACGTTTCAACCTAAGAAACTTTAAAATAAAAGATTTCATGGTTTATTCTCTTAAAAGGTTCAATCCTTACAATGTAGAATAATGTTGAATTTGAGGTTATTTAATAAAGTTTTACTTGGCCATTAACTTAGAAGAGTAAAATAAATTCATAGTTTATTCTCTCAAATGATTTAATACTTGACATAGAGAATAATATTGAATTTTAGTTTTTTGCTAAAGTTAATCGAGCTATAAGATTGTAGAAATGTTTTTGGTCCTAAAATTCTATTTTTAATAAAAGATTAAGTGGTAGAGGGGTTTCAACGACCCCATGGATTCCATCACAACTCTCATTAGAAATAGTGGATTTTCTCAGGTCATTTGGAGCATGACCCCCTATAGGATGGATTTCTACAAGTATCTAGAACTAATTGAAGAGTAAAATTAAAAGCCTAGAGTATATGATAGGATCGACCAACCTACATTAGAGGTTTTTAGCACTGGATTACCCGTAGGTGGTCTGAATCAATGGTCATCTTATCGGTGGAACTTTTTCTAGATCATTACTTATTAAGGACGTTTTGATTCTGATGGTTATACACGTAACTTAGAATGCTATTAATCTTCCTACGAAGCTCTGTTAGTTTTCTAAGAGCCAAACTATTTATATCATTAATAATAGTTTTAAGAGTTATCTATTATCAAAGAAATAATATAAAGAAATGTGCATTTTTTAAAAACTAAATGAATGTTTTTCGCAATATTTCAGAAATATCTGGTTTCAGTCCATTGTCAATCATTCTTAAGGAGAATATGTTGACAAGCCCAAATTATGTGGACTGGAAGAGGAACCTGAACATAGTACTCAATGCTGAGGAGTATAAGTATGTTCTTACGGATACATGTCCTGTGATTAGGGAAGATTCCACTGATTAGGAGCGAGGCCAAGAAGGCATGAAAGAAAGCTAACAAGATGGCTAAGCGCTATATGTTGGCTTCTATGTCTAGTGTGCTCAAATCTAAGCATAAGCACATGACCACTGCGTACGACATGGATTTATTATTGCATACCATGTTTGCTGACAAGAGCTAGCTCACAAGGCAGGAAGCTCTTAAGGCAATCATGAACACTAGGATGGCTGAGGAGGCATCAGTTCGAGAGCATTTACTCAAGATGGTTACCTACTTTGAGGAGGCCGAGGTCCAAAGTGCAACATAGATCCTGAGAGCTAAATTGACATGGTTCTTAAAACTCTGCCCGATTCATATTCACAATTTAAGTTGAACTACATAATGAACAACTTGGATATGAATCTCACGAAGCTTATAATAGAGCTCTAGGCGACAGAGAAGATCATGAAGCCTATACAAAGGTTTTGATCTCTTATTCTGCTTCTTCTAGAATTAAGGCAAAACCTAAGAAATTTAAGAAAATTAAGGTCCAAAACAACACAAGGGCCCAACCCAAAGCATCTAGTCATACCAAGCGTAAAGGCAAATGTTTCAAGTATGGCAAGAAAGGGCATTGGAAGAAATAATGTCCGGACTTCTTAGCTAAGTCTACTTCAGGTAATGCTTTATACCTAGAGTCTATTTTAATGGTTAGATCAACATCTTCCTGGATAGTTGATTCTGGAGCCACTGACCATGTCTATAACTCCTTGCAAGGGTTCAGAAGGACAAGAAGTCTCAATAAGGGTGAGCATGGACTTCAAGGAGGGAATGGAGCAATAATATGGGCTAAAGCAATGGGAGATCTTGAGCTTATTTTTTTATTATAATAGGAAGTTAATTTTAAAAGATATGTTATATATCTCTTATTTTAAACATAATTTGAATTCAGTTTCTAAATTGATGAATCAAGGATATTCTGTTTATTTCTATTCTGGTATTTCCATCAGTAGAAATGGTAATTTCATTTGTATAGGAAACATGTATGGAAATCTTTTTTATATATATTATATTAGAAATCGAGTAAATAATATTCAAACTGAACTTCATAATAAAAAGAGAAAGACCATATCAAATAACTCGTATTTCTGGCATCTAAGATTAGGACATATAAATCCCAATCGGATTCAGAGGCTAATCCATGATAGGCCTTTAGGTTTATTGAGATTGGAAAAATGGCCTCAGTGTGAATCTTACCTTAAAGGTAAAATAACCAAAAGGTTCTTTACCAAAAAGGCGGATAGAGCCACAGAAATACTAGCATTAGTTCATACGGATGTTTGTGGTCAAATGACTACACCAGCTAAGGGAGACTATGAGTACTTTATCACTTTCACAGATGATCATACTCGTTTTGGTTATATTTATCTAGTGAGGCACAAGTCTGACTCTTTTGATAAATTCAAGGAGTTTAAAGCTGAAATGGAGCATCAAACAGGTAAATTAATTAATGTTTTGAGATCGGATCGTGGTGGAGAGTACCTTCTTGGTGAGTTTAAGGATTACTTGGCATATTATGGCATAGTATCTCAGTTAACTGTGCCTGGGACTCCCCAGCAGAATAGAGTAGCTGAGAAAAGAAATAAAACTTTGATGGAAATGATCAAAAACATGATAAGTCATGTGTCTTTTCTATTTCTTTTTGGGGATATGCCTTAGAAACAGCGGCATATATTTTGAACTTGGTGCCTTCCAAATCAATACCTAGGACACCCTATGAGATTTAGATTAGATGAAAGCTCAGTTTAAACTATCTCAAGATATGGGGTTGTCTAGCCTATGTGCTAACAAAAGGAAGTAAGATAGAACTAATATCATAGTTATGCTACTTCGTTGGGTATCCAAAAGGAACGAGAGTTGGATATTTCTATCATCCTCAAGAGCATAAGGTACTTGTCAGTACTAATGCTAAATACTTAGAGGATGAACAAGTTACATCCACCATGGGTTCAAGTAGAATAGAGTTAGAAGAGAAATTAGTCACTAATGCAACTTCAGGTACTTCTAACACCCTGATCGAGAAATCAAAAGAAACACTACCAGATGTTCCGATACAAACTGAGCCTTGTCATAATGGGAGGATCACAAGTGTTCAAGAAAAATGGACTGGAGAGATCTATGATCTAATCTCTGATCCTCAGGAACAAGATCCCACTAGATAAGAGGAGGCCAATGTTGATGCTGATGCTGATAAATGGCAGCTAGCCATGAATACCGAGAGTCTATGTACCTCAATCAGGTCTGGGATCTTATCACTGCACCAGATAGGATAAAACCAATTGGGTGTAAGTGAGTATACGAGAGAAAAAGAAGTGCAGATGGAAAGGTTGAAACCTATAAATCAAGGTTAGTTGCTAAAGGTTATACTTCAAAAAAATGGATCGATTATGAGGAAACCTTTTCACCAGCAGTCATGCTTAAGTCTATCCGCATACTCTTAGCTATGGCACTTGATGTGTCTGAATTTGGGTATAAAAAATCATATAAAAATAGGCACATTCCCAATCAAGTTTAAATTAAAATGTTAACCCCAAATTACACATATGAGTAAGCGTACTCATCATTAAGCATAGCATAGGATTCAAATGAGTGTCGATCCTCCAGGAATAAGTATCTATTAATTACTTTTCTTTCATTGTTTAACCGACTCAATAAAGTGAAAAAAAATAAAAAGGAAAATAAAATAAAATAAAAGAATATATACATGTCAATGATGGAGAATTATGTAACTCAAACCATTATTTTGACAAATATGATCTTAAAGTACCCAATTATTATCAGAACTAATCATTCTCTTAGCATCATGAAAGATTAAGATAGATTCACTTCTTTTTCAATCCATGAAATCACTATCTTCTAGACAAATTAGCACCACATATTCTGTCTCAACTAATTCACCCAAAAGATGCATTAAACACAATCCTTGATTAAATTTTCATATTCTGGCAAACTTAAAACATGAAATTAACTAATGAATCTATATTCTGGCAGACATCAATTAACCTTTAATTACCTAGTTCTTAGCACTTAACTCCATTTTCAAGCAAGTTAAGAGACAACAAATATGAAACTAATAAATTGAAACCACCATCAACCCCTTTTTCAAGCAAGTTAATAGAAGAAACAATCAACTAATCTCGTAATAAGCATAAGTAATTAAATACCAAGAATAATAATTAATTAATCAAAAGATCAAAGTAGCCCTAAAAATCATGAATACCTAAAACAATGTCAAATTACAATAAAACAATTAATACATCATTGTTCAAGAAAAAGAAAATAAAGTAAAAGAAAGCACTCATAAACAAGCCTCCTTCTTCTTCCTTTGTAGACCCTCTTGCATAATCCTCCTTGATTTGAGTAATTTTAAGTTTAGATCTCCAAATTCTCCCCTTTTTACTTATGGTTTCCCTCTATTTATAGGCTTAAGAAATGCCTAAATTCATTGGTGTAGGGTTTTTAGCCGATTAGAAGTAGGAAAATACTAAAACTCTGCAAATTGCCAAAAAAATGCGTGCAAAAATTGAGGCACCACCTCAATATTAGGGCACAGCCGATGCCACCTACAGCATCACAACTGGCGCCGGTTGTGATCTGTTTCTCCAGTCGTTCACTGATTTTTTTTTACTTTCACACAACTCTTCCAAAATGCAGCCAGTGCTGCCTCTAGCCTCCCAGCCGGTGTTGGTTTAGTTCTGTTCTGCTCTGTTTCACTTGATTTTTTAGTACTTTGAAGTGTGTGCCAGTAGCACATGGCCGCGCCAGTTCCCTTGGCTTGGCTGCCGCCTCCTCTGTTCTGTTTTGCAACGTTTTTGTCTTATTTTACCCCTAAAATCTGAAATAATGCACAAAATACATTTTCAAGGGTAAAATCTCGAATATGAAGGAATATGACCAGTTATTGAACAAAATGTATCACAAAATAGCCTCAAATAATTAGGAAAAATATGACTAATTTAGGCCTTATCATACTCCCCCACAATTAGCTATTTGCTTATCCTCAAGCAAAGTATTAAAGATAAGTAGGAAAAACACAAGTTTTCACCCAAAAAAATCACTCAATTACTTTCAAAACAATATTTTCAATGCTTTCTTCATTCAAAACAACAAAACATTAGCTATTATATCTTTCATGACAAATGCAAGATTGTGTAAGTGAAGATTGACTAGTAGAACCATCTCAACAATTTAACATCATTCTAAAACCATTAGAAAGAATTTAGTTCAAAAAGAATATGCATTCCATAAGCTTACTTTTCATACATTCTCTCCACTAATCCAAGACATATCATGATTCTACTTAGGTCAAGTAGGACTTTCAAGCTTGTAATGTAAGGATAAAGGTCTTGTAATATAGCTTGTCAAACATAGGATATAGGAGAATCAAATATCAAAGAAGCTGAGAGTTCGCAAGAAAAAGGATAAACAAAATGTACCAAGAAATTCCAAACTCTTCTTACTCTCCTATTCCAAAATTAGTCAAAACCCATAACCTTGTGTAACAATTATAGTATAGTTCAAGAAAATCTTGCATTTTCATCAATCATCCTCAACTCATCAATAATTTTTCACAAGATCATTCAAAATTTCAGTAATGGTGCTAAGAGCTTGATGTGAACTCAAGTTTTTCAGAAATACCTATAGCTCAACCACCATTCTTCTTGTGATCTTTCTTTTTCTTTCTCTTTCAATTTTTTTTCTTTCTTTTGCTCTTCTGTTTTCAAATGTTGCTATTGTTTGTTTCTCAGTTTTTTTCTCTTTCAAACTTTCTAGCAGCTTTTTTTTTCCTCAATCTTTCTTTTCTCTTTTCTTTCAATTTTTCCTTTCCCAACTCAACACAAGTATTGATGCATGACTGAAAATAACAAGTCATGATCTTTTCACAAGTATTCTTCCTCAACATTCTCCTACATGTATTTTTATCCATCAAGAGCAATTAAAGATTTGGAAGATAAATCAAACTCTCAGAAAGAAGTAATAAACAAAGTATGATAACGGGTTTTAAGAAAGAAATTAACAATTTAGGCTCAAAATAGGCACTAGGGATAATGTCAAATAGGTAGGCTTGAAAAGCTCAAACTATTCAAAGAAGGCCCATTACCATCATCCCTAAGTTAAATCATGAATGTCTTTCTTAGTTTGCCTCGAGATGTATTCAAGTAAGTTCTAGAATTCTCAATGAATTTTAGTACAAAAACAGGTTTAAGAACAATGTAAAGCATTAGATCCAAGTACGTGCAAAAAGTCATGTATAAGCTATAATTGACATATAACATATGCTCTATGATCCATCACAAAGACATGTATTAAAAATACATCTTGAAAGTTAAATAAAAATTTGAAAAATTTTTGAAAATTTTGAAAATTTGCTCACAAGAAGAATGAAGTTTGAAAATTTGCTGACAAGAAGAATGAAGTATAAAAGAATGAAGCATAGAAGAATTCTCAATCTAACCACTCCCCCACACTTAAACTGGACATTGTCCTTAATGGCCAAATAAATACAACAAGGAATAATTGCCACCGGACTAAAAATAAAAGGGGAAAAGAGAAGAAAGAAAATACTCCCATACTTTGTGCTCAAAAGAAAATTATTTCTCAATTTCAAAATATTTCAAAGTAGCTCGATACTAAGAAAACACCAAGATAATTGATAAAAACTTGGATAAAATATATCACCAAACCACTCCCCCACACTTAAATTGGACAATATTCTCATTGGCAAAAAATAAACACAAGAAAGCAACTCCAAAGGGACTAAAAATAATAAGGGGTTAGAAAGTTTAAGTAATACTTCCCAAGTGCAATAAAGCTCCAATAAATATTAAACCATAGAATAGAGAGAAGGGCTTGTCCAAGAAGTATTTATTCCTACCTGCAGAACAAAACCTAAATAAAAGCATAAAGGAAATAAAGGCAAAATAAAGTAGACCTAACTAAAAGAAAGCAAACTAAAAATCCTAAAAAAAAAAACAAATAATGACACGACTCACTCCCCCACACTGAAGATGGATAATATTTTCCTTATTCGGGGAGGGAAAAGACACTTAACAAAATTGAACACACCAAGTACACACACTCTTTCCATTCATCATTCTTCCTCATGAAATATTTGTAAAAGAAATTAAAGCTAAAAAGAGAAGATAGGCATGATGAATGTAGAAAGAGAAGAGAGGTTTTTGAAAAATAGAAGGTTTATAAAAATATTTTTTTTTTCACTAAAGCATAACACATAAACCTCTTTTTATAACATTCCTTTAGACATACAAATATTTTTGTCAACATATAACTGCACATAGTTTCTAAAGAATGCATCAAACTTGAAATTACCTTTTAATCCTTCAAAAGATTTGTTATAATTGAAATTCCCCTTAGAACTTAACAATTGAATTCTTAAAGATGGGATCAAGAAATCCTTACTTTTCGACACATCTACAACAACTAAGTTGCCTCCCATTGAATGGGGGTGAAGGGTAGAAATTACCACCATCCTCCAAGGACTTTTTACGATATAGTGTTGAAAGATCCAACTCATTGAGGCATGATAAAGTCAACACATTATTATTTGGACCCATATTCTCTAAAAAAAGAGAGGAACCTAAGAAATTATGTGACAAAGAGAGATTAGGATTATTAGCACATAGAGAAGAACTGAATACCTCCCTTGCCATATTGGATAATTGTCCTTCATAGCATCTCTCATCTCCTTGGAGATTCTCTGGTTCAAGTGTATGGGCCAACATAAACTCATGAGTCTCCTCAACAATCATAACTAATTGTGTCCTTTGATCACACAATCATTGGGAAGCTTCTTCATGCCACTGAACAGATGAATTTGTATTGGCAATAAAAGATTTCACTAATGCTTCTAATGACGTCTCACTAAAAACATCACTGTGAACTTGTAAGTTTACCAATACACTAATGCTTTTTTTTTCTTTTTTTTCTTTTATTTTTATTTTTATTTTTATTTTTATTTTTTTTTTACAACTAAAACTTTCCTAATTGAATGCATGACCACAATACATTTAAAACAAGAATTCCTAAATTAAACTAAAAGTAAAAATTGTAAATAAATAAATAAAATAGTCCGTCTAAAATATCGTGTTAGCAAAAGTCCAAACCTGAAAATAAGAAGAGTTAGTATTGACTCAAAATTATAGACGTACAAATCATCTAATTCAAATACAAAGATTACACATATTCCACATTAACATTATTAAAATTAATTATACAATATATACATACATACAAAGACAAGTTAGTTATTATAAACATGTATCAACCTATTTACATATTTACAATATATAGTGAAATTAAAATACAATTATACAAACAACAAAATATGGCATCTTTTTTGCAGAAAAAAAAATTGTACAAATTTATATATTTACATATTTACATGGTTAAATCAACAAAGTCCAAGCTTTTATGATATTGTTCCCCGGCAATGACACCAAAAACTTGATGTCAAATCAAGTTTTTCAAAAACACCTCTATGGTGAAATAGAAAAATATCCTAATCCTCGGCAACGGCGCCAAAAACTTGATGTGTTTGAATTTGGGCATAAAAAATCATATAAAAATAAGTACATTCCCAATCAAGTTTAAATTAAAACATTAACTCTAAATTAGACATATGAGCAAGCGTACTCATCACATTAAGAATATCATAGGGTTCAAACGAGTGTCGATCCTCCAGAAATAAGTATGCATTAATCACTTTTCTTTCATTGTTTAACCAACTTAATAAAGTGAAAAAGAATAAAAAGAAAAATAAAATAAAATAAAAGAATATATACATGTCAATGATGGAGAATTATGTAGCTCAAACCATTATTTTGACAAATATGATCATAAAGTATCCAATCATTATCATAACTAAACATTTTCTTGGCATCATGAATGATTAAGATAGATTCACTTCTTTTTCAATCCTTGAAATCACTATCTTCTAGACAAATTAACATCACATATTCTATCTCAACCAATTCACCCAAAAGATGCATTAAATACAATCCTTGATTAAATTTCCATATTCTGGCAAACTTAAAACATGAAATTAACCAATAAATTTATATTCTGGCATACATCAATTAACCTTTAATTACCTAGTTCTTAGCACTTAACCCCTTTTTCAAGTAAGTTAAGAGACAACAAATATGAAACTAATGAATTGAAATCACCATCAACCCCTTTTTCAAGCAAGTTAATAGAAGAAACAATCAACTAATCTCGTAATAAGCATAAGTAATTAAATACCAAGAATAATAATTAATTAATCAAAAGATCAAAGTAATCCTAAAAATCATGAATACTTAAAACAATGTCAAATTATAATAAAACAATTAATACATCAGTGTTCAAGAAAAAGAAAACAAAGTAAAAGAAAGCACTCACAGACAAGCCTCCTTCTTCTTCCTTTGTAGACCCTCTTGTACAATCCTCCTTGATTTGGTAGAATTCCTCCTTAATTTGAGTGATTTTAAGTTTTGATCTCCGAATTCTCCCATTTTTCCTTGTGGTTTCCCTCTATTTATAGACTTAGAAAGTACCTAAATTTGTTGGTATAGTATTTTTTGTCGATTAGAAGTAGAAAAATACTAAAACTCTGCAGATTGTCAAAAAATACGTGCAAAAATCGAGGCACCACCTCAACATCAGGGCATAGCTGACGCCGCCTATAGCCTCATAGCCGGTGCCGATTGTGATCTATTTCTCCAGTCGTTCGCCGATTTTTCTTGATTTTCGCACAACCCTTCCAGAATGCAACCGACGCCGCCTCTAGCCTCCTAGTCGGCGCCAATTTAGTTCTATTCCGCTCTGTTTCACTTGATTTTTCATCATCTTGAAGTGCATGCCAGCAGCACGTGGCCGGCGTCGGTTCCCCTGGCCTAGCCGGCACCGCCTCTGTTTTGTTTTGTGACATTTTTATCTTATTTTACCTCTAAAATCTAAAATAATGCACAAAATACCTTTTCAAGGGTAAAATATCAAATATAAAGGAATATGACCAATTATTGAACAAAATGTATCACAAAATAACCTCAAATAACTAAGAAAAATATGACTAATTTAGGCCCTATTACCATGGCATGTCATTATGACTACGAGATATGGCAAATGGATGTCAAGAAGACTTTCTTAAATGGTTATCTTAGCGAAGATGTCTATATGTCCCAGCCAGAAAGTTTTGTGACTAGAAGTCAAGAACAAATAGTCTGTAAGCTTAAGAAGTTCATCTATGGACTTAAGCAAGCGTCGAGAGCATGGAACATTCGTTTTGATGAAACTGTAAAGGTTTATTGTTTCATTCAAAACGTAGATGAACCATGTGTGTATCGAAAATCAAACAGTGTCAAAGTGATTTTCTTGGTACTTTATGTAGATGGCATTCTACTCATTGAAAATAATGTAAGGATATTGTCATCTGTGAAGGTTTGGCTATCTAGTTAATTTAGCATAAAAAACATGAAGGAAGCTAGCTACAATTAGGTATTAAGCTTCTTAGAGATGGGAAGAGGAGAATGTTAAACTTATCCCTGTCTACTTATATTGACAAGATGTTGATCAAGTACAACATGGATCAATGTAAATGGGCCATTATACCCTTTAGACATGGATTATCCTTATCTTCCAAGCAGTGTCCTCAGACACAGGAAGATAAGTAGAAAATAAGTAGAATCCCTTATGCCTTAGCTGTGGGAAGTCTCATGTATACTTTGCTTTGTACTAGGTCAGATATCTACTTTGCAGTAGGCATGGTTAGTAGATATTAGTCAAACCCAGGGAAAGCTCACTGGCAAGCCATCAAGCATATACTAAAATATCTCAAAGAAACGAGAGATTATATGCTTGTATATTATGTTGATAATTTAGTTCCTACCAAATACACAGACTCAAACTTTCAGGCAGATAAAGATGAAAGAAAATTCACTAGTGGATATGTCTTCACTTTATCTGGATGAGCTATTTCATGGAGAAGTATCAAACAATCATGTATTGCTGATTCTACCATGAAAGCTGAGTACGTTGCTGCTTCAGAAGCTTCTAAAGAAGTTGTGTAGCTCTGAAAGTTCCTCATAGAACTTAGAGTAGTAGTGCACATGGACAGGCCTGTCACGATTTATTGTGACAACACTAGAGCGATGTCACAATGCAAGGAACCTCGAAACTATAAGAAGGGCAAGCACATAGAGAGGAAGTATCAGCTCATCCAGGAGTTCATCCAAAAATAGGAGATTATGGTTGATCAGATTTCCTCTGTCAACGATTTGGAAGATCGCTTTACGAAGCCTTTGACGAAAAAGGTGTTTCGAAGATACTTAGATGTCACAGGGGTAGGCACTTATGGACTTTTTAGTCTTTGTGGTGCAAGTGGGAGATTATTGGAAAGTATGTCCTCAAAGACTATGTATTCTGTGTAAGTATATTGCAAATAGACCCGGCGCCAGGTAGATCCACTGGACGTGGCGCCAAGTCCACTCTGCCCAACCAGAGTACTTGAAAAATAAAGCAGACCTAGCGCTAGGTAGGTCTAATGGACTCGGTGCCAGGTCCACTAAATTCATCATTTAATTTTGTTTGTTTCTTATATTATTGCACATTTAAGGTCCAAGTGTGACAAGTAATGGTTTATGTGTTGGGTTGTTCTTCACAGTAAGGTATAGACCATGGGTACTTGTCATACAAGTAAAATTGAGTTCTTAGTCATTTGATGGAATTGGGCATTTAATCAAGATAAGACTATTATGCTATGAGTTTCAATAAGAAATGGTTTACCTTGAATCAGTAAGTAGTTCACTTATATCATTGGTATAAGCGTATTAGAATACATAGAACTGGACATGTAGTAGTGGTCTCTCTTAAAGTACTATAACTATAGAGACCGGACTATTACTGCTACAGCGTACACAGATACCTTTGTACTTAAGTATGACTTGGTGGTTTGGCGAAGCTAGAGTCTTATACTTTGATGTATGTTGGGTGACATTTCTTTTGTGAGATCAATACCTTGTACGTTTGGTGTATTACTCTAGTTAGTTAAGATGGACTCATGCAATAGAATTTCTATGCTTCATTTTGTGAAGTTAAATCACCCCCTTATGATTGTCTAAGATAATCTAATAATCCAGGGTCCTAGGAACATGACTCTAGAATGTGTGCTTTTAGGTAGCTTCCAATGATAAGCAAGTACATTTAAGTGAGTCACGGATTGTCGGACTAGAAATCTAAGGATGGCAGATGTCTTTGAGATGGGTGTTAGTACATTTATCCTATCTCTTTAATAGGTGTTACATAGAGAGGTATTTCAGTCATTTCACCTGTTTGTCGGAGACATTGTTTTAGCAATATTATTCTTCAGGTTAATATTTTCATATGGTGATAAATAAGAATATTTAAAATGATAAAATGTAGCTATTTGATATTAAGGATATTTTGGTCATTTTAATAGCCATGAATAATATGTCTCTTGGTCCTTGGAGTAGCTCAAGTTACCTTAGTATTGTCTAGACACAATTTAGGCTTCATAGATAATTATCTAGAAGAGAAATAAAATTTATTCTAAGAGTCTAATTATTATTAATTAATTAGTATTGGGTTTTTCATAAGGCCCAGAAAAGATAATTAATGAATTCTGAAAATTGGATTGGAATAAATTAATTCATTAGGTTAATATATGTTGACATATATTAAGAGTCTAATTGAAAATTATCTTGGGTATTTAATAAAGCCCAAGCAAGATAATAAAGAGAATTGGTTATGATCTAAATACCAAGTCCATTATGGCTTAGTGTGTTTTGGCCCACTAGGGCTTCATTAAGCCCTAGGGTGACCAAAATATAAAAGGAAGAGATGGAAAGGTTTCCCAACCAAGCTCTCTCCCTCTTATGTGTGCAGCCACCCTTCCTCTTGTGTTTCCTCTTCCTGCTTTCCTTTCTCTAAAAAAGTGGATTTTGGTTATCCAAATGAAATTTCACCAAGCTAACCCAAGATCAAGGTAGAGTTATACTCCGAAAGACTAAGAGAAGAAGCTTGGAGAAGTTTGATGCATAGGAGTAGAAGATTGGCAGGAATACCGGTCGAACCACCGAGGACTCCTTCTCCCTTTCCATCACAAGATCCAGTGCAACCCAGCACCTTATTGGTTAATCTGTGACCAAACAAGAAAAGTAAGTACTATCTCCTAGATGTGGATCAGAAAACTGAAAACTTTTCGCTGCGTTTTCTTTGATGTTTTTCGTTTTTTATCCTTCATTTACATGGCACCAAAGATCAAGGTAGAGTTACACTCCGAAAGACTAAGAGAAGAAGCTTGGAGAAGTTTGATGCATAGGAGTAGAAGATTGGCAGGAATACCGGTCGAACTACCGAGGACTCCTTCTCCCTTTCCATCACAATACCCAGTGCAACCCAGCACCTTATTGGTTAATCTGTGACCAAACAAGAAAAGTAAGTACTCTCTCCTAGATGTGGACCAGAAAACTGAAAACTTTCCGCTACGTTTTCTTTGATGTTTTTCGTTTTTTATCCTTCATTTACATGGCACCAAAGAAAAACAATTATTTAAATATTTACATGGCTAAATCAATGAACTCCATGCTTTCATGATATTGTTCCCCAGCAACGGCGTCAAAAACTTAATGCGTAAGATTTAGGGGTATAAAAATCGTACAATTTTAAATTCATCCCTACCTAAGTTTTAATTAAAACATTAATCTCCAAATTATACATATGAGAAAGTATATTCATTGCAAGCATAGCATATGGAATTAATAGGTATCGATCCTCAAGGAACAACTACCATTAGTTACTTTTCATTCATTGTTTAACTGACCCAATAAAGTGATAAGAAAACAAAAAGGAAAATAAAGATAAATATATACAACTTTAAGGATGAAAGAATATACAATTTAGACAAATATCCTTGAACACATGATAATGAATTACTTAGCAAATATCACAATTAATTATCATCTTGGTATCATGAAGGAATTATAATAAAATCTAATCATTTACCAAGTTATAGACTCACTATCCCATGATTAAATTAGTAGATTTCTCAATCAAATCAGCATAACCAAAAGATGCATTAAACTCATCCTTCAACAATTATCCCTATACTCTAGGAGATAGTGAACATGAAATCAGCCAATAACCCAATACTCTAAGTGAAATCAACTAATTTTTTACTACCTTGGTTCTTTGTTCTTAACTTCGTTTCCCAAGTCCGTTACGAGATAACAAATATGAAATTAATAAAATTAAATCAATTCCTAACATCGTTCCCAAGTCAATTAGAAGCAAATCTAAATTCTTCAATTCTTTAATAATAACAAGTAATCAAATACCAAGAATGATAATAAATTGATCAAATAGCTAAATTAACCCAAAAATCATAAATCCCAAAATAATGTCAAATTACAATGAAAACATTAATCATATCATTATTCTAGAAAAAGAAAACAACGGTCATAGACAAGCCCTCCTTCTTCTCCCTTGAAGCCATTCTTGAGTAATGCCCCTTTTAGTGATTTATTTCTCCAGAGAAAATATGGTGCACTCTCAATATTTTTCTAAGTCTCCATGTAGTGCACCCCTTTGCCTAATATGAATAGCCTCAATTTATAGGCATACAAGCTTCCTAAAAATCCTAAATAAAGAAGAAGTAATTTCCTAATCTAAAATAGCTTCAGAATAAATCCACCGACTTGAATTTCAATTGAGCCGAAGACTTTCCTTTTGTTTCTCCAAACCGGGTATTTTATTTAATTAAACATGAAGCCACCGAAGACTGATAAAGCTTTCCAAGTCCAAACCATGTGTGAGCCATTTCGCTGAAGATCGAGCCGCGAAGCTACCTTCTTTTTTTTTCTTTTATTTGTTGAGCCGATCGAGTCCCACTAAGCTAATCTCTATCCAAGCTGAATTCCCATCTGCCGAGCCATTTTCTTTTTCTCTTCTCACTGAAGCCATCGAAACCCGCCCACGCTGCCGAGCTAGCCTCTTCTCTCGTCCTTTGCCGAGCCGCGGCTTCTCTTTGTTGAAGGTCACAAATCACTATGATCCTCCCGCTGCTTCCCTTGTTTTTCCTATGCATCATGCCACGGCTTGATGCAATCCTCCTACAGCTGTACTCTGTTTCGGCCAATTTCCTCCATTTGCTGTTGTTTTTCCAGACGTAGACTAGTGCAGGGTCAGCCTTCTTGGGCTGGCACCGGGTCTCCACTTGAATTGCACAATTAAACTCCAAATTTGTCTATTTTTGCATCAAATCACAGAAAAATATTTGTATACAAGTATCATAAAATATCCTCAAATAACTAGAAAAATATTGTAAATTTAGGCCCTATCAAAAACCGATATGTATGGTAAAGTTATTCCCTATAAGGCACGATTGGTTGCTAAAGGATATCGTCAACAACAATGTATTGATTATAATGAAACATTTTTACCAGTAGTATTGTTAAAATTCATCAGAATACTCCCAACACTTGTTGCTCAAGCAAATGGATATGAAAATGGCTTTTCTTAACGGAAAGCTAATTGAGGAAGTTTACATGACATAACTTGAGAGTTTCATATCTAAAGATGACACTAACATGTGTAAGTTGTAAAGGTTCATTTATAGACTAAAGCAAGCTTTTAGGAGTTAGAATATCTATTTTGATGAAACAATCAAAGAATTTGGTTTCTTACAAAACATAGATAAACTTTATGTATATAAAAAGGTTAATGGAGTGCAATTGTTTTCTTATTACTATATGTAAATAACCTATTGCTAATAGAAAATGATGTCTCAACTTTTCTATCAGTTAAAATTTGGTTATCAAATAGTTTCTCAATAAAAGACTTTGGAGATGCAACCTATATTCTAGGGATAAGAATTTATAGAAATAGATCAAAATGGTTTTCTTGATTTGTCATAGTTTATATTCATAGACAATACGCTAAAAAAGTTTAGATGGATCAATCTAAAAAATAATTCCTACCCGTGACCCATGTGATAAGCCTTTCAAAATTAATGTGTTCTCAGACATAAGTTGAAAGAGATCACATGAGCAGAATACCATATACTTCGGTCATTGGAAGTATTCTATGCTATATACTAGGCCTAATGTATTATGTACTCTTAGTATGATGAGTAAATACCAATATGACCCTAGAAAAGATCATTGGATGACTGTAAAGAATAATCTTAAGTATCTAAGAAAGACAAAGGATACATTCTTAGTCTATAGAAAAGGTGATTTGCAAGTAAAAATATTTATTGATGCCATTTTCTAATCTAATAAGGATGATTACAAATCATAATCAAGCTATGTATTCATTTTAGGTGGAAGAATAGTCAATTGAAAAAGTTCCAAACAAGGCACTATCATCGATTCGACTACAGAAATTGAGTACATAACGACTTATGAATCAGCTAAAAAGGTAGTCTGGATCAAATAATTCATAACTAAATTAGGAGTGTACCTAGTATTATTGGATTAATACCTTTATATTGTGACAACAATTGAGCCATTGCACAAGACCACGGTCTCATCAACAATCCAAGCATTTACTTAGGCACCATCATTTAGATATGAGATATGACTAATAGGAAAGGTATAAGGATAGAAAGAGTATCCACTGATCAGAACATAACTAATCCACTTACTAAGGTATTACTCCAAAGGAAACATGACGGTTATGTATAGTCATTTAGTTTTCGATACATAAATAATTGACCCTAGTGCAAGTGGGAAACTATTGGTATTATGCCTTAGAGTCAATCAATTTATAATGTATTTTGCACACATATTAATTAAAAGGCACTCTTTATCTTTCAATTTTCATTTTTTATTTCATATGTATATAAAACTAATAGATAAAGTCCCGAGTATAATACGCAATGTTAAGAAAATTATGATGGAAATCATGATGTAAGATTTCTATGACACTAAATAGTGTTTGTACTTAAACTATCTCTGGTCATAGCATTAATGAGGTAGGACATTCTTAATGCATAAAGATTGCCACAGCTTATACTTCTTGATCCGATCAAGTAGTGGTTCTCACATCTGTATGTATAGGAACACTTAAAGTTAATATGTGGATACTTATTGGATGAACAAGTATATTAGATGACCTAGTCATGAGATAATCACATGATAACTATTTAGTTCTAGCAATAAAATCTCATTATAGTAGGTGTACAAGTATCTTAGACTTGAAATCTCCAAAATACTTTATTTGCTAAATGTTGTACTTTGATTCCAATCCTTAAAGTCTCTTAAAGACTGCCCATATAAGGTAAACATTGTGTGCAATATAAAGTAAATGAAAGTAGTAGAATGGGTTAACAAAAGATTTATCACTCCTAATAGTAAGGGAGTATATCTCACTGCCTCTTATAGGGAATCATTACTCAAGAAGTCCTTAATCAAGGTAACTATGTGCTGGAAATGGTTCCAAGATGATATACACAATGAATAATGGATTCTAGGAACAAGTACTAACGTATTTGGGTTAGAATTAATAATATTTTAAAAAGAATTTGCATTAATTCTATGCTCTAGACCAAATGAGATATAGTATGATAAAAAAAAAAGTTTATTGTATTGTTATTTGCTATTGAACGGTTTATATCAAATAATTTGCCTTTTTGAACTTTTAGGTAGTCATGATACATTGTTAGATGACGATCTTGATCTGCTAAATATAGATCCATTAATTAGAAAATTAATCCTAATTATTGAGAATTGGTATGACTAATTCATATTTTGTTGCCAATTGATCAGCAAACCTAAAAAGTCACACACAATAGAGGATTTAATACTCAAAATATTATAAGATAATATTATGAGGTTATTCTGTGAAAAAAGTAGTCTTCTAGGCAAATTATAAGCTGATTATAATTTGACGGTTTAAGTATAATTATTTGTGTAACCCTAAGCCCTATAAATATCGATAAATAGCTTACTTAAGGGAGTTGGCCGCCAGAGAAGAAGTTCTGGAAACCCGTTTCACATAACCCTAAGTTTCAGTCATCCACTGCTTCTTCTGAAAATTAAACCTAGCCACTGTCAAATTTGCTAGCACCTGTTAAAGGTGTTTTACTTGAGAACTACCCTCGTGTGGATACTACTAGAGTTGCCCCTACACTTGGGGCGTGGTGACTAACTATGAGCAGCACAAATGAAGTGTGATCCGTGGCATCACATTTATCATGGGTACAAGTATTCCGAAGCCATGAAACAACATTGAAAGCTGAGTTTTGACCTCAAAAAAAAAATTAGAAATACCCACTATATATAATATATGTAATAAATATTATTAATATTATTTATGGCCACCTCAAAATGTGAAACAATTCCTAAATAAATATTATAAAGTGATCTAATAATTAAAAAACTATTTTCAAAGTAACCTATCTAAAATTATATTGAATTGGATTTTTTTATTAATTTTATTTTTTTAAGAAGAAAACAAACTAAATATTAAATTAGAATTTTTATTAATTAGGTGCAATTTTTTTTTTTTTTTTTTTTGGAGGAGAAAAGAGAGAGTGACATTATTACCTCTTAAAAAGTTATCTTGAATAGATAAATTAGAGGAGGAGGATTTTTCATTAGAGAAATTGGGAAGATCAAGAACTTATCCTTTCACAAACTTGCTCATAAAAGAATAAAAAGAAAAAAAAAACCCTACAAACATAGGCCAAGTAATGGCCCAAGATAAATGAACCTACTAGACCATTAACTATAAAGCTTAATGATAAATGAGCTAAATAATGACCCAAGATAAACTAAACCATTAAAGGACAAGGTTTAACTTCTTCTCTACAATTGTACCTGATAATAACATAAATAATTAACCATTTAGAAATTAGAAGTTCCCCATCAGCAGACGACGGGCATTGTCAAACTCAGTGTTTACAACAGAAATCCAAAGATATAATAAATGCTATACATTTAGTGTCAAGCACCAAAGCATTGATACAAAAATTGAGAGATGATGGTTGGAACAGCTTCTTCGAAATTGTAAAGGTATTTTGTGAAAAAGACAACATTGATGTTCTTGATATGAATTCTTCATATGTGGTCAAACATGGTCGTCAACAACATGTTGATGTCAATATGGAGCACCATTATCGAGTTGACATATTCAATGCAGTTATAGATTCTCAACTTTTTAAGTTAAATAGTAGATTTAATGAACAAACGATGGATCTTCTTACTCTTAGCTCAACTTTGGATCCTAAGGATGCTTATAAATCCTTTAATATTGATGATATATGCTTTCTTGTGGAAAAATATTGTCCTCATGATTTTACTAAGCAAGAGAAAATAAACTTGAAGTTCCAACTGCAACATTATTTAATGTTGCAAATCATCTGAAGTTGCAAAATCTATCCACACTTTCTAATCTTTGTCAATGATTAGTAGAGACAAATATGTCAAATGTGTATTTTCTGGTTGATAGATTGATTCATCTTATATTGACTCTTCCTTTCTTAACTGCAATTACTAAAAGGGCATTTTCAACAATGAAAATTGCCAACACAAGACTTCGCAACATGGAAGATAAGTTTCTTGCAGATAATCATATTGTTTATATTGAGAGAGAGATTGTTAAAACTTTTGGCTCAGACTTTGTACTTGATTATTTTATTTCTTTAAAAGAGTATCGTGCACAATTCTAAGTAAAGGTACATTACTCATCCTTAATAATTCTTTTTTAATTTATCTATATGTTTTCTCTACTCATATTAATAGATATTATGGTTTTTATATAGATTTTCTTAGAATACTTAACATAACATATAACAAATCATGCTAAAGAATTTTTAGTTCCCCCCCCTTCACCCCCCAGGGTTAAAATCCTAGCTCCGCTACTATTTTGACGTTAGTTCAGTTGTGGGTTATGACATTCCTTTCATTAAAAATTAGGAGTTTTAAAGGTATACCACAATCTCTCTTCTTCTTGATCCATTTTATACATATATGAGTGATCCTTTGGTTGGGTTTCTGTTTTTCTTCCTTCCTCTATTGTTCCGCTATAACACTATTCATTGCCGTCAAAACCCAACATTTCCTTCTCTTTCTTCCCTTTTATTATTTTTTTTTTCCTTTCTTTATTTCTTCTGCTTCTTCTTCCTTACCTCTTGGCTACTTCTTCCCATCAACAAAAGCACTAATTCTTTGGCCATTCACTACAAGAAATTGGGCAATCAGCCACGGAAATTAGCCAAAAAAACTAGCATAGGAGATTACCAACGAATCGTCACGAATCAACCACAAAAAATTTTTAAAAATAGTGAATATATTGATCAAAGATTTTCGTGGTTGATTCACAGGAGATCAACCATGAAAAAAATCTGTGGCTAATCGCCTACGAATCAACCACGAAAATTTTAAAAAATTGATTATATATTTGATATAAGATTTTCGTAGCTGATTCATGGATGAATCAACCATGAGTCTGTCACAAATATTTTTGTGACTGATCACCTACAAATCAGCCATGAAAATTTTTTATCAATATATAATTAAATTTTTTACTTTTCCGTGGCTGATTCGTCGGTGAATCAGTCACGTATATTTTCGTAGCTAATCACCTATGAATCAGTGACAAAATTCTTTTATCAATATATTTTCATGGCTAATTCGTAGGTGATCAGCCACTCATATTTTTCGTGGCTGATCTCCTACAAATCAGTCATGAAAATCTTTCATAAATATATATTTATAAATAAATATTTAAAAATATTAATATTTATTTATATATAACTATTTATATATAAATATATAAAATATATTTTTTAATATATATAAAAAATAAATATTTATGAATATATATATAAATAAATATTTATTTTATATGTATTTATAAAATATATATAGATAGATAAATATTTATCTACATACATACATACATACATACATACATACATACATACATACATACATACATACATACATACATACATACATACATACATACATACATACATACATACATACATACATACATACATACATACATACATACATACATACATACATACATACATACATACATACATACATACATACATATTGTTTATATATATGTATATATTGGTAAAAATTATTTAATAAAAATAGTAAAATAATTAATAGTATATAAACTTTTAATTATATAAATATACAAAATAATTTATTATATTAAAAATATGATTTCTTAGTAAATTTAATATGATTGTTGGATTTTGTAATAGTATTAATATTTTTAAAAAAATAAAAAATGAATATTGGAAATAGTTTAAATGAAAAAAAAGAGAGAGAGAGAGATATGTCCAAGCAATTCGACTTGATCTAGTGGTTAAGTCTCAATCTCTCATATGGAAGGTCTTGGGTTCAACTCTCAAAGAATTCAAAAATTCACCAATTAATTAGAGAGTTACGATCAAGTGTTTGGTTCACGAAATAGGTTGTGGATCACAAATTTCGATGGCCTATAAAATTTAATTATTATTTATTAAATCAACCACGAAATGTGCAGTTTCTTCTGCGAATAATTTTTCAAGTTGTGATAAAAATCTACAAATCACACTCTTGGATTGCTGCATCCTTTACTTGATTACTTTTTCCCTTATATGCATGACTTTTACGTGCTTTTACTTTGCACTAGTGCCTCACGGAGTTATTTGACACAGGACCTTTTGCTTAATAATTGGCATTTTTACCAACTAAGATAGAGCACTATAAAAATTAACAGCTACTTAAAAAAAATAGCATGCATAAAAAATAAAAAACATAGCTATTATCATTGTAATTGAAAACAACTCCATTTTATAATTATGATCTCAATTTTATTTTATTTTGAATAATTTTGTGCATCACTACTTGGTTGAAAAAGAAATCGTTGCTCAAGAGAAATTATTTTCCTTTCGTGAAATTCATGGATATCTTGTTCAAAAGCAATAAAAAATGAAATTTAAATGGTGAAAATTTCTTTAAAATGAAAGGAAAAATATTATTCCTCTTTTCATTCTAAATTTATATGGTAAAACTTATCCGTATGCCATTTCATATATTTTATATACTGGTAAGATTTTTTTTTTTTCCCTATTTATAGATATTTTATTTTGAACAAAAGCCTCTAAAATAGAACAAAGTACGAGAACATTTTTTGAGAAAGAAAAGAAACTTTAAAAAGACTAAAACTTCTTCTTAGGACACTCAGGAGAAAATTATAAAAAGAAATAGTATTAAAAGGTGATATTTAAGGATCTTTTGATAAAATTAAATTTTAAATATTAAAATCTAAATCTTTAAGTATTGAATTCTAAAAATTGAAATTTGAAAGCTAAATTCTGAAATTTGAAGTTTGAATTAATTATAATTTATTTTATACTGTATTTTATTATAATTTAGATTAAATATAAAAGAATATTAATATACTTAAATGAGTATTTAACATATTCAGACTTCAAAATTAAGTAACTTTCATTTTCACTTAAAATTTATGATATTATTTTAGTACGTCTTAATAAATTAAGTATAATAGAAATTTATTATCAAACGTACTTAATTAATTAATCACTTAATGTTATTTATTATCAAACGTACTTAATGAAATAAGTAATAAATTAATTAATTTTAAGTGTTTAGTTAAGAAAAACTTAATCGATTCAATCCTCAATTCAATCCTTTAACGTTTATGCTTGGGAGGTTTAGGTCTATTTTTTTAATTTTTTAGGTTCCTTAATTATTTTTTTCGTACGGCTTTGGTCCTTTTTTTAGGTTCCATTAGTCAAACCGTTATTTGACTTATGGAACCCTATTTGACTTATGGAACCCTAAAAAAAAGAACCAAAACTGCACAAAAATAATAGTTAAGGGATCTAAAAGATTGAAAAAAAGAAAAGCAACCTAAATCTACAAAACATAAAAGTTAAGAAACCGAATCGGCTAATTTTTCACTAAATAATAAAGCAATTAAAAAATCCACTTCCAAATTTGGAAGGATTTCAGATGGACTTAAGATAAATTCTTGAAATTTTATTTTTAAAAATAATAAAGTAATAAAAGTTTTCATTGCAACTTGCAAATCAATCCCAAATTTAATTAAAATTCGAAACAAATTCTTAATATATATATATATATATATATATAATTTTATAAAAATTTAAAAATAATAATAAAAAATTTGTTCCAACTCCACATCAAATTTGGGATGAATTTGGCACGCAAAATTCTTATAGAGAAATCTATTACAAATTAAAAACGGTTAGTTAATAAAAATTCAAAAAGAAATTAATAAATGAATTATTCTCAACTTTAAGTAAAATTAGGCATATATTCTTTAGGAAAATTTATTATTTAATGAAAATTAAAAGAAAAGAAAATTAATAAAGGAATCCAATGCAAATCTATCTCAAATTTAAGAAATTTTTGGAACAAAATCTTAGGAAAATTTATTATTTAATGAAAAATTAAAAATAATTAATTAATCAATAATACTTCCCAAATTTAATTAATCTGCATCATTCATGTTTTAATTTTTATTTGAATTGATCTGATAGAATGGTTAGTATAATTATTTTGTTATCTTCTTTTTTTTCTTTTTAAGTCTTTGATACAATTCAAGTTAAATAAATAGATATATCATTAATTTGATAGTCAAATATTTGAAATTAAGCAAACGTCATAATGTAACATTATTTAAACACCTTGATAAAATGAAAAATTATATCTAATGTGATTAAAATCTAAGACAAACTATTTAGGTATCCTCTAACTATTGCAAAATTTAGTTTTTTCCCTTCAATTAAAAAAAGCGTAAAGCACTTCCTCAAACTTTTTAATCATCCAAATCTTGTCCTTCCGCTAATTGACCAACTGACAATTTCGTTAATTGTTAATAGTATTTTGGTAATTTTTACATTTTATATTAAAATATATTATGAGCAAACTATTCTGGTAACCCTCTAACTATTAGTTTGTCTAGCTTTTGCCCTCTAATTAAAAAAATCTTGCTTTCTAATCGTCCAAATCTTGCCCGTTGGTCAACTGACAATTTCGTTAATTTTTATTGGTATTTCGAGAATTTCATATATTTTAATTAAAAATTATTTTCTTATTTTTATTTATTTTAAAATAATTTAATTTATCTTTATTTTTTTTCTTTCTTTTATTCCAATTTCCTCATCTTCTTACTCGCTCTTGGTTACCGTTGCAATTCCATGTTCATCGGAATTGGAGAAACCCAATTCTTCCATGTGCATCTTGGAAACGAAGTAGGTGGATTGTTTTCTAGCTAGAAATTGGGGAAGGATCGCTAGAAGCAGGGGATCTTTGTTAATTAGACCGAGGCTGGAGCAGCAGCACCACTATTTGGAAGTTTGTTTTTCTTTAATTAACTTACGACCCTTACCTTTGGGCAATTATTCCAATTTTGCTTTACTTGCCCACTCTATTCTACTGTCCTCAAATTCCCAATAATTTATTGATTCACATTGATAGAATCGGTTGTGTGCTATATACATGACATGAATCCCGAGCTTCCTATTACCGATAGACATCAATCCAAGAGGCCATCAGTCCAAGCACTACCGATTCCTCTTTTGCCTTATCTCTTTTCTTGGTGGTCTGAAGCAGCAAGAGATTAACAGAGGTCTACAACTATGAACGCCCCCAACCGTTACAACCGATTTGTTGTTCTAGAAGATGTCAAGAAGTAAACTTTTAATTCTTGGTGAGCATAGTAATGATTTTCTGAGTATCTTTTTTACTCAATCACCGCAATTTTTGATTTATTGTGAATTTTTAATTTGATAATTTGCATGTTTCTTACTAGAGGGATACGAAGATTATTAATGCAACGCCATTCACTATCGAGAGAGAGGATCACACCATCGGAAACATTCTCCGCATGTAAAATCATGAAATTTATTTCCAATTATTGTTTCTTTTTGAAAATTACAATGTCCCACGAGAGGAAATATTGTTGCTCTGGCCTCGGCCACCACACCCCCATCTGGGAGCACTACCTTCCTTTCTCTAGAAGATGATCCATCTACTTCATTTTCCAAATGCATCTGGAAGAATTGGGTTTCCACTATTCCACTGGACATTGAATTGCAGCAACAAGCAAGAGCAAGCAAGAAGAAGAGGAAACTGGAAAAAGAAAAGAAAGAAAAAGAAAAAATAAAGATAAAAAAATGACTTTAAAATAAATAAAAATAAGAAAATAATATATTTTTAATTAAAATATAAAATTATCGAAATACCCTTAAAATTAACGCAATTCTCAATTGAGCAACAGGCAAGATTTGGATGATTAAAAAGTTCAAGTAATTGTTTTATATATATTTTTTTTTTAATTGGAGAGCAAAAGCTAGACAAACCAATAGTTGGAGGATTACCAGAATAACTTGTCCATAATATATTTTAATATAAAATATTAAAATTAACAAAATGCCATTAACAATTAACGAAATTGTCAATTGACTATTGGTCAACTGACGGAATGGCAAGATTTGGATAATTAAAAAGTTCAAGGAAGCGTTTTACGCTTTCTTTAGTTGGAGGGCAAAAATTAGATTTTGCAATAGTTGGAGGGTTACAAAATAATTTGTCTTATATTTATGTACACACACACACACACACACACACACACACACACACATATAAGAGTACCTAGTGAAGCTTCTGCTATTGACACCTGTCCAATGCATTTTATGATTAGTTACGAGACACATTTTTATGAGTATGCTGTCTTTCTAAATTCTCTATGCACTAAACGATTCCTTAACAGAGTCCATAACTATAGTACTGTGCAGTTCCTTTATAGAGTCCAGAACTCTAGCTTTGTGCAATTCCTTTACAGAGTCCATAACTATGGTGTTGTACAATTCCTTTATAGAGTCAGAACTCTAATTTTGTGCAATTCTATGACTACTTATTTCAGCAGATAACGAAGCATCTCACATTGATTTGATAGTTTTGCTTAATGCTTAGAGTTCATGACTCTGGATGTGTACAATGTCATAATAGAGTCCAAAACAGCGGCTTTGTGCAATTCCATGATTAACACTTTCAGCAGATAATGAAGCACCTTACATTGAACTTAGGTAGAAGAGTCCCTTACTCTAACTGTGTTTATCCACTGAAACTTGATAGTATTAAATTTAAATGAAAATACTTTTAAAACAAAATCTGAAGGCTATATGAATTCATTAATTAATTGAATATGTTAATTAATTCAAGTAATTGAATTCAGATAAATTCGAATAAGGATTCATTTATATCTTCAAGAAACTTCCTAAATTTCATCTGAAACCCTTCAAAATTTCCCTCAAAATTCTCTTCAATATTTATCCAAAAACGCAAAGTCCAGATCCACCCATTGACTCTTAAATTTTGTCTTCTATTTAATCCCTTTTCTAGGCATTAAACTATTGGAATATAGGCCCTCTAGACTAATTTTCTGATGTAATTTATTAATAAAAGAATTTATTCTCAAAATTTGTTTGTGAATTTGCATTTTATTTGTGCACGATTTTCGTTTGGAAATGACCCATTATGTTTAAGTAAGTGATCCATGTGAATGGTGGTCTTTCACAGTAAGGTATGGATCATGGGTTACTTAACACATAAATATTTGTTCTTAATCGATTGATGAGAATGGGAATCTTATCATGTATAGGTTATTGTGTTATGAATTCAAAATGGGGAATGGTTTACCTTTAGCCACTGAGTAGTCTACTCACTTCATAGCATGAGCGTATTTCGAATACGTAGAACGGGACCTGTAATAGTGACTTTTAAAAGTACTATTTAGAAAAAATCCAAACTATTATTGCTACAGCGTGGACTAATACTCTACCGCTTCAATATGAGTTGTTGGTCTGACAAAGCTAGAAGTATATACTTTGATATACTATAGTTGAGGTTCTTTCGCAGAGCCAATATACTTGTATGTTGGGTATATATGACTAGTTAGTTAAAATAGACTTGTACAAGATAACTTCTACACTATATCACCCGTTGTGACTGTTCAAATTATCTAATTATCCAAGGCCCTGGGGAACATGACTTGGATGTTTACTTTAGGGTAGCTTCCTTGAAAAGTGGAAACATTCCAGGAGTCGTGGATCATTGGACTAGAAGTTTAAATATGGTAGATGTCTATTAGAGAGGTATTAGTACACTCCTCCTCTCTAAATGCACGGCGATGTGTAGAGGAGTATTTTAGTCATTACACCTGTAGGTCGAAGATTTTGCTAGCACAGCATTATCCTGGGGGTTAATATTTTCTTATGGTGATATTAGAAAATATTTAAAATGCAAAATATATCTATTTATATAGTAGGGGTATTTTGGTCATTTTAGTAGCCAAAGCGATGTGTCTTTTGGTTTCCGGAATGGCCCTAAAGTCCTGACAGATTTGGGTTAAAGAATTGGTCTTGATAATTATGGGTTTTATTTTATTTTATTTATGTAGTCTAATTTATTATTGAACTAGAATAAAATAAAAGGCCCGAGAGAGTATATATTTTATCTAGTTTAATTGGTTAATTAATTATTCAGGGCCTAAGTTCCAGATTGAATAATTATAAAATTAATCTGAATATAAATTAGATAAAAGGCTTGATATTTTATATTGGTCTATTTGAGCTTGTTAATTATTTATTGGGTTGTTTAATGAAGCCCGAAAAATAAATAATTGAGATTTATTATTTATGGGTATTCAAGCCCAATGAATAAGACCATGGGTAAAATAAAATTAATAAATAAATATTAATTTAATTTAATAAAATAAAAAATAATAAGGGATGGATCCTGTGTTGTTTTGCGTGAAGAATAACAGAAAGTATGGTTGCTTTCTATTTTCATGCAGTTGGCTTCTCTCTCTCAGTGTTGAAGTGAATTGATAAAAATAAAGCGAAATGCAAAAGGAAAATGTATGCTCTTCGTGGTTCATCAAACACAGAGAAAACTCAGTGACTTACAGAAGCCTTCAAAAGCTAAGCAAACCCACATCTTTGAGCTTTCATGGGTAGTGGAACGGGCACCATTTTGGAAGTCCAAAAGCTTTGCGTGAATGAGACGAAATTGACGTTTATAAGGACGTGATCCAATAGCTTGAAGTATCCTTGTACAGACATCTTCTTCAGTGCGAAAAGGGTCATTCAAACACAAAGGTAAATTTTTTGTTTTGTAAGCATGCTTTCAGTTTGATAATTTTTGCCATTTTAAACCTTCAATTGGTATCAGAGGCATGGTTTGGCAAATATAGAAAGCATGCTAGGCTTAACTAAAACAAGAAAATATTTTTTTTGGATGTTTTCTATGATCCTTCGTGTTTTCTAGTATGGGTAGTTTCATTGTAAGCTTCGCGAGTGGAAGTAAAGAAACACTATATTTTGATTACTTTCATAGATATCGTGTAAAACCCAATGTTTTTAAAGGTATAGGCGGTTGTTTGGATGAGTTTTGATCGAAAAATGGTGGAAAAAACCATGCCCAGTAGTGTCTAAAACGCAGAGGAAAAACTTGGTGAAGAAGGACCAAGCCGAGCAGAGCTACACTTGTGAGAAGAGCCACCGATTCACGGCTTGGAGCCACAGACAGCCTGACTCGTGAGGATAACTTCCTCGCAGAAGCCAATTGCTTCCTCGCACTGTACGAGGAAGACTGAAGCAATTCTCCAATTTTAACTACGACAATAGGTGGGTGCGGGCCGGGTCGCGACCACCTTCCCGGATCGTAGCCCATGGGTTTTTCCATGGGCCATGATCCAGTATGGCAGGTGCACTTGGCCCGATATAAAAAACAAAATTTTGGTTTTTAGTCCCACACCAGGTGAAGTTATTTTTATTGCAATAGTTAATATTCTTTGAATATTTTGCATGAAAAATAATAGTAAAGAAAAATTAAGATTAAACACAGCCATTAATTAATTAATGTGTTCAATTCTATTATTTGGACACTTAGGTTAAAAGCATGAAAACACTTACAGTTTTCTAGCATATTTATTTCTTTTTGTACCCTATGCTCATTTTCTCAAAGACCAAAGTCTTTGGGAATTTTTGACAAAGAAAAAAAAAATTCTTAAATCAAATGGTTAATTTTAATTCGAACAAAAATTAATTCTTGAGTATTTTCTCAAAGGATTTTATCCTTGACATAGAAAATATATTGGATTTAGATATTTTTGTGAATTAAAATAGAAAACCATTTTGATTGAAATTTAACAAGAAAATTTATTTTTGTCAAATTAAACTTGAGATCAAAATCTCTCAAAAAATTTATTGGAAACTTTTGAAATTATTAAGTTTATTAACTTAAATAAAATTAATCCATGGAAAAATTTCTCAAAGGGTATAAACTTTGACATAGAAATTTTTATGGTTTTAGATATGTTATTTTTTGGTTAAAAGAAAACTTAATTGAAATTTTCAAAAGACATTTTTCAAGAAAATCCTTATTTTAAAATACTAAGTGAGAGAGGGATTCTAACGACCCCACAACTTCCATCACGATCCTCATTAGAAATCATGGGTCCCCTCGTGTCACCTTAGGAGTGAACCCATATAGGATAGGAATACCACAAGGATCTAAAACTAATGGATGGATGTAATTAATAACCCGAGACAGGTGCTATGATAGGCCAGCTCATATTGGAGGTTATAATACGAGGAATGTCCATATGAAATGAGAAGAAACGATCATCCCACGATAGAGTTATCTTCTAAATCATTATCTAGAAGGAAAATATATTTGTGGTAGTTAATACACTTAGCTTAGGAAACTGTTAATCTTCCCAAGAAACTATGTCAATTTTTCTAAGAGCCAAATTAATATGTTAAAGATAATATGGTTAACTATTATCGGATTTAATATGAGGATAAAGTCACAAATTATTTTATTTTTCATAAACTGAGTTTTCTTTTATTTCGATTTTTCAGAAATAGTTGGTGGAGGTTCTTTTAGTCATTTGGTCGTTATTCTCTGTGAGAATAAGCTAATGCGTCTACTGCAGAGGAGTATAAGTATGTCCTCTTTGACACTTGCCTTATTATCAAGGAGGGTTCCACTGCTGAAGAGCGAGAGGCTAAGAAAGTATGGAAAAAGGCTAACGAGATGGTTCGATACTACATGTTGGCCTCCATGTCTAATGTGCTCCAGTCTAAATACGAGTATATGACCACTGCGTACGACATTAGCTAATCACTAGCTACGATATTCGCAGATAAGAGCCAACTCGCAAGGCAGGAGGCTTTTAGGACGATCATCTACACTAAGATGGCTGAGGGAGCATCAATTAGAGAGCATATACTCAAGATGATTGCTGCTTTCGAGGAAGCAGAAGTTTTAGGGGCTGTAATTGACCCCAAGAGCCATGTGGATATGGTTCTTGAATCTCTTCCGGGTTCTTTTACTCAGTTCAAGTTAAATTATAATATGAATAAGTTAAACATGGGTTTAACCGAGTTAATGAAAGAGTTCAGGTGGCAGAGAATGTTATGAAACCACAGTCCAAGGCTATGATTGCTAGGACTTTTTCTTCCAGAACTAGGCCCAAACCCAGGAAGTTCAAGAAGAAGAAGGGAAATGCACCGAACCAACCCAAGAATCAGCCCAACAAGCCCGAAGGCAAATGCTTCAAATGCGGATAGAAGGGACACTGAAAAAAGAGTGTCCAGAACTTCAGGCCAAGAAAAACCCTACAGGTACTGTTCTCTATCTAGAGTAAATTTCAATGGTTGGATCAACTTCCACTTGGATTGTTGATTCTAGTACCACTAATCATATCTGTAACTCTTTGCAAGGATTTAGGAAGATAAGAAGACTCTAAAAGGGCGAGCATAGACTACGAGTAAGAAATGAAGCACGAGTATGGGCACTTACAGTAGGAGAGCTGGATCTTGTTTTCTATTGTAATAAAGTAGTTATATTAAAGGATATTTTATATGTACCCGGTTTTAGATAGAATTTGATTTCAGTTGCAAAGTTAATAAATCATGGATATTCTATTTCTTTCCATTCTGGTATTACTATCAGTAAAAATGGAGAAGTTTTATGTACAGGGCACATGTATGGAAACTTATTCTTTTTAAATCCTACAAATAATCAAATAAATAACACTCAATCTGAACCTTTAAGTAAGAAGAGAAAGACCAATGTTAATGACTCATATCTTTGGTATCCAAAGTTGGGTCATATTAACTCAATCAGAATTCAAAGGTTAATCCATGATGGGCCCTTGGGCTCATTAAGATTAGAAAGTTGGCCTCACTGTGAATCCTGCCTTATGGGGAAAATGACCAAAAGGTCGTTCATCCGAAAGGCTGATAGAGCCAAGGAGATATTAAACCTTATTCATACTGAGGTGTGTGGCCCTTTGTCTACATAAGTTAGAGGGGGTTTTGAGTACTTCATCACTTTCACGGATGATTGTATAAGGTTTGGTTATGTCTACCTGATGAGGTGCAAGTTTGACTCTTTTGACAAGTTCAAAGAGTTTAAGGCTAAAGTGGAGCGTCGGACAGGTAAACTAATCAAAACCTTACGATCAGATCGTGGTGGAGAGTACTTTCTTGGTGAGTTCAAGGATTACATGATACATTATGGGATGGTATCCCAACTCTCTGCGTTGGGTACATCTCAGCAGAATGGAGTAGCTGAGAGAAGGAACATGATATTAATGGAAATGATCCAAAGCATGATGTCTCATGCTACTTTTCTGATCTTTTTTTGGGGATATGCCTTGGAAACAACAATATACATTCTGAACTTGGTGCCTTCCAAGTCAGTACCTAGGACACCCTATGATATGTGAATTGGGCATAAGCCAAGTCTAAATCATCTCAAGATATGGGGCTGTCCAGCTTATGTACTGATCAAAAGAGATAAACTAGAACCAAAATCAGAATTATGCTACTTTATTAAGTATCCAAAAGGGATAAAAGGAGGTTACTTTTATCATCCCAATGAGCAGAAAGTACTGGTAAGTACTCATGCTAAATACTTGGAGGATGATCAAAGTACTTTCACTAAAGGTTCAACAAGGTTGGAACTCGAGGAGAAGTTATCTTTGGAATCAACTTCTTCAGACCGGAATATGGAACAAGAAGAGGCACAGCCTCAAGAACCTGTACAAACAGAACTTTGTCGTAGTGGGAGGGTATCTAGAGTTCCAAAAAGATAGATATGAGAGGCTTTCGAGCTGGTTTCTAACCATTAGGAATAAGATCCCACTAGATATGAGAAGGCTATTGCTGATGCCGATGCAGATATATGGCATAAAGTAATGAAAGCCGAGATTGAGTCTATGTACTTCAATCAGGTTTGGGATCTTGTAGCTTCACTTGAAAGAATAAAACCCATTCGGTGTAAGTAGTTATATAAGAAGAAGAGGGGAGCAGATGGAAAGGTGGAAACCTTCAAAGTTAGGCTTGTGGCGAACGAGTATACTCAGAAAGAGGAAATCAATTATGATGAAACCTTTTCCTTGATAGTTATTCTTAAGTTCATATGTATCCTCCTTGCCATTGCATGTCATTTCGACTATGAGATATGGCAAATGGATGTCAAGACGGCATTTCTTAATGACTATCTTAACGAAGACATCTATATGTTTTAATCGGAAGATTTTATTGCTAAAGGCCAGAAACATATGGTTTGCAAGCTTAAGAAGTCCATTTATGGACTTCAGCAGGCATCTAGAACATGGAACATTCATTTTGACGAGATTGTAAAGTCTTACGGTTTTATTCAAAACAAGGATGAACCATACGTGTACAGGAAATTAGAAGGCATAAATGTAGTTTTTCTTGTCCTATATGTGGATGACATTCTACTCATTGAGAATGATGTAGGGACAGTGTCATCTACTAAAATTTAGTTGTCTAGTCAATTTAGTATAAAGGACTTGGGAGAAGCCAGTTACATTCTCGGGATTAAGCTTCTTCGAAATAGGAAGCAGAGAATGTTAGAATTATCCCAAATGACATACATTGATAAGATGCTGGCCAAGTTTAGCATGGACTCGTGCAAGAGAGCTCTAATCCCTTGTAGACATAGGTTATCTTTTTATTCTAAGGACTGTCTTAAGTCTCGGGAGGAAAAAGACAGGATGAGTAGGATTCCTTACGCTTCGGCTGTGGGAAGTCTCATGTACGCCATGCTGTGCTCTAGGCTAGATATCTGCTTTGCCATAGACTTAGTTAGCAGATATCAGTCAAACTCTAGGGAGGTTCATTGGCAAGCTGTAAAGTATATTCTTAAGTATCTCAATGGTACGAAAGATTATATGCTGATTTACAAGGCTGATGACTTGGTTCCTACTGGATACACTGACTCAGATTTCCAGGCAGATAAGGATGAAAAAAAATCTACTAGTGGATATGTCTTCACCTTGTTTGGAGGAGCTATTTTATGGAAGAGTATCAAGTAATCTTGTATTGCTGACTCAATTATAGAAGTTGAGTATGTGGTAACTTCGGAAGCATCCAAGGAAGCAGTGTGGCTCTGAAAGTTCCTTTCAAAACTTGGAGTTGTACCACACATGGACAGACCGATTGTGGTATATTGCGACAACTCTGGAGTAATCTCGCAATCCAAAGAACCCAGCAATCACAAAAAAAAAGAAGCACATTCAGAGGAAGTACCACCTGATTTGGGATTTCATTCAGAGACAGAAAATTGTGGTGGAACAAATAGACTCAGAGAACAACCTAGTAGATCCCTTCACCAAACCTTTGACTGAGAGAGTCTACAAGAGACACTTAGACACTATAGGGGTAGGCACCTACGGGCTTTCTTAACCTTAGAGTGTAAGTGGGAGATTGTTGGAATATATGCCCTCTAGACTAATTTTCTGATATAATTTATTAATAAAAGAATTTATTCTCAAAATTTATTTGTGAATTTACATTTTATTTGTGCACGATTTTTATTATGTTTAAATAAGACCTATTATGTTTAAATAAGTGATCCATGTAAATGGTGGTCTTTCACAGTAAGGTATGGATCATGGGTTACTTAACACATAAATATTTATTCTTAACTGATTGATAAAAATGGGAATCTCATCACGTATAGGTTATTATGTTATGAATTTTAAATGAGGAATGGCTTACCTTTAGCCAGTGAGTAGTCCACTCACTTCATAGCATGAGCGTATTTCGAATACGTAGAACATGATATGTAATAGTAATTTCTAAAAGTACTATTTAGAAGAAACTCAAACTATTACTGCTACAACTATTACTGCTACAACATGGACTAATACTCTACCGCTTGATTTTGAGTTGGTAATCTAACGAAGCTAGAAGCATATACTTTGATATATTGTAGTTGAGGTTCTTTCGTAGAACCAATATACTTGTATGTTGGATATATATGACTAGTTAGTTAAGACAGACTTGTACAAGATAGCTTCTGCACTGTATTGCCCTTTGTGACTGTTCAAATGATCTACTTATCCAGGGCCCTAGGGAACATAACTTGGATGGTTACTTTAGGGTAGCTCTCTTGAAAAGTAGAAACATTACAGGAGTCGTGGATCATTAAATTAGAAGTCTAAGGATGGTAAATGTCTATTAGAGAGGTATTAGTACACTCCTCTCTAAATGCACGACGATGCGTAGAGGGGTATTTTAGTCATTACACCTGTACGTTGAAGATTTTGCTAGTGCAGCATTATTTTTTGAGTCAATATTTTCCTATGGTAATATTAGAGAATATTTAAAATGTAAAATATAGCTATTTGTATAGCAGGGATATTTTGGTCATTTTAGTAGCCAAGGCAATGTGTCTTTTGGTCTCCGAAATGGCCCTTAAATCCTGATAGGTTTGGGTTAAGAAATTGGTCTTGATAATTATGGATTTTATTTTATTTTATTTAAGTAGTCTAATTTATTATTGGACTAGAATAAAATAAAATGCCCGAGAGAGAGTATATATTTTATTTAGCTTAATTGGTTAATTAATTATTCAAGGCCCAAAGCCCAGATTAAATAATTAAAAATTTAATCAAGATATAAACTAGATAAAAGGCCTAATATTTTATATTGGTCTATTTGGTTTTGTTAATTATTTATTGGGTTGTTCAATAAAACCTAAAAAATAAATAATTGAGATTTATTATTTTTGGGTATTCAAGTCCAAGAGTAAATAATTTTATCTAGCCCAATGAATAAAATCAAGGGTAAAATAAAATAAATAAATATTAATTTAATTTTATGAAATAAAAAAACAACACGGGATAGATCATATGTTGTTTTGCGTGAAGGATAACAGAAAGTTTGGCTGCTTTCTGTTTTCATGCAGTTGGCTTCTCTCTCTCGGTGTTGAAGTGAATTGATGAAAATGAAGTGAAATGCAAGAGGAAAATGTATGCTCTTCGTGGTTCATCAAACATAGAAAAAACTCAGTGACTCACTGAAGCCTTCAAAGGCTAAGCAAACCTACATCTTTGAGCTTTCACCAGCAGTGGAACGGGCACCATTTTGAAAGTTCAAAAGCTTCGCGTGAATGAGACGAAGTTGACGTTTACAAGGACGTAATCCAATAGCTTCAAGTATCCTTATACAAAAATCTTCTTCAGTGCGAAAAGGGTCATTCAAACAGAAAGATAATATTTTTGTTTTGTAAGCATGCTTTCAGTTTGATTATTTTTGCCATTTTAAACCTTCATAAACTTCATATTACAAAAAACAAGCTCTAACACAAGTGCCATACTACTTCTATCTCGCTTTTGTTTAGGCTACTGACCAAACAACCACAAAAAAAAAAAAAAATCAAGGGAAAAAAAATCATAGAAGATTCAAAAGAGTAGCAGGAACAGAATCAAGAAGGCTCTTACCTCAATTTTGATTTCTTATCTATTTTATCGAAGCCCAACGTATTTTCAGATTTTCTTTTCTTTTTTTTTTTTTTGTTGAGTTTGTTTTATAAATGCGACTCAATTTTTGAATTGATATTTAAGTTTTTCCCATTTTCTTAGTTGTTTGTCTCAGGTATGGATTTTTGAATTTGATAGTATCAGGTGCATAATCGATTTTTAAAGTTATTTTTACATTCATCATCGAATATAAAATGTACCATAATCGAGCATGTAATTTCACATTCTATTCATCTAATATTGTTGTAACAAATGCATAATCGATTTTTAAAGTTTTTTAAAATTGTTTTACATTTATAATCAATTATAAAATATACCATAATCGCGTATATAATTTCACATGCTAACGATCAATTACTATTGTAACAAAATCAATATTATAATCAACTAAAGGATTAGTTATTCTTCAGTATGTAATCCATTTAGAATGTAGAACCACATTTCCTAATCCCTTACTAATTTAGATATGATTTGTATTCATTCCATCAAAAAATTCATTTCCTAAAATTCATATGGTTTGTTAGACATATGTAATTTTATCTACTTCAAAATTCATTTCTTTATTTTTGGCACATAAAAAAAACCCCTTCTTTTTCTTTTTTTGTTCACCAATATATAAAAAAAAAGTATATAATATAAAAGATCGATATCCCATGTAATGCATGGGCATCCTGCTAGTTATACTAATAGCATATATTTTATCTAAAAAAACATACATATATAATTTTTCTATTCCAGCGGAAATCCTGAGCCCCCACTAGAATATATGTGGCTTTTCTATTGGCAGTAGTTAACATCAAAAGAGTTAAGTTTCCACAAGGGCCAATGATATTGCCAGAGGCAGAAAAATCGTCTTTGTTTCTGTCTCTTCCTTCCTCTTATTCTAGAATTAGGTTGTAATAGTGACCCTGGGCAAGGGAGGTAAGGAAAAAGAAGAGGAAGAAAAAAAGACAAAAAAGAAAGGAATAGAGGGAAAAGATAGGAATTCGTGGAAGAAAGTGAGAATCGGTGATAGAGAGTAAAGGTTAGCTAGGGGAGGAGAAATGTATTTGATTTTTTACATTTTTACTCTCCAGCTTTCTAAAACTCCATTGGATTTTGCCTAGTGGTGGTCAAAATAAATGTAATTTTATTTATTTGGGACTAGAAAAGATGAAATTAAACTCTAGTCATTAAGTTAATATAAACAAAATAGATGGGGGATTAAGATGACCTTCCAAAAACATTTTTCAAAAATAAGTTAAATTTTGTGTTAAAAAAGTGTACTTCATTACATAATATGAATTACATATTTTTTATAACATCCTTCCCTATTCATTTCTTTATGCAAGCTTCTAGTTAAAAAAGAAAAAAGAAAAAGGAATGAGAAATGGCAAGAAAAAGGAAAAAGAAAATATGGTGGACCACGGTTATATAAAGTTTAATGGACCATTTTATATGTAAAGTTGGTGGGCCACTTATATACAAAATATTGTGGGCTATGAATGAAGAATTAGGGTGGGCCATTTAATGGACTTTAATTAATCTTGGTCCATGCATGAAACCCCATGTAGAATTATGTGGTTGGTTGCATGAAGTCTTGCATGATTGAATGAAAATTCCACAAGCTTCTCAAGCTTTTCATAGGTTTCTATAAGTTTCCAACAACTTCTAATGAGTTCTATAACATTCTAGCTATTCTTAGCCATCAAAATCACATTGTTTTTACTTGAGAAAAATATTTATGAAGGAAAGGAAGGTGACGGGCCATGGGAGAACCAAAAAAAAGGAAAGAAAGAACAAGAGAGAAAAAAAATAAGAAAAGAGAAAAAGACAAGAAAGAAATATGAGAGGAAGAAAGAGAGAGAAAATCCAGAGCAAGAAAAGGAAAAAATAAGGAAGAAAAAAGGAATTTCTTGCTAGCTTCACTTTATCCTTTCAAGTAAGTGAGGATTTATTTTCAAGAACTAAAGTCATTTCTTGATTAATAGGAATTATTTTGATATAAGTTGTTGATATAAATGCATGATTTCATGGAGATTGTTGCAAAGAAATTTCTGTTTTAAATGTGATGTTGGCCAATTGAACTAGGAAAGGATTTAACTTGTTTTCAGCTTATTTAGCATACTATGGAGTACTTACAAGCTGGAAAGTTATTTAAAGATAAGTAGGAAAGAAGTTTATGGAAATTATAAACTAGAAGAAAAGTTATTTTGGGTAGCAAAAGAAAAACATACATGGATTGCTTGGAATTTGTATGGGATCCTTAAATGAAAATGGTTGAAAATGGAGTATGATTAATCCTAAACATCTCTTGGAATGTTAGAAAAGGTTTGGAACAAGTTGTTTAGACTTTTGATGGCTAAGAAGCCAATGGTAGCAAAGAATACCTAAAGCTGCCTATGAGAATTCTATTTTGGCACTTAATATGATGGATATGTTTGGACAATTGGAGAAGTGCTGGGATTGAAAGCCAGCTGAACCTATTTCTAGGATATTAAATGAGATTTTGGAAGGCTTAGTTTTGGTAGGTTGTGTTGAAGAAAGTATAGGAAAGACTTAAGAAAAGTTGAACATAGAAAATGGTTGTTTTGCCCATCCAGAGATGCAGTAATTTTGCAACTAGAACTAAACTAAATGAGAAAATGAATTGGTATTCCATGAACTGGAATTTGTAGAGGGATGTCTTAGGAGTATTTTGGAACTAGTTTGACTGCATTTGGAGTTGTATAGGAAACGTTATGACCAAAAAATCAAAATGTGACAAAGCTATGAAATATTGAAAGGAAATATTGGTTAATTAATACCTTATTTCTTGTGGTGCTACGCAAGCTTTAATTTGAGAACCTTGAGCTATATTTTATAGAAACACCTCATTATTGTAGGTAAACCAGTTCAAGAGAAGCCCTTGTTGGAAAGTATGCCCTCAAAAACTATGTATTATGTGTAAACATATTAGAATAAAATATTTATTCATTCAATTTAGTTTGTTTTTTATATTATTGCACATTTAAAATTCCAAGTATGATAAGTAATGGTCAGTGTATTAGGTCGTTCTTCACAGTAAGGTATAGACCATGGGTACTTGTCATACAAGTAAAATTGAGTTCTTAGTCTTTGATGAAACTGGACATTTTATCAAGGTCAGACTATTATGCCATGATTTTCAATGAGGAATGGTTTACCTTAAATCAGGGAATAGTTCACTCACATCATAGGTATAAGTGTATTTCGAATACGTAAAACTGGACCTGTAGTAGTGGTCTCTCTTAAAATTCTATAATTACAGAGACCAGACTATTATTGCTACAGCATAGACAGATACCTTCATACTTAGTACGAGTTGGTGGTCTGGTGAAGCTAGGGTTTTATACTTTGATGTATGTTGGATGAGATTTCTTTTGTGAGATCAATATTCTTATATATTGGATATATTACTCTAATTAGTTAAGACAGACTCATGCAACAAAGTTTCTATGCTTCACTTAGTGAAGTTAAATCACACCCTTATGATTGTCCAGGATAATTTAATGATCCAGGGTCCTAGGAACTTAACTCTAGAATGTGTGCTTTTGGGTAGCTTCTAATGATAAGCAAGTACATTCAAGTGAGTTATAGATTATTAGACTAAAGATCTAAGAATAGTAGATGTCTTTGAGATGGGTATTAGTACATTTATCCTATCTCATTGATAGGTGTTACATAGAGGGATATTTTCGTCATTTCACCTATAAGCCAAAAATATTGCTTTAGCAATATTATTCTTGGAGTCAATATTTTCATATGGTGATATATGAAAATATTTAAAATGATAAAATGCGGCTATTTAATAGTAAGGGCATTTTGGTCATTTTAGTAATCATGAATAATATGTCTCTTAGTCCTCAGAGTAACTCAAGTTACCTTTGTGTTGTTTAGATACACTCTGGGCTTATTGGATAATTTTTTGAAAAAGAAATAAAATTTATTCTAAGAGTCCAATTATAATTAATTAATTAGTCTTGGGTTTTAATAAGGCCTAGAAAAGATAATTAATTAATTAAAAAAATTGGGTTAGAACAAATTAATTAATTGGGCTGATATATGTTGACATATATTAAGAGTTCAATTAGAATTAATTAATTAGTCTTGGGTATTTAATGAAATCCAAAAAAGATAATTAATTAATTAAGAAGATTGGGCCAGTCTTAGATTAGTTTTTGGAGCACAGCACCGAGCCCATTAGGGCTTAATGTTTTCGTCCATTTGGGCTTAATGAAGCCCTAAGGCTGGCCAAAAATACGAGGTAAAGAGGAGAAAAAACTGAACGTGATTTTTTGAGAGTTTCTGTTTCTCAAATGTGCTATCTCTGTGTCTCTCTCTGGCATTCATCTTTTCTCTTCCTTCTCTCTATAAAAGTGTTTGATTATCCAAAAGGAGCTGTCACCAAGCTAACCTAAGAGTAAGGTAGAGTCATACTCTGGAAGACAAAGACAAGAAACTTAGAGACGCTTGATGCGTAGGAGTAGAAGATTGGCAGGAGTTCCAGTTAGACAGTAGGTGCCTCCTTCTCCCTCTCCAATGCAAGAAGTTCCAATGCAACCCGTCCCTACATTGGTTAATCCACAACCAATAAGGAAAAGTAAGTACTCTCTCCTAGATGTAGCTCGGAAAACTAAAAAATTTTCGCTGCATTTTTTTTTTTTTTTTTGATAATTTTTCGCGATTCCTTCAAGTGGTATCAAAGCCAGGTTTTCATCTAGGAACATATACTATGGTTAAAACTGGAAAAAGGTGGCTCATTTACTATTAAAAATAAATCTTTCATGAATTCATGTGATCCTTCATATATTGATTTCTAGAGTTCATATACGCCTCGCGGTTAGAGGTATAGGATCACATGTTCTAATGGTTTTCCCATTGTTTTTCTGATTTTAAATAGATTTGATGTACGCCTCGTGGTTAGAGGCATAGACACTTGTAAAGGTATGTTTTTAATGCTTGGTTATGCATTTCTTTGTATTCTTTTAATCTATAAATTTTGGGGATTAGAAGAATGTGATTACTGGAATTGTTGAGGGGAGAAAAGTGGCTGAAAAGCTAGATTTTTTCAGAAATCGGCAAACTCCAAAGCTAACCTGGTGCTAGGTGGGCCGATCAGACCAGGTGCCAGGTCCACTTTGCCTATCTAGGATTTTTTGAGAAAAACATATTGGACTTGATGCCAGATAGGCCTAACGGACCAGGCGCCAAGTCCACTCTATCCAGAGGCAATTGTACGCAAATTGTCCAAGAAATAGGGGAGCACTACTGAAGTTTTGTTCCTTGGTTTTCCATGATGTAATCATGTTTTGAAACCATTGTACAAGGTTAATTTTCTGTAATAGTTTTATTTATCTATGGATGAATAATTTGTGTGAAAATGAATAGTGAAGGATGGAACCACCTTAGGATTAAATAAGATCATTAATTTTTAATTCATGATGTTTAATCCATTGTTTGGTCACTTATGAATAAATGAATAGTTTAAGCGTGAAAAAGTTTACTTCTGTTATCATGCTTATTTCGTTTTTGTGATTAAATGCACGAGTTCTTGCAAGACCAAAGTCTCACTAGATAGGACAATTATTGATAAAATATTTTAATCTAAGAAACTTTAAAAATAAAAGAGTTCATAGTTTATTTTCTTAAAGGGTATAATCCTTGACATAGAGAATAATGTTGAACTTAAGGTCATTTTTTAAAGTTTTACTTGGTTATTAACTTAGAATAGTAAAATAAATTCATAGTTTATTCTCTCAAATGATTTAATCATTAATATAGAGAATAATATTGAATTTTAGATTTTTTCTAAAGTTAATGAAACCATAAGATTATAGAAAACATTTTCGGGCTGAAAACTCTATTTTCAATAAAAAATTATGTAGGAGAGCGGTTCCAACGATCCCATGGCTTCCATCACAACTCTCATTAGAGATAATGAATTTCCTCTTGTCATTCTGAGCATGACCCCCTATAGGATAGATTTCTACAAGTATCTAGAACTAATAGAAGATTAAAATTAAAAGTCTAGGGTATTTGCTAGGATCGACCACCTTGGAGGTTTTTAACACTAGATTGCCCGTAGGTGGTGTGAATTAGTAACTATCCTATCGGTGGAACTTTTTCTAGATCATTACTTATTTTAGGAAGTTTTGATTCGTGATGGTTATACACTTAAATTAGGATGCTATTAATCTTCCTACAAAGCTCTATTAGCTTTTCTAAGAGCAATACTATTTATATTATTGATAATAGTTTTAACAGTTATCTATTATCAAATAAATAATAAGAATGTGTATTTTTATTGCTTGCAAATTAAATGAATGTATTTTTCGCAATATTTCAAAAATATCTGCTTTCAGTTCATTGTCAATCCTTCTCAAGGAGAATAAGTTGACAGGCCCAAATTATGTGGATTGGAAAAGGAACCTGAACATAGTTCTCACTGCCGAGGAGTACAAGTATATTCTTATGGATCCCTGTCCTGAGATTGGGAAAGAATCCACTGATCAGGATCGAGAAGCCGAGAAGGCATGGAAGAAAGCCGATGAGATGGCTAAATGCTACATGTTGGTATCCATGTCTAGTGTGCTCCAATCTAAGCATGAGTACATGGCCACTCGAACGACATGGATTTGTCATTGTATACCATATTTGCTGACAAGAGCCAACCTGTAAGGTAGGAAACTTTTAGGGCCATCATAAACACTAGGATAGCTGAGGGGGCATCAATTCAAGAGTATCTGCTCAAGATGATTGCTTACTTCGAGGAGGCCAAGGTCCTAGGCATGATAATAGATCTTGAGAGCCAAATTGACATGGTTCTTGAAACTCTGTCTGATTCATATTCTCAATTCAAGTTGAACAACAATATGAACAAGTTGGATATGAATCTCATGGAGCTTATGAAAAAGTTTCAAGTGGCAGAGAAGATTATGAAGCCCGTGTTAAAGGTTTTGGTCTCTCATTCTTCTTTTTCTTCTAGAATTAAGATAAAGCTTAATAAATTTAAGAAGAAGAAGGTCTAGAACAATACAGGGGCCCAGTCCAAAGCATCTGGTCAGGCCAAGCCCAACGAGAAGCCCAAAGGCAAATGCTTCAAGTGTGATAAGAAGGGGCATTGGAAAAAAAATTATCCGGACTTCTTAGCCAAGTCTACTTTAGGTATTGCTCTATATCTAGAGTCTATTTTGATGGTTGGATCAATATCTTCCTGAATAGTTGATTCTGGAGCCACTGACCATGTCTGTAACTCTTTACAGAGGTTCAGAAGGACAAGGAGACTTAGTAAGAGTAAGCATGGACTTCAAGTAGGTAATAAAGCAAGAATATGGGTTGAAGTAATGGAAGATCTTGAGCTTATTTTTTATTGTAATAGGAAGTTAATTTTAAAAGATATTTTATATGTTTCTTATTTTAAATAGAATTTGATTTTAGTTTCTAAATTGATGAATCAAGAATATGCTATTTTTTCCATTCTGGTGTTTCCATTAGTAGAGATGGTAATTTAATTTGTACAGGAAACATGTATGAAAATCTTTTTTATGTACTCTTATTCAAAATTAAGTAAATAATATTTAAAATGAACCTGATAATAAAAAGAAAAAAGTCATATCAAATTATTTGTATTTGTGGCATCTAAGATTGGGACATATAAATCCCAATCGGATTCAGAAGCTAATCCATAATAGGCCTTTAGATTCATTAACATTGAAAGAATGGCCTCAGTGTGAATCTTACCTTAAAGATAAAATGACTAAAAGGTCCTTTACCAAAAAGGCAGATAGAGCCATAGAAGTACTAGTACTAGTTCATACGGATGTCTGTGGTCCGATGACTATACCAGCTAGAAGAGGCTACGAATACTTCATCACTTTTACAGATGATTACACTCGTTTTGGTTACATTTATTTGATGAGGTACAAGTTTGAATATTTTGATAAATTCAAGAAGTTTAAGGTTGAAGTAGAGCGTCGAACAGGTAAATTAATTAAAACTTTGAGATTGGATCGTGGTAGAGAGTACCTCCTCGGTGAATTTAAGGACTACTTGATACATCACGGCATAGTATCTCAGTTAATTACACCTGGGACTCCCCAGTAGAATGGAGTAGCTGAGAGAAGAAATAGAACTTTGATGGAAATAGTCAGAAGCATAATTAGTCATGCATCTCTTCCTATTTCCTTTTGGGGGTATACCTTAGAAACAACGGCATATATTTTGCATAATGAGTTAGCAAAGTTTTTCCACTACTTATCTATAGAGTTGTTTTCAATTAAACAATGTAATAAATTTATGTTGCTAGTTTTCTGTAAGAAAAACATGTTAGTGTTATGCCCTAGAGGCAATCGCTTGAACGCTATATATGACACATCTTATTTTAACAAAAAGCATTATTTATCTTACAATTTCTTTTGTTTACTTTTGTGTAATATAACTATTAGATAAAGTCCCTAGTACAACATTGTGTTAAGGAAATCATGATAGAGATCATGATATGAGATTTCTACTACACTGTATAGTGTTAGTACTTAAATAGTCCCTAGTCATAGTATTAATAAGACAGGACATCATTAATCCATTAAGATTAGCATGTGTTAGACTTCCTAATTTGATCAAACGGTGTTTCTTATATCTGTGAGTATTGAGATACTCAATGTTAACACATGAATGCTTGTTAATAGAACAAGTTCATTAGATAACTTAGCTATGAGATAATTACATGGATAATTATTTAGTGCCAGTGATATAATCTCAATATAGCAAACGTGCAAGTATCCTTAAACTTGAGATCTCCAAGGTATTTTGTTTGCTGAGCATTGTTCTTTAATTCCAATCTCTGGAGCTAGATCGAGGGCCGCCTAGATGGATATTGGGTACATTGTGAGGTAAACGAAAGTAGTTGAGAGGGTCAATAAAGGATTCACCACTCCTAATAGTAGGGGCGAATATCTCATGGCCACTTGTAAGAATTACTACTCGAGAAGTCCTTGGCCAAGGTGTCTGTGTATTGGAAACAGTTTCAATTGATACACATCTAGAGTAGTGGTTTTTGGTACAAATACTATTATATTCGGGCCAAAATTAATATATTCTGGAGGGAGTTGCTACTAATTTCGTACTCCAAACCAAATGAGATATTATATGGTGAAATGAGTTAATTGCACTGTAGTTTGTTATTGAAGGGTTCATGTCAAGCCACTTGACTTCTTGGACTCTTGGGTGGTCATGATGTGTTGCTAGATACCGCTCATAATCTGGGAATATGAGTTTATTAATTGATGAATTAATAAACCAATCCTTATTAGAATTGATGTGATTAATTCTAATTAATTATGAATTATTAATCTCAAAGACGTTTGAATTAATTCATGTTCCCTACCATTTGACTGGGATACCTAATAGGTCATACACAATAGAGGCTTATATACTCAATATGTTATTTGATAACATAATGGGGTTAATTGCGAGAAAGAGAAATTATTGTAGCCAAATTATAATTAGTTATAATTTATAGTCTAAATTATAATTGTGAGAACTTGATATTTCTAATTACAATTAGAGAATTCTAATTGTTTTAGAATTCTCAGATGGAGTATTTTCAGCAGGAGATTTTCGTGTAATATATGGGGTATATGCACGACTCCTACTTGAAAAAGAATACACGAAAAACAACTCCAAAACCCTAGGGATACACGACTCGCTTCTCTTCTCTTTTTCTCTCTCGTTGATCTTCATCAAACCCTAGCTGCCATTGTTGTTTTCTACTAACACAGAAAAATCTTGGTGCTTGAGTGTGATCCTCCATGTGGATTTCTATTAGAGATAATCACACACAATAATTGTAGTGGTTGGACATTCGACTTTCGTGGTGTTTGATCAAGAGGATTGCTGGATTGTGCCACAATCGTTAAACAAGAAGCTGAAATTTTTCATTTTCAGACGCACAAAGAAAGGTAAAATTGTTACCTTTGTTCTCTTTATGTCTTGTTTTTCACACGTATGCGGATCCTGGGATGGTATCTTATTATTATTTTTCCGTTACGCCATATATGATATGCATGAGATACCCAACAAAACACTGGTACAAACGGGGACTCACTAAGGATAAAACTCACATGTATTTCTAGTTCTCCTAATTTCTTAGGACTTGAAGCTGGGAATATGCGACTATGACATTGGTACTACTTTCGAGAATTAGTCTTCTGAAAGTTTTTGTACTGTAAATATGTCTAAACGGTAGACTTAACAACACATGTATTTCGGTACAAATACTATGTAACTTATTTTGGCCAATATGATATGCTTTGTTTTTATTTCTTTCCATTGTAGGTTTTAATTAGTTATAAAAACCCCTTGTCTGGACCTAAAGTAGGGCGACATCACATAAGTATATAAGGCCTACTACGATATGAATATATAGGGTGTTATATTTTCAAACAACTAAAAATTTGTGTAAAATTGGTTTTGCTAAAGCTAACATATTTAATGTTGGCCTAAGAAAATACTAAGATATGGGAAACATATGTTTCGTAAAGAATATTAATTTGTTATCTACTACTATTTGATAAACTAATTAACATTTGACATTATTCTAGTTAAGGTTGTTTAACTTAGTGTATATATCATAGTCATGTTTAATGATTAGAACAAGGCTAAATATATTAATAGAGATTTATTAAAAAGGAAAAAAAAAATCTAAATCGGAAGCCAAAAGGCAATTCGAAATTCGTAATTGTTTTTCTAAATAGAAAATTTTATGGATCGGTTTAATAAAATTGAAGTTTAAACAATAAAATTTGAATATTTAAGTATTAAATTATAAAATGTGAAGTTTTGATTCAAGATTAAATTAATTGTAATTTATTTTACACTATATTTTATTAAATTTAGTTTAAATAATAATTTGATAAATATCAAATATAATTCATATTTTAAATTTAAATAATTTTTATTTTACTTAATATTGATAACATGATTTCAATAAATTTTAATCAATTAAGTGATAATGAAAATCTATTATTGAACATATTGAAATAATTAAATATTTAATAACATTTTTGTCAAACATATTTAATTAAATAAATACTTAACTAATTAATTTTAAATACTTAATTAAGTTATTAAACAATTTTTAATTTTTTAAAAATAAATTTAAATTTTCCATTGCTAATCGTTCACTAATCAGAGATGGATCAACAATAAGGATTATTAAAATTTTTTTAAAACAAATTAAATTTTCAATTGGAAAAGAAATTAAACATTAAACATTTCAATGAAATTGCTTGGGTTGTCAGTTATGTGAGCTGAGTTTGGTCAAACTCGAGCTCGGCCCACAACAACTCACATATGTTAAGCCAAAGCTCAGCTCACATTAAATTGTGAGCTCGGGTTGAGCTCGAATTTCTTTTTTCGAAAAAAAAATCATTATTCACTAAAAAAAATTCCTAGAACAAAAAAAAAATACAAACATATTGTTCAATTAAACATAACACAATAATAATAAACCCTTCAAAATCACATAGTTAATTCAAATAAAATTATTTTTTTGCTAGCAAAATAATCAAGTGTTTCTTAGAGAAAATACACATGTGATGTGTCTAAAGTAGCATAATTAATAAATGAAGATCAAAATACGTGAGTATTCAATATGGAATTTTCTATTCATAGAATGCTCAATATTCAGTTCTCCTCAAAACATTCAACTTGTCCTATTTAACTTGCATTTAATACTTCGAAATATCAGTCAAAAACTAGTAAAGCAAAAAAGGAAAAACATAGACATCAATACTTATTATTTTCAACAAATTTTCTATTACTAAAATATGCTCAACCTTAAAAAATATTCAAAACATTCAGCTTCATTGTCTACCTTAACATGCATTTAATACACCAAATATCAGCCAAAAAACTAATAAAGTAGCACTCTTAGGAAAAGAGAGGGAAAAAAATAAAGATGTCAATACTTATTAAAAATAACTATCCTATAGTTGACTTCCAAATAAGAATGAAAATCTTGAAAGAGTTATTAATTTTAATAGTACTTGCATCAAAACAACCAATAAAAGTAAAATCATATCAACTTACTAACATGACATCAACTTTTATTTATGTTCAAACTTGCAAAATCATACAAAAAGAACATTAATACATTAACAATTAATCATAAAAAATATAGAAATAACTAATATACATAACTTAAAAGAAAATATAACGTTGAATATTTCAAAACTACACACTAACCAACAAAAGCAGCATCAAATTCTTCTTCATAATCATCTTTTTATTGGAGAACTTCTAATCCAATCTTGAGCACAAACTAATGCTTCAACTATAGAAGGAAGAAGTGAACTAAGAAATTTATTCAAAATGCGTCCCCCTGTGTTGAATGCATTCTCAGAAGCTACTGAACTTACAGGAATGGCTAATATGTCCCTTGCCATCATAGATAAAACAAGAAATTTAATTGTATTAGTTTTCCAATAATCCAAAATCTCAAAGACATCATCTTCACCACCATGTTTTTGAGGATGAAGTTTTTCCTCCAAATAAATATGCAATTCACTTTTATTGTGGGGCATATCTTCTTCCTCACTAAACCTATAGAACTCTTCCATGTTCCATATTCTTGAATGAAGCACCACTGCTACTTCCCTCAATGCTAGTGACCTTTTCCTTTTGTAAATCCTTATCTTTGCAATAAGTAGACTCATATAGTCTCAATTATTCACTAAAAAGATCATGAAATTCTCCTTCAACACAATCAACAATAATTGTGGCCAAAAAAGTTGTATAAATCCTATTGTAACAGAATTTCAAATACTTGAGCTTAAACCTGGGTTCCAAAATTATGCAAGAGATAATAAGAGATTAAGCTCTTTTTCTACCCAATATTTTTCAAACTTGACCAACATGTTCTTAGCTATCCTTCCAAGCAATGTACCCTCATCTTTGCTTGTTTCTCAAAGAAAACAAAGAATAGGATAAACTTCTCAAAAAAACATATTTGTTGTATAATAATTGCTGCCAGAAAATATATTTGTGACAACATAAATTGCGACCAAAAAACCATATACAATTTCAGCTTTTTCCCAATCTTCAACCAATAGAGGATCCTTAAAATTCAAATCATGATTTCTCATTCTCTTATATGCTTTTCTATAATGCAGTGTAGACCCAAGCATTAAATATATAGAATTCCACCTAGTGCATACATCTAGAACTAACATCTTCCCTTTAGAAATGTGTTCTTGTTCAGCATATTGAAGAAATTCAATCTTTCTTTTAGGTGAAGCATTCACATATTTAACAGTATTACGAACTTTTAGAATGTTACTCTTGACCTCACCCAAACCATCTTGAACAATTAAATTCAACACATGACCCCAACTGTGAACTTGCAAATTTCTACCATCAAGCAACAACAATTCACGGGAAGAAAAATGTTCTTGAAGACATCTAGCAACCACAACATTAGGTGAATGGTTATCCATTATAATTGTGCAGATTTTATCAATATTTCACTCAAGCAAATAGTTTATGATTATGTCACTAAGATTTTCTCTAGAAACCTTAATTGGAACCAAAACAAAGTTGATTATTCTTTTTTGCAGCTGCCACTAATTATCAATAAAGTATGTTGTAAGAGTCATAAATGGAAGATCTATTTTTGAAGTCCAAGTATTTGTTGTCAAACAAACTCTTGGACTACAATTGAAAAACAAATCTTTCAACTTATTTTTCTCAACTTCATGAAATTTCATGCAACCATTTCTTCTTGTATTCCTACTAACAAACTTAACCGTTGGATTTATACCCCAAATATACTTTCGAAAAGTAGGATCTTCAACAAAACTAAAAGATAATTCTCTAACAATTATAAGCTCAATTATATCTTTTCTACTACATTCTTGATAAAATTTCCTCATCACATTAGAAGCTTCGTCTGAATTAGAATTATCTCTTGCAAAGCTCAAAGAAGTTTGGCCTTTTCCTTCTATCTTATGCAATTCTCTCATGCAGACAGGACAAAGTGCATCATCAATGTGTTGATTCAAGTGCATTGTTCCACCTTTATTGCCACATGTGAACTTACTCTTGCAATAATTGCATACACGTTCTTTTAGATTGTCCAGATTTCTTGTGAAGTGAATCCAAGCTTTGGACCTTAACTTCACATCTCTCTGTCTTTTTGAGCCTCTATCTTCTTCTTTTAATTGGGTATTATCATTACCATCTACATCAGTAATTGTCATAACAATGTCTTCACCTTTTGCATCTGACATCTACAAAATACATATTCAAATTTTATTAAGTCTAAGTCAAATTATATAGTAAAAAAGAAATCTAATAAGTAAATAATTTAAAATCTAAATTGAACTTCTTAAAAAGAGACAAATATATATACAACTAGAATTGTCATACCTCTGAATTTCCCATTTTGGAATTCTAAGAATGTATGTTTTATTTATTTTTTTTTTGAGGCAATGTATGGCAGTCAAAATTTGGGGAGAAACTTTTTCTTTCACTGAGCAAGTACAAAAGCATGCCTCTAAAGAACTTAAAGGAAACATTAGATTAATTTTTAAACATTTTAATATTTTTTATGGAACACTGAATAACAGAGAATACAAAGAATATAACAAAAAATGATTGTATGTACATTTGTGTTGTGATTTTGCTTCCCATTTGTTTTGACCAAGTATAAAGTAGATGGACTTAATTCTAAAGCACATATGTTTGTAATACAAAATCAGTCTAGTAAGAATTATTAAAACCTATTTGCTTATAGTTTAAACTCTTGCAAAACAAGTGCCAAGGACTAGAACTTACAATAAAAACTTAACCATGCAAAAAGAGTAAATAATAGATCTCAAAACATCAGCAAAACCAATTATAATTACTAATCAAAGAGCATTCAAAGTATGAGTATCAAATGGACTCCGTGAGAAATGAAAAAAAATATACAACTGAATGCCTGCGGAACAACATGGATAGGGAATCATATTGAATGTTATTAAATGTGAAAAATAAAGAAACTAAAAAAAGTAATGGATAGAAAAAGGCAGTATATTGACGAGTTAAGAAATAAGGGCTTTCAAAATCGAGGAAGAAAAGAAGAGAGCGGCGAAGGGAGGATAAGAATTAAGTAGTTCCACACACTAAAGGATTGAAGATCAAGGCAACGCAGTGAACCTGAACCCTCAAGCCATGAGGCTTCATAATCACTCTCAAATCTAGGAAGAAAAGAAAAGAGTGGTAAAGGATAGAAAAATGCAGTATCTTGATGAACTAAGGAATGGGGGCTTTCAAAATCAAGGAAGAAATGAAGAGAGTGGTGATAGGGAGATAAGAATTAAGTAGATCCACACACTAAAGAATTGAGGATCATTGCCCAGTGAAACCCTAGCCTCAAATTTGACTCCTATTATTCTATTCACTCAGTCACTCTTTAATCTTTTAATCTTGAGGTTGAGAGAACCACACCAAGTTAATGAACTGGTGGGTTGTCTCTTCTTCTCCCAATACCTTCCAAACAAACACCACAAACGTACTAACTATTATAAAATTTGAGTAGTGTTAGAATAAAATCTACACACTACACACTAAGAAAATTCTAACTATTTTTTTGCATAAGAATTTCTTCAAACTTCTATCTTTTTTTTTTCTCACAATTTTCTCACAATTCTTTCACAAAATGATGGTATATTTCAAGCTTAGAGAATAGCTCTATTTATAGAGCTCTTAATTAGTGAAATACATAATCTTCCACTAATCTTAATTAGTGGTGTCTCCACTAAATGGTGGACATCCATAAAAATCCATAATTAGTGGAGCTTCCACTAATTTCCTAATAGTTCACATAAATCCATAATTAGTGGAACTTCCACTAATATATTCATAACATCCCCCCTTAGATGTCCATCCATTACATAAAGAATATGCCTCGTTAAAACCTTATTAGATAAAAGCCAGGGGGAAAAAATCTAGTGAAGGAAAAAGAGTACACTATTCTATATGTCAATTTATTACTCCCCCTGATGAGTTGATTCCTTTAAATCTTTGAATCGACACATACCAATTTTATATCTCAACTTCTCAAATGTTGCAGTCAGTAAAGTATTCGTGAACATATCTACGAGGTTATCACATGACCGAATTTGTAGCACATTAATTTCACTTTTCTTCTGGAGTTCATGAGTAAAGAAGAATTTTGGTGAAATATGTTTTGTCCGATCTCCTTTAATATATCCTCCTCGTATTTGAGCTATGAAAGATGCATTGTCTTCATAAAGAGGAGTTGTAATATTTCTGATAGATGATAATCCACTGTTAGATTTGTATGCCCTCTTAGACCAGGTTTCTGATGTAAAATCGAATATTTTAATAAAAGAATTTATTTTCAGAAATTAATTGTGAATTTACTTTTTGTTTGTGCACAATTTTCGTTTGGAACAGACCCATTGTGTTTAAATAAGTGATCCATGTGAATAGTGGTCTTTCACAGTAAGGTATGGATCACGAGTTATTTAATATATAAACATTTGTTCTTAACCTATTGATAAGACTGGGAATCTCATCATGTTTAGATTATTATGTTATGAATTCCAAATGGGAAATGGCTTACCTTTAGCCAGTGAGTAGTCCACTCACTTCATGACATAAGCGTATTTCGAATACGTAGGACAGGACCTGTAGTAATGGTTTCTAAAAGTACTATATCATAGAAACCTAGGCTACTACTGCTACAGCGTGGACTAGTACTTTACGACTTGAGTATGAGTTGGTGATCTGACGAAGCTAGAAGTATATGCTTTGATATGCTATAGTTGAGGTTCTATAATAGAACCAATATACTTGTGTATTGGGTATATGTAACTAGTTAGTTAAGACAAACTTGTACAAGATAGTTTCTACACTATATCGCCCATTGTGGTTGTCCAAATGGTCTAAAATGTCCAAGGCCCTGGGAAACATGATTTGGATGTTTACTTTAGGGTAGCTCCCTTGGAAAGCGGAAACACTCCAGGAAGTCGTTGATCATCCGGCTAGAAGCCTAAGGATGGTAGATGTCTTTTAGAGGGGTGTTAGTACACTTCTTCCTCTCTAAATGTACGGCGATATGTAGAGGGGTATTTTAGTCATTTCACCTGTAGGTCGGAGACTTTGCTAATGCAACATTGTCCTTGGGGTCAATATTTCCTTATGGTGATATTAGAAAATATTTAAAATGCAAAATACAGCTATTTATATAACAGGAGTATTTTGGTCATTTTAACAGCCAATGCGATGTGTCTTTTTGGTCCTCGAAATAGCCCGTAACTCCTAATTAATTTTGAGTTGAGGAATTGGTCTCAATTCAAGAGGATTTTATTTGATTTTATTCAGGATGTCTAATTTATTATTAGACTGGAATAAAATAAATAAATAAATAAATAAATAAAATTAGGAGTTGAGAGAAATTAATTTTCTGGTTTATTTGGTTAATTAATTATTTAGGGCCTAGGTCCAGTTTGAATAATTAGGAAATTAACTTGGGCTTAAACCAAGGGAAAATAATTAATGCTTAATTATTTATTGAATTATTTATTTAAGCCCAAGATATAAATAATTAAAGATTAATTATTTCGGTTCATTTGGGCTCATTAATTATTTATTGGGTTATTTCTATAAGCCCAGGAAATAAATAATTAATATTTATTATGTTGGGCCTTTTGGATCCAAGAAAAATAATAAAATTATTTCGGCCCAATAACTTGGACCGTAGGGTTTTTTCCAGATACGGTTAAGATGAGTTTAGGGTTTAGCCAAACTTATTCTCAGGATAACATCCGGATGTTTGAAATTTGATATCCCGGGGATATGTTTATCAGATAATTAGAGACCTAGTTTTGGCTGACCAATAAATAAGTCTCTGGTAAAAGAAAAAAACCCTAATCTCCCTAACAACTAGAGGCTCTCACGCAGCTCTCTCTCTCTCTCTCGTCTCCTCACCCTCTGTTTTCCTCCTTAGAGCTTTGCTAACCAATAGAAAGAGAACCAAGGAGACTTGAGAACGTTTTTCTTCACTATTGTGTTCATCAACTAGAAGTTGGGCAGTGGCATATTCTGAGAGCTGAAAAGCTTGGCGTTCATGCAAACAAGGCGAAGTAGGAGGCTAGCGGGTTATCAATCGGAAGCTTCTTCAAGTGGGCAAGGCGAAGCAATTCCTGTCGTTCAATCAACTCCTACTCAACCTAGTAGGTTTAAAGTGCGTAAAGGTATGATTTTTACGCTTCCGTGCGGCCTTTAAGGCTTGTGTTTTTTTTTTCCCCCTGTTTTTCCCTATTGAAGCATGCTCCCCTGTTTCTCTGCCCGTGATCCACAACTTTCTCGAATATCATGAATCATTAATCATAACCATACAAATTCTCTACTTGCTTCATGAATGGCTATACTTTCAGTATGATTTGAAGAAGTAGCTGCTTGGAGATATTGAAAGATTTATTTAATTCCATTCCAATGTCGTCGTGTTGGTGAAGAACTAAATCTTGCTAATAAATTGACAGTAAAGGCAATATTAGGTCGTGTATTGTTAGCAAAATATATCAATGCATCAATTGCACTGAGATATGGTACTTCAGGACCAAGAAGTTCTTCATCCTCTTCTTGAGGTTGGAAAAGATCTTTATTCACATCTAATGACCGGACGATCATTGAAATACTCAATGGATGTACTTTGTCCATGAAAATTCTTTTTTAAACTTTTGCTGTATATGTTTATTGATGAAACTTGCCAAATGTTCAATTTGTAAACCAAAGCAAAATGTAATTTTACCAACATCCTTGATGTCGAATAATCAATTGTTTCTTGGAGCTCTTCAGGAGTTCCAATAAGATTAATATCATCAACATATATAAAAATTTAGAACCAGATTTCTTAATAAAAACACACGGACATACCTGGTCATTTTTAAATCCCGCTTTCAATAAATATTCACTAAGACGATTGAACCACATGCACCCAGATTGTTTTAGGCAATATAATGATTTTTGCAACTTGATGGAGTAATTTTCACGTGGATAATGTTTATATGCTTCAGGCATATGAAATCCTTCGTAGATTTTCATGTAAACATCATTTTCTAAATTTCCATACAAGTAAGCAGTGATAACATCTGATAGGCGCATATCTATCTTTTCATGTAATGCCAAACTAATAATATATCGGAGTGTAATAGCATCAACAACAGGAGAATAAGTTTCATCATAATCAATACCTGGTCTTTGTGAAAAACCTTGGGCTACTAACCGTGCTTTATATCGTACGATTTCATTAATTTCATTGCGCTTTCGCACAAATATCCATTTGTAGCCAACAGGTTTTACACCTTCCGGTGTTCGGACTGCAGGTCCGAAGACTTCACGTTTTGTCAGTGCATTTAACTCCTATTGAATCGTATCTTTTCATTGTAGCCAATCTTTTCTATGCCGACATTCATCAACTGATATTGGTTCAGGATCATCACTATCCTGTATCACATCAAGAGATATATTGTATGCAAACATATTATCGATAATTGTTTCTATCCGATTCCAACTTCTACCGGAAGTGGTATAATTGATAGAAATTTTAGTGTTACTTTCATCAACTTCTAGTTCTTTTTCATCAGTTCTTTCTTGGTCTTTATTATTCTTTTCTAATATGATCATCTAGATCCTTTCATCCACTCTTCTTTCGAGAATTTTTATCTTTAGAACCAAGAGGTTGGCCATGCTTCTGGCATGCTTTTGGCTCAGCAGCTATAGGTATAATCTTTTGTTCTACTGGAACTTCAATTCGAATAGAAGCATTTATAGCTGGAATATGCAATTTTGTTACTCTTTTGGAGTCAACAAAAGCGTCTGGCATTTGATTTGCAATGCTTTACAAATGAATTATCTTTTGAACTTTAAGTTCACACACGCTTATACGCGGATCAAGATAATTTAACGATGTTGTCCATTCAAGATCTTTCTTATACTGTTTCTATTCTCCCCTTAATTTAGGGAATAATGATTTCACAAGAAAATAAGGGAAAAGAAAAAGAAATGTAAGAACATGATGACAAGTAGGAAATGTTAAGAAATCTATTATAAAAATCTCTTTTTTTTTTTCACTCTTCCCAGTACCATCTTTTCCTATTCCTTCTTGTCTTTTCTTCTCCTCCGTCCCTCCACCTATCATCTACCTCTTCTTCTTTCTCATACAGATATATATGTGTGTGTGTGTGTGTGTGTGTGTGTGTGTGTCGATATATATCTCAGTCATCAGTCATTAGTAAATATAAAAAAAATAAAAAACCTCAAAGCAGATATAGAGATGCGTAATTCATTTGAGACATGGTCAAATTTTGACTTGGTTTCTAACACAAAAGATTTTGATGTGTTTTCCTTTCCAAGCCAACCGCTTCCGCCTAATGTCAGGTCTAACGCAGAAGATTTTGATGTATTTTCTTTTTCAAGCCAACTGCTTTCGCCTAATTTTCCAAGCTAACCGCTTCCGCCTAATTTCAGGTGAGATACCTTTGAGGGCTTCTTTTTTTTTTTTTTTAGTATGCTTAATAATGAAATAATGAAATTAAACTCTCTTTTGGTTTGTTGTGATATAAATCAGTAGTAGTTCTGGACATGCTGCTTTGGATTTTCAATTTGATTTACCCATTCAAGAGACTGCTTTTAATGTTGTTGATCTACCCATTCAAGAGACTGCTTTTGATGTTGTTCCTCTGAATGAGGATATGATTGTGCATGATCCTTTCTACTCCCTAATGGATTTTGAACAAAGCCAGAATATGGTTCCAGGTTATCATACATTCAAACATGAATTTTGCATGGTATTACCTTTACTGATATTGTTTTTCCTTTTCTAGGAGAAATAATGAGTGGTCTTGGCAACGAATTCGGAGTGAGGACCCATGAAATGCATAATATCGAAGTTCAAGATATTATTATAGACGAAATTCCTATGGAGAAGAAGAGGATTAGGAGGCAGAGAGAGGAGAAGGGCAATAGCTCCAAGACACTATCAAAAGAAACCATTTTGCAGTACTTTTACCTACCAATCAATAGCGCGGCCAAAGAACTGAATACTGGCTTAACCCCTCTCAAGAACATATGTAGGGAGTTGGGAATTCGTCGATGGCCTCACAAGAAGTTGATGAGCTTGGAGACCCTAATCAAGAATATTCAGGTTCTCTCACACACACACTTGTAATTTGCAATTATGAAACTATGAAAGATTTATAGGTAAAAAATGACTGGAATGAATATATCTCCATCGATGATATCACTTCGATTTACAGGAGCGAGATAAAGACGAAGGAGGACATATGGCTGAGAAGAAGTTCAGATAAGCCATTGAGATACTGGAACATGAGAAGAAGTTGGTGGAAGAAAGTCCTGATACATGGTTGAAGGACCAAACACAGAAATTGAGACAAGCATGCTTCAAGGCCAAATATAATAAGAAACTTAAGGGGATGAGAAAATTCCAAAACTCATTGCAGAGTAACTTTACGGCTAATTCTGCTACTAGTCTAGATGCTGGCCCAAGGGAGAAGGAAGAGGATGAGGATGCCGAAGAAGAGGAACTAAAATCCATAATTGCTACCTATTTGTCTTCCTCTAATGCAAACATGGAAAAAGAACAACTATAAAATTTATCCTCAATTTGTCAGCTCAATTGAAAAAGAGCAACTACAAGCATGCATCCTTAAGTTCACGTGAACACCAGTGAGATGAATGAAGGAAATGCAAGTGAACAAAAGACTTATAATCAAGAGGAGATAGATTTTTTTCTGAATTGTTAGCAGTAATATAGTATATATTGACATTCGAATGTAACATCTCAAAGATGTGATACTTATTATTAATAGAAATATCATTTTCCCTTATTATCTTTTCTATTCCATTTCAGGTGGCCAGTATTTCTCTGTGCTAAGGGAAATATCGAGTGTGTCCATGACCATAACCACGGTCACTGCCACAACTACAACTATAACGATGGCTTCTGCTGGAGCCAACAGTATTCATTTCTGGGAGTGCTATTGAGTTAGTTGGTCTGGCTTCATGATTTCTCAATCATAACTCATTATTTTTCTTTGCAATGAGGAGGGCAGTAAGTAAATCTGTGTATACTCTTTTTCTCGATATTGTTACTGTAAAACAATATTCGAGGCATGAAAGATGAAGAATTTCTTCTCCAATATATATATATATATATTTTTTCTTTGCATAATTTTAACTGAGATGTAATTTTATACATCATGGAGCTATATTCATTCACGGTTTTAAAATCTTGTAACTTCAGGTGCAATCATTTATCCCGTGCACTTGGTAGTACGACTATCTTCAGGTGGTCAAATCCTTTTTTTTCAACATTTAGATGCATTTCTGTATCGAAAACCCATGACATATAATTTTTTTTAGAAATATCAAGGGCTACAAATTCGAGTTTAGTAAGATTAGCCATAGGGATCAATAAATGCGTACCTGTCTTCTGACTTTATAACGGTAGAGACTCGTGCTGATAACGTGTTATAAAATTTTAGTGTTAGAATAAAATATACACACTACATACTAAGAAAACTCTAACTATTTTTTTGTATTAGAATTTCTTCGAACTTCTCTCTTTCTTTTTCTCACAATTTTCTCACAATTCTTTCACAAAATGATGATATATTTCAAGCTTAGAGAATAGCTCCATTTATAGAGCTCTTAATTAGTGGAATACATTATCTTCCACTAATCTTAATTAGTGGTATCTCCACTAAATAGTAGACATCCATAAAAATCCATAATTAGTGGAGCTTCCACTAAAATATTCATAACACTAACTACTAATCCAAGTATATTATTAACCCCAACAAATTAAAAAAAATCATAATTTTAATAAAAAATGATATTACTGGAAGATGCATTGCACACAGCACACTATTAGTCACTACTATACTATTAATATTACATTTTATTAAATAAAAATATTATATTAAATAAAAAATTATTAGCTTACGTTATGTTTAATTATTTATTTTATATCATATATTAATAAAATATATTTATTTAACTTAAATATGTATATGGTGATTGATATGAAGTCTTTTCTTTTTATTTAAATATTTATTTTTATATGATATAGTTATATAATAAATATATTTATATTAATTATTAAAAATATATTTACTTATATATAACAAATGATCGAGTTGGGTTAAGCGGGCTGAGTTTAACTAAACCCGAACTCGGCCCAAACTTAATTCAGACTCAAAAATTAAGCCTGAGCTCGGCTCAACCCGAGCTCACTCAAAGCCCAGCCCGAATCATATCAGATCGAATGAGCCAAGCTCGAGCCAATTCGAACCTGTTGACAGTCCTAAAAATTGCTTAAAAATAAAAAATAACAAATTTGTGGGAAAAATGCATAAATATATGTATGCTCTCTCTCTCTCTCTCTCTCTCTCTCTCTCTCTCATATATATATATATATATATATATATATGTGTGTGTGTGTGTGTGTGTGTGTGTGCGTGCGCGCGCGCGCACGTGCACAAATATATAAATATGTATATGCATAAATATGATGTATACACTCTTTTTATACACAATTAACTATATGCATATGTATTTATATATAATTGAATATGTATGTATGACTAGATTTAAATATAACACACACACAAAAATATACATACATGGGTAAATGCTACAAAATAAAACACACATATATCATCAATAGATTTATTCACGTCATAAGAAAAGGAGAAAGCAATAGCATGATAAAAATATTTTTATTTATTCAATTACTATCTTATCTTCTTATTAACTCTCATTGATAATCTTTGCAATATTTATTATATAAGCCAATCTGTAGAGCAATAGAATTTGCTGATAAATTTTCTGATGAAATTAAAGACAAAACTCAACTTCAAAGATTTTTAGGTTGCCTAAACTATATTTCAGATTTCATTCCTAACCTTAGGATAATTTGTGAACCCTTATACAAGCGTCTTAGAAAAGATCCAATCTCTTGGAGTGAAGAGCAAACCCAAACAGTTAAGAAAATAAAACAGATTGTCAAGAAACTCCCCTATTTAGGAATTCCAGATCCAACTGCATTCATGATAGTAGAAACAGATGCCTCAGACTTAGGTTATGGAGGAATATTAAAACAGAAAAAACTCAGTTCTTCAACAGAACAATTAGTTAGATATCATTCAGGCATTTGGCTTTCAAGTCAAAAGAACTACAGTACTATTAAGAAAGAAATCCTTGTCATTGTGTTATGCATCTCAAAGTTTCAAGATGATTTGATAAATCAAAAGTTTTTACTCCGAATTGATTGTAAAGCAGCTAAAGACGTTTTACAAAAAGATGTTAAAAATCTAGTAGCTAAACAGATTTTTGCCAGATGGCAAGCACTCTTATCCAGCTTTGATTTTGACATTGAATTTATCAAAGGAGAAAATAATTATCTACCAGATTTCTTAACTTGAGAGTTTTTGCAAGGACAACCTAACTTTTAACACAGTATTCAACACTGTGATGAGTACCGATTCATTTCTGGAGCTCATTCATTTGCCTATAAATAGCAACCTCAATCAGCTCGATCAAGTATGGATCAACAACCGCGATTTCGACCACCTCAAGGTAATCATTTTATAGTTCTCAATTCTTTTCCTTCTCTTCCTTCTAGTTTTGTGAGCAAACCACCGCTCACAATGAATCTCCTTAATCCAGCTTCTTCAAAAAACATTGAAACTCATAAAACAGATTTATCTTTTTACACAATCCCTTCTCCGACGTCCTTCAAAGAAGCAGTTGTCCCTAAGACACCAACTAAGCCCGAAAAGCCAACCCTTTCTTCAACCAAAGAGAAATTTGAATTCCTTTCTAAACAGTTATTCCAATATTGGCTCTTCCCAGAGAGCTAATAGCCCTTCTATAAAGAGAATTAGTTAGCAAGCTTCATCCTGAAGCCTATCACCAATCCAGTCACATTTTCAAATCAAAATCTCAAAAATCCCGTCTCTATTATGAGCACATCCTTTTTGCTACTGGTTCAATAGAGTTCGAACATGAAAGAAACCTCAACAGAGCCGACAAAGGCATAGCCTATTCCAAATGCAGGATTATGAAAATTCTTGATCTAAATACCTGGCCAGTCACTGGCATCTACACTCCAATCCAGTTTAAAACACCGTTCAAACCTCCAACCTACAATTTTATAGATTACATTGATACTTGGTACAATTTTATGTACCTCAGAGACCTTACACATACTTGGTTTGTCAGGTATGGAAAAGATTCAATCAATCCTATACCAAGATGGTTCTATGCTTGGTGGAAATAAATCCACTTTATCCAGCCAGAACTTACAAAAGTTCAACCAGTTTGTAATAGAGAGTCAAATTCAGGGTTTAACTTTGAACAATCAACTTTGTAAATATTACATAGAAAAGAAGATTTGTTTTGTATTGGGATGATGTTATAAACTTGATACAGTTGATAATGTAAAATATCTCTGTAAAGAGATTAGAATCAAAGGATGGACTCCAGTCCCAAAACCAGAATAGAAAGATTCAGACGTTCAATCTTCCTCCAACAAAGGCAAAAAGATCAGTAAAGCAGAATTACAATTTCAATTGCAACTATTACAGCAACAGTTTCAGCAAGCAGATGATGATGAGAGTGAATTGGAATCACAACCCGAGTTCAGTTTATATGACAATAGAGACATGGACAATCCTTCTGGTATCGCTCAAGCATACCTTTGTCAGAGTCCATAAATGACAAGACTTCACTTAAAAAGAAAAAGAGAAAAGCGCACTCTCCAGCTTTTTCAGCAATCAAAGCGACTTCATGACATCACTCAGACTTGCTGTAAAATAATTCAGCTGACAACAGAACGTGGTGGACCCCTCCACTCACAAAAGCTTTTGGAGCCATTTTTCATGATGGCCGACAACTTAATTCCCTCCACCACACAAGTGGACCACTCATCAATAATTCAGAATTCAATCAGAGAAAGCTTTGCCTTAGCTGCCTATATAAGACAGCATCTCGTTGAAGAAATGGAGACTCACTTGCAAAAGAAAAAACCTGAGAGTGAAGAATCCCTCTATCAAGATATTTGTGACATCTGTCACCGCTTTCAAAATCTTGTAGCAAAAGAAAACCTTGTGTAAACTTTGAATAGTTTTCAATAAAACAGAAGTATTCATCAGCAATTTTATCCTAGGTTACAAATTGGTATCATAGCCAAGTGCTCCTTTTGCTTCAACATGAAAACATCTATGATTTGCAAAATCATGTCCGAGTAAGTCATTTTACTTTCTTTCTCTGAATCTTGCATGATGTAATTTAATCTGTTTTCTCTTGTTCTTAAGTGTTATGCCCTTTCATATGTTTCTTTGAATATTCTTAAACTATGATGGTTGATAGTCACCTGTGAGAGCAGCTAGTACATTGGTCAGCCCAGAACCGTTGGACTAGACAGTATAGCCGTGTGTGGCATGAGTAGCCTCGACCCGGGGGTGGTCCCGTAGCTCTCAACCATAAGCATAGTACTCTAGGTGTGTCCTAAGAAGAAACAAAGAAATATAGGCTATGGCATAATCCTAAAGAACAACAGAATTCGTATTAATTACTCTGCATAGATAAAGAGAGAGAAAGAAATCTTTCTACTCACAGGGCCTCCAATCTTTCAGACATCGATATTGAATCAGTCAATGATCTTGAAGTCAGTACTCAATTAGATAAAGTAGAGTCCAGATTAATGAATTGGAATTTACCAATAGAAAAATTTGATAAGATTTATGAAAAAGGAATGTTTGATTTAGTCCAGAGTTATACAATCAAAACCACTGAAAAAAACAGTTTCAATAAATCAGCCCTATGGTACAATCCAACTTCTAAATCCAGTTAGCATAGAACAGCATAAAAAGAATAAATATCGATATCTTCATATTAGATTAGTTCAAGTAGCTATAAAACCACTCTATCGATTAGGAATCGATGCTCCGATTTGCCGTCTTCTAAGAGACAGTAGACATCTAGACTTTCAAAACAGTTTGCTAGCAGTCCTTGAATCCAACACAGGCAATGGTCCCGTATACTTTAATCATTACCCAAACTTTACAGTAGATCTCACAGATCCACATATTCTCAAAACCTTAACCTTAAATATTCAAACAAAAAATTTAGAATTTGAATTAGGTTCAAAACCCCTTGGATTAATTTATCGTGTTTATTACAAAGTAATGAAAACCACAATAAATCCTAAGGCTAAACAGCATATTGGAAATCCGAAAGAAACTTGTTTATTAGAAACAAATTTTGAAAGATCCAATACTTTTGCCCCTCGAATGATTAAGTGGGATAATGTTCTCCAAAACCCTATATGGAATTTTGATAATATTATTAATCCTAAAAAACATTATGAATCTAAAACATTAGGAAAAATTACAGAAACTTTAGCAGGTCATATAGAATTAGAATTTAGACGAAAATCCTTTTCAGCTTCTTCTTCTTCATCCTTCTCCTTACCAAGAACACAAAGCAGTAGTAGATTTGGTAATATAGAATTTTCTGGAGAAATTCCTAAAGTAAACAGTGTTGACTTTAGTGGTGAAATCCCTAAAGTAAATTATGAAGAAAATGTTAGTATTAAATTAGGAAGCCCAACTCAATCAGAAATGAATATGCCTTCTACTTTAAATGTTTTAACTTCTGAAAATGATTTTGTGTTAAATAAAGATTATCTTCGTCAATTGTGGAATAGACCTTGTAATAAGATTAAATGTAAATGGTATTTTGCTACTGTATCTGAATCTGAAAGAGCTAGACTCTTACAACTGTATTATTCTAATCAAATCAAAATGAAACAGCACCTAGATTTCTTTGATTGGTACGAATTAATTAGATATCAAAAAAGAAATATATTAAATGTCATTACCAAAAAATGGTATACTTCCAGAAATGAACTTAGAGAATTAGTTTTGAAGAAGTAGATTTCATTAAAGAAATAAATGAAAAATTAAAAAACTTAAAAACAAAAGATGATCCCGAATCAAGTTCAAAAACACATCTCCAAACCATACATCAACCAGTCTCCCTAATAGATATTGATCCTTCTCCTGAACAGCTTAATAAGCTTATGGGCAGTAAAAGAACTTCAAAAACTAAACAACCAAGGTTTGCAAATCCCTATACTAGGAATTATTATCCTAGGCCATCTTTTCCCGATGTTCAATTTAAAGAACGCCATCTTGATACTCGAGCAGCCTTTTCCGGTGAAGACATTACCGAATGGAATATTGATGGGATGTCTGAACATGCTATCTTAAATGTAATTCAAGAAATATCCATGGCTATTACTGCCATTAAATGTAAAATTCCTACCAATTCAGACCAATCCATCCTCTATATTCTTACCACTAGTTTTACTGGCGTCCTTCAAGGGTGGTGGAATAACTACCTCACTGAACCACAACGTCAAGAAATTTTAAATGCCACCAAAGTTCAAACAAAAGTAATCCCAAATACTAGTGGTCAACCCTCTCAAGTATCTAAAACAATTTCTGATTGTTTAAATACTTTTATGTTTACCTTAACTCAGCATTTTGTCGAAAACCCTCAACAATTAGCAGATAGAAGTTCTGAAATCCTTACTAATTTAACTTATCCCAAATTACATGATTTTAGATGGTACAAAGATATGTTTTTACAAAATGTTATGTTAAGAACAGATTGCCATCATGCGTTCTGGAAAGAACAATTTATTTCAGGATTACCTCCCTTATTTGCAAAAAAAAGTTAGGCAAAAATTAAAATTAGATCTTGGAAACGCAATTCCTTATGACTATCTAGCATATGGTTAAATAATTAGTTATGTAAACCAAGCAGGTGCAAATCTTTGCATAGATCTAAAACTTAAAAATCAGATGGAATCATATCATAAGAAATCTAAAAAAGAACTAGGAAATTTCTGTGAAATTTTTGTTTTTTCCCCAATAACTCCACCATCTAAAAAAGTTAAAGCAAGCTAAGAAAAGAAGCTTTAAAAAGGAAAGAAAAGAACGAACTTTTAAACCATTCAAAAGAAAAGATAAGTCTTCTAAAAGCACTATAAAATGTTAGTTTTGTGGAAAAAGAGGACATAAAGCAGACGAATGTAAAATAAAAGCTAAAAAGAAGAAAAGAGTAAATCAGCTTTCTTTATCAAAAGACACTCCAGAATAGATTAATCAAATCCTTGATCAAGACGATTCTTCCCCTTCATCAGACACTAGTGATAGTGAAATAGAAGAAGTATTTGAAATCCAAGAAAATTCCTCTAAATTAGATTCAAGTGAACAATCTTCTTATGATTGTACAGGTTTATGTACTTGTGCAATAGGAGAACTCTGTATGCTAAATAATTCTCATAATCAGGTTAATGTAATCACTAAAGTAAATAAAGAACTCTTCTTTGAGCTATTAGATCATATTCAAGATGAAATAGTTAAAAGAGAATACTTGTTAAAAGTCAAAGACTTAGTTCTTAATCCAAAAGTACAAATAGAACCTTATAATTTGAAGGAAGTATTTGATAAATTTAAAGGTAAACAAAAAGAACTTGCCAATTCTTTGCAAGACTTACAATTAGAAATCAACGAACTAAAACGAGAAGTTAAATGGTTAAAGGAACAAAATGACCAAAGAATTTCCGATATTAATTAGATAAATACAGAATTAGTTCAGCAGAAATTAGATAAACCTTTAATTGATCCCATTTCTTTATCAGATGGAGAAAATGAACATAATGAAGATAATCCAGATTATATTTTAGCAATTTCTCAAATAAACTTTCAAAAGTGGTATATTCCGATTCTTCTTAAAATCGGAGATTTTTTCAATAGAGTTAGTTGCCCTCCTTGATTCCGGAGCAGACCAAAACTGTATCTATGAAGGTTTAATCCCTACCAAATATTTAGAAAAAACATGTTCTTAATTATATACTACTGCTAGTGAATAGTTAAAAATCAAATACAAATTATCAAATGCCCATATCTGCAATAAACAGTTTTGTTTCACAAATTCCTTTTTAATCATTAAAGATTTAAGCTAAGATTTAATTTTAGGAACTCCATTCCTTACTCAGATCTATCCCTTCAGTGTAGACAAACATGGTGTCCACACATAAATAGGATCCATACCAGTCACTTTCTCCTTTTTACAAAGTCCACTAACCAAAGATATCAATCTTCTAAAGAGAAAGATTCTTTGTCATGAGCAACAGATAGCATTCATAAAAGAAGATATAAAGTATACAAGAATCCAAAGCCAGCTACAACTAAAAGATATTCAAGATAAGATCGAATCTATCAGAAAAGATTTTGAGCAACAAATTTGCTCAGATGTCCCCACAGCCTTTTGGGAAAGAAAAAAACATATTGTCAACCTTCCTTACATTGATGATTTTGAAGAATCAATGATACCCACTAAAGCCAGACCAATATAGATGAATCAAGAATTAGTTGAACATTTTAAAAAAGAAATTCCCATTGTAAAAAAGAAATTCTAGATTTATTACAAAAAGCTTTAATCAAAGAATCTAGATCACCCTGGTCTTGTTCTGCTTTTTACGTTAACAATAATGCAGAAAAGGAACAAGGTATTCCCGATTAGTTATTAATTATAAGCCATTAAACAAAGTGTTAAAATGGATACGATATCCTATTCCCAACAAACGAGATTTGTTGAAACGAACTTATAAAGCTGTTCTCTATAGTAAATTTGATATAAAATCAGGATTCTGGCAAATTCAGATTAAAGAAGAAGATAGATATAAAAAGAATAACTACCTCACTGAACCACAACATAAAGAATTTTAAATACCACCAAAGTTCAAACAAAAGTAATCCCAAATACTAGTGGTCAACCCTCTCAAGTATCTGAAACAATTTCTGATTGTTTAAATACTTTTATGTTTAATCTTATTACAAGTTCTATTCCACAATTGACGAAGATAATCTTTATTTAACACAAAATTATTTTCAGAAGTTAAAACATTTAAAGTAGAAGGTATATTCATTTCTGATTGAGTAGGGCTTCCTGATTTAATACTAACATTTTCTTCATAATTTACTTTAGGGATTTCTCCACTAAAGTCAACACTGTTTACTTTAGGAATTTCTCCAGAAAATTCTATATTACCAAATCTTCTACTGCTTTGTGTTCTTGGTAAGGAGAAGGATGAAGAAGAAGAAGCTGAAAAGGATTTTCGTCTAAATTCTAATTCTATATGACCTGTTGAAGTTTCTGTAATTTTTCCTAATGTTTTAGATTCATAATGTTTTTTAGGATTAATAATATTATCAAAATTCCATATAGGGTTTTGGAGAACATTATCCCACTTAATCATTCGAGGGACAAAAGTATTGGATCTTTCAAAATTTGTTTCTAATAAACAAGTTTCTTTTGGATTTCCAATATGCTGTTTAGCCTTAGGATTTATTGTGGTTTTCATTACTTTGTAATAAACACGATAAATTAATCCAAGGGGTTTTGAACCTAATTCAAATTCTAAATTTTTTGTTTGAATATTTAAGGTTAAGGTTTTGAGAATATGTGGATCTGTGAGATCTACTGTAAAGTTTGGGTAATGATTAAAGTATACGGGACCATTGCCTGTGTTGGATTCAAGGACTGCTAGCAAACTGTTTTGAAAGTCTAGATGTCTACTGTCTCTTAGAAGACGGCAAATCGGAGCATCGATTCCTAATTGATAGAGTGGTTTTATAGCTACTTGAACTAATCTAATATGAAGATATCGGTATTTATTCTTTTTATGATGTTCTATGGTAACTGGATTTAGAAGTTGGATTGTACCATAGGGCTGATTTATTGAAACTGTTTTTTCAGTGGTTTTGATTGTATAACTCTGGACTAAATCAAACATTCCTTTTTCATAAATCTTATCAAATTTTTCTATTGGTAAATTCCAATTCATTAATCTGGACTCTACTTTATCTAATTGAGTACTGACTTCAAGATCATTGACTGATTCAATATCGATGTCTGAAAGATTGGAGGCTATGTGAGTTGAAATATTACTTGCTCTCTCTTTATCTATGCAGAGTAATTAATACGAATTCTGTTGTTCTTTAGGATTATGCCATAGCCTATATTTCTTTATTTCTTCTTATGACACACCTAGAGTACTATGCTTATGGTTGAGAGCTACGGGACCACCCCCGGGTCGAGGCTACTCATGCCACACACGGCTATATTACCTAGTCCAACGATTCTGGGCTGACCAACGTACTAGCTGCTCTCACAGGTGACTATCAACCATCATAGCTTAAGAATATTCAAAGAAACATATGAAAGGGCATAACACTTAAGAACAAGAGAAAAAAGATTAAATTATATCATGCAAGATTCAGAGAAAGAAAGTAAAATGACTTACTCGGACATGATTTTACAAATCATAGATGTTTTCATGTTGAAGCAAAAGGAGTACTTGGCTCTGATACCAATTTGTAACTTAGGATAAAATTGCTGATAAATACTTCTATTTTATTGAAAACTATTCAAAGTTTACACAAGGTTTTCTTTTGCTACAAGATTTTGAAAGCGGTGACAGATATCACAAATATCTTGATAGAGGGATTCTTCACTCTCAGGTTTTTTCGCTTGCAAGTGAGTCTCCATTTCTTTAACGAGATGCTGTCTTATATAGGCAGCTAAGGCAAAGCTTTCTCTGATTGAATTCTGAATTATTGCTGAGTGGTCCACTTGTGTGGTGGATGGAATTAAGTTGTCGGCCATCATGAAAAATGGCTCTAAAAGCTTTTGTGAGTGGAGGGGTCCACCACGTTCTGTTGTCAGCTGAATTATTTTACAGTAAGTCTGAGTGATGTCATGAAGTCGCTTTGATTGCTGAAAAAGCTAGAGAGTCCGCTTTTCTCTTTTTCTTTTTAAGTGAAGTCTTGTCATTTATGGACTCTGACAAAGGTATGCTTGAGCGATACCAGAAGGATTGTCCATGTCTCCATTGTCATATAAACTGAACTCGGGTTGTGATTTCGATTCACTCTCATCATCATCTGCTTGATGAAGCTGTTGCTGTAACAGTTGCAATTGAAGTTGCAATTCTGCTTTACTGATCTTTTTGCCTGTGTTGGAGGAAGATTGAACGTCTGAATCTTTCTGTTCTGGTTTTGGGATTGGAGTCCATCCTTTGATTCTTATCACTTTACAGAGATATTTTACATTATCAACTATATCAAGTTTATAATCCCATCCCAATACAAAACAAATCTTCTTTCCAATGTAATATTTACAAAGCTGATTGTTCAAAGTTAAACCCTGAATTTGGCTCTCTATTACAAACTGGTTGAAATTTTATAAGTTCTGGCAGGATAAAGTGGATTTATTTCCACCAAAAGTTTTCCACCAAGCATAGAACCATCTTGGTATATGATTGATTGAATCTTTTTCATACTTGACAAACCAAGTATGTGTAAGGTCTCTGAGGTACATGAAACTGTACCAAACATCAATGTAATCCATAAAATTGTAGGTTGGAGGTTTGAACGGTGTTTTAAACTGGATTGGAGTGTAGATGCCAGTGACTGGCCAGGTATTTAGATCAAAGATTTTCATAATCCTGCATTTGGAATAGGCTATGCCTTTGTCAGCTCTGTTGAGGTTTCTTTTGTGTTCGAACTCTATTGAACCAGTAGCAAAAAGGATATGCTCATAATAGAGACGGGATTTTTGAGGTTCTGATTTGAAAATGTGACTGGATTGGCGATAGGCTTCAGGATGAAGCTTGCTAACTAATTCTCTTTATAAAAGGGCTATTAGCTCTCTGGGAAGAGCCAATATTGGAATAACTGTTTTAGAAAGGAATTCAAATTTCTCTTTGGTTGAAGAAAGGGTTGGCTTTTCGGGCTTAGTTGGTGTCTTAGGGACAACTGCTTCTTTGAAGGAAGTCGGAGAAGGGATTGTGTAAAAAGATAAATCTGTTTTCTGAGTTTCAGTATTTTTTGAAGAAGCTGGATCAAGGAGATTCATTGTGAGCAGTGGTTTGCTCACAGAATTAGAAGGAAGAGAAGGAAAAGAATTGAGAACTGTAAAACGATTACCTTGAGGTGGTCGAAATCGCGGTTGTTGATCCATACTTGATCGAGTTGATTGAGGTTGCTATTTATAGGCAAATGAATGAGCTCCAGAAATGAATCGGTACTCATCATAGTGTTGAATATTGTGTTAAAAGTTAGGTTGTTCTTGCAAAAACTCTCTGGTTAAGAAATCTGGTAGATAATTGTTTTCTCCTTTGATAAATTCAATGTCAAAATCAAAGTTGGATAAGATCTGTTTGGCTACTAGATTTTTAACATCTTTTTGTAAAATGTCTTTAGCTGCTTTACAATCAATTCGGAGTAAAAACTTTTGATTTATCAAATCATCTTGAAACTTTGAGATGCATAACACAATGGCAAGGATTTCTTTCTTAATAGTACTGTAGTTCTTTTGACTTGAAAGCCAAATGCCTGAATGATATCTAACTAATTGTTCTGTTGAAGAACCGAGTTTTTTCTGTTTTAATATTCCTCCAGAACCTAAGTCTGAGGCATCTGTTTCTACTATCATGAATGCAGTTGGATCTGGAATTCCTAAACAGGGGAGTTTCTTGACAATCTGTTTTATTTTCTTAACTGTTTGGGTTTGCTCTTCACTCAAAGGGATTGGATCTTTTCTAAGACGCTTGTATAAGGGTTCACAAATTATCCTAAGGTTAGGAATGAAATCTGAAATATAGTTTAGGCAACCTAAAAATCTTTGAAGTTGATTTTTGTCTTTAATTTCATCAGGAAATTTATCAGCAAATTCTATTGCTCTATAGATTGGCTTATAGGTTCCTTGTGTTAGGTCATGGCCTAAGAATCGGATTTTTGTTTGACAAAGCTTAAGTTTGGATGCACTCACTACCAGCCCATTTTTCGTGATTATTTCACGAAAAAGACGTAAATGTTTAAGATGCTGTTCAAATGATTCACTAAAGATTAAGACATCATCAATGTAGAAAATAGTAAAAGATGTATACGGATTAAAAATGTCATTCATTACGTTTTGAAATTCACTGGGTGCATTTTTTAAACCAAAGGGTATTAATTCGTACCAATCAAAGAAATATAGGTGCTGTTTCATTTTGATTTGATCAGAATAATACAGTTGTAAGAGTCTAGCTCTTTCAGATTCAGATATAGTAGCAAAATACCATTTACATTTAATCTTATTACAAGGTCTATTCCACAATTGACGAAGATAATCTTTATTTAACACAAAATCATTTTCAGAAGTTAAAACATTTAAAGTAAAAGGCATATTCATTTCTGATTGAGTAGGGCTTCCTGATTTAATACTAACATTTTCTTCATAATTTACTTTAGGGATTTCTCCACTAAAGTCAACACTATTTACTTTAGGAATTTCTCCAGAAAATTCTATATTACCAAATCTTCTACTGCTTTGTGTGCTTGGTAAGGAGAAGGATGAAGAAGAAGAAGCTGAAAAAGATTTTCGTAAGTACTCTGATACTAATTTGTAACCCAGGATAAAATTGCTGATAAATACTTCTATTTTATTGAAAACTATTCAAAGTTTACAAAAGGTTTTCTTTTGCTTAAACATGAAAACATCTATGATTTGCCAAATCATGTCTGAGTAAGTCATTTTACTTTCTTTCTCTGAATCTTGCATGATGTAATTTAATCCGTTTTCTCTTGTTCTTAAGTGTTATGCCCTTTCATATGTTTCTTTGAATATTCTTAAACTATGATGCTTGATAATCACTTATGAGAGCAGCTAGTATGTTGGTCAGCCCAGAATCGTTGGACTAGGCAGTATAGTCGTGTGTGGCATGAGTAGCCTCGACCCGGGGGTGGTCCCGTAGCTCTCAACCATAAGCATAGTATTTTAGGTGTGTCCTAAGAAGAAACAAAGAAATATAGGCTATGGCATAATCCTAAAGAACAACAGAATTCGTATTAATTACTCTGCATAGATAAAGAGAGAGAAAGTAATCTTTCTACTCACATGGCCTCCAATCTTTCAGACATCGATATTGAATCAGTCAATGATCTTGAAGTCAGTACTCAATTAGATAAAGTAGAGTCCATATTAATGAATTGGAATTTACCAATAGAAAATTTTGATAAGATTTATAAAAAAGGAATGTTTGATTTAGTCCAAAGTTATACAATCAAAACCACTGAAAAAACAGTTTCAATAAATTAGCCCTATGGTACAATCCAACTTCTAAATCTAGTTACCTAAGAACAGCATAAAAAGAATAAATATCGATATCTTCATATTGGATTAGTTCAAGTAGCTATCAAACCACTCTATCGATTAGGAATTGATGCTCTGATTTCTGGTCTTCTAAGAGACAGTAGACATCTAGACTTTCAAAACAGTTTGCTAGCAGTCCTTGAATCCAACACAGCCAATGGTCTCATATACTTTAATCATTACCCAAACTTTACAGTAGATCTCACAGATCCATATATTCTCAAAACCTTAACATTAAATATTCAAACAAAAAATTTAGAATTTGAATTAGGTTCAAAACCCCTTGGATTAATTTATCGTGTTTATTACAAAGTAATGAAAACCACAATAAATCCTAAGGCTAAACAGCATATTGGAAATCCAAAAGAAACTTGTTTATTAGAAACAAATTTTGAAAGATCCAATACTTTTGTCCCTCGAATGATTAAGTGGGATAATGTTCTCCAAAACCCTATATGGAATTCTGATAATATTATTAATCCTAAAAAACATTATGAATCTAAAACATTAGGAAAAATTACAGAAACTTCAACAGGTTATATAGAATTAGAATTTAGATGAAAATCATTTTCAGCTTCTTCTTCTTCATCCTTCTCCTTACCAAGAACACAAAGCAGTAGTAGATTTGGTAATATAGAATTTTCTGGAGAAATTCCTAAAGTAAACAATGTTGACTTTAGTGGAGAAATCCCTAAAGTAAATTATGAAGAAAATGTTAGTATTAAATCAGGAAGCCCTACTCAATCAGAAATGAATATGTCTTCTACTTTAAATGTTTTAACTTTTTTGTGTTAAATAAAGATTATCTTCGTCAATTGTGGAATAGACCTTGTAATAAGATTAAATGTAAATGGTATTTTGCTACTATATCTGAATCTGAAAGAGCTAGACTCTTACAACTGTATTATTCTAATCAAATCAAAATGAAACAGCACCTAGATTTCTTTGATTGGTACGAATTAATCAGATATCAAAAAAGAAATATATTAAATGTCATTACCAAAAAATGGTATACTTCCAGAAATGAAGTTAGCGAATCAGTTTTTCCTCCAGCAGAAGAAATCAAAATCCCAATAGAAAATCAAGTAATTACAGCTTCTCCTTTTACGTTAGAAAATTTAGATAAACAAGGTGATGTAACCAATAAAGATTTAAATAAAGTAATTCAGTAAAATAACTATACTAATCAAATGTTAGTTACTATGGCTAGTAAAGTAGAACAATTAGACAGTAAATCCTCTGTAAGAGAAACCCCACAATTTAAACAATTTAATCCAAAACAATCCATAGATCATAACCCAGTGTTTAAACCCATTATATATGAACCTAAAAACATAAAACTTACTGAAAGGACGATGAATTTTGAAGAAGTAGATTTCATTAAAGAAATAAATGAAAAATTAAAAAACTTAAAAACAAAAGATGATCCCGAATCAAGTTCAAAAACACATCTCCAAACCATACATCAACCAGTCTCCCTAATAGATATTGATCCTTCTCCTGAATAGCTTAATAAGCTTATGGGCAGTAAAAGAACTTCAAAAACCAAACAACCAAGGTTTGCAAATCCCTATACTAGGAATTATTATCCTAGGCCATCTTTTCCCGATGTTCAATTTGAAGAACGCCATCTTGATACTCGAGCAGCCTTTTCCGGTGAAGACATTACCGAATGGAATATTGATGGGATGTCTGAACATGGTATCTTAAATGTAATTCAAGAAATGTCCATGGCTATTACTGTCATTAATGTAAAAATCCTACCAATTCAGACCAATCCATCCTCTATATTCTTACCACTGGTTTTACTGGCGTCCTTCAAGGGTGGTGGAATAACTACCTCACTGAACCACAACGTCAAGAAATTTTAAATGCCACCAAAGTTCAAACAAAAGTAATCCCAAATACTAGTGGTCAACCCTCTCAAGTATCTAAAACAATTTCTGATTGTTTAAATACTTTTATGTTTACCTTAACTCAGCATTTTGTCGGAAACCCTCAACAATTAGCAGATAGAAGTTCTGAAATCCTTACTAATTTAACTTATCCCAAATTACATGATTTTAGATGGTACAAAGATATGTTTTTACAAAATGTTATGTTAAGAACAGATTGCCATCATGCGTTCTAGAAAGAACGATTTATTTCAGGATTACCTCCCTTATTTACAGAAAAAAGTTAGGCAAAAATTAAAATTAGATTTTGGAAACGCAATTCCTTATGACTATCTAGCATATGGTTAAATAATTAGTTATGTAAACCAAGCAGGTGCAGATCTTTGCACAGATCTAAAACTTAAAAATCAGATGGAATCATATCATAAGAAATCTAAAAAAGAACTAGGAAATTTCTGTGAAATTTTTGGTTTTTCCCCAATAACTCCACCATCTAAAAAGTTAAAGCAAGCTAAGAAAAGAAGCTTTAAAAAGGAAAGAAAAGAACGAACTTTTAAACCATTCAAAAGAAAAGATAAGTCTTCTAAAAGCACTATTAAATGTTAGTTTTGTGGAAAAAGAGGATATAAAGCAGACGAATGTAAAATAAAAGCTAAAAAGAAGAAAAGAGTAAATCAGCTTTCTTTATCAAAAGACACTCTAGAACAGATTAATCAAATCCTTGATCAAGACGATTCTTCCCCTTCATCAGACACTAGTGATAGTGAAATAGAAGAAGTATTTGAAATCCAAGAAAATTTCTCTGAATTAGATTCAAGTGAACAATCTTCTTGTGATTGTACAGGTTTACGTACTTGTGCAATAGCAGAACTCTGTATGCTAAATAATTCTCATAATCAGGTTAATATAATCACTAAAGCAAATAAAGAACTCTTCTTTGAGCTATTAGATCATATTCAAGATGAAACAGTTAAAAGAGAATACTTGTTAAAAGTCAAAGACTTAGTTCTTAATCCAAAAGTACAAATAGAACCTTATAATTTAAAAGAAGTATTTGATAAATTTAAAGGTAAACAAAAAGAACCTGCCAATTCTTTGCAAGACTTACAATTAGAAATTAAAGAACTAAAACAAGAAGTTAAATGGTTAAAGGAACAAAATGACCAAAGAATTTCCGATATTAATCAGATAAATACAGAATTAGTTCAGCAGAAATTAGATAAACCTTTAATTGATCCCATTTCTTTATCAGATGGAGAAAATGAACATAATGAAGATAATCCAGATTATATTTCAGCAATTTTATCCTGGGTTACAAATTGGCATAGCATCTTAAACATTTACGTCTTTTTCGTGAAATAATCACAATTACCTGCCTAATCATTATCACTGAACCTAATAAGATGAGTACTAGAATCCTTCCATATCCTAAAATATGAGAAATATATTTGAAAATTCTTTTAACTGCCTTCAAATGTGATTTTTTTGGGGGGGGGGAGGAGGGGGTGTTGATTGATATCTAGTACATACTCCAACACCATAAGAAATATCAAAACCACTTGCAATCAAGTATAGTAATCTTCTAATCATGCTTCTGCAGAGATATTGATCTATATCTTGACCTTTTTCATCCTTTGACAACTTCTAACTAGCATTGATCTATATTCTGACAAATTTTGAATCATTTAACTAAGTTATAAGCATACTTGCTGTATGAGATAAAGATTCGATCTTTCATCTATTTGGTTTGTAAACCAAGAAAAAAGGTTAATTCACTAATTATACTAATTTCAAATTCAGTTTGCATGAGTTCCACGAAGTTTTTTGCCATATGCTTTGATGTTAAATCAAACAATATGTCATCCACATAGACTTGAGCTACTATAAAATGTGCTCTGAATTTTTTGACAGCACACAAAAATATACATACATGGGTAAATGCTACAAAATAAAACGCACATATATCATCAATAGATTTATTCACGTCATAAGAAAAGGAGAAAACAATAGCATGATAAAAATATTTTTATTTATTCAATCACTATCTTATCTTCTTATTAACTCTCATTGATAATCTTTGCAATATTTATGATTTTTTATGCTTATATCTTTTTATTTGAAGACATAACGTAGCATTTTATGTCTTAATGAAGTTCATAAACTTTTAGATGAGTTTTTTTTTTTAAATAGGGTTAAATTAAAAAAAAACCTATATACTTTTATACAATTGACAATTGAATATTTAAACTTTTAATCTTGACAATTAGATATGCAATAATGGAGTATTTAACAATTTTAACATAAATGTTTGTGAGTTTTAGTGGTTAAATTTGAACATTTCTCACAAGAGCATCACATACGATTATATAAATATCACATAACATTAATAATTATGTTATTAATCATTTGACGAAAACCTAATTGATGTATTCAATTGTCAAAATTGAAAATTTTAATACTGAATTGACAATCATATAAGAGTACGAAGGATTTTTTGAATTTAACCCTTTTAAATAGGAATCTTTCATCTTTCTATATTTTACCATAAAGTAATAATTTAATTAATTAAAATGCTTCCATTAATAACAATTGTTATGCTTAAGCGTTTGCTTTTAACGACCTTAAATAACTAATAAAAACGCTTTGTGGCATGGCCACTTACAGCATATGGAAAACTACATCCACCAGAATTCCAACAACACCACCACATGTCATCTTGAAAGGAGGTTGAGAAAATTGCTAATAGTATGACGGATTTTGAATGGTAGTTTTTAATTATTTTTTAAGAAACATTTTGAAAGTTAGGTTGAAAAAGAAAAATGAAGAAGCTTTAAGAATAGAGTTCATCATAGCAAAAATTATGATGTATGCAAAAGTACATAAAAATAGCTTTATTACACTTATATGTACTGAATTTAAAGGAAAATGCTTCTTAAGGGATAAAAACCTTCTAGTATGTTTCATGGTTGTTTAGAATATTTCCCTACTTACGAGGTCTTATTTATAGTAATTAGGTTTCCTGCATTTTTAGGATTCTTCTAATTTTTAGAAATCTCTATCCTATTTAAAAAAATCTTGATTTCTTTTAAATATTAAACTAATACCCTATAATACAATTCTATAATTATGAAAAAATAATATAACATAGTTATTGCTAGATGATCTAACTAGTAAAAAATAGTCTCTATTTTAGAGTTGAATATTCATTTGTTTATTTTAAAATATAAAAAAAAATAAGTGTTCACTTTTTTAAAAATTATCAAATATTTTTGCTTAAACATCTATAAATAACTTTCTTAATATAAGGAATACAAGTTTCACTATCTAATTGATCCTCTCACTAATCTCTTTAATTTATAACGATACGGTGGTTACCTGCCTATGCTTAAATTAACGCTCTCTTAAATTCTTTTTATAGATTATGATTTTTTTTTAAAAAGATTAAATTACCATCACTAGAAATTATAAAGTTATTTTAAAATTTAAAAATCAATTATAGTTATAATTTAATGGAGTAATAAATGACAAGAGTACATTCAAAAATTAAAAAAAAAATTATTTTACAAAGTAACATATAAGAAAATTAACCTATAATGTTTGGGACTTGTAATGTGTTTTATCATTAATAAATTTTTTTTGTCATTATAATTCTTAATGAAATTATAACCTGCCAAATAGTCTCTAACTCTTTTTTTAGTATAAATTTTGACTAGAAGAAGTCACTCTCATTGCACGTAATTTTTCTTTTAAGGGAAAAATAAGCATAACAGTTGATCTCGTGCAATTTGAGTGCTTTTTTCTTGTCGAAATTTACATTGAAAAAAAAAAAGAGTTGAAAATCACTTGGCAAATTATAATTTCATTAAGGATCATAAAAGAAAAAAAAAATTATTAAGGGCGAAAACATTACAAGTCTTAAACTTTAAATACCAAATAGACTAATTTTTCTAATGGGTAATTTGAAATAAAAAAAAAATTCAAAGTAACATATATCTTGAAGTGGAACGAGTATTTAACAACTATTTTACATTATAATTATTGTTCTTTCAAAACGGGGAGCGAGTGAAAACCTTATGCTTTGTGAAATAGTAGGGTCTAGGCATGGTCGCAGTTGCCCACTTTTCGGTTGGCGATTGGTTAACTTTAGGTTGACGATTGACTAAAATGGCAAGTCTCAATCTTAAACCTCCAATTCCGATTTAGTAGTTGGCGGTTACGGTTGCGGTTGGCCAACTTCCGATTTAATGATTTAAAATTGTTGAAGGAGAAAATATTATTAGAAAAAAATTTAGTCAAAACTGGAAGTCAATTTGATAACCGGATAAAGTATTAAAAGTTTTTTGTTAAAAATGTGAATTATAATTAACACTATCACTTATTTTTTTCCTTACCTTAGAATTACTTGGATGAGACATTTTTAAAAAAAAACAAAAAATAAATAAATATAATAATATATTATAAATTAAAATTGAGAATTGAGAGAGTTGAAAGAGTTGAGGGAGTTGAGAGAGAGTTGAGGGAGTTAAGAGAGGGGGGAAAAGTATAAAAAATTATGATAACTCGATAACATATTTACAAGGGAAGGAAAAAGAAAATCACAACAGCCAAAAAAAAAAAAAAGAAAAAGAAATCGCCATGGCTATTGGCCTTTTATTCTTTTTTTTTTAATTTTTATCATTGCCACATGTCAGTGCTTTTAAAAAAAAATTTAAAAGTAAATTGACGGTTTAAAATAACGATTAACAATTGGGAAAAACTCTTAACCTTAATCGAATTATTGATCATGGTTCACAATTTACAGTTAGATCATGATTAATGATTTTTTAACCGTTAACTCTAATTCTGACTCATAGTTGAATAGTGAAAAAATCGAACCGGGGCTAAGCTCTACGGTCAATCAATACCTATCTCAACAGTTAATGACTACAAATGTAACTTTTCAATAAACATTACAATTAAGAATTCATAAATGCATTACTTTGCTTTGTGAGTTTCAAATACAACAATATATTTATTAGTCACAATCTCCTTCAATATGGAGCCTTTAGAAACACGAAAAATAATTAGATGTATAGACTTAATTTTGAGAAATTAACTTATTTAGTTTTTAAAGTTTGAAACTTGTAATATTTTTGTCTTTAATAATTTTTTCTATCATTATGATCTTTAATGAAATTATAACTTCTCAAGTGGTCTCTAATTTTCTTTTTTTGATATAAATTTTGGTTAGAAGAAATCGTCCCCATTGCTCGTAATTTTTCTTTTTAAAGAAAAATAGATATATTGGTTAATTATGTGTAATAAGATTGATTTTTCTTGTCAAAATTTACACAAAAAAGAGAGTTATGAACCATTTAATAGGTGATAAACTATAATGATAGAAAAAATTATTAAAGATAAAAACATTATAAATCTTAAATTTTTTAGATTAAATAGACTAATTTTCCTTTAATCTTTATAAATCGATGTATTAAAAGTTTCTATTAAATGCATTGTATGTTATATCTTTTAGAATATATAATGATATGAGGTTTTTTTTTTTTTATTAATACAGATAATTCATCTAGATTGGGGAAAGTTACTGTATTTTAAAAGAAGATAGTTGTCTTTTGGTTCATTCCATTATTAACCCAGTTATCACTATTCTAACCAGACCCACCTACGATCATTTTTATTTTTCATTTTTGAAAATTTAAGGGTTTGATTACTGGTTTCCTAATTTGTATGGTTTTATATATATGATTTTTTTTGGTTAGATATTTAAGTATTAAATTATTATTTAAATAATTTTTAATTATTTTTCAACCTTTTTATATATTATTAAGTATTTTATTCATTCGAAATTGAATATCTATATTTTTAATTTTTTCCTAATCTTCTATAACTAAGATCTTTGATTTAGAGAATACAAGTTCTATTAAAACAAACATTTTTATCATTAACTTTTTAAATTAATGCTGATATTGTAATACCTTATCTATTATCCGTCTTCAAAATATAATTTTTATAATATTCTTTATCCAAATGGTAAGAAAAGTATTCTTTGAAACATATTTTTAAATTTAACTTAACACCGAAGCAGTGCACCCCCCCTCCCCCAACACCCCCCGCTTAGAGTGGGTTTGGATTAAAAGATTTGGATGAAAATGAAATGAAATAAAACAAATTTAAGAGTGCCAATTGATTTTTATGAAAGAAAAAGAAGGAGAATAATGAGATTAAGATCAATTAAAAATATATACCTTATTTTCTGTTCAAAATTGATGAAAATAAAAAAAATCAACATAATTAACATTATTATAATGAATATTTTGTTATAAAATTAGGGTAGTGTTAGAATAAAATCTACACACTACACACTAAGAAAATTCTAACTATTCTTTGCACAAGAATTTCTCTTCAAACTTCTCTCTTTCTTTCTCTCACAATTCTTTCTCTAATCTTTCTTTCACTAATCTTTCTTTCACAAAATGATGGTGTATTACAAACTTAGAGCATAGCTCTATTTATAGAGCTCTAATTAGTGGAATACACCATGGCATACATCATCTTCAATTAATCTCAATTAATGGTGTCTCCACTAAATGGTGGACATCCATAAAAATCTTCTAATAATTCACATAAATCCATAATTAGTGGAGCATCCACTAATTAATGGAGATTTCAATAATTCATAACACTCCCTCTTGGATGTCCATCCATACATAAAGAATATGCCTCGTTAAAACCTTACTAGATAAAAACCCAGTGGGAAAAAAATCTAGTGAAGGAAAAAGAGTACACTATTTTATATGTCTGTTTATTACTCCCCCTGATGAGATGATTCCTTTAAATCTTTAAACCGACACATACCGATTTTATATCTCAACTTCTCAAGTGTTGCAGTCGGTAAAGTCTTCGTGAAAATATCTGCGAGGTTATCACATGACCGAATTTGTAGCACATCAATTTCACATTTCTTCTGTAGTTCATGAGTAAAGAAGAATTTTGGTGAAATATGTTTTGTCCGATCTCCTTTAATATATCCTCCTCGTAATTGAGCTATGCAAGCTGCATTGTCTTCATAAAGAGGAGTTGGAATATCTTTGATTGATGATAATCCACAACTTTCTCGGATATAATGAATCATGAATCTTAGCCATACACATTCTCGACTTACTTCATGAATGGCTATAATTTCAGCATGATTTGAAAAAGTAGCTGCTATAGATTGTTTCGTAAAACGCCATGATATAGCAGTATTTCCACATATAAATAGATAGCCCGTTTGAGAACGTGCTTTATGTGGATCAGATAAATAACCAGCATCTGTATAACCTATCAATGTTGGACTAGTTTTATTTGAATAAAATAATCCGAGATCAATTGTACCTTAGAGATATCGAAGGACTTGTTTAATTCCATTCTAATGTCGTCGTATTGGTGAAGAATTAAATCTTGCTAATAAATTGACAGCAAAAGCAATATCAGGTCGTGTTTTATTAGCAAGATATATCAATGCACCAATTGTACTGAAATATGGTACTTCAGGACCAAGGAGTTCTTCATCATTTTCTTGAGGTCGGAAAGGATCTTTATCCACATTTAATGATCGGACGATCATTGGAATACTCAATAGATGTGCTTTGTCCATGTAAAATCTTTTTAGCACTTTTGCTGTATATGTTGATTGATGAATAAATGTTCCACTCTCCAGATGTTCAATTTGTAAACCAAGGCAAAATTTGATTTTATCAAAATTCTTGATTTCGAATTCTCTTTTTAAATAATCAATTATTTCTTGGAGCTCTTCAGGAGTTCCAATAAGATTAATATCATCAACATATATAGCTAATATCACAAATTTAGAACTAGATTTCTTAATAAAAACACATGGACAAACCTGGTCATTTTTAAATCCCGCTTTCAATAAATATTCACTAAGACGTGTGAACCACATGCGCCCAGATTGTTTCAGGCCATATAATGATTTCTGCAACTTGATGGAGTAATTTTCACAAGGATAATGTTTATATGCTTCAGGCATATGAAATCCTTCGGGGATTTTCATGTAAACATCATTTTCTAAATTTCCATACAAGTAAGCAGTGACAACATCTAATAGGCGCATATCTATCTTTTCATGTACTGCCAAACTGATAAGATATCGGAGTGTAATAGCATCAACAACAGGAGAATAAGTTTCATCATAGTCAATACCTGGTCTTTGTGAAAAACCTTTGTCTACTAATCGCGCTTTATATCGAACGATTTCACTCTTTTCATTGCACTTTCGCACAAACATCTATTTGTAGCCAACAGGTTTTACACCTTCTGGTGTTCGGACTACAGGTCCGAAGACTTCACGTTTTGTCAGTGCATTTAACTCCGATTGAATCGCATCTTTCCATTGCAGCCAATCTTTTCTATGCCGACATTCATCAACTGATATTGGTTCGGGATCATCATTATCCTGTGTAACATCAAGAGATATATTGTATGCAAATATATTATCAATAACAGTTTCTATCCGATTCCAACTTCTACCGGAAGTGGTATAATTGATAGAAATTTCGAGTGTTACTTTCATCAACTTACGGTTCTTTGTCATCAGTTCTCTCTTGGTCTTTATCATTCTTTTCTTCAATATGATCTTACGGATCATTTAATCCTCTTTTCTTTCGAGGATTTTTATCTTTAGAACCAAGAGGTCGGCCACACTTACGTCGTGTTTTTGACTCAGCAGCTATAGGTATAATATTTTGTTCTGCTGGAACTTCAATTCGAATAGGAGCATTTATAGCTGGAATATGCGATTTTGTAACTCTTCTGGAGTCAACAAAAGCGTCTGGCATTTGATTTGTAATGCTTTGCAAATGAATTATCTTTTGAACTTCAAATTCACATGCGCTTGTGCGCGGATCAAGATAATTTAATGATGTTGTCCAATTAAGATTTTCTTGTACTGTTTCTGTTCTCCTCCTAATTTAGGGAACGATGATTTCACAAGAGAATAAGAAAAGAAATATAAGAAAATGATGACAAGCAGGAAATGCCAAGAAAAATATCTCTTTTTTTTTTCACTCTTCCCGGTACCGACTTTTCCTCTTCCTCTCTTGTCTTTTCTTCTCCTCCGACCCTCTACCTACCATCTACCTCTTCTTCTTCCTCAAACATACATATATATATATATATATATATATATGTATCAATATATATCTCAATTATCAGTCATTAGTAAACATCAAAAACAAAAATCACAAAGCAGATATGGAGACTCGTAATTCATTTGAGACATGGTCAAATTTTGACTCGATTTCTACAGCAGATGTTGATGTATTTTTCTTTCCAAACCAACCGCTTCTGCCTCCTTTCCAAACCAACCGCTTCTGCCTAATTCGAACGCAGAAGATTTTGACTTTTCAAACCAACCACTTCTGCCTAATTCGAACGCAGAAGATTTTGATATGTTTTCTTTTCCAAACCAACCACTTCCTCCTAATTTCAGGTGAGATACCTTTGAGGGCTTCCATTTGTTTTTAGTGTGCTTGATAATGAAATTAAACTCTCTTTTGGTTTGTTTTTTATGTAAATCAGTGGAAGTTTTGAACATACTGCTTTGGACCAAGTTGATCTGCCCCTACAAAAGACTACTTTTGATACTGTTCCTCTTGATGCTATTCCTTTGAATGAGGATATGCTTTGCATGATCCATTCTACTCTCTAATGGATTTTGAACAAAGCCAAAATATGATTCCAGGTTATTATACATTTAAACATGGATTTTGAATAATATTACCTTTACTGATATTATTTTCTTTTTCTAGGAGAAATAATGAGTGGTCTTGGCAACGAAGTCGGAGTAAGTACTCATGAAATGCATAATATCGAAGTTCAAGATATTATTGCAGACAAAATTCCTGGGGAGAAGAAGATGATTAAGAGGCAGAGAGAGAAGAAGGGCAATAACTCCCAAACACTATTAAGAGAAACAATTTCGCAGTATTTTTACCTACCAATCAAGAGTGCAGCCAAAGAATTGAATATTGGTATAACCCGTCTCAAGAAAAGATGTAGGGAGTTAGGAATTCGTCGATGGCCTCACAGGAAATTGGTGAGCTTGGAGACCATAATCAAGAATGTTCAAGTTCTCTCTCATACATACTTATAATTTGCAAGTATGAAACTATGAAAGATTTATAAGTAAATAACCGATGATATCACTTTGATTTACAGGATATGCAAAATAAAGAAGAAGGAAGACATATGGCTGAAAAGAAATTAAAAGAAGCCATTGCGATACTGGAATGTGAAAAACAGTTGGTGGAAGAAAGTCCTAATATGCAGTTACGGGACCAAACACAGAAATTGAGACAAGCATGCTTCAAGGCCAAATATAATAAGAAATATAATAAATTTAAGGAGATCATAAAATCTCAAGACTCATTTCGCAGTAATTTTACGGCTAATTCTGCTGCTAGTCTCGATGCTGGCTCAAAAGGGAAAGAAAAGGAGGAGGATGTCGAAAAAGAGGAGCTGAAGTCCATAATTACTAATTGTTTGTTTTCCTCTAATGTAAATATTGAAAAAGAACAATTACAAACCTTCATCTTACATTTGTCAGCTCAATTACAAAAGAGCAACTATAAGCATGTATCATCAAGTTCATATGAATACTAGTGATATGAATAAAAGATGTGATGCTTATTATTAATGGAAATATCTTTTTCCCTTATTATTTTTTCTGTTCCACTTCAGGTGGCCAGTATTTCTCTGTGATAAGGGAAATATCGAGTGTGTCCATGACCATAACCACGACCACTGCCACAACTACGACTATAACGATGAGCTCTGCTGGAGCCAACGACATTCACTTAGGAGTCTTTGTTGAGCCGATTCATCCGGCTTCATGATTTCTCAATAATAACTCATGTTAAATTTGTCAATTTGGGATACCATTTTTCTCGATATTGTTACTTGCAGGACAATATTCGAGGTATGAAAAGTAGAGAATGTCTTCTCCAATATAACTTCATCGATAACTTTTTCTCCGTAAAATTTTTAACTAAGATGTAGTTTTATACATCACGGAGTTCACGATTTTACAATCTTGCAACTTCAGATGCAACCATTCATACCGTGCAGTGGGTAGTATGACCATCTTCAGGTGGTCAAATCTTTCTTTTTATCCACATGACATATGGATCTCCTTTTTTTTAGTATTTAGATGCATTTCTGTATGACATATAATTTTTTTTTTCAGAAATATCAAGGCTACAAATTCGAATTTAGCGAGATCAATAAATGCGTACCTGTCTTCTGGCTTTAATAACGGTAGAGACTCGTGCTGATAACGTGTTATAAAATTAGGGTAGTGTTAGAATAAAATCTACACACTACACACTAAGAAAATTCTAACTATTCTTTGCACAAGAATTTTTCTTCAAACTTCTCTCTTTCTTTTTCTCACAATTCTTTCTCTAATCTTTCTTTCACTAATCTTTCTTTCACAAAATGATGTTGTATTACAAACTTAGAGCATAACTCTATTTATAGAGCTCTAATTAGTGGAATACACCATGTCATACACATCTTCAATTAATCGCAATTAATAGTGTCTCCACTAAATGGCGGACATCCATAAAAATCTTCTAATAATTCACATAAATCCATAATTAGTGGAGCATCCACTAATTAATGGAAATTCCAATAATTCATAACATATTTAATTTTCTCTTTCTTTTTTTTTTTAAACTACTTTACTTTCTTCTCTTCTCTATCCCTAAATCGAAGTGTAGCTGTAGTTGAAAAGAAAAAGAAAAAAAAAAGAGGAAATGAAATTAGAAATTACTAAAGGAAGTTTCTGAACGGCTCGTCACCGCCCACGAAACCCTCCTCGAGGCAATGAAACGCGACTTTTAAAGAGAGCACATCCAACCGCCCCGGTTCATGTAAACCGAACGGTTGGACTCGAGTTTTGAAATGGGCTCGCCACATTTTCATTGCCCCACCTCCTAGAATCAGAGAAAATCTCAGATCTCTCTGAAAACCCTCGTCGTGATCTACACGTATTGTTCTCTTTCGTCCTTTTTCTGTTTACGGGTGGGCGATCGCCGGCGATTACTTTTCGATCATCATCTCGCCGTCGCTTTGGATTTTTCATCGTGAATTACAGTGTGCATAGTTTAAGGTGCTTTTTTTGTAACTGCAGTTTTGAATTCATAATTTCATTTCCTAGCTATGAGCAATTGTAATGCGAAGTTTACTTGATTGGCAACTACGATTGAATCAACCAAATTATAGTCTTTATGTCCGATGTGTATCGTAACTATGGTTTTTTATTTTGGAGACGAAGTAGTTTTTTATTGCTGTTGCTACGGAATTCATAATTATTATATTATAAGATGAATTACAATATAGTTGTTTTATTTGTAATTTTTGAAGTATCACCTTGAATTTGTTTAAGCTGTTTTGTATTCAAATTGAATTTGTAATTATGCATTTTTGTGATATCATTGCATAGCTTTGGTTTCAAGTTAATTGTATTGTCTTGCAAATGTCCACGAGGGATAACAGTGAACAAGTATTTATGCCAGGATATTGATGTGTTGACAGTTAATTACTCTGTACTGATATGGTCATTTATTCATAAAATGAAGGGTATAATGGTTTTGGCAGAATAAAGTATTCAATCTTAGTTGTAATATCCTTCTATCTCGTCCTTGAGAGTAATAGAATTGGATTATGTTGTTCTGCAATATGTCCTATAGGAAATGGCTGGGGAAGCTAACAAGGATAGTGGAGATATTGACAGCAATGTATCAAGCGCAGTTACTGAAACGGAGATGAATAAAAAGAAGAAGAAGAAGAAGAAAGGTGTTTTCTCGAGAATATGGAGTGCAGTATTTAGATCGCATGGAGACGATTTTGAGAAAAGACTACAGCATATATCTAAGGAGGAAGCTGCTGTTCTTTTGAGAACCAGAAAGCGGTCTCAGAATTGGAGGAAGATTACTAGACATGTTATTTTACTCTCTGTTCTTTTAGAGGTAAGCTCACTTTATGTGAAATTTTTGTTAGGCCCTTTGAAGCTAAATAACTTTGACTTGAATTTTGGGGTTGAAACCTTCATGATTTGTTGAAATTGTGTTCTCGTGGCCATCACTACGCTTTTGGCAGATCACCTTTTTTCTCATTAGCTTGAGAGCTATTGTTAAGCATGTTTTCCCTAATACAATGTAGTTGTGGCTACTAGGATTCAATCTATATGTGCGCGCGCGCAATTTACCTTTTATCTTTATCTTTTTACAATTGATGCAAGAATCATTTTCCCTATTTTCCTTCTTTAAATAGGAGTAAGAAAATCATAAATCTTGTTATCCCTACTGCTTTATTTGTTTCTAACTCGTCTGCTCATCCCTTTAACTTGTGTCCTGTTATAGTGTTCTTAAATTGGCATGTTAAATTAATTGGACACCCTTTATGTTGAATAGAATGGATTCTGATTCCTTCACCTTTGACTATTTCCTTGCCTGCACACACCCCCTTTTCTTCCCACCTTAGATGTTGGTGACATTGTCTGAAATCACTGCTATTGGTGGATGATCAATGCCAGGATGATTAAGCATGTGTATCAACATTTCAACTTTTTTTAAGTTGCAGCGCAAACAGTGGCCTACAAATTCTTAAAGTTTTGAATGGTATAAAAATTCATTATTGGTGTTTTGGGTTTGACTCCACGAGTTGTAGTTTGAAACTTGTGCTTGTGCTTGAAAACCATAACATGTTATGTGCTTGTGCTTGAACATAACATGTGCAGTAATGAACTCTGGAAAACCATATGAATTTTCATGATAAAACTGGAATGATTGATTACCTTGATGCTAATAATGGACTTAACGGTGGGTCCAATTCATATGGCATTTTCAAAAGCAATCACATATTAAAGAATTGGAGCTGTTTTTCCCTACTTGCTATTGTAGCTCCTGACTTCTGATCTACTAGATTGGTGGAAGGTCTTAGACACCACCTAATCATGAAAATTAGCTTCTTTTCTCTGTGGAGCTATTTCCTCTCTATGTCTCCCCACACTTTTTCCCCTTCTCTACTCAAGCTGGTGGTATACACGTTACCTTTACTTGATCTTATTGAATGTTAAAACTGATAAATACTGTCTAACTGTTATTTAAAGGTATAAATAAAGAGGGTGCATTTATGATTAGTACATAGCCTTTCTTTGGTGCCACATGATATCAAATTTACAATTCATTTTACAGCTCCTATGTGAAAATGGTATATATGAATTTCTGTTCTTTTGGTTTTTCCCCATGTGCAACTGGGGACCTCTTTTTAGCTGACCAATGCCCCTCCTTTTTCCCCTTTAACAGAGGGAAGAATTAGTTTCCACAAATCCCAAATATTCTGCATAAGACTATTTTATATTGTTATTGAAGTAATGTGTAGAAACAAATTGAAACTGAGATCTCATTTTGGTTAATGAATTAAGGAGATGGATCAATGTTAAGACTTGCTTCAGCATTGGAATTCTTTGTCCATCCTGAACACACTTTTTTAAAAGTAATTTGCCCTATTCAGGTTTAAAACATAGGCTATTAATGTAAAGCTACTTCAAATGTATTTTGTACTGGGAACCTGAACTTAATCTGTGCTTATGAGTTTTACTAGCAGATGTTTAAATGTAATGATGACAACACAGACACACAAGTTACTTAAGCCTCATTTTTTGCTTATATCGCCACTTTCTCCTTGGAAGTAATTGGTCGCACAAAACATCAATTGCTATTTCCAGGTAATTGCAGTCGGTTATGCAATCGTGACCACAAGAACTCCAGATTTGAACTGGAAGATGAGGGCAGTAAGAGTGTTGCCAATGTTCCTTTTGCCTGGCCTATCTTTTTTTACCTATTCAACGCTCAGTGGCCTCAACAAGATGTGTAAGTATTTCAAGCTCCTATGTACTAATGGCTTGTGACTTTTACCCTCTTGTTTGTCCTTATTGTGTTCAATGTTTTCTCTTTTATTGAAACTCTTGTCTCACTCTAAGCAGAGCAGATCTATCATTTCACTGAAACCTTTTATAGTTGAGAATAGATTGGAGAAGCTACTTTTGTTTCAAATGTGAGAATATTCTGATTCTACATTTTTAACAATATTGGTTGTGAATTGGAGTCTGTCTTGTAGTAAAATGTGGAAGAGGAAAAAGTGAATAATAAAAACTTGGATCTTTCGAGAAAAATTCAAGATTTTCCAATTCATCCCCATGTTTAATCGGCGTTTCAAGTTTTCCTGGAAAATACCTTCTTCTAGATCACATTATATAGTTTTTCTATTAGTGAACCATATATTATACCCCATGCTGTGAAAACTCGTAATTGATTTTCAAATTCTGTATCTTAATGGGATCGAACAACATTTGATCTTCACAAAATCATATTTGGAGTCAAAGCTCTATAGTTTGTTCTTTGGAAAGATGGAGAAAAATAAATGCATAACTGTTAATTGATCTTTGCATCTCAAAGGGACTGATCAGTGTTCGATCTTTGCAAAATCCTATTTTGAGTTAAAAGTTTCGTTGTGTTTGTTCAGAAAGATGAAGGAAAATTTTGAATGATTTAATGTAATTTATATGCTGAAGATTATGTTGGGTTTTCTAGTTTCAAAGAAACTAGGGTGAAATTTGTTAAATTTTTTCAATATTTTCCCAAGTTTTACCTTTTCCCGGTCCCCATTTTCCAATGAAACAAGTACAGCCAAAAGGGTGAAGGAAGAAAATGAAAAGACTACTATCATTTCACTCATCAATTTTTAAATATGTTTGTTGTGAGTTATTATTTTCAGCCAATTGAAACCCCATTACTGTTCATCTTAACACAATCCTTCCCAGTCCTGCTAAATTTTAGCAATGATGAATATTCCGTGAATCTTGTGCTCTGGCTATATATTATTCTAACACTTTGAAGAGGAGGCCCCCGCTAGATAGATGGTAACTGGAAAGAAAGTTTTCTTAAAGATACTATTCACTTTGCCTTCTCAGATACAAGTTTCTAAGTCATTCAGTTGGGATAGTTATCTTATAATTTTGCAAGAATATGTGGTGAATTCTGTTTAAAAGGACTTTTGAGAATGTTATCTGGCTTGTTGCAATTACTTGGGCCAGTGTCTGCTGAATTCTTCTTCTTCTTCTTCAAAATCGCTTTTCTAATCTATTTGTATTCCCTTTGCATTTCTACTGGTTAAAAGATCACAGTTATCATTGCGTATGACTATAGGAATTCACAAGAGTTGATTGAACTTAAGAAAAAGTAGTTTTTCCTCTATTTTTGAAATAGAAAAGGGTGTGGGATGTGCTGATGTTTTGCCACATATGATACTGGTGCAATCTTAATTATAAATTGGAATTTTGATTGTTACTCTTGTTCACATTTGTACTCTGAACAGTTGATCGGAAGGACCAGAAAACCCTGGAGAGGCTTAGAGCTGAGAGGCAAGCTAAAATTGATGAACTCAAAGAGAAGACGAATTACTACATTACACAGCAGCTCATTCAGGTGATGAAATCAGGCTAGTTGTGTTTGATGCATTACTTTGTTTTCCATACTAATGCATGAAGGTAGTCAAGGCACAATATTACATGCCTTCTATCTTCTTTTCTCATTGGACAAGCTAATTAAATGGATGAATTTCTCAAATATCTAAATTTGAATTGTTCAAGTTCTTTTTTTCTTTTTTCTTTTTTCTTTTTCATCATAGTTTATACATCTGTCCCTTATACCTTTATGCTAACTTATGCCGTGAAATGCTTGATATGACGCTTCAATGCAGCGGTACGACCCTGATCCTGCTGCGAAAGCTGCTGCTGCAACTGTCCTAGCATCAAAGTTGGGAGCAGACTCTGGCCTTAAGGTCTATGTGGGAGATGAGTCTAAGTCCACAAATCCTACAGGAAAGAGTAGTGATGTAGAGATTGCGCCATCTAACGGACTTCGGAATAGGAAACAGTCGCATACCAGGGTCAGCAGTACAGACAGTACAGTATTGCATCCTCATGATGAGGAAATGCTTCGTCAAGCAGGATTTGAGGCCACTGATATTTCTCAGCATCAGCAGCTGGTAGTTGAGCATCACGATCCAACTAGCTCTAGTGCTAATGATGGTGGATGGCTGGCTCGAATTGCAGCTTTGCTTGTTGGAGAGGACCCAACTCAGTCATATGCACTAATATGTGGCAACTGTCACATGCACAATGGTAAATGAGCATTAATAATCAGAGCTTGATCAGATTGATCTATGTTCAAAAAGAGCCGACTCCTTACCTTTTCTTCTTTCAGGACTTGCCAGGAAGGAGGATTTTCCATTCATAACTTACTATTGCCCTCATTGCAATGCCCTGAATCAGCCAAAGCAACATGCTGAACGAGTTTCTGAATCCAATTCTCCCCACATGAGTTCCTCGACAAGTGTTTCTGATGTTGATGTGGTGAAGAATGCTCACGGTTCCACAATTGAGACTGCATCTGGAAGTACTAGCCCGGTGGTTGCTTCTACAAGGACAACAGAAGCCGAGAAAGTGCTATCTGATGTTACAGGTAGTTGATAGCAGCCCAGACTCTGGATGGATTATCTGTTATCCCCCGCTTAATGGTACCGAAGGGAAAGTCACATTATCCCTGTAAAACACAAAATGGCAACTTTCTGATGCAAATATCAAGGGTTGGTGCATCAGATCAGGATTTGCAGTACAAGTGAGTGTAGAGTGTAAGCAATGTAACCTCTTGTTGCTTCTATGTGTGTTTTATATGGACTGGACACATGATTGTAGCCATTTTCTTTTACCAGCCCCTTGGCTAGAGCTGTAAACGAACCGAACGTTCGCGAACAAAAATTCGTTCGAGCTCGTTCGTGTTCGAATAAGGCTCGTTTGTTTAATAAACGAACGAACTCGAACACGAACTCGAACTCGAATAATAAACGAACGAACTCAAACATGTTCACGAACATATTCGAACGTTCGCGAACATATTATATATATATTTAAATTAATTATATTTTATTAATTATTTTATTTATATTTTATAATATTAAGATTTATTAAGAATAAATCTTATATTATAATTATAATATTAATACTAATATTAATAATATTATTATATATTTATTTAATATTATAATATTCAATTATTTTTAATTAAATTTTGAATTATTAGTTTTATAAATTTTAAAATAAAAAATATAAAATAAACGAACTCGAACGTTAATCGAGTTTTTCGAATTCGAACTTAAACGAACTTGAACATTATCAAACAATAATCGAACGAATTCGAACACGAACTGAGTTCGAATAATAAACGAACGAACTTGAACAACGTTCGATTATATTCGAACTCGAGCTCGAAAATATGATGCTCGGTTCGTTTGTGTTCGAATACAGCTCTACCCTTGGCTTAATAGTATGAAATTTTGTTTATTGATAAATAGTGTTTATTAGATAACTGATGCAATATTTGACGAATTCTATTCTGTTCTGGGGAGATATTTTCCCTGTTTTTCTGACCAACCGCCAACTCAGTGGGAATTTATCTCCTTGCGCATGAGATTGGGTTCCGGTTAATTAACAAGAAACAAATGGTTAAATAAAAGATTGAAGTTAATTATATAGCTAAAGAAAGGAAAATTTCCAAAGCCATCTTGATAATGGGATATCAGCTGAATACAAATTTTCAATTTTCTTTTGTTCCTTTTTTTTTCATCCCGTGGCAGGATACTTAGTAGTTCCCCAATGTTCTGCCTGTACCATTCCGGTCATCGGATCACTTCAACTACCAGCCATTAAGCGGGGGTTGACTGTTGTACCAGTCTCGACTGCACTCTGTCCTCCGAAAGTGTTTTCTCTCCCTATTTCCACTCTCTCATCTTCTCTGGTCTCCCTCTCACTTCCCTCCTAATTTCCCTCTTATTGTGCTCGCATCTTAATTTCCTCCCAATTCACCCTTTTTGTTTTGTTCCATCCTTGTTTCATTCTGTTTTGCCGAGGCAGACAACTCTTTCCTCTCTCTTGTCCATTTTCTTTGGCAAAAATAACACAATGGTATGTTAGACGAAGAATAAAGACACTACTTTCTTCTCCCTCCCAACGTTTGCACAAAATTCATCGGATTTCGATGACAACGTCAATCAACCAAAGGAATTTGACACTATTGTCCTTACCTGCCAAAGAAAAAAAAAATTGTTTCTTAAATCGAACAGCAAAACTTAATGAAAATTTGTTTGATAATTTGCCACATTGTATTCCTCTAAAATTTAAATGAAAAATAATTGCAAATTACCACCTCGTATTCTTCACAAAATATCACATTTTACAATAGTTACAATAGGTTAAAAATTTTAATATTATGTTCAGTACTGAATTTTGAACAACAAAAATATAACGTATAAAAAATTCATTTCCATTTATCAAATCTAGTAACTTCTATTAATTTTACTTAATCAAGTACAATAAATCAAAATTAAATTTCAACTAATTAATATCGGAATCACAAGCTTATTTCTGGATCTTGCCTACCTAAGTTGCAATATAAAAAACATACGTTATAAATAAATAAATATATATATATATATATATATATATAAGTATTTTTACAACGTATTTCAAGAAAAGAACAAACAATGAAAATTATTAATAGTTAGTTTAACCTTAACTTCATGATGAAAACCTTCTAATATACTTGTAAATGATGTTTGTGTTGCAATAATATCGTATATAACTCTCACATTAAATTGATGTATTTATTTAGATTACAAATATACGAACGTTCTTAAAAAAAATAATATTATTAAACTTAATTAGTAGTGCATATATCTTCAAATTAGTATGTGCTCATATATTTTATGAACGAATTTAAAATAGAATTATAAAGGGAAAAAAAAAAAGAAAAAAAAGGCATAAAATAGAAAACACACGCCAGACTGGCGCAAAAACCGAAGACATTTTCGTAGCATTCAAGGGGTAAAACAAACCACATCTGACCACGTTTTAAAATTTTTACAGTTTAGAAGTCAAATTAAACCGTGATTAATGGTTTATGAAACTATAGATCACGTTCATGATTAAAATAGTGAACTGGAACTATAGTCTACGGTCCGACCAAGATTGGAAATTTTTTCCAACTGTCAACAAGTGATTTGAACAGCCGATTTTTTGTTTTTAATTTTATTTTTTTTTTACTATAACGTATCAGTGTTAAAAATCTAAAAAATATATGCATAGACTACTTAGTAGCGGAGATTTGTTAGCTCCAAAGTAACCATTTCAAATAAAATAGCCATTGTTGCAATGGCTAGATGCAACAGCCAATCCGCCCCTTCCCCTCCCTCTTTTTTTTTTTTTTTTTTAAATAAAATTTTCTTCCTTATATAAATACCACTCAATTTATCTCTCATTTTCACACTTCTGTCTCAATTATCTCTCAACTTCTTATTCTACGTTAATTCTATTCAATATAAACTCTCTCAGTTATTTTAATATTGTGGCATAATTTTGAATTTAGTCCCCAAATTTTATTTTTTTGACATAGTAAGTCCTTAAATTTTATTTTTAACTTTTTAAATCCCTGAACTTTATTTTTTTGACATAGTTGGTCCCTAAACTTTATTTTTAACTTTTAAAATCGCTTAATATTTTTATTTCGCACACTTGGTCCTTTTGCTGAATTTTCATTAATCATTTTACAAGTAAATATATATTATGAATTATTGGAATCTTTATTAATTAGTGGAGGCTCCACTAATTATGGATTTATGTGAATTATTAGAAGATTTTTATGGATGTCCACCATTTAGTGGAGACACCACTAATTAAGATTAGTGGAAGATGATGTATGCCATGATGTAATCCACTAATTAGAGCTCTATAAATAGAGCTATTTTCTAAACTTGTAATACACCATTATTTTGTGAAAGAAAGATTAGAGAAAATTGTGAGAGAAAAGAAAGAGAGAAATTCTTGTGCAAAATAGTTATAGTTTTATTAGTGAGTAGTGTGAAGATTTTATTCTAACACTACCCTAATTTTATAACACGTTATCAGCACGAGTCTCTACCGGTATAAAAGCCAGAAGACTAAGCACGAGTTTCTGCCGTTACCAAAGCCGGAAGACAGTACGCATTTATTGATCTCTATGGCTAACATCGCGAAACTCGAATTTGTAGCCCTTGATATTTCTGGAAAAAATTATATGTCATGGGTTCTCGATGCAAAAATGCATCTAAATGCTGAAGGCCTTAGTGAAACTATTCAAACAAATAATAGTGCATCTGCACAACACAAGGCTAAAGCTTTGATTTTTATTCGTCGTCATCTCGATGAAAATTTGAAAATGGAATATCTTACCGAAAAAGATCCATATGGCTCAGTGGGTAAATTTAAAAGAAAGATTTGACCACTCGAAGATGGTCGTACTACCTACTGCACGGTATGAATGGTTGCACCCGAGGTTGCAAGATTTTAAAACCGTGAATGAATATAACTCCGCAATGTATAAAATTACATCTCAATTAAAATTATGCGGAGAAAAAGTGATCGATGAAGATATGTTGGAGAAGACATTCTCCACCTTTCATGCCTCGAATATTGTCCTGCAGACAACAATATCGAGAAAAGGGGTATACAAAATTTACAGATTTAATTACTCGCCCTCCTCATTGCGAGAGAAAAATAATGAGTTATTATTGAGAAATCATGAAGCCGGACCAATCGGCTCTACAAGCACTCCCGAAGTGAATGTCGTTGGCTCCAGCAGAAGCCATCGTTATAGTCGTGGTCGTGGCCGTGGCCGTGACCGTGGTCGTGGTTATGGTCGTAGACACGCTCGATATTTCCCTTATCACAATTATAATCAAACCGTGAGAAATACTGGCCACCAAGTAGAACAGAAAAAGATCAAAAGGGAAAAGAAAAAGAAATTGAAGAAAAGCATGAGGATATATGTTATAGATGTGGCATGAAAGGTCATTGGTCACGAAACTGTCGTACGGCTAAGCATTTAGTTGAATTGTATCAAGCTTCATTGAAAAATAAAAATGTGGAAGCAAATTTTTCTCAACATCCAATAAATAATGCTGAGGATGACGATATTGATCCTGAAGATCTTAATATCAATATTACCCATATGGATGTATTGGATTTTTTTGAACACCCAGACGGTAGGATAGACCATTTAATTGGTGATGGCAGTGTCCAGAAGAACTAAAGCCCCACCCTGATATTTTTGTATTTTCATTTTCATTCTATTCTAATAATATTTACGTTTACATATATATATTTGTGTTCAGATAGCTGTTATTAATGATGATGTATGCATTATTGATAGTGGAACTACACACACCATACTAAAAAATGAGAAATATTTTTCTGATCTCAAAATGGGAGAAATAAATATTTATACGATAAACGGTAGTGCAAATGTAATTGAGGGCTCCGGAAGAGCTAGTATATTGTTGCCTAAAGGAACAACAATTATTATTGATAAGGCACTATTTTCCTCAAAATCCGTAAGAAATTTATCGAGTTTTAAAGATATCCACAGTAAATGGGTATCATGTTGAAACAAATGAGAAAAATGGGATTGCGCATCTTTTTATTACTCAAATGCATTTGGGTAAGAAATCGGTATTAGAAAAACTGCCGTCTTTTTCTACTGGTCTATATTTTGTAAAAATACGTACAATTGAAATTCATCATCTAGTAAACCGAAGTTTACCGATCCTATTACTTTTAGCATTTGGCATGACCGGTTGAGTCATCCGGGATCTACCATGATGAGAAGAATAATTGAGAATACACATGGTCATCCTTTAAAAAATAAAAGGATATTAACATCAGAAAAATTCGCATGTACTGCATGTTCCCTAGGAAAATTAATTGTTAAACCATCACCAAGTAAAAGTAGGAGCCGAAAGTCCTACATTTCTCGAACGGATTCACGGAGATATTTGTGGACCTATTGATCCACCATGTGGACCGTTCAAATATTTTATGGTCTTAATTGATGCATCATCCCGATGGTCACATGTATGTTTATTATCTACTCGCAACCTGGCGTTTGCGAGATTACTTGCTCAAATAATTAAATTACGAGCACAATTTTCGGATCATCACATTAAAAATATCCGTTTGGATAATGCTGGTGAATTTTCATCACATGATTTTGATGCATATTGCATGTCAATTGGGATTAATGTTGAACATCCTGTAACTCATGTTCACACACAAAATGGTCTTGCTGAATCTTTGATTAAACGATTACAATTAATTGCTAGACCATTATTAATGAAAACAAATCTCCCAACATCTGCCTGGGGACATGCTATTCTACATGCTCGCAACACTTGTACGTATAAGACCAGACTAGTTATCATAAATTCTCTTCTTTGCAATTGGCTTTTGGGTCGAACCAAATATTGCTCATTTAAGAATTTTTGGGTGTGCTGTATATATTCCAATTGCACCAAACCAACGTACAAAGATGGGTCCTCAAAGAAGAAAGGGGATATACGTTAGATATGATTCTCCCTCTATTATCGGGTATGTTGAACCCCCGACAGAGATGTATTCACAAGCAAGATTTGCTCGATTGTCATTTTGATGAATCATTATTCCCTAAATTAGGGGAGAACAAAAACAAAGCATAAAAAGGATCTTGCTTGGACAACATCATTAAATTATCTTGATCCGCGCACAAGCGCATGTGAACTTGAAGTTCAAAAGATAATTCATTTGCAAAGCATTGCAAATCAAATGCTAGACGCTTTTGTTGACTCCGGAAGAGTTACAAAATCGCATATTCCAACTATAAATGCTCCTATTCGAATTGAAGTTCTAGCAGAACAAAATATTATACCTATAGTCGCTGAGTCAAAAACACGCCGTAAGCGTGGCCGACCTCTTGGTTCTAAAGATAAAAATCCTCGAAAGAAAAGAGGATTAAATGATTCGAAGATCATATTGAAGAAAAGAATGATAAAGACCAAGAGAGAACCGATGACAAAGAACCGAAGTTGATGAAAGTAACACTGAAATTTCTATCAATTATACCACTTTCGGTAGAAGTTGGAATCGGATAGAAACCGTTATTGATAATATATTTGCATACAATATATCTCTTGATGTTACACAGGATAATGATGATCCCGAACCAATATCGATTGATGAATGTCGGCATAGAAAAGATTGGCTGCAATGGAAAGATGCGATTCAATCGGAGTTAAATGCACCGACAAAACGTGAAGTCTTCGGACTCGCAGTCCGAACACCGGAAGGTGTAAAACCCGTTGGTCGCAAATGGATATTTGTGCGAAAGCGCAATGAAAAGAGTGAAATCGTTCGATATAAAGCGCGATTAGTAGCCCAAGGTTTTTCACAAAGACCGGATATTGATTATGATGAAACCTATTCTCCTGTTGTTGATGCTATTACACTCCAATATATTATCAGTTTAGCAAGACATGAAAAGATAGATATGCGCCTATTAGATGTTGTCACTCGCTTACTTGTATGGAAATTTAGAAAATGATGTTTACATGAAAATCCCCGAAGGATTTCATATGCTCGAAGCATATAAACATTATCCTTGTGAAAATTTCTCCATCAAGTTGCGAAATCATTATATGGCTCGAAGCAATCTGGCGCATGTGGTTCACACGTCTTAGTGAATATTTATTGAAAGTGGGATTTAAAAATGACCAGGTATGTCCATGCGTTTTTATTAAGAAATCTGGTTCTAAATTTATGATATTAGCTATATATGTTGGTGATATTAATCTTATTGGAACTCCTGAAGAGTTCCAAGAAACAATTGATTTTTTAAAAAGAGAATTCGAAATCAAGGATTTTGGTAAAACCAAATTTTGCCTTGGTTTACAAATTGAACATTTGGAGAGTGGAACATTTATTCATCAATCAACATATACAGCAAAAGTGCTAAAAAGATTTTACATGGACAAAGCACATCCATTGAGTATTCCAATGATCGTCCGATCATTAAATGTGGATAAAGATCCTTTCCGACCTCAAGAAAATGATGAAGAACTCCTTGGTCCTGAAGTACCATATCTCAGTGCAATTGGTGCATTGATGTATCTTGCTAATAACACACGACCTGATATTGCTTTTGCTGTCAATTTATTAGCAAGATTTAGTTCTTTACCAACACGACGACATTGGAATGGAATTAAACAAGTCCTTCGATATCTCCAAGGTACAATTGATCTCGGATTATTTTATTCAAATAAAACTAGTCCAACATTGATAGGTTATGCAGATGCTGGTTATTTATCTGATCCACATAAATCACGTTCTCAAACGGGCTATCTATTTACATGTGGAAATACTGCTATATCATGGCGTTCTACGAAACAATCTATAGCAGCTACTTCTTCAAATCATGCTGAAATTATAGCCATTCATGAAGCAAGTCGAGAATGTGTATGGCTAAGATCCATGATTCATTATATCCGAAAAAGTTGTGGATTATCATCAATCAAAGGTATTCCAACTCCTCTTTATGAAGACAATGTAGCTTGCATAGCTCAATTACGAGGAGGATATATTAAAGGAGATCGGACAAAACATATTTCACCAAAATTCTTCTTTACTCATGAACTCCAGAAGAAAGGTGAAATTGATGTGCTACAAATTCGGTCATGTGATAACCTCGCAGATATTTTTACGAAGACTTTACCGACTGCAACATTTGAAAAGTTGAGATATAAAATCGGTATGCGTCGGTTTAAAGATTTAAAGGAATCATCTCATCAGGGGGAGTAATAAATAGACATATAGAATAGTGTACTCTTTTTCCTTCACTAGATTTTTTTTTCCCACTGGGTTTTTATCTAGTAAGGTTTTAACGAGGCATATTCTTTATGTAATGGATGGACATCCAAGGGGGAGTATTATGAATTATTGGAATCTTTATTAATTAGTGGAGGCTCCACTAATTATGGATTTATGTGAATTATTAGAAGATTTTTATGGATGTCCACCATTTAGTGGAGACACCACTAATTAAGATTAGTGGAAGATGATGTATGCCATGATGTAATCCACTAATTAGAGCTATTTTCTAAGCTTGTAATACACCATTATTTTGTGAAAGAAAGATTAGTGAAAGAAAGATTAGAGAAAATTGTGAGAGAAAAGAAAGAGAGAAATTCTTGTGCAAAATAGTTATAGTTTTATTAGTGGGTAGTATGAAGATTATATTCTAACACTACCCTAATTTTATAACAATATAAAATTTCTTGACTATTAATTTTATAGAGAATTTGAAATTTATTGACATGTTTATATCTTTATATTAAAGAAAAATTCAATAAATACATGACAAGTATGTCGGTCAATTCCAATTTTTGAATTAATTTGGTCAAGTTCAAGTTAGACCTAACTTCAAAAATAAAAAATTTGCCTTGAGTTTAGCTCAACCAAACTTACAAATGTCAAGTTCGAACTTGGCTTCAATGTAAAATGTGAGTTTGTGCTGGTTGAAAATAATTCAAAAAAACATAAAATTTTAACACATATATAATAATATAAATACACATAATTAAGATATAGTTTTATATGATTGTCTATTACAATAAAAATGAAAATGAAAAATGTTATATAAAAGATCAATTTCTAATTATTATAATAATGATAGTTTTATAATGAAATTCTATAATAATGTGAAAAAAATAAAATATATAATTATTATACTAAAAAAAAAGATTTAATAAGTATATATTTTGATAATCAATGACTAATAAAATAAATGCGATTGTTTAGTTTAATATTGTAATCTTAAATTTTATTAAAACTTGTAGAGATAGAAAATGATTTTGCAATAGTTTTATAGTTATTTTTAAAACTAATAATATCTTTATAATTTCATATATTTAAAAAAAATATTTTATTATTAACTTATTATTATTCAGACTGCATAGACTGTGTTAGAGTTAATTGGAATCCATTTAGAGTGAGTAAATAATAATATTTTTAAAGTGTGTCAAAGTAAAAATATTAAGGGATCTAAAAAGTTAAAAATAAAGTTTAGGGATCAACTATGCCAAAAAAAAAGTTTAGGGACCTAAAAAGTTAAAAATAAAATTTGAGGACCAACCATGTCAAAAAAATAAAGTTTGGGGACAAAATACAAAATTAATCCCAATATTTGTCACAAAATTACAATTAGTAGATATTTATACCAAATTTTCTTCTGTTTTTTGGTTTCAAATATCGTTCTTGTTATATTTATTTTATTAATTTCTTGAAAAAAAATATCCTATCCAAATAGTTCTAAGGATAAGGAGAAAATGAGTGATATGTATGATCCAAATTTCCATTCGAAAACATTTAACACTCCATCTAGTTACCAACCAATTGCTGACTTTGGGCTTATTTGATAAAATTAAAATTTGAAGACTAGAATTTGAATATTTAAGTATTGAATTCTGAAGATTGAATTTTTAAATTTGAAGTCTAAAGTCTAAATTCTGAATTAATTATAATTTATTTTTATATTATATTTTATTACAAAATAAATTAAATATAAAAAAATTAAGAATTAAATGAGTATTTAACATATTCAGATTTAAGTAACTTTCAAATTATTTAAAATTTACAATAGGATTTTAGTATATTTTAATCAATTGAGTGATGACAAAAATATGTTATCCAATGCACTCAATTAGTTAAGCAGTTAATATTATATGTTATCAAATACACTTAATGAATAAATAAATAAATAAATAATTTTAAATATTTAATTGAATTACTAAATCGACTATTTGATTCAAAAAAAAATTTTGTTCTAGCAACATTTTTAACTCGGACTACTGGCCAACTTGTAAAAATTAGCAACAAGAAGTGGACGTTTAGTAACTACCTTATATTGACACTTAAGAAAGTACCTACATTTAAAATGAAACCAACATTGAGACCACGACCAAGAAGGTGAGGAAAAACAAAAAGTTGACATATTTACTAAGCATTTTATCATTATAACAATGTCGACCGGTGAAGTAAAACTTAAGTGCAACTATTTTATTGCATCTCCCAAATTATATGTATTGAAGTTGGGAATGGGCTTCGACAAATTTTGCCAATATGTTAAGGTTGATTTGGATTGTACCCAATAGTAACTTATTAGGTACATTACTACTGCTACATTTGTTCCTCTTTCTATTTGTTTATTTAAATATTTTGAAAAAGTAAATAACAAAAAAGTTAGTTAACATGGTAGCTGTTAACATGTTTTCTATTTCAGACAAAATTTACATTTTAATAAATATTATTAAAATGTTTTAAATTCTACTACCCAATGTGTTCTTTCGACTACCCGTGCTACATTTAAAAAATCGTATAAGAATGGTAAGAAACAATTAATCCAAAATTTAAAGGATTGCCTAATAAAGTTTTTTTTTTAATGTAATAATATTTGAAGTGATTATTGACAAGTTCATATCTACATAAGGGTGTTACATATAATTGAAATCTTCAAAACAGATTACTTATTTATTGGTATTCTAATAATTCACACTTAGATGAAAATATTTATCAAATATTAATTCTTATTTTAGAAATATAAAGTTTGGTGAACCAGATTTTTTGGTTTGTTTTTTTTTTTTTTTACAATATTAGTGCAAATATAGTTATCAATTACAAATTTTAAAATTTTAATTAAGCCTACTTTTGGTGGAAAAATTTTATATTAGGTGTATATGTTATATTTTAAACTCATATATACAAGATGGTTCAAAAAGTTTTGATCTTTTTATTAAACTAATAAAATCCACTTTTTCTTATTTATGTTCTAAAATGTTCAATTTTGTTAATTTTGTCAAGCTAATAATGTAAAGCCTACTAAGAGGTGTTTCAAGTTGATGGAATTTAATATATAAATTGTTAAATAAATCTTTTCCATATAAAAAATATATACGTGCTTTTTTGGTATATCGAATTGTAGAAATACATTTACTTCCTCAACAATATAATACTTGTGAAAATATTTTAAATATTTTAAAATTTTTTAATAATACTACTTATAATTTATCTATTACTTATTATCTGACTTCACATTGTTCTAATAATTAATAATGTTTTTAATAAATATTATAGTGATACTATTTTGCTTCCTTATATTAAAGTTATAATAACTCAATAGATGAAATACTATTTAAAAATATATGATATTAATTTAATTGCTACTATAATTGACCCATGTATAAGAACGAATAGTTTAAAAGATTACCTTTTCATTATGACTCTATTTCTTAAGTATGATGATGATGATATTCAAGATCTTACATCCATTTTTAATATTTCTTGTATAATTGTTAATATGAAGAATATTATTTGTATGTTATAAAATTTGGATATTGTTAGAATAAAATCTTCACACTACACATTAATAAAATTCTAACTATTCTTTGTACAAGAATTTCTCTCTTTCTTTTCTCTCATAATTTTCTCTAATCTTTCTTTCACTAATCTTTCTTTCACAAAATAATGGTGTATTACAAGCTTAGAGAATAGCTCTATTTATAGAGCTCTAATTAGTGGAATACATCATGGCATACATCATCTTTTACTAATCTTAATTAGTGGTGTCTCCACTAAATGGTGGACATCCATAAAAATCTTCTCTAATAATTCACATAAATCCATAATTAGTGGAGCCTCCATTAATTAGTGGAGCTTCCACTAATTTCTTTCACTAATTTAATATATTCATAACACTCCCCCTTGGATGTCCATCCATTACATAAAGAATATGCCTCGTTAAAACCTTACTAGATAAAAACCCAGTGAGAAAAAAAATCTAGTGATGGAAAAAGAATACACTATTCTATATGTCTGTTTATTACTCTCCCTGATGAGATGATTCCTTTAAATCTTTAAACTGATGCATACCGATTTTATATCTCAACTTCTCAAATGTTGCAGTCGGTAAAGTCTTTGTGAAAATATCTGCGAGGTTATCACATGACCGAATTTGTAACATATCAATTTTACTTTTCTTTTGGAGTTCATGAGTAAAGAAGAATTTTGGTGAAATATGTTTTGTCCGATCTCCTTTAATATATCCTCCTCGTAATTGAGCTATGCAAGCTGCATTGTCTTCATAAAGAGGAGTTGGAATATCTTTGATCGATGATAATCCACAACTTTATCAGATATAATGAATCATGGATCTTAGCCATACACATTCTCGACTTGCTTTATGAATAGCTATAATTTCAGCATGATTTGAAGAAATAGCTGCTATAGATTGTTTTGTCGAACGCCATGATATAGCAGTATTTTCACACGTAAATAGATAGCCTGTTTGAGAACGTGCTTTATGTGGATTAGATAAATAACCAGCATCTACATAACCTATCAATATTGGGCTGGTTTTATTTGAATAAAATAATCCGAGATCAATTGTACCTTGGAGATATCGAAGGACTTGTTTAATTCCATTCCAATGTCGTCGTGTTGGTAAAGAACTAAATCTTGCTAATAAATTAATAGCAAAAGCAATATCAGATCGTGTATTATTAGCAAGATACATCAATGCACCAATTGCGCTGAGATATGGTACTTCAAGACCAAGGAGTTCTTCATCATCTTCTTGAGGTCAGAAAGGATCTTTATTCACATTTAATGACCGGACGATCATTGGAATACTCAATGGATGTGCTTTGTCCATGTAAAGTCTTTTTAGCACTTTTGCTGTATATGTTGATTGATGAATAAATGTTCCACTTTCCAGATGTTCAATTTGTAAACCAAGGCAAAATTTGGTTTTATCAAAATTCTTGATTTCGAATTCTCTTTTTAAATAATCAATTGTTTCTTAGAGCTTTTCAGGAGTTCCAATAAGATTAATATCATCAACATATATAGCTAATATCACAAATTTAGAACCAGATTTCCTAATAAAAACACATGGACATACCTGGTCATTTTTAAATCCCGCTTTCAATAAATATTCACTAAGACGTGTGAACCACATGCGCCCAGATTGCTTCAGGCCATATAATGATTTCTGCAACTTGATGGAGTAATTTTCACGAGGATAATGTTTATATGCTTCAGGCATATGAAATCCTTTGGGGATTTGCATGTAAACATCATTTTCTAAATTTTCATACAAGTAAGCAGTGACAACATCTAATAGGCGCATATCTATCTTTTCATGTACTGCCAAACTGATAAGATATCGAAGTGTAATAGCATCAACAACAGGAGAATAAGTTTCATCATAATCAATACCTGGTCTTTGTGAAAAACCTTGGGCTACTAATCGCGCTTTATATCGTATGATTTCACTCTTTTCATTGCGCTTTCGCACAAATATCAATTTGTAGCCAACAGGTTTTACACCTTTTGGTATTCGGACCGCAGGTCCGAAGACTTCACGTTTTGTCAGTGCATTTAACTCCGATTGAATCGCATCTTTCCACTGTAGCCAATCTTTTCTATGCCGACATTCATCAACTGATATTGGTTCAGGATCATTACTATCCTGTGTAACATCAAGAGATATATTGTATGCAAATATATTATCAAAAACAGTTTCTATTCGATTCCAACTTCTACCGGAAGTGGTATAATTGATAGAAATTTTAGTGTTACTTTCATCAACTTCTAGTTCTTTGTCATCAGTTTTCTCTTGGTCTTTATCATTCTTTTTTTCAATATGATCTTCTGGATCAGTTAATCCTCTTTTCTTTCGAGGATTTTTATCTTTGGAACTAAGAGGTCGGCCACGCTTCTGACGTACTTTAGACTCAGCAGCTATCGGTATAATATTTTGTTCTGCTGGAACTTCAATTCGAATAGGAGTATTTATAGTTGGAATATGCGATTTTGTAACTCTTCTGAAGTCAACAAAAGTGTCTGGCATTTGATTTGCAATGCTTTGCAAATGAATTATCTTTTGAACTTCAAGTTCACATGCACTTGTGCGCAGATCAAGATAATTTAATGATGTTGTCTAAGCAAGATCATTTTTATGCTATTTTTGTTCTCCCCCTAATTTAGGGAATAATGATTCATCAAAATGACAATCAGCAAATCTTTCTGTGAATACATCTCCTGTCAGGGGTTCAATATACATGATAATAGAGGGAGAATTATATCCAACGTATATCCCCTTTCTTCTTTGAGGACCCATCTTTGTACGTTGGTTTGGTGTAATTGGAACATATACAGCACACCCAAAAATTCTTAAATGAGCAATATTTGGTTTTGACCTAAAAGCCAATTGCAAAGGAGAGAATTTATGATAACTAGCTGGCATTATGCGTACAAGTGCTGCAGCATGTAAAATAGCATGTCCCCGGGTAGATGTTGGGAGATTTGTTTTCATTAATAATGGTGTAGCAATTAATTGTAATAATTTAATCAAAGATTCAGCAAGACCATTTTGTGTATGAACATGAGCTACAAGATGTTCAACATTAATCCCAATTGACATGCAATATGTATCAAAAGTATGTGATGAAAATTCACTAGTATTATCCATACGGATATTTTTAATATGATGGTCAGGAAATTGTGCTCGTAATTTAATTATTTGAGCAAGTAATCTCGCAAACGCTAGGTTGCGAGTAGATAATAAACACACATGTGACCATTGGGATGATGCATCAATTAAGACCATAAAATATATGAACGGTCCACACGGTGGATCAATAGGTCCACAAATATCTCCGTGAATTCGTTCAAGAAATGTAGGACTTTCAGCTCCTACTTTTACTGGTGATGGTCTAACAATTAATTTTTCTAGGAAACATGCAGCACATGAGAATTTTTCAGATGTCAATATCCTTTTATTTTTTAATGGATGACCATTGTATTCTCAATTATTCTTCTCATCATGGTAGATCCCGAATGACCCAACCGGTCATGCTAGATGCTAAAAGTAATAAGATCAGTAAACTTCTGATTTACGAAATAATAAATTTCAATTGTACGTATTTTTGCAAAATATAGGCTAGTAGAAAAAGACGGTAGTTTTTCTAATACAGATTTCTTACCTAAATAAATTTGAGTAATATAAAGATGCTCAATACCATTTTCCTCATTTGTTTCAACATGATACCTATTTCTGCAGATATCTTTAAAACTCAATAAATTTCTTCTGGATTTTGAGGAAAATAGTGCCTTATCAATAATAATTGTTGTTCCTTTAGGCAACAATATACTAGCTCTTCCGGAGCCTTCAATCACATTTGTACTACCATTTATCGTATAAATATTTATTTCTTCCATTTTGATATCAGAAAAATATTTCTCATTTTTTAGTATGATGTGTGTAGTTCCACTATCAATAATGCATACATCATCATTAACAACAGCCATCTGAATACAAATATATATATATATATATATATATATATATATGCAAACATAAATATTATTAGAATATAATGAAAATACAAAAATATCAGGGTGAGGCTTTAGTTCTTTTGGACACTGCCATTACCAATTAAATGGTCTATCCTACCGTCTGGGTATTCAAAAAAATCCGATACATCCATATGTATAATATTGATATTAAGATCTTCAAGATCAATATCATCATCTGCAGCATCATTTACTGGATATTGAGAAAAATTTGCTTCCACATTTTTATTTTTCAATGAAGCTTGATATAATTCAACTAAATGTTTAACCGTACGACAGGTACGTGACCAATGACCTTTTATGCCACATCTATAATTTTCCCTCATAATTTTCTTTCATTTCTTTTTCTTTTTATTTTCCCTTATGATCTTTTCTGTTCCACTTCAGGTGGCCAGTATTTCTTACAGCTTGATTATGATTGTGATAAGAGAAATATCGAGCGTGTCCACGACCATAACCACGACCACGACCACGACTATGACTATAATGATGGCTTCTGCTAGAGCCAATAGCATTCACTTCTGGGAGTGCTGTTGAGCCAGTTGGTCTGGCTTCATGATTTCTCAATAATAACTCATTATTTTTCTCTGCAATGAGGAGGACAGTAATTAAATTTATAAATTTGGTATACCATTTTTCTCGATATTGTTGCTGCAGGACAATATTCGAGGCATAAAAGGTGGATAATGTCTTCTCCAGCATATCTTCATCAGTCACTTTTTCTCCGCATAATTTTAACTGAGATGTAATTTTATACATTGTGAAGTTATATTCATTCACGATTTTAAAATCTTTCAATCTCAGGTGCAACCATTCATACCGTACAGTGGGTAGTACGACCATTTTCAGGTGGTCAAATCTTTCTTTTATATTTACCCACATGACATATAGATCTTTTTCGGTAAGATATTCCATTTTCAAATTTTCATCGAGATGATGACGAATAAAAATCAACGCTTTAGCCTTGTGTTGTGCAGATGCACTATTATTTGCTTGAATAGTTTAATTAAGGCCTTCAACATTTATATGCATTTTTGTATCGAGAACCCATGACATATAATTTTTTCCAGAAATATCAAGGGCTACAAATTCTAGTTAAGCGAGGTTAGTCATAGAGATCAATAAATGCGTACCTGTCTTCTGGCTTTGGTAACGGTAGAGACTCGTGCTTAGTCTTCTGGCTTTTGTACCGGCTGAGACTCGTGCTGATAACGTGTTATAAAATTTGGGTAGTGTTAGAATAAAATCTTCACACTACATACTAATAAAATTCTAACTATTTTTTGTACAAGAATTTCTCCCTTTCTTTTCTCTCACAATTTTCTCTAATCTTTCTTTCACAAAATAATGGTGTATTACAAGTTTAGAGAATAGCTCTATTTATAGAGCTCTAATTAGTGGAATACATCATGGCATACATCATCTTCCACTAATCTTAATTAGTGGTATCTCCACTAAATGGTGGACATCTATAAAAACCTTCTCTAATAATTAACATAAATCCATAATTAGTGGAGCCTCCATTAATTAGTGGAGCTTCCACTAATTTCTTCCACTAATTTAATATATTCTAAGTTATATAATGAATATTCTATAAAATATGATTTATTCGTTTAAACTTCCTGACATATTAAAATCCCAATATTTGGTACTTTTTGAATTAACAATGTAAGGCCTCTTATAATTAGAGAGATGTCAAAATGATTGAGAGAGCTTTCAAATTTCGAGGCAGAACTTTAATTATATTTAACTTACACTTTGAAGTAAGATAATACAAGTGAATCATTAATATTTTGCACTATAAGAAAAATGCAGTTAGTAACAAAAATTAGCGATGGATTTTTCACCTTCACTAATTTGTGATGGAATAGCGACAACATAAGAAATTGTTACTAATTTGTGACGATATTGCAACAAAAAACTAATTAAAAATAAAATTATTATTTTTTATTTCCAACCATCCGTCGCTAATTAGCGAAGGATTGTGATGGATTCATCTAATCACAAGATTAAAATAAAAAATTCAAATACATTGCAAATGCCTCACTAATTAGCAGTGGATTGGTGACGACTAGGAATTTATCGCTAATTTGCAATGAATTTGCGACGGATCATCTAAGCATAAATTAAAACTAAAGAAAATTCAAATCGGTAGCTAATTAGCGATGAATTTGTGACAAATTCATCTAATCATAAATTAAAATTAAAGAAAAATTCAAATTCGTAGTCAATTAGTGATGGATTTGTGACAAATTCATCTAATCATAAATTACAACTAAAAAAAAAAAAACAAATCTATTATAAATCCCTCGCTAATTAGCAAAGGATTTGCAACAGCTATGCATCCGTCTCTAATTAGTGACGGATTCATTTAATTATAAATTCAAACTAAAGAAAATTCAAATTCATCGTAAATCTCTCGCTAATTATCGGTAGATTTGTGATGAAAGAGAATCGATCGCTAATCGGCGACGGATTATTTAATCATAAATAAAAATAAAAGAAATTAAAATTCGTCGCTAATTAGCAACAACTTTTCGATGGAATTTTAAAATTCTAAAATTAATTTATTTTTAGGCCTTCGCTGATCCATCACTAATTTGCAACGGATTTGCGGCGAAAAATATAGTCATCGTTGATCCGTTGCAAATCTGTCACTAATCCCAAAAAAAAAAAAAAATTATATAGTTAATATATACAAAAAAAAAATCATAAAAATATCAATAGTCTAGTAGTGTAGCACGTGCTCTCCCATAACAAGAACATGGGTTCGAGCCTCATGTCCGACATAATCTCATAATATTCTTGGTAGATCGGGTCGGGTTGCTGGATCCAGTTAGCTCGGACTGGGTCCCCTAACTAAATTTTTTTAAAATAATTTTTTTACAGTTGCTAAATCGTCACTAAATTAATAAATTTTTTTGCCATCACAAATCTATTGCTAAATTAATTATTTTTTTAATAAAATTTTTATCCATCGCAAGAAACCACTTTTAATTATAAACTTAATTATAATGTCATTAATTAAATAACCATCACAAATCCATCGTAGTTAGCGACAGATTTTCATTTCATCACGAATAGTGACGGTTGTAATTCGTCGCCAAGCTCAATTAGTGATGAATTAGCGATGGATTTGACCGCCGCTAAATTACTTTTTTCTTGTAGTGTTAATTTATAATTAGATGAATACAATAATAGAGAATTTGTTTTCAATTTGCGATCCATTATCGGGACCTGGATGTAGTTGTTGGATTTGTTCTACCCGTACCCTAAATCTTCAGAAGGCTACTACTATTAGTAAAATAAGAATTTGAGGGTACGCTGAGAATGAAAATTGATCAGTGGGATGAAGTGCACGTTTTGGTGTGAATTAAGTTATTTGGGTTATCGGAGGGCATTTTCATCATTTTGATTGCACCTGCGATTTTGACCGTGAATTGGATCAAACTGAGAAAGAATTGAAGATTTTAAGTATTAACAATGGATTCAGTGGAATTTTTGGGGTTGAATGGTAAAATAAAATATTTTTCCATTTCAAACCCAAATTTTGATTATTTCGGAGAAAAAGTAAAATAGCGGTTAAAAATGATACGTGTGGTGATTTGTGATTGGTAGCCTAGGAACATGTGTCAACTTATGAGAGGTTGCATGGAGAATTCATGCAAGGCATATGGAATCAAGAAATTACAAAATAAATAAAAGAATGATGTGTTTAATTGTGATTGGAACACATCATTTGTGGAGCCATTTAATTAATACCTTGCTCAAATTATTTGGCCAATATTTTTCCATGAAAAGGGGGTGGATTGGCTAGAAAAATAGCCAGAAAAATTGGCAGCCACAAGAAAGAAGAGAAGAGAAATTTAAGGAAGAAAATCAAGGAAAATGGTGTGTAATTTTGTGATTGGAACACACCTACATGAAAACCACCATACAATTAATTGAATTAAAAATTACTTGGCCAAATTTCTAATGAATTGTGGCAGCTGCAAAAGAGCCATAATTTCGGCAGCCTTGGAGGAGAAAAATAAGAGAACAAGAAAACAAAAGAAATTAGCAAAAAGAGAGAGAAAGGTGAATATTGTGTGTTCTTGCTGTAGTGTGTGTTCTTGAGAGATTCTTGGAGCAAATCACATCAAAGAGCTCTATAAACAAGGTAAAACCTTACCTTGCTAGAATTAAAGTTGTTGTTGGGTGAATGGTGACTATTTTGATGTTAATTTTAACATGAAAACATAATTTTCATGTCTTGATTTTAGATCAAAAGTTAGGGTACATAAACTTTGTTTGTAAAATTTGTGTGTGATTATGTGTGCTTTTTGCTTAGGGGATTTATGGATTATGTTTTGTGTGATGAAGGAATGAATATTCATGTTTGTTTGAAGAGTTGATCTTGGTTGATGAGATGATGATCAAAGTGGACTGAAAATGGAAGTTAATTGGTTAAAAGGATGAATTATGTTATTTTTTGATTGAAGGAAGTGAATTTGTGTTGAATAAATATGACTTTTATGAGTTATTGGAATCTGAAAATTGAAGGATCAAAGATGATTTTAAGGGAAAATTGAACGAATTTAATGTTCTCAAGGTGTTAAAGGTTAAAGGAAATCAAAGGATAACATGAATGGTTGAGTTAGGACAAACTATTGGGGCTGTTTTTGTCTTTGTATTGTGTCATAGAAATCTGAACCCAGGAAAAGGCTTACAAAAATTAAAGTTAAGAGTCTTATGATCATTTTGATATATCATAGAGCCCAATCAGAGTTGTGGATTGAAAATTATGTGCAAAACAAAATCGTGTGTCAAGAAAGGAAATTCAAGAAGGATTGATTGTGTTCAAGAATTTCCGTTAGGAAATGAAAGAATTTAAGAAGGATTGATTGTGTGATTTTGTGATGAAATGAATGAGAAACATGAAGATAATTCCTTGTTCATGAAGAGAGAAAGGAAAAAGAAAAAGGAAAATGGAAGAATTGAACAAACGATGAAAAAACGACATGAACGACCGTTGTGCGTTTTCTTAAACATCAGCTACCGTCGGGCACGTTGACTGAATATCGGCTAATCGTTGGGCACATTGGCTGGACGTCGGCTAATCGTCAGGCATGTCGGCTGGACGTCGACTAACCGTCGGGTACGTTGGACGTCGGCTACTTTTTGACCAAACACAACTAAACATAAAAATAATGTTTGATGTAGGTTTACCGGAAAACGTGACATATTGAAAACGGTAGTCTAACGGTGTGAATGATAAAAGCTTATTTAGGATATGAGGTGAGTCCTTTTGACTTCTAAAACTATTTAAAAGCTAGTATGCTTTACTTTTTCACAAAATGCTATGTCTTATACCGTTTTAGAAATCACTGAATATTTTTAAAGTTTATCTGAGCAAGATTTATTTTTATGCCATTTTGGGCATGAATGAACATCATAATTGGCTTGAAAACCTTAACGGATGATTAAAGCATGAATTTTGTGAATTTAGACATTTTTGGATTAAATACTTAGAATTTTCAAAATATGGCAATTTTTGGAATCAAGTATTCACAAATTGACTAGAATGCCTTTATTGGAACATTTTATGGAAATATGATTGAAAACTTTGAATTTAATCCTCTTTTTAGATTAGAACTTTGGATTTCTTGAAATAAGTTCCTTTGGAAATCGGGTTTTTGAAAAATGAACCAAATGTCCTTATTGGAATGTTTTGTGGAAACCTTTGAAATCGAGTATTCGATAAATGACCGAAATATCCTTATTGAAACTTTTGTGAACACTTTTCAAATCGGGTAAGGGTAAAATGACCCGAATACCCTCAGAAAGCCTTTTTGGAATCGAGTATGGGCAAAATGACCCGAATACTCTTGGAGATGACTTTTAAAATCGGGTACAGGCAAAATGACCCGAATACTGTTGGAAACTTGTTTTAATGTGCAAAAAGAACTCTTTACCCTATTTCGACACGATTTTAGAAAATAATCCCTCGGTATGAGATTGACTTTTGGAAAATGACATTTTGATCTCGAAAACTGCTTTATTGGCTTAATTTGCCTATAGAAAGAGTTGATTGGCCCTGCAAAGCCTATGGGAATAATTATCTGACTTGCAAGCCAGTGGGATTAATTTATGGAAAATGATATTTTGGCCCAAAAAATGTTTGATTTGAAAATTCTACGGGAAAAAACAACCCTCTGGCTTGATCGGTCAGTAGGGATTGGTATTGGTAACGTTAAGTACTCAATAAGGACTTTGATCTTTGTACTAACTCATATTAGAGAAAGACGACCCCAAGTAACCTAGCTAGTTTTGGGGATTGTTACTCCAAATAGGGTGACAGGGTATTGAAATGAGTCATCCTGGCTAGCTGTCTAGTGCCTGGCAATGCTGTGCCTTGTGTGCATTTTGATTTGGGTTGTTCACAGGCTAGGCTGGACACCTGGCGTTGTTCAACCCTTTGCTACCTCGATGGTGAATGACTCAGAATTGGGACCTCTTGGCTTTCGGTAGCAAGTAAAATATTTAGTGTGCTGCGGTACACTTAGTATGCTACGGTATACTTGTTATTCATTCTCGGTAGTATGCTGTAGTGTACTTACCCTTCTGCAATGCATAGTTGAGTGCTGTAGGCTGCAGTTTTAGCACAATAAGACGTGGCGTTGAAGGCGAAGCCTTGTGAGGTTTGCATGCAGGCCGACCTTCTATTGGAGAAGTGCCTGTGATGTGGAAATTGGGGCAATGATTTGAAATTAAAACATAAATTTTTAAAAATGATTGCGTTCTGAATAAACTCTTCTTTAGAAAGTTTTGGAATTAATTTTAGTGGAAAAAGGAAATGAAAACCTTTCAGAGTACCCACTTTTAGGGACCAAAAAAAAAAAAAAAAAAAGCAACATTGTTTTACTTTATCTGTTTTTGTAAAGCATTGGCACACACGGGACTCACTGGGTGATTTTTTCACTCACACGTGTCTTTTATCTTATTGTTTTTGATAGGGCTTAAATTAGTCATATTTTTCCTAGTTATTTGAGACTATTTTGTGATACATTTTGTTCAATAACTAGTCATATTCCTTCATATTTGAGATTTTACCCTTGGAAAGATATTTTGTGCATTATTTCAGATTTTAAGGGTAAAATAAGACAAAAATGTCACAAAATAGAACAGAGGCGGTGCCAGCTATGACAGAGGAACTGACGCCAGCCACGTGCTGTTGGCACACACTTCAAGGTGATAAAAAAGCAAGTGAAATGGACGGAACAGAACCGAATCAGCGCTGGTTGGGAGGCTGGAAACGGCTCCGGCTGCATTCTGGAAGGGTTGCACGAAAATCAAGAAAAAAATCGGTGAACAATTGGAGAACAGAACACAACCTGCGCCGGCTGTGAGGCGGCGCCGGCTGTCCCTGATGATAAGGCGGTGCCTCAATTTTCGTCGCGTTTTTTGGTAATCTACAGGGTTTTAGTATTTTCCTACTTCTAATCGGCCAAGAACCCTACACCAACGAATTTAGGCACTTCCTAAGCCTATAAATAAAGGAAAAACATAAGAGAAAGGGGGGAATTTGTAGATCATAACAGAAAATCACTCAAATCAAAGGAGGAATTCTACCAAATTAAGGAGGATTGTGCAAGAAGGTCTTTAGAGGAAGAAGAAGGAGACTTGTCTATGAGTACTTTCTTTTACTTTGTTTTTTTTTTCTTGAACAATGATGTATTAATTGTTTTATTGTAATTCAATATTGTTTTCGGTATTCATGATTTTTAGAGTTATTTAAACTTTTGATTAATTGGTTGTTCTTCTTGGTACTTAATTACTTGTGCTTATTACAAGATTAGTTGATTGTTTCTTTTTATTAACTTACTAGACCAAGGGGGTTGATGGTGGTTTCAATTCATTAATTTCATATTCGTTGTCGATTAACTTACTGAACTAAGGGGGTTAATTGATGTCTGCCGAGACCAAGGATTCATTGATTAATTTTATGTTTTAAGTTTGCTGAGACCAAGAAAATTTAATCAAGGATTGTGTTTAATGCATCTTTTGGGTGAATTAGTTGAGACGAGACCAAGTAATGCTAATTTATCTAGAAGATAGTAATTTCATGGATTGACCAAAGAAGTGAATCTATCTTAATCCTTCATGATGCCAAGAGAATGATTAATTATGATAATGATTAGGTACTTTAAGATCATGTTTGTCAAAATAATGGTTTGAGTTATATAATTCTCCATCCTTGACATGTATATCTTATTTTATTTTATTTTTATTTTTATTTCTTTTTCACTTTATTGAGTCGGTTAAATAATGAAAGAAAAGTGATTAATGCATGCTTGTTCTTGGAGGATTGACACTCGTTTGAACCCTATGCTATGTTAATGATGAGTACGCTTACTCATATGTGTAATTTGGGGTTAACATTTTAATTTAAACTTGATTGGGAATGTGCGTATTTTTATATGATTAGGATATTTTTCTATTTCATCATAGAGGTGTTTTTAAAAAACTTGATTTGACATCAAGTTTTTTGCGTCATTGCCGGGGAACAATATCATGAAAGCTCAGATTTTGTTGATTTAACCATGTAAATATGTAAATAAGTAAATATGTGAATATGTAAATATGTACAATTAATCTTTTCGCAAAAAAGTGCCATCTTTTGTATCTTGTGTATCTTATGTATGCCTTTGTAATCTAACTTGCTAACTTTAACTATGTTTACTTGACTAACTTCTTGTTCTTTTAATTTTGTTTTAAGTATGAATTCCGTTATCTAACTTGCTTCTTGTCTTCTGTAGGTGTTTGAAGATAAAATTGCAAGCCAAACATAGCCAAAAAACCAGCCACGTGAACAACAAAAACACAGCACACCTGCGTGAAGAAGAAAAAGGGAGGAAAAAAAATATTTTCATTTACCTCTTCTTGTTGTTCTCACACTCAGCTGAACTGGAATATACAGAACTGGGGTAGGCACGATCGTAGAAGCCTCTGGTGCAATCCCTACAAGCCGTCTACTTCGTCTTTGCATGTAGACGAACGCCTAGCTTTCGATCTTCCAGTATATGGCCTGCCTAATCTCATTTGGTGAACAACTTAGGGGCTAAAGAATATTTTCTGGAAAGGGAGAAGGAAAAACGTCTGGTATTTTTTCACAGAGAGGAAGCACTGGGAAAAAAACCCCGTTACTTTTTTTTTCTCCTGTTTAACCTAAATAAAACCCTAGGTTAAACTGGATTGGGCCATTGGACTCTTAGTTTAACCTTTTGGGCTTAATTAATTATTCTAACTAAAACTAAATAATTGGCCCAATTAATAAATAATTAATTTTTCCAGCCCAAATAAACTAGTCCAATTAATTAAGCCTATATTAGTTTAGTCCCAAGTTAATCTTTAATTATTCAAAATGGGCCAAAGCCTTGAATAATTAATTAACCCACCAAACTAATTTAATTAATTATCTCTCTCTATGGACCTTTATTTTATTCTAGCCCAATAATTAAATCAGGCTACTTAAATAAAATAAATTCCATTTAATTTAAGATCAATTCTTTAGCCCATATTTAATTAGGACTCACGGTCTATACTGGGGACCAAAAGACGGACCGCCTTGGCTACTAAAATGACCAAAATACCCTTGCCATAAAAATAGCTGTATTTTGCATTTTAAATATTTCTTAATATCACCATAAGGAAATATTGACCCCAAGGACAATGCTGCATTAGCAAAGTCTCCGACCTACAGGTGAAATGACTAAAATACCCTTCTACACATCGCCGTACATTTAGAGAGGAAGAAGTGTACTAACACCCCTCTAAATGACATCTACCATCCTTAGGCTTCTAGTCCAATGATCCACGATTTCCTGGAATGTTTCCGCTTTCCAAGGGAGCTACCCTAAAGCAAACATCCAAGTCATGTTTCCCAGGGCCCTGGATAATTTAGACCATTCGGACAACCACAATGGGCGATATAGTGTAGAAACTATCTTGTATAAGCCTGTCTTAACTAACTAGTCACACATACCCAACATGCAAGTATATTAGCCCTACGATAGAACCTCAACTACAGCAAATCAAAGTATATGCTTCCAGCTTCGCCAGACCACCAACTCACACTCAAGTCATAGAGTACTAGTCCACGCTGTAGCGGTAGTAGTCTAGGTTTCTACCATATAGTACTTTGAGAAACCACTACTACAGGTCCTGTTCTATGTATTCGAAATACGCTTATATCATGAAGTGAGTGGACTACCCACTGTCTAAAGGTAAGCCATTCCCCATTTGGAATTCATAACATAATAACCTAAACATGATGAGGTTCCCAGTCTCATCAATAGGTTAAGAACAAATGTTTATGTGTTAAATAACTCGTGATCTATACCTTACTGTGAAAGACCACCATTCACATGGATCACTTATTTAAACACAATGGATTTGTTCCAAATGAAAATCGTACACAAACAAAAAGTAAATTCACAAACAATTTCTGAAAATAAATTCTTTCATTATAATATTCGATTTTACATCAGAAACCTAGTCTAAGAGGGCATATAATCCAACAATCTCCCACTTGCACTCTAAGACTAGGTAAGTCCATAGGTGCCCACCCCTATGGCGTCTAAGTGTCTCTTGAAGACTCTCTCAGCCAAAGGCTTGGTGAATGGGTCTGCTAGATTATTTTCTGAGGTAATATGCTCCACCATGACTTCCCGTCTCTGGATGAAATCCCGGATCAGGTGGTACTTCCTCTCGATGTGTTTCCCTTTCTTGTGGTTCCGAGGTTCCTTAGATTGCGATACTGCTCCAATGTTGTCGCAATACATCACAACCGGCCTGTCCATATGTGGAACGACTCCAAGTTCTGAAAGAAACTTCCGGAGCCAGACTGCTTCCTTGGATGCCTCCGAAGTAGCCACATACTCAGCTTCCATGGTTGAGTCAGCAATACAAGACTGCTTAATACTCCTCCATGAAATTGCTCCTCCAGACAAGGTGAAGACATATCCATTAGTGGATTTTCTCTCATCCTTATCTGCCTGGAAATCTGAGTCTGTGTATCCTGTAGGAACCAAATCATCAGCCCTGTAAACCAGCATATAATCTCTCGTTCCCTTGAGGTACTTGAGAATATACTTTACAGCTTGCCAATGAACCTCCCTTGGGTTTGACTGATATCTGCTAACTAAGCCCACGACAAAGCAGATATCTGGCCTAGTACCTAGCATGGCGTACATGAGACTTCCCACAGCCGAAGCGTAGGGAATCCTTCTCATTCTGTTCTTTTCTTCTTGAGACTTAAGACAGTCAGTTGAAGAAAATGACAACCCATGTCTGCAAGGGATTAAAGCTCCCTTGCATGAGTCCATGCTGTACTTGGCCAGCATCTTGTCAATATATGTCGCTTGGGATAATCCTAACATTCTCTGCTTCCTATTTCTAAGAATCCTAATCCCGAGAATGTAGCTGGCTTCTCCCAAGTCCTTCATACTGAATTGACTAGACAGCCAAACCTTTGTAGATGACAATGTCCCTACATCATTTCCAATGAGTAGAATGTCATCCACATAGAGGATAAGAAAAACCACATTAATGCCTTCAAGTTTCCTGTACACGCATGGTTCATCTTCGTTTTGAATAAAACCATAAGACTTTACAGTCTCATCAAAACGAATGTTCCATGCTCTTGATGCTCGCTTAAGTCCATAAATGGACTTCTTAAGCTTGCAAACCATGTGTTCCTGGCCTTCAGCAATGAAGCTTTCCGGTTGGGACATATAGATGTCTTCGCTAAGATGGCCATTCAAGAATGCCGTCTTGACATCCATTTGCCATATCTCGTAGTCATAGTAACATGCGATGGCAAGAAGGATGCGGATGGATTTAAGCATGGCTACCGGGAAAAAAGTTTCCTCATAGTCGATACCCTCCTTCTGAGTATACCCTTTTGCCACAAGCCTAGCTTTGAAGGTTTCCACCTTCCCATCCGCTCCTCTCTTTCTCTTGTATACCCACTTGCACCCAATGGGTTTTATCCCTTCAGGTGAAGCTACAAGATCCCAAACCTGATTGAGGTACATAGACTCAATCTCGGCTTTCATTGCTTCATGCCACAGATTTGCATCGGCATCAGCAATAGCCTCCTCGTATCTAGTGGGGTCTTGTTCCTGATGGTCGGAGACCAACTCAAAGGCTTCTCCAGTCTATCTATCCGGAACCCTAGACACTCTCCCACTACGACGAGGCTCCATTTGCACAGGCTCTTGAGGTGGTGCCTCTTCTTGTTCCAAAATCGGGTCGAAGAAGTTGATTCCATAGATAACTTCTCCCGAAGTTCCAACCTCGTTGAACCTTTAGTGGAAGTACTTTGATCATCTTCCAAGTATCTAGCATTGGTACCGACTAGGACCTTCTCGCTCCTTAGGATGATAAAAGTAGCCTCCTTTTGTCCCTTTTGGATACCCAACAAAATAGCATAATTTCGATCTTGGTTCCAACTTGTCTCCCTTGATCAAGACATAAGTCGGACATCCCCAAATTCCGAGATGATTCGGACTTGGCTTACGCCCATCCACATCTCATAGGGAGTCCTAGGTACCGACTTGGAAGGCACCAAGTTCGTAATATATGCCGCTGTTTCCAGGGCATATCTCCAAAAGGATACCGGAAGAGTAGCATGAGACATCATGCTTCGGACCATTTCCATCAACGTCCTGTTCCTTCTCTCGCCTACTCCGTTCGCCGGGGGTTCCCGCGTAGAGAGCTGGGATACTATCCCATGATGTACCATGTAGTCCTTGAATTCACCTAGGAGGTACTCTCCACCACGATCCGATCGTAAGGTTTTGATTAATTTACTCGTCCGACGCTCCACTTCACCCTTAAACTCTTTGAACTTGTCAAAAGAGTCGACTTGCGTCTCATCGTGTAAATGTAACCATACCTCGTACAATCATCCGTGAACGTGATGAAGTACTCAAAACCTCCCCTAGCCGGTGTAGACAATGGACCGCACACATCGTTGTGAACAAGACTCAACACCTCCTTGGCTCTATCCGCCTTTGGTGTAAATGACCTCTTGGTCATTTTTCCCATCAGCAGATTCACACCGAGGCCAACTTTCCAATCTCAATGAGCCCAAAGGCCCATCATGGATTAGCCTCCGAATCCCGGTTGAGTTAATATGACCCAACCTCGGATGCCAAAGGTATGAATCATTGATATTGGTCTTTCTCTTCTTAGTTAAAGGTTCGAGACCGAGCGTTATTTGATTGTTTGTTAATAGGGTTTAAAAAGAACAAATTTCCATACATGTGCCCAAGACATAAAATTTCTCCATCTCTACCGATAGAAATACCGTAATGGAAAGATACGTAATATCCTTGATTAATAAGTTTTGCAACCGAAATCAAATTCTGACGAAAACCAGGTACATATAAAATGTCTTTTAAAACCACTATCTTATTACAATAAAAAATGAGATCCAGCTCTCCCACTGCAAGGGCCCGGACTTGTGCTCCATTTCCCACTCGAAGCCCATGTTCGCCCTTCTTGAGTCTTCTTATCTTCCTAAACCCCCGCAAGGAGTTACGTATATGATCGATGGCTCCCGAATCAACAATCCAAGTGGAAGTTGATCCTACCATTGATATGGACTCTAGATAGTAAACATTACCTCGTGGGGTTTTTCTTGGCCTCGAAGATCCGGACATTCTTTTTCCAGTTGTCCCTTCTTTCCACACTTGAAGCACTTGCCCTTTGGTTTGTCCTTGGGCTGGTTCTTGGCCGGGTCGCTGCATTCCCCTTCTTCCTCTTGAACTTTCCGGGCTTAGGCCCAGCTTCTTGAAGAAGAGGCCTTAGCAATCATGGCCTTAGACTCGCGGCTTCATGACCTTCTCCGCCATCCGGAGCTCCTTCATCGGCTCAGCTCAAACTCATGTTCAACTTGTTCATGTTATAGTTTAACTTGAACCGAGTGAAAGAGCCCTGTAGAGATTCGAGAACCATGTCCACTTGGCTCTCGGGGTCAATGACAGCCCCTAAGATTTCTCGCCTCCTCGAAAGCAAGCAATCATCTTGAGCATATGCTCTTGGACCGATGCTCCCTCACCCATCTTAGTGTTCACAATAGTTCGAAGAGCCTCATGCCTTGCGGGCCGGCTCTTGTCCGCGAACATAGTTGCCAATGATTGACTTATGTCATATGCGTAAGCCATGTGCTCGTGTTTTGATCGGAGCACATTAGACATGGAAGCTAACATATAGCAACGTGCCATTTCGTCGCCTTTCTTCCATGCCTTTTCAGCCTCTCGCTCTTCAACGGTGGAACCTTCCCCGATAACAGGCAGGTGTTTCATAAAGGACATACTTATACTCCTCACCGTGAGTATTATGTCCAGGTTCCTTTTCCAGTCCACATAGTTTGGACCCGTTAACTTATTCTCCCTGAGAATAATGGCCAATGGACTAAAAGAACCTCCCACCATTTCTGAAAATTGAAAATAAAAGAAAGAATTTAGTTCGTGAAAACAAAATAAAATTTGTGCACTGAAAATAATTTGGCTCTTAGGAAAACTGACATAGCTTCTTGGGAAGATTAACAGTTTCCTAAGCTAAGTGTGTTAACCACCACAAATTAATTTCCCTTCTAGGTAATAGTCTAGAGAATAACTCCATCGTGGGATGGCCGTTTCCTCTCATTTCCTATGGACATACCTCACACTATAACCTCCAACGTGGGCTGGCCGATCATAGTACGTGCCCCGGGTTATTAATTACATCATTCCATTAGATCTAGATCCTTGTGGTATCCCCATCCTATACGGGTTCACTCCCAGGGTGATGCGAGGGGACCCACGATCTCTAATGAGGACCGTGATGGAAGCCGTGGGGCCGTTGGAATCCCTCTCCCACTTAGTCTTTTAAAATAAAGTTCTCTGAAAAATATCCTTTTGAAATTTCCATTAAGTTTTTCTTAACTCAAAAATAAAATATCTAAGTCCAATAAAATCTCTATGTCAAGGCTTATATCCTTTGAGAGATTTCCTCCATGGACTAATTTTATTTAAGTTAAAACTTAATGTTTTCAAAAATTTCCAATTAAAACTTTCTAGAGACTTTGGTCTCAAGCTTATTTGACAAAATCATTTTTCTAGTCCAAAACAAAACAAAATGGCTCTCCATTTTAATTTACAAAAATATCTAAATCCAATATATTTTCTATGTCAAGGATTAAATCATTTGAGAAAATATTCAAGGATTAATTTTTGTACCAATTAAAATAACCATTTAGTTTTTAAAGAAAAATATTTTTTCTTACCAAAACAAAAAGTTCCCAAAGACTTTGGTCTTTGAGAAAAAGCACACATAGGTACATAAAAAAAATAGCATGCTAGAAAACAATAAACGTTTTTATGCTTTTCTATTTTTTAAACCTAAGTGCCCAAATAATAGAATTAAACACATTAATTAATTAATTAATGATATTGTTTAATCCTAAAATCCTTTATTAATATTTTTCATGCAAACATATTTCAAGAATATTAACTATTGCAAAAATATTAACTTTGCCTGGTATGGACCCCAAAACCAAAAAGAAAATGCAAGAAAATTACAAGGGGAAAAGAAATTTCCCATTAGTTCACTGCACCCGCCGCACAGGAACAAAACAATTCTGGTCATCGGTCCACAACACCCGCCGCACCGGAACAACTGCATCATGGACCATCCAAGCCCGCGACCCGCCCCGGTGCTGACCCGCTTGCTGACCCACGAGAAGACTTCCGGATTTCGCAAATTGAATTGCAAATTTGCAATTCAATTCCATCCGATGCAGCCGAGCCGGTAAGCTACCAAGCCGAGTCAAGCCGCCTTGATTGTCCCTGGTGCAAGGAGTGTTGTCGGCGGCTCTCGCCGAGCCGATGAACAGTGCCGTCTGCTTCAAAAATTCCAGACGATTTCTTCTTCAGCGTTTTCTTCTGGTTTTTTTTTTTCTGCGATGGATTTGCTTGCTTTTGCCCTCTGATTTCAACCAAAATCAATAAAACCAAAAACCAACAACCGCCTATACCCATTAAAATTGGGTTTACACGATTTATTCTCGGAAAAACAGTGAATTACATCTCACCTCTACCTTCATCTGAGAGGTTTAACAAGCCATCTATCCATACCAAAAAACCAGCGAAGGATCACAGTTAATCACACATAACTGTCCGATTTTATTAACTAGCATACAGGCTTCCTATATGTGCAAATATCTTCATGCTCTGATACCAATTGAAGATAAAATTGCAAGCCAAACATAGCCAAAAAACCAGCCACGTGAACAACAAAAACGCAGCACACCTGCGTGAAGAAGAAAAAGGGAGGAAAAAAAATATTTTCATTTACCTCTTCTTGTTGATCTCACACTCAGCTGAACTGGAATATTCAGAACTGGGGTAGGCACGATCATAGAAGCCTCTGGTGCAATTCCTGCAAGCCGTCTACTGCGTCTTTGCATGTAGACGAACGCCTAGCTTTCGATCTTCCAGTATATGGCCTGCCTAATCTCGTTTGGTGAACAACTTAGGGGCTAAAGAATATTTTCTGGAAAGAGAGAAGGAAAAACGTCTGGTATTTTTTCACAGAAAGGAAGCACTGGAAAAAAAACCCCGTTACTTTTTTTTCTCCTGTTTAACCTAAATAAAACCCTAGGTTAAACTGGATTGGGCCATTGGACTCTTAGTTTAACCTTTTGGGCTTAATTAATTATTCTAACTAAAACCAAATAATTGGCCCAATTAATAAATAATTAATTTTTCCAGCCCAAATAAACTAGTCCAATTAATTAAGCCTATATTAGTTTAGTCCCAAGTTAATCTTTAATTATTCAAAATGGGCCAAAGCCTTGAATAATTAATTAACCCACCAAACTAATTTAATTAATTATCTCTCTCCATGGACCTTTATTTTATTCTAGCCCAATACTACAGGTTTTTTGAGAGGTAGTAGTCTAGGTTTCTACCATATAGTACGAGGTATGTCCATATTCTAGCCCAATACTACAAGTAGCGGTAGTAGTCTAGGTTTCTACCATATAGTACTTTGAGAAACCACTACTACAGGTCCTGTTCTATGTATTCGAAATACGCTTATGTCATGAAGTGAGTGGACTACCCACTGGCTAAAGGTAAGCCATTCCCCATTTGGAATTCATAACATAATAACCTAAACATGATGAGGTTCCCAGTCTCATCAATAGGTTAAGAACAAATGTTTATGTGTTAAATAACTCGTGATCCATACCTTACTGTGAAAGACCACCATTCACATGGATCACTTATTTAAACACAATGGGTCTGTTCCAAACGAAAATCATGCACAAACAAAAAGTAAATTCACAAACAATTTCTAAAAATAAATTCTTTCATTATAATATTCGATTTTACATTAGAAACCTAGTCTAAGAGGGCATACAATCCAACAGTGTTAACCTTGGTACATGTGTTGGGGATATGCCCTAGAGTCAATTTGTACTTATACTATTGTCGTTGTGTTTTATATAATAATATGAGGCTTTCCTTTCCATGAATAGCGCATTTTGTTTTGTGGTCATCAAGTACGTGACTTGATAGTAAAACCTAACAATGAATACAATGACTATTCTAAATATGTCCCTGATTGTTTATTATTATGGGAACAATAATAAATTAAGATTAATATGCTTGTGACTGGATGACTATGTTTTACTGGTCATGGATATTTATGATATCAAGTCAAAACATAAATAAATGTTAGAGAACATTGTATTGGATATGACCCACAGTGAGAGTACTTCATGGAACATGTCATAAGTACTTTCTAGCCATAATAATATTAAAATTCCTTTGACCTAAATTCATCATAGTTTCCTACTTGATAAATTCTATATTTTGACATTGTCTAAAGTTATCTTTAATTAGATAATAAATTAGACTACTGTTGGATATAGAATAAATCGAGGAGAGGAATATGATTGATTGTGAAGGAATTTGTCCCTCTCAATTATAGGAGAGATATCAATGGGCCCCTTGATAAGTTAGATTGTTAAAATGCATGGCCGTGCTCAAATATATCAATCTAAGATATTGATATCATTTGTTTGAACAGTCTACTATAAAATCAAGAAATAATTGATTGAGCTTAATAAGGATGACATGCTCCGTGCCTTATGCTTAATCTGGATATCATGTGACAAAAGGACTAAATATAAAATTATGGTTTGGTTCAAAGAGATCACCGATCTTCATTTAACCTGGATAGTTATAATATTTTGCTAGAAACCGCTTATAACTTATGGGCCATTTAAATATGATTTGGGTACACTGCCAGTGTTAAATGAACCTATAGGGTTACACAATAAGCGAACTTGTTAGGTTATTTTCTGGTAACCGGATTCGATGAATCTGGAAACATGTCTAAGTTAATCGAACTTAGAAAATCTACCAGATACAATAAATCTGGAAATATGTCCACATTCGATGTATCTGAATGATGTCCAGATTATAAGAATCTGATTTGGTAAATTAATTAGTTAAATTACCGAGATAATGACAGAATCTTATCGTATCAGTTTTAATTTAATTTGAATTTAAATTAAAATATGATAAGATATTATTAGGGTTGGACTCTAAGAGGTTCGAAGTGGGTTTTAAGAAAACCCTAGCCGTCTTCTTGGGTGTGCCAATATTTCCCTCCAGCTAGGACAACCAAACTTAGAAACGAGATTTTTGCCTTCCAACAATTAGATTCTGAACCCTTGTATGAAAGTTGGGAGAGATTCAAGGAGATGTTGAGAAAATGCCCACACCACGGATTTGAGCTAGGAATGCAGATGCTCATCTTTCTTAATGCCCTGACGTTCGCAACACGCCAAGTGGTGGACTCTTCTGCAGGGGGTTCCATCAATCATAAGACCCCGAAACAAGTATTCGATCTCATTGAAAATTTGGCTTCTAATAACTATTTTTGGGGAAGTGCAAGGTCTAAATCTTGTGTGCAAGGAGTGCACAAAGTGGATGTTGTGGCAACTTTGGAGGCTAAGGTGGAAGTATTGACTCAAAAGATGGAACAAATGGTGATGCCTCAAGGTAAAGTGGTAAATGGGAATTGTGATTTCTGTGGAGAAGGGCACCCAAACCATGATACCAAAATATGGGTTCACTCCAAGAAACCATAGAACAAGCTGCCTTTGCATGTAATGTCCTTCCAGGTAATAATTCTTATAGCTCTACTTACAATCTTGGTTGGAGAAATCACCCTAACTTTTCTTGGAGCAACAAAAATCAACCTAGGCAGGGTTCTTTTAACTTTGGGGGAAATCAAAGGAATCCACCTCCTTTGAACAACAATGCAACACCTTCTAAGCCACTATTGGAAGAATTGACTAGCCAATTGGTAAGTATAATGGAGACTAAGTTCTAATGGGTCGATGCTACAACCAGGAATTTAGAGGCTTCCATGCATAACTTGGAGAGCCAAATTGGCCAATTAGCTAACCTACTTGGGGATCGTCAAACAGGGACATTGCCAGGAAACACTGAAGAAAATCCACGGGATCAAAGCAGTGGAAAACATTGAAGTCATTTTTTTGCTTTCAGTTTTTATGATTTGGAACAATTTTTATTTTCGTTGTTTTGTTCTTTTTATCATTTTTTCGTGAATTAAATTGCATTATGTATCATTACTGTGTGTTCATCATTTTTCTTACTTAAAAAAAAAAAAATTGATGAAGGCCGGACAGAATGCAACCGGCGTCAGCTAGGACTAGGATCGGCACCGGCTCCTGTCGGGCAACTCACATGAAATAGGCCATTTTGGCCACTTTTTCTTTCAAACTCTCCAACTCCCTCTCAAATTCTCTCTAACCTGCGCCGGCTTCACCTTCCAAACTCAAGATTTGATTTTTCACCTCCCCAACCCTTTTACAACATCAATCTATCCTTCTTTTGTTGGTCTTACGGATCAAAAGTCTTTAAATCTTCAATTGTTCACAATAAACCAAACTTTAATCCACATGCAAAGAGCTTGAATTTCTGCAAAAAAACTACATCTTTTTCTTGCCTATGCATACAAGAGCCCAAAGGTATGATTTTTATTCAATTCTTACGATTAAAATGTTGTAGATGAATTTTTCTAATTTGGGAATAGTTTTGGCCGAAAATTGGGATTTTGCATGTTCTCTTGAATTGTGAATTTAGTCTTGAGCTACATGACTTTAGATATATTAGGAGTTAAGGATTCTTGAGTACTTGATACATTCACATGATCCTTAGGGAGTTTATGCATATGCTTAAGGGTAGGATTGTGGTTATTATTATGATTGAGTAGTTGATGCACATTGGCCTTGAATTGTTTTTACACTTGATCACTCTAATGCCATGATGACGCCTTCATTCACATGATCATGTATGTACATTCGAATGCATTGGGGTTGTTCGACACATTTATGCTTTACAGTGAGCTTTATATGTATTCTTGCAAGTTGTGTTGAATTAATTGATCAAAGGAGATTGAATTGGTTGTTGTTAGGTGGGTGATATACGGTAAAGGAGTTTGGGCATTGTGGTTGAGACTTAGTTGAGAGTTGAGAGAATTGTGTATTGTGTTTGAAATAGGGAGCCACAACCCGTCTACAATCTTTGCGTTTCTTAGTCCTTCCTCCTATCTTCACTACTACTTACTTGCCAATATGTCTAGAGCAAGGGGTCACGCCTCAAAGAGGGCTCGAGCTTCTTTTTCCTCTACCCCTTCCTCTATAGACCCCCTGTTCCTTAGGCCAGCTGAGTTTATTGATCTGGCATGTGAGGAGTGGTATAATAGAAGGGCTTCAAATAAGATCATTGTGGAGTGTACATTCACACCTACCCTAGACCGCGCCCTTAAGTTAGGAATGATGTTTAGGAGGCTCGGGTGGGGATTGTTAGTATAGCTAAAAGGGAATTATTGTCCAGTGCTAATTAAAGAATTCTATGCCAACATGGTTGAAAAGGGCAATAAACACCTCCCCCACATTGAGACAAGAGTGAAAGGAACCCCCATATTATCACCTGAGATCACTTAGCTAATCTTCTCCAGGTATATGATGATGATTCTTGGCAAGGGCTAGATATTAGCAATCAAAAAACTCTTTCTGACTCTAATTGGGATGCCAGTGGAACTAGAGCTACTCTAGGGTTGCACAAGCACAATACTTTCCAAGCCAACAGCTTTTATTCGAACAATGATCTTGCTGCAAACTATAGGGCTCTAGTATAAATGTTTGGGTTCAATGTTGTACTCCGTGCCAGTGGATTAAATGAGACATGTCTTATTGATACATACATTTTGCATAGGATGATGAACACCTTGCCGATCTTTCTTGCACCTCTTGATTATACAATCTATTAGGGATGTGGTGCATCACCGTCTCTCTACCAAAGCCTTCGTCTTCCCTTTAGTCATCATAAAAATTATGAAAGACTTTGGTATTAGTACTAAGGGAGAATTGATGGAGACTACCATTGAGCATGATATGGTTACGGAGCAAACACTCATGAGTTGTGGGTACAAGTATTACCAAGAGCTAAAGAAGTGGCTAATGCCCCCTGAGATTAGATATCCCGGTCAGGCTAGGCTACCACCTGTGGAGGAGGAGCACCCATCGCCCCCATACAAGCACGAGCTAGTAGTTCCCAATCCTAATTGAGGACTGACTTTGAGGCCGCAGTGATGGGGCAACTCGCTCAGTTATACGTATTTATTTGGGTATAAAAATCATATAAAAATAAGCACATTTCCAATTAAGTTTAAATTAAAACGTTAATCCCAAATTACACATATGAGCAAGCGTACTCATCATTAACATAGCATAGGGTTCAAAAGAGTGTCGATTCTCTAGGAACAAATATGCATTAATCACTTTTCTTTCATTATTTAATTGACTCCATAAAGTGAAAAGCAAAATAAAACAAAATAAAATAAAATAAAAGAATATATATATGTTAAGGATGGAGAATTATGTAACCCAAACCATTATTTTGACACACATGACTTTAAAGCACTTAACCATTATTATAACTAATTATTCTCTTGACATCATAAAGGATTAAGATAGATTCACTTCTTTTCCAATCCACGAAATCACTACGTTCTAGATAAATTAGCATCACATTCCTGTCTCAATTAATCCACCCAAAAGATGTATTAAATGCAATCCTTGATTAAATTTCTATTCCCGACAAACTTAAACATAAAATTAACCAATGATTCCATTCCTGGCAGACATCAATTAACCTTTAATTACCAGTTCTTAGCAATTAATCCCTTTTCTAAGCAAGTTAAAGGAAAGAAACAACCAACTAATCTCGTAATACGCACAAGTAATTAAATACCAAGAATAACAATCAATTAATCAAAAGATCAAATAACTCTAAAAATCATGAATACCTAAAACAATGTCGAATTATAATAAAACAATTAATATATTATTGTTCAAGAAAAGTAAAAGAAAGCACTCATAAACAAGCCTCCTTCTTCTTCCTTTGTAGACCTTCTAGTACAACCCTTCTTGATTTGGCAGAATTCCTCCTTAATTTGAGTGATTTTCTGTTATGATCTATGAATTCTCCCATTTTTTCTTGTGTTTTTCATCTATTTATAGGCTTAGGAAGTGACTAAACTCATTGGTGTAGGGTTTTTGGCTGATTAGAAGTAGGAAGATACTAAAATTCTGCAGATTATCAAAAACCGCGTGCAAAAATTCAAAGCACCGCCTTATCATCAGGGCACAACCGGTGCTGCCTTTACTGCTGGAGTCGGTGCCGGGTGTGTTCTGTTTCTTCAGTTGTTTGTCGATTTTTTCTTGATTTCTACGTAATATTTTATAGAGTGCAGCCGGCGCCGCCTTGGCTACTAGAGCCGGCATTGGTTCTATTCTGTTTAGCTCTGTTTCACTGATCTTTCATCGCCTCGAAGTGCATACCAGCAGCACGTGGCCAGCGCCACTTCCTCTGGCCTATTCGGCGCCGCCTCTATTCTGTTTTACGACGTTTTTGTTTTATTTTATCCTTAAAATCTAAAATATTGCACAAAGTACCTTTCCAAGGATAAAATCTCAAATATGAAGGAATATGACTAGTTATTGAACAAAATGTATCACAAAATAGCCTCAAATAACTAGAAAAAATATGACTAATTTAGGCCCTATCACTCAGCAGACAGAGATGCTGCTACATATGTGTGATTCCATCGATGACATTGCCCGGAGGCAGAAGACTATGGAGCAACAATGGGCTGAGTGGATATAGCACTTTTCGGGTCCACATGGCGGTGTTGGCACTTTTGCACATGCAGATGATGATGAAGAGGATTGAGCTGATTGTTCTACACTTTTTCCTATTAATTTTTCAATCATATTTTTCTTTTCTATTTTCATGTCTTTTCTAGTTAGTCCTGTACTTTTCTTTTGTTTATTGTTTTCTTTCCTTTGTTTTGATTTATTTTTCTTTTTTTAGTTTTTATGCTTTGGTGTGTTTCTTTTATTTTTTTTAGGTACTTTGACACTGTCTCTTTCTCCAAGAACTTAACTTTTGTATAGAGGAATGCACTATGAATGGAAGCCATTTCTTTCTTATCTTTTCCCCATTTATTTTTGTCCCATGGCAATATTTTCTTGTTCTATTTATTTGGCCATTGAGAACAATGTCCAGTTTACGTGTTGGGGAGTGGTTAGAATGATAATTCTTCTATACTTCTATGATTTTATGCTTCATTCTTCTTTGAACCCTTTGAGAGAAAAATTTTTCAATTGTTTTTTGATTTTCTTTGAGCTGTCAAGATGTATTTTTAATGCATGTCTTTGTGATAGATCATAGAGCATATGTTATATATCATTTATGGCTTATGTATGACTTTTTGCACGCACTTGGACTAAGTAGTTCTTAATCTAATACTTTACATTGTTCTTAAACCTGTTTTTCCACTAAAATTCATTGAGCATTCTAGAACTTACTTGAATACCTCTTGAGGCAAAATAAGAAAGACATTCATGATTTAACTTAGGGATGACAGTAATAGGCCTTCTTTGGATAGTTTGAGCTTTTCAAGCCTACCTATTTTATATTATCCTTAGTGCCTATTTTGAGCCAAAATGGTAAATTTCTTTCTTGAAACCCGTTAGAATATTTTGTCCATTACTTCGTCCTGAGAGTTTGATAATTCTTTCAAATCTTTGATTGCTCTTGATGGATTGAAGTACATGTAGGAGAATGAATGTTGAGGGAGAATACTTGTGGAAAGATCATGACTTGTTACTTTCAGTCATCCATCAATAGTTGTGTTGAGTTGGGAAAGGAGAAAAGAAAGAGAAGAAAAAGAAAAAGAAAGACAGAAAGCAAAAAGAAAATAAAAAGCTGCTAGAAAAGATGGAAAGAGAAAAACTGAGAAAGAAACAACAACAACAGCATTTGAAAAAAGAAGAGGAAAAAGAAGGAAAAATTGAACGAGAAATAAAAGAAAGATCACAAGAAGAACGGTGGTTGAACTGTAGGTATTTCTGAAAAACTTAAGTTCACATCAAGTTCTTAGCACCATTGCTGAAAATTTGAATGATCTTGTGAAAAAAAAATTATTGATGAGTTGAGAATGATTGATGAAAATGCAGGATTTGCTTGAACTATATTGTAATTGCTATACAAGGTTATGGGTTTTGACTGATTTCGGATTAGAAGAGCAAGAAAAGTTTGGAATTTCTTGGTATGTCTTGTTGATCATTTTCTTACAAACTCTCATTTTCTTTGATATTTGATTTTCCTATCCTTCATTTGACAAGCTACATTACAAGCCCTTTAGCCTTACATTACAAGCTTGAAAGTCCTACTTGACCTAAGTAGAATCATGATATGTCTTGGATTAGTGGAGAGAGTATATGAAAAGTAAGCTTATGGAATACATATTCTTTTTGAACTAAATTCTTTCCAATGGTTTGAGAATATTGTTAAGTGTTGAAATGGTTCTACTAGTCACTATTCACTTACACAAGTCTTGCATTTGTTATGAAAGATGTAGTGGCATGTGTTTTGTTGTCTTGAATGAAGAAAGCATTGAAATACTATTTTGAAATTGATTGAGTGATTTGTTTGTGCAAACTTATGTTTTTCCTACTTGTCTTTGATACTTTGCTTGAGGACAAGCAAAGAGCTAAGTATGGGGGAATTGATAGGGTTTAAATTAGTCATATTTTTTTTAGTTATTTGAGACTATTTTGTGATACATTTTGTTCAATAACTAATCATATTCCTTCATATTTGAGATTTTACCCTTGAAAAGGTATTTTATGCATTATTTCAGATTTTAGGGGTAAAATTAGACAAAAACGTCTCAAAACAGAACAGAGGCGGCGCCGGCTATGACAGAGGAACCGGTGCCAGCCACGTACTGTTGGCATGCACTTCGAGGCGATGAAAAAATAAGTGAAACGAACAGAACAGAATCGAACTGGCGCCGGCTGCATTCTAGAAGGGTTGTGCAAAAATCAAGGAAAAAATCGACGAACAATTGGAGAAACAGAACATAACTGGTGCCGGCTGTGAGGCTGGAGGCGGCGCCGGCTGTGCCTCAATTTTCGTATGCATTTTTTGGTAATATGAAGAGTTTTAGTATTTTTCTACTTCTAATTAGCCAAGAACCCTACACCAATGAATTTAGGCACTTCCTAAGCCTATAAATAGAGGGAAAACACAAGAGAAAGGGGGGAATTCGTAGATCATAATAGAAAATAACTCAAATCAAAGGAGGAATTCTACCAAATCAAGGAGGATTGTATAAGAAGGTCTTCAGAGGAAGAAGAATGAGGCTTGTCCATGAGTGCTTTCTTTTACTTTGTTTTCTTTTTCTTGAACAATGATGTATTAATTGTTTTATTATAATTCAACATTATTTTCGGTATTTATGATTTTTAGAGTTATTTGAGTTTTTGATTAATTAGTTGTTCTTCTTGGTATTTAATTACTTGTGCTTATTACGAGATTAGTTGGTTGTTTCTTTCCATTAACTTACTCGACCAAGAGGGTTGATGGTGGTTTTAATTCATTAATTTCATATTCGTTGTCAATTAACTTACTGGACCAAGGGGGTTAATTGATAAGAGCTGGTAATTAAAGGTTAATTGATGTCTGCCGAGACTAAGGATTCATTGATTAATTTCATGTTTTAAGTTTGTCAAGACCAAGGAAATTTAATCAAGGATTGTGTTTAATGCATCTTTTGGGTGAATTAGTTGAGACGAGACCAAGTAATGCTAATTTATCTAGAAGATAGTAATTTCATGGATTGACCAAAGAAGTGAATCTATCTTAATCATTCATGATGCCAAGAGAATGATTAATTATGATAATGATTAGGTACTTTAAGATCATGCTTGTCAAAATAATGGTTTGAGTTATATAATTATCCATCCTTGATATGTATATCTTATTTTATTTTATTTTCCTTTTTATTTCCTTTTCACTTTATTAAGTCGGTTAAATAATGAAAGAAAAGTGATTAATGCATACTTGTTCCTGGAGGATCGACACTCGTTTGAACCCTATGCTATGTTAATGATCAGTACACTTACTCATATGTGTAATTTGGGATTAACATTTTAATTTAAACTTGATTGGGAATGTACTTATTTTTATATGATTTTTATACCCAAATAAATACGGATCAGTTTTGTAGGATTCGGTGTTGAGCCGACCTACGGATAGAGAGACGGTACCACAATGATAGCAGTCTAGGTCCGAATGCTTTCTCTTTTGATTATATACTTTATTACTGATGTAGTATGGAGATTGCTTGTACGAGACTCTCTTTTATATATGCATATGACCATCAATATGAGTTAGTTATATTAGTTTGGGCCTTGGTTACTACTTATGGTTCTGCATTATAAAGACCCCTTGTCTGGATAACTGGAGGGGGCGACACCCCGTTTTGTTATGCTTCCACTATTACTTTTAGTAGGGGTGTTGCAATTGGTATCAGAGCGTAGTTATCATAAAACTATAGCATTATCTTAAGAATTGGTAGAATCCTTTATCTTGTAGGTATGACGGATAAGAACAATAAGGGCAAGCACTTGATGGATGATCATAGCGATGATGGGAAGAAAGGGATGGGTGAGAGTTTGGGTGCAAATAAACCTTGGAAGATCAAGACTATCTTCCAAAAGGGTGTGTCGAGATATTTTACTTTAATAGGACAGGGCCTTGTCACCGTTATGTACCCTATCTCATCGAGAGCTCGTTTGACTCAGCAGTGCCTGTTGTTCTGCCATTTACGCGAGACATCAGTCTGGTAAGGATACCTACATCTGAGAAGATGTCGTTGCCACTTAGCCAGGTAGGGGAGGTAGGTGGTGATTCTAACGATACTAATGGAGATGTTGTGTTACGCTATTAGAATGATGACGAGAAGGATAGTATCCCCGATGATGCAGTATTGCCTAGGGATAATGAGAAGGTATTTGGTGAGGATGTTCTGGGAGTATTAGAGGAGGAGATGCCGAAGTTGGAGGTTGCTGAGGCAGGAGAGGATCAGGAGGTACCTGAGGTAGAGATGCCTATGGTCGAGGAGCCCAAGGAGGAGCTAGAGATAGAGCCGGAGATAGAGGCTTGGTTACTGGAGCTTGAAGCAGAGGGTATCTTGGCTCTGGGTGTTTGGTTTGACCCTGATATGGATGGAGGTAAGGGACTTGACTCTCCTGACTCCCATACAGTTTTTGCCGACTCAGAACCTCCCGTTTCAGATAGCAATGATGATGAGTAGAAGGATGAGATGTAGATATATGTAGTAGGACATGTGTGTATAGTTTGACTAGTGCATGTTAGATATAACAGTGTGCTCAGCACAAAAATTTTGTACTAACTTCGTCTTTTAACAAGAATGAATATATGTTATATTTCTTGCTATGTGTACTATGTCCACTCTTATTCTTGCTTTTGAGCTATGTTACAATTTGGGTGAAAGAAATCGAAGTGGATTTTAGGGTATGAATCAGAAACAATCTGGAGGGCCCCCCGTTAGTAGAAGAAAGAAAAAATGCAGAGGAAAGGAGGCTCGACTGGAAGACAACCCTCTTTTAGATGCTTCTACTGTAGGGAGGCAGGGCATAAGATTCTTAATTGCCCTCACTCTCGAAGGATAGGAGGATGGAGTTGACTAGAAGGAAACAATCAGGGGCAAAGATCAGGACTAGGAACAGGGAATCTAGGACATGCTTCTACATCTAGACCCGAATCTGCCAAACCACACGTGAATGCTTGAGTGGTTGCATTGGAAAAGACGGATAATCATGCTACAGTAGTAGAAGATGCGCTCCTTATTTTTGATCATGATGCTAAAGTATTGATAGATCTCGGCTCTGAAATAATTGTTAGTACCCCATTGAAAAAATAAATAATTGTTAGTACCCCACTGAAATAATTGTTAGTACCTAATTGAAAAAATAAATAAATAGTGAGAAAATACATAAGAAATATAAGATTTTGGTAGAGAATGAAATATTGGGAGGAGATTTGATATGTTTGCCCGTAGAGGACTACAATACTATCTTGGGCATGGACTGGCTATCTCAGCATCATGCTCAAGTTGACTGTAGACATAAGGTAGTACAATTCTGTCGGTCTGGGAAACTTATATTAGAATTTGTAGGCGATGCTAGAAGGAAAAGTAATGCTTTTATATCGAGACTCAAGGTCCAGAAGATGATTAGGAAAGGGTGTACTGGATACTTGGCTTATGTGATCAATAAACCAGGAGAGGTTAAGAAACCCGAAGACGTCCCTATGGTAAACGAGTATTTAGATGTTTTTTCAGCAGAATTGAAGAAATTACCACCGGAGAGAGAAGTAGAGTTTTCTATTGATTTAGTGCCAACGGTAGAACTAGTTTCAAGAACTCCTTATAGAATGGCACCTACAGAACTACATGAGCTTAAGAAACAATTACAAAAATTTGGCCTAGTACTTCACCTTGGGGAGCACCTGTATTGTTTGTTAAGAAGAAAGATGAGTAACTACGGATGTGTATCCATTATCGAGGGTTAAATATAGTGATGGTGAATAATAAATATCCACTGCCCATGGTTGATGAATTGTTTGACCAGTTACAATGAGCAAGATGTTTTTCGAAGTTAGACTTGAGGCAGAGATATTACCAAGTTCAGATTCGGGAGGAGGATATATCAAAAACTTCATTTAACACAAGATACGAACATTTTGAGTTTGTAGTAATACCCCTTGGTGTTACCAATGCACCTGCTATTTTCATGGATCTGATGCAACAGACATTTTAGCCTTACTTAAACAGTTTTGTTGTTATATTCATAGATGATATCCTGGTGTATTCTTAGGATCCTTAAGAACATGAACAACATCTTCAGAAAGTATTGGGGAAGTTACGGGAAGCTAAATTATATGCAAAATTTAGTAAGTGTGAGTTTTGGCTGCAAGAAGTAGCATTCTTGGGACATGTGATGTCTAAAGATGGGATTATGCTGGATTCTGCAAAAGTCGAAGCGGTAACCAATTAGAAAAGTCCTTAGACTCCAAATGAAATACGATTTTTTTTTTTTTGGATTAGTAGGATATTACTGGAGGTTTATTGAGGGATTTTCTAAGATAGCTTCACATTTGACTCGACCCACTTAAAAGAAAGTTACTTATTTTTGGACCAAAAAGTGTGAGAGAAGTTTCCAAGATTTGAAGGAAAGGTTAAGTTCTGCTCCTGTTTTGTCATTGTCAATGATGGACAAACTTTATGAGGTGTTCATAGATGCTTCAAAAGAAGGATTGGAAGGAGTATTGATGCAAAAAAGAAAGGTGATAGCTTATAATTTCAGGAAATTGAAACCTCATGAGGAAAAATACCCCACACATGCCTTAGATTTATCAGCAATTGTGTTTGCTTTTAAGAAATGGAGATATTATTTGTATGGAGCCAAGTTTGAAGTCTTCACAGACCATAAGAGTTTGAAATATGTTTCTACTCAAAAGAATTTGAACATCAGGCAACGTAGATGGATGGAATTTTTAGAAGAATTTTAGTGTCCAATTAAATATCATCCTAGAAAAACAAACACAGTAGCAGATGCCCTTAGTAGGAAGGCGCATTTATCAGCTCTTCGGATGTTATGAATTCCAGAATTGGAAGCATTTGTAGTAAATAGAGAAATAAGAATGAGTAATATGTCTATTCAACCTGTTTTCCTACAGCAGTTGAAAAGGAGAGTAAGATAAAGATGAAGAGTTGCAAAGGTTAGTGTAAAAGTGATATGATCTTGGGGGTGTTTTCTCAATGAATTTCGTGGCTAAATTTAAGGCAAAATGCAAGGCATATCAAGAGTTCAAAACAGTGGTTTTTTGTGAAGAAACAAGATACCCAATTCAAATACTAGGACCCTAAGACAAAATAAAGAACTTAGAACACTAGAAATGAAAATCAAGTAATCTAAATCACAACTAAAGACCCTTGATTAAAAAAAAAAAAAAATCAAAAACACTTTGAAGAAGATGATTTAAGCAATCAACTTTACCTCTAACAAGAACCTTAGATTATCTATAACCTAATATCCAAATTAGTAAGTTAATTGATCTATCCTAAAAGAGTTTATAGACTCAATATATAGGGAAGGACTAGGCCCTAAGAATGGTGTTGATGTTCATGGGATTTACCTAAGAGGAATCACCTCTCAAAATCTCTCAAAAGAGACTATTTGATTTCTATTAATTTTCAAAGTTACATTGAATATTATAATGCCATATATATAGGCAACTAAATCTAACTAAGATAAGATGAAATCTAGGCCATTCAAACCTTTAAAAGGTTCAAAATATCTCTATTACATAATAAAAGTCGAAGGAATTAAATTGAAAAAAAAAAATAAAACAAAAAAAGAAAAATCAGTAAAACTGGGCTATGCCCAAAATGGCCTGGTGCCGGGTCGGTTTTGCAAAATTTAGCCAACGGGCTGAGAGCACCTGGCGCCAGGTAACCTTGCTGGGACTGGCACCGGGTAAGTACTGGTTCTCTATAACCGGCTCATTTTCTCTTGCCTTCAACCTTTCTCTTGTGCTACTTTGATCCTCCACACAAATTGTTGTTTAAGCCTTGATCTTTTTGGCCCTTCTTTGATCATCCATCACTTGACAACTTTCTTGATTCTTGATTTGTCTTCTTTAAAGCCTTCAAATCTTCTTTTTGGCACTCACTTCTTGACAATCTTTATAACCATAGGCTTGGTGGCTTGTGTTGAAGGCATGGAAAGCGGGAAAACATGGAGTACGCAGCGGAAGTGAACATAAAAAAATTAGAAAACAAGAACAGGGATTCCAGGGCAGGGCTGGTGCCGGCTCGGGTAGCCATAGCCAGCGTCGGTTGTGCCCTGTCCCAATCCCGAGGTATTAAAAATTTTACCTCTTTTCCTCGTTCTAAGTGTTGGCTGTACTGGAACATGTGAAACCAGTGTAGGTGTGCTGGTAGAAGCCTCTGGTGCGATTCCTGCAAGCCTCTTACTCCGCCTTTGCATGTATGTGAATGCCAAACTCTCGGTTTTCCAGTATATGGCCTGCCTAACTATCATTTGGTGAACAACTAATGAGCTAGGGAATTTTCTGGAGAGAGAGAGACGTCTGGCTATTCCACAGAGAAGAAGCCGTCTCTCTTGTGTGTCTAATTGCAACAACGTCGTTTCCAATCCTCCTGTTTAACCTAAATAAAAAACCCTAGGTTAAATTGGACTGGGCTATTGGACTCTTGGTTTAACCTATTGAGCTTAATTAATTATTCTAGTTAGAACCAATTCAATGGCCCAACAAATAATTAATTTTCTAGCCCAAATAAACTAATCCAATTAAATAAGCATAAATCAATTTAGTCCCAGGTTAATCCCTAATAATTCAAAATGGACTAAAGCTCTAAATAATTAATTAACCCACCAAACCAATTTAATTAATTCTCTCTCCATAGACTTTTATTTTATTCTAGCCCAATAATTAAATTAGGCTACTTAAATAAAAGAATTCCATTTAATTTAAGATCAATCCCTTAGCCCGTATTTAATTAGGACTCACGGTCTATATTGGGGACCAAAAGACACACCGCCTTGGCTGCTAAAATGACCAAAATACCCTTGCCATATAAATAGCTGTATTTTGCATTTTAAATATTTTCTAATATCACTATAAGAAAATATCTATAAGAAAATATTGACCCCAAGGACAGTGTTGCGTTAGCAAAGTCTCCGACCTACAGGTGTAATGACTAAAATACCCCTCTATACATCGTCGTACATTTAGAGAGGAAAAAGTGTACTAACACCTTTTTAAATGACATCTACCATCCTTAGGTCTCTAGTCCAATGATCCACGACTTCCTGGATTGTTTCCGCTTTCCAAGGGAGCTACCTTAAAGCAAACATCCAAGTCATGTTTTTCAGGTCCTTGGATATTCAGATCATTCAGACAACCACAAGGGGCGATATAGTATAGAAACTATTTTTTACAAGTCTGTCTTAACTAACTAGTCACACATACCCAACATGCAAGTATATTGGCCCTACGATAGAACCTTAACTATAGCATATCAAAGTATATGCTTCCAGCTTCGTCAGACCAACAACTCATACTTAAGTCGTAGAGTACTAGTCCATGCTGTAGCAGTAGTAGTCTAGATTTCTAACATATAGTACTTTTAAGAAACCACTACTACAGGTCCTGTTCAAAATACGCTTATGTCATGAAGTGAGTGGACTACTCACTAGCTAAAGGTAAGCCATTCCCCATTTAGAATTCACAACATAATAACCTAAACATGATGAGATTCCCATTCTCATCAATCGGTTAAGAACAAAAGTTTATGTGCTAAGTAACCCGTGATCCATACCTTATTGTGAAAGACCTCCATTCACATGGACCACTTACTTAAACATAATGGGTATTTTCCAAACGTAATTGTGCACAAATAAAATTGTAAATTCACAAACAATTTCTGAAAATAAATTCTTTTATTAAAACATTCAATTTTTACATCAGAAACCTAGTCTAAGAGGGCATACATCCCAACAATCTCTCACTTGCACACTAAAACTAAGTAAGTCCGTTGGTGCCCACTCTTATGGCGTCTAAGTGTCTCTTGAAGACTCTCTCAGCCAAAGGCTTGGTGAATAGATCTGCTAGATTGTTCTCGGAGGTAATCTGTTCCATCACGACTTCCCATCTCTGGATGAAATCCCAGATCAGGTGGTACTTCCTCTCGATGTGCTTTCTCTTCTTGTGGTTCCTGGGTTCTTTTGATTGTGATATTGCTACAGTGTTGTTACAATACATCACAATCGACCTGTCCATGTGTGGCACGATTCCAAGTTCTGAAAGAAACTTTCGGAGCCAAACTACTTCCTTGGATGCCTCCGAAGCTGCAACATACTCAGCTTCCATGGTTAAGTTAGCAATGCAAGATTGCTTGATACTCCTCAGAAAAGGTGAAGACATATCCACTAGTGGATTTTCTCTCATCCTTATTCGCCTGGAAGTCTGAGTCTGTGTATCCTGTAGGAACTAAGTTATCAGCCCTATAAACCAGCATATAATCTCTCATTCCCTTGAGGTATTTGAGTATATGCTTTACAGCTTGCTAATGAACCTCCCCAGGGTTTGACTGATATCTGCTAACCAAGCCTACGGTAAAGTAGATATCTGGCTTAGTACACAGCATGACGAACATGAGACTTCCCACAACCGAAGCATAGAGAATCCTACTTATTCTGTCCCTTTCTTCTTGAGACTTAAGACAGTCCCTTGAAGAAAATGACAACCCATATCTGCAAGGAATTAAAGCTCCATTGCATGAGTTCATGCTATACCTAGCCAGCATCTTGTCAATGTATGCCGCTTGGGATAATCCTAACATTCTCTGCTTCCTATTTCTAAAAAGTCTAATCCTGAGAATGTAGCTGGCTTCTCCCAAGTTCTTCATACTGAATTGACTAGATAGCCAAACCTTTGTAGACGATAATGACCCTACATCATTTTCAATGAGTAGAATATCATCCATATACAAGATAAGAAAAACCACATTAATGCCTTCAAGCTTCTTGTACACGCATGGTTCATCCTCGTTTTGAACAAAATCATAAGATTTTACAGTCTCATAAAAAATGAATGTTCCATGCCTTTGATGCCTACTTAAGTCCATAGATGGACTTCTTAAGCTTGCAAACCATATGCTCTTGGCCCTCAGCAATAAAACCTTTCGGTTGGGATATATAGATATCTTCACTAAGATGGCCATTTAAAAATTCCGTCTTGACATCCATTTGCCATATCTCGTTGTTATAATAACATGCGATGGCAAGGAGGATACGGTTGGACTTAAGTATGGCTACCGGGGAAAAGGTTTCCCCATAATTGATTCACTCTTTCTGAGTATACCTTTTCGCCACAAGCCTAGCTTTGAAGGTTTCCCACATTCCCATCTATTCCCTTATTTCTCTTGTATACCCACTTACACCCTATGGGTTTTATCTCTTCAGGTGAAGCTACAAGATCCCAAACTTGATTGAGATACATAGACTCAATATCGGCTTTCATTGCTTCATGCCATAGATTTGCATCGGCATCAGCAATAGCCTCCTCATGTCTAGTGGGGTCTTGTTCCTGATGGTCGGAGACCAGCTCAAAAGCTTCTCCTGTCCATCTCTCCGGAACCCTAGACATTTTCCCACTACGACGAGGCTCCATATGTACAGGCTCTTGAGGCTGTGCCTCTTCTTATTCCACAATCGGGTCAGAAGAAGTTGCTTTTGAAGATAACTTCTCCTCCAGTTCCAACCCCGTTGAACCTTTTATGGAAGTACATTGATCATCCTCCAAGTATCTAGCATTGGTACTAACTAGTACTTTCTGCTCCTTAGGATGATAAAAGTAACCACCCTTTGTCCTTTTTGGATACCCAACAAAATAGCATAATTCTGATCTTGGTTCCAACTTGTCTCATTTGACCAGTACATAAGCTAGACAACCCCATATCCTGAGATGATTCAGACTTGGCTTACGCCCAATCCACATCTCATAGGGAGTCCTAGGTACTGATTTGAAACATAGCAAGTTCAGAATATATGCCACTATTTCCAGGGCATATCCCCGAAAGGACACCAGAAGAGTAGCATGAAACATCATGCTTCGGACCATTTCCATCAATGTCCTGTTCTTTCTCTCAGCTACTCCATTCTACTGGGGCGTGCCCGGCACAGAGAGTTGGGATTCTATCCCATGATGTACCATGTAGTTCTTGAATTCACCAAGGAGATACTTTCCACCACGATCCGATTGTAAGGTCTTGATCAATTTACCTGTCCGACGCTCCACTTCAGCCTTAAACTCTTTGAACTTGTCAAAAGAGTCAGACTTGTGTCTCACCAGGTAAACATAACCAAACCTTGTACAATCATTCGTGAAAGTGATAAAGTATTCAAAACCTTCTCTAGCTGGTGTAGACAAAGGACCACACACATCAGTGTGAACAAGACTCAATACCTCATTGGCTTTATCCGCCTTAGGGGCAAATGACCTCTTGGTCATCTTTCCCATTAGGCAAGACTCATACTGAGGCCAATTTTCCAATCTTAATGAGCCCAAGGTCCCATCATGGATCAACCTCTGAATCCTAGTTGAGTTGATATGACCCAACCTTAGATGTCAAATAAAAGAGTCATTGACATTGGTCTTTCTCTTCCTTGTTAAAGGTTTAGATTGATCGTTATTTAATTGATTGTTAATAGGGTTTAAGAAAAATAAATTTCCATACATGTGCCCAGTACATAGAATTTCTCCATATCTACTAATAGAAATAGCAGAATGGAAAGATACAGAATATCCTTGATTTATTAGTTTTGCAACTGAAATCAAATTCTGTCTAAATCCAGGTACATATAAAATATCTTTCAAAATCACTATTCTATTACAATAAAAAACAAGATCCAGCTTTCCTACTGCAAGGGCCCAAACTTGTGCTCCATTTCCCACACGTAGTCCATGTTCGCCCTTCTGGAGTCTTCTTATCTTTCTAAACCCCTGTAAGGAGTTACAGATATGATCAGTGGCTCTTGAATCAACTATCCAAGTGGAAGTTAATCCAACCATTGATATAGACTCTAGATAGAAAACATTACCTGTGGGGTTTTTCTTGGCTTGAAGATCTGAACACTTCTTTTTCCAGTGTCCCTTCAGTCCACACTTGAAGCACTTACCCTTGGGTTTATCTTTGGGCTGGGTCTTAGGCTGGCCCGCTGCGTTCCCCTTATTCTTCTTGAATTTTCTAGGCTTAGGCCTAGTTCTAGAAGATGAAGCCTTAGCAATCATTGCCTTTGACTGTGGCTTCATGACATTCTCCGCCATCTGGAGCTCCTTCATCAACTCAGTCAAACCCATGTTCAACTTGTTCATGTTATAGTTCAACTTAAACTGAGTGAAGGAACCTGGTAAAGATTCGAGAACCATGTCCACTTGGCTCTTGGGGTCAATGACAGCCCCTAAGATTTCTACCTCCTCGAAAGTAGCAATTATTTTGAGTATATGCTCTCTGATTGATGCTCCCTCAGCCATCTTAGTGTTTATGATGGTTCGAAGAGCCTTCTGCCTTGTGGGCCGGCTCTTATCCGCGAACATTGTGGCGAATGATTAGGTTATGTCGTACGCAGTGGTCATGTGCTCATGTTTGGATTGGAGCACATTAGACATGGAGGCCAATATATAACAACGAGCCATCTCATCGGCCTTCTTCAATGCCTTCTCAGCTTTACGCTCCTTGGCGGTGGAACCCTTCCCGATTACAGGGCAGGTTTCGTACAGGACATACTTATACTCCTCGGCTATGAGTATTATGTCCAGGTTCCTTTTCCAGTCCACATAGTTTGGTCCCGTTAACTTATTCTCTCGGAGAATAACGACCAATGGACTAAAAGAACCTCTCACCATTTCTGAAAAATTGAAAAATAAAAGAAAATTTCAGTTTGTGAAAACAAAACAAATATGTGCACTTTATCCTTATTATCAAAACTGATAATAATCAATTTGGCTCTTAGGAAAACTGACATAGCTTCTTGGGAAGATTAACAGTTTTCTAAGCTAAGTGTGTTAACCACCACAAATTAATTTTCCTTTTAGGTAATGATCTAAAAGATAACTCCATCGAGGGGATGGCCGTTTCCTCTCATTTCCTATGGGCATGCCTCGTACTATGACCTCCAACGAGTGGCTGGCCGATCATAGTACGTGCCCTGGGTTATTAATTACATCCCTCCATTAGTTCTAGATCCTTGTGGTATCCCCATCCTATACAGGTTCATTCCCAGGGTGACGCGAGGGGACCCACGATCTCTAAACGAGGATCGTGATGGAAGCGTGGGGCTGTTGGAACCCCTCTCCCACTTAGTCTTTTAAAATAATGGTTTTCTGAAAAATATCCTTTTGAAAATTTCCATTAAGTTTTCCCTTAACTCAAAATAAAATGTCTAAGTCCATAAAAATCTCCATGTCAGGGCTTATATCCTTTGAGAGCTTTTCCTATGGACTAATTTTATTTAAGTTAAAACTTGATAATTTCAAAAATTTTCCAATTAAAACTTTTTAGAGACTTTGGTCTCAAGTTTATTTGACAAAACATTTTTCTTGTGCCAAAAATAAAACAAAATTGCTTTCTATTTTAACTTACAAAAATATCTAAATCCAATATATTTTTGCTATGTCAAGGATTATATCCTTTGAGAAAATATCTAAGAATTAATTTTTGTTCAAGTTAAAACAACCACTTAATTTGTAGAAAAATGCTTTCCTTGTCAAAACATTCCCAAAGGCTTTGGTCTTTGAGAAAGCGTGCACATAGGTACAAAAAATAAGTAACATGCTAGAAAATAGTAGACGTTTTCATACTTTTCTATTTTTTTAAACCTAAGTGCCCAGATTATAGAATTAAACACATTAATTAATTAATGGTCTTGTTTAATCTTAAAATCCCTTACTAATATTTTTCATGCAAAAATATTCCATGAATATTAACTATTGCAAAAAATATTAACTTCGCTTGGTATGGACCCCAAAACCAAAAGAAAATGCAAGAAAAATTACAAGGAAAAATAAAAATAATTTCCTTGGTCCACAGCACCCGCCGCAATGGATCATGCACCCCATCTGCACTGTGGTCCACTGCACCCGCTGCATAGAACCAGGACCCTCTAGAAACCAGCGCGCAGACCGGCCTTCCAGAGCCAAGCAGGCGCCGGTTCCAACATTCCAAGCTGGCGCCGATTCCATTCTGGAACCTGTTCCTGCAATTTTTTTTTTCTGCGATTTTCCTCTGCGAATTTCTCCTGTTTTTCTGCATGACTTCTGGTACCATTGGCTCTCCGATATCAAACTAAATATAGTGAAATCAACCAAAACCAACAACCACCTATACCCATAAACATTGGGCTTACACGATTTACTAAGAAAAACAGTAAATTACAATTCCTATACTTCCACCCGCGAGGTTTAACAATGAATCTATCTATACCAAAACAGTGAAGGATCACAATTTTAATCACATATATGTGTCCAGTTTTATTAATCTAGATGCATGCTCCCTATATTTTCACAAAAAACATTCATGCTCTAATACTAATTGAAGGTATGGAAAGCGGGAAAACATGGAGCATGCAGCGGAAGTGAACATAAAAAAATTGGAAAACAAGAATAGGGATTCCAGGGTAGTGCCGGCACCGGCTCGGGCAGCCCTAACCGGCGCCAGTTGCGCCCTGTCCCAATCCCGAGGTTTTAAAAATTTTACCTCATTTTCTCGTTCTAAGTGTTAGCTGTACTGGAACGTGTGTAACCGGTGTAGGTGTGCTGGTAAAAGCCTCTAGTGCGATTCCTGCAAGCCTCCTACTTCGCCTTTGCATGTATGTGAACACCAAACTCTCGGTCTTCCAGTATATAGCCTGCTTAACTACCGTTTGGTGAACAACTAACGAGCTAGGGAATTTTATGGAGAGAGAGAGAGAGAGAGACGTCTGGCTATTCCACAGAGAAGAAGCCGTCTCTCTAGTGTGTCTAATTGTAACAACATTGTTTCCAATCCTCCTGTTTAACCTAAATAAAAAATCTTAGGTTAAACTGGACTGGGCCATTGGACTCTTGGTTTAACTTATTTGGGCTTAATTAATTATTCTAGTTAGAACCAACTCAATCGCCCAACAAATAAATAATTTTTCAGCCCAAATAAATCAGTCCAATTAAATAAGCCTAACTCAATTTAGTCCCAAGTTAATCCCTAATTATTCAAATTGGACTAAAGCCCTGAATAATTAATTAACCCACTAAACCAATTTAATTAATTCTTTCTCTATGAACCTTTATTTTATTCTAGCCCAATAATTAAATTAGGCTACTTAAATAAAATAATTCCATTTAATTTAAGATCAATCCCTTAGCCTTTATTTAATTAGGACTCACGGTCTATACTGCGGACCAAAAGACCAACCGCCTTGGCTACTAAAATGACCAAAATACCCTTGTCATATAAATAGCTGTATTTTTCATTTTAAATATTTTCTAATATCACCATAAGAAAATATTGACCCTAAGGACAGTGCTACGTTAGCAAAGTCTCTGACTTACAGGTGTAATGACTAAAATACCCCTCTATATATCGCCATACATTTAGAGAGGAAAAAGTGTACTAACACCTCTTTAAATGATATCTACCATCCTTAGGCCTCTAGTCCAATGATCCACGACTTCCTGGATTGTTTCCTCTTTCTAAGGGAGCTACCCTAAAGCAGACATCCAAGTCATGTTTCCCAAGGCCCTGAATATTCAGATCATTCAGACGACCACAAATGGCGATATAGTATAGAAACTATCTTGTACAAGTCTGTCTTAACTAACTAGTCACACATACCCAACATACAAGTATATTGACCCTACGATAGAACCTTAACTATAGCATATCAAAGTATATACTTCTAACTTCGTCAGACTACCAACTCATACTCAAGTCATAGAATATTAGTTCACGCTGTAGTGGTAGTAGTCTAGGTTTTTACCATATAATACTTTTAAGAAACCACTACTACAGGTCCTATTCTACTATTCAAAATACGCTTATGTCATAAAGTGAATGGATTACTCTCTGGCTAAAGGTAAGCCATTTCCCATTTAGAATTCACAACATAATAACCTAAACATGATGAGATTCCCATTCTCATCAATCGGTTAAGAACAAAAGTTTATGTGCTAAGTAACCCGTGATCCATACCTTACTGTGAAAGACCTCCATTCACATGGACCACTTACTTAAATATAATGGGTCTTTTCCAAACGTAATTGTGCACTAATAAAATTGTAAATTCACAAATAATTTTTGAAAATAAATTCTTTTATTAAAATATTCGATTTTTACATTAGAAACCTAGTCTAAGAGGGCAAATATCCCAACATGTGTTGCTTGGATCCTCCATTGAAAACCTTCATGATTTGGCCTTTTCCTTGATGCCGTAGAATTTGGTTTGAATCTCCATCCCCCTTTTATAGCTTTAGCACATTGCTTTGGTGGATTCTTATCATTTCTCTCGTCTTGAAGATAATTCATTCTCGAATTAACACCTGTGTAAAATCTCAAACAAGAATCTTTTTGTGAAGATGAAAATACAAGTTTATGCTCTCCCATATAAAACTCATTTTCCCTTTCATCTTCACTTTTCTTCTTGTAGCCTCTCTCTCTAATTATTTTCACTCTTCAAGCACAAGAAGGTCTCACTCATTTTATTTCTATCATCTTTCTTTTTTATGTTCTCTTTAAGCTCTCCTTCTTGTCTCTTTTCTTTTGCTTTCTTTTTCAACTCTCTTCTTTTGTTATCTTCTTCCCTCATGATGTTTTTGTTAGGATTCGTGGACTCCTAAATGCAAAAAATATCCACGAATCCCTTCTGAGGACCTAAGCCAAAAGATTAAGATCAATCTAGGGGTAAAAAAATTACCTCAGTTCGCCGTAATCAAGACCTTTGTCTTCTAATTTCTAGGCGTACGTGTAATTCGAATGATCATCAAACGCTGCAATGTGCGAACACCCTCTATTAGATATACACGGCCAAATCAGCTCGTTACCTGGGAGTGCTAGCACTTAGGGTTTTGTGAGGCTTAACTTGTTTTGGTAATAGAGGCACGAATATTTTAGGAGAGATCTGCACAAGAAGACGGCTAGGGTTTTCTTTTAAAATCATCCGAACTTCTTGGAGTTTAACTCACATAATATCTTATTATATTTTATTTTAAGTTCAAATTAAATTAAAACTGATATGATAAGATTCTACCATTATTTTGGTAATTAAACTAATTAATTTATAGTCAAATTTTTATAGTTTGGACATCCTCTAGATACATTGAATATGGACATATTTCCAAATTCTTGTATCTGGTCATTTTTATAGGTTCGATTAACCTAAAAATATTTTTAGATACATCGAACCTGGTTACTAGAAACATAACCTAACGTGTTCGCTTAATGTGTAACCCTACAGGTTTATTTAACATTAGTAGTATGCTCAAATCACATTTAAATGGCCCATAAGTTATAAGCGATTGCTAGCAAAAAATAATAACTATCTAAGTTAAATGAAGATTAGTGATCTCTTTAAACCAAACCATAACTTTATATTTAGTCCTTTTGTCACATGATATCCAAATTAAGCATAAGGCATGGAGCATGTTATCCTTATTAAGCTTAATCAACTATTTCTTGATCTCAAAGTAGATTGTTCAAATAAATTATATTAATATTTCAAATTGATATATTTGAACACAACCAAGCATTTTAATAGTTTAACTTATCAAGGGCCCCATGGACATTTCTCCCAAAATCGAGAGGGATAAATTCCTTTACTATCAATCATATTCCTCTATTTGGTTTATTCTATATCCAACCATGATCTAATTTATTATCTGGTTAAAGACAACTTTAGACAATGTCAAAATATAGAATTTATCAAGTAGGAAACTATGATGAATTCAGGTCAAAGGACTTCTAATATCATTATAGCTAGAAAGTACTTATGACATGTTTCATGAAGTACTCCCACAGTGGGTCATGTCCAATACAACGTTCTCTAACATTTATTTATGTTTTGACTTGATATCACATATAGCCATGACCAGTAAAATATAGCCATCAAGTCACAAACATATTAATCTTAATTTATTATTTTTCTACTAATAATAATCGATTAGGGACAATTTAAGAATAGTCATTGTATTTGTTATAAGATTTTACTATTAAGTCACGTACTTAATGACCACAAAACTAAACGCACTATTCATGAAAAGAAATGCTTTGTATTATTACATAATACATAATGATAATAGTATAAGTACAAATTGTTTTAGGGCATATCCCTAACAGTTTTAATCTTTAAGCACCTCACTAGGGGATAACGGAGGTATTATGATCTTCTTTCCATTCTTCTCCAATGTATATTTATTCTATCTCCCCTTGTGCACCACATCTCTATCAAACATTCATGGTCTTCCTAATAAAATATGCCCTACTTGCATTGGGAACATATCACATAGCACCACATCTTTATAGGCCCCCATAGCAAACTCAACCTCAACTTATTTGTTTACTTACTTCACTACAATCACTCAACCAATGGAGTTTGTATGGTTTAGGGTGTCTCATGGTTTCTAATCCCAAGTCTTCCACTAAGGTAGCACTTGTCACATTTGTGCAACTTTCTCCATCAACAATCATATTACAAGGCTTTTGTTAGATAAGGCACCTAGTGTAAAAGATATTACTCCTGTGTGAATTCTCCTCATTCTCAACATCATTTGCACCCTCAGTCTTTCTAGCAGCACCAATCAATGGTAAAACCTTCCCAACCTCAAGCTTTTCCTCATTACCCTCTTTTTTTTTAGGCTTTTGGGTTACTCGTAATGATTGTTTTGATGGCTTATTTTTTTGGTTTGGTGAATGTTGAAAAATGGGATTGGTATATGTGGACTTCTTAGGATAGGTTCATTTCCTTGCACTCCTCAATTTCTTGCCCTCATGTGTTCCTTTACCTAACCCCAAACTTTTCCTACCACTTGCCGTTATTGAAATTATTAAATAACCTCCCATAAAATATTCTCCACATCCCTTCTTGGTTGCTCATATAATGGGGGTGGAGGCTTGTACTTATTTTTCACTCTAAGACGATTTTTCCCTTTTGCATTTGTTGAGGTTTGGTGTTGGTTAGACTTCATCCCCTCAATATCCCTCCCCATGCCTTCTATTTTTGCTTGAAAAATTTCAAAGGCGGCTTAAATATCAAATGAAGTTTCTTGGGACATGGAATTGAGAATTTTAAGTGTTCTCACTTAGAAAATTTGGATAAAAGTATAAAGTAATTCCTCACAATCACTATTTCATGTGTATCCACTCAAGAATTAACACTCAACCCTTGTGTTTAACTCTCATTTGGCTTTTAACAAGAATAAGCTCACACTCTTACCTTTTTCAAGCACTCAATTTCCTCAATAAGTTCTTTCCACAAAAATCTCCTTAATTGCTTAAGAGCTAGTCCAAACTTGAGAAGTTTACTAACCCTCTAAGGACAATCAACTAGACTTAGATAGAAATTTGATCATCAACAATGAAAAACCTTAGAGGGGGAGGGGGTGAATAAGGTTTTTGGCAAACTAAAATTTTTAAGAAATCTATTTTGTAGAATAGAAATGTTCTTCAAGTTTTTGACCAACTACACTTGCAACAGAGAGAGCTATTCAAAGAAACTTTGAGAAATATCTAGATTCAGACTGAGATAAGAAGTATGATGCAATTAATGCTATATTGAAAGTGGGTTGGTGAACACCTTTAAAGATTTCTTTAAGAAACTAAGAGATTTCGAGCAGGGACAGTTTGCAAGATTATTCGAAAATAAATGCTGAGAGTAAGTGTAGAGAAATGTGACACAGAATGTATAGTGGTTCGATCTACCAAGATTTACATCTACTACCTTAAGCTCACACTGAAGGATTTTCAACTAGATTTTATTTATCCAACTCAATGGAATCAATCTGTACCATATGCAAAAGAGGATCACCACACTTGATTTTTTAAAACCTCTCAGTCAACCAACAAATCAAGGTTTACCCTAAATGGGTTTTACAACACAACCTTAGTACACAAAGATGATTGAAGATCAATGAAACTAAAATGTCTCACTTTTTTGAGCAGATGAGCACCAAGAATAAGCACAAACACTTTTACCTTTAAGACACAATTTGATTTCACTTTGAAGTACTTTGATAAAAGAGATTTTTATTTTCTATAGAGCAACAGTGTTTCTTAGAAGGATAGGACAAAAATTTGCTTTCAAATCGAGTTTAGAAGCCTTATATAGAGATATAAAGTAAAGTATGAACGGCTATAAAATGTCTATTTTTCACTGTCAGATTTACCAGTGTTTTGGACTTATGTTTCAGATGACGGTGCATCCAAAAGGTAAGTCCAAATTGGCACTTTTTCAAGTAGAATCGATTTGATACTGTTCACAAAGTTTTGGACGTTGCTTTTGGATGTAGGGTTACCTAAAATGCTTAATCTAAAATTCTGAGGATTTTAAAACTTTGAAATCTTTTATTTTAGTGCTTCTAGGTGAATTAAACTGAATTAAAAGGTAAAGAGGACATATGAATTTACACAGAGAGATACCTTAACAAGGATTCTTAGTCTAAGGTTCTTCCATAACGTATTCTTTTGATTTGCAATCTTTCAAGCTTGATGTTCTTCTTAATTTTCTATTTTCGAATTCTATAGCTTCAAGAGTTACTTAGAAATCCTATTTGAACATCTTGGAAGACCTAAAGTCAAATATGTCCTATAACAGGTAGATCACACGTGTTAGTCCTCATCATTATTTGTCATAAGTCAAAACACACTAGACCACCCTTAGGGCTAACAAACAACAATGAGCCTCAAAGTGTTTATGTCAAGAGCCAATGAATTTAAAAGAGCTCAACAACTTCAATAACTAAGAAATAGGTGAATGGACAAGACCTAATAAGAATTTCAATGAAGCACTAGAAGTTCAATAAACATATCACTTAAGAATAAGAGGAAGAATTCAAAAACTATAATTGAGCTCAATTGGACAAACAATGTCCCCAAGACACTTGAAAGCAATATCTAACTAATTATAGAAGTGTTGATAAAAGTTTTTAACCACAATTTCAAGTGAAAAGTTTACTTAAGTAAAATATCAAACACTTGAGGTGCAACCTCGTAACTGAAGGGTTTTCAAAGTCTTCACACTGGTAACAACCCAAAAACTCAAGAATTACACGAAAAATTAATCCCCAATAATTATACTAACATCAAGGAATACTGTCTTAACAAGTAGAAGTAAAAAACAAGCGTTTTGTAGTTCACAAATTTAGCATGAAAATGAGTTACAGGATTCTTTTTGAGCTCAACAAATTTGTAGTAAATAAACCCCAAAAACCATAAGATTTATGCAATTTAAAGCTTCAAATAGCTACTCAAACATCAACCTAACATACAAGATCAATTTCATAACAAGAAAAATAAAGAAAAATCAAAGTTTTGAAGACCTTTTGGAAGCACCTTCCTTAATGACGAGTTTGCTCTATTTTTCTTGAAACTTTGAAGTCTTTGTCTTGAAGAACCAAGCCTTGATAAGAATTAAAGATTTCTTTGCTCTGATACCAAACTATTTGATATGATTTTGGGAGTGTTTTCTCAATGAATTTCGTGGCTAAATTTGGGGCAAAATGCAAGGCCATCAAGAGTTCAAAATAGTGATTTTTGTGAAGAAACAAGACACCCAATTCAAATACTAGGACCCTAAGCCAAAATAAAGAACTTAGAACACTAGAAATGAGAATTAAGTCATCCAAATCACAACCAAAGACCCTTGATTCAAAAAGAAACCAAGAACACTTTGAAGAAGATGATTTAGGAAACTAACTTTACCTCCAACAAGAACCATAGATTATCTATAACCTAAGACCCAAATTAGTAAGCTAATTGATCTATCCTAAAAGAGTTTATAAACTCAATACATAGGGAAGGACTAGGCCCTAAGAATGGTCTTGATATTCATGGGATTTACCCAAGAGGAATCACCTATCAAAAGCTCTCAAAAGAGACTCTTTGATTTTTATCAAATTTCAAAGTTGTTACATTGAATGTTATAATGCTATATATATAGCTAACTAAACCTAACTAAGGTGAGATGAAATCTCAGCTATTCAAACCTTTAAAAGGTCCAGAATATCCTTATTACATAATAAAAGTTGTGAAAATTAAATTGGAAACAAAAATAAAGTAAAACAAGAAAAATCAGCAAAATTGAGCTATGCCCGAAGTGGCCTGGCGCCGGGTCAGTTCTACAAAACTTGTCCAACAGGCCGAGAGCACCTGGCACTAGGTAGCCCTACTAGGACTGGCGCCGGGTAAGTACTAGTTCCCACAGCCGGCTCATTTTCTCTTGCCTTCAATCTTTCTTTTGTGCTACTTTGATCTTCCACACAAATTGTTGTTCTAGCCTTGATCTTTTTAGCCCTTCTTTGATCCTCCATCGCTTTTTTTTTTTATTCTTGATTTATCTTCTTGAAGGCCTTCCAATCTTCTTTTTGGCACCCACTTCTTGACAATCTTCATAACCATGGGCTTGGTGGCTTGTATTGCTTGGATCCTCTATTGAAAACCTTCATGATTTGGCCTTTTCCTTGGTGCCATAGAATTTGGTTTGAATTTTCATCCCCCTTCCTTAGCTTTAGCATGTTGCTTGGGTGGATTCCTATAAAAAAGGAGGCGAGTAAGGGAGGAGGTGAATTTCGAAAGGATAATGATGGGATTATTTATTACTGAGATCGATGTTGTATTTCGAAACAATCCGCAATAAGATAAGATATTTTAATAGAGGCACATTGAAGTAAGTATACTATCCATCCAGGAACAGTAAAGATGTATCATGACTTGAAATGACGTTATTGGCAAATTGGTTTGAAGGACATTTCAGATTTTGTAGCTTGATGTTTAATTTATCAGTAGGTGAAAACCGATCAGCAATGACCTGGAGGGTTATTACAACCATTACTTACTCCATCGTGGAAATGGGATGAAATTACCATGGATTTCATTACGGGATTGCCCATGGTAGTAGGACAACGAGATACCATATGAGTGATAATAGATCGACTGACTAAGTTTGCTCAATTCATTCCCATCAACCAGCGGGATTCTTTAGAGAAGTTAAGTATTTATATGGAAGAAATAATCAGATTACATGGAGTACCCTCTAGTATTGTGTCAAATCAAGATCCTAGATTTATTTCAAAGATTTGGACTAAATTGCAGTAGAGATATGGGATAACATTAAATAGCAGCACACCCACAGACGGAAGGATAGCCTGAACGAGTGAATAGAGTTTTGGAAGGTATATTATGGGCTTGCGCTTTGGATTTTAGAACTAAGTGGATTGATAATTTAGCGTATTTAGAATTTATATACACTAATAGTTATTAATCAACAATTAGAATGGCCCCATTTGAAGCCTTATATGGAAGAAATGGTCAGTCCCCGTTGTATTGGGAAAGTTTAAGATGGAGAACAGATGAACAATATGCTTTTGATCTAAAAAAAGTTTGACAGGCTGTGAAAATGATCAAAGTCAAGTTGAAGGTAGCTCAGAGTAGACAGAAAAGCTATGTAGATCGACATAGGAAAGATTTGGAGTTTGTAGAAGAAGATCATGTATTCTTAAAGTTGATTTCACAATGGCAATTAGGAATCAGAGGACAAGGGAAGAAGTTAACACCTAGGTACGTTGGATTATTTTCCATTATCGAGAGGATTGGGAAGGTGGCTTATTGATTGGAGTTACTAGAAGAGCTTTAAGGTATTCACAACATATTTCTTGTCTCCTAACTTTGGAAGTATGTAGTTGATCCTGGACACGTTTTGAATGAAAAGCCTATTGAGATAACTCCAAGTTTGAAGTATGAGGAAAAGCCTATTAAGATCTTGGAGTAAGCTAAAAAGGAATTGTGGAATAAGAGAATTCCACTTGTAAAAGTATTATGGAATCATCATCTAGTGCAAGACCCGACTTGGGAAATGGAAGCGAAGATGTTGAAGAAGTATCCAAAATTATTCCAGGTGTAAGCCAATTTCGAGGATGAAATTTTTGTAAAGAGGGAAGATTGTAATACCCTGTATTTTAAAATTCGATTGGCTACTTCTTGTAATAGCATGAGAATTGTATCAATGGCTAGAACAAAAGATGATCAGTATAATGAAGCGAATATTTTTCTATAATAGCATTTTGTCAGGACCTGGATGTAATTGTTGGATTTGTTCTACCTGTACCCTAAATTTTTAAAAAAACTACTACTATTAGTAAAATAAGAATTTGAGGGTACATTGAGAATAGAAATTGGTCAGTGCGATGAAGCACACGTTTTGGTGTAAATTAAGTTATTTGGGTTATTGAGAGAATTTTCACCATTTTGACACCACCCACAATTTTTATCATGAATGTAATGCCCCCACCTTTTTGCCTTCAATTAGCCGCTATTTGTGATAGGATGAGAATTTGTATCAATGGCTAGAACAAAAGATGATCAGTGTAATAAGACGAATATTTTGATATAATAATATTTTGTTGAAACCTGGATGTAATTATTGGATTTGTTCTACCCGTACCTTAAATCTTTGTAAGGCTATTATTGTTAATAAAATAAGAATTTGAGGGTACACTGAGAATGGAAATTGATCAGCACGATGAAACACACACTTTGGTGTGAATTATGCTATTTGGGTTATCGAGGGTATTTTCATCATTTTGACCGCGACCCACGACTTTGACAGCAATTTTGATCAAGTAGAGAAGGAATTGAAGAATTAAAGTATTACCAATGGATTCAGTAGAATTTTTAGAGTTGAATGGTGTGATAAAATATTTTTCCGTTTCGTACCCGATTTTAGTCATTTCTGAAGAAAATAGGAAATCACGGTTAAAAATGGTGCGTGTGGCATTTTGTGATTGGTAGCCCATGGACATGTGTCAATTTAAGGAGGTTCATGCAAGATGCATGGAATTAAAGAATTACAAAATAAAGAAAGAATGATGGGTAATTTTATAATTGGAACACATCATTTGTGGGTCCTTTAATTCTAAGCTTCAAATTTTTATAGGTAAGTTAAAGTCAAGGAGGTCAAGACTATATGAAATACATTGAGTTTATCCATTTGGAGTTATTGAGGTTTGTCATCCAATTAAAGGGATCTTTAAGGTGAATGGAAGTCAATTGAAACAATATTTGGGTGAAGAACTTAGAACTTTAGAGCATCTCGATGTTACCCTCTATGAGTCATAATTGTCCATTGGTCCTTTGTACTTCTTTTTCTTTGTCTTTTCTTTTACTTTATTTTCTTTCTTTTCTAGATTTATGTTGTTTATTTTTGTTTCTTTTGAGTTAGGTACCCTTGTGAATTCTCTAATGACTACTCCTTATGGTGGATTTCACCATATTGGACCTAATGTGTAATGGAAGTATTTTCATCTCTTCATTCTTCCTCTTTATTTATTTTGGTCTTCTTAGCTTTGATTTCATTCATATATCTTTGGCCATTGAGCACAATGTCCAGTTTATGTGTAGGGAGAGAGTTTAGGTATTGAAGATATTTTTCATACCATTTTTGAGTAAAATTATTTGTGTTTTTCATTGTTTAGCAAGGTTTTAATTCTTTTAATTACTTGGATATGACTTTTTATCATTCATTTGGTGGATTTTTATGAAATTGGTTTATTGGATAGGATATGTGTCAAGACTTACGATTTTAGATTAATCCTATTTATGCATTGGTGTTTGAGTATTATTTGACTCATCTAGTTTGAATATAAAGGATATGATGAATGTGGGAAAATTTTATTGGCCTACTCTTGTATTATGGATTTAAACTTTGCTTAGCTTTGAGTTGTGATGAGGAATGTGAGGAGATAAAAGATCTTTGAGTGAAAAAATTGTGAAAAATTCTTGTGAGTTTAAGAATTGAAAAATGAGTTCATTGTTGTTTCCTCTTTAAAGATGAGAAAGTATTGTTTTTTCTTGATTATGGGGGCCAAGATAGTGAAGAGAAATTCACTTTCTTGAGGTCATTAATTCCTAAAAGTAAAAGAGAGAAAGAATGTTGAAAAATGAGGAGTGATGAGTAAAAGGGGTCCAATACGTTATGTGAAGAGAAATCCATGCACTTGAGACTATAAATTCCCTACATTATTGAAAAAAAAATTTAAAAAATGGAGTGTTTTCCTTACATCATGACTTGAGTTGTGTAATATTTAGATCTATAATGCTTGAGTTGGTAGATGGCTTGACTTGTATGATTCATGTTATCTATATTGTTACTTGAACAGTAAAATAATTTTCTTAAACTAAGGTATAAACTTGATTAGTTTAACTTCAAGAGTTTTGTGATGTCTTATCAAATGTTTCAAAGTTTGAATTATTTTCAAATGGGTTGATGAATGGCAAGAGTTTTATCTAAATTTTGAAAGAAAGTTATAATCCTTATTATATATCAAAATTTTTGGAATGAGTAAAGGATTGTGTTTTCTTGATGATTTTCTTGGCTTAAGGACAATCAAAAGTTCTAGTGTAGGGGTATGTGATAGGGGCTAAAATCATCACTATTTTCCTAGTTATTTGAGGTTGAATTAAGATACTTTTGAGGTAATAATTAGGCATATTATTTCCTATTTGACATTTTGCTGGTAGAAAGTGTTTTTGACAAATTTGTGTAGATTTAAGTTAATTTCTAGCAAAAAGTGGCAAATTCTAGAACACACCTGACGCCAGGCAACGAAAGTGGACCAGGCGTCAGGTCTATTCTAGCCAAACAGTGAAAATAGAGCAAAGTTAGGAGGAAAAATGTAACACACCTGTGAGTCGGCGCTAGGTCCGCTCTGGACATAAAAATCCTGTGCACAAATTTGGCATCTTTCATAGAATTTTGATATTTTTCGAATCCTACTCGACTAAGACCCCTCAAGCAACGAATTTGGCATAAAAAAAGCCTATAAAACCAAGATTAAACACAAGAGAAAAGAAAAAAAAATTGAAAAGGAAAATTCTAATAACTTAAAAAATGAGAGATTCACTATTCAAGGAATGTTGTTCAAGAGAGTTTTCAAGGGAGAAGAATGAGGCTTGTCGATAAGTGCTTTTTTATGATGTATTCAATGTTTTATTTATATTTTAACATTATTTTGGGATTCATAGTTTTGTGTTAATTTAGTTATTTGATCAATTCTTTATCATCTTTGGTATTTCATTACTTATTATCATTGGTTATTGATGTGGGTCCTTCTAATTGACTTGGGAAACAATATTAAGAGTTCATTGCATGTATTTCATATTTGTCAAATCTTAATGGACTTGGGAAACAAAGTTAAGATTAAATGACTAAAGTGACCAAAGATGATTTGATTTCACCTCGAGCAAAGGGTTATTCACTAATTTTATGTTTATGAGAAATTGTGTTTCATGCATGTTTTGTTTATGTTGGTTTGATTGAAAAATCTGCTAATTTAATCAAAAGATTGTAATTCCATGGATTGGGAAAGAAGTGGAATCTATTTAAGTGAATTCTTGACTTAGGAAATGATTGAATTTTACTTAATATTCCTTCATGATGCCAAGATGATGATTATTTGAGATAATTGCGAGATAATTCATTATCATGCTTTCTAGGATAGTTGTCTAAATTGCATATTCCTACATTCTTGAGTTGTACACACACACACACACACACACACACACACACACACACACACACATTTATTTATTTATTATCTTATTTCTTTATTTGGTCGGTTAAATAATGAATGAAAAGTAATTAGTGTGTACTTGTTCCTTTGAGAATCGATACTCGTTAATTCTCTATACTATGCTTGCGATGAGTATATTTGTTTGTATATGTATTTTGGGATTAATATTTTAATTAAAATTTAACTAAGGGATGGATTTATGTAACACCCCCTACTACGTACCCTGAAAAGGGCGGGGATGTCGCCCCGTCCCGAGGACAAGGGGTCTTTAAAACAAGGTACACAATGTAAAGGCAAATCCAAGAAATTAAACTTAGATAAATAAAGAAAAACTCTTATTACATCAGGCTCAAAACTAGAGCAAAACTAAATAAAAACGATCATTTGATCCAGAAGCATAAAACAACAACTGTCTCTCAAACATAATGGAAAATAACAAAAGCTTCAACTATCTCACATCCCGCCTGCTCAGCATAACTAAGCTCCTAAAAACATGATATAAAATATTGTGAAATTAAATCTCAGTAAGTCCTGTGTATGCACATGGTACTTTGAACAGTTCGTGTATGCATAATGAAAACATTTGCAGAAATATTTGGCAAATCATAAATAATTTCTCTTTGCAAGGAGTGGATTTTTCTCATTGTCACACTTTGTAAATAATAATTCATCCACTCGAATAAACAGTCATGGTGCCACACTTTGAGCCCCATGATAAGAAAACAGTCAAGGCGCCACACTTTGTGCACCAAGACAGGAAACGATCAAGGCACCATACTTTGTGTACCAAGACAGGATCAGATTACCACACTTTGGGCGTTCTGATCAAGGTGAGTGTACAGCCTACCGAGTGAGATACTCCTCCATCTTTACACCCAACAAAACCATCCGGGTGTCCATGCCAAAAAAATAAATAATACCTTACCAGGTATAAATGCTAGCTCGAACTGGCCTGACCAACCAATACAGTTGCCTTTTTAAGCGGAGCTCACCTTCTGGAGGTGGCCACCTGCCAGAAGACTCACTCACGCCCTCCAAGACTAGTATTGTTAGCCTACCCTTATTGAGTACTCAACGAACATATCCGTTACTTCCAGATTCACAATAACAAGTCCAAACTTTAGCTTTGTAAAACGTGGTTTTCTTGAAAAAGGAGTTTTCTAAAATGTTTAAGAAAAAGAGCAGTCTTGATAAAGGCATCAGGTTGACAAAACCATTTAGAGAATAAACATCCATGTTTACAACCTAAATAATCATAGTTCAACAATAGCTTCACAAAGCTTTACAACACTTGACTTACCATCACAAGCATTTAACAAAAGAGTTTTTGCAAGGACTTACTTGATATGCGTAAGATAAACAAGATAAAATCACAGCTTACTTAATTCAAATACCCTCCTGATCTAGAATCACATAATATCATGATCAGGATCTCAATCAACTCAAGCATGCGTTAAACTCATTTATTCCCATAACAAATCATGATCCATCATCTAACTTCAAATAAATCATCTAATCCTCAAAGTACATACACTATGATCATATCCATCAAAGACATGAATAATATATCAAAAAGGTCTTGACTTGACCATCACAATTCCCATTCATTATTATCACAATAAAACATGGCTTTACTATCCATCGAATATGCTTAATTAATTATTCGACTCAAAATATTCATCTATCCCAACTAAGCACATACATCATGCTACCATACTTCTATAGACCTCATCAATCTCTTTAGATCTTAATTTCGACACCAAGGGTAAGAATTCCCTTACCTTGCAACAACCAGATTAGCAAGATCTCGATGCTCCCATGGTGGTCGTCCCGAGTTTCTTGAGAAGAAGAGAAAAGCTGTCTTCTTTACCTCCTTTTGATTGAAAGTAGATAAAGAGGATGAAATCAGCCTCTATGTGGCATGATTCAAGGGAAGAAAAAGAGAAGAATCAATGGAAGAGAAGAATCAATGGAAGAAGGGAATCAAGAGGTTAAGATGATTTTTGCTTACCTTAGGGTGTGATCAGTTTTGGCTAGGGATTGCTCTTGTGATTTTCGAAAATTGCAGGAGAGTATTTGCTGGAATTTTCATGTATTAAGGAGGGAGTGGTCGGCCAATCTTGGTTTAGGGTTAGAAGAGGTGGATTTAGGGTTAGAAGTTGTTGCTATAGAGGACTCCTAATGGCTCTAGGTTTCTTTGGCAGTAATGGCAAAAAATTGCAGCTTGCTGTACTCTTATTGCTGGCCAAATTTCAGAGGGGTTAAGAGGAGAAAATTATTTTGGAATTGTTCTCCTGAGCTGGCCGAAATAGTTCTCAAGAATAGGGCTGAGCATGTTTAGGTTTTTGGCCAAAACAAGAAGGAGTTTGTGCAGCTTTGGTAACAAAAAATTCTCTGCAAAATCTGTGAGCAAAAGAGGGAAAATTCTGGGATGTTTTGGTTGCTGTTCTGCCACAAATCAGGGGGGAAAAATGAGGGTTTCAGGTGCTGTAGTTTGGCTTAATCAACAAGGAGTTTTGGTATGTTTTGGAGTGTAGAATTTTCGTGTGATATGGTGTGCAAAGCTGGCCAAAATTTTTTGTGCATAAGCTGGTCGAAATTTCTGTGTAGAAGCTGGCTGAAATTCTGGAATTTTTTGTGGATAAAAATCTGATTTGTGTTGCTAAAGTGATCTGAATTGGTGAAAGGTGTTTTAGGTGATTTGAGCTAGGTTTTGAAGAGTTTAAATGCACTTAGGAGTGGAGGATTTTTGTGTAGCTTGTGCATGCACAAGACTGCCGAAATTTTGTAGGAAAAGAAAGAATAGAACCTAGTTGGTTTAGGATTGAAATAAAATCTAATTTGCTAAAGGATTTAGGATAAGATTTCCTAGTATTGGAAGAGTTTGTATTGAGCTAGAACTCCTTCAAAGGTGGCAGCATTAAGCTGGAGAAATTTCCAGATTTTCAGCTAGGGTTCCATGATCAAAGTCACCAAGATCTTTAACTAGAAAAATAATAATTTAATTCCAAATATCAATTATAAAATTAAAATCAAGCTGAAGTTTAATTACTCTAGTTGGAATTTTCGAAATTCAAAAAGGATAATAGCTAAAAATAAAATCAATCTTTATCCTTATCAAAAGTCCTTGAATTTAGGAGATAATTATGGAGACTTATTCCTAAGAAGATGGCGCTGAAAATTTAAAAAGGAAAGCTGGGATTTTCGGCCAAGCATGAGGAAATCTAGGAAAAGAATTCAAAAAGAAAAGCTAAGATTCGCAAGAGGTAAGATTCAAACTCAGGTCACCATAGGATAATCACCAAATCTAACCGCTATTCTAAACCAACTCCGATGGTAACATTTCTCTAGGAAATTCTTTTCACCCTAATTCTCATCCCTCCATCTCCTCTACTAAACTTCACTTAAAACAACTCTCAAATAATGCAACAACATATTTAAATAATTTAATGCAAGCACAACCTTGAATCTCACATGCACCTATGCAAAAATAATTTTAGGATATCATATAAAATGCGAAATGCTATGCAATGCATAATTTTTTCCCCATAGGTCAAAGGTGATTTTGGGCAGGGTATTACATCCCCTCCCCTTTAAGGGAATTTCACCCCGAAATTCAGATGCCATACCCTTAGAGCATATCCGGATACTTCCGTCTTGACCATTCTTCCGTTTCTCACGTTGTATCCTATGCGCCATGATGATCCCAAAGTATCTTTACCATAGGTATCTGCTTGTTCCGAAGGGTCTTGACACTCTGCTCCAAAATCTTGACTGGCTTCTCCACATAACTCAGATTCGGGTGCAATTCCTAAGGTTCCTCATTAAGTACATGACTTGGGTCGGGGTTTTACTTCTTCAACTGAGACACATGGAAAACATCATGCATCCCAGTTAGTCCCTCGAGTAGATCTAATCTATAGGCGATTGGCCCAACCTTCTCTATTATCGAAAACGGTCCTAGATACCTAGGACTCAGCTTCCCTCCTTTCGGATGCCTCAGAATTCCCCTGCTAGGAGACAACTTCAAGAATACACCATCACCCACTTGGAACTCTAGTTCCCTCCTCCTGGAATCTGTGTAGCTCTTCTGTCGGCTTTGCGCTATCCTCAGTCTTTCTCGGATAATCCTAACCTTGTCTGTCATCTCTTGTATGCATACCTCACTAGTACTCCTAATATGCCGCTCTTCTGTCCATCCCCAATATATCGATACTTGACATTTTCATCCATATAATGCTTCGTATGGCGCCATCCCAACTGATGTCTGGTAGCTGTTGTTATACGCCAATTCTACAAGCGATAAACACTCGATCCACTTATCTCTAAAGTCCAAAATACACGCTTGGAGCATATCCTCCAATATATGAATGACTCTTTCGGATTGACCGTCGGTCTACGGATGAGTAGAGGTGCTGAATTTCAATGTAGTACCCAAAGACTCTTGAAACTTATTCCAGAATCTCGAAGTGAACCTAGGGTCCCTATCTGATACAATGCTTGATGGTACACCATGCAACCTTACAATTTCCCGGGTATAAGTCTGAGCCAACTTTTCCATCGAGTCCTTTACGTTTACTGGTATAAAATGTACTGTCTTCGTCAGTCGGTCCACCACCACCCAAACTGTATCCTTGTGCAACTTGGTCATCAGAAGGCTAGTCAAAAAATCCATAGTCACCTCTTCCCATTCCCACTCGGGAATCGGTAACGGTTGCAATAAACTGGCAGACTTCTTGTGCTCTGCTTTAACTTTCTGGCATGCCAGGCACGTTGATACATACTGAACCACATCTCGCTTCATTCGGGCCCACCAATATTTCTTCTTCAAGTCACGATACATTTTTACTTCCCCAGGGTGTATGGTGTACTTGCTTTTGTGAACTTCGTCCAATATCCTTTTCCTTAAATCTTAGGTGTCAGGTACACATATCCGGTCCCGAAAATACAGTACCTCTTTCTCGTCGGTTCGAAAATTTTTTCCTCCCCTCGCAATTTCTTTCTCCTTGAAGACCTAAAATTCCACACTGTCTTGCTGGGCGGCAACAATTTCCTGCCTCAAATCAGGCTTCATGGCCAAGTTACTTACACAAACCTTCCCCTCTTGAACTTCCGCTTCATGCCCCAGGATTTCCTGCACTGCCGACACCTCCTGCATTCTCAAATGTGCTATCTTTACTTTACGATTCAAAGCGTCAGCTACCACATTCGCTTTGCCAGGGTGATAATTAATGGGACACCTATACTCTTCCAAGAACTCCATCCATCTACACTGTCGAAGATTCAAGTCCTTATGCGTGAAGATGTACTTCCAACTCTTATGGTCGGTGAAGACTTCATATTGGGCTCCGTACAGATAATGTCACCACTTCTTCAAGGCAAACACTATAGCTGCTAGCTCCAAGTCATAAGTCGGATAATTAGCTTCATGCGACTTTAGCTTCCTAGATGCATAAGCTATGACCTTCCCATCCTACTTCAGCACAGCTCCTAGACCTTCCTTGGATGTATCCGTGTAGAGTGCATAGGGCTTGTCAGTCTCGGGTAGGCTCAATACGGGTGCTGTAGTCAACCTCCTCTTAAGCTTTTAGAAACTATTCTCACACTTCTCGTTCCAAGAAAAAGCGACATCCTTCTTTAGTAGTCGCGTCATCGGTGAAGCCAAAGTAGAAAAATTCTTAATGAAATGCTGGTAGTACCTAACCAATTCGAGAAGACTTCGTGTCTCGGTAATATTCTTCGGTTGCTTCCAATTAGCTACAGCATCCACCTTGGCAGGGTCCATCTTGATCCCATCCTTAGATATCACATGGCTGAGGAAAGATATCGACCTCAACCAAAACTCACATTTACTGAACTTAGCGAAGAGCTTGAATTCCCTTAACTTTTCCAACACCAATCTTAAGTGCTCCCCGTGATCCTCCAGATTCTTGGAGTAGATTAAGATATCGTCAATGAAAATGACTACAAACTTGTCCAAGTATGCTGGAAAACACGATGCATCAAGTCCATGAAAACTGCCAGTGCATTGGTTACACCGAACGGCATCACCACAAATTCATATTGCCCATACCGCGTGTTGAAAGCAGTCTTGGGAATGTCTTCCTCCTTGATCCTCACTTGATAGTATCCTTGCCACAGGTCTAATTTTGAAAAGCAAACGGCGCCTTGAAGTTGATCAAACAACTCGTCGATCAAGGGTAGAGGGTACTTGTTCTTGATCGTTAAGTTGTTCAATCCCCGATAATCAATGTATAACCTCAAAGTACCATATTTCTTCTTAGCAAACAACACCGAGGCTCCCCACGGCGACGTACTCGGTCGAATGTAGCCTTGCCTCACCAACTCTCCCAATTGTTCCTTTAGCTCCTTCAGTTCCATTGGTGCCATCTGGTAAGGGGTCCTTGACACAGGTTCTGCTCCAGGAATCAAGTCCACGGTAAACTCAACTTCCTGTTCAGGGGGTAGAGAAGTGAGGTCAGCAGGGGAAATGTCTGGAAAGTCTTTTACCACCTCCGTACTCTCTAAGGTACACTGGTATTTCAGTTTGTTCAGAATATACGCCAAATATCCTGTACATCCTCTTTTGAGCAACTTCTGGGCCTTAGCACCATCAATTAAGAATTTCAGTTCCTTCGCTCGCTTACCGTTAAATTCAATCACATCCTGACCGGGTCTCACAAACTGCACCATCTTGATCCTACAGTCCACATGGGCTCCGTGCTTCGACAACCAATCTATGCCCAAGATGAGGTCATAATCGTCTATGGGAAGAATTATAAGGCCTGCTTCCAAAATCTCCTTCCTTACCTCAACCTCATAGCTTCCCATTATCTTATCCGCTTCTACTACCTTTCCCAAGGGTGAGCTTACTACTAAGGTATAGGGCAATTCTTTTCCTTCCTAACCTAAATGCTTTGCACATACTTTACTTATGTAAGAGTGTGTGGATCCTGGATCTATCAAAGCATTAACAAGCCGTCCTTGGATAGAAAGGTTACCTTCAATCACGGCTGCGTCCGCTCCAACTTCGTCTCTATTTAGGGCAAAGACCTTGGCCTTCACTTGGGGATTTTGACCTCCCGTTCCAGCTGTTCCAGCAGCAACACCTCGGTTAACTCCCATCGGCTGGGTCGGGGCTGTCTACCTAATCCTTAGAGGTTTAGGGCAGGCATTTCTTAGATGCCCCGAGTCGCCACAATTGAAGCACCTCCTTACTCCCCGGTTGCACCAGCAATTCCTCTCGGTGTGGCCACGTCTTCCACAGAGTCGACAATTCAGATTCCTTTGCATCGGACCTGGCATAGGCACTTGAGGCTGCTTACCTCGATTTCGCCACGGCATAAAGCTTGCAGGTCGCTTGTTACTCGGAGGCCTCATTGGTGGACGAGTCTATAACACCCCACTACCTAGGCCCGACAGGGCCGAGGATGTCGCCTCGTCCAAAGGACAAGGGGTCTTTATAACTAGGTCACACAAAAGAAAATAAAAGTAATACTTTAAAATTGAACTTATTACAACCCAAAAATACATGAACAAACCCAGAATAAATTGTTCACTACCATCTCTCAAAACAACACATAAGAAAAATAACATAAAGTCTTCAAAGCATAGGCAACAAATCTAGCTATTCATCTCCACAGCAGGATCGACCTGAAAACATGGCATAAAAGGTGATGAGATAAAAATCTCAGTAAGTCCGTGTGTGCTTTGGGTGTTCAGTGAAAACAGTTCGTGGATGCAAAATGTGAAAACTTTGTAAGAGAAATATTGACAAGCATTAAACATTAGTAAAAAACAAGAGTGGTGTTTTCGGCTTTTCCAGCCATACATAATTTATAAGATCAACCACTCAAAAGAAAGGATTATGGGTTACCACACGTTGGGCCTCATAACCGGATGGTCAGTATGCCACACTTTGTGCACACTGCCGGTCAGAATGCCGACACTTTGTGTAGACTGACAAAAGGTAGGTGATCGGCCTACCGGGCAAGATACTCCTCCTTCTCTATACCCAAACAACAACGGGTGTCCATTCTGGCAAAATACAGTAACTTGACTAAAATAAAATTGCTAGCTCGGACCAGCATGACTAAGTAGTACTGACGTTTCTCTAAGTTGAGTTTTATCTTCTGGAGGTGGCCTCCTGCCAGAAGACTCACTCTTGCTCTTCAAAACTAGTACTACTAGCCTACCCTTATTGAGTACTCAACGATAATTGTCCCCCTTGGGAGAAAATTGGTAAAACATAACTTTACTTGAAAATGGCAATTAAGGGTTTCTAAAGTCCATGCCAAAGTCAGTTTTAGAAATAGTTCAGTGTTTTAGTAAAACTGCTTTGAAAATTTTCAAATAATTGGTTTGACCGAATCAAGAAAAGAAACAATCCTTAATTGCCTTTACCAAATCAGTATTCACATACTTCGCGTTTAGCTTGCCATGGTAACGTTTTACAACAAACAAGTTTTATGCAGGAGCTTACCTGATCCTTTGCTTGCTCAAATTCAAAAGTCTTCCAAGGCTGACCTAACCCCGCCTGGGGTAAACACAAGACATAAGGTTACACTCAAGCTATATTCACTTACACAAATAATCCTAGTTCAACTTATTACAATCATGACCCTAATGTTCTAAGCTTTAAGGCTAGGTGATAAAAAATTATATAAAATAAGTCTAATTTGATAAGTTAAAATAACTAGGGGTTCTAAAATAATTGCTAATAAATTATAGACTCAAATAATAATTCTTGAGTGTTATTAATAAATAAACTAAGGTTTGAATTTTAAATAATATTAAGTCCTAAATAATTTTAATAAATGATAATTTAAAAATAGCTTTATTATAAATAAATAATAAATTAAATAATTTTTAATTAATTAATTAATTTTTTAATAGATAATAATTATTTAGTAATAAATAAAATTAGTAATAAATGAATTTTATTAAATTTTTGTTTAATAAAAATATTAATAGTCTAATTAAATATTCCAATCCAAATCCCCTAGTGTTTCGAATTTTGAAGGAAACTATAGTAGTAATTCTAATTTTTTTGTAATAAATTTTGTTGATGAATATAACCTAGAATTAATAAGGAAATAATCTCTTACCATGATTTTCTTAGTGCTAGAAAAGATTCATGATCACATTCTCCATCATCAAACAATAAATCAATCCATTCATGAACATACACTTGAACTATCGCATACCATCACATGGCCAAAATCCTACTAAGCATAATCATCAATCATAGCTTCCATGGAGAATAAGAACATAAAAGCCTAATCACCTTTGGTGTCATAATATCTAATCATGCTTCAAACATCCATAAAATTCATTGATCATGAAGAACATAAATTGATTCAAAAGGAAAACACATACATCCTAGTCATATACAACAATCATCATATCCTAACCCCAATCCCTTTATCTACATGCTTATACTCAATCTCCCAATCATATTCTATCTCCCTATCAACACCTAAGAGACATGATTTCAGAATTTAATGAGAGAGATTTACGAATGAATACTTGATTGTCGAGTACTTTGATGAAGACAAAAGAAGGTCCACGCGTGATGGAGTGTCTTGAATGGTCCAACAAAACAAACGATCATGGTTGATGTTTGATCAACCATTTCAGTTAGAAGAGAGAGAGAGAGAGAGAGAGAGAGAGAGAGAGAGAGAGAGAGAGAGAGAGATCATTAGAATGATATAATCGAATGGAAGAAGATGAATAAAAAAGTTGTTCTTGACTTACCTTGTTGATGTTCTTGAGACCTTCAAAGAAAAGTTAATTTTGATTCGCTCGAAAATTCTTGTTTGCGAGGTTTTGTGTTATAAATAACAAAAATGAGGTTTAGAGATTAAATGGAAGTGATTTGGAGTATTTGAGAGTGATTGGAGGGGTTTGGAGTTGGTTTAGGCTTAAAGAAGTTTAGTGTGTGTTCTTGGTATTCTTGGTGTTTGTAGGTGAAAATGGAGAGAAATTAGAAGAAGTGCTGCTGGAATTTGGTAGAGGGCTGGCCGAATGGTAGAGTATGATTGAGGGTTTCGGTTTTCAGCAAGGAAGAGTAAGGGTGATTAGATTTTATTTGAATTTTAAAGAAAATAGTGGAGATGTTTAAGGTAGGTGGTTAGCAATGGTGTTTGATCAAGAGTGGTCTCTATGGTCTTTAATGGTGTCGGCTAGAACAAGACTGTTTTGCTGAAATGATTGAAGGCTAAATGTTGCTCAAGCTGGCCGAAATTCAATCCACAAAGGCAGAGAAAATTCTGGTTGTTTCAGCTTAATGCAAGAGTGATTTATGGGAGTGAAATGCTGGATTTTTTTTTTTAAAGTTCAAATGGTGTTTGAATGGAGTGATCTTAGGAGTGTTTTGTGGAGCAGCTATGGAGTCCTTAAGCTTCAAGGTAAGTGTGGGTTTAATGGTGTTCAGTATATGGCTGAATAAGGCTCAATTCTACAGAGATTGAAGGTGGCTTTCGGTCCTAGGCTAGAAAGGAACATGGCTGGAAAAAATTCTGTTCAAGTGTTCATGGCTTTTCCGAAATTGCAGATTTTTGGTGCAGGATTTTCGCACCTTCTTGGCTCGGTTTTTCAGTGGTTCTTCAGGGTTGTTTGAGGGTCTTCCAATGGTGGTTTTTCAGCCTCATTTCTGGACAAATTCAGAGAAGTTTGCTGGCTTGAAGATGAACTAAAAACAGCTTCATTTCCTTGAGGAAAAGCTGCGAATTGCCCAGAAAAATTTCTGGTTTGGTGCTGTTTTGTGCAGTCCGAAAATTGCACAATTTTTCCAGCTTCCAAGCCACTTGAAATGATCATTTTCTTGGCAGCAAATGAGTGGATTTATGGCCTGAATTTTCGAAGGAAAGGGCTGCAACAAATCTGGAAAATATCCAGATTTACCTACCACTAAAACATGAACATCTTAAAGATGGATTTGAAGGTCTTTCCATGGTGATTGATTTTCTCTTGGAACCTTCCTATTTATCCTCCTAATTTTCGGTCAACCTCCCTTCCCCAAAGCTGATTTTCGAAATTCAAGGGGAAGAAATCATCACAGAATTTTTTTTGGAATTCAAAGAAAAAGATTTAATGGATTTTAGCTTATTTGAATTATGAAATTGCTAGGACAAAGCTAGAGGTAATAAGTTGGACAAGAATTCTTCTAGAATTCTTTTAGGACACGAGGATAAGATTAGGATATTCTCTTCATGTCTCCCTTAAGACAATCATTCCTATTTTCATGGAATGCAAGAAAATAAAAATTCAAACTTAATTAAGATAATCATGATAAAAGCTTAAATGATGGGATTTGAACTCATGACCTTAGAGATTAATTCCAAAGCTCTAACCACTAAAACACAACAACTCTTATTTTTATTTTCTCACCCACATATTTTTCTTATCTACTCCTCAAGCTATCTTCCTATTCTGACCTCACGCAAAATTACCATTTTACCCCTCCTACTCGATAAGTATAACTAAGCATTTAAACCTATAATCCACGATTCTAAAGCACATAAAATCATTCAAAAACACATATGTTCATGCACAATAATATGATATGCATTCCCGACTCCCTTACTCTAGGGTTGGTTTTAGGTGGGGTTTCACAGAGTCGGTTGAAAAGGCCTACTCACTAGTCGATACCGACCTTCATTCTCTGTTTGGGATGCTGCGTCCACGGCGGCAGTATACAAGGTTAGCGGCAATAGAGCCAATGCCTTCCTCAAATCTGGCCTCAGCCCCTTCACAAACTGTCCGGTGCGCTTCTGCTTCGTGTCGACCAAGCATTTGCAGTACTTGGACAACTGCGTGAATCGGGCTACATACTGAGCAACTGATATGCTTCCCTGCTTGAGGGTTTGGAACTCATCCTCCCTCTTCTCAGCTACCCACCAGGGAATGTACTCAACACGGAAAGCTTCAGTAAAGTTGTCCCATATCCATTCCTGCTCCTCTTTGTCCCAATCACTCTGTACCTGCTGCCACCATACTCGTGATGGTCCCCTCAGCCGGAAAGTAGCAAACTTCACCATTCTCTCTTCTGAGTACTGCAAAGTAGCAAAGATATCCTCCATCTGTTCGATCTACTGTTCTGCCTTCTCATCCTGCTCCACCTCCCCTTGAAATGTGGGAGGTTGGAACTTTAGGAAACACTCCAGGGCCTTATCCTCTCATCGCGGTGATTTCTTGGCCACCTTGTCCACTCTTTCAGTTAGATTCTGCAGGATTGAAGCCATCTTGTCAAAAGCCTATCCAATGATCACATCCCGAGACTTCTCTGAAGCTAACTCTTACTCCCGCTGGAAGTGTTCTTCCACATCGGGTGTGGAACGATGCATCTGCTCAAATTCCGGAGTTGAGGATGCACTTTCCTACACGGTTCTACTATGAACAACTCTCCTGTGTCTTGGTGCTATCTTAGACCATAGTCACTCAAAGTCAGATAGTTACCAAGGGGGAAGAAGTATGCTCAGGTGTATGATCAGTTAATAATAATGATATCTACTCATTTTAGAAGAAATTTTGATAACATTATGTAGGGAAATACCAAGTAATAAATAAAACTCATGCTTTTCATAAAAATCATGCTTTCGTAAAGAAGGGGTTATCACACACGATACCCTTACATTCAATAAAATAATTGAGTCCTACAAGCAAAATGCTTCTTTGAAAAGAATAAATGAACCAAGGAGTGCAAATCCTGAAAGAGAAAGAGTAAATACTGCTGGCCTTCTATACTCGACTCTCTCTGGTGTCAGCAGAGGCATCTGAATCATCAGGCTGGTTCCACAAGCCACCCCACGGAGCTATCAGGCTTCCCTATGTAATCCCTCGTAAAACCAGCGCTCTCACTTGGTGGTCCTAAATCACCCTCATTGCCTCTCTTAGCTCGCATGGCTGTCTCATAGAACTCATCCAAAGCTAATTTAATCTCATTCTTAGGTGCAGGCCTCTCATCCTCCAAATCAGATAGATCTAGCAATCCCTCTCTCCTCAACTTGGTATCTATCCCCAGTCCATATTGAAGTCTACTCCTCTTAGGACCCTCTTCTAGCTTCATTTTTCCCTTATCATCCATTCCTAAGGTGGGTTGCCCAAGTTCCCTCACTGCCGAAGTAACTCCATCCTTCGGCCTATGTCCCTCATCACTGGACTCCTTAAGGTCATAGCAAGTAGAAGTCCTATCAATCTCACCTATCTATGGGGTCCAAGGAACCTCCATCATCTCCTCATCCACTACCTCCATCCCAACCATCTCTCCCCCACTCTCATCATCCCCTTCATCCCCAAGCTCATCTGTCTCCCCTTAACTCAACTCAGCCATCTCCTCATCTTCCTCGCCCTCACCAGCAAGCTCAACTACCTCACCCTCATCATCCCCATCGTACTCTCCTAGGCTTCCAATAACCTCCATCTCTGCCTCGACCACCGAGTCGTCTAGCAAAGGCGGCTAATGCTCCGTCTCATCCTTACTCAGAACCCAACCTCCCTCCAGCTCTGTCTCTGAATCAGACGAGGGTAGATCTGCTACAGGTAGTGGGGCAGGTGGATTCCAGTAGCCAGCGGGCCAGTCTCTGACAGCCAATACAACTCTTTTGACCACTCTATAAACAAAACGCAAAGATTAGCACCAGATCAAAATACATAAGGAAATAAAATCCAGTAAGTCAAATAATTACCTAAACCTAGGCTATGATACCACTTGTAACACCCCCTACTACATACCCTAAAAAGGGTGGGGATATCGCCCCATCCCGAGGACAAGGGGTCTTTAAAACGAGGTACACAATGTAAAGGCAAATCTAAGAAATCAAACTTAGATAAATAAAGGAAAACTCTTATTACATCAGGTTTAAAACTAGAGAAAAACTAAATAAAAACGATCACCTGATTTAGAAGCATAAAACAACAACTGTCTCTCAAACATAATGGGAAATAACAAAAGCTTCAACTATCACAAATCCCGCTTGCTCAGCATAACTAAGCTCCTGAAAACATGATATAAAATAGTGTGAGATTAAATCTCAAAAAGTCCTGTGTGTGCACGTAGTATTTTGAACAGTTTGAGTATGCATAGTGAAAACATTTGCAGAAATATTTGGCAAGTCATAAATAATTTCTCTTTGCAAGGAGTGGGTTTTTCTCATTGTCACACTTTGTACAAAATAAATCATCCACTCGAATAAACAGACATGGTACCACACTTTGAGCCCCATGATAAGAAAACGGTCAAGGCGCCACACTTTGTGCACCAAGACAGGAAACGGTCAAGAAACCGCACTTTGTGTACCAAGACAGGATCAAATTACCACACTTTAGGCGTTCTGATCAAGGTGAGTGAACAACCTACCGGGTGAGATACTCCTCCATCTCTACACCCAACAAAACCATCCGGGTGTCCATGCCGAAAAAATAAATAATACCTTACCAGGTACAAATGCTAGCTCGGACCGGCCTGACCAACTAATATAGTCGCCTTTTCGAGCAGAGCTCATCTTCTAGTGTTGGCCGCCTGCCAGAAGACTCACTCACGCCCTCCAAGACTAGTATTGTTAGCCTACCCTTATTGAGTACTCAATAAACATATCCGTCAATTCCAGATTCACAATAATAAGTCCATACTTTGGCTTTGTAAAACGTGGTTTTCTTGAAAAATGAGTTTTCTAAAATGTTTAAAAAAAAGAGCAGTCTTGATAAAGGCATTAGGTTGACAAAACCATTTAGAGAATAAACATCCATGTTTACAACATAAATAATCATAGTTCAACAATAGCTTCACAAAGCTTTACAACACTTGACTTGCCATCACAAGCATTTAACAAAAGAGTTTATGCAAGGACTTACTTGATATGCCTCAGATAAACAAGATAAAATCACAGCTTACTTAATTCAAATACCCTCCTGATCTAGAATCACATAATATCATGATCAGGATCTCAATCAACTCAAGCATGCATTAAACTCATTTATTCCCATAACAAATCATGATCCATCATCTAACTTCAAAGAAATCATCTAATCCTCAAAGTACATAAACTATGACCATATCCATCAAAGACATGAATAATATATCAAAAAGGTCTTGACTTGACCATCACAATTCCCATCCATTATTATCACAATAAAACATGGCTTTACTATCCATCGAATATGCTTAATTAATTATTCGACTCAAAATATTCATCTATCCCAACTAAGCACATACATCATGCAACCATACTTCCATAGACCTCATCAATCTCTTTAGATCTTAATTTCGACACCAAGGGTAAGAATTCCCTTACCTTGCAACAACCAGATTAGCAAGATCTCGATGCTCCCATGGTGGTCGTCCCGAGTTGCTTGAGAAGAAGAGAAAAGCTGTCTTCTTTACCTCCTTTTGATTGAAAGTAGATAAAGAGGATGAAATCAGCCTCTATGTGGCATGATTTAAGGGAAGAAAAAGAGAAGAATCAATGGAAGAAAGGAATCAAGAGGTTAAGATGATTTTTGCTTACCTTAGGGTGTGATCAGTTTTGGCTAGGGATTGCTCTTGTGATTTTCGAAAATTGCAGGAGAGTATTTGCTGGAATTTTCGTGTATTAAGGAGGGAGTGGTCGGCAATCTTGGTTTAGGGTTAGAAGAGGTGGATTTAGGGTTAGAAGTTGTTGCTATAGAGGACTCCTAATGGCTCTAGGTTTCTTTGGCAGTAATGGCGAAAAATTGTAGCTTGCTGTACTCTTATTGCTGGCCGAATTTCAGAGGGGTTAAGAGGAGAAAATTATTCTGGAATTGTTCTCCTGAGCTGGCCGAAATAGTTCTCAAGAATAGGGCTGAGCATGTTTAGGTTTTTGGCCAAAACAAGAAGGAGTTTGTGCAACTTTGGTAACCAGAAATTCTGTGCGAAATCTGTGAGCAAAAGAGGGAAAATTCTGGGATGTTTTGGTTGCTGTTCTGCCCCAAATCAGAGGGAAAAAAATGAGGGTTTTAGGTGCTGTAGTTTGTCTTAATAAACAAGGAGTTTTGGTATGTTTTGGAGTGCAAAATTTTTGTTTGATACGGTGTCGAAAGCTGGCCAAAATTTTCTGTGCATAAGGTGGTCGAAATTTCTGTGTAGAAGCTGGCTAAAATTCTGGAATTTTTGGTGGATAAAAATCTGATTTGTGTTGCTAAAGTGATCTGAATTGGTGAGAGGTATTTTAGGTGATTTGAGCTAGGTTTTGAAGAGTTTAAATGCACTTAGGAGTGCAAGATTTTCATGCAGCTTGTGCAGGCACAAGGTTGTTGAAATTCTGCAGGAAAAGAAAGAATAGAACCTAGTTTGTTAAGGATTGAAATAAAATTTGATTTGCTAAAGGATTTAGGATAAGATTTCCTAGTATTAGAAGAGTTTGTGTTGAGCTAGAACTCCTTCAAAGGTGGTAGCATTAAGCTGGAGAAATTTTCAAATTTTCAGGTAGTGTTCCATGATCAAAGTCATCAAGATATTTAACTAGAAAAATAATAATTTAATTCCAGCTATCAATTATAAAATTAAAATCAAGCTGAAATTTAATTACTCTAGCTGGAATTTTCGAAATTCAAAAAGGATAAAAGCTGAAAATAAAATCAATCTTTATCCTTATCAAAAGTCCTTGAATTTAGGAGATAATTATGGAGACTTATTCCTAAGAAGATGGCGCTAAAAATTTAAAAAGGAAAGTTGGGATTTTCGGCCAAGCATGAGGAAATCTAGGAAAAGAATTCAAAAAGAAAAGCTAAGATTTGCAAGAGATAAGATTCAAACTCAGGTCACCATAGGATAATCACCAAACCTAACCGCTATTCCAAACCAACTCCGATGGTAACATTTCTTTAGGAAATTCTTTTCACCCTAATTCTCATCCCTCCATCTCCTCTACTAAACTTCACTTAAAACAACTCTCAAATAATGCAACAATACATTTAAATAATTTAATTCAAGCACAACCTTGAAAATCACATGCACCCATGCAAAAATAATTTTAAGATATCACATGAAATGCGAAATGCTATGCAATGCACGACTTTTTCCCCATAGGTCAAAGGTGATTTTGGGCGGGGTATTATAATTTAAATTTGATAATTTTTATACACCCAAAATTTACACATCATGCTCTGTTACCCATTTTAAGTCTATTCTCTCCTCTATTGAGTCGGCTTATCTTGTTGAACCCCTGCAAGGAGTTACAGATATGATCAATGGCTCCGAAATCAACAATCCAAGTGGATGATGATCCAACCACCAAAATAGGCTCTAAGTGAAAAGCTATTCCTGAAAAGGACCTGGCTAAGGAGTTCGGCCAATCCTTTTTGAAGTGCCCCTTCTTACCACACTTGAAACACTTGCCTTTAGGCTTGTTGCTGGGCTTAGATGGACCGAGCTTGGATGTCTTAGACTAGGCCCTGCATTGTGCTGGGCCTTCTTCTTTTTAAACTTCTTGGGGTTAGGCTTAGTTTTAGAAGATGAACCAGAATGAGTAACCAAAATCTTTGAGTCAGGCTTTATAATTTTTTCTGCAACCTGGATTTCCTTCAACAACTCTGGTAAAGACATACTCAACTTGTTCATGTTATAATTTAATTTGAACTGAGAATACAATTTTGGAAAAGTCTCAAGAAACATATCAATTTGGCTCTTAGGATCGATTGTTACCCCTAGGACCTCAACCTCTTCAAAGTGGGCAATTATCTTGAGAATGTGCTCGTAAACCGATGCCCCCTCAGCCATCCTACTTTTCATGATTGCTCTAATAGCTTTGATAGAGACTAAATTGATCACAATTTTCCTAGTTATTTGAGGATAAATTAAGATACTTTTATTGTAATAACTAGGCTTATTCCTTCCTATTTAACATTTTGCTTGTAAAAAGTATTTTTGATAAATTTGTACAGATTTAAGTGGATTTTGAGTAAATAGTGAAAGATTCCAGATTGGAACTGGCGCCATGTCCATTTAAGGAATCCAGTGCCATGTCTGCTATGGAAAAGTAGCAATTTTGAGGAGAAACAAATTGGACCCAGTGCCAGGTCCATTCTAATCAATGTCGGCGGGTTTTCCTTTTCCAAGCAGAGTTTGGCAATTTCAATTTAATTCTTTTGGGAACTCTTTCAACAATGAAAAAGGATTCTTGTAGGCACTTTTTGGCAATTAAAACTCCTATAAATTCAAGAGAATAACATTGTACAAACTAGTTTTCATAGTTTTCAATTATTCAATGTAATATCTTTAGGAAACTCCTAAAGAAACACCAAGATTTTGGAGGATCAAAGGAGAATTCTTGGAGAAGAAAAGGAAGTTGCTCAAGAAGGTTTCAAGAAGGAAGAATAAGGCTTACTTGTCCATGAGTGGTTTCTTTTTTGTCTTCTTTGCAATTTATTGACAATTTGAGATTAATTTTTTTTATTGTCTTTAGATGATATTTTTTTGGATCCATGATTTTATATTGATTTTAGTTCTTTGATTGATTTATTGCAATTCTTGGTATTTGATTACTTGAGCATAATATCTTGTTGGATTGATTAGTTCTCTATCTAATTAACTTGCAAAACGATATTAGGAGAGAATGGCCAACTAATTAATTCAATGATAGTTATTCTTAACTTGCTTGAAAAAGAGGTTAAGGATAAAGACAAAGTAATCAAAGATTGATTGATGATTGCTAGAATATAGAAGTATTGACTAATTTTATGCTTTAAATCACCTAAAATATAGGGATTTGTGTGAGGATTGATTTTAATGCATCTTTTGGGTAAATTGGTTGAGATAGAATATGTTCACTAATTTAAATAGAAGATAGTGATTCCATAGATTGCAAACGAAGTGTATCTAATTTAATACTTCATGATGCCAAGATAATAATAAATTGAGAGAATAGCTAGTCAATCATTATTGTATATTCAAGGATTTCTATCTATTTACATATCTTTTCTCCTTGTTCTCACTCATTGATTATCCTTGTGACTTTTCTTGTGTTACTTAATTTTCTCTAGTATATTAGTTTAGTAGGTTATTTACTTCCATTCCTTTATTTTATTGGCTAAACAATAAAGATTTGGGTAAAGTAAGGTGGGAGCCTAAATTCTCGTGGATTCGATACTTACTATTCCCTATACTATATGATGGGTATGCTTGCCTGTGTGTGTGGTTTTAGTGGTTGGAATTTTAATTAAAACTTGTTAAATTGTATAATTTGTTGATAATATTTTCTACACTAAAAAACACGAATCAAGTTTTTGGCACTGTTGCCGGGGATGGGCATTATCGGAAACACTCAAGTTTCATTGATTTAGCCTTTGTTGTATTTACATATATCATTAAATTTTGTGTTTAGGTAGTTTGTGAATATTTCTAATTTTTATTTTATTCTTTTCTTTATTTTTCTGTTATTTTTATTTTTATTTTCGATTTGACTTTTATTTTTCTTTGAGTGTAAGATTCAAAACATCATTATGGACAATTATTCATGGGCACAATATCAAAGGAGATACAATGATAATATATTGGCAAGGTTGCAAGCTCGGATTGATGCTTTTTTTGTGAGACGTCACTTGAAGCCTCAATGCATTCTTTTGTCACCAATACACATTTATCTGTTAAGTGGCATGAAGAAGGATCGAAACATGTGAGCCATCAAAGAACACAACTAGCCAAGTTGGTTGAAGATGCTATAAAGGCTCATACACTTGAACAAGAGAATCCTCGAGAAAATGAGAGAGGATATGAGAAAAAATTACCCAATGTGGAAAAGGAAACATTTGATTCTCCTCTATGTGCTAATCATTCTAATCTCTCTTTATCACATGATTTCTTAGGTTCCTCTCAATTCTTGGAGAACAATGGTCCAAATGATAATGTGTTGAATTTTCCATGCCTGAAGGAGTTGGATCTTTCAACGCTACATCATAGGAAGTCCTCGAAGGAAGGTGGTAATTTCTATCCTTCACCCTATTCAAAATGAGGTAACTTAGTTTTTGTAGATCTTAATTTGAAAAGCAAGAATTTCTTGATTCCATCTTTAAAACCTACATTTCTAAGTCTAAATGGAAATTTTAATTTTGACAAATCTTTTGAAGGGGTAAGTGGTGAATTTAATGTTTATATACTTTTATTCATAATTTCCATCTTTGTGTTAGGAACGTGATTTGTATGTCTAAAAAGGTGCTACGAAAGAGGGGGTCATGCATTTACAGTCATTGAAACTAATATATTCCATGAACCCTCCATTTTTCAAAACCCTCTCTTATTTCTACATTCATCATACCTAACTTTTTCAATGAGAATAAATTTCTTTTACAAAGGTTTGATGAGGAAGTATGATGAGTGGAAAGAGTTTGTATCTTTGTTTTGTATTTGGTAATGTTAGGTGCTATTTCCCCCAAATAAGGAAAATATTTTTCATGTTAAGTATGGGGGGAGTGAGTCGTGTCTTTATATGCTTTGTTTGGATTTTTATTAGTATTTTTCTTTAGGTTGTTTTCTTTATTTAGGCGTGTCTTTATTTTATTATTATTTTCCTTGTGCTTTTATTTGGGTTTTCTTTTGTAGGTTTGAATAAAGATTTCTTGAGCAAGCTTTTCTATTCTTCTCCAAGTTTTAACATTTATTAGAACATTGTTGCACTTGGGGAGTATTGTTTAACTTTCTACCTTCTTTATCATTTTTGGTCCCTTTAGAGATGCTTACTTTTGTTAATTTTTTGTCAATGAGGACATTATCCAGTTTAAGTGTGAGGGAGTGGTTTAGTAATATTCTTTGTCTAAGTTTTTCTCAATTATCTTGGTATTTTCTTGGCATTGAGCTATTTTGGATAAATTTTGAGAACAACAACTTTGTTGCAATTTCCTTTCAAATTTTGAAATTTTGGAAATTTTGGAGATAAATTGAGCTTATGTGTCAATAATGGAGTTATGGTTTTCTTTCCAACTTGAGATATAGATTTGTATTCATTATGGTTTAATTTTATTAAAAGGTAAACTTGTGTATTAAGTTGAATTGTCCTAAGTCTTGAGAATTTAAGTTAACCTTGGTTTTATTTGGTATTGGAATTTTGTTTTATTTTCTAAGTTTGAATGTGGATGATATGATGCAATATGGGAAGATTTATTGACTAATTCTTATATTATGGGTTTAAAGTTTGCTTGACTTTGAATTGTGAATAATGAATGTGAGGGGGAAAAAATGTTAGTGAAAAGGAAAAGGAAAAAATGTGAGTGGAAAAGTTGAAAATTGAATTGAAAAAAAAAAATACTTTTATCTTTAACAAAAAAAACAAAGACCTTTTGCTGAAAAAGGGGTTAATATGGAGAGAAGTTGCTAGTATTATTCGGTGCACTCTCTTAAGGCTATCCTGAAGGCAAAAAGGAAAAAAAATGCAAGAAAAAAATTGTTGAAAAATGATAATAACTATAAGGGGGCTAATACAGTGTGTGAAGAGAAATCCATGCACTTGAGGCTATCAATTCCCTAAGTCATTGAAAACAAATAGAGTGGAGTGTTTTCCTTATTTCATTTACTTGAGTTGTGTAAATTTGAGTTTATAATGATTGAATTGGTTAAATGGCTTGACTTGTATGATTTATGTTATCAATGTTTTTGCTTGAGAAGTAGGGTAATTTTCTTGTACTAGATATGAACTTGTTTAACTTAACTTCGATGCCCTTGGGATTGTTTGATTTAATACATAAGTCTTAAAGGTTTTCAAAGGGTTAAATGAATGACAAGTTTGCATTTGAAGTTGGAAGAAGGTTATGTCTTCATTATGAATGAATTTGCTAGGGAAAAATTTGCTAAATGGTTTTGTCTTAAGCCATATGCTTAGTGTTTTAATTCTTGTTTACTTGAAGACAAACAAAAGTTCAAGTGTGGGGGAATTGATAGGGGCTAAATTCAACACTATTTTTCTAGTTATTTGAGGTTAAATTAAGATACTTTTGTTGTAATAACTAGGCATATTCCTTCCTATTTAACATTTTACTTGTAAAAAGTATTTTTGACAAATTTGTGCAAATTTCGAGCAAAAAGTGAAAGATTCTAGATTGGACCATGTGCCATGTCCATTTAAGGAACCCGACGCGATGTCTGCTCTGGAAAAGTAGCAATTTTGAGGAGAAATAGTTTAGACCCGACGCCAAGTGGGTCGAATGGACCCGGTGCCAAGTCCATTCTGATCAATGTCGACGGGTTTTCGTTTTCCAAGAAGATTTTGACAATTTTAATTTGATTCTTTTGGGAACTCTTTTAACCACGGAAAAGGACTCTTGTACACAATTTTTAGCAATTAGAACTCCTATAATACAAGAGAATAGCATTGTACAAGCTAGTTTTCAAAGTTCTCATAGTTTTTAATTCTTCAATGTAATATCTTTAGAAAACTTCTAGAGAAATACCAAGATTTAGAAGGATCAAGGAGAATTCTTAGAGAAGAAGAGGAGGTTTCTTAAGAAGGTTTCAAGGAGGAAGAAGAAGGCTTACTTGTCTATGAGTGGTTTCTTTTTCTCTTCTTTGTAATTTATTAATAATTTGATATTAATGTTTTAATTATCTTTAGATTATATTCTTTTGGATTTATGATTTTGTATTCATTTTAGTTCTTTGATCAATTCATTGCTATTCTTGATATTTGATTGCTTGCACATAATATCTTGTTATATTGATTAGTTCTCTTCTAATTAACTTGCAAAATGATGTTAGGAGAAAATGGCCAACTAATTAATTCTATGCTAGTTATTCTTAACTTGCTTGAAAGTGGTTAAGGGTAAAGAAAAAGTAATCAAAGATTGGTTGATGATTACTAAAATATAGATTCATTGGATAATATCATGCTTTAAATCACCAAGAATATAGGGATTTGTGTGAGGATTGATTTTAATGCATCATTTGGGTAAATTGGTTGAGACAGAATATGTTCACAAATTTAAATAGAAGATAGTGATTCCATGGATTGCAAACGAAGTGGGTCTAATTTAATCCTTCATGATGCCAAGATAATAATAAATTGAGAGAATAGCTAGTCAATCAATATTGTGTATTCAAGGTTTTCTATCCATTTACATATCTTTTCTCCCTATTCTCACTCATTGATTACCCTTGTGACTTTTCTTGTGTGAGTTAATTTTCTCTACTATATTAGGTTAGTAGGTTATTTACTTCTATTCATTTATTTTATTGGCTAAACAATAAAAATTTGGGTAAAATAAGGTGGAAGCCTAAGTTCTCGTGGGTTTGATATTTGCTATTTCCTATACTATATGATGGGTATAGTATAGGAATTGAATTTATTGAAATTTATTGAAATTTGATATTAATGTTTTAATTTTCCTTAGAGGACATTCTTTTGGATTCATAATTTTATATTAATTTTAGTTCTTTGATCAATTAATTGTTGTTCTTAGTATTTAATTACTTGTTTTAATTATCGAATTGAATGATTGATTCTTCTTGTTGACGTGCATGCAAAAATGGTTGATAGTGGTTTCAATTTAAATAAGGTGGGAGCCTAAGTTCTCGTGGATTTGATACTTGCTAATTCCTATACTATATGATGGATATACTTGCCCGTATGTGTAGTTTTAGTGGTTGGCATTTTAATTAAAACTTGATAAAATGTGTAATTTGTTGGTAATATTTTCTACACTAAAAAACACACATCAAGCTTCCTTCTTTGCAGGCCGGCTCTTGTAAGCAAATAGGGTGCATAATGAAACATCGATGTCGTACGCAGTAGGCATGTTTTTGTGCTTAGACTGGAGAAAACATGGAAGCCAACATATAGCATCGAGCCATTTCATTAGCTTTGCTTCATGCCTTCTCTGTTTCACGATCCTGGTCTATAGAATCTTCTCCAATTTCAGGACGGGGGTCGGTCAGAACATATTTGTACTCCTCCGCAATAAGTACTATGTTCAGATTCCTTTTTCAATCCATGTAATTTGGTCTAGTTAACTTATTCTCCTCAGAAATAATGGACAAATGACTAAAACCAGATATTTTTGCTGATTGGAGAAAAAACTTCATTTAGAAAAATATTTGTTTTGGAAAACACATATAAAAATGTACATTTGAAACATCATATTATTTCCATGATATGGTTAACCTATTAAAACCATTATAAAAAATATAAACAATTTGGCTCTTAAAAAAATTAACAGAGCTTCGTAGGAAGGTTAACAATTTTCTAAGTGTATAACCATCACAATTTAAACTTCCTTAATAAGTAATGATCCAGAAATAGTTCTATCGATAGGATTGCCACTACTCTCACCACCTAGGGATAATCCAGCATTAACGCCTCCAACGATAGGCTGGCCGACAGTAACACTTATCCTAGGATTTAATTATAATTCCTTCGTTAATTCTATATTCTCATAAAAGTCTATCCTCTAGGGGGTCATGCTCAAAATGACGTGAGGATAACCACAATCATGGAGCCGTTAGAACCATTCTCCCACTTAATTTTTTGAGGAAAATAAGTTTTTAGGAAAACGTTTCTTTAAAATTAATTAGTTTTTATCAACTTTAGTGAAAATCTAAAAAATTCAACTATTATTTTCTATGTCAAGGATAAAACCCTTTAAGAAAATAAATTATGAATTTTTAATTTCACTACTTAAATTAAAACCATTTTTTAGGAACTAAATTTAAAAATACTTAAAATCAAAATTATTCTCCATGTCAAGGATAAAACCTTTCGAAGAATAAACCATGAATTTATTTTTTATATTACATAGTTCCAATTTAAAATTTTTTCCTTAATTGTTTTATCAAGAGAAAAAATTAATTTCACAAAAAACCTTTGTGCATTTGATCACAAAATTAAATATAATAAACATGCTCCAAAACATAAAATTTTTACATGCTATTTCTAACCTTTAATTTTTATGTGACCAAATAATGGATTAAACATCATAATAATAATAAAATTAAAATGATCTTGTTTAATCCTAAGGTGGTTCCTCTTTACTAACTATTTTCATGCAAAATTATTTATCGCAATAAATAAACTATTGCAAAAAAAAAATAATAATAAACTCGTGTGATATGGGCCCCAAAAGAAAAGAAATACAAGAAAAATAAAAAAAACAAGAAAAGAAAATGACCCACAAACTGAACCGAATCGAACCAAGTCTTGTATTTTTGTCCTTTTCCTCCATACAAGCCTCGGGAGGCTTAGTGTAACACCCCATATTTCCATAACGTAGTGGGCTATAACTTTGTGCGATGTCACCTTATCTGATTGCTTAGACGAGGGGTTTTTATAACGAACTTTACTTAGAAGGCAACAGAAATTTTTTTTTCCAACATAGAAAAGTACAAGAATTTGGCTTTTGATACGTACACCCACAGGTATAATAGGTCCAAGATGTAGCATGAGCCTCTGGGAGTCCACCGCGTTTTCGTTGCGCCTTTTATCCTGAATTTTTCAAAAGAGATAATACACATGTGAGCGTAACGCTCAGTAAGTCCCGTATGTGCTAGTGTTTTATGAAAGAATAAGGACACATAAAACATTTGTGGAAAAGCATATCATTTTCCTACTAGAAACAATTCTTAAACTCTCTAAAAAAGAGTTTTTTAAGAATCCAATCATTTTTGGAAAACTATATTTCATTTTCAAACCATTGCCCTGATTTCCAAATCACAAGCACTTTTTTCAATAGAAGGTCCGCCTGTATGCAAAGATCACAAGGCTTCACCTTCGGCACCACGTATCATTATGCTTAGACCGTAGCTTACAGCACTCAACCGTGCGTCGCCGGAAGGGTAAGTACACTGCAGCGTACTACCAAGAATCAAGCTAGTGCTTACGCCAAGTATTTAAGTTAGTGCATACGCCAAGTATTCAAGTTAGTGTATACACCAAGTATTCAAGTTAATGCTTACGCTAAGTATTCAAGTTAGTGCATACGCTAAGTATTCAAGTTAGTGCTTACGCCAAGTATTCGGGTTAGTACATACACCAAGTATTCAAGTTCTTGCTTACGCCAAGTATTCAAGTTAGTGCTTACGCCAAGTATTCAGGTTAGTGCATACGCCAAGTATTTAAGTTTATCATGTAATGGATTCAAGAATTGACAAGTATAAGAAATTAAGAGTTCAAGATTCATATTGTTCATCATGTTTCCAAATCCATATAGGAAGCTCGCACATGAGCACATCAGGAAACCATTTTTCCATATTAGGAGAAACATGTTTTGGGGGCAAAATATCATTTCCTACAATTTCATCCCACTGACTCACAAGTTAGAAAATAATTCCCATAGGCTCTGTAGGGTTAATCAGTTCATTCCATAGTCACATCAAGTCAATAAAATAATTTTTGAGATCAAATGTCATTTTTCAAAAGTCAATCTCATATCAAGAAATCATTTTCCAAAACCATGTCGAAATAGAGTAAAAAGTTCTTTTCATACATCAAATCAAGTTTCCAAGTGTATTTGGGTCATTTCACCCGTACTCAATCACAAAAGTCATTTTCCAAGGGCATTCAGGTCAATTTACCCATACTCAATTCCAAAAGACTTACCGAAGGTATTCAGGTCATCTTACCCTTACCCGATTTGAAAAATGTTCATAAAAGTTCCAACAAGGATATTTTGGTCATTTACCGAATACCCAATTCCAAAGGTTTTCACAAAATATTCCAATAAAGACATTTGGATCATTTTCCAAATACTCAATTCCAAAAGGAACTCATTTCAAGAAATTCAGAATTCTAATCCGAAAAAAGGATTAAATTTAAAGTTTCTAACCATGTTTCCATTAAATGTTCCAATAAAGGTATTTCAGTCAATTCATGAATACCCGATTCCAAAATTCACCATTTCTCAAAAATCCCAAGTTTTTAATCCAGAAAGTACCAAATTCACAAATTCATACTTTAATCATCCATTAAGGTTTCCAAGCCAAATATAAAGTTCATTTGAGCCTAAAGTGGAATAAGAATAAATCTTGCTCAGATAAACCATAAATATATTCAGGGACTTCCAAAAAGGAATAAAACATAGCATTTCATGGAAAAGTAAAGCACACTAGCTTTCAAAAGGTTTTAGAAATCCAAGGGACTCACCTTGCATCCTAATTAACTTTTCTCGTTCACAGCCATTCAACCACCGTTTCCAATGTACCGTTGGCTGTTTACTAATAAACCTACACCAAACATCATTTTAAGGTTATATCGTGTTTGGTTAAAAAGTATCCAGCGGTTAGCCGATGTGCCCAATGGGTAGCCGACGTCCAACCAACATTTGGCCGACAAGGCCAACGGTTAAGGAAAACGTTCAACTTTCATTCACGACGTTTTTTTGTCGTTTATTCAATTCTTTCAATTTCCTTTTTTTTTCATATCCTTCCTCCCTTCATGAACAAGGGATTCACTCTATATTTCTCATTTATTTCATCCAAAATCATACAATTATTCTTCTTTAAGTTCATTCACTTCCCAAGCAAAATCTTGAAATTTTATTGGTTTGACACACGATTTTGTTTCGCACATAACTTTTAATCCACAACTCTAATTTGGCTCTATGATATACCAAACCGACCATAAGACTCTCAAATTTAATTCTATGTAAGCTCTTTTCTGAGTTCTGGTTGCTGTGGCATAATACAGGGCAAAAACAACCTCAGTAGTTTTGCTCCAATTCTACTATTCATGCTATCCTTTGATTTCTTTTAGCTTTTAACACCTTGAGAAAATCATCTTTGATTCTATAATTTTCAGATTCTAATAGCTCACAAGAGTCACGCATATTCAACATAAATTCACTTCTTCTAATCAAAAGCTAGTATGATTCATTTTTCCAACCAAGTAACTTCTAGTTTCATTCTACTTTGGTCATCATCTCATCAACCAAAAGCAATCCTTCAAACTACCATGAATATTTAGTTCTTCCTCACACAAAACAATATCCATAAGTCTTCCAGACAGTTGACACACATAGACACATAAAAAGTTCATCAACAAAGTTTATAAACCCTAGCTTTTGATCCAAAATCAATGCATGAAAATCACTTTTGCATGTTAAAATTGATATCATAATGATCACCATTCACCCAACAACAACTTTAATTCAAGAAATGTAAGGTTTTACCTTGTATTTAGAGCTCTTTGGCATGATTTGCTCCAAGAACCTCTCAAGAACTCACACACTACACTAAGACCACACACTAGGCTTCCTTTTTCTTTCTTTTTGCTATTTTCTTTTGATTCCTTTTCCTTTATTTCTCTCCCCTTGAGGTTGCCGAATTTTTCTGGCTATATAACAGCCTTCCCACCACCATTCTCATCAGATTTTGGCCAATAAAATATTAATTAAATTAAGTATATGGTGGTTAAAATATAGATGTGTTCCAATGGAAAACTTACACACCAACCACTTAATTTCTTTCCTAAAAAATTTCTCTTCTTTTCTCTATTGAAGCTGCCAGTATTTTAGCTAATTTTCAGCCATTCAACCACCTTCTCATGGTCCAAGTATTGGCCAATTAAATTGCACAAGACCTTAATTAAATGGCCCACCAATGATGTGTTCTAATCATAAAAATACACATCATTCTTCTATTTTTTGGCAATTCTTTAATTCCATACATCTCGCATGAATTCTTCATGCAACCTCTCATAAATTGACACAAGTCCAAGGCTACCAATCACAAAATGGAACACGTCCAAAATTTTGATTGCATTTTCTAATTTTTTTCTCAGAAATTACCAAAATCGAATTCGAAATGAAAAAATATTTTATTTCACCATTGAACTCCAAAAATTCCACTGAATCCATTGGTAATACTTAAATCTCTCAATTCCTTCTTAGTTTGGTCAAATTAGCGGTCAAAGTCACATGCGTGGTTAAAATGACGAAAATGCCCTCGATAATCCAAATAACATAATTTGCATCAACACGTGCATCTCATTGCACTGATCAATTTCCCTTCTCAGTGCACCCTCAAATTCTTATTTTATTGGCAATAATAGCCTTTTAAATATTTAGGGTACGGGTAGAACAAATCCAATAATTACATACAGGTCCCGACAAAATATTATTATACCAAAATATTCATTTCATTATACCGATCATCTTTTGTTCTGGCCATTGATATAAATTCTCATCTTATTACAAGTAGTAGCCAATCAAAGGTAAAATACGGGGTATTACGCTTAGCACGATCCTCCCAAGGATCAAGACATTTTCTTGGTCTTGGTCACAGCTCCTAGAGCTTCAACCACGTGACTTGCATTTTTTTTTTTTTTTCATGCAAACCTCTTTTTTTTTTTTTTTTCACTATGTAAGCTTTTTGGACCAATTCACATCCTTGGGAGGCTTATACTAAGCCTCCCAAGGATCTAGGCTAAAAAAGCCTTGATATCTGTGGCTCCTAGGTCTCCAGCCGTGGCACACCTAGCGCGGCTCTAGGGAGAAAATTCTCCTGAGCCGCACACAAGGCAGCTTTTCAGCAACTTACATTTTTTTTTCTTTTATTGTACAATCTTCTTCAGGGCTTTTTTCGTTCAGGCACCAATTAATTTATTTTTTTGAGAAAAATCATAAATAAATTGAAATACAATTTCAAATGCCTAAAATTTTCAAAATTAGGCGTATACAATTTCTACGAAAACAATTAAAAAATAAATTACAGGTGCCAATGTCTCGACGCACGAGGTGTACACAAAATCTACAGATACAAAAAATCATGAGGGATCCATACAATTGAAAATATTATATTTTTATTAGTAAAGGAACCACTTTTTTCTAGTTATTAACCCTAAGCATGCTCTTAGATTTAACCGTGTCTCTGATACCACTTGAAAGTTCGCAAGAAAATTAAATACACAGCAAAAGACGGCAATTAAAATTTTTTCCAAGCCAAAGTTTAAGAATACTTACTTCTAGGGAGATTAACTTTAATAACCAAAGTCAGATTCGAGTTCGACAGTGCTTGTTGAATAGGAATGTCTACTTGTTTCACAGAGACACCAACTAACCATCAGCTCCAATGCATCAAGTTTGCAAGCTCTTGACCTTCCAGAGTATTCTCTAACTACTGTAGACCTCTATCGATGAAAGCAGAATTAAGGTGAATGAAATTGGAACAAAAACAGAAGAGCTAAACATTAAGGAAAAACAAAGGAAAAATAAAACCAAGAAAAATAGTAGCTTCAATTCTTTTTTCTCAAAGAAAAAAATGAAAGCTCTCTTTCTATGGAATTCTTCGGTTGACACCCCATGGCACATGATATACCCTTTTTATTTTTATTATTAGCTTTCCTTCTTCTTTTTAGAAACAAAATCAACCACCTTAATTTCTTTATTTCCTTTTTCCTATTTTTCCTTTTTTCCTTTTGCATGGCTACTTCCATCAAAACCCTGATAGGCCATTTTCTCTTAATTAGTCCAATGACTAATTAAATAGCTCCCTCATTAATTAATTAATCCACTTGGGCTCAATATTAAAATTACCCAAGATAATTAATTAATGAACCAATTAATTAAATTAACTATTTTATTAATTAATTAAACTACTTGGCCCATTAAAAATTAATCAAGATAATTAATTAATAAATTAATTAATTAAATTGGCCCAATTAATCAGTCTAGCCCAAATAAATAAATAATTGGACTCCTATAATAATTCTTCCAAAATTAAATTCACCCAATAAACCCATATAATACATAAATTTACTAAGGTTATTTGAGCTACTCTGAGGACCAAAAGACATATTATTCTTGGCTACTAAAATGATCAAAATACCACTACTGACAAATAGCTGCATTTTAATCATTTTAAATATTTCATTTATCACTATATGAAAATATTGACCCCGAGAATAATATTGCAAATGCAATGTCTTTGACCTATAGGTATAATGATGAAAATACCCCTCTACATAACACCCGTCATTGAGATAGGAAAATAGTACTAACACATTTCTCACTAACATCTACTATCCTTGGATAACTAGTTTGATAATCCACGACTTCCAGTACGTATCCATTTTTCACAAGGAGCTACCCAAAAGTGTACATACTTAGTCATGTTTCCCAAGGCCCTGAATTATTAGATTATCTCGGATAATCACAAGTGGGTGATTTCTTCATGTAATAAAGCATAGAAACTTTATTGCATAAGTTTGTCTTAATTAACTAGAGTCATATATCCAATGTATAAGGTTATTGGCCTTGCGATAAGACCTCACCCAACATATATCAAAGTGTACAAGTCCAACTTCACCAGATCACCAACTTATACTCAAGTCTTAGGGTACTCATCCATATATTAGCCGCGATAAACAAATCTTTACTTATTTTAGTACTTTGACAAAAATTATTATCGCGTGATCTAATTCTACATATTCCAAATAAGCTTACACTATTGGTATGAGTGGACTACTCACTGGTCAAAGGTAAACCATTCCCCATTTAGAAACTGTAGCGTAATAATTTAAACGTTAATGAAATACCCAACTCTATCAATCGATCAAGAATAATTTTTCACTTATGTGTTAGTGACCTATAATCTACACCTTACTGTGAAAGCACGACCCAATCAAGTAAATTAATTACTAACATATTTAGACCTTAATGTGTAATATATGCAAAACAGATAACTATTAATGAATAAAACTTTTATTAATTTTCAAAATAGAGAAATGCATAGTCTATTTTGGGCATATATTTTAACAGTCTCCCACTTACACTAAATAGACTGTGAAAGTCAATTTGTGGCACAACTCCAAGTTCTACGAGAAACTTCAGAGATAAACCACTTTTTTTTTAAAGCTTCCGAAGCTTCCACATACTCAAGTTACATGGTAGAATCAGCAACACAACATTGCTTGACACTTCTCCATGAAATGGCCCCTCCAAATAAGGTGAAAACATATCCATTATTGATTTTTTTTTCATCTTTATCCGCCTGAAAGTCTAAGCCTGTGTAACTGGTAGGAACTAAGTCATCAGCCCTGTAAATAAGCATAGAATCCCTCGTTCCTTTTATGTACTTGAGAATATATCTTACAGCTTTCCAATGTTCTTTCCCAGGGTTTGACTGATACCTGCAAATTTTGTATCTGGCCTTGTACAAAGCATGGCATACATGAGACTTCCTACTACTGAGGCATAAGGAATCCTACTCATCCTTTTCTTTTCTTCCTGTATCTTAGGACATTGCTTAAAAGATAAGGTCAATCTGTGTCTAAAGGGTATGATTGACCCTTTACACTAATCCATGCTAAACTTGGCCAATATCTTATCAATGTAAACAAATTGGGATAAGCCTCACATTCTTTGCTTCTTGTCTCTAAGAAGCTTTATTCCAAAAATTTAGCTATCTTTTCCCATGTTTTTCATGCTAAATTAACTTGATAGCCAAACTTTTATAGATGACAATGTCCTTACATCATTCTCAATGAGTAGAATGTCATCTACATAAAGTACCATAAAAGATATGTTGCTGCCATCTGTCTTCCTATACATACGTGGTTCATCCATGTTTTGTATGAAACCATAAGACTTTATAATCTTGTCAAAACATATGTTCCATACCCATGATGCTTGCTTAAGTCTATAATTGGACTTCTTAAATTTATAGACCATATGCTCTTGGACTTTCATAATAAAGCCTTCAGGCTAGGATATATAGATGTCTTTGTTAAGATACTCATTAAGAAAAGTTATCTTAACATCTATTTTGTCATATCTCATAGTCATAATAACATGTGATGGCTAAGAGAATGTGTATGGATTTAAGCATGGCAACAGGTGAAAAGGTATCCTTATAATTGATCCCTTCTTTCTGAGTATAACCTTTTGCAACCAACCTTACTTTAAATGTTTCTACCTTTCCCTTCGCACCTCTCTTTCTCTTGTATACCCACTTGTATCCTATGAGTTTAATCCATTCAGGTGCAGTGACAAGATTCGAGACTTGATTGAGATACATAGACTAAATCTTGGCATCTATTGCTACTTGCCATTTGTCTGCATCAATATCAACAATGGTCTCATCATATCTAGCAAGATCTTGTTATTGATGATCAGAGACTACCTCAGAAACTTCTTCAGTCCATCTTTCTAGAACCCTAGATATCCACCTACTACAATGTGGTTCATTTTATATATAAATATCTAGTTGTGCCTCTTTAGGCTCTGATGCGTGTTTTTTAGTGTCGAAAATATTACCAACAAATTATATAATAATTAAGTTTTAATTAAAATGCTAACCACTAAAACCACGCATACAGACAAGTATACCCATCGTATAGTATAGGGAATAGTAAGTATTAAATCCATAGGAACTTAGGCTCCCACTTTACTTTACCCAAATCTTTATTGTTTAGCCAATAAAACAAAGGAATAGAGGTAAATAAAACACTAACCTAATATACTAGAGAAAATCAAGTCACACAAGAAAAGTCACAAGGACAACTAAGGAGTGAGAACAATGAGAAAAGACTTGTAAATAGATAGAAATCATTGAATATACAATAATTATTAACTAGCTATTCTCTCAATTAATTGTTATCTTGGTATCACAAAGGATAAAATTAGACCCACTTCATTTGCAATCCATGGAATCACTATCTTCTAGTTAAATTAATAAACATATTCAGTCTCAACTAATTTATCCAAAAGACGCATTAAAATCAATCCTTACATAAATCCCTATATTTTAGGTGATTTAAAACTTGAAATTAACCAATAAATCTATATTCTAGCAATCATCAACTAATCTTTGATTACTTAGTCTTTACCCTTAACTTTTTTTTTCAAGTAAGTTAAGAACAACTAGTATTGAATTAATTAGTTGGCCATTCTCTCCTAATATTGTTTTGCAAGTTAATTAGAAGAGAACTAATCAATCCAACAAGATATTATGCTCAAGTAATCAAATACCAAGAATATCAATAAATTGATCAAAGAATTAAAATCAATACAAAATCAAGAATTCAAAAGAATATCCTCTAAAGACAATTAAGACACTAATATCAAATTGTCAATAAATTATAAAGAAGAGAAAAAGAAGCCACTCATAGACAAGTAAGCCTTCTTCTTCTTTCTTAAAACCTTGTTGAGCAACCTCCTCTTCTTCTTCAAAAATTCTCTTTAATCCTCCTAAATCTTGGTGTTCCTCTAAGAGTTTTCTAAAAATATTACATTCATGAATAGAAAACTATGAAAACCAGTTTGTACAATGTTATTCTCCTGTATTTACAGGAGTTCTAATTTTCAAAAAGTTCCTATAAGAGTCCTTTTTCGTGGTTGAAAGAGAACCCAAAAGAATCAAACTGAAATTGCTAAAATATGTAATACCCTGCATTGTTCTTCAAATGGCTACTATTTGTAATAGGATGAGAATTTGTATCAATGGCCAAAACAAAAGTTGATCGGTGTAATAAGACAAATATTTTGGTATAATAATATTTTGTCGGGACTTGGATATAATTATTGGATTTGTTCTACCCGTACTCTAAATATTCAGAAGGCTATTATTGTTAGTAAAATAAGAATTTGAGGGTATGCTAAGAATGAAAATTGATCAGTGTGATGAAACGCACGTTTTGGTGTGAATTATGCTATCCGGGTTATCTGGCGAATTTTTGTACTTTTGACCGCGTCCGACACTTTGACCGTGAATTTGACCAAATATAGAAGGAATTAAAGAATTTAAGTATTATCAATGGATTTATTAGAATTTTTGGAGTTGAATGGCGAGATAAAATATTTTTCCATTTCGAACCCAACTTTAGTCATTTCTAAAGAAAATAGGAAATCGCAGTTAAAAATGGTGCGTGTGCTATTTTGTGATTGGTAGCCCCTGGACAAGTGTTAATTTAAGAGAGGTTGCATGAAGGATTCATGCAAAATGCATGGAATTAAAGAATTACAAAATAAATGAAGAATGATGTGTAATTTTGTAATTGGAACACATAATTTGTGGGTCCTTTAGATTAAGGCCTTGTGCATTTTGAATGGCTAATACATGGACCATGAGGAGGTGATTGAATGGCTAAATATTTTCCAAGAAACCATTGAATGGCTAAAAATTTGCCAAGAAACCAACAACCATGCAAGAAGAAATGAAGGGAAATTTTTTACGAGGAAAATAGGTGGTTGGTGTGTAAAACTTTCATTGAAACACACCTAAGTATATCTACCATTTAATTAATAAAAACAAGAGATGCATGGCCAAGATTGGATGGCGAATGGCAGTGAGAATAGGCTGTTATACAGCCTAAATTTCAATAGGCAAGAGGGAAGAAAACCAAGAGAGAAGAAATTAAACGAGAGAGAGAAAAGGGCCAGTGTGTGTTCTTGGTGTTCTATGTGAGAATTGAGAAGTTCTTAGAGAAAATCACCTCAAATAGCCTTATATACAAGGAAAAACAATACCTTTCTTGAATTAAAGTTGTTGTTGGGTGAATGGTGATTATGTTGATATGAATTTTAACATGAAAATATGATTTTCATGTCTTGATTTTGGATCAAAAGCTAGGGTTTGTGAACTTTATGTATGAACCTTGTATATGCTTATATGTATGCTGGCTGCCTAAGGGTTTTTGAATGATGTTTTATGTGAAGAAGAACTGAATAATTATGGTAGCTTGAAGGGTTGTTTTCAGTTGAGGAGATGATGGCCAAAGTAGAGTAAAAATGGAATTTACTTGGTTAGGAAAAATGGATTATACTAGCTTTTGATTAGAAAGATGAATTTGTGTTAAATAAGTGTGACTCTTGTGAGCTATTCGAATCTAGAAATCAAAGAATTAAATATGATTTGAAGAAAATTTGAATAAATTAATGGTTCCAAGGAGTTAAAGGCTAAAGGAGAATAAAGGAAAGCACGAATAGTGGAATTGAAATAAAACTACTGGGGCTGTTTTTGCTCTATAGCATGCCATGGGAACAAGGACTTTAAAATAGGCTTACACAGAATTAAATTTAAGAGTCTTATGGTCATTTTTGTATATCATATAGACAAATAAGAGTTGTGGATTGAAAGTTATATGCAAAACAAAATTATGTGTCAAGCAGTGAAATTCCAAAAAAAATGAGTCCGAAAATTGATGAACATAAGGATGATTAATTGTTTGATTTTGGATGAAATGAATGAAAAATATGAAGTGAATCCCTTGTATATTAAGGGAGAAAGGATTTGGAAAAAGGAAAACAAAAGAATTGAACAAACAATGAAAAAATGACGTGAACGAAAGTTGAACGTTTTTCCTTAACTGACGGCTAAACATTGGTTGGACGTCAATTACCAGTCGGGCACATCAGCAGGACGTCAGCTATTTTTCGACCAAACACGTTTTGATCCAAAAATGATGTTTGGTCTAGATTTATCGATAAACAACCAATGTTTAGTCAAAAATGATAAAAACGGTGGTCGAACGGTCGTAAACGGAAAAGAGTTAATTAGCACACAAGGTGAGTCCCTTTGATTTCTAAAACCTTTTGTAAGCTAGTCTACTTCTTTTTTCCATGAAATGCTATGTTTTATACCATTTTGGAAATCCTTGAATATATTTAAGGTTTATCTAAGCAAGAATTACTTTTATGCCACTTTGGGCTCGAATGAACTTCATATTTGACTTGGAAACCTTAATGGTTAATTAAAGTATGAATTTTGTGAATTTAGTCATTTTTGGATTAAATACTTGGGATTTTCAGAAAATGGTAATTCTTGGAATCGGATATTCACAAATAGTCTAGAATGCCCTTATTGAAACATTTTATGGAAATATGTTTGGAAACTTTGAATTTCATCCTCTTTAGGGATTAGAATTATGGATTTCTTTATATAAGTTCCTTTTGGAATAGGTTTTGGTAAATGATTCAAATGTCCTTATTGGAATGTTTTAAGAAAACTTTTGGAATCAAACATTCGGTAAATGATTGAAATATTCTTATTGGAACTCTTATGAACATTTTACAAATCGGGTAAGGGTAAGATGACCCAAATACCCTCGGAAAGTCTTTTGGAATCAGGCATGGGTAAAATGATCTAAATGCCCTTGAAAATGACTTTTGTGACCGAATACGGGCAAAATGACCCGAATACTCCTGAAAACTTGTTTTGATGTACGAAAAGAATTCTTTAACTTGTTTTGACATTATTTTGGAAAATGATCTCTTGTGATGAGATTAACTTTTAGAAAATAATATTTTTATCCCAAAAATTATTTTATTGGCCTAATATGCCTATGGAATGAATTGAATGGTCTGTGGAGCCTATGGGAATTATGATCTGACTTGTGAATCAATGGAATCAAATTCTAAAAAATGTTATTTTGCCCCAAAAATGTTTGTTCTGAAAATCCTATGGGATCAGTTAACCCTTTGGCCTGATCAGTTAGAAAGGGTTGGTATTGGTAACGTTGAGTACTCAACAAGGACTTTAATCTTTATACTAGCCTATGTTAGAGTTAGACGACCCTAGTAACCTGGCCTAGTTCTAGGGATTGTCTTACTCCGAACGGGGTGATATGATATTGAGATGAGTTATCCTGGCTAGCCGTCTAGTGCCTAGTAATTGCCGTGCCTTGTGTGCACTTTGTGATTTGGATTATTCACGGGCTAGGCAGGACGCTTGGCATTGTTCAACCCCTTGCTACCTCGATGTTGATTGAAGTCAGGATTAGGACCCCTGGCTTATGGTAGCAGTAAAAGATTTAGTGTGCTGTGTGCACTTATTGATTATAGTATGTTGCAGTGTATTTATGTTCCGGCGATGCATGAATTGAGTACTGAAGGCTGCGATCTCAATACAATGATATGTGGCACTGAAGGCAAGAACTGCGGGACTTGGATACAGGCCGACCTTTTGTTGGAGAAGTTCTTGTGATTTGGAAATTGGGGCATGTTGGGTATCTCAAGCTCGTATCCTATACGGTGCAATGGAAAATAAAACGAGATACCCTCCCAAGACCCGTCTATGTGTGGAAAATAAGACATAATGATAATAAAGGTAACAGTTTTTACTTTTGGGTGATCATCCGAAGAACAAAAATTATCTTCTTCAAGTCGAGGCATGATCCAGCAATCCTCTTGTGCAAACTCCATGAGAGTTGGACGTCTAACCACTATAATCACAGTGTATGATTATCTCTAATAGTCATCTACACAGAGGAATACTCAAGCACCAAAGTTTCCTGTACTAGCAGAAAAAAAAGACAGCTAGGGTTGTTTTCGTTTTCAGCAAAACGAGAGAGAGAGAGAGAGAGAGAGAGAGAGAGATAGAAGACGATTGTGGTGTGTTTTGTTGGGATTCGTGGACTCCTAAATGCGGAAAACATCTACGAATCCCTCCCGAGGACCCAAGTAAACGATTAAGAAGATCTAAGCTTTAAGAGTTACCTCCGGTTGCTTGTAATCGAAATCCTTCGATTACGGTTTGCGTCTGTTGTACGTTCGACCCGAACAATCACCGAGCATGCTGCGGTATGCGAACGTCCTCTACGGATACACACCGCGAACTCACTCGATACCGGGAGTGCTAGCGCCTAGGGTTTGAGAGGTTTTTTTTTCTCACGGTAGAGAATGGCACGAATGTTCTCAACCGAAAAATTGGACTATCGAAAGACGGCTAGGGTTTTCTTAAAAAACCCTCGAACCTCTTAGAGTCCAACCCTAATCATATCTTATCATATTCTAATTTAAATTCAAATTAAATTAAAACTGATATGATAAGATTACTGCCATTATCTCGGTAATTTAACTAATTATTTTACCGAGTCGGATTCTTATAATCCGGATATCATCCAGATTCATCGAACTTGGTCACCGGAAAAATAACCTAACAAGTTCGCTTATTGTGTGACCCTATAGGTTCATTTAACAACTGCGGCGATGCCTAAATCGTATTTAAATGGCCCACAAGTTATAAGCGGTTTCTAGCAAAACATTATAACTATCCAGGTTAAATGAAGATCGGTGATCTCTTTGAACCAAACCATAATTTTATATTTAGTCCCTTTGTCACACGATATCCAGATTAAGCATAAGGCACGGAGCATGTCATCCTTATTAAGCTTAATCAATTATTTCTTGATTTCATAGTAGATTGTTCAAACAAATGATATCAATATCTTAGATTGATATATTTGAGCACGGCCATGCATTTTTTAACGAGTCTAACTTATCAAGGGGCCCATGGATATCTCTCCCATAATTGAGAGGGACAAATTCCTTCACAATCAATCATATTCCTCTCCTTGATTTATTTTATATCCAACGAGTAGTCTAATTTATTATCTGGTTAAAGACAACTTTAGACAATGTCAAAATATAGAATTTATCAAGTAAGAAACTATGATGAATTTAGGTCGAAGGACTTTCAATATTATTATGGCTAGAAAGTACTTATGACATATTCCATGAAGTACTCTCACGAGTGGGTCATGTCCAATACAATGTTCTCTAACATTTATTTATGTCTTGACTCGATATCACAAATATCCATGGCCGATAAAACATAGCCATCAAGTCACAAACATACTAATCTTAATTTATTATTATTCCAATAATAATAATCGATCGAGGACAGACTTTAGAATAGTCATTGTATTCATTGTAGGGTTTTACTATCAAGTCACGTACTTGATGACCAACAAAACAAAACTCACTATTCATGGAAAGGAAAGCCTCATATTATTATATAAAACATAATGACAATTGTATAAGTACAAATTGACTCTAGGGCATATCCCCAACGAGTCTCCCACTTGCACTAAGACCAATTTGGCATAAGCCGTAATCCCATTGTTACGGTATGACTATCATGTTTAGACGATGGGAGAGGCTTTGTCGATGGATCTGCAACATTGTCATCGGTTGGCACCTTGCATACATTGACATCTCCTCTATCAACAATTTCTCGAATGAGATGAAAACGTCTAAGTATATGTTTGGATCGCTGATGTGATCTTGGTTCCTTAGCTTGTGCAATGGCTCCATTGTTGTCACAATAGAGATCCACTGGGTTCACAATACTAGGAACTACATCTAGTTACGTAATGAACTTTTTAATCCAAAGCTGCTTCTTTAGGCTGCGGTGAGGCGGCTACATACTCGGCTTACGTAGTAGAATCGGCCACGGTGTCTTGCTTTGAACTTTTCCGACTTACGACACCTCCATTCAAACAAAATAGAAAACACTGATTGCGATCTATAATCATCTATGTCGGATCGAAAACTAGCATCGGTGTAACCATTTACAACTAGCTCGCCTTCTTGTCCTCCATAAACTAAGAACATATCTTTAGTTCTTCTTAAGTACTTTAGTATGTTCTTGACGACGATCCGAGTGTGCCTCTCCGAGGATTTGGTTGGAACACGCTTGTCATGCTCAATGCATATGATACATCGGGTCGAGTACATAACATGGCATACATGATAGACCCTATAGCGGAAGCGTATGGTATCTTGTTCATGCGCTCTTCTTCATCCTTCGTAGAAGGACTTTGAGTTTTCTTGAGCTTAATGCCATGTGACATTGGCAAGAATCCTCTCTTAGAGTCTTGCATCTTGAACCTTTTCGGTACCTTGTCAATGTATGCACTTTGACTTAGGCCAATTAGCTTTCTAGATCTATCTCTATAGATCCTTATACCTAGAATATAGGCAGCTTCACCTAAGTCTTTCATTGAGAAACAATTTCCCAACCATGTCTTTACACTTTGTAGAGTTGGGATGTCGTTTCCAATGAGTAAGATATCATCAACATAAAGTACCAAAAAGACTATTGCATTCCCACTTGTTTTCTTATAGACACAAGGCTCATCTTCATTTTTGATAAAGTTAAATTCTTTAATTGCTTCATCAAAACGAAGATTCCGACTTCGAGATGCTTGCTTCAATCCATAAATGGATCTTTGAAGCTTGCACACTTTATTAGAATTCAAAGGATCATCAAAACCCTCGGGTTGTGTCATGTACACATCTTCGAGTAAGTTTCCATTAAGAAACGCGGTTTTGACATCCATTTGCCAAATTTCATAGTCATAATATCTTGCTATGGCAAGAAGAATTACGATAGATTTAAGCATTACAAGCTGGTGAAAAGGTTTCATCATAGTCTATACCATGAGTTTGTCTATAACCTTTTGCTACCGGTCGTGCTTTGTAAGTATGCACATTTCCCTCCATGTCTGTTTTCTTTTTGAAAACCCACTTACACCAATGGTTTTTGAACCTTTAGGTGGGTTAACCAAAGTCCAAACTTGGTTATCATACATGGATTGCATCTCGGACTTCATAGCCTCTAACCATTTTCTAGAGTCGAGAACTCTTAATGGCTTCTTGATAGGAAGTGGGCTCATCATTAACCATAAGCTCCACATTGTGATCGTCGGTGATGAGAAATCCATATCTCTCGGGTTGTTGACGAACCCTATCGGATCTTCGAGGTCCTTGTTCTATAGATGTAGGCTCATCTTGGACTTGTGAGCCATCTAATCGAGATTCATTATTTGGTTCGAGGCACTAATTGTGGCTCTTGAATCTCATCTTGATGAGGTTCGAGGCACTAAGCTGTGGTCCTTGAATCTCATCAAGATGTATTTTACTCCCACTTGATTCTTTTGGAAATAAATTCCTTTTCAAGAAAGAATCCATTTCGAGCAACAATTACTCTATTTTCTTTTGGGAGATAAAATTGATATCCTTTAGTTTCTTTAGGATACCCCACAAATATGCATTTATCGGATTTAGGTGCAAGTTTATCGAGATAATAAACGCTTTACATAAACTTCACAACCCCAAATCTTCGAAATAACAAACTAGGTTGTCTCCCGAGTCCATATCTCATATGGCGTTTTACGAACCGATTTAGATGGAACTCGATTTAGTATGAATGCGGCGAGTCTCCAGGGCATAACCCCAAAAGGAGATTGGAAGATCGGTTTGACTCATCATTGATCGAACCATATCTAATAAAGTCCGATTTCTCCGTTCGAGATACACCATTCCATTGAGGTGTTCCTGGTGGAGTTAATTGGGAAATAATTCCACAATTTTTAAGATGCTCGTCAAACTCGTGGCTTAAGTATTCACCACCTCGATCCGATCGAAGTGTTTTGATACTTTTGCCAAGTTGATTTTGTACTTCATTTTGAAATTCTTTGAATTTACGGAACGATTCAGATTTGTGTTTCATCGGATACAGGTAGCCATATCTGCTTTGAAATCATCGTAAATGTAATGAAATGCTTGAAATCCTCCTCTAGCGAGTGAATTCATTGGTCCACATACATCGGTATGTATTAGGCCCAATAAATCGGTTGCCCTTTCATTTTGTCTTTTGAAAGGCGCTTTAGTCATTTTGCCTAATAAACAAGAATCACATGTTACGTAAGATTCTAAATCAAACGATTTTAGAAGCCCATCATTATGAAGCTTTGTTATGCGTTTCTCATTTATATGGCCCAAACGACAATGCCGGAAGTAAGTCCGATTTAAATCATTGGATTTCAATCTCTTAGTATTTATATTATAGATAGACATGTACGAAGATCCACGAAGATTTAGAATATAAAGCCCATTCGATAATGAAGCATCTCCATAAAAAATGCCGTTTTTATTAATGGAGCAAATGTTATTCCTAATAACAAATTCAAAACCTTCTAAATCCAAACAAGAAAGCTGAAATAATATTCCTACTCATAGCGGGAACATAAAAACAATTGTTCGGTTCTAAAACAAGCCCATTGGGCAAAATTAATTCAAAAGTTCCTACGGCTACTGCGGCAACTTTTGCTCCATTCGCAACTCGTAGGTCCACCTCGCCTTTTGCCAAGGCTCTACTCCTTTTTAGACCACTGCACATTTACACAAATGTGAGATCCACAACCGGTATCCAATACCCATGAATCGGAAGTAGATAAATTAATTTCAATAACATAAATACACGAAGCGGCGGTCTCACTGCCCTTCTTTTTCTTTGCTTCCAAATAGAGCTTGCAATTTCTTAACCAATGTCCTTGTTCTCCACAATGGTGGCAAGCTCCCTCCTTTGGTGTTTTGGCCTTAGGTTTGGGCTTGAACTTGGACTTTGCCTTGTCCTTACCCTTACTAGCCATGACCTTGCCCTTTTGGTTGTTCTTTTTGCCTTTCCCTTTTTGAACCATTAGAACACTAGGAGTATTCTTCTTAATGTTCAATTCAGCTTGTTTTAGCATCCCATGCAATTCGGTAATGGATTTCTCCATATTATGCATGTTAAAATTCATGACAAGCTGGTCATACTCGGCGGGTAAAGAGCCCAAGATCAAATCCGTGGCCATGTCATGATTAACGGGAGCACCAAGCTTATCAAGATGATCTAGATAGCCCTTCATTTTAAGGACATGAGCACTTACCGAGGTGCCGAGAAACCATCTTACATGCATTTAACGCCTTGTGAGTTTCAAATCTCTCTTGTCGTGCTTGCTCTTGGAACATTTCCTTGAGATGCACAATCATGTCATATGCCTCTGCTTCTTCAAGCTTGTTTTTGAAGTTCGGAGTTCATGGTTGCTAGCATGAGGCAAGTAACATCGTTGGAGTCATCTTTGTGCTTACTATAAGCATCTTTTTCAGCTTTTGAGGCGTTATTTCGTTGGAGTAGGGGGAATAGGATTTTCAAGAACATAGAGCCTTTTTTCTTGCTTAAGAACAATTCTTAAGTTTCGTGCCCAATCAAGAAAGTTAGTCCCACTAAGCTTGTCTTTCTCAAGCACGAGATCGCAATGAATTATTCCAAGCTTGTTTGTTGCCATTATCTACATACAAAAATATGCAAAGTAATTAATTTTTGAGACTCTAACGAAAAACTCCCACTAAAAGCATTTAAACTTTTTGAAACTTCAACATTTTGATGTTTCGTAGTGGAGAAAAATATTTTGTTTTAATCATAAGTAAGCTTTGGCTTTAATCTTATAATTAAATAAAAATTCTAATTTTAAATGAGATAGACATCAAATGTCCCGGCTAAAAATATCTCATAAAATGCCCTAGGCCCAAAACCATTTTGATAGCCCGGTTAAGTCAAACCATATCAAACATATGGAAAACTATTTTCCATCTTATCTCACTCGAGATAATCAAAAGCATCCTACTTTGGCGGGAATGACCATATGATGATCTAAGTAATAACAAGTGTTTGATTTTGGAAGGCATTTAACACTTAAATTTTTTTTTCTTAAAAAAATTTGATTGGATTGTAGTAAGCGGGAAATAAACATATCAAATATGCATGCAAGACATAAATAAAAGTGACATAGCATGGCCCATAACCTATGTTGATCATCACGAGCAAAGTGAAGATCAAGGTGGTCAATCTAGGTATATGAACTCCTTAAGCATTCTCTAATGCCTTGAGCATACTCCTCCTTGGTTGTAAATGTCAGTTGCCGTCTTCTTTTACATTGGATAGTAAAATTAAAATAATTCCTGTTCTAGGAAAGCGGTACAATTTTACAACAATGAAAAACGACACGCGAGCCGTATTTAAAAAATTACAACTTAAAACAACCATAATGTAACCGACCAATCACATTGGGATAAAACGGGCCATGCTATGCACTATTCAAAATAATCCACAACTACAATCAAAAACATTGACGAATAACACACAACGAACGGTTAGTTGGGGTTCCAAGGGGCAACGCCCACAGTGAGGTCCAAGGGCGGCGCCCACGTCTAAACGATTTTTCCTACTCTCATTGAATGAGATTTTGCCTTCCGATTTCGAAAATTAATCAAATTAACGTTCGGACCCCTTAATAACCATCGCCGTGAAAATTCATATTACGGACAATATGCGTTCTTTTAATCATATTTATACAGATAACATATTATCATGTCCGATTAATAAAAGCAATTCGAAAATATAGAACGACGGATAGCATGCTTACGATACCATATCATATTACAACAGACCAATTTACGGACAATGCTGCAACTAATGCAGTGCGATCGAGCGACTAAGATGCATAGATTAAACCTAATTCGAGCGATCTGCATGCTAAGTATTCTAAAATCATAATCATGCGAACATGCTTGATACATACCGTTAAATTCATATATACATATTATACATGTATTCAACAATACGATTAATACGGATAAATCAACCTAATCGTTTAGCAAGTTGCTCACGATACCACTTGTTGGGATTCGTGGACTCCTAAACGCGGAAAACATCTACGAATCCCTCCCGAGGACCCAAGTAAACGATTAAGAAGATCTAAGCTTTAAGAGTTACCTCTGGTTGTCTGTAATCGAAATCCTTCGATTACGGTTTGCATTGTTGTACGTTCGACCGAACAATCACCGAGACAGTTGCGGTATGCGAACGTCCTCTACGGATACACACCGCGAACTCACTCGATACCCGGGAGTGCTAGCGCCTAGGGTTTGAGAGGTTTTTTTCCTTTTACGGTAGAGAATGGCACGAATGTTCTCAACCGAAAAATTGGACTATCGAAAGACGGCTAGGGTTTTCTTAAAAAACCCTCGAACCTCTTAGAGTCCAACCCTAATCATATCTTATCATATTCTAATTTAAATTCAAATTAAATTAAAGCTGATATGATAAGATTACTGCCATTATCTCGGTAATTTAACTAATTATTTTACGAGTCGATTCTTATAATGCGGATATTATCCAGATTCATCGAACCTAGTCACCGAGAAAAATAACCTAACAAGTTCGCTTATTGTGTGACCCTATAGGTTCATTTAACAACTGCGGCGATGCTTAAATCGTATTTAAATGGCCCACAAGTTATAAGCGGTTTCTAGCAAAACATTATAACTATCCGAGGTTAAATGAAGATCGGTGATCTCTTTGAACCAAACCATAATTTTATATTTAGTCCCTTTGTCACACGATATCCAGATTAAGCATAAGGCACGGAGCATGTCATCCTTATTAAGCTTAATCAATTATTTCTTGATTTCATAGTAGACTTGTTCAAACAAATGATATCAATATCTTAGATTGATATATTTGAGCACGGCCATGCATTTTTTAACGAGTCTAACTTATCAAGGGGCCCATGGATATCTCTCCCATAATTGAGAGGGACAAATTCCTTCACAATCAATCATATTCCTCTCCTTGATTTATTTTATATCCAACGGTAGTCTAATTTATTATCTGGTTAAAGACAACTTTAGACAATGTCAAAATATAGAATTTATCAAGTAAGAAACTATGATGAATTTAGGTCGAAGGACTTTCAATATTATTATGGCTAGAAAGTACTTATGACATATTCCATGAAGTACTCTCACAGTGGGTCATGTCCAATACAATGTTCTCTAACATTTATTTATGTCTTGACTCGATATCACAAATATCCATGGCCAGTAAAACATAGCCATCAAGTCACAAACATACTAATCTTAATTTATTATTATTCCAATAATAATAATCGATCAGGGACAGCTTTAGAATAGTCATTGTATTCATTGTAGGGTTTTACTATCAAGTTACGTACTTGATGACCAACAAAAAAAAACTCACTATTCATGGAAAGGAAAGCCTCATATTATTATATAAAACATAATGACAATTGTATAAGTACAAATTGACTCTAGGGCATATCCCCAACAATATCAACTCAACTAGGATTTAGAGGTTGATCTATGATGAGCCCTTGGTCTCATTGAGATTGTAAAATGAGCCTCAATGTGAGTCCTGCCTGATGGGAAAGATGACCAAAAGGTCATTTGCCCCTAAGGCGGATAGAGCCAAGGAGGTATTTAATCTTGGTCACACTGATGTGTGTGGTCCTTTGTCTACAACAACTAGAGGATGTTTTGAGTATTTCATCACTTTCACGGATGATTGTACAAGGTTTGGTTATGTTTACCTGATGAGACATAAGTCTGACTCTTTTGACAAGTTCAAAGAGTTTAAGGCTGAAGTGGATCGTCGGACAGGTAAATTGATCAAGACCTTACGATCAGATCGTGGTAGAGAGTACCTCCTTGGTGAATTCAAGGACTACATGGTACATCATAGGATAGTATCCCAGCTCTCTGCGCTGGGAACACCCCAGCAGAACGGAGTGGCTGAGAAAAGGAACAGGACATTGATGGAAATGGTCCGAAACATAATGTCTCATACTACTCTTCCAGTGTCCTTTTGGGGATATGCCCTGGAAACAGTGGCATACATTCTGAACTTGGTGCCTTCCATGTCAGCACCTAGGACTCCCTATGAGATGTGGATTGGGCGTAAGCCAAGTTTAAATTATCTCAAAATATGGGGTTGCCCAACTTATGTACTGGTCAAGGGAGACAAGTTGGAACCAATGTCAGAATTATGATATTTTGTTGGGTATCCAAAAAGGACAAAGGGTGGTTACTTTTATCATCCTAAGGAACAGAAGGTACTAGTTAATAACAATGCTAGATACTTAGAGGATGATCAAAGTACTTCCACGAAAGGTTCAACTAGGTTGGAGCTGGAGGAGAAGTTATCTTCGGAAGCAACTTCTTCTAACCAGAATGTGGAACAAAAAGAGGCATAACATCAAGAGCCTATACATATGGAGCTTCGTCATAGTGAGAGAGTGTCTAGGGTTCTAGAAAAGTAGATTGGAGAAGTTCTTGAGTTGGTCTCTGACCATCAGGAACAAAACCCACTAGATACAAAGAGGCTATTGCTGATGCCGATGCAAATCTATGGCATGAAGTAATGAAAGCCGAGATTGAGTCTATGTATCTCAATCAGGTTTGGGATCTTGTAGCTTCACCTGAAGGGATAAAACCCATAGAGTGTAAGTGGGTATACAAGAGAAAGAGGGGAGTAGATGGGAAAGTGAAAACCTTCAAAGCTAGGCTTGTGGCGAAAGGGTATCCTCAGAAATAAGGAATCGTCTATGAGGAAACCTTTTCCCAGTAGCCATGCTTAAGTCTATGTATATCCTCCTTGCCATCACATGCCATTATGACTACGAGATATGGAAAATGGATGTCAAGACGGCATTTTTAAATGGCCATCTTAGTGAAGACATCTATATATCCTAAACATAAGGTTTTATTGCGGAGGGACAAGAGAATATAGTTTGCAAGCCTAAGAAGTCCATCTATGGACTTAAGTAGGCATCAAGGGTATGGAACATTCGTTTTGATGAAACTATAAAATTTTATGGTTTTGTTCAAAAGGAGGATGAATCATGCATGTACAGGAAGCTTGAAGGCATTATTGTGGTTTTTCTTGTCTTGTATGTGGATGATATTCTACTCATTGGAAATGATATAGGGTCATTATCATCTACAAAGGTTTGGCTATCTAGTCAATTCAGTATGAAGGATTTGGGAGAAACTAGCTACATTCTCAGGATTAGTCTTCTTAGAAATAGGAAGCAGAGAATGTTAGGATTATCCAAAGCTACATACATTGACAAGATATTGGCCTGGTATAGCATGAACTCATGCAAGGGAGCTCTAATTCCTTGCAGACATGGGTTGTCATTTTCATTAAGGGATTGTCCTAAGTCTCAAGAAGAAAAGGATAGGTTGAGTAGGATTCCCTACACTTCGGCTGTGGGAAGTCTCATGTACATGCTTTGTACTAGGCCAGATATCTGCTTTTCCGTAGCTTGGTTAGCAGATATCAGTTAAACCCTGGGGAGATTCATTGGCAAGCTGTAAAGCATATACTCAAGTACCTCAAGGGAACGAGAGATTATATGCTGGTTTACAGGACTGATGACTTGGTTCTTACAGAATACAGAGACTCAGACTTCTAGGCGGATAAGGATGAGAGAAAATCCACTAGTGGATATGTCTTCACCTTGTCTAGAGGAGCTATTTCATAGAGGAGTATCAAGCAATCTTGCATTGCTGACTCAACTATGGAAGCTGAGTATGTGGCAACTTCAGAAGAATCTAAGGAAGTAGTCTGGCGCTGGAAGTTCCTTTCAGAACTTGGAGTCATGCCACACATGGACAGGCCGATTGTGATGTATTGTAACAATACTGGAGCAGTATCACAATCCAAAGAACCCAGGAACCACAAGAAAGGGAAGCATATCGAGAGGAAGTACTACTTGATCCAGGATTTCATCCAGAGACGGGAAGTCGTGGTGGAACAAATTGCCTCCGAGAACAATCTAGCTGATCCATTCACTAAGCCTTTGGCTGAGAGAGTCTTCAAGAGACACTTGAACGCCATAAGGGTGGGCACCTACGGACTTACTTATTCTTAGAGAGCAAGTGGGAGATTGTTGGGAAATATACCCTCTTAGTCTAAGTTTCTGATGTAAAAATCAAATGTTTTAATAAAAGAATTTATTTTTAAAAATTATTTGTGAAATTACTATTTTATTTATGCACAATTATGTTTGGAAAAGACCCATTGTGTTTAAGCAAGTGGTCTATGTGAATGGAGGTCTTTCATAGTAAAGTATGGATCACGGGTTACTTAGCACATTAACTTTTGTTCTTAACTGGTTGATGAGAATGGGAATCTCATCATGTTTAGGTTATTATGTTGTGAATTCTAAATGCGAAATGACTTACCTTTAGCCAGTGAGTAGTCCACTCACTTCATGACATAAGCGTATTTTGAATACGTAGAATAGGACCTGTAGTAGTGGTTTCTAAAAGTACTATATGGTAGAAACCTAGACTACTATCGCTACAGCGTGGACTAGTATTTTACGACTTGAGTATGGGTTGGTAGTCTAACGAAGCTGGAAACATATACTTTGATATGCTATAGTTGAGGTTCTATTGTAGGGACAATATACTTGCATGTTGGGTATGTGTGACTAGTTTGTTAAGACAGACTTGTACAAGATAGTTTCTATACTATATCACCCCTTGTGGTTGTATGAATGATCTGAATATCCAGGCCCTGGGAAACATAACTTGGATGTTTGCTTTAGGGTAGCTTCCTTTGGAAGCGAAAACAATCCAGGAAGTCGTGGATCATTGGAGTAGAGGCCTAAGGATGGTAGATGTCATTTAGAGAGGTGTTAGTACATTTTTTCTTTCTAAATGTATGACGATGTATTGAGGGGTATTTTAGTCATTACACCAGTAGGTTGGAGACTTTGCTAAAGCAGCATTGTCCTTGAGGTCAATATTTCCTTACGGTGATATTAGAAAATATTTAAAATGCAAAATACAGCTATTTGGATGGCAAGGGTATTTTAGTAATTTTAGTAGCAAAGGCGGTGTGTCTTTTGGTCCCAGTATAGACCATGAGTCCTAATTAAATACGGAATATGGAATTGATCTTAAATTAAATGGAATTTATTTTATTTAAATAGCTTGATTTAATTATTAGGCTTGAATAAAATAAAGGTCCATGGAGAGAGAATTAATTAAATTAGTTTGGTGGGTTAATTAATTATTCAGGGCTTTGGCTCATTTTGAATAATTAGGGATTAACCTGGGACTAAACTAATTTAGGCTTATTTAATTAGACTGGTTTATTTGGGTTGGAAAATTAATTATTTATTGGGCCATTGAGTTGGTTCTAACTAGAATAATTAATTAAGCCCAATAGGTTAAACTAAGAGTCCAATGAGCCAGTTCAGTTTAACCTAGGATATTTTTATTTAGGTTAAATAGGAGGATTGGAAACAACGTTGTCATAAATCAGACACACAAGAGAGACAGCTTCTTCTCTGTGGAATAGCCAAGCGTCTCTCTCTCTCTCTCTCTCCAGAAAAATTCCCTAGCCTATTAGTAGTTCACCAAACGGTTGTTAGGCAGGTCATATACTGGAAGACCGAGAGTTCGGTGTTCACATACATGCAAAGGCGGAGTAGGAAGTTTGCAGGAATCGCACTAGAGGCTTCCACCAGCATACCTACCCCAGTTGCGCATGTTCCAGTCCAGCCTCCTTTGAGAACCAGAATAAGAGGTAAAATTTTTAAAACCTCAGGATTGGGACAGGGCACAACCGGCACTAGCAAGGGCTACCGGCACCAGCACTACCCTAGAATCCCTGTTCTTGTTTTTCCAATTTTTTTTATGTTCTCTTCCGCTGCGTGCCCTGTGTTTTCCTGCTTTCCTATGCTTCAATTGGTATCAGAGAACGACGGTTTTGTGAAAATATAGGGAGCATGCATCTAGATTAACAAAACTGGACACATATGTGTGATTAAAATTGTTATCCTTCGCTGTTTATGGTATGGATAGATTCTCTATTAAGCCTCGCGGGTGGAGGTATAGGAGATTGTAATTTACTGTTTTTCTTAGCAAATCGTATAAGTCCAATGTTTATGGGTATAGGCAGTTGTTGATTTTGGTTGATTTCATTGTATTTGAATTGGAATCGAAGAGCCATGGATACTAGAAGCTGTGCAGAAAAACAAGGGAAATTTGCAGAGAAAATTCGCAGAAAAAAGCTGTAGGATGTGACATCCAGAATGGAACTGGCACCAACTTGGAGTGCTGGAATCGGCACCGGCTTGGCTCTGGAAGGCCGGTCGGCGCGCTGGTTTTTGGTGGGTCTTGGTTCTGTGCGGCGGGTGCAGTGGACCAAAGAATTTTTTTTTTTAATTTTTCCTTGTAATTTTTCTTGCAATTTCTTTTGGTTTTGGGGTCCATACCAGGCGAAGTTAATATTTTGCAATAGTTAATATTTAAGGAATATTTTTGCATGGAAAATGTTAGTAAGGGATTTTAGAATTAAATAAGACTATTAATTAATTAATGTGTTTAATTCTATTATCTGGGCACTTAGGTTTAAAAATAGAAGATCATGAAGACATTTACTGTTTTCTAGCATGCTATTTGTTTTTGTACCTATGTGCACGTTTTTTCAAGGACCAAAGTCTATGGGAATGTTTTGACAATGAAAATATTTTTCTAACAAGAAAAAATGGTTATTTTAACTTGAACAAAAATTAATCCTTAGAGATTTTCTAAAAGGATTTGATCCTTGACATAGAAAATATATTGGATTTAGATATTTTTGTAAGGTTAAAATAGAAAGTCATTTTTTTTTTAATTTGGCATAGGAAAAATTATTTTGTCAAATAAACTTGAGACCAAAGTCTCTAGAGATTTTTAATTTGGAAAATATTTGAAATCATTAAGTTTTAACTTAAATAAAATTAGTCTATGGGAAAAGCTCTCAAAGGATATAAGCTTTGACAAAGAGATTTTTATGGACTTAGACATTTTATTTTTGAGTTAAGGGAAAACTTAATGGAAATTTTCAAAAAGATATTTTTCAGAGAACCCTTGTTTTAAAAGACTAAGTGGGAGAGGGATTCCAATGGCCCCATGACTTCCATCATGATCCTTATTAAAGATCGTGGGTCCTCTTGCATTACCCTGGGAGTGAACCCGTATAGGATGGGGGTACCACAAGGATCTAGATCTAATGGAAGAATGTAATTGATAACTCGGGGCATGTACTATGATCGGCCAGCCCCTCGTTGGAGGTCATAGTGCGAGGTATGTCTATAGGAAATGAGAGGAAACGTCCATCCCCCCGATGGAGTTATTTTCTAGATCATTACCTAGAAAGAAAATTAATTTGTGGTGATTGACACATTTAGCTTAGGGAACTGTTAATCTTCTCAAGAAGCTATGCCAGTTTTCTAAGAGCTAAATTGATTATTATCAGTTTTGATAATAAAGATAAAATGCACATATTTGTTTTATTTTCACAAACTGAATCTTTTTCTTTTATTTTTCATTTTTTCAGATATGGTGGGAGGTTCTTTTAGTCCATTGGCTGTTATTCTCTGAGAGAATAAGTTAACAGGACAAACTATATGGACGGGAAAAGGAACCTGGACATAATACCCACAGCCAAGGAGTATAAGTATGTCTTGTACAAAACCTGCCTTGTTATCGGGGAGGGTTCCACTCCCGAGGAGCGTGAGGCTGAGAAGGCATGGAAGAAGGCCGATGAGATGGCTCGTTGTTATATGTTGGCCTTAATGTCTAATGTGCTCAAATCCAAACATGCGCACATGACCACTGCGTATGACATATCCCAATCATTAGCCACGATGTTCGTGGATAAGAGCCAGCCCACAAAGCAAGAGGCTCTTTGAACCTTTATTAACACTAAGATGGCTGAGGGAGCATCAGTTAGAGAGCACATGCTCAAGATGATTGCTGCTTTTGAGGAGGCAGAAATCTTAGGGGCGGTCATTAACCCCGAGAGCCAAGTGGACATGATTCTCGAATCTCTACTGGGTTCCTTTACTCAGTTTAAGTTGAACTATAAGATGAATAAGTTGAACATGGGTTTGACTGAGTTGATGAAGAAGTTCTAGATGGCAGAGAAGGTCATGAAGGCACAATCAAAAGCAAGGATTGCTAAGGCCTCATCTTCTAGAACTGGGCCCAAGCCCAGAAAGTTCAAGAAGAAGAAGAGGAACGCAGCAGGCCAGCCTAAGACCTAGCCCAAAGATAAATCTAAGGGCAAGTTCTTCAAGTGTGGACTAAAGGGACACTGGAAAAATGAGTATCCAGATTTTCAAGTCAAGAAAAACCCCATAGGTAATGTTTTTTATCTAGAGTTTATTTTTGACTCATGTCAACTTCCATATTTCCTGTAAGAGGATTTAAATCAACTAGTGGAATTCAAGGAAGCCATTTCTCCCACAAAAGGTAGCTGTCATAGGAGTGACTCAGAATCTACTTACTTTGTCCACCACGCTTTGTTGCACAACTCTGACCCGCACCGTTGCCACTCACCCGCACCGTTAGGATTCTATCCCAGTGGTGTTTTCGCGGGGAGAGCGTTAGCACTTGGCGAGAATCAAACCCGAGACGTGGTGTGTATCCGTAGAAGACGTTCGCATACTGCAGCGTCTGGTGATTGTTCGGGTCAAACGTACAACAGCGCAACCAGAATCGAAGGATTTCGATTACAGCAACCAGAGGTAACTCTTAAAGCTTAGATCTTCTTAATCGTTTACTTGGGTCCTCGGGAGGGATTCGTAGATGTTTTCCGCGTTTAGGAGTCCACGAATCCCAACAGTGGTATCAGAGCAACTTGCTAAACGATTAGGTTGATTTATCTGTATTAACGTATTGTTGAATACATGTATAATATGTATATATGAATTTAACGGGTATGTATCAGCATGTTCTCATGATTATGATTTTAGAATTCATTTGTTAACCCTACTTCTAGGGTTTTGTGTGACTCATAATATATGTCACACGAAAATTCCTTCCAAAACTAAGAATTCTAATCTTATTAGAATTTCCTAATTGTAATTGGAAACATCAAGTTCTCACAATTACAACTTGGATCACAAATTATAACTAATTATAATTTGTCCACAACAACTTCTCTTTCTCTCAATTAACTCCATTATATTATCAAATAACATCTTGAGTAAATAATCCTCTATTGTGTATGACCTATTAGGTTTCCCGGTCAATTGGTAAAAAACATGAATTAATCCAAACGACTTTAAGATTAATAATCCATAATTAATTAGAATTAATCCAATTAATTCTAATCAGGATTGATTTATTAATTCATCAATTAATAAACCCATATTCCCAAATCATGAGCGGTATCTAGCAACACATCATAACCACCCAAGAGTCTAGGAAGTCAAGTGGCTTGACATGAACCCTTTAATAACAAACTTCAGTGCAATTAACTCCTTTCACCATACAATATCTCATTTGGTTTGGAGTATGGAATTAGTGCCAACTCCCTTCTGAATTAATTCTGGCTTGAATATAATAGTACTTGTACCAGGAACCACTACTCTAGATGTGTATCAATTGGAACTATTTCCAATACACAATTGTCTTGGCCAAGGACTTCCTGAGTAGTAATTCCTACAAGTGGCCGTGAGATATTCACCCCTACTATTAGGAGTAGTGAATCCTTTATTGACCATTTCAACTACTTTCGTTTATCTCACAATGTACCCAATATCCATCCTATAAGCAGCCCTCGATCGAGCTCTGGAGATTGGAATTAAAGTACAATCTCAGCAAACAAAGTACCTTAGAGATCTCAAATCTAGGAATACTTACACGTTTGATATATTGAGATTATATCCTGGCACTAAATAGTTATCCATATGATTATCTCAAAGCTAGGTCATCTAATGAACTTGTTCCATTAACAAGCATCCATGTGCTAACTTTGAGTATCTTAATACTCATGGATATGAGAACCACCACCTGATCAAATTAGGAAGTCTAACATATGCTAGTCTTAACGCATTAATGATGTCCTGTCTCATTAATACTATGACTAGAGACTATTTAAGTAATAACACTATACAGTATAGTAAGAATCTTATATCATGATCTCTATTATGATTTTCTTAACACAGTATTGTACTAGGGACTTTATAGAACAGTTAAATTACTTAAAAGTAAACAAAAGAAACTGTAAGATAAATAATGCCTCTTATTAAAATAAAATGTATCATATACAATGTATAAGTGATTGCTTTTAGGACACAACACTAATAGGGCAACGATTTGAAAGTAAAATACAGTTTTTCTAAAATGATTATGTTCTAAATAAACCCTTTCTGAGAGAGTTTTGGGATTGTTTCCAGTGAACAAACAAAATGCTTTCCCCACAAAAATTTTACGTACTCCGTTTCTTTACAAAAATACAACCACACACGGACTCACTGTGTGATTTTTCACTCACACGTATCTTTTATCTTACCTTTTGTAGGATTTGGAGTTGAGTAGACCTACGGATAGAAGGATGATACTATAATGTTAGTAGTATAGGTCTGGATGACTCCTTTTTTTATTACGTACTTATTACTATTGTAGATAGAGTTGGCATGTATGTGATTCTCTAATATATGTGGCCATTAGTATGGAATATTTTATGAGTCTAGACCTTATATATATATTTACGATGTCGGTTTCATTATAAAGACCCCATGTCAAGGTAACTGAATAGGGCGACACCCAGTATTGATATACTTCTGTTGTTATCTTTAGTAAAGGTGTTACAATTGGTATTAGAGCCTAGTTTTATAGAACTGTGGTATTATCATAGGAATTGATGGAACTCTTTTATTGTGTAGGTATGACAGATAGGAATGATAAGGGCAAGTGCCTAATGGATGAGCGCAGTGATGAAGGGAAGAAAAAGATAGGTGAGAGCTCGAGTATGAAGAAGTCTGGAAAGATTAGGACGATCTATCGAGCAAGCGTGCCAGGACGTTTCACCCTAATAGGACTTGGCCTTGGTTACCATCATGCACCCCGTCTCATCGAGAGTAGGTTTGACCCAACAGTACTCGTCGTTACTCTATTTGTGCGAGATCTTAGTATGGAGAGGACACCTATCCCCGAGAGGGCATCATCGCCACATGAAGAGGTGGGTGGAAATTCTGATGAGATTGAAGGTGATATTGAGCCGCACCATCAGGATGATGATGAGAAGGATATTATTCCCGATGGTGCAGTGTTGTCTGGGGATAATGAGGAGGTATTCGGCGGGGATGTACTGGGAGTACTGGAAAAGGACATGCTGGGTTTGGAGGTTGTTGATGCGGGAGAGGATGAGAAGGTACCCGAGGTAGAGGTACCTATGGTTGAGGAGTTTGAGGAGGATTTAGATATAGACCCAAAGCTATTGACTTGGTTGCACCCAGATGCGGATAGAGATGAGGAGTTAGATGCAGCGGAGTCTTACACAGTTTCTGCTAATTCAGGACCTCCCGTTTCAAATAGTGATGATGATGATTAGGAGGATGAGATGTAGATATATGTAGTGGGATATGTAGAGTTCGATTAGTGTATATGACTATGTTCTTGGCACACAAATTTTGTACTCACTTTGTGATAAATGAGAATGAATATGTGTTACGTTCTTGTTATGTGCTCTGTGCCCATTTTATGATTGCTTTTGAGCTATGTTACATTGTTATATCGATAAAATCTTATGAACTACACAGATGCCTCCTAAGCAAACTTCCGGACGATCATCGCAAACAACTCGAAATAACCCAAAGCCAATGGTGGAAGAACCGCGTGCGGAAGGTCCTCACCTTGCAACTTTGGACTACCCTATGTTCCAAACCTTCCAAAAGTTGGCTGATACTATCTAACAATTAACTGAGACTGCCACCAGAGCAAATGAGAATGCTAGGGTAAATGAGGGTGTAAGTAAGGAAAGTCAACAAAATGAAGTCGAATCAAATCGAGCTCTTAAGCGCTCTTTGAAATTTCACCCTCCGCAATTTCAAGGGTGACTTGATTTGAAATAGGTGGCTAAAAATTAGATTGAGCAAATGGAGACGATTTTTGCAGCTCTAAATTATTTAGAGCAAAGAAATGTACAACTTGCTACATTTTAGTTAAAAGAATCTGCCCAAGAGTGGTGGGTAAGAGAAATGAATCAACAAGAGTGAGAGTGGATGGATTCCAAGGCCAATTTTAAGAAGGGGTTTATTCCCATTTGGGTAGTAGAAAGAAAGGAAGGCAAATTTCATGCTTTTCGACAAGAAGGCCGTACTGCAGGGCAATATGCTACTGAATTCACTAGATTGTCAAAATATTACCCACTCCTAGTCCATTCAGAAGCAGACAGGGTTAGAATTTATGAAAGGTTTACGACCAGAGCTGAAAAGAGTATTAGCAAGTATGGCTCCCACCAATTACAATGCTGCAGTAGAGATGGCTTCCAGCACAGAAATGGTTGATGTTGAATAGGTGGGTGAAAGGAACCGAAAGGGATTTCGGGGCATGAATCAAAAGAGATTTGGAGGGCCCCGATAGCAAAAGAAAGGAAAATTGCGAAAGAGGGGAGGCCCGACTAGAGGACCACCCTCTTTTAAATACTTTAATTGTGGGGAAGTATGGCATAAGGTTTTAAATTGCCCTCACCCTTGAAGGATGGGAGGATGGAGTCGACTTGAAGGAAACAATCAAGGACAGAGATCAAGATTTGAAAGAGAGAACCCTAGACAAGCTTCTACCTGTAGAGCTGAACCCACCAAACCCCAAGTAAATGCTCAGGTGATTGCTTTGGAGAAAATAGACAACCCCACTATAGTGGTGGAAGGTACGCTCCGTATTTTTTATCAAGAGGCTAAAGTTTTAGTAGATCTCGGCTCTACTCATTCCTTTGTTGCCAATTCATTTCTTGATTATATGGGAATTAAAGGGGAAGAAACTTCATATGAAATGATTGTCAATACCCTATTGGAAAAGTAAATGAATAGTGAGAAAGTACATAGGGGTTGTAAGATCTTGGTAGGAGATGAATTATTAGGAGGAGATTTGATATGTTTGCCCAGAGAGGATTATGATGCTATCTTGAGCATGGATTGGCTATCTCAGCATCATAATATCAAGTTGACTGTAGACATAAGGTAGGACATTTTCGTCGGCCTAGGAAACCTATATTGGAATTTGTTGATAAGGCTAGAAGAAAAAGTAATGCTTTTATATAGGGACTCAAAGCCCGGAAGATGATTAGGAAATGATGCACTAGATACTTGACTTAGGTAATTAATAAGGCAGTCGAGGTTAAGAAACCTGAAGATATTCCTACTACGAATGAGTATTTAGATGTTTTTTCAGCAAAATTGAAGGAATTACCACTGAAAAGAGAGGTAGAGTTTTCTATTGATTTAGTGCCCAATTTCAAGGACTCCTTATAAAATAACACCTACAGAATTATAAGAGCATAAGAAACAACTACAGGAATTAATGGAGCAAGGGTTCATTCAACCAAGCACTTCACCATGGGGAGCACCTGTATTGTTTGTTAAGAAGAAAGATGGGTCATTACGGATGTGTATAGATTATCGAGGGTTGATTGTAATTACGGGAAAGAATAAATATCCATTGCCTATAGTTAATGAACTGTTTGACCAGTTATAGGGAGTAGGATGTTTCTTGAAATTAGACTTGAGGTAAGGATATTACCAAGTTCGGATCCAGGAAGAAGATATACCGAAACTGTATTTAATACTCGATACGGGCTTTTTGAGTTTGTAGTAATGCCCTTTGCGTTACTAATGCCCCTGTTGTTTTCTTGGACTTGATACACCAAACATTTCGGCCTTACTTAGATAATTTTGTGATTATATTTATAGATGATATCCTGGTGTACTCTGTGAAACCCCACCTAAAGCCAACCTTAGAGTAAGGGGGTTGGTATGCATATCATGTCATTCTACATAAATATATATATATATATATATATATATATATTTGAATGATTTTATGTGCTTTAGAATTGTAATTTATAGGTTAAATGGCTTATTTATGATTATTGGGTAGGAAGGGTAAAAAGGTAATTTTGATTAAGGTCAAAATAGGAAGATGACTTGAGGTTTAGATAAGAAGAATATTTTGGTGAGAAAATAAGTACAAGAGTTAAATGGTTAAGTCATTAGAGCTTTGTGAATTAATCTCTAAGGTTATGAGTTCAAATCCCATCACTTAAGTTTTATTCATGATTTTCTTAGCTATGTTTGAATTTTTGTTTTTCTTACATTCCTTAAAGATAGGAATGTTGTCTTAAGGGAGACATGAAAAGAATGTCTTGATCATGTGATCATGTCCTAAAAGGAATTCTAAAGGAATTCTTGTTCCTTTAATTTCTCTAGCCTTGTCCAAACATCTTCATAATTTAAATTATCTATAATCCTTTAATTTCTTCTTTTAATTCCAAAAATTCTATGATAAACCCCTAGCAATTGGAATTCAAAAATCAGCTCTAGAGGATGGGGAGTGCCGAAAATAGGGAGAAGAATTAGGATGGGTTCCCAAGAAATAAATCACCACGGTTATACCTTCAATCCTACCTTCATCTTGTTCATAATTTAGTAAAGGAAAATCTGGAAATTTTCCAGAATTTTTGCAAAATGGCTTTCGAAAATTTCAGCCAACAATCCTACCCCATTTGCTGCTAGAAAAATGGTCACTTCATGTGAGGTTGAAAGCTGAAAATTCTGTGCATTTTTCAAACTGCACAAACTTTACAAAACCAGAAAAAATCCTGCAACAATTTGCTGCTTTTGAAGCTGGAATTGAAGCCATCTTTTGGTCATCAAATCAGCTGGAACTCCCTCTATTTCTCTCCAGAAAGAAGGCCGGGAAACTACTTTTAAAACACCTTCAAACACCCTCAAAAACCAGCTGCAAATCGAGCCAAAGAATGCAGATCATTTTGCACAAAAAACCATCATCATTTGAAGCACTCTTGAACATTTGAAAACCAGAAAAATTTCCAGCTTGTTGTTTCAAGGCAATGGCCGAAAAACACCATTCAAACCTCTAAAAATTGGACCTTGTTCAGCCATGGACTGAACACCATTGCTTCCCTACTAACCTTGAGTGCTTGGACTCCATGATCACACCTCAAAAGGCTCCTAAGATCACTCTATCCAAAACTCATTTGAACTTCAAAATAATTCCAGAATTTTTGCTCCATTAAAGCACTCTTGTAGCAAGTGATTAACCAAAAATTTCTCTGCCATCATAGACCATTTTCAGCCAGCATTAAGACCTGAATAGCCTCCATTCTTTGCACTAAGACTAGCTTGTTCAACCTTACACTATTGAAGAGCAAAAAGACCTCCCATGATCAACCACTATTAACTAATCTTCTACCTCAAATAACTCTTTATTTTCCTCCATTTGAATTTCAAAAAAAAAAAAACTGAACACTCTCTCTCCATCTTGCTAAAGACTGAAACTCCTAATTTCACAAAACCATTCGGCCAGCAATAACTCCAAAATTTCGCAAGCATTTTCCTCTCAAACTCTCTCAAAACACCAAGAACACCAAGAACACACACTTAACCTCTTCGAGCCTAAACCTATCCTAAACATCTCCAATCACTCTCAAATATTCCAGATCACTCATACTTAATCCCTAGTCTTCATTTCTGCCTTTATAACACAAAATCACACAAACTAGAATTTTCGAACGGATCAAAATCAATTTTTTTATAGATGGTCACAAGAATATCAAAAAGGTAAAATAAGAACAACCTTCTTGTTCTTCCTCTTCTATTCAATTTTTAATGTTCCATTCTAATGCTCTCTCTCTCTCTCTCTCTCTCTCTCTCTCTCTCTCTCTCTCTCTCTCTCTCCTCCATTCTAATGATCGATCGAAATGATAATGGCCAATCATGGCTGTTTTTTGGACATCACAAGACTCTCAAACGCGTGGACCTTCACTAGTCTTCATCAAGTGATCGTCTATCAAGTATTTCTTCTTAAATCCTCCTTTTAATTTCTGAATGCATGTTGCTTAGATATTGATAGGAAGATTGAATATGAATGAGGGATTGAGTATATGTATGTGGATGAAGGGGTGGAGTTAGGACATGAGGATTGATATATATGATTAAGCTTTATGGAATTTTCTTTTGAATCAATGTATGCTTATCATGATTAGTGAGATTTATGGATGTTTGAAGCATGTTAGATGTTATGACACCAATGGTGATTAGGCTTTTATGTTCTTATTTTTCATTGAGGTCATGGATGATGATTATGCCTAGTAGGAAATGAACCATGTGATAGTATGTGTTAATGCAAGTATATGTTCATGAATGGATTAGCCTATTAGTTGATGTTAGGGAATGTGCTCATGAATCTTTTCTAGCAATAGGGAAATCATGGTGAAAGATTATTTTCTTGTTAATCCTAGGTTATTTTTTTAACAAATTTTATTACTTTAATTAGAATTACTGCTATATTTTTCTCTATGAAATTCGAAATTGCTAGAAAGGTTTGGAAATGGAATATTAATTAAAATATTAATATCTTTATTAGTTAAATAAATGAAATCTTTTATTTTATATATATATATATATATATATAATTTTAAAATTAATTAATATCAAATGACCTTGTAGACCATAATAATTAACCTTACTAAAACTTTTACCTATATCCATAAATATTATTTATATTAAATTTTTTATTATTTAATAATTAAAAATTAAGTATAATTCATTTATTATTAATTTTATTGGTCATTTATTATCTACTAATTGTTAATTAAAAATTAGGTGTATTTTATTATTTATTTATTTATTTATTTATTTATTTATAATAATACTATTTAAATATTACCATTTATCAATATTATTTAGGATTTAGTATTATTCAATATTTAACACTAGTTTACTTATTAGCAGCTATACTCATAATTTAATATTTGAAACTATAACGTATTAGTATTTATTTTAGAACCCCTAGTTATTTTAACTTGTCAAGTTAGATTTATTTTATAAAATACTTTATCAACTAGCATTAAAGCTTAGGACATTATGGTCATGGTTAGTCATGGTTGTAACTAGTTGAACTAGAAACTATTTGTGTAAGGTAGATATAGTCCGAATGTTATTTTATGCCCTGTGTTTACCCCATGCATGATTAAGTTAACCTTGGAGGATTTTTGAGTTCAAGAAGAGTAAAGGATCAAGTAAGCTCCTGCATTGAGTCATTTGAAGACCAAAGTTAATATGGCAAGCCAAACTCAATGTGTATGAACATTTTATTTGCAAAGGCAATTAAGGACAGTTTTCCTTTTTATTTCGGTCAAGCAAACCATTTGAAATTAAACAAGTAGTTTTACGCAAAATGCTAAACTCTTTCTAAAACCCAACATTGGCAAGAATTTTAGAAACCTTAATTGCTATCCCCAAGTAAATCATTGTATGACCTTTTTCCTCCCAAGTGGGGCAAACAACGTTGAGTACTAAATAAGGGTAGACTACAAGGACTAGTCTTTGAAGGGTTAGGGTAAGTCTCTTGTAGGTGGCCACCTTTGAGGGGTGAGTCCTTCCCGAATAGGATGCCAGTCCAGTAGGTCAAACCGGTTCGAGCTAGCAAGTTCAATCAAGTGGACTGTGTGTTTTTGGAGTGTACAACCGGTAAGTTTGAGTGTAGAGATAGAGGAGTATCTCACCCGGTAGGCCATACACCTACCTTGTGTCAGTATGCTCAACATGTGGCATTCTGATCATTATATTCTCATGGTGCCCAATGTGTGGTGCCATGGCTACCTCTTTGAGTGGTTGTATTTATTGTGTACATGTATGTTTTGGAAAGCAAAACACCACTCTTCATTTTTAACATTTATTTTAATGCTTGCCAATACTTTCTTTTATGAAACTTTTACAACCTGTATACATGAAACTGTTTTACTTGAAACACTTAAGGCACACACGGGCTTACTAAGATTTTTATCTCACCACCTTTTATACCATGTTTTCAGGTCGGTCCTGCTGTGAAGGTCATTAGCTAGATTGTTACCTATGATTTTGAAGACTCTCTATTATTTTTGTTATGTATTGCTTTCGAGAGATTGTAGTAGACAATTATTTTTCTTGAATTTGTTCATGTATTGTTGGGATGTAAAAAGTTTAATTTTGAGGTATTTCTTTTATTTTATTTATGTGACTTAGTTATAAAGACCCTTTGTCCTGTGAACGGGGCGACATCCCCAGCCCTAATGGGCTTAGGTAGTGGGGTGTTACAGACTCTAAAGACCCCCAAGAACACGAATAGCACCTTTGGAAAGTATTGGGGAAGTTAAGAGAGGCCAAACTGTATGTAAAGTTCAATAAGTATAAGTTTTGGCTACAAGAAGTAGCATTCTTGGGACATATGATATCCAAAGATGGGATTACAGTAGATCCTACAAAAGTCGATGTGCTAACAAATTGGAAACGTCTCGAGACTCCAACTGAAATACAAAGTTTTCTGGGATTGGCAGGATATTATCAGAGGTTTATTGAGGGATTCTCTAAGATAGCTTCACCTTTGACTCGATTCACACAAAAGAAAGTTCCTTATGTTTAGACCGAGAAGTGTAAGAAAAGTTTTCAGGAATTGAAAAAGAGGTTAAGCTCTGCTCCTATTTTGGCATTGTCAAAGATGGACAAAGCATATGAGGTGTACACAGATACGTTAAATGATGGACTGGGAGGAGTATTGATGCAAGAAAGAAAGGTGATAGCTTATATCTCTAGGAAATTGAAACCCCATAAGGAGAATTACCCTACACATGACCTAGAATTAGCAGCTATTGTGTTTGCTCCTAAGAAATGGAGACATTATTTGTATGAAGCTGAGTTTGAAGTCTTCCCTGACCACAAAAGTTTGAAGTATGTCTTTACCTAGAAGGATTTGAATATGAGACAACGTCGGTGGATGAAATTTTTAGAATAATTTCGGTGCCCAATTGAGTATCGTCTTGGGAAAGTAAACACAGTAGTAGATGCCCTTAGTAGGAAGGTAAATCTAACAGCTCTTCGAATGTTACAAATACCAGAATTGGAAGCATTTGCCGTAAATGGAGAAATAAGGTTAAATAATAGATCCATTCCACCTGGTTTCCTACTACAGTTGAATGGAGAACAAGTTAATGATGAAGAGTTGGATATGTTGGTGCAAAAGGAGGGAAATAAAGGAGAATTTAAGTTTTGAAGGGATAATGAAAGAATTATTTATTACTGGTATCGAAATTTTATCCCAAAACAGTCAGTGATAAAGAAAGAAATTTTAACGGAAGCACATCGAAGTAAGTGTTCCATCTATCCAAGAGCCGTAAAGATGTATCAGGACTTAAAATGACATTATTGGTGGATTGGTATGGAGAAGTATATTTCAGACTTTGTAGCTCAATGCTTAATTTATCAACAAATAAAAGTCGATTAGCAACACCCTGGAGGGTTACTATAGTCACTGCCTACTCCATCATGGAAATGGGATATAATTACTATAGATTTCATTATAGGATTACCCATGTCAGTAGGACAATGAGATACTATATGGGTGATAGTGGATCGATTAACTAAGTCCGCTCATTTCATCCCCATCAACCAGAACTTAAGCAAAATCTATACAGAGGAAGCAATTAGACTTCATGGAGTACCCTCTAGTCTTATTTCAGATCAAAATCCTAGATTTACTTTAAAATTTTAGACTAAACTACAGCAGAGGTATGGGACAACCTTAAAGTTCAGCACAGCCTCATACCCATAAACAGAAAGACAGATTGAATGAGTGAATAGGTTTTGGAAGACATGTTGCAGGCTTGCGCTTTGGATTTTGGAACTATGTGGATTGATAATTTTGCATATGCAGAATTTGCATACAATAATAGTTATCAATCATCTATTGGAATGGCGCCATTTGAAGCTTTATATAGAAGAAAATATCAGTCCCCATTATATTGGGAAAGTTTAGGATGAAGAATGAGCGAGCAGGATGCTGTCGATCTTGAAAAAGTTCGACAGGCTGTGGAGATGATCAAAACTAAGTTGGAGACAACTCAGAGTAGACAGAAAAGTTATGCAGATCGACTTAGGAGAGATTTGGAATTTACAGAAGGAGATCGTGTATTCTTGAAGTTAACTCCACAACAACAATTGGGAATCAATGGACAAGGGAAGAAGTTGGCACCAAGGTACGTAGGACCATTCCTTATTGTTAAGAGGATTAGGAAGGTGGCTTACCGGTTGGAGTTATCCGTAGATCTTCAAAGTATTCACGACGTGTTTCATGTCTCCTAACTTTGGAAGTATGTGGCTGATCTTGCCCACATTTTGAATGAAGAGCCCATCAAGATGACTCCAAGCTTAAAATATGAGGAAAGGCCTATTAAAATCATGGAGTATGCTGAAAAGGAATTGCAGAATAAGAAAGTTCCACTTTTAAAAGTGTTGTGGAATCATCATCCAGTACAAGATGCAACTTGGGAAATAGAAACGAAGATGTTGGGAAAGTATCCAGGATCATTCCAGGTATTAGCTAATTTTGAGAACGAAATATTTTGTAAGGAAGGGAGAATGTAATACCCAACATTTTTCTTTGAATGGCTACTATTTGTAATAGGATGAGAATTTGTATCAATGGCCAGAACAAAAGTTGATTGGTGTAATAATAAGACGAATATTTTGGTACAATAATATTTTATCTGGATCTGGATGTAATTATTGAATTTGTTCTACCCGTACTCTAAATCTTTAGAAGGCTATTATTGTTAGTAAAATAAGAATTTGAGGGTATGCTGACAGAGGAAATTGATCAGTACCATGAAATGCACATTTTGGTGTGAATTATGCTATCTGGGTTATTAGGGGTATTTTCGTAATTTTGACCACACCAGCGACTTTGACTGTGAATTTGACCAAATAGAGAAGGAATTGAAGAATTTAAGTATTACCAACAGAAGTAGTAGAATTTTTGGAGTTGAATGGTGATATAAAATATTTTTTCCACTTTAGACTCGATTTTAGTCATTGCTAAAGAAAATAGGAAATTGCGTTAAAAAGGGTGCATGTGGCATTTTGTGATTGGTAGCCCCTAGACATGTGTCAATTTAAGAGAGGGAGGTTTCATGAAGGATTCATGCAATATTGATAGGGGCTAAATTAGTCATATTTTTCCTAGTTATTTAAGGCTCTTTTGTGATACATTTTGTTCAATAACTAGTCATATTCCTTCATATTTGAGATTTTACCCTTGGAAAGGTATTTTGTTCATTATTACAGAATTTTGGGGTAAAATAAAGTAAAAAAGTCGCAAAACAGAATAGAGGCGACACCGGCTAGGACAGAGGAACTGGCGCCGGCCATACACTGTTGACATAAACTTCGAGGAGATGAAAAATTGGTGAAACAGAGCGAAACAGAGTGGAACCAGTGCCGGCTCCAGTAACCAAGGCGGCGCGGGCTGTGCTCTGAGGGAATGGCGAAGCTTTGATTTTTCTATGCGATTTTTGGTAATCTGTGGAGTTTTAATACTTTCCTATTTCTACTCGACCTAGAACATTACACCAACGAATTTAGGCACTTTCCAAGCCTATAAATAGATGAAAAACACAAGGAAAAGGGGGATAATTCATTGATTATCACAGAAAATCACTCAAATCAAATGAGGAATTCTTCAATTCAAGGAGGGTTGTGCAAGAAGGTCTTTAAAGGAAGAAGAAGGAGGCTTGTCTATGAGTGCTTTCTTTTACTTTGTTTTCTTTTTCTTGAACAATCATATGTTTATTATTTTATTGTAATTCAACGTTGTTTCAGATATTCATGATATTTAGAGTTTTTTTATCTTTTGATTAGTTGATTTTTTTCTTGGTATTTAATTACTTGAGCTTATTACAATATTAACTGATTGGTTCCTTCCATTAACTCACTGAGACCAAAGGGGTTGGTGATGGTTTTAATTTATTAATTTTATATTTGTTGTCTCTTAACTCGCCGAGACCAAGGGGGTTAATTGATGAGGATTAGGTAATTAAAGGTTAATTGATGTTTGCTGAGACCAAGGATTCATTGGTTAATTTCGTGTTTTAAATTCGCTGAGACCAAGGGAATTTAATCAAGGATTGTGCTTAATGCATCTTTTGGATGAATTAGTTGAGATGAGACCAAATGATTCTAATTTATCTAGAAGGTAGTGATTTCATGGATTGAAAAAGAAATGAATCTGTCTTAATCCTTCATGATGCTAAGAGAATAATTAGTTATGATAATGATTGGGTACTTTAAGATCATATTTGTCTAAACAATGGTTTGAGTTGCATACTTCTCCATCTTTGACATGTATATATATATATATATATATATATATATATATATATATATATATATTTTATTTTTCATTTCACTTCATTGAGTTGGTTAAACAATGAAAGAAGAGGGATTAATGCATACTTGTTCCTTGAGGATCGACACTTGTTTAAACCCTATGCTATGTTAATGATGAGTACGCTTGCTCATATGTGTAATTTGGGGTTAAGGTTTTAATGTAAACTTTATTGGCAATGTGCTGAGTTTTTATATAATTTTTATACCCAAATAAATACACACATCAAAGATGCATGGAATTAAAGAATTACAAAATAAATGAAGAATGATATATAATTTTGTAATTGGAAGACATAATTTGTAGGTCCTTTAGATTGAGGCCTTGTGCATTTTGATTGGCCAATACATAGACCATAATGAGGTGGTTGAATGGCTGAAAATTTTCTAAAAACCTATAGCCATGCAAGAAGAAATGAAGGGAAATTTTTGTGGAGGAAAATAGGTGGTTGGTGTGTAAAAATTTCACTAGAACACACCTAAGTACATCCACCGTTCAATTAATAAAAAAAAAGAGATGAATGGCCAAGATTGGATGGTGAATGGCGGTGAGAATGGGCTGTTATACAACCTGAATTTTGGTAGCCAAGAAGGAAGAAAAACAAGAGAATAGAAATTAAACGAGAGAGAGAAAAAGGCCAATGTGTGTTCTTGGTGTTCTATGTGAGTTTTGAGAAGTTCTTGGAGCAAATCACCTCAAATAGCCTTATATACATGGTAAAACCCTTCCTTTCATTAATTAAAGTTGTTGTTGGATGAATAATGATTATGTTGATATGAATTTTAACATGAAAACATGATTTTCATGTCTTACTTTTAGATCAAAAGCTAGGGTTCGTGAACTTTATGTTTGAACCTTGTATATGCTTATATGTGTGCCGACTGTCTAAGGGTTTTTTATGTTTTTTGTGAAGAAGAACCGAATAATTATGGTAGCTTGAAGAGTTGTTTTTGATTGAGGAGATTATGACCAAAGTAGAGTAAAAATGGAATTTACTTGGCTAGGAAAAATAGACTATACTAGCTTTTGATTAATAAAGATGAATTTGTGTTAAATAAGTGTGATTGTTGTGAGCTATTGGAATATGAATATCACAGAATTAAAGATGATTTGAAGGAAAATTGAATAAATTAATGGTTCCAAGGTGTTAAAGGCTAAAGGAGAACAAAGGAACGCATGAATAGTGGAATTGAAGTAAAACTATTGGGACTATTGTTGCCCTGTATCATATCATGGGAACTTGGACTCTAAAAAAGGATTATACAAAATTAAATTTAAGAGTCTTACGGTCATTTTGGTATATTATGGAGACAAATTGGAGTTGTGGATTGAAACTTATGTGCAAAACAACATCATGTGTCAAGCAGTGAAATTATAGAAAAAAATTAGTCCGAAAATAGATGAACTTAAGGATGATTAATTGTGTGATTTTGGATTAAATGAATGAAAATATGAAGTGAATCTCTTGTATATGAATGGAGAAAGGATGTGGAAAAATGAAAACGAAAGAATCAAACAAACGACGAAAAAATGACGTGAATGAAAGTGGAACGTTTTCCTTAACCGTTGGCTAACCGTCGGCCCCAACGGTGAAACGTTGGCTACCCGTCAGGTACGTTAGCTAACCGTTGGGTATTTTTCGACCAAATACAATTTGACCCAAAAACGATGTTTGGTGTCGGTTTATCGATAAACGGCCAACGGTTCGTTAAAAATGATAGAAATGGTAGTCGAACAGTCGTAAACGGAAAAGAGTTAATTATGGCACGAGGTGAGTGCCAAAGATTTCTAAAACCTTTTTGTAAGCTAGTGTGCTTCTTTTTTCCATGAAATGCTATGTTTTATACCATTTTGGAAATCCCTAAATATATTTAATGTTTATCTGAGCAAGAATTACTCTTTCGCCACTTTGGGCTCGAATGAACTTTATAATTGACTTGGAAATCTTAATGGTTAATTAAAGTATGAATTTTGTGAATTTAGTCCTTTATGGATTAAATACTTGGAATTTTCGAAAAATGGTAATTCTTGAAAACGAGTATTCACAAACTGATTGGAATGCCCTTATTGGAACATTTTATGGAAATGTGTTTGGAAACTTTTAATTTAACCCTCTTTTGAGATTAGAATTCTAGATTTCTTGAAATAAGTTCTTTTTGGAATTGGGTATTTGGTAAATGATCCAAATGTCCTTATTGGAATGTTTTATGAAAACTTTTGGAATCGAGTATTTGGTAAATGATCAAAATTTCCTTATTGGAACTCTTATGAACACTTTTCAAATCAGGTAAGGGTAAGATGACCCGAAAATCCTTGGAACGTCTTTTGGAATTGGGCATGGGTAAAATGACTTGAACGCTCTTGGAACTGATTTTTGTGATAGAGTACGGGCAAAATGACCCAAATACTCATCGAAACTTATTTTTATGTATGAAAAAAACTCTTTAACCTATTTTGACATTGTTTTGGAAAATAATCTCTCGTGATGAGGTTAACATTTGAAAAACGACATTCGAATATTATTGTGCCTGGCAATTGTCATGCCTTGTATGCACTTTGTGATTTGGGTTGTTCACGGGTAGGGCTGGACACTTGGCCTTGTTCAATCCCTTGCTACCTCGATGATGATTGAAGTCAGAATTGGGACCCCTGGCTTACGGTAGCATGTAAAAGATTTAGTGTGCTATGTGCACTTATTGATTATAGTTCGCTGTGGTGTATTTATGTTCCGGCGATGAACGAATTAAGTACTAGAGGCTACAATCTCAGTACAATGATACGTGGTGCCAAAGGCATGGACTGTTGGACTTGCATACATGCCGACCTTCTGTTGGAAAAGTGCTTATGATTTGGAAATTGGGGTAATGATTTGAAAATAAAATACAATTTTCCTAAAATAATTGAATTATGAATAAACTCTTTCTAAGAGAGTTTTGGGATTGTTTCCAGTGAACAAATGAAATGCTTTCCCTACAAAAGTTTTATGTACTTTATTTCTTTACAAAAATACTAGCACACACGGACTCACTGGGTGATTTTTCACTCACACGTGTCTTTTATCTTACCTTTAGTAGGATCTAGAGTTGAGCAAACCCACGGATAGAAGGATGATACCACAGTGTCAGCAGTATGGTCTGGACGACTCCCTTTTTGATTATGCACTATTTACGGTTGTAGATAGAGATTGCATGTATGAGATTCTCTGATATATGTGGCCATCAATATGGGATATTGTATGAGTCTAGACCTTATATATATTTTTACTATGTTGGTTTCGTTATAAAGACCTCTTGTATGGGTAACTGGATAGGGCAACACCCAATGTTGATATGCTTCTGCTATTATCTTTAGTGTGGGTGTAAGTTTTGGAATCAAAGCCTAGTTTTATAGAATTGTGGTATCATCATAGGAATTGATGGAACTCTTTTATTGTGTAGGTATTGCAGATAGGAGTGATAAAGTCAAGTGCCCAATGGACGAGCGCAGTGATGAAGAGAAGAAAGAGATAGGTGAGATCTCGGGTGTGAAAAAGTCTAGAAAGATTAGGATGATCTATCGAGCAGGCGTGCCAGGATATTTCACCCAGATAGGACCTGGTCCTGGTTACCGTCATGCACCCAATCTCACCGAGAGCAGGTTTGACCAAACAGTACCCATCGTTACTCCAATTGCACGAGACCTTAGTGTGGAGAGAACAACTACCCCTAAAAGGGCATCATCGCTACATGAGGAGGTGGGTGGTGAAGATCATGACAGTGAACAGAAAGCATGCATGGATGAATAAAAATGGAGGAAATAACATTAAATATGTCATGGCAGCAGCATGGAGGCTTAAGAACATACCTCTTGGAGCCTTAAAACGGAAAGATTGAAGAAGATTGGATTGAAGCTCAAAAACACAGCCTCCTTCTCCTTCGTGCAGTGAAGCGTCCTGTGTCAACTTTTTCACCTCCGGTGCAATGCCAAGCCTTTTAGTTCACAGAATATTCCCTACCTAATCTTTGTTTAGTGAGCAACGAATTGGAAGAGAAAAACCACTCAGATGTCACTCCCTTTCCTTCACCTCTTGGTTGGTATTTATAGCAATGGCTCCATGAACCAAACCCAGAAGCCAAAAAACCAAGAGACACAAATGTCCTCTTGGTTGGCTTCCTTTGGTTTCAAAACCAAAAGCCAGAAGATGAAAAGGCACAAGAGAGTACGAGAGAGAGAGAGAGAGAGCCAAGAGTTACTGGAAAAAAAAATCCCTTTTCCTTTTATTTTATTTTTCCACACAGAAAGCCAAGAGTCATAAAACCAAAAATAATTATTTTGATAAAAATAAAATTCCTGGGATTTAATACCCGAATATTATTTACAAAATAAATTTTGGCTTCACCCTAAACTTTTTTGTACTGTGTCCAGAAAAATCCCATGGTCCAAGCTATTTGGCCAAAATAATATTTATTATTTTTCTTGGGCCCGAAAAGTCCAAAATAATAAACATTAATTATTTTTCTTGGGATTAAATAAATAACCTAATAAATAATTAATTAACCTAAAATGAACCAAAAATAATTAAATTTTAATTATTTATTTCTTGGGATTTAATTAAATAAATAACCTAATAAATAATTAAGTAATAATTATTTTTTCCTCTAGTTTAAGTCCTAGTTAATTTTCTAATTATTCAAACTGGACCATGGCCCTGAATAATTAATTAACCAATTAAACCAGATAATAAATTTCTCTCCATTTATTTTATTCCAGTCTAATAGTAAATTAGACTTCCCGAATAAAATAAAACTTTCTCAACTAAGATCAATTTCTCAACCCAAAAATTAATTAGGACTTACGGGCTATTCCGAAAACCAAAAAGACACATCGCATTTGGCTACTAAAATGACCAAAATACCCCTACTATACAATAAGATGTATTTTGCATTTTAAATATTTTCTAATATCACCATAAGGAAATATTGACCCCAAAGACAATACTGCATTAGCAAAGTCTTCGACCTATAGGTGAATTGACTAAAATATCCCTCTACACATCGCCGTACATTTAGAGATGAAGAAGTGTACTAACACCCCTATAAATGACATCTACCATCCTTAGGCTTCTAGTCAAATGATCCACGACTTCCTGGAGTGTTTTCGTTTTCTAAGGGAGCTACCCTAAAGCAAACATCCAAGTTATGTTTCCTAGGCCTGGATATTTAGATCATTTAGACAACCACAAGGGGCGATATGGTGTAGAAACTATCTTGTATAAGTCTGTCTTAACTAACTAGTCACACATACCCAACATGCAAGTATATTGGCCCTACTATAGAACCTCAACTATAGCATATCAAAGTATACGCTTCCTGCTTTGCCAGACCACCAACTCATACTCAAGTCATAGAGTACTAGTCCACACTATAGCGGTAGTAGTCTAGGTTTCAACCATATAGTACTTTTAGAAACCACTACTACAGGTCCTGTTCTATGTATTCGAAATACGCTTATGTCATATAGTGAGTGGACTACTCACTGGCTAAAGGTAAGCCATTCCCAATTTGGAATTCATAACATAATAACCTAAACATGATGAGATTCTCATTCTCATCAATCGGTTAAGAACAAATGTTTATGTGTTTAAATAACCCATGATCCATACCTTACTGTGAAAGACCTCCATTCACATGAATCACTTATTTAAACACAATGGGTCTATTGGGTCTATTCCAAACGAAAATGTGCACAAATAAAGAAAATTCACAAACGATTTCCGACAAAAAATTCTTTTATTAAAATATTCGATATTTACACCAGAAAACTAGTCTAAGAGGGCATATATTCCAAAAATCTCCCACTTGTACTTTAAGACTAGTTAAGTCCATAAGTGCCTACCCCAATGGCATCTAAGTGTCTTTTGAAGACCCTCTCAGCTAACGGCTTAGTGAATGGATCTGCTAGATTGTTATCTGAGGTAATCGGTTCCACCACGACTTCCCGTCTCTGGATGAAATCCCGAATCATGTAGTACTTCTTCTCGATATGCTTCCCCTTCTTATGGTTCTGAGGTTCCTTGGATTGCGATACTGCACCAGTGATGTCGCAATACATCACAATCGATCTATCCATATGTGGCACGACTCCAAGTTCTGAAAGGAACTTCTGCAGCCAGACTGCTTCCTTAGATGCTTCCGAAGCTGCCACATACTTAGCTTCCATGGTTGAGTCAGCAATGTAAGATTGCTTAATACTCCTCCATAAAATTGCTCCTCCAGACAAGGTGAAGACATATCCACTAGTGGATTTATTCTTATCCTTATTTGCCTAGAAGTCTGAGTCTGTGTATCCTGTAGGAACTAAATCATCAGCCTTATAAACCAACATATAATCCATCGTTCCTTTGAGGTACTTGAGAATATACTTTACAGCTTGCCAATGAACCTCTACAGGGTTTGACTGATATCTGCTAACTAAGCCTACGACAAAGCAGATATCTGGCCTAGTATACAGCATGGTGTACATGAGACTTCCCATGGCCGAAGCATAGGGAATCCTACTCATTCTGTCCTTTTCTTCTTGAGACTTAGGACAGTCCCTCAAAGAAAGTGACTGTAACACCCCGGAAAACCTAGGCCCGCTAGGGCCGGGGATGTCGCCCCGTCCAAAGGGCAAGGGGTCTTTATAACTAGGTCACAAATAAAAATTGCTGGAATAAATAATACTCAAGTTAAAAGAATTTATTACAACCCAAAAATACTTCAAAAATACATCCATGAAATTCCAAAACAAAACCCATAACTAAAATCATCCACACTTGTCTCCCAAAAAAGTACATAAAATAAAAAAAAAAACACATTCTCTTCCAAGGTAGCTACTCACCCACAATAGGATCAACCTGAAATCATGATAAAAGGTGGTGAGACAGAAATCTCAGTAAGTCCGTGTGTGCTTTAGGTGTTTAGCAAAAACAGTTCGTGGATGCAAAGTGTGAAATCTTTATAAAAGAAACATTGGCAAGCAATAACATTAGTCAAAAGCAAGAGTGGCATTTTGGCTCTTCTAGCCATACATAAGTATTAAAATCAACCACTCGAAAGAAAGGGATATGGGTTACCACACTTTGGGCCCCAGAACCGGTCAGAATGCCTAATACGTTGTGCAGACTGACAAAAGTAGGTGATCGGCCTACTGGGCAAGATACTCCTCCTTCTCTATACCTAAACAACCACCGGGTGTCCATTCCGGCAAAAACACAGTCACTTGACTGAAACAAAATAAACTGCTAGCTCGGACCGGCACGACTCACTGGAACTGGCATCTTATCCGGGAAGGACTCACCCCTCAGAGGTGGCCACCTACTGAGAGACTCACCCTAACCCTTCAAAGACTAGTCCTAGTAGTCCACCCTTATTGAGTACTTAACGACGTTCCCCACTTGGAATAAAATGAACAGAGCATTGCTCTGCATGAAAATAGCAATTTGAGGGTTTCCAAGGTTTTGAGCGAAATCAGTTTTAGAAAGAGTTTCGAGTTTGGAAAATCTGCTCATTAACTTTTGAATAATTCCAGCGTTGGAAATAAGGATGAATTCAACCCTCAACTTCCTTCAAATAAACGAGTGTCCATACACTCCATATTTAGCTTGCCATAAGAAAACATTTCACATTGATAGGTTTTATGCAGGAGCTTACCTGCTTCTTGCTCACAACAACAAGGTCTCGAACAGCTGACCTAACCCCACATGGGCAAATACAAATCTTAATCAGATTCAAGCCACAATCCACTTCTTCAATTTTAAATCAACTCAATTCACTACTACCATGATCCTAGTGTCCCAAGCTTTAAGGCAAAACAGTAATTGAATAGGTTTATAAGCTCAGTTTAATTTGTTATTTAAAATAATTAATGGATTAGGAAATAAATTCTAATAAGTTGAAAGTTTAAATCTTGTTAAGGAAAATTTAGAGTTTATTTAATCAGAAGCCATAGGTGGTACTAGCTAAAATAGTAATTTAATGGTAGCTTAGTTGTTAGAAAATAATTGATAGCTAAAACTAGTTAAGATTAGATTTATTAAGTCTTTCTTGGAAAATAATAAGTAAATCCTTAAGGGTTTTGATATAGTAAATATTTTATTAAGTATAAATCTTTTTCATAAGGGCTTTAATTAATTTGCTTTATTTTAAATAATATTTATTTATTTTATTTTCTAGAAAAATCATTATTTATTTGACTAAAATATCCTTTACATATATTATAATTCCAAATCTACCCTTCCTAGGGTTTTCGAAATTCTTTAGCAAAAATCATTAGTAAATATTTTATTCATGAAATAAAATTTGCTTAGGGACAACTAGATCATGATCAAGATTCCATGGTCATAATCAATAACATACTCAATCCTTCAATTCATCAAATCATCCAAGTCTTGCACATAGGCATAGATCTAAATTTATTATTACATAATTTAACCTCTACTAGCATAAACATGATCATGGCTTCAAAATCTAATTATGCATATAAATCCTATTCACCCATGGTGACATAATCTCTAGCATGTTTCATCACAAATACTACCTATGACATGCATCAAATCTCAACTCATCATTAAATCCACCAACATAATCCTTCCATGCATAAATTCCATCTCCTTCACAATCATACATATACTCATGCTTCAATCAACAACATCACATACACAAACCCATCGCCATTCATCAACCTAGAGACATGATTCTAAATTTTGAAAAAGAGGATTGAAGGTACTTACTCGATTGATGAATGACTTGAAGGAGTTTAGAGAAGATCTCAATTCCTAGATGGCTAATCTTGTTCAAGAAGGGTGGCGAAAGCATGGTCATGGGAAAAGAGACCATTTGGCCAAGGGAGGAAATTTCGGTCCATGAGAGAGAGAGAGAGGAGAAGAGATCATTAGCATGCTTATTCATATAGGTTTTCATTAGAGATTAAGTTTGAAGAGGATGAAGTTGTTAGAATAAGTTTACCTTGAAGATGTTCTTGTTCTTCACAGAAGTTTCTGCTTTTTTATCCAAAGTAGCAAGATGATTTGTGGAGTTTGATGTTAATAAGGGTGTTGATGAATGCACAGCAAGGAGTAGATCAAATATGGAGATTTTCATGAGGGTTTGAAGTGGTTTGGAGGGGTATTAGGTGTGGAGAAGGAGTAGGTGTTCTTGGTGTAGTGTGTGTGTATTCTTGTTGCTTGAAGAAAATCGAGAGAAAGAGAAGAGAAGCTGCTGATTTTTCTGAGGGGTTGTGGCTGCCGAAATTCTGTAGGGTTTAGGGAGTGACTTCTTTGATTTGGAAGGGAAAGGAAAGACTAATTGTTACAATCCTTGAAGAATATTTTTAGGAAGAGAATTTGGAAACTAGATATTCCAAGAATATCTTGATTTTTCTGGACAGCTTTGAAGTCTCCTATGGCCGACTGGATTGTGCAGTTTTCTGGGGAATTAAAGCTGGTTAAAGGAGACTTGTGGTGGCCGAAATTAAGGTGTACAATGGTGGAGAAGATGTCTGATCAATTGAGCAAAATTTTATGGAAAGTTATTAAACAAGATGGCTGAAATTTTTGGAAAGTAATCAAGCTAAATTGCAGGGATTTAGTTGAGAGATTTTCGGTCAGCCATGGAGGGAATTTCGTGCAGAAGCTTCAGGGAACAATGGAGCTCTATTAATGGAGGTTTAAGGGAGGTTTTGACAGAAGTAGGTTGGGGTTTTCGGTTGGAACAAAATGGGAAACAAGCTGGATAAAAATTCTGCTCAGGAATTTCGCTGAACAGAAATTTTCTAGCAGAATTTTCGTCTGCCATTTCCAGCAGATTTGCAGCGTGTTTTGAAGGGAATTTCAGGGGTATTCAAGGCTGGTTTCTAGCCTTATTTATGGAGGAAAAACATAGCTAAGGTGTTGCACAAAATCTGGGAGAAAACTGCTTGATTTGGAGCTCACAAAGCTGATTTTCGTACAAGAATTTTTCCTGTTTTACTCCAGCTTGTGTAGTCCGAATTTGGGCAAGAAACTTTCAGGTTTCAACTGATCCTAAAGACCATTTTTCTGGTAGCATTTTGGAGGGAATGTGAGCTAGAATTTTCTACCTTTTGAAGGTACAACAAGCTGGAAAATTTCAGCTCATTCCATGAAGGTAGATGAACTAAGTTAGAGGAAAAATTTCAGCAAGCTTTCAAGAGGGATTTTCCTCTTCAATTTTTCCACAATTCATTTACATTTTCCAAACCATGAGAAGCCTTTTACTAGGACATTTTGATCCTAAAAGACCTTAGTCCTCTACTGAATTTTTCTGGAAAGGAAAAGGATAGAACACCTTGATCAAACTAAGGAGTTGGAAATTAAGAAAAGCTAACCCTTTAGGCATTTCGCGAAGAATAAAAGAGTGGAGTGAGAATTCTCCTAACATGTCTCTCATAGGACATCATCACCACATTGATCTAGGCCCTTATGGCCGAAACCATCCTTTTCCAAGCAAAATAAAATTTACTCAAGCTAAAGCTTCTATGATGGACTTTGAACCTTAGACCTCAAGAATTAATTCCAAGGCTCTAACCACTAAATCACAACAACTCTTGTTGCTATTTCTACTAGAAAAATTATTTCCTATTCAATCCACAAGCTGTCTCCTTATTTTCACCTCAGGCAAATATTATCATTTTGCCCCTCTCACACATCACTCACCAACAAGACTTCAAGATAATAAAAATCAAATTCAAAGCACATAGAAATCATATGAAAACACATTTAAATCATGAAATAAAGCATGATATGCATCCCAACCCCCTTACTCTAAGGTTTGTCTTGACTGGGGTTTCACAGTGACAACCCATGTCTGCAAGGGATTAGAGCTCCCTTGCAAGAGTCCATGCTATATTTGGCCAGCATCTTATCAATGTATGCGACTTAGGATAATCTTAATATTCTCTGCTTCCTATTTCTAAGAAGTCTAATCCCGAGAATATAGCTAGCTTCTCCCAAATCCTTCATACTAAATTGACTAGATAGCCAAACCTTTGTAGATGATAATGACCCTACATCATTTCCAATGAGTAGAATGTCATCCACATACAAGATAAGAAAAACCATATTAAGCCCCTCAAGTTTCTTGTACACGCATAATTCATCCTCGTTTTGAATAAAACTATAAGACTTTACAGTCTCATCAAAATGAATGTTCCACACTCTCGATGCTTACTTAAGTCCATAAATGGACTTCTTAAACTTGCAAACCATATGTTCTTGGTCGTCAGCAATAAAACCTTCCGATTGGGACATATAGATGTCATCGCTAAGATGGCCATTCAAAAATGCCATCTTGACATCCATTTATCATATCTCATAGTCATAGTAACATGCGATGGCAAGGAGGATACAGATGGATTTAAGCATGGCTACAGGGGAAAAGGTTTCCTCATAATCAATCCCTTCTTTCTGAGTATACCCTTTTGCCACAAGCCTAGCTTTGAAGGTTTCCACCTTCCCATCCACTCCCCTCTTCCTCTTGTATACCCACTTACACCCAATGGGTTTTATCCCTTCAGGTGAAGCTACAAGATCCCAAACCTGATTGAAGTACATAGACTCAATCTCGGCTTTTATTGCTTCATGCCATAGATTTACAGCGGCATCACCAATTGCCTCCTCGTATCTAGTGGGGTCTTGTTTCTGATAATCAGAAAACAGCTCAAAAGCTTCTCCATACCATCTATCTGGAACCCTAGACACCCTCCCACTACGATGAGGCAACATTTGTACAGGCTCTTGAGGCTGTGCCTCTTCTTGTTCCACAATCGGGTCAGAAGAAGTTGCTTCCGAAGATAACTTCTCCTCGAGTTCCAACCTAGTTGAACCTTTTGTGGAAGTACTTTGATCATCCTCTAAGTATCTAGCATTGGTACAAACCAGTACTTTCTGCTCCTTAGGATGATAGAAGTAACCACCATTTCTTCCTTTTAAATACCTAACAAAATAGCATAATTCTGACCTTGGTTCCAACTTGTCTCCCTTGATCAGTACATAAGCTGGACAACCCCATATCCTGAGATGATTCAAACTTGGCTTACGCCCAGTCCACATCTCATAGGGAGTCCTAGGTACTAACTTGGAAGGCACCAAGTTCAGAATATATGTCGTTGTTTCTAGGGCATATCCCCAAAAAGATACTGGAAGAGTAGCATGAGACATCATGCTTCTAACCATTTCCATCAATGTCCTGTTCCTTCTCTCAGCCACTCCATTCTGCTGGGGTGTCCCCGGCGCAGAGAGTTGGGATACTATCCCATGATGTACCATGTAGTCCTTGAATTCACCTAGGAGGTACTCTCCATCACGATCCGATCTTAAGTTCTTGATTAATTTACCTGTCTGACGCTCCATTTCAGCCTTAAACTCCTTGAATTTATCAAAAAAGTCAGACTTGCGTCTCATTAGGTAAATATAACCAAACCTTGTACAATCATCTGTGAAAGTGATGAAGTACTCAAAACCTCCTCGAGCTGGTGTAGACAATGGACCACACACATTAATGTGAACAAAGCTCAGTACCTCCTTGGCCCATCTGCCTTTGGGATAAAAGACCTTTTGGTCATCTTTCCCATAAGGTAGGATTCACACTGAGGCCAACTTTCCAATCTCAATTAGCCTAAAGGCCCATCATGGATTAGCCTCTGAATCCTGGTTGAGTTGATATGACCCAACCTCAAATGCCAAAGATATGAGTCATTGACATTGGTCTTTCTCTTCTTAGTTAAAGGTTCAGATTGAGCATTATTTGATTGCTTGTTAATAGGGTTTAAATAGAATAGATTTCTATACATGTGCCCAGTACATAATATTTCTCCATCTCTACTGATAGAAATACCAAAATGGAAAGATACAGAATATCCTTGATTTATAAGTTTCGCAACTGAAATCAAATTCTGATGAAAACCAGGTACATATAAAATATCTATTAAAACCACTTTCTTATTACAATCAAAATCAAGATCCAGCTCTCCCACTGCAAGGGCCTAGACTTGTGCTCCATTTCCCACGCGTAATCTATGTTCGCCTTTCTTGAGTCTTTTTATCTTTCTAAACCCCCGCAAGGAGTTACAGATATGATCAGTGGCTCCTGAATCAACAATCCAAGTGGAAATTGATCCAACCATTGATATAGATTCTAGATAGAAAACATTACCTATGGAGTTTTTCTTGGCTTGAAGATCTGGACACTTTTTTTTCCAGTGCCCCTTCTTCCCACATTTGAAGCACTTGCCCTTTGATTTGTCTTTGGGCTGGGTCTTAGGCTGGGCTGCTGCGTATCCCTTCTTCCTTCTGAACTTCTTGGACCTAGTTCTTGAGGAAAAAGCCTTAGCAATCATGGCCTTTGAATATGGTTCCATGACCTTCTCTACCATCTGAAGTTCCTTCATCAACTCAGTTAAACTCATATTTAACTTGTTCACGTTGTAATTTAGTTTGAACTGAGTAAAGGAACCCGGTAGAGATTCGAGAACCATGTCCACTTGGCTCTCGGGGTCAATGATAGTCCCTAAGATTTCTGCCTCCTCAAAAGCAGCAATCATCTTGAGCATATGCTCCCTAACTGATTCTCCTGCAGCCATCTTAGTGTTTATTATAGTTCGAAGAGCCTCCTGCCTTGCGGGCGGGCTCTTATCTATGAACATAGTGTCCAATGAATGACTAATGTCATACGCAAAAGCCATGTGCTTGTGTTTAGAGTGGAGCACATTAGATATGGAGGCTAGCATATAGCAACGTGCCATTTCATTAGCCTTCTTCCATGCCTTTTCAGCCTCTCTCTTAAGAACAAATGTTTATATGTTTAAATAACCCATGGTCCATACCTTACTGTGAAAGATCTCCATTCACATGGATTACTTATTTAAACACAATGGGTCTGTTCCAAACGAAAATGTGCACAAATAAAGAAAATTCATAAACGATTTTCGAAAAAAAAAATCTTTTATTAAAATATTTGATATTTACACCAGAAAACTAGTCTAAAAGGGCATATATTCCAACAGGTGGTGATTGTGATAAGATTGATGTGATATTAAATAGCACCATCAGGACTATGATGAGAATGATAGAATCCCCGATGGTGCAATGTTGTCTAGGGATGATAAGGAGGTATTCGGCCTGGATGTACCGGGAGTACTGGAAGAGGAGGTGCGGGGTTTGGAGGTTGTTGATGCGGGAGAGGATTAGGAGGTACCCGAGGTAGAGGTACCTATGGTTGAGGTGTTTGAGAAGGATTTTGAGATAGACCCAGAGCTATTGGCTTGGTTGCACCCGATGCGGATAGATATGAGGAGTTAGATACCGTAGAGTCTTACATAGTTTCTACTGATTCAGGACTTCCCATTTCAGATAGTGATGATGATTTGTAGGAGGATGAGATACATATATGTGTAGTAGGATATGTAGAGTTCAGCCAGTGTATATAACCATGTGCTTAGCACACAAATTTTGTCTTGACTTTGTGATAAATGAGAATGAATATGTGTTATGTTCTTTCTATGAGCACTGTGCCCATTTTATGATTTCTTTTGAGCTATGCTACATTGTTATATCAGAAAAATCTTATGAACTGTACAAATACCTCCTAAGCTAACTTTTGGACGATCATCACGAACTACTCGAAATAACCCGAGCCAATGGTGGAAGAATCGCATGCGGAAGGTCCTCACCTCACAACTTTAGACTACTCTATGTTCCAAACCTCCCAAATGATGGCTGATACCATCCAACAGTTGACTGAGACTGCCACCAGAGCAAATGAGAATGTTGGGGTAACTGAGGGTGTAAGTTAGGAAAGTCAGCAAAATGAAGTCGAATCGATTGAGCTCTTGAGCACTTTTTGAAATTTCACCCTCCACAATTTCAAGGGTGACCTAATTTGACAGGAGGTTGAAAATTAGACTGAGTTGATGGATAAGATTTTTGCAACTCTGAATTATTCAGAGTAAAGGAAGGTACAACTTGCTATATTTTAGTTAAAAGGACCTACCCAAGATTGGTGGGCAACAGAAATGAATCAATGAGAGTGTGAGTGGATGGATTTCAAGGCCAGTTTTAAGAAGGAGTTTATTCCTATTTGGGTAGTAGAAAGGAAGGAAGACAAATTTCAAGCTTTTCAGCAAAAAGGTCATACTATGGGGCAGTATGCTACTGAGTACACCAGATTGTCAAAATATTGCCCACTCCTAGTCCATTTAGAAGCAGACAGGTTTAGACGTTTTGTGAAAAGTTTATGGCAAGAGTTGAAAAAAGTATTAGCACGTATGGCTCCTATCAAATACAATGCTGTAGTAGAGATGGCTTCCCTGACAGAAATGGCTGATATTGAACAGGTGGGTGAAAGGAACTGAACTAGATTTCGGGGCATGAGTCAAAAGAGATTTGGAGGGCCCTAATGCCAGAAGAAAGGAAAAATGAAAATGAGGGGAGGCTGGACTGGGAGACCGCCCTCTTTTAAATGCTTTAATTGTAGAGAAGTAGGGCATAAGATTTTAAATTGCCCTCACTCTCGAAGGATGGGTGGATGGAATCGACCTGTAGGAAACAATCAAGAACAGAGGTCAGGATTTGAAAGAGGGAACCCAGGACAAGCTTCTACCTCTAGAGCCAGACCCACGAAACCCCAAGTAAATGCTCAAGCAGTTGCTTTGGAGAAGACAAACAACCCGGCTACTGTGGTGGAAGGTACACTCTATATTTTTTATCATGATACTAAAGGATTAATAGATCCCGGCTCTACACATTCCTTTATTGCCAATTCATTTCTTGATAATATGGGAATTAAAGAGGAAGATACTTCATATGAAATGATTTTCAGTACCTCATCGGCAAAGTAAATGAATAGTGGAAAGTACATAGGGGTTGTAAGATCTTGGTAGGAGACGAATTATTAGGAGGAGATTTGATACGTTTGACCATAGAGGATTATGATGCTATCTTGGGCATAGATTGGCTATCTCAGCATCATACTCAAGTTGACTGTAGACATAAGGTAGTACATTTTTGTCGGCCTAGGAAACCTATATTGGAATTTGTAGGTGAAGTTGGAAGAAAAAGTAATGCTTTTATATTGGGACTCAAGGCCTAGAGATGATTAGGAAATAGTGCACTGGATACTTGGCTTATATAATTAATAAGCCAGCCGAGATTAAGAAACCCAAAGATGTTCCTATTATGAATGAGTATTTAGATGTTTTTCCAGCAGAATTAAAGGGGTTGCCACCGAAGAGGGAGGTAGAGTTTTTCATTGATTTAGTACCACTGGCGGAACCAATTTCAAGGACTCCTTATAGAATAGCACCTACAAAATTACAAGAGCTTAAGAAACAACTATAGGAATTAATGGAGTAAGGGTTCATTTGACTAAGTACTTCACCATAGGGAGCACCTGTATTTTTTGTTAAGAGGAAAGATGGGTCATTACAGATATATATAGATTATTAAGGGTTGAATGCATTGACGGTAAAGAATAAATATCCTTTACCCACGGTTGATAAACTGTTTGAACAGTTACAAGGAGTAGGATGTTTCTCGAAATTAGACTTGATGCAAGGATATTACCAAGTTTGGATCCGAGAAGAGAATATGCCAAAAACTAGATTTAACACTCTATACGGGCATTTTAAGTTTATAGTGATGCCCTTTGGTGTTTCTAATGCCCCTGTTGTTTTCATAAACTTGATGCACCAAACATTTCGTTCTTACTTAGATAATTTTGTGGTTATATTCATAGATGATATCCTGGTGTACTCTAAAGACCCCGAATAACACAAAAAACACCTTCAGAAAGTATTGGGGAAGTTAAGAAAGGCCAAACTGTAACCAAAGGTTAGTAAATAAGAGTTTTGGCTTCAAGAAGTAGCATTTTTGGGACATATGATTGTTGGGAAATATACCCTCTTAGACTAAGTTTCTGATATTAAAATCGAATGTTTTAATAAAAGATTTTATTTTCAGAAATTATTTGTGAATTTACATTTTGCACAACTACGTTTGGAAAAGACCCATTGTGTTTAAGTAAGTGGTACATGTGAATGGAGGTCTTTCACGATAATGTATGGATCACGGGTTACTTAACACATAAACGTTCATTCTTAACCGATTGATGAGAATGGGAATCTCATTATGTCTAGGTTATTATGTTGTGAATTCTAAATGGGGAATGGCTTACCTTTAGCCAGTGAGTAGTCCACTCACTTCATGACATAAACGTATTTCGAATACATAGAACAGGACCTGTAGTAGTGGTTTCTAAAAGTACTATATGATAGAAACCTAGACTACTACCGCTATAGCGTGGACTAGTACTCTACGACTTGAATATGAGTTGGTGATCTAACAAAAATGGAAGCATATACTTTGATAGGCTATAGTTGAGGTTCTATCGTAGGGCCAATATACTTGCATGTTGGGTATATTTGACTAGTTAGTTAAGATAGACTTGTATAAGATAGTTTCTATACTATATCTGTAACACCTCACTACCTAGGCCCAAACAGGGCTGGGGATGTCGCCCCGTCCAAAAGATAAAGAGTCTTTATAACTAGGTCACACAAATAAAAGTAAAACAATACTTCAAAATTAAAAACTTATTACAAACTAAAAATTCAAGACAAATCCAAAATTTAAATTGTTCACTCTAACTCCCAAAACATTACATAAAATAGATAACAGAATATCTTCCAAGCAGGCAACAACTAGCTCCTCATCCCCATAGCAGAATCGACCTGAAATCATGGTAAAAATGGTGATGAGATAAAAATCTCAGTAAGTCCGTGTGTACTTTGAGTGTTTAGTAAAAGCAATTCGTGAAAGCAAAGTGTAAGAACTTCATAAGAAAAATACTGGCAAGCAATAAACAATGTTCAAAATCAAGAGTGGTGTTTTGGTTTTTCCAACCATACATGTACAATAAAATCAACCACTCAAAGGGGTGGTCATGGGTTACCACACGTTGGGCCCCATAACCATACAACGGTCAAAATGCCACATTTTGTGCAGACTGACAAAAGGTAATTGATCGGCCTACCGAGTAAGATATTCCTCCTTCTCTATACCCAAACAAAACCGGTTGTCCACTCCGGAAACACACAGTCCACATGACTGAAACCTGCTAGCTCGGACCGGCATGACTAAGTAGTACTGACGTTTCTCTAAGTTGAGTTCATCTTCTGGAGGTGGCCTCCTACCAGAAGACTCACCCTTGCTCTTCAAAACTAGTACTACTGCCTACCCTTATTAAGTACTCAACATAGTTCATCCCACTTGGGAGAAAACTGATAAAACATAGCTTTACTTGAAAATGGCAATCAAAGGTTTCCAAAATTTTTGTCAAAATTAGTTTTAGAAACAGTTTAGTGTGTGAATAAAACTGCTTGTTGTTTTTTAAATAATTAGTTCGACTGAAACAAGAAAGGAAACAGTCCCTAATTGACTTTACCAAATCAATGTTCACAAACTTCGTGTTTAGCTTGCCATAACGACTTTTGCAACAAACAAGTTTCATGCAGGAGCTTACCTGATTTTTTGCTCGAGATAAAATAAAGATCTCCAAAAGCTGACCTAACCCCTCCTGGGGTAAACATAAGCTATAATTAAACTCAAACCAAAATTTGCTTTCACAAATAATCCTAGTTCAACTTACCACAATCATGACCCTAGTGTCCCAAGCTTTAAGGCTAGATAATAAATAAAGGGTTTATAAAATAAATCTAGCTTGATATTAAAATAACTAGGGTTTGTGAATTAGATACTAATAAGTTTTAGGTTCAAATCTTGCTATAAATAAATTATGGTTTATTTGATGAAGGGTCCTAGGCCTTAGATGATATTATTTAAAATAATGATTTATAATAACTAATGGTTAGAAAATAATTGCTAAATAAAATTAATAATAAGTAAATTTTAATATGTCTTGACTAAAAGATAATAAATAAATTTTAATAGTATTTATGAATATAAGACTTACAAAATTAATATTTTACCTATTATAATTATTTATATAAAAGAGGCTTTATTTGATATTAATATTATATAATATCTATATATTTTATTTCTTTAATAAAAGTTATCATTTATTTGACTAAAATATCATTAATTTATATAATAGTCTAAATCCACATTTTCTTAAGGTTTTTGAAATCACTAGAAGAAATTATAGTATTAATCATTTTATTGATAAAATAAAATTGTCTAACTTAATTAGCTTAGGGACAATAAGGTCATGATCATAATTCCTATTACTAACCATAATCATGAACATACACTCTACACTAATCAACAAAACATCCAAATCATGGATAAAAGCATAGATCCAAATCTACCAACACATGATCCAAACTCCATTAAACATAATCATATTCATGGCCTCAACAAGAATACAAGAACATAAAACCCTATTCACCAAAGGTGACATAATCTCTAACATGCTTAATCATTCATGCTACTCACGACATGAAGGCATGCCACAAACCCTAAAAAAAAGGCCATACATTCAACCAAGGCAAACTATCTCATGCATCAATCCCATCTCCATCATATAAACACATTCATTCTCATGCTTCAATCCCAACTCCATCACAAAACACATGTTCAATCTCCAAATATATTCCAACTACATCCAAGAGACATGAATCTAGAATTTAAAGAAGAGATTGAAGAGACTTACTTGAATGATGACTACCTTGAAGACGTTTCAAGAGAATCCTCTCGCTAGGAAGGCTTGATCCGTCCAAGGAGAAGAAGAAAAATGGCCATAGTTGGAGTAACCATTCAGCCGAGAGAGAGAGAAAGAGAGAGTGTGTGTGTGAGAGAGAGAGAGAGAAAGAGAAAGAGAAAAAGAAAGAGAAAGAGTTTATTAGTATATATTCCTTAAGATCGAGAAAAAGAAAGAGAAAGAGTTTATTAGTATATATTCATTAAGATCGAAGATGGATGAAGGTGGAGTTATTTGTTCATGCTTACCTTAAAGTGTTCTTGAGCCTTCAAGAAAATTCTAGTTTTTTATCCAAAAGTGAAACTTTGATTTCAGTGTTTGATGTTAAAAATTGCAGGAATGGATTTAAGAGGATGAGTAGGTGTGATCTGGAGTTTTTGGAGAAGATTGGAGAGGTTTTGAGTGATCTTAGGCGTGAGAATGGTGGTAGGTGTTCTTGGTGTTCTTGGAGGTTTAGAGAGAATGAAGAGAATGGAGGAAGTTGGCCAAAATTCTTCTTGGTAAGAGTGGCCGACTGGTTTGGAGAATTTTGGTAATTGGATTTTTAGATTTAGGAGAAAAAGGAAAGCTGGTTGTTTGAAATTCAAAAGGAATAATTTAGGGAATAAATTATGGTAGTAAATATGGTAAGAAGATCTTGATTGATGGAGGTCTTTTGGAAGCTTCAATGGCCGACTGAAGTGCTGGAATTCTGTTGAGATGAATGTTGGTTGAATGAGTTTTAGGGTGGCTGAAATATGGTGTACAATGGTGAGAGAATTTTCTAGATGTTTGAGGCTTAATCCATGGAAGGTTGATGAAAGAAATTGCTGGAATTTTGGACTCCAATCGTGGGCTTGATTGCAGTGATTGGTGGAGGGATTTTAGGAGTAGCCATGGAGCTTTTTCGTGCAAGACAATGGTGAGGAAGATGAAGTTTAGTTCATGGCTGACCAAAGTTGGTTTTACTGAAAAATGGGATGAGTTTCGGACAAGGGTGAAGAAGACACAAAACTGGAATTTTCTGGTTGGTTTTTTTTTGCAAGGCTTGCTGGAAATTCTGTGCAGATATTTCTACCATGATTTTGCCAATTTACAAAAGGTTTGAAGGGGTTTTGGATGGTCCTTTAAGGCTGGTTTCCAGCCTTCTTTATGGAGGAAGAACAAGGTTGAATTGCGGGTTGAAAAGCTAGAAGAAACAACTTGGTTTTTGGCTCACCAAGCTGCGAAAAACTGTCCAGGAATTTTTCTGGTTTGCACAGCTTTTGTATAGTCCAGTTTTAGCTAAAATTTTCAGTCTTCAAGCTGAGGAAATTGGTTGTGTTTCTGGCAGTATTTGAGAGGGATAGATGGCTGAAGATTTTGACAATTGAAATGATCAAGAAGCTGGAAAAATTTCCAGATCACTACATGGAAAAGATGAACACACATAGGTTGGAGTTTGAAGGTTCAACCATGGAGATTAATTCTCTTAGGAACCTTCCATAACTCCTCTCCATTTTCGGTCAACAAGATATCCTTACATAGACATTTTCGAAACCTCAATATCATAGAACTTTGCTGGAATTTTCTAGAAATAAAATTGGCTTGGATAAATTAAACAATCTAATTGATTAAGAACTAAGGAAAGCTAGAGATCAAGAAGGGCATGAATCCCTTAGAAATTTTTGTAGGGCACAAGAGTGGAATTAGGACATTCCTTTCATGTCTCTCCTAGGACAACCCTCCTACTCTTCCCTAAAGCATGCAAGGGCCGAAATATAGCCTACCTAACAAAAAATAAAATTTAATCATGCTAAAACTCAAATGATGGAATTTGAACTCAAGACCTCAAGGATTTATTCTAAAGCTCTAACCACTACTCCACAATAACTCTTGTTCTTATTTTCTCTTCCAAATATTTTCCAATTTAATCCTCAAGCTATCTCCCTATTTCCACCCCAAACAAAATTACCATTTTGCCCTTCTTGCTCAATAAACACGATTAAGCCATCTAGGCTACAAATCACATATCCAAAGCACATAAAATCATACAAAAATATATTTATGCATGCAAGAAAATATGATATGCATCCCGACCCCCTTACTCTAGGGTTGGTTTTAATTGGAGTTTCACAATATCGCCCTTTGTGGTTGTCTGAATGATCTAAATATCCAGGGCCCTGGGAAACATAACTTGGATGTTTATTTTAGGGTAACTCTCTTGGAAAGCGGCAACAATATAGGAGGTCGTGGATCATTAGATTAGAGGCCTATGGATGGTAGATGTCATTCAGAGATGTGTTAGTACACTTCTACCTCTCTGAATGTACGATGATGTATAGAGGGGTATTTTAGTCATTATACCTGTAGGTCGGAAACTTTGCTAACGCAGCACTATCCTTGGGGTCAATATTTCTATATTGTGATATTAGGAAATATTTAAAATGCAAAATACAGCTATTTATAGGACAAGGGTAGTTTGGTCATTTTAGTAACCAAGGCGGTGTGTCTTTTGGTCCCCAGTATAGACCGTGAGTCCTAATTAAATACGAGCTAAGGAATTGATCTTAAATTAAATTTAATTTATTTTATTTAAGCATATATTAGTTTAGTGGGTTAATTAATTATTTAAGGCTTTGGCCCAGTTTGAATAATTAAATATTAACCTGGGACTAAACTAATATATGCTTATTTATTGGACTAGTTTATTTGGGCTAGAAAATTAATTATTAATTGGGTCATTTATGTGGTTCTAATTAGAATAATTAATTAAGCCCAAAAAGGTTAAACTAAGAGTTCAATGGCCCAATCCAGTTTAACCTAGGGTTTTATTTAGATTAAACAGGAGGATTAGACACAACGTGGTTGATAGAAAATACACTCTCTGAGACGGCTTCTTCTCTGAAAAAGGCCAGACGTCTCTTTCTCCCTCTCTCTCCAAAAAAAAGGCTCCTTAGTCTGTAGTTGTTCACCAAACGGATTTAGGCAGGCCATATACTGGAAGATCGAGAGTTAAGCATTCACCTACATGCAAAGACGGAGTAGGAGGCATGCAGGAATCACACCAAAGGCTTTCACCAGCGTACCTACCCTGGTAGCACATATTCTAGTCCAGCCGATTCTTAGAATAAGAAAAAAAGGTTAAAAAATCTTTTTAACCTCGGAGTCCCGCCAGAACACAACCGATGCAGGCTAGGACTACCAGAGCTGGCGCCGGCTCTGGTCGGGAATCCCCCGTTCTTCAGTTTTTTCAGTTTTTTATCTTCGCTTCCACTGCGTGCCCTGTGTTATCTGCTTTCTATGCCTTCAATTAGTATCAAAGCATGAAGGTTTTGTGAAAATATAGGAAGCATGCATCTAGATGAATAAAACTAGACACATATGTGTGGTTAAAATTGTGATCCTTCGCTGTGTATGGTATGGATAGATTCTCTGTTAAACCTCGCAGGTGAAGGTATAGGAGATTTGTAATTTACTGTTTTTCTTAGCAAATCGTGTAAGCCCAATGTTTATAGGTATAGGCAATTTTTGGTTTTGGTTGATTTCATTGTATTTGGTTTGAAATTGGAGAGCCATCGAAGCCAGAGGTTGTGCAGAAAAACAGGAGAAATTCGCAGAAAAAAACTGCAGGATCAGGTTGTCAGACCACAAAGGGTGCCAGCTTGGGGTGCTGGAACCGGTGCCGGCTTGGGTCTGGAAGGCCGGTCCGCGTGCTGGTTTCTTGTGGGTCTTGATTCTGTGCGGCGGGTGCAGTGGACCACAATGCAGATGTGTGCATGATCTAGTGTGGCGTGTGCCGTGGACCAAGGAGAAATTTTTTTATTTTTTCCTTGTAATTTTTCTTGCGTTTTCTTTTGGTTTTGGGGTCCATACCAGGCGAAGTTAATATTTTTACAATAGTTAATATTCAAGGAATATTTTTACTTGAAGAATATTAGTAAGGGATTTTAGTATTACACAAGACCATTAATTAATTAATTGAATGTATTTAATTCTATTATCTGGGCACTTAGGTTTAAAAAATAGAAGAGCATGAAAACGTCTACTATTTTCTAGCATGCTATTTATTTTTGTACCTATGTGCATGTTTTCTTAAAGACCAAAGTCTTTAGGAATGTTTTTGACAAGGAAAATATTTTTCTACAAATTAAATGGATATTTTAGCTTAAAAAAAATTAATCCTTAGATATTTTCTCAAAGGATTTAATCATTGACATAGAAAATATATTGGATTTAGATATTTTTGTAAGGTTAAAATAGAAAGCCAATTTGTTTTAATTTTCGCACAAGAAAAATGTTTTGTTAAATAAACTTGAGACCAAAGTCTCTAGAAATTTTTAATTGGAAAATTTTTTGAAATCATTAAGTTTTTAACTTAAATAAAATTAGTCCAAAACTCTCAAAGGATATAAACCTTGATATAGAGATTATTATGGACTTAGACATTTTATTTTTGAGTTAAGGGAAAACTTAATAGAAATTTTCGAAAGGATATTTTTCAGAAAAATCCTTGTTTTAAAAGACTAAGTGGGAGAGGGATTCCAACGGCCCCACAGCTTCCATCACGATCCTCATTAGAGATCGCGGATCCCCTCACATCACCCTGGGAGTGAACCCGTATAGGATGGGGATACCACAAGGATCTAGATCTAATGGAGGGATGTAATTAATAACTCGGGGTGCGTACTATGATCGGCTAGCCCCTCGTTGGAGGTCATAGTGCGAGGAATGTCCATAAAAAATTAGAGAAAACAACTATCCCCTCGATGGAGTTATCTTCTAGGTCATTACTTAGAAGGGAAATTAATTTGTAGCGATTAACACACCTAGCTTAGGAAACTATTAATCTTCTCAGGAAGCTATGTCAGTTTTCCTAAGAGCCAAATTGATTATTATCAGTTTTGATAATAAGGATAAAGTGCACATATTTGTTTTGTTTTCACAAACTGAATCTTTTTCTTTTATTTTTTGATTTTTCAGAAATGGTGGAAGGTTCTTTTGGTCCATTGGCCGTTATTCTCCGGGAGAATAAGCTAACGGGACCAAACTATGTGGACTGAAAAAGAAACCTGGGCATAATACTCACAGCAGAGGAGTATAAGTATGTTCTGTTCGAAACCTGCCCTGTAATCGGGGAGGGTTCCACTGCCGAGGAGCGTGAGGCTGAGAAAGCATGGAAGAAGGCCGACGAGATGGCTCGTTGTTACATATTGGCCTCCATGTCTAATGTGCTCCAATCGAAATATGAGCACATGACCACTGCATATGACATAACTCAATCATTAGCCACAATATTCGCAGATAAGAGCTGGCCCGCAAGGTAGGAGGCTCTTCGAACCATCATTAACACTAAGATAGCTAAGGGAGCATCAGTCATAGAGCATATGCTCAAGATGATTGTTGCTTTTGAAGAGGCAGAAATCTTAGGAGCTGTCATTGACCCCGAGAGCCAAGTGGACATGGTTTTCGAATCTCTACCGGGTTCCTTCACTCAGTTCAAGTTGAACTATAACATGAACAAGTTGAACATGGGTTTAACTGAGTTGATGAAGGAGCTCCAGATGGCGGAGAAGGTCATGAAGCCACAACCAAAGGCTAGGATTGCTAAGGCTTCATCTTCTAGAACTGGGCCCAAGCCTAGAAAATTCAAGAAGAAGAAGGGGAACACAGCGGTCCAACCCAAGACCCAGCCCAAAAACAAACCCAATGGCAATTGCTTCAAGTGTGGACTAAAAGGACACTGGAAAAAGGAGTGTTCGAATCTTCAAGTAAAAAAAAACCCCCACAGGTAATTTTTCTATCTAGATTCTATATCAATGGTTGGATAAACTTCTACTTGGATTATTGATTCAGGAGCCATTGATCATATCTGTAACTTCTTGCAGGGGTTTAGAAAGATTAAAATACTCCAGAAGGGCGAACATGGACTACGTGTGGGAAATAGAGCACAAGTTTGGGCCCTTGCAGTGGGAGAGCTGGATCTTGTTTTTTATTGTAATAGAATAGTGATTTTGAAAGATATTTTATATGTACCTGGATTTTGATAGAATTTGATTTTGGTTGCAAAACTAATAAATTAAGAATATTCTGTATCTTTCCATTCTAGTATTTCTATCATAGAGATGGAGAAATTTTATGCATTGGGCACATGTATGGGAATCTATTTTTCTTAAACCCTATTAGCAATCAAATAAATAACGCTCAATCTGAACCTTTAACAAGGAAGAGAAAGACCAATGTCAATGACTCTTATCTTTGGCATCTAAGGTTGGGTCATATCAACTCAACCAAGATTCAGAGGTTGATCCATGACGGGCCTTTGGCTCATTGAGATTGGAAAATTGGCCTCAGTGTGAGTCCTGCCTGATGGGAAAGATGACCAAAAGGTCATTTACCCATAAGGCAGATAGAGCCAATGAGGTATTGAGTCTTGTTCCACAGATGTGTGTGGTCCTTTATCTACACCAGCTAAAGGAGGTTTTGAGTACTTCATCACTTTCACGAATGATTGTACAAGATTTGGTTACGTTTACCTTATGAGACGTAGGTAAACGTAACCAACTCTTACTCTTTTGACAAGTTCAAAGAGTTTAAGGCTAAAGTGGAGTATCGGACAGGTAAATTGATCAAGACCTTATGATCGGATCGTGGTGGAGAGTACTTCCTGGGTGAATTCAAGGACTACATTATACATAATGGGATAGTATCCCAGCTCTCTGTGTCGGGGACACCCCAGGAGAACGGAGTAGCTAAGAGAAGGAACAGAACATTGATGGAAATGGTCTGAAGCATGATGTCTCATGCTACTCTTCCAGTGTCTTTTTGGGGATATGCCCTGAAAACAGCAGCATATATTCTGAACTTGGTGCCTTCTAAGTCAATACCTAGGACTCCCTATGAGATGTGGACTGGGCGTATACCAAGTCTGAATCATCTCAGGATATGGGGTTGTCCAGCTTATGTACTGGTCAAGGGAAACAAGTTGGAACCAAAATCAGAATTATGCTATTTTGTTGGGTATCCAAAAGAGACAAAGGGTGGTTACTTTTACCATCCTAAGGAGTAGAAAGTACTGGTTAGTACCAATGCTTTATACTTGGAGGATGATCAAAGTATTTTCACAAAAGGTTCAACTAGGTTGGAACTGGAGGAGAAGTTATCTTCGGAAGCAACTTCTTCTGACTTGATTGTGGAACAAGAAGAGGCACAGCCTCAAGAGCCTGTACATATGGAGCATCGTTGTAGTGGGAGAGTGTCTAGGGTTCCAAAGAGGTGGACTAGAGAAGCTTTTGAGCTGGTCTCTGACCATTAGAAATAAGATCCCACTAGATACGGGGAGGCTATTGCTGATGCCGATGCAAATCTGTGATATGAAACAGTGAAAGCCGAGATTGAGTCTATGTATCTCAATCAGGTTTAGGATCTTGTAGCTTCACCTGAAGGGATAAAACCCATAAGGTATAAGTGGGTATACAAAAGAAAGAAGGGAATAAATAGGAAGGTAGAAACCTTCAAAGCTAGGCTTATGGCGAAAAGGTATATTCAGAAAGAGGGAATCGACTATGAGGAAACCTTTTCCCTGGTAGCCATGCTTAAGTCCATCCGTATCCTCCTTGCCATCGCATGTCATTATGACTACGAGATATGGCAAATGGATGTCAAGACGGCATTTTTAAATGGCCATCTTAGTGAAGACATCTATATGTCCCAACCGGAAGGCTTTATTGCTGACGGCTAAGAACATATGGTTTGTAAGTTTAACAAGTCCATTTATAGACTTAAGCGGGCATCCAGGACATGGAACATTCGTTTTGATAAGACCATAAAGTCTTATATTTTTGTTCAAAACAAGGATGAACCATGCGTGTATAGGAAGCTTAAAGGCATTAATGTGGTTTTTCTTGTCTTGTATGTGGATGACATTCTACTCATTGGAAATGATGTAGAGTCATTGTCATCTACAAAGGTTTGGATATCTAGTCAATTCAGTATGAAGGACTTGGGAGAAGTCAGCTGCATTCTCGGGATTAGATTTCTTAGAAATAAGAAGTAGAGAATGTTAGGATTATCCCAAGTGGCATACATTGATAAGAAGCTGGCTAGGTATAGCATGGACTCATGCAAAGGAGATCTAATTCCTTGCAGACATGGATTGTCATTTTCTTCAAGGAACTGTCCTAAGTCTCAAGAAGAAAAAGACAGAATGAGTAGGATTCCCTACGCTTCGGCTGTGGGAAGTCTCGTGTACGCCATGCTGTGTACTAGGCCAGCTATCTGTTTTACCGTAGGCTTAGTTAGCAGATATCAGTCAAACCCTGGGGAGGTTCATTGGCAAGCTATAAAGCATATACTCAAATACCTTAAGGGAACGAAAGATTATGTGCTAGTTTACAGGGCTGACGACTTGGTTCCTACAGGATACACAGACTCAGACTTCCAAGAGGATAAGGATGAGAGAAAATCCACTAGTGGATATATCTTCACCTTGTCTAGAGGAGCTATTTCATAGAGGAGTATCAAGCAGTCTTGCATTGCTGACTCAACTATGGAAGCTGAGTATGTGGCAGCTTCAGAGGCATCCAAGGAAGCAGTCTGGCTCCGAAAGTTCCTTTCAGAACTTAGAGTCATGCCACACATGGACAGGCCGATTGTGATGTATTGCAACAACACTGGAGTAGTATCACAATCGAAAAAACCTAGAAACCACAAGAAGGGGACGCATATCGAGAGAAAGTACCACCTGATCCGGGATTTCATCCAGAGACGAGAAGTCGTGGTGGAACAAATTGCCTCCGAGAACAATCTAGCTGATCTATTCACCAAGTCTTTGGCTGAGAGAGTCGTCATGAGACACTTAGACGCCATAGGGGTGGGCACCTACGGACTTACTTAGTCTTAGAGTGCAAGTGGGAGATTATTAGGAAATATGCCCTCTTAGACTAGGTTTCTGATGTAAAATTGAATGTTTTAATAAAAGATTTTATTTTCGGAAATTGTTTGTAAATTTACATTTTGCACAATTACGTTTGGAAAAGACCCATTGTGTTTACGTAAGTGGTCCATGTGAATGGAGGTCTTTCACAGTAAGGTATGGATCACAGGTTACTTAACACATAAACGTTCATTCTTAATCGATTGATAAGAATGGGAATCTTATTATGTCTAGGTTATTATGTTGTAAATTCTAAATAAGGAATGGCTTACTTTTAGCCAGTGAGTAGTCCACTCACTTTATGACATAAGCGTATTTCGAATACGTAGAATTGAACCTATAGTAGTGGTTTCTAAAAGTACTATATGGTAGAAACCTAGACTACTACCGCTACAGCGTGGACTAGTACTCTATGATTTGAGTATGAGTTGGTGGTCTGACGAAGCTGAAAGCACATACTTTGATATGCTATAGTTGAGGTTCTATCGTAGGGCCAATATACTTGCATGTTGGGTATGTGTGACTAGTTAGTTAAGACAAACTTGTACAAGATAGTTTCTATACTATATCGCCTCTTGTGGTTGTCTGAATGATCTAAATATCCAGGGCCCTGGGAAACATGACTTGGATGTTTACTTTATGGTAGCTCCCTTGGAAAGCGAAAACAATCCAGGAGGTCGTGGATCATTGGACTAGAGGCCTATGGATGGTAGATGTCATTCAGAGAGGTGTTAGTACACTTTTTCCTCTCTGAATGTACGATGATGTATAGAGGGGTATTTTAGTCATTACACCTGTAAGTCAGAGACTTTGCTAACGTAGCACCGTCCTTGGGGTCAATATTTCCTTATGGTGATATTAGGAAATATTTAAAATACAAAATACAGCTATTTATATGGCAAGGGTATTTTGGTCATTTTAGTAGCCAAGACGATATGTCTTTTAGTCCCCAGTATAGACCGTGAGTCCTAATTAAATACGAGCTAAGGAATTGATCTTAAATTAAATTGAATTTATTTTATTTAAGTAGCCTGATTTAATTGTTGGGCTAGAATAAAATAAAAGTCCATGGAGAGAGAATTAATTAAATTAGTTTAGTGGGTTAATTAATTATTTAAGGCTTTGGCCCAGTTTGAATAATTAAATATTAACCTGGGACTAAACTAATATATGTTTATTTATTGGACTAGTTTATTTGGGCTGAAAAATTAATTATTAATTGGGCCATTTATGTGGTTATAATTAGAATAATTAATTAAGCCCAAAAAGGTTAAACTAAGAGTTCAATGGCCCAATCCAGTTTAACATAGGGTTTTATTTAGATTAAATGGGAGGATTAGACACAACGTGGTTGATAGAAAATACACTCTCTAAGACGGCTTCTTCTCTGAAAAAGGCCAGACGTCTCTTTCTCCCTCTCTCTCCAGAAAAAAGGCCCCTTAGTCTGTAGTTGTTCACCAAACGGATTTAGGCAGGCCATATACTGGAAGATCGAGAGTTAAGCATTCACCTACATGCAAAGACGGAGTAGGAGGCATGCAGGAATCACACCAAAGGCTTTCACCAGCGTACCTACCCTAGTAGCACATATTCTAGTCCAGCCGATTCTTAGAATAAGAAAAAAAGTTAAAAAAATTTTTTAACCTCGGAGTCCTGCCAGAGCACAACCGATGCCAGCTAGGACTACCAGAGCTGGCGCCGACTCTGGTCGGGAATCCCCCGCTCTTCAATTTTTTCAGTTTTTTATCTTTGCTTCCACTGCGTGCCCTGTGTTTTCCGCTTTCTATACCTTCAATGATATCCAAAGACAGGATTACAATAGATCCTACAAAAGTCAAAGCTGTAACAAATTAGAAACGTCCCAAGACTCCAACTGAAATACGAAGTGTTCTAGGATTAGCAGGATATTATCGGATGTTTATTAAGGGATTCTATAAGATAGCTTCACCTTTGACTCGACTCACCCAAAAGAAAGCTCCTTATGTTTGGATCGAGAAGTGTGAGAAAAGTTTTCAGGAACTGAAGAAGAGGTTAATCTCTGCTCCTATTTTGTCATTGCTAAAGATGGACAAACCTTATGAGGTGTACACAGATGCATCAAAGGATGGATTGGGAGGAGTATGATGTAAGAAAGAAATGTGATAACTTATATCTCTAGGAAATTGAAACCCCATGTGGAGAATTACCTTACACATGACCTGCAATTGGTGGCTATTGTGTTTACGCTTAAGAAATAGAGACATTATTTGTATGGAACTGAGTTTGAAGTCTTCACCAACCACAAAAGTTTGAAGTATATCTTTACCCAGAAGGATTTGAATATAAGACAACGTCGGTGAATGGAATTTTTAGAAGAATTTCGATGAACTTAAGTATCATCCTGGGAAAGCAAACACAGTAGCAGAAGGTAAATCTAACAGCTCTTCGGATGTTACAAATACCAAAACTGGAAGTATTTGCAGTAAATGGAGAAATAAGGTTGAATAATATTTCCATTCAACCTTCTTTCCTACTACAGTTGAAGGGAGAACAAGATAACGATGAAGATTTGCAAAGGTTGGTGTAAAAGGAGGTAAATAAAGGAGAAGATGAGTTTCGAATGGACAATGATGGAATTATTTATTACCGGGTCAGTATTGTATGCCAAAATAGTCAGCGATGAAGCAAGAAATTTTAATGGAAGCACATCGGAGTAAGTATACCATCCATCTAGGAGTATCAGGACTTAAAACAACATTATTGGTAAATTGGTATGAAGAAGCATATTTCAGACATTGTAGCTCGATGCTTAATTTGTCAGTATATAAAAGTCGATCAACAAGGACCTAGAGGGTTACTACAGCCACTGCCTACTCCATCATGGAAATAGGATGAAATTACTATAGATTTCAATACAGGATTACCCATGGCTATAGGATAACAAGATACTATATGGGTGACAGTGGATCGACTAATTAAGTCCCCTCATTTCATCCCTATCAACCAACGAGATCCTTAAGAGAAGTTAAGCAAAATTTATATGGAGGAAGTAATCAGACTTCATAGAGTACCCTCTAGTATTGTGTCGGATCAAGATCCTAAATTTCTTTAAAGTTTTAGACTAAACTACAGTAAAGGCATGGGACAACCTTAAAGTTTAGCACAGCCACGCAACCACAAACAGATCGACAAACTGAATGAGTGAATAGGATTTTGGAAGACATGTTGCGGACTTGCACTCTGGATTTTGGAACTAAGTGGATTGATAATTTAGCATATGCAAAATTTTCATACAATAATACTTATCAATCAACAATTGAAATGGCCCCGTTTGAAGCTTTATGTGGAAGAAAATGTCCATCCCCATTATATTGGGAAAGTTTAGGACGAAGAACGAGTGAGCAGGATGCGTTCGATCTTGAAAAGGTTCAACAGGTTGTGGAGATGATCAAAACTTAGTTGGAGGCAGCTCAGAGTAGACAAAAAAGTTATATAGATTGATGTAGGAGAGATTTGGAATTTGTAGAAGGAGATCGTGTATTCTTGAAGTTGACTTCACAACGACAACTGGGAACTTAGGAACCGAAAGCAAATATGTTGGGAAAGTTTCTAGCATTATTCCAGGTGTAAGCCAATTTCGATGATAAAATTTTTTATAAGAAGGGAAGAATATAATACCTCACATTTTTCTTCAAATGGCTACTATTTGTAATAGTATGAGAATTTGTATCAATGGCCAGAACAAAAGTTGATCAGTGTGATAAGATGAATATTTTGGTATAATAATATTTTGTCGGGACTTGGATATAATTATTGGATTTGTTCTACTCGTACTCTAAATCTTTGGAAGACTATATTGTTAGTAAAATCGGAATATTATTAGTGTTGTGCCCTAGAGGCAATCACTTGTACATTGTATATGACACATTTATTTTAATAAAAGGCATTATTTATCTTACAGTTTCTTTTGTTTACTTTTGTGTAAAATAACTGTTAGATAAAGCCCCTAGTACAACACTGTGTTAAGGAAATAATGATAGAGATCATGATATGAGATTCCTACTACACTGTATCGTGTTAGTACTTAAATAGTCCCAGTTATAGTATTAATGAGACATGACATCATTAATGCATTAAGACTAGCATGTGTTAGACTTCCTAATTTGATCAAGCAATGGTTCTCATATCCGTGAGTATTGAGATACTCAAAGTTAACACATAGATGCTTGTTAATGGAAAAAGTTCATTGGATGACCTAGTTATGAGATAATCACATGGATAACTATTTAGTGCCAGTGATATAATCTCAATATAGCAAATGTGCAAGTATCCTTAGACTTGAGATCTCCAAGGTACTTTGTTTGCTGAGCATTGTACTTTGATTCCAATCTCTAGAGCTTGATCGAGGGCCGCCTATGGGATAGATATTGGGTACATTGTGAGGTAAACGAATGTAGTTGAGAGGGTCAATAAAGGATTCACCACTCCTAATAGGAGGGGCGAATATCTTACGGCCACTTGTAGGAATTACTACTCGAGAAGTCCTTGGCCAAGGCGATTGTATATTGGAAATAGTTCCAATTGATACACATATAGAGTAGTGGGTTCTTGGTACAAGTACTATTGTATTCAGGCCAGAATTAATTCTGGAGGGAGTTGGCACTAATTTCGTACTCCAAACCGAATGAAATATTGTATGGTGAAAGGAGTTAATTGTGCTGTAATTTGTTATTGAATGATTCATATCAAGCCACTAGACTTCCTGGACTCTTGGGTGGTCATGATGTGTTGCTAGATACCGCTCATGATCTGGGAATATGGGTTTATTAATTTATGAATTAATAAATCAATCCTGATTAGAATTAATAGGATTAGTTCTAATTAATTATGAATTATTAATCTCAAAGACGTTTGGATTAATTTATATTCGCTACCAATTGACTTAAGCATGATTAATTGTGTGATTTTGGGTGAAATGAATGCAAAATATGAAATCAATCCCTTGTATATGAACGGAGAAATGATCTAGAAATAGGAAAAAGAAAGAATCGAACAAACGACGAAAAAATGACGTGAACGAATGTTGAACATTTTCCTTAACCGTTAGCTATTTTTCGGCCAAACATGATTTGACCAGAAAATGATGTTTGGTGTAGGTTTATCGATAAACGGCCAATGGTTCGTTGATAACGATAGAAACTGTGGCCGAACAGCCGTAAACGGAAAAGAGTTCATTCAGACACAAGGTGAGTCCCTTTGATTTCTAAAACCTTTTGTAAGCTAGCGTGCTTCTCTTTTCCTTGAAATGCTATGTTTTATACTATTTTGGAAATTTCTGAATATATGTAAGGTTTATCTTAGCAAGAGTTACTCTTATGCCAATTTGGGCTCAAATGAACTTCATATTTGACTTGGAAACCTTAATGGATGATTAAAGTGTGAATTTTTTAAATTTAGTCCTTTTTGGATTCAATACTTGGGATTTTCGAAAAATGGTAATTCTTGAAATCAGGTATTCACAAACTGACTGGAATGCCCTTATTGGAACATGTTATGGAAATGTGTTTGGAAACTTTGAATTAAATCCTCTTTTGGGATTAGAATTCTAGATTTCTGGAAATGAGTTCCTTTTGGAACTGGGTATTTTGGAAATGATCCAAATGTCCTTATTAGGATATTTTATGAAAACTTTTGGAATTGGGTATTCGGTAAATGACTGAAATATCCTTATTGGAACTCTTATGAACACTTTTCAAATCGAGTAAGGGTAAGATGACCCGAATACCCTCGAAAAGTCTTTTGGAATCTGGCATGGATGAAATGACCCAAATGCCCTTGGAAATGACTTTTGTGATCAAGTACAAGCAAAATGACTTGAATATTCCTGAAAACTTGTTTTGATGTATAGAAAGAACTCTTTAACCTATTTTAACACGGTTTTGGAAAATGATCTCTCATTATGAGATTGAGTTTTGGAAAACGACATTTTGATCCCAGAAATTATTTTATTAGCCTGATATGCCTATAGAATGAATTGTGAATTTAGTCCTTTTTGGATTCAACACTTGGGATTTTTGAAAAATCTTCATTCTTGAAATCAGGTATTCACAAACTAACTGGAATGCCCTTATTGGAACATGTTATAGAAATGTGTTTGGAAACTTTGAATTTAATCCTCTTTTGGGATTAGAATTCTAGATTTCTTGAAATAAGTTCCTTTTGGAACCGGGTATTTGGGAAATGATCCAAATGTCCTTATTAGGATATTTTATGAAAACTTTTGGAATCGGGTATTCAATGAATGACCGAAATATCCTTATTGGAACTCTTATGAACACTTTTCAAATTAAGTAAGGGTAAGATAACCCGAATACCCTCAAAAAGTCTTTTGGAATCGAGCATGGATAAAATGACCCAAATGCCCTTGGAAATGACTTTTGTGATCGAGTACAAGCAAAATGACCCAAATATTCCTGAAAACTTATTTTGATGTATGAAAAGAACTCTTTAACCTATTTTAACATGGTTTTGGAAAATGATCTCTCGTGATGAGATTGAGTTTTGGAAAATGACATTTTGATCCCAGAAATTATTTTATTGGCCTTATGTGCCTGTGGAATGAATTGATTAGCCTATGGAGCCTATGGGAATTATGATCTGACTTGTGAGTCAGTGGGATCAAATTTAAAAAAAAATGTTATTTTGCCCCAAAAATATTTGTTATGAAAATCCTGCGGGATTAGATAACCTTCTAGCTTAATCAGTCAAAATGGGTTAGTATTGGTTACGTTGAGTATTCAACAAGGACTTTGATATATTTATTAGCCTATATTTGAGTTAGACGACCTTAGTAACCTGGCCTAGTTCTAGGGATTGTCTTACTCCGAATGGGGTGACAGGATATTGAGATAAGTCATCCTGACTAGCCGTCTAGTGCCTGGCAATTGCCGTGCCTTGTGTACATTTTGTGATATGGGTTGTTCATGGGCTGGGCTAGACACCTGGCATTGTTCAACCTCTTGCCACCTCGATGATGATTGACGTTAGGATTGGGACCCTTGACTTATGGTAGCAAGTAAAAGATTTAATATGTTGTGTGCACTTGTTAACGCTGAGGTGTACTAATGTTCCGGCGACTCACGGATTGTGTACTAGAGGCTGCAGTCTCAATACAATGATACGTGGCGCCAAAGGCAACTACTACGAGACTTGCATACAGGTCGACCTTCTGTTGAAAAAGTGCTTATGATTTGAAAATTGGGACAATGATTTGAAAGTAAAATACAGTTTTTCTAAAATAATTGAGTTTTGAATAAACTCTTTCTAAGTGAGTTTTGGGGTTGTTTCCAGTGAACAAACGAATTGCATTCCCCACAAAAGTTTTATGTACTCTGTTTCTTTACAAAAGCAATAGCACACATGGGACTCACTGAGTGATTTTTTACTCATACGTGTCTTTTATCTTACCTTTTGTAGGATCTGGAGTTGAGCAGACCCACAGATAGATGGACGATACCACATTGTCTGCAGTATAGGTCTGGATGATTCCCCTTTTGATTATGTACTTATTACTATTGTAGATAGAGATGGCATGTATGAGATTCTCTAATATATGTGTGGCCATCAGCATGGGATATTGTATGAGTCTAGACCTTATATATATATATTTATTATGTCAGTTTCGTTACAAAGACCCTTTGTCTGGGTAACTGGACGGGGCGACACCCAGTGTTGATATAGTTTTGCTATTTTCTTTAGTAGGGGTGTTACAAAATCTTATCTAAAAAGAAAAATTCGCTGCCCCTGCACAGAGTGGACCTAGTGCCGGGTCACTTCGACCCACCTAGTGCTGGGTGAAATATCACAGAAAAACATCAAAGTAAAACGCAGCGAAAAATTTTCAATTTTTTCGATCCACATCTAGAAGAGATTACTTACTTTTCCTTACTAGTTGCAGATTAACCAATGTGGAGACGGCTTGCATTGGAACTTCTTGCGTTGGAAGGGGAGAAGGAGGCTTCTATTGTTCAACTGGAATTCCCGCCAATCTTCTACTCGTACCTATCAAGCGTTTTCTCTTCGTCTTCCCGGAGTATGGCTCTACCTTATTCTTGGGTTAACTTAGTGAAAGCTCCTTCTTCAGATAATCAAAATACTCTCCAAGAGAAAAAGAAGAGAAGAACAAAAACCAGAGGAAGAGAGAGCCTGGGAAACGGCACACCAGAGGGAGAAAACTTAAAAAACCACGTCACCTTTTGTTTTCTTCTTCTTCCTCTCTTATTTTCGGCCAGCCTTAGGGCTTCCTCAAGCCCTAATGGCCGAAAACCATCAAGCCCTAATGGGTTTGGTGCTGTGCTAAAAAACAATCCAAGACTGGCCTAATCACCTTAATTAATTAATTATCTTTTCTGATCCTCATTAAATACCCAAGATTAATTAATTAAATTTAATTGGGCTCTTAATATACGTCATCATATATCAGCCCAACTAATTAATTTATTCCAATCTAATTCTCTTTATTAATTAATTATCTTTTCTAGGCCTCATTAAAACCCAAGACTAATTAATTAATTTTAATTGAACTCTTAGAATAAATTTTATTTCTCTTCCAAAAAATTATCCATTAAGCTCAAATTGTGTCTAAACAATACTAAGGTAACTTAAGCTACTCCGGGACCAAGAGACACATTATTCATAACTACTAAAATGATCAAAATGCCCTTACTATTAAATAGTGGCATATTATCATTTTAAATATTTTCATTTATCACCATATGGAAATATTAAGTCCAAGAATAATATTGCTAAATCAATGTCTCCGACCTCCAATTGAAATGACAGAAATACTCCTCTACGTAACACCCATCAATGAGACAGGTAAATGTACTAGCACCCATCTCAAAGACATCTATCATCCTTAGATCTCTAGTCTGATAACCCATAACTCACTTGCATGTACTTGCTTATCATTGAAAGCTATCCAAAAAGCACACATTCTAGAGTCACGTTTCTAGGGCTCTGGATCTTTAGATTATTCTGGACAATCACAAGGGGGTGATTTAACCTTACTAAGTGAAGTATAAAAACTCTATTGCATGAGTACGTCTTAACTAACTAGAGTAATACACCCAACATACATCAAAGTATAAAACCCTAACTTTACCAGACCACCAGCTCATACTCAAGTATGAAGGTATCTCTCCACGCTGTAGCAGTAATAGTCTGGTCTCTATAATTATAGTACTTTAAAGGAGACCACTACTACAGGCCTAGTTCTACGTATTAGAAATACACTTATATCTATAATATAATTGAACTACTCACTAATTCAAGGTAAACCATTCCTCATTAGAAATCATGGCACAATAGTCTTACCTTGATGAAATGCCCAGTTCCATCAAATAACTAAGAACTCAATTTTACTTGTATGACAAGTACCCATGGTCTATACCCTACTATGACGAACGACCTAACAAATAGACCATTATACTTAGACCTTTAAATGTGCAATAATAAAAATAACAAACTAAATTAAATGAATAAACATTTTATTTCACTATGTTTACACAGAATACATAGTCTTTAAGGGCATACTTTCCAACAATCCCCCAGTTGCACTACAAAGACTAAGAAAGCCTATAAGTGCCTACATCTATGACATCTAAGTGTCTACAAAACACTTTTCTATCAAAGGCTTGGTAAAGGGATCCGCCAGAATGTTGACAGAGAAAATCTGATCAACCACAATCTCTTATTTCTGGATAAATTCCTAAATGAGGTGATACTTCCTCTCTATGTTCTTTCCCTTCCTATGGTTTCGTTGTTCCTGGCATTGTGACACCCCTCTAGAATTGTCACAATAAATGGTGACAGGCCTATCCATGTATGGTACTACTCCAAATTCTATAAGAAACTTCCGGAGCCACACAGCTTCTTTAGAAACTTCTAAAGCAGCAACGTACTCATCTTCCATGTTAGAATCAGCAATGCATTATTGCTTGATACATTTTCATAAAATGGCTCCTCTAGACAAAGTGAAGATATATCCATTAATGGATTTTCTTTCATCTTTATTTGCCTAAAAGTCTGAGTCTGTGTAACTGGTAGAAACCAAATCATAAGCACGATATACAAGCATATAATTTCTTGCTTCCTTGAGATATTTGAGTATATGCTTTACGGCTTGCCAGTGAGCTTCTATTGGGTTTGACTGATATCTACTAACCATGCCTACTGCAAAATAGATATCTAGCCTAGTGCAAAGCATAGCATACATTAGACTTCTCATAGCCGAAACATAAGGGATCCTGCTCATTTTCTGCTTGTCTTTCTGTGTCTGAGGACACTTCTTAGAAGATAAGGATAATCTATGTCTAAAGGGTATAATAACCCTTTTACATAGATTCATGCTGTCCTTAACCAATATCTTGTAAATATAAGCAGACTGGGATAAGCCTAACATTCTTTGTTTCCTATCTCTAAGAAGTTAATGCCTAGAATGTAGCTAGCTTTTCCCATATCTTTCATGTTGAATTAACTAGATAGTCAAACCTTAACGGATGACATTTTCCCTACATCATTTCTAATGAGTAAAATGTTATCCACATAAAGTACCAAGAAAATACTTTGCCACTGTCTGATTTTCTATACACACATGGTTCATCTACGTTTTGAATGAAACCATAAGCCTTCACAGTTTCATTAAAATGTATGTTCCTTGCTCATGACACTTACTTAAGTCCATAGATGGACTTCTTAAGCTTATAGACCATTTGTTCTTGACCTCTAGCAACAAAACCTTTTGGCTATGACATATAGATGTCTTCATAAAGATAGCCATTTAAGAAGGCCGTCTTGACATCCATCTACCATATCTCCTATTCATAATGACTTGCACTAGCTAAGAGAATTTGAATAGACTTAAGCATAGCTACTGGTGAAAAGATTTCCTCATAATTGATCCCTTTTTTTTAGTATAACCTTTAGCAACCAATCTTGTTTTATAGGTTTCAACCTTTCCATCCGCACCTTTCTTCCTCTTGTATATCCACTTACACCCAATGGGTTTTACCCCATCGGCACAATGACAAGATCCCATACCTAATTGAGGTACATGGACTCAATCTCGGCATTCATGGCTAGCTGCCATTTGTCTGCATCAGCATCAACAATGGCCTCCTCATATCTAGTGGGATCTTGTTCCTGATGATCTAAAACTAGACCATAGATCTTTTCGATCAACCTTACTGGAACTCTTGTGATCCTCCCACTACGACGAGGCATAGTTTGTATAAGAACATCCGGTTGTGTTTCTCTTGGTTCCTCAATCGGGGTGTTAAAAGTTCCTGAAGTTAAATCAGTGACCAACTTCTCTTCTAACTATATTCTGCTTGAACCCGTGATGGATGCAACTTGTTTATCATCTAAGTGTCTAGCATTACTACTAACAAGTACTTTATGCTCTTGAGATTGATAGAAATATCCACCTCTTGTTCTTTTTGGATACCCAACAAAGTAGCATAACTCTGATCTTGGTTCCAGCTTAGTTCCTTTTGTCAACACATAAGTTAGACAACCCCATATCTTCAGATGGTTCAGGCTGGGCTTTCTTCCAGTCCACATCTCGTAGGATATCCTAGGTACTGATTTGGAAGGTACCAAGTTTAAAATATATGTCGTTGTTTTTAAGGTATACCCCCAAAAGGAAATAGGAAGAGATGCATGATTTATCATACTTCTAACCATTTCCATCAAAGCTTTATTTCTTCTCTCAGTTACTTCGTTCTGCTGGGAAGTCCCAGGCACTGTTAACTGAGATACTATACCATGATGTACCAAGTAATCCTTAAACTCACCAAAGAGGTACTTTCGACCACAATCCGATCTCAAAGTTTTAATTAATTTACCTGTTCGATACTCCACTTCAGCCTTAAACACCTTAAATTTATTAAAAAAGTTAGACATGTGCCTCATCAAATAAATGTTACTAAAATTGGTGATTATCTATGAAGGTGATGAAGTATTCGTAGTCTCCTCTTGCTGGTGTAGTCATCGGACCACAAACATCCGTATGAACTAGTGCTAGCATTTCCATGGCTCTATCTGCCTTTTTGGTAAAGGACCTTTTGGTCATTTTACTTTTAAGGCAATATTCACACTGAGACCATTCTTCCAGTCTCAAAGAACCTAAAGGCCCATCATGGATTAGCCTATGAATCCAATTGGGATTCATATGTCCCAATCTTAGATGCCATAAATATGAGTCATTTGATATAGCCTTTCTCTTTTTATTATCAGGTTCAGTTTGAATATTGTTTACTTGATTCCGAATAGGATGTATATAAAAAAGATTCTCATACATGTTTCCTGTACAAATTAAATTTCCATCTCTATTAATAGAAACACCATAATAGAAAGAAATAAAATATCCTTGATTCATTAATTTGGAAATTGAAATCAAATTCTATTTAAAACAAGAAATATATAAAATTAAAACCAACGTTCTATTACAATAAAAAATAAGCTCAAGATCTCCCATTGCTTCAGCCCATATTCTTGCTCCATTGCCTCCTTGAAGTCCATGTTCACCCTTATTGAGTCTCCTTATCCTTCTAAACCCCTGCAAAGAGTTACAGACATGATCAATGGCTTCAGAATCAACTATCTAGGAGGATGTTGATACAACCATCAAAATAGACTCTAGGTATAGAGTAATACCTAAAGTAGACTTAGCTAAGAAGTTCAGACAAACTTTCTTCCAATGCCTCTTCTTGCCACACTTGAAACATTTGCCTTTGGGCTTTCTATTGTACTTAGACTGACCAGATGCTATGGGCTGGGCCCTTACATTCTTCTACACCTTTTTCTTCTTAAATTTCTTAGGCTTCGCCTTAACTCCAGAAGAAGAAGCAAAATGAGAGACCAAAACCTTTTACATGGGCTTCATGATCTTCTCTGCTTCCTAGAGCCCTTTCATGAGCTCCGTGAGATTCATATCCAACTTGTTCATATTGTAGTTCAACTTAAACTGAGAATATGAATTAGGCAGAGTTTCAAGAACTATGTCAATTTAGCTATTAGGATCTATCGTTGCGCCTAGGACCTCGGCCTCCTTGAAATAAGTAATCATCTTGAGCAGATGCTCTCAAACCGATGCCCCCTTAGCCATCCTAGTGTTCAAGATTACCCTAAGAGTTTCTTACCATGTGGGCCAACTTTTGTCAGCAAACATGATATGCAATGACAAATCCATATTGTACGAAGTAGCCATGTGCTCATGCATAGATTGGAGCACACCAGACATGGAAGCCAACATGTAGCATTTAGCTATCTTATCGGCTTTCTTCCATGCCCTCTCAGCCTCTCACTCCTTATCAGTGGATTCTTCCCCAATCCCAGGACAGGGATTGGTAAGAACATACTTGTACTCCTCGGTAGTGAGTACTATGTTCAGGTTCTTCTTCCAGTCCACATAATTTAGGCCTGTCAACTTATTTTTCTTGAGAATGATTGGCAATGGATTGAAACCACATATTTCAATCCATTATTCTCGATGTCAAGGATTATACCCTTTAAGAGAATAAACTATGAACTTTTTTATTTTAAAGTTTCTTAGATTAAAACGTTTTATCAAAACCGTCCTACCTAATGAGACTTTGGTCTCACAAGAACTCGTACATTTTATCACAAAAATGAAATAAGCATGATACTAAAAGTAAACTTTTTTATGCTCAAACTATTCATTTATTCCTAAGTGACCAAACAATGGATTAAACATCATGAATTAAAATTAATGATCTTATTTAATTCTAAGGTGGTTCCATCCTTTACTATTTATTTTCATACAAATTATTCATCCATAGATAAATAAAACTATTGCAGAAAATTAACCTCATACAATGGTTTTAAAACATGATTATCTCAAGGAAAACTAAGGAACAAAACTTCAGCAGTGCTCTCCTATTTCTTGGACAATTTTTCGCCCCCCTTCTCGTCCAAAATTGTGCCCAACTGCCTTGGGGCAGAGTAGACCTAGCGCCAGTTCCATTGCGCCCACCTGGCATTAGGTCCAATCTATTTTTTCTAAAAATTTCAGCTGGATAGAGTGGACCTGGCACCTTATCCGATCGGCCCACCTAGCGCAAGGTCAGCTCTGGAGTTCATCAATTTTTGGAAAAAAATCCAACTTTTCAACCACTTTTCACCCCTCAACAATTCCAACAATCATATTCTTCCAGTTCCCAAAATTTACAGATTTAAAGAATACAAAGAAATGAAAAAACAGGCATAAAAACATGCCTTTACAAGTGCCTATGCCTCTAACCACGAGGCGTACATTGAATCTACTCAAAACCAAAAAAATAATGGGAAAACCATTAGAATACATTATCCTATGCCTCAACTGCGAGGCGTATATGAACTCTAGAAACTAATGTATGAGGGATCACATGAAATCATAAAAGATTTACTTTTAATGGTAAAGAAACCTCATTTTTCCAGTTTTAACACTAGCACATGCTCCTAGATGAAAACCGTGACTCTGATACAACTTGAAGGATCATAGAAAAACATCAGAGAAAAACGCAGCGAAAAATTTTCAATTTTTCTAAGCCATATCTAGGAGAGAGTACTTAATTTTCCTTATTGGTCGTGGATTAACCAACGTGGAGACAGGTTGCACTGGAACTTCTTGTGTTGGAAGGGGAGAAGGAGGCGCCTGTTGTTCAACTGGAATTCCCGCCAATCTTTTACTCCTAAGCATCAAGCATTTTCTCTTCGTCTTTCATAGTAAGGCTCTACTTTATTCTTGGGTTAGCTTGGTGAAACTCCTTCTTCGGATAATCAAAATACTCTCCAAGAGAGAAAGAAGAGAAGAACAAAAACCAGAGGAAGAGAGAGCTTGAGAAAACGACACATTAGAGGGAGAAAACTTAAAAAACCATGTTACCTTTTTTTTTTCCTTCTTCTTCTTCCCCTCTTAAATTCGACCAGCCTTATTGCTTACTCAAGCCCTAATGGCCAAAAATCATCAAGCCCTAATAGGCTTGGTGTTGTGCTAAAAAACAATCCAAGACTGGCCCAATCCTCTTAATTAATTAATTATCTTTTCTGGGCCTCATTAAATACCCAAAACTAATTAATTATTTCTAATTGAGCTCTTAATATATGTCAACATATATCAGCCCAACTAATTAATTCATTCCAACCAATTCTTCTAATTAATTAATTATCTTTTTTTGGCCTCATTAAAACCCAAAACTAACTAATTTATTTTGATTGGACTTTTAGAATAAATTTTATTTTTCTTACAAAAAATTATCCATTAAGCCCAGATTATGTCTAAACAACACCAAGGTAATTTGAGCTACTCCGAGGACCAAGAGACATATTATTCATGCTACTAAAATGACCAAAATGTCCTTACTATTAAATAGAGACATTTTATCATTTTAAATATTTTCATTTATCACCATATGAAAATATTGACCCCAAGAATAATATTGCTAATGTAATATCTCCGATCTACAAGTGAAATGACGGAAATACCCCTCTCTGTAACACCCATCAATGAGACAGGATAAATGTACTAACACCCATCTCAAAGACATCTACCATCCTTAGATCTCTAGTCCGATAATCCATGACTCACTTGAATTTACTTGCTTATCATTAGAAGCTACCCAAAAAGCACACATTCTAGAGTCATATTTCCAAAGCTCTGGATCATTAGATTATCCTGGACAATCACAAGGGGCTGATTTAACCTCACTAAGTGAATTATAGAAACTCTGTTGCATGAGTCCGTCTTAATTAACTAGAGTAATACATCAAACATACAAGGATATTGATCACACAAAAGAAACCTAACCCAACACACATCAAAGTATAAAACCCTAACTTCGCCAAACCACCAACTCATACTTAAGCATGAAGGTATCTATCTACGTTGTAGTAGTAATAGCCTGGTCTCTATAATTGTAGTACTTTAAGAGAGACCACTACTACAAGTCTAGTTCTACGTATTTGAAAAACGCTTATGCCTATGATGTGAGTGAACTACTCACTGATTCAAAGTAAACCATTCCGCACTGGAAATCATGGCACAACAGCCTTACCTTGATGAAATGCCAGTTCCATCAAACGACTAAGAACTCAATTTTACTTGTAAGACAAGTACCCATGGTCTACACCTTACTGTGAAGAATGACCAAACACATAGACCATTAATTATCATACTTGGACCTTTAAATGTGCAATAATATAAATAACAAACTAAATTGATTGAATAAATATTTTATTGCAATATGTTTACACGGAATACATAGTCTTTGAGGGCATACTTTCCAATATTAGTTCCATTCTGGTTTCTCCTCAAAATTGCTATTTTCCATAACAAACTTGGTGCCTAGTGCCTTAACTGGACCTGGTGCTAGGCACAATCTGGAATCTTTCATTTTTTGCTCGAAATCTAATCAATTCTATACAAATTTGTCTAAAACACTTTCCACAAGCAAAATATCAAATATGAAGGAATATGCTTAGTTATTACCTCAAAAATATCACCAAAAAACCTCAAATAATTAGAAAAATAGTGATAAATTTAGCCCCTATCAGGGTACTAGAAGTTGAAATATCAATCAACTTTTCTTCCAATTCCGCCTTACTCGAAACCTTAGTGGATATACTTTGTTCATCCTCCAAGTACCTAGCCTAAGTACTAATAAGTACCTTTTACTCTTGCGAAAGATAAAAGTATCTACCCTTTGTTCCTTTTGGATACCCTACAAAGTAGCAAAATTCTAATATTGGGTCTAACTTACTTCCTTTACTCAGTACATATGCTAGACAACCTCGTACCTTGAGATGATTCATATTGGATTTTCATCCAGTCCATGCTTATAGAGTGTCTTAGGTACTGACTTGGAATGCACTAAGTTCATAATATATGCTATTTTCCAGAGCATATACCCAAAATGAAATAGAAAGAGTTGCAAGACTCATCATGCTTCTGGCCATTTTCATCAACGTTCTATTTCTTCTCTCAACTACTCTATTCTGCTGGGAAGTCCCACGTGCAATTATCTAAAATACACTACAAGAAAATGATACATTGGCAACCAAAAAAAAAAAAAAAATTCTAGCTAAAGTTTTGTCACCAAAAGTACCTTTTAGTAAGGAAAATTTTTCTTCAACGATAAAAACTTTTTATCGCTACTGATTAAGACTTTCGGAGACAAAATTTTAAATTTTCCTAACTAAATGTGATAGCTTTAGCTAGAAAATAAGTATATTAGCGAAAAAAATTTAAGTTTCCTCGCTAATAATGCATCATCAGTGACGAAAATTTATTTTCTAACTAAAAATATTAACTTTTATCACTATTAACTATACTTTTAACAACAAAATTCATATTTCCTAGCTAATACATCTCTTTAAATATTTAAATATTTACAACATAGCCTGCAAAAATTTGTAAACTGTTCTTTAAATTTGTATAATTACAAAATGACATCAAAAATTTATAAATTGATCCCTACATCTTAAAATATTTATAATATGACCTTAAAAATTTTATAAATTGGTCCCTAAATTTTTAAATATATAAAACGTGACCCTAAATTTTACAATTTTCTCCTTAAATTTTGTAAAATTATAAAATGATAACCAAGAATTTATACATTGGTCATTAAATTTTAGAACATTTAAAATATAATCCCAAAAAATTTACAAATTAGTCCATAATTTTTAAATATTTATAAATGTATTATATTTTGAGCTGGTTTATAGAAATTAAACTAGATTATGTGGCAAAACATGTCCGATTACCTTCAAATTTGGTCATAATACATTTTTTTAGTAAATTTAATAAATCTAACAATTTGATCATTACTTTAATATGTCTATTCTTGTAAATACATTAGGTTTTGGGTATTTTATAATGATTATGCAAAATTAGGTGGTAAAATATATCCGATTACCTTCAAATTTGATCATAATATATTTTTAGTAATTTTAACAAATCTAACGATTGGATCGTTAATTTGATATGCCTATCTTTGTAAATAAGTTAGGTTTCGAGGATTTTAATAGAGATTATGCTGGATTAAATAGCAAAACATATCAGACTACCTTTAAATCTAGTCCTAAAACTTTTTTTAGTTACTTTATCAAATGTAATGGTTAAATCGTTAATTTGATATGTCTATCTTTCTAAATATGTTAGGTTTTCTGTATTGTTATAGAGATTATGCTAGATTCTATGCCAAAACATATTTTATTACCTTAAAATTTGGTCATAAAACTTTTTTTAGCGATATTATCAAATCTAACAGTTGGATCATTAATTTGATATGTCTATCTTTGTAAATATATTAGGTTTGGGCATTTTAATAGAAATTGTGCAAGATTAGGTGGTAAAATATATCTGATTACCTTCAAATTTGGTCATAATATATTTTTTAGTAATTTTAATAAATCTAATAGTTGGATTGTTAATTTGATATTTCTATCTTTGTAAATGTGTTAGCTTTCGAGTATTTTTTATAGAGATTATGCTAGATTAAATGGTAAAACATATCCAATTACTTTCAAATTTGGTCTTAACACTTTTTCTAATGATTTTATCAAATATAACGGTTGGATTGTTAATTTGATATGCCTATCTTTCTAAATCTGTTAGGTTTTCTGTATTTTTCTAAAGATTATACCAAATTCTGTGCCAAAATATACCCGACTGCCTTAAAATTTGGTCATAATATGTTTTTAGTAATTTTAACAAATCTAACGGTTGGATCGTTAATTTGATATGCCTATATTTATAAATGGGTTAGGTTTCGAGCATTTTTATAGAGATTATACTAAATTAATTGGCAAAATATATCCGATTAATTTTAATTTTGGTTCTAATACTTTTTGTAGTGATTTTATCAAATCTAACGGTTGGATTGTTAATTTGATATGTTTATCTTTCTAAATGTGTTAGGTTTTCTGTATTTTTATAGAGATTATACTAGATTCTGTACCAAAGCATATTCGATTACTTTAAAATTTGATCATAAATTTTTTTTTTTAGCGATTTTATCAAATCTAACTGTTGGATCGTTAATTTGATATGCCTATATTTGTAAATGTATTAGGTTTTGGGTATTTGAATAGTAACTGTGCAAGATAATGTGACAAAACATATCTGATTATCTTTAAATTTGGTCATAACACTTTTAATAGCAATTTCAACAAATCAATAGTTCGACCATTAATTTGACGTGCCTATCTTTGTATATATGTTAGGTTTTTGGCATTTTTACAAAGATTATACTAGATTATGTGCTAAAATATATCCTATTATCTTTAAATTTGGTCATAATACTTTTTATAGAAATTTCAAAAAATTCTAATGGTTGGATCATTAATTTAATGTGTCAATCTTTGTAAACGTGTTAGATTTGAGGCATTTTTATAGATATCATGCTAAATTATATATCAAATTAACTTCATATTTAGTCACAACACTTTTCATATCAATTTTAACAAATCTAACGATTGGATCATTAACTTAATATGCTTATCTTTGTGTGAGTATATATATGTACATCTTTAAATATATTTTTAGTATGTATTTGGTGTGTGTGTGTGTGTGTGTGTGTGTGTGTGTGTGTGTGTGTATAATTAAAAGATATTAATTGTTAATATATAGAGGTATGTATTTATTGAAGGACGAAAATGACAAAAATGATCAAACCAAAAACATGCTTACAGAACGAAAAAAATTACCTCTATATTTGAATGACCTTATTAGCACTATAAATGATGTATGTACAAGGATACTTAAAGCTATTGGATCACGTCCTTATAAACATTGACTTCGTCTCATTCACACGAAGTTTTTAAGCTTACGAAATGGTGCCCTTTTCCCTACCGGTGAAGCTTACAACAAGTTGGGTTTGCTTAGCCTATGAAGGCTTCTATGACTGAATGGGTTTTTTGTTAAGTGAAAAAAAATGAAAAGCTTACCAAATGATTTCCTCTTCATTTCTTTTCATCAATTCACAAAGAGAGAGAGAGAGAGACCAACAGCATGAAAATAGAAAGCTCCATAATTTTTGTTATCTTTCATGCAAAATAACACAGGATCCATCCCATGTTATTTTTTTAATTTAATTATTTAATTATTTAATTTTATTTTACCATTGGTCTTATTCATTGGGTTAGATAAAATTATTTACTCTTGGTCTTGAACACCCATAAAATAATAAGTTTCAATTATTTATTTTTTGGGCTTCATTAAACAGCCCAATAAATAATTAACAAGCCCAAATTGACCAATATAAAATAATAGGCCTTTTATCTAGTTTATATCTAGATTAATTTTCTAATTATTCAATTTGGGCATTGGGCCCCAAATAATTAATTAACTAATTAAATTAGATAAAATATATATTCTCTCTCGAGCCTTTTATTTTATTCTAGTCCAATAATAAATTAGATTAATTAAATAAAATAAAATAAAACCTATAATTATCAAAACCAATTCCTTAATCCAAATCTGTCAGGACTTAAGGGCTATTCCGTCGACCAAAAGATACATCGCATTAGCTACTAAATTAACCAAAATACCCCTGTTATATAAATAGTTATATTTTGTATTTTAAATATTTTCTAATATCATCATAAGGAAATATTGACCCCAAGAATAATGCTGCATTAGCAAAGTCTTTGACTTACAGGTGTAATAACTAAAATACCTCTCTACGTATCATCGTGCATTTAGAGAGGAAGAGTATACTAACAACTCTCTAATAGATATCTACCATCCTTAGACCTCTAGTACAATGATCCACAACTCCTAGAATGTTTTCACTTTCCAAGGGAGCTACCCTAAAATAAACATTTAAGTCATGTTCCCCAGGGCCCTGGATAATTAGATCATTTGAAAAGTCACAAGGGGCGATATAGCACAGAAGCTATCTTGTATAAGTCTGTCTTAACTAACTAGTCACAAAATACCTAACATACAAGTATATTGACTCTACGAAAGAACCTGGACTATAGCATATCAAAATATATGATTCTAGCTTCGTCAAACTACCAACTCATACTCAAGCGGTAGAGTATTAGTCCACGCTGTAGCAGTAATAGTTTAGGTTTCTTCGAAATAGTACTTTTAGAAACCACTATTACAGGTCCTGTTCTACGTATTCGAAATATGCTCATGCTATGAAGTGAGTGGACTACTCACTGGCTAAAGTTAAGCCATTCCCCATTTAGAATTCATAATATAATAACCTAAACATGATGAGATTCCCATTCTCATCAATCGGTTAAGAACAAACATTTATGTATTAAGTAACCTGTAATCCATATTTTACTGTGAAAGACCACCATTCACACAGATCACTTACTTAAATACAATGGGTCCTTTTCAAATGAAAATCGTGCATAAATAAAATATAAATTCACAAAGAAATTTTAAGAATAAATTCTTTTATTAATAAATTTGATAATTACATCAAATAAAATTAGTCTAGAGGGTATATTTCAAAATATAAATGTATATATATTTATTAATATATTAAAAAGTATAGTAATATAGATATATATTAATATTCTATTTTAATATATATATATATATGTGTGTGTGTGTGTGTGTGTGTATTATACAAATATATACATATATATATATATATACACACACACACACACACACTAAAATAGTGTATATATAATATATATTAATATATATAATATGCTATATATTAAAATAGTATATTAATTGTATATATGTATATATGTTTATTAATATAATAAAAAATATATTACTATATATGTATGTATGCATGTGTGTGTGTATAGATAGTATATTAATATATATTTATACATATGTATTAATATATATCTATGTATGCATATATATACATATATATTAATATTCTATATTAATATATATTAAACAGCATTTTAATATATATGTGTGTGTGTGTGTGTGTGTGTGTGTGTGTGTGTTATACAGATGTATATATATTGTATATCTGGGTGTATACCAAATAAATAAATATATATATGCATATCTATATATATGTTCTTAGTATGCATTTAGTGTGTGTGTGTGTGTGTGTGTGTGTATTAATATGCTATATATATTTATTAATATATTAAAAAGTAATTAATTTATATATATAAATATTAATATTTTATTTTAATTTATATGTGCATATATTTTACATATATATATATACATACATATATATATATTAACATACTAAAATAGTGTGTGTGTGTGTGTGTGTGTATGTATATATTAAATATATTAACATGGTATATTAATTGTGTATATATATATATACATATATATATATATGTATGTATAAATATATATGTATATACATTTATTTATATATTAAAAAGTATATTAATATATATTTAGGCATGTGTGTGTGTGTGTATTTATTTATTTAGAGTATATTAATATATATATATATATATTAATATACTATAAATAAATATATATTAAAAAGTATTTAATATATGCATATATTAAAAAGTATTTTAATATACTTTTTAAAATATATATGTGTATATATTATACATATATATATGTATATTTAATATATACATAAATTAAAAAGTATTTTAATATGTGTGTGTGTGTGTGTGTGTGTGTGTGTGTAATATACACACACACATACACACATATAAATGTACGTGATATTTATGTGATACATCCGATAAATTCGGATAAGAAATGGAGGAGTATCTTATACAGTGGGTCGTACATCCACTTCACTGTGATACAGGGTTTTATGGTGTTTGTCATGATGCAGGGTTTCATGGTAAGGCTATGATGTAAGATTTTATAGCCCGGTTAATTTTTGAGTAGTTTTTATATGTTATACGCTTTATTATGATTTTGCCTTCAATATACCACTCACTGTTATTTATGAAAAAAAAACGTTTGACTTGCAATCAACTTTTAAGAAGTGATTTCTAAGTGCATTCATGAAACATATTTTGTATCTAACAAGAGCACACACAGGACTTACTGAAATGTATTTCTCATACTCCTTTTAATGTCATATTTCATGATTTGCCAGCTTTGATAAGGTTGAGTGCTATTAGAAGATAGCTACATTTAATTTTCTTGATTTTGGTTCTTGTTTTGAGAGTTTTTTTATTTCATGTGTATCGAAAGACTTGTAGACAATGTTTTCCTTGCATTGAGATTTTGAAGTTATTTCCGTTTTAGTTTGTATCATTGCCTATTTATGAAAACCCTTGGTTCTTTGGACAGAGCAACATCCCTGTCCTTTTTAGATACATGTATATTGGGGTATTACAAGTGGTATCAGAGCCTAGGTTTTGGCAATATGCATATAAATGATGAGATTTTCTTATTTAAGTGTTTAAATCTTATATAGCCCTAGTTGTTGTTTGTGAATAAGATGGCTAGGAGATTTGTGCCAGTGGCAAGGGATTAGCCTTTCATGTGCAGACCTAATGTACCACCACCACCCATACCCCCTCCTTCTAGTGAGTCTTAATCTGAGCCCGAGCTTCCTATCTTGCGGGCCAGCTCTTGTCAGCAAACATGGTGCACAACGAAACATCAATGGCATACGCAGTATGCATATTTTCGTGCTTAAGATTGGAGAACATTGGACATGGAAGACAACATATAGCATCAAGCCATTTCATCAGCTTTCCTCCATGCTTTCTTCGTCTCACGTTCCTGGTCTGTAGAATCTTTTCCAATTTCAGGACAGGGGTCGGTCAGAATATATTTGTACTCCTCCGCAATGAGTACTATGTTTAGATTCCTTTTCCAGTCCACGTAGTTTGGTCCAGTTAACTTATTCTTCTTGAGAATAATGGACAAATGACTAAAACCAAATATTTTTGTTGATTGGAAAAAAACTTCATTCAGAAAAATATTTGTTTTGAAAAACACATATAAAAATACACATTTGAAACATCATATTATTTCCATGATATTTTTAACCTAATAAAACCATTATAAAAAATATGAACAATTTGGCTCTTAGAAAAATTAACAGAGCTTCATAAAAAGGTTAACAATTTTCTAAGTTAAGTATATAACTATCACAAATTAAAATTCCTTAATAAGTAATGATTCAGAAATAGTTCCATTAATAGGATTGCCAATACTCTTGCCACCTATGGATAATTCAGTATTAATGCCTCCAAAGATAGGCTGGCCGATACTAACACTTATCTTAGGATTTAATTATAATTCTTCGTTAGTTCTAGATTCTCATGAAAATCCATCTTATAAGGGGTCATGCTCAGAATGACACGAGGAAAACCACAATCTCTAATAGAAACCCGTGATGGAAGCCATGGGGCCATTGCAGCCTCTCTCCCACTTAATCTGTTGAGAAAAATAAATTTTTAGGAAAAACATTTCTTTTATTAACTTTAGTGAAAACCCACAAAATCAACCATTATTCTCTATGTCAATGATAAAACCCTTTAAGAGAATAAAATATTAATTTTTATTTCACTACTTAAGTTAAAAACTATTTTCTAGGAACTAAATTTAAAATACCTAAATTCAAAATTATTCTCCATGCCAAGAATAAAAAACCTTTGGAAGAATAAATTATGAATTTGTTTTTAAATTATTTAGTTCCAATTTAAAAACATTTTCCTTAATTGTTTTATCTACAGAGAAATTAAATTCTCAAAAACCTTTGTGCATTTGATCACAAAATTAAATAAAATAGACATACTCAAAAAATAAACTTTTTACATGCTATTTCTAACCTTTAATTCTTATGTGACAAAATAGTGGATTAAACATAATAATAATAATAATAATAATAATAATAATAATAATAATAATAATAATAATAATAATAATAATAATAATAATAATAATAATAATGATATTATTTAATCCTAAGGTGGTTCTACCTTTTCTAACCATTTTCATGCTAAATTATTTAACTCCATAAATAAACCATTGTAAGAAAGTAACCTCATATTATATGGGCTCCAAAAGAAAAATAAATTATAAGAAAATAAAATAAAAAACTTCATAAAGGACCCGAACCAGAAGCCCGTGACCCCCTGAACACCAAAATTGGCCGCAACATCAGCAAACCCGTCGTAGCTTTAGGGAGACGAGTCTCCCAAGCCAGTCATGGCTTGCAAGGAAGCCGCCCCTAGCTTTTAGGGAGAAAATCTCCCTGGGTCGTCCACAGCTAGCCAGTAGCCAGGTGCAACTACTGGGAGAAATTCTTTGCCAGCCAGCCGTGGCTGGTTCTCCTGTCTGCATCTCTGTTTTCCTCCAATTTTTTTTCTTCTTTTTCTGCAATTTCCTTCAGGGTTTTCTTCAAGGTTGATCCAAGCACACTATTTTTTTTATAGAATTTGTAAATTGCATTAAAAAAACAATATTAATTGCCTATGCCTTTCAAAATGAGATGTATACGAATTCTACGGAAAATGATTAACAATAAATTATAGGTGTCTATACCTCCACATGCGAGGTGTACACAAAAGCTACCCATATAAAAAACCATGAGAGATTCATGCAATTACAAAGATTATATTTTTATTGGTCAAGGAATGACCTTTTCTAGTTATTAATCCTAAAACATGCTCCTAGATTAAACTATGGCTCTGATACCACTTGAAGAACCGTGGAAAAATTAAATACGCAATGGAAGGATGCAAATTAAAATTTTTCTCAAGCCAAAGTCTAGGAATACTTACTTCAAGGGTATTTTACTTGAATAACTGGAGTTGGATTCGAGTTCAACTGCGCTTCTTGAATGGGAATGTCCATTTATTCCGCGAGTATACCAGTTAACCATCGACTCCTTCGCATCAAATACTTACTATGTTTGCTAGTTCTTGACCTTTCATAATATTCTTGAACCTTCTATGGACTTTTACCGGTGAAAGTAGAACTAAAGTGAAGAAGATTGGAAGAAATATAGAAAAGGTAAAACAATAAAGGAAAAATGACAAGAAAATGGTGGCCTTTGGTTTCGTTTCTATGGAAAACCGAAAGCTTCTGTACGTGTGTTTTTTTCTAAATTCAGTCAACCCCTTTTATAGGCACACGTAATTCCTTCTTCTTTTTTTTTTTGAAAAAAAAAAAACAAGCTTTCCTTTTCCTTTTCTAACTCAACCAACTGGCCTTATTTTTCTTTAATTTCTTTTTTCCTGTTTTTTCTTATTTCTTATACAGTAGCGGCTCCCTAGGATTCTAAAAATCGTAAAGCTATCACAACACCCTGGTAGGCCAGGGTTTTTTTAATTAGTCCAAGATTAATTAATTAATTCACTTGGGCCTAATATAAAATTATCTAAGATAATTAATTAATAAATCAATTAATTAAATTAACTCTTTTATTAATTAATTAATCCACTTGGGCTTAATATAAAATTGTGTAAGATAATTAATTAATAATTTAATTAACTAAATTGGCCCAATTAATTATTCTAGCCTAAATAAATAGTTAATTGAATTCCTAAAATAATTCTTCCAATAATAAATTCATCCAGTAAGCCCATATAGTAAATAATTTTACTAAGGTTATTTGAGCTACTCTGGGGACTAAAAAACATATTATTCTTAGTTACTAAAATGATCAAAATACATTTACTAACAAAAGGCGGTATTTTATCATTTTAATATTTCATTTATTACCATATGGAAATATTGACCCCGAGAATAATATTGCAAGAACAGTGTCTTCGACCTACAAGTGTAATGATGAATATATCTCTCTACGTAACACCCATCATTGAGATAGGAAAAATACACTAACGCCTTTCTCAACGACATATACCATTCTTTGATAGCTAGTCCGACAATCAATAACTTCCATTATGTATCCACTTAGTGCAGGGAGCTACCCAAAAGTGTACATACTTAATCATGTTTTCTAGGGCTTTGGATTATTTAGATTATCCCAGATAATCACAATTGGGTGATTTTTTTACGTAATGAAGTATAGAAATTCTATTGTATAAGTCCATCTTAATTAACTTGAGTTATGTACCTAATATACAAGGTTATTGGCCTTGCGATAAGACCTCATTCGATATATATCGAAGTGTACAAGTCCAACTTCAACAGATCATCAATTTATACTTAAGTCTTAGGGTACTCGTCCTTGCAATAGCTGCAATAAATCAATCATTATTTATTTTAGTACTTTGATAAAGATTATTATCACGCGGTGTAATTCTACGCATTCCAAATACGCTTACACTATTGGTGTAAGTGGACCACTCACTAATTAAAGATAAAACATTCCCCATTTAAAAACTATAATGTAATGATCTAAATCATGATGAAGTGTCCAACTCTATCAATCAGTCAAGAACAATTTTTCGTTTATGTGTTTGTAGCTTATAATTTATACCTTACTATGAAAGCACGACATAATCACGTAGATTACTTATTAACACATTTAGACCTTAATATGCAATATATGTAAACAGACAACTATTAATGAATGAAACCATTATTAATTTTCTAAAATATAGAAATATATAGTCTATTTTGGGCATACATGCCAACAGTCTCAATGTTGTGATTCTTTGAAATGCAAGCTTAATTATTTTACACTAAAAAATTTTATTCAAACAATGGTTTAAATAGAAATCACATTTTATTTACAAAAATATTTTATATCAATTTATTTAGAACCTTGCTTGCATGACCAAAGTGTTGAAAATGTTTACATTGCCATTGGACCTTAAACGATGTAATAAAACGTTAAGTAATCAATAAGCGTAGATTACTAAGACTAACATTTGAAAGGTAGGGTAAGTCTTTCAATAGAAGGCCACCTTTGAGAGATGAGCTCTATCAAGAAAAAGTGACAATTCGTGTAAATCAAGCCAATTCGAGCTAGCACCACAATCCAAGTGGGTTGTTATTCGAAGGTGGACATTCGACAAGTTAGGATAAGAAATGGAGGAGTATCTTACCCAGTGGGCCATGCACCCACTTTACTGTGATACAGGTTTTATGGTGTTTGTCATGATGTAAGATTTTATGGTAAGACTTTGATGCAAGGTTTCATAACCTAATTAATTTTTGAGTAGTTTTTATATGTTATACGTTTTATTATGATTTTGGCTTCAATATACCACTCATTGTTATTTATGCAAAAAAAACATTTGACTTGCAATCAACTTTTAAGAAGTGATTTCTAAGTGCATTCATGAAACATATTTTGTATCTAACAAGATCACACATAGGACTTACTGAGATGTATTTCTCATACTCCTTTTAACGTCATATTTCAGGATCTGCCAGCTTTGATAAGGTTGAGTGCTATTAGAAGATAGCTACATTTAATTTTCTTGATTTTGGTTCTTGTTTTGAGAGTTTTTTTTATTTCATGTGTATCGAGAGACTTGTAGACAATGTTTTCCTTGCATCGAGATTTTGAAGTTATTTCCATTTTAGTTTGTATCATTGCCTAGCTATAAAGGCCCCTGGTCCTTTGGACTGAGCGACATCCCTGCCCTTTTTGGATACATTTATACTGGGGTATTACAAGTGGTATTAGAGCCTAGGTTTTGTCAATATGCATATAAATGATGAGATTTTCTTATTTAAGAGTTTAAATCCTATATACCCCTAGTTATTATTTGTGAATAAGATGGCTAGGAGGTTTATGCCAGTGGTAAGAGATTAACCTTTTACATGCAGACCTAATGCACTACCACCACATGTACCCCCTCTACCTAGCAAGTCTTAATAAGAGCTCGAGCCAGAGAAGCCAAAACAACAGAGTGAGGATGAGAGAGCTGAAGTGGAGGCACTTGCTCCTGACCCACCTATACAGGAAGAGGATTTGACTCTAGAAAGTGATGATCCGGGAGACTTAGAATTTGAGGCACCAATAAGTAAATACGAAGAGTTTATTGCATAACGCTAGGCGTGGGTTATGCGAGCTAGACTGAGAACAGGTCTTATAGAGATGGAGAGTTCTAAGAGACCCATATGGGCTCTAGGGAGTTCTATAGGGTCACCAAGAAATCTTAGACTTTGAGATTTGTAGATGGAAAAGGGATAAACTTTTCCAAAACACTGGAAGTGGGCTTTATGAGCCCGATACTATGGATACAAAGAGGAAAAAGAGTAAGTGAGATAGTTGAACTAACTTGGTGATGGAGATTAGAAAGCCCTATTTCTTCTTTCTAGTTAATAAAGGGTGTTCTTTTATTTTATGTTACATTAGGAACTTTCGTTTACGTAAAATAGGGATGATATGCATGCCTTTTCTTTCTTTTGTTGAATTATGTGGTTTGAATAAACAAGTTTACTTCTTTCAAATGATTGCTTATTCCAAAAATTATTTGATTTACTATCTTGTATAAATTAAGGTTGAAATTTATATAGTGGAATACCCATAACTTGTTCATGCATGATTCAATCATTGTATGTATGCGTAACTTATCACTTGAGCGACTTTGTATGATTAAATATGGCACCAAGGTGAAAGACCACAGTACACAGCAATACCACCTGGGAGAATGCATCATCAACCCTGGAGTTCAGACCCAGGCAGCACTCCACAATTGAAATAAGAATGGATTACAAGCACAAGCATATAAAAGTACCAGAGGGACCTACGGAGGTGACCCTTGGGCAAGCATTCTATAAGATGAAGGAGATCCTCTATTCTCTATCAGAGAAGGTTGTAAAGAAGATACCTATGGGTGATAATATAGCTCTAAAATGATTTCTGAAGTTCCAGCCACCGATTTTCTATGGAGAGACAGAATAGGATGAGAAAAGAGAGCAATGGATTAAGTAGATGGAGGATATATTCTTCACTATGCAATACACTGAGTAGAGAATGGTTACTAGGACTAACCTTTGAAAGGTAGGGCAAGTCTTTCAGTAGGAGACCAACTCTGAGAGATGAGCTCTATCCAAAAAAAGTAACAATTCGTGTAGATCAAACCGATTCGAGCTAGCACCACAGTCCAAGTGGGCTATTATTCCAGGGTGGACATCTGGTAAGTTAGGGTAAGAAATGGAGGAGTATCTTACCCAATAGGCCATACACCCATTTCACTGTGATACAAGGTTTTATGGTGTTTGCCATAATGCAAGGTTTCAAAGTAAGGCTATGATACAAAGTTCATAGCTCGGTTAATTTTTTAGTAGTTTTTATATGTTATACATTTTATTATGATTTTGGCTTCAATATACCATTCATTTTTATTTATGGAAAAAAAAACATTTGACTTACAACCAACTTTTAAGAAGTGATTTCTAAGTGCATTCATGAAACTTATTTTGTATCTAATAAGAGCACACATAGGACTTTCTGATATGTATTTCTTATACTCCTTTTAATGTCATATTTCAAGATCTGCCAGCTTTGACAAGGTTGAGTGCTATTAGAACATAGCTACATTTAATTTTCTTAATTTTGGTTCTTGTTTTTAGAGCTGTTTTATTTCATGCATATCGAGAGACTTGTAGACAATGTTTTCCTTGTAATGAGATTTTGAAGTTTTTTTCATTTTAGTTTATGTCATTGCCTAGTTATAAAGACCTCTGATCCTTTGGATGAAGCTACATCCCTGTCCTTTTTGTATACATGTATACTGGGTTATTATAAGTGATATCAGAGCCTAGGTTTTGGCAATACACATATAAATGATAAGATTTTCTTATTTAAGATTTTCTCCTAGGTTTTAGCTAGGAGATTTGTGCCAATAGCAAGGGATTAGCCTTTCATGTGTGGACCTAATGCACCACTTCCACTTGTACCCCTCCACCTAGCGAGTCTTAATCTGAGCCAGAGCCAGAAGAGCCGAAACAAGAGAGTGAGAATAAGATAGCCGAAGTGGAGGAGCCTGCTCCTGACCTACCTATACAAGAAGAGGATTTGACTCCAAAAAGTGATGATCCGGGAGAATTTAAAGCACCAATAAGTAAATACGAAGAGTTTATGGCATAATGCTGGGAGTGGGTTACGCGAGCTAGACTGAGAACAGGTCTTACAGAGATGGAGAGTTCTAAGAGACCCATATGGGCTGTGGGGAGTTATTTAGGGTCACCAAGGAATCTTAGACCTTGAGATTTGTATATAAAAAATGGATAAACTTTTCCAAGAACACTAGAAATTGGCTTTATGAGCCCAATACTGAGGATACAAAGAGGAGAAAGGGTGAGTGAGATAGTTGAACTGACTTGGTAATAGAGATTAGGAAGCCCTATTTCTTCTTTTCAATTAATAAAGGGTGTTCTTTTTTGTATGTTATATTGGGAACTTTCATTTACGTAAAATAGGGATGCTATGTGCACCTTTTCTTTCTTTTGTTGAATTATGCGGTTTGAATAAACAAGTTTACTTTTTTCAAATGATTTCCTATTCCCAAAATTATTTAATTTACTATCTTGCATAAATTGAGGTTGAAATTTCTATGGTGGAATACCCATAACTTGCTCATACATGATTCAATCACTGTATGCATGCATAACTTATCACTTGGGCAACTTTGTATGATTGAAGATGGCACCAAGTTGAAAGACCACTGTGCGCAAAAAACCACCTGGGAGAGTACATCATCAACCCTGGAGTTTGAACCCAAGCAAAACTCCATACCTGAAATAGGAAGGGATTACAGGTAGAAGCATATGGAAGTTCCAGAGAAACCTACGGAGGTGTCTCTTGGGCAAGCATTCTATAAGAAGACAGAGATTCTCCATTCTCTATCAGAGAAGGTTGAAAAGAAGATACCTACGGGTGGTGATGTAGCTATGAAACGATTTCTGAAGTTCCAGCCACCCACTTTCTATGTAGAGACGGAATAGGATGATAAAGCAGCGCAATGGATTGAGCAAATGGAGGATATATTCTCCACTCTGCAATACATGGAGGAGAGGATGGGTAAGTTCATTGTCTTTAGGTTGAGAGGACTGACTAGGCCATGGTGGCAACCCATCCAGGAGAAGTGGAAGAGGATTGATCGAGAGTAGACTTAGAGTGATTTCACTGAAGTTTTCAGGGCAGAATACATTTCATAGTGGATAATGGAGAAGAGAGAGGATGAATTCCAAGGTCTGAGGCAGGGAGGCATGACTGTGGCACAGTATGCTACCTAATTCACGCAACTGTCGAAATACTACAAGTGCCTAGTAGATACAGAGTAAAAACAAATGAGACAATTCATCAAATGATTAAGGCAGGAGCTAAAGAGGGCTTTAGCATCCTCTCTACCAACAACATATGCAGCCACTCTGAATGCCGCTAGTAGAATGGAAAATGAAGACAAGCATTGAATAGTTCCCAAACCATACCCACAGATGAGGCTGCTAGCAAGATAGCAATTCCACAAATGCCCAGCTACATAATAGTTGGGCAACAAGGGTAAACAAGCATAGGCCACTCCAGTAGGCTTAACTCTAAATTTACCAACATGTCAATACTGTGGAAAGTGGGATCATGTAGAGAAAGATTATTAGTCGAAAAGAGTAGTCAAGAAGTGCTACAATTATGGAGACTCAAATTATCTTTGGAATAACTGTCCTAAGCTGCTAAGGATTGGACAAGGAGCTCTAGCACCACCTACTAGCACTAAAAGAGGGATAACCATTGAACATACTGGAAGGGGTGGAAAAAAACCTCAAGTGAAGGCTAAGATGTTTGCTTTAAACTGAGAAAAAGTTGGAACCAATACAGCAGTAGTGGAATGTATGCTCTATGTCGAGATTTTACTTTTGATATGCTTATAAACCCTAGAACCACACATTCTTATGTAAATAAAAGTTGTGCATGTCATTTGGGTTGGGACGGGGATGAACTTGTTAGGATTGTGCCCTAAAAGCAATCATTTATACAATGTACTTTGCACATTAAATCAATAAAATGCATTCTTTATTTTTCAGTTTCATTATTCTATATGGTCGTGTATATAAAAACTATTAGATAAAGTCCCAAGTGCAACACTGTATTAAGAAAATCATAATAGAGATTGTGATATAAGGTTCCTACTACAGTAGAATGTGTTTGTTCTTAAATCAGTCCTAGTCATAGTACTAATGAGATAGGATATCATTAATACCTTAAGATTAAGAGGTTTAACATGGATTAATCCAAGAAGTGATTCTTACTTATGACCTATGGGATAAGCCTTTTAAAATCTATGTGTCCTAAGACACAAGATGAAAGGATCACATGAATAAGATACCATATGCATCAGCATTTGGTTCTATCATGTACGCTATGATATCTATTAGACCCGATGTATCTTATGCTCTTAGTTTGATGATCAGATACCAATCAAATCCTGGAGAAGGTCATTAGATGGTTGTCAAGAATATCCTCAAGTACTTGAGAAGAACTAAAGATGTGTTCTTAGTATATGAAGATGGTGACTTACAAGTTAGAAGGTATACTGATGCCAGTTTCCATCTTGATAAGGATGATTACAAATCCTAATTAGGAAATGTATTCACTTTTGTAGGTGGCGTAGTTGTTGGAAAAGTTCCAAACAAGATACAACTGCTGCCTCAACCACTAAAGCTGAGTACATAGCAGTTTTTGAAACAGCTAAGGAGGCAGTCTGAATGAAGAAGTTCATTATAGAACTAGGTGTGGTACTTAACATTATTGATCTAATACCCTTATATTGTGATAACAATAGAGCTATTGCACAAGTAAAGGAACCACGGTCTCATCACCGATCCAAACATGTACTTAGATGCTATCACCTGATTAGAGAAATTATTGATAGAAAGGATGTAAATATAGAGAGAGTTCCTACTGATCAAAACATAACTGATCCACTTACAAAGGAATTATCCCAAAAGAAATATGATGGTCATGTTTAATTATTTGATATTAGATACATGAATGATTGGGTCTAGTGCAAGTGGGAGATTGTTAGGATTGTGTCCTAGAAGCAATCATTTATACAATGTACTTTGCATATTTAATCAATAAAAGACATTCTTTATCTTTTAGTTTCTTTATTTCATATGTTCATGTATATAAAAACTGTTAGATAAAGTCTCAAGTATAACACTGTGTTAAGAAAATCATAATAGAGATCGTGATGTGAGGTTCCCACTACACTAGAATGCGTTTATTCTTCAATCATCTTTAGTCATAATATTAATGAGATATAACATCATTAATAGGTTTAGATTAGCACATTTTATACCTATTGATTTGATCAAGCGGTGGTTCTCACATCTATGAGAATTGTGATACTTAAAGTTAACACGTGGATGCTTGTTACTTGAACAAGTACATTGGATGACCTAACTATGAGATAATCATATAGATAATTATTTGGTGCCAGTGATAGAATCTCATTATAGCAAATATGCAAGTATACTTAGACTTGAGAACTCCAAGATACTTTGTTTGCTAAGCGTTATACTTTGATTCCAATCTCTAAAGTCCTTACAAGACTGCCTATGGGATGGACTTTGGGTACAACGTAAAGTAAACAAAAGTCGTTGAGAGGGTTAATAAAGGATTTACCACTCATAATAGTAGGAGTGAATATCTCATGGCCACTTACAGGAATTATTATTTAAGAAGTCCTTGTCCAAGATGACTATGTGTTAGAAATAGCTCCAATTGATACACATGAAGAGTAATGGATTCCGAGAACCTGTACTACAATATTCGAGCCAGAATTAATTAATATTGTAGAAGGAGTTAGCACTAATTCCATACTCTAAACCAAATAAGATATTGTATGGTGAAATGAGTTTATTGCACTGACGTTTTGCTATTGAAAGATTCATGTCAAGCCACTTGACTGTTTAGACTTTTGGGTGATCATGATATATTTCTAGATACAGCTCATGATCTACGAAATATAGATTTATTAATTAGAGAATTAATAAATTTAATCCTAAATTAATTCTAATTATTAAAAGGTCATATTAGCTACCAAATGACTAGAAAGCCTAATAGGTCACACACAATAGAGGAATCGTTACTCAAAATATTATTTGATAATATTATAGAGTTAATTTGTGAGAAGAAACAATTATTAAGGGCTAATTATAAAGTATTATAATTATTTGGGATTGAATTGCGATTATTAAATCCCTATAGGTGAATTATAAACTTGTTATAATCCATAGGGTCTAATTGCAATTCTTGAAATTTCCAAGCCCATAATTGAAAAAAGGGGGAAAAAAAGAAAATTCTTTGTTTCCTAAAAAGAATTAAGAAACTTACATGTTCTTTTTCTTTTCTTATGGCGGTTATTTTGTGAAAAAAGGAAATTAGTTTCCTATTCATAAAATAGAGAATTTTATTCTCTATATATATGAAAATTGTTGTCGAGAATTTTTGAACACGCACAAAAAGTTTGTTTTCTTCTTCTTTTCTTTTTGAAAGAAAAGAAAATAATTTCTTCCCAATTAAATTAATTATAAAGCTACCAAGTATTATTCTACTAGCATAGATTTTAATGGTTTTGAGTACGTTCTTCGTATGGATCAATATTAGAGAAATTTCTATCCTAGGAATTTGGTGGTTTTATTGGATCAACTTTTGAACGTGTTCCGTGCAGAAGAAAAAATTTTAAAAGCTACATTTTTTAGGTAATTAATTTTTCTTCCCTTCTCTTAATCTGTTTAATTACATACGAGTGATCCTTTGCATGGATGTCATTTTATTTTTTCGCTGCGTGCAAACTAGTTTGCATGATCAAAATCCAATAGAACTACCCTATACCTTATTGGTGAGTACCCCTTTAGGGAAAACAGTAGAAGTGGGGAAATTGATGCAAGAATGTGAAATTAAAGTGGGAAAGGAAATTCTTAAGGCAGTTCTCATAGTTTTACCTATTGAAAATTATGACTTAATCTTAGATATGGAATGGTTGGCTAAGTATGGAGCTAGAGTAGACTGTAAGATCTGGACAGTGTACTTTGTTAGACTAGGATGTGATATAATCGAATTCAATGGGAAGCGTGTGAAGGAGCTGAAATTTTTTATAGTTGGGACAAAGGCTCAGAAGATGTTAAAGAAATTATGCACGAGATATTTAGCCTATTCGATAAATACACCTAAGGACCAATGTACCTTGAAGAATACCACGGTAGTAAAAGAATTCAGGATGTTTTTCTTACTGACCTCAATTCACTCCACCTTCTTAGGAAGTAGAGTTCACCGTAGATATGATGTTAGGAGCTGAGCCCATGTCGAGAACACCTTATCAAATGGCCTCTACCAAGTTGAAGGAATTTAAGAAAACAATTGGAGGAACTTGTAAATTAGGGCTATATTAGACCGAGTACATCCCCATGGAGAGCACCTATGCTATTCGTAAAAAAGAAGGATGGGACATTGAGGCTCTGCATTGATTATAGAGGTCTGAATAATCTAACGATCAAGAACAAATATCTGTTACCTCTAATAGATAAATTGTTCGATCAGTTACAAGGTTCTAGCTACTATTTCAAGTTAAATCTACGACAAGGATATTATCAAGTGCAAATTAAGGAGGAGGATATACCAGGCGGCTTTTAACACAAGATATGGCTACTATGAGTTCATAGTGATACCAATTAGGGTAACCAATACACCTGTTCTGTTTATGGATCTGACGCACATGGTTTTTCAACCCTATTTGGACAAGTTTGGACAAGTTTATCAACGATATTCTTATCTACTCCAAAAGTCCCGAGAAGCATGCTGAGCATTTGAGACTAGTTTTGGAGAAGCTAAGAGAACATAAACTCTTTGCTAAATTCAGCAAATGTGAGTTCTAGTTAGACTCAATGTCATTCCTTGGTCATGTGGTATCTAAGGATGATATTAAGGTAGACCTTGCGAAGGTAGAAGTGATGGCAAACTAGAAGCAGCCAGAAAATGTTACCGAGATTTGTAGCTTCCTCGGTTTAGCTGGGTATTATTGTCAGTTCATCAAGAGCTTTTCTACATTGGCCTCTCTGATGACTCAACTTTTGAGAAAAGATGTATCGTTTATTTGGAACAAAAAATGTGAGAAAAGCTTTCAAGAGCTTAATAGAAGACTGATGACGACCCTTGCGTTTAGTCTACTTGAAGAGAATAAACATTATACTTTATATACGGATACATCAAATAAGGGATTAGAAGCCGTTCTGATGCAGGAAAAAAATGTCATAGCCTATGCTTGAAGGAAGCTGAAGCCACACGAATTCAGTTATCCAACTCACAATGTGGAGCTAGAGCTATAATGTTTGCCCTGAAGAAATGGTGACACTATCTGTATAGAGCAGAATATGAAGTGTTCACTGACCATAAGAACCTTAAGTACATCTTCACGCAGAAAGATTTAAACCCCAGGCAACGGAGGTGGATGAAAATTTTAGAGGAGTACAAATATCCCACAACTTATCATCCAGGGAAGGCCGATGTAGTTGCAGATGTACTGAGTAGAAAGGTTAAGATAGCTAGCATAAGAATACAAGAAGTTCAAGTGGTATAGGAGTGATTGGAACAGGAAAAAACCATTCATGGAGGGGAAATCCGTATCAGCAATTTAAGATTGGTACCCAAGTTGAAGCATGAAATTGTTGAGGCACAGAAGGACAATACTGAATTTTAACCTTTTAAGGATAAGGAAATCAAATGTGGAGGACAAGACTTTTGAACAAATGAGGAAGGAGTACTATATTTTCTCAATCAAATATGTATACCACATGATCAGGAGCTAAAGAAGAGGATATTAGAGGAGGCACATAGAAGTAAGTATGCTATTCACCTGGGAGAGGTAAAAAGTATCAGGATTTAAAGAAGGCATATTGGTGGTCCGAAATGAAGAATGATGTGGTGAAGTTTATGATAACATGCTTGACTCGTAAAAAAGTCAAGGCTGAGTATAAGAAATTTGCGGGACTACTGCAACCATTACCTATTCCCAAATGGAAATAGGAAGAGGTAACCATGGATTTCGTCACAGGATTACCAATGACTAAGCCACAGAAAAATATTATTTAGGTGGTCCTAGATCAGTTTGTTAGGATGTATGCCCTTTTAGACTGGGTTTCTAATGTAATTTTAACTTGTATTAATAAAAGTATTTTTCTCAGAAATTATTTATGAAATATTCTTTATAGTTATGCATAATTTTCATTGGAAAAGACCCACTATGTTTAAGTAAATGGTTCATGTGAATGGAGGTCTTTCACAGTAAGGTATGGACCATGGGATACTTAACTTATAAACTACTGTTCTTAACTGGATGATGAGAATGGGAATCTCATCATGACAAGGTTATTGTGTTATGAATTCTAAATAGGAAATGGCTTACCTTTAGCCAATGAGTAGTCTTCTCATTTCATAGCACAAGCGTATTTCAAATACATAGAATAGGACCCGTAGTAGTAGTTTCTAAAAGTACTATGTGATAAAAACATAGACCACTACTACTACAGTAAGGACTAATACTCTACAGCTTGAGTATGAGTTCGTGGCTTGATGAAGCTGGAAGCATATGCTTTGATATACTATAGTTAAGGTTCTTTAGAAGGACCAATATACTTGTATGTTGGGTATATGTAACTAGTTAGTCAAGACAGACTTGTACAAAATAGTATCTACACTATATCGCCCTTGTGGTTGTCCAAATAATCTAATTATTCAGGGCCTTAGGGAACATAACTTGGATATTGGCTTTAGAGTAGCTCCTTTGGAAAGCGAAAATATTCTAAGAAGTCGTGGATCATTGAACTACTAGCCTAAGATGGTAAATGTCTTTCGAGAGGTGTTAGTACACTCTTTTCTTTCTAAATGCATGGCGGTATGTAGAGGGATATTTTAGTCAGTTTACCTGTAGATCAAAGATAAAGCTAACATAGAGGAAAGATTTAAAATGAAAAATAAAACTATTTATATAATAAGGGTATTTTGATCATTTTAGTAGCCCAGGCGACGTGTCTTTTTTGTCCTCGAAATAACCCGTAAGTCCTAATTATTTTTAGGTCAAGGAAATGGTCTCAATAAAAGGGATTTTATTATATTCAAGAAAGTCTAATTTATTTTTGGATTGGAATAAAATAATAGAATGAGAAAAATTAAATTTATTATCTAGTTTAATTAGTTAATTAATTATTTAGGTCCTAAACCTAAATCAAATAATGAGAAAAATTAACCTGGGCCTAAACTAGTAAATAAAAGGCTTAAATAATTATTTTAGTTCATTTGAGCTCAATAATTATTTATTGGGTTATTTTAATAGGCCCAGAAAATAAATAATTAATGGTTATTATTTTAGGTTCATTGGGTCCAAGAAAAATAATAAATTATTTTTGGCCCAATAGTTTAGACTAAAAGAAGCCGTAAGGAGTAAAAGAGAGTGCTATAGAAACTTAGGAAGGTGTAGGAGTGATGAAAATTTTGAGAAATACAAGGTCGCGAGAAGAAAAGCTAAAGAAGCTGTCAGAAACGCAAGAGCCATAGTTTACAAGGATTTATATGAAAAGTTAGATACCAAAGACGGAGAGAAGAATACATATAGACTGGCGCGTTACAAGGAGAAGAAGACGAGGGATATAGGTGTAGTGAAATGTGTAAAGGACGAAAACTACAATGTTTTAGTTAAGGATGAAGAAATAAAGGAGAGAAGGAGATCATATTTTGATAAGTTATTCAACGGGAGTTAAGTCCAAGTTCCGAGTGTAGGTAGCCTGGCACTTTCGAACGAAGAGGTTAACCGTGCATGGATTCGTCGTATTCAGAAGCATGAAGTCCATGATGCCCTTAAAAGGATGAGTCCAAAAAAAGCTGTAGGACCGGATGGTATACCGATCGAGGTTTGGAAGTGTTTAGGAAATATAGGTATTACGTGGCTGACAAGTCTGTTCAACAAGATATATAAAGTTAATAGGATGCCTACAGAGTGGAGGAAGAGTACTCTGATTCCTCTATACAAGAATAAAGGAGATGTCTAGGATTGTACCAATTACCGTGGGATTAAACTCATGAGTCATACTATAAAGCTTTGGGAGAGAGTGATTGAACAGAGGTTACGGGGCATTATACAAATTTCAGATAATCAGTTTGGTTTTATGCCTGGGCGTTCCACTACGGAGGCAATTCATTTATTACGACAGATGATTAAATATCATAGGGAAAGAAAGAAAGATTTACATATGGTATTTATTGACCTGGAAAAAGCCTATGACAGGGTTCCTAGAGAAGTAGTTTGGTGGGTGCTGGCCAAGAAAGGTATATCAATAAAGTATATTACTCTCATTAAAGATATGTATGAGGGAGCATGTACAAGTGTAAGGACTGGCGCCGGAGTGACTGCAGAATTCCCTATTAATATCGGGGTGCATCAAGGATCAGCGCTTAGCCCTTTCCTCTTTGCAGCCGTTATGGATGAGTTGACCTACACTATACAGGAGGCTGTGCCATGGTGTATGTTGTTTGCGGATGATATTGTATTAATTGATGATACTAGAGCCGGTGTAAATGCTAAATTGGAGTTATGGTGGTAGACATTGGAATCTAAGGGTTTCAGAATTAGTAGGAGTAAAACAGAGTATATGGGATGTTAGTTTAGTGGTAGCAGAAACATAGCCCAGAGTGTAACTTTGGAAGGTAGAGATATACCGTTAATTTATTGTTTTCGCTATCTAGGATCTATTATTCAGAAAGACAGAGAGCTCGATAGCGACGTTGCACATCGAGTTAAGGCGGGTTGGTTGAAATGGAGGAGTGCGATTGGTATTCTTTGTGATCGTAATACACCGTTGAATTTAAAGGGAAAGTTTTACAAGGTAGTCGTACGACCTGCTTTGTTTTATGGTACGAAATGTTGGGCAGCTAAAAGGTATCATATTCAAAAAATGAAAGTAGCTGAGATGCGTATGTTACGGTGGATATGTGGATATACTAGGAAGGATAGAGTTAGAAATGAGATCATTAGGGAAAAGGTGGGTGTGGCATCTATTGAGGAAAAGATGAGAAAAAGTTATCTGCGTTGGTTTGGACACATTCAGAGAAGACTGAGGGATGCTCCTGTTAGGGCAATGGAGAGAGTGAGGCAGGATATGTTAGACAGAGGTAGAGGTAGAGGTAGGCCTAAAACAACATGGATAGAGGTAATTAAGAGAGATATGTCTTTGTTAGATTTGGATGAAAGTATGACGTTCGATAGAAGAAAGTGGCGAGAGAGGATTCATGTGGATGACCACACGTTGCCTGACGTTGGTTCATGTAGCCGACCCCAAGTTACTTGGAATTAAGGCTTAGTTTGTTGTTGTTGTTGTAGTCTGGACTAAAAGGTTATTTTAATTCACAGAACAGGAGAGTTAAGACTAAGCCAAACCTCTTCTGCTGATAGCCTCTTGATGTTTTGAAATATTAAAACACCGGGGTTTTGGCTATCAAGATTAACGTGAATAGTGTGTGTCTCTGTTGAGATTGAAACATAGAACACATGGAGGAAAAAAAAAACCTTCTTCTCCTTTCTCTTTCGTGCATCTCCCTTTCTCTCTGTTTTGTCTTCTTAATTTTGCTAATCAATTGCAAAGGATCAAGAAGAGCCATTCTCCACCTAAGTTGTTTCACCGACATCAATTGGGCGGTGGAATATTCTGAGAAGCAAAGGGTTTCGCGTTTATGCCATGGAAGAGTAGACGGATTGCTAATTTTCAACCTGAAGTTTCAACAATCCCTAAGACCTTATCTATCGAGGGAGCTTTTCTAGTATTTTCATTAGCTTCTTCATGGTTGAAGAGAATAACAAAGCACAGAGGTATTATTTTTCCCTTCCATTGTTCTTTGTGCTTGTATTTTTGCCACTAATGGCTCATGCAAGCATAGTTTATGTCGTTATCAGAGCTTCACAATTGACCAAGTCTGCAAACTTTATACCGGTCAACATGAGGGACTCAATAGAGAAGTTGACCCAAATTTACACATGGGAAGTTGTAAGACTTTAAGAGTACTATTGAGTACAGTATCAGATCAAGACCCTAGGATCACTTCGAGATTTTGGAATAAATTTCAAGAGTCCATGGGTTCAACATTGAAGTTTAGTACTATAACGCACCCTCAGATTGATAAACAATCTGAGAAGGTTATTTAGATTTTAGAAGACATGCTGAGAGCATGTATTTTGGACATTGGAGATAAGTGGATTGAATGCCTACCCTACGCAGAGCTAGCATATAACAACAGTTATTAGTCATTGATAAGTATGACTCCATATGAAACTCTTTATAGAAGGAAGTGTCAAGTACCATTATTTTGGAGTTGGTCGGAAGATGGTTAGGTTAGCAAGTTAGGTGAAGTAAATATCCAAGAGATGATGGACAAAGTTAGAGTAATTAAATAAAGATTAAAAGCAGCTCAATGCCACCAGAAGTGTTATGCAGATAGCAGGAGAAGAGAATTAGAGTTCTAAGTTGGAGATCAAACATTTTTTAAGTTAACTCCTAGTCGAGGAATCCTAAAGCATTCAAAATAAGGGAAATTGAGTCCGGGGTATCTAGGACCATTTTCAGTTATTAAAAGAATTGGACTCGTAGCTTATTGCTTGGAATTACCGGAAGGCTTAACTGGAATACATGATGTGTTCCATCTATTGCAATTGAAAAAATATCATCCTGACCCAAAGCATATGCTTAACGAAGAACCATTGATTCTACAACTTGATCTGAGTTATGTCTAAAAGCCAGTAAAGAATTTGGACAGAAATATGAAGATGCTTCGGAATAAGCAGATTCCTATAGTAAAAGTTTTATGGGATCATCACGGTACATAAGATGCTACCTGGGAGACCAGGGATTAAATGAGGTGAAAATATTTGGAATTGTTATAGAGGTACTAATAAACCTTAGAGGGGATGAATAAAGTTTATAGCAAACAAATGCAAATTTTAAAGATCTTCTGAAAATCTTAAAACAAGAACCAACAAAGTAGGTGTGACAAAAATAGATTGTCTGTGCGGCTTTGAACGTACAACTAAAGAACTTTCAAAACTCCACTAAATGATAGAAAGAATATCTATATTTAAGATGGATAGATAAAGCAACAACAATAGCTTCACTCAACTATATAAAAATCTTTGATCAAATCAATGAATGCAAGGAGGAGTGTAATGCTTTCAAGTTAGATGAACAACAAAAATGCATGCATAAATATCAGAGTAAATGAAAGAGAATAGACTCAATGATTTATAGTGATCCGATCCTCAAATGATCTACATCTACTATCTTAAGCACACATTCAAGGATTTCAACACAACCACTAAAACCTTTTTTCCAAACCAATAGTGGTAGGCAACATCAATTTTACACAAGAGGATCATCACACTTAGCTTTACACCCAACCTCTTTAAACTCAAACCATCATGGCTCACCCTAACTGAGTTTTACTTTCCAAACCTTGATACAGATCAAATTTAAGAGAATGACATAAATAGCTCACAGATTGAGCAGATTTTAACCTATCTCAGCACATGTACCTTTTTACCTTTTGGAATAATAAATCCCACTTTGAAGCATAATGTAGATGAGGGATTCTTGTTTTTTGAAAGTCTTAGAGTGTTTTTGAAATTGTTAGCACAAATTGCTTATTGAAAATTGTGTTTAAAGGGCTTTTATAGGGGCAAAAAGCAAGACTGCAATAGCTAGTAACAACTAGTTTGTTGTTGTCAGGTTTTGCAGGATTTTGGATTCACAAGATAGAAAATTGTGTGTCCGAAATGTGAGTCCAAAACACCAATTTATACAAAAGTATATTTTGAACACCTACAGATTCTTGGATGGGCATTTTAGATTTAGAGGTCTATCTAAAATCACTCAACCAAATTTTTATAAAAATTTTGAATTGAAAATACCCTCTTTTTGAAATGATTTTAAGTACTTCAATATGAAATAAATTGAACCTAAAGTAAGAAGACATAGAAAATACAAGTAATACCTTATCCACAATTTTCTAGTCTAAGATTCTTCAAAAAGTCTTCAAGATATGCAACTTTTTTGGATTGGATATTCATTTTATCATCCTTTTTAAACTCCATTGACCATGAGTTTCTTAGCAATCCTATTTGCAAGACTTTGAAGAACCGAGGTCAAACATGTCATATCCAAAAATTATATCATATATAAATACACATGTTAGTCTACATCAATATTTGTTATAAATTAAAACATAGGAGAATGCCCTTTGGGCTAACAATCTCCCCTTTTTTGAGTGATGACAAACTTGATGGATTATAATAAGAAAAACAATATAAGCTTGTATGAATCATGTGAGACCAAGAGATATAGAAGGTTATGTTTAATTGAAATACATTCTTTCATCATAAGACTCAAAGAGTGTTTATGAGTTTAAAATAAGAAAAATCAAGCACAATCTCATAAATAAGAGTCAATAAGCCATGGCCCTACCAACCTCCATATCCTCCTTCCTTATAAAGGATTATTTCACAAGGTAATAGCCAAATAGTGATTACTCACAAAAGAATGTGAAACATAAGTATATAAGAATGTACATGTGGAGGTGTAGAAAATAGGACATATAAAACAATGCTCCCCCTATGTCTGCACATATAAGTAGTAGATAAAAGATGCTAACATTGGAGTACATTAGAAAACAGGATGGGATTTGAGATTTTGGACTTCTAAAAGGTGCATCCAAAACAGAAATTTAACCTCTATAACCATTTTGGACTGGGAGTTTGGATTAAAAAAACTTTCCAGGGTCTAAAACTCCCCTTGTGTCTGTGTAGGGTTTAAAGCAAGATTTTTTTTTCCCAAAAAAATAACAATTAGGCCAATGTTTTAACAAAACCAAAGGTCATATAAAGTAGACATTTACACGACAAGCATTCCAAAACACTTATTTCACTTTTCCAGATTCAGCATTCAACTGTTGCAAAAAAAAAAAAAAATTTCACAAAATAGTCCTACCACTATTCATTATTCAACCGATAAAATCAACACAAATCAATCACCATAATTATCCACATAATTTCCTTATCCCAATCCACACAATCACCATAATCTATTATATTTTTTTCAATTCATCATCTAGCAACAATCACAACACAATAAACACAGTCTTCACAAAAACACTACAGTTAACATGACCAATTAAACTATAATCATGATAACAAAAGTTCACCAAAACAGTCACAATCCATATCTATAGTACACCAAGGTTTCTCCTCTTTGTCATCAATCAAAAATAACCATAAGCAGTATAATACCAGTAGGCAAAAAGAACAATGGTAATCAAAATAGACAAGAGATCAGCAGCATTATTAAAATAAAAAATGTTCAGGAAAATCAAATGAAAACGGTTCAAGTAGATGAATTTTTCAGGTAGCGTTCTCCACAATAGGGTCCAAGGCTCACAAGATGATTATTATCTCAGACTTAGCACCTTTAGTAGTCTTCTTATGTTGTCCAGTAAGCCTACTAAATTTTCTTTTGACCACTACGTGCTTTTGCCTGTGGCTAGATGAACTACCCAGAACTACTTTAGCAACATCAGGTGCAGGAGCTATGGGTGCATCAGTCTCTTCCTCTTTCTCTTTCCTAATTTCTTTTTCTTTCTCAGGTTGATCAGCTATTTCTTCCTCTATCGGAGGGATGATGGATTCAGGAATTTTTTTGGGTGGAAGGTCTTGAACAGTTGGAATATCTGCAGCATCATAAAGCTTCCCTTCTACATTTGTCAGTTGATTCCCCAGATTTTGAAATTCTCCTTTGACTTCAGCGGTCACATTATCTAGCTTGACAAGTAACAAGTTTATAGCCTCTAAAATACTCTAAGATATTTCTCTGTTCAGAGTTCTCTGTCTTCCTCTACTTGATGATTCTCCTTGAGTTTCAAGGTCAGCTTTTCTCTTTGCTCCTCCTGATGGAGTAATTTTTTCTTCAGCCTTGACCTTTATTAATCTTTTCTTTTCTTCTTGAGTGGCCTCTCTGAGTAGTATCCACTGATTGTCCACTTGAATATACCTTATTTTCTCAAATGAATCTCTGCTATAGATGTTTACCTTGCAGTGCCCAAGGGCAACCGCACTTAAATCAACATTGAAATACTTGAATAGCTTGGTTAGAAGGTTTCCAAAAGGTAATACTTTATTTGATATGTTCTAGGATTGAGTCGTCAATTTCACAGCCAGAAACCCAAAGTTAATTTGTTTTCCTTCTGACAAAGCTAGCATCAACACCATTTGCAGAAAACTCATAGAGGTTTTGTGGCCAAAACTAGGTATCACCATTGTTGAGACCATGTGACGTAGCAATCTCCCCATTCCATTTAACCATTTGGTATTTCGATCACTTGAATTTCTAAAAATCTTAGCACTAGTAAATTTCATTTCAAATCGACTCAGTTCAAAAAGGTCAGAATTTTCAGGCAGTTTGTTCATTTTGTAAAATTATACTCCACCGTCTCTGAAATAAAAAATTTTGTTTAACATACAGTGGTCAAAATCGAAGTTCAGTCCTCCAAGTCTAGATGTATACTATTGCACAATAAATCCGTTCACTATTTCCTCATGTTGTCCCTTTCTCAAATTCACATAGAATTCCTAAACCAGTGTAGTGTATATTTTTTCATTCACAAATAATAAATATCCCCAACCAACTTATTCAAATAAACCCAGAATGCACGCATAATTTAAAAAAACCTCAGTATCAACCTGATAGCCCAAAGTAATGATCCTATTTCTAGATACCCAATCTTTATACTCAACTCACTTTTTGAGTTGAGAAATCAAGGTACTTGAGTGTCTGAGCTTTCCTCTTCTAGAGGTAGTTTTGATGATGCAGTTTGAGGTGTTGGTTCATCAATGGCAACTCCTTTTTCCTTCTTCATCGCAGATATCAGTCCAGCAGCAACTGATTTCTTTTTCACTATCTTGCGTTTGTTGATCTCCTTCGTTATGGGCTAGGCCCCTTTGCTACGTTTCGGAGTTTTACCCATGGCAAACAAGAATGAAGAGTTTGATTTTTCTGGTTTTTGGCGAGAGAACGAAGGCCAGAGGAAAAAGAAAAATGTTAAGAAAAATGACAGTTTTTTTATTTTTGAAAGGAGAAGAATATTCAAATAGATTTAAATTCTTTTTAGGGTTTATGAGGTATTGAAGAGTATAAGCACAATTAAGTACATTGGAAAAAGGTGATTTTTAAAAAAATGTAAAGATATTCTGATAAGAAGAGAGAGAGAGCGTTGCGGGTGGAATAAAAAAGGCGCAAATATTTAGAATTTAAAAGATTTGAATATTTGGACATAGATTGTCCATCTAATTTCCTTATCCAAAAGATGTGCCACACGTAGTCAAAAGATACTGTAACTTTTGACTTAAAATACAGTCTAAAAGGCTCAACCAATTTTGACATAGAATATTTTAACTAGAGAGATGGTTTAGGTGAGGGGATTTTGGATTCACGTCGTCCAAGTATTACATTCAAAATCCCATTCCAAAGTTAAAAAATCTTCAAGCATTCTGTAAGAATAAACAACCAATCTCTAACAGAAATATTAGTTACACAATTTGGTATTTCCCAAACCTCTCCCCAAATGATTAAACCCTTCTTCAGCCAGTGGTTTGGTGAATATATGTAACACCCTACTACCTAGGCCCATCAAGGCAGGGGATGTTGTCCTATCCATCGGATAAGAGGTCTTTATAACTAGGTCACATAAAATAAAATGAAAGAAATACCTCAAAATTAAACTTATTACAACCCAATAATACATGAACAAATTCAAAAATAAATATCTACTACAATCTCTCAAAAGCAATACATAACAAAAATAATAGAGTGTCCTCAAAATCATAGGCAACAATCTAGCTAATGGCCTTCACAGTAGGATCAACCTGAAAACATAGTATAAAAGGTGGTGAGATAAAAATCTCAGTAAGCCCGTGTGTGCTTTGAGTGTTTCAAGTAAAACAATTTATGTATGCAAGTTGTAAAAGTTTCATAACAGAAAGCGCTGGCAAGCATTAAATAAATACTAAAAATGAAGAGTGGTGTTTTGCTTTCCAAACATACATGTGCACAATAAATACAACCACCCAAAAAGGTAGCCATGGCACCACACGTTGGGCACCATGACAATATAACGGTCAGAATGCCACGCGTTGAGCATACTGACAAAAAGTATGTGTACAACCTACCGGGTGAGATACTCCTCCATCTCTACACCTAAACTTACCGATTGTCCACTCTGGAAACACACAGTCCACTTGACTGAAACTTACTAACTCGAACCGGTATGACCTACCGAACTGGCATCCTATCCGGGAATGACTCACCCCTCAGAGGTGGCCACCTACTGAGAGACTTACCCTAACCCTTCAAAGACTAGTCCTAGTAGTCATTCCTTTTTTAGTACCCAACGTTGCTTGTCCCACTTGAGAGAAAATTGATCATACAATGTTTTACTTGGAAATAGCAATTAAGATTTCTAAAATTTTTGCCGAAGTTGTGTTTTAGAAAGAGTTTAGCATTTTGTACAAACCTGCTTGTTTAATTTTTCAAATGGTTTGATTGACTGAAATAAAAAGGAAAAACTGTCCTTAATTACCTTTACAAATGAATGTTCATACACATCAAATTTGGCTTGCCACAATAATTTGGTCTTCAAATGATTCCATGCATGAGCTTACCTGATCCTTTGCTCTTCTGGGATTCAAAGATCTTCCAAGGTCAATCTAACCCCGCCTGTGGTAAACACAAGGCATAAGATAACATTCGGACTATATCTGCCTTACATAAACAATTCCTAGTTCATCTAGATACAACCATGACTAACCATGGCCATAATGTCCTAAGCTTTAATACTAGTTGATAAAGTACTTTATAAAATAAATCTAGTTTGATAAGTTAAAATAATTAGGGGTTCTAAAATAATTACTAATAAGTTATAGTTCCAAATAATAAATTATGAGTACTGATGCTAATAATTAAACTAGTGTTAAATATTGAATAATACTAAGTCCTAAATAATATTGATAAATGGTAATACTTAAAGAGTATTATTATAAATAATAAATTACACTTATTTTTTAATTAATAAATAATAGATAATAAATAATCAATAATGAATAATAAAATTACTAATACATGAATTATATTTAATTTTTAATTAATAAATAATAAATAAATTTTTATATAAATAAATATTTATGGATATAGGTAAAAGTTTTAACTATGGTCTTCCAAGTTATTAATTAATTCTAATATTTTATTTATTATTATTATTTATATAAAAGATTTTATTTATTATTATACATATGTATATATTACTTTTAATAAAAGATACTATTTATTTGACTAATAAAATATTAATATTTCAATTATTATTCTATTCCAAACCATCCTAGTAATTTCGATTTTCATAGAGAAAAATATAGTAGTAATTCTAATTAAAGTAATAAAATTTGTAAATAAAAATATCCTAGGATTAACAAGAAAATAATATTTCATTATGATTTCCCTATTACTAGAAAAGATTCATAAACACATTCTCAAACATCAACTAATAGGCTAATCCATTCATGATCATATACTTGAATTAACACATACTTTCACATGGCTAATTTCCTACTAGGCATAATCATCATTCATGACTTCTATGGAAAATAAGAACATAAGAGCCTAATCACCTTTGGTGTCATAACATCTAACATGCTTCAAACATCCATAAATCTTACTAATCATGATGAGCATACATTGATGCAAAAGAAAATTCTATAAAGCTTTAATCATATATATCAATCCTCATGTCCTAACCCCATCCCCTTCATCCACATGCATATATTCAATCCCCCATTCATATTTAATCTTCTTATTAACATATAAGAGACATGAATTCATAAATAAAAAGGAGGATTTAAGAATAAATACTTGATGGAGACTAGAAAAGGTCCACGCATTTGAGAGTCTTGAGTGGTCTAAAGGAGAAACAGCCATGGTTGATGGTTGATCAACCATTTCGGCCAAGAGAGAGAGAGAGAGAGAGAGAGAGAATTAGTATGGTATATTGAAAATTGAACGGAAGAAGATGAACAAGAAAGTTGTTCTTGATTTACCTTGTTGATGTTCTTGAGACCTTCAAGAAAAAACTGATTTTGATCCATTCAAATATTTTTCTTTTGTGTGATTTTATGTTATAAAGGCCAGAAATGTATACTAGGGATTGAGTAGGAGTAATTTGGAGTATTTGAGAATGATTGGAGGTGTTTAGGATAGGTTTAGGCTTGAAGAAGTGTAGTGTGTGTTCTTGGTGTTTTGAGAGAGTTTTGAGAGAAAAGGCTCACGATTTTCCGGAATGCTGTTGGCTGAATGGTTGGGAGTACATAGGAGTTTCTATTTTCAGCTAGAGGGAGAGAGAGTGATCAGATATTTTTTAAATTCAAATGGAGAAAAATGAGGAGTAGTTTGAGGTAGAAGATTAGCTAATGGTGATTGATCAAGGAATGTTTCTTTGCTATTCAATGGTGCTGGCTGAACAAGCTAATCTTGCTGAAATGAATGAAGGCTGTTCAGGTTATATGGCAGGCCGAAATTCAGTCTTTAATGGCAGAGAAAATTCTGGTTTGTTAACTTGATACAAGAGTGTTTTAATGAAGCAAGAATTATGAAATTTTTTTGAAGTTCAAAAGAGTTTTGGATAGAGTAATCTTAGAAGGTTTTTGAGGTGTGATCATGGAGTCCAAGCACTCAAGGTAAGTGTGGAAGTCAATGGTGTTCAGTCCATGGCTGAACAATGTTCAATTTCCAGAGATTTGAAGGGTGTTTTTCGGCCTTGGCATGGAGAGATAAAACTGGAAATTTTTCTGGTTTCAACTTGTTCAAGGTTTCGAATGTTGGTGACTTTTGGTGCAGAATTTTTTCTGCATTTCCTTAGCCCGATTTGCAGCTGTTTTTTTGGGGTGTTTGAAAGTCTTTCAAAGCTTGTTCAAGATTTTCCAGCCTTCTTTCTGGAGAAAAATAGAGGGTGTTTTAGCTGAATTGATAACAAAAAGACAGCTCCAATTCCAACTTAGAATGCAGCGAATTGTGCAGGATTTTTTTCTAGTTTTTGTGCAGTTTCAACAGTTCGAAAATTGCACAGAATTTTCAGCCTTCAAGACACATGAAATGACCATTTTTCTGGCAACAAATGAGTAGGATTACTGGCTGAATTTTTCAAAAATCTGTACTGCAAAATTTTTGAAAAATTTCCAGATTTTCCTTCTCTAAGCATATGAACAACACGAAGGTAAGATTGAAGGTTTAACCATGGTGGTTTGTTTCTTTTGGGAACCCATCCTAATTCCTCTCCTATTTTCTGTCATTCCCCTATCCCTCAAGACTAATTTTTGAAATTCAAGGCCAAGGAATTATCACAGAATTTTTAGAATTAAAAAAAGGGATTTAATGGATTTTGGATGATTTAAATTATAAAGAGGTTAGGACAAAGCTAGAGATAATAAAAGAGACAAGAATTCCTCTAGAATTCCTTTTAGGACATGATTATATGATCTTGGACATTCTCTTCATGTCTCCCCTAAGACAACATTCCTATCTTTATGGGATGTAAGAAAAACAAAAATTCAAACATAGCTAAGATAATCATAAATAAAACTTAAGTGATGGGATTTGAACTCATGACCTTAGAGATTAATTCCAAAGCTCTAACCACTTAACCACACTAACTCTTGTTCTTATTTTCTTATCTAAATATTCTTCTTATCTAAGTCTCAAGCCATCTTCCTATTTTGACCTTCAAACAAAATTACCTTTTTACCCTTCCTACCCAATAAGCATACCTAAGCTTTTTAACCTATAAACCACAATTCTAAAGCAAATAAAATCATTCAAAAATATATATTTTTATGCAGAATGACATGATATGCATCGCAACCCCCTTTCTTTAAGGTTGGCTTTAGGTGGCGTTTCACAATATATATGCAAATTGATCATCAATAAAAATATATTCGACCCAAACATCATTCTTAAGAACATGATCTCTAATAAAATGATGCTTACTTTCAATGTGCTTAGTTCTAGAGTGTTGAATAGGATTCTTAGTTAAATTTAGTGCACTAGTGTAGTCACACAGAATAGAAACACACTTAAAATTAACACCGAAATCAAGTAAGGTGTGTTTCATCAATAGAATTTGAGCACAACAACTTCCTGTCACTATATAATCTACTTCAGTTGTTGAAAGAGACACACAAGCTTGCTTCTTGTTGTACCAATAGACTAATGAGTGTCTGAGAAATTGATAATGCCCACTTGTGCTTTTTCTTCCAACTTTTCAACCTACATAATTTGAAGGATCAAAAATGGAAAATATCAAAGAAAACACAGCGGAAAATTTTTAATTTTCCTATCCACATCTAGGAAAGAGTACTTACTTTTCTTGTTTGGTTGCAGATTAACCAACAAGGTTCCGGGTTGCACTGGATCTTGCGACAGAAAATGAGAAGGAGGCCTCGATGGTTTGATCGGTATTCCTACCAATCTTCTACTCCTACATATCAAACTTCTCTAAGCTTCTTCTCTTAGTCTTCCAAAGTATGACTCTCCCTTGATCTTGGGTTAGCTTGGTGAAAACTCCTTTAGATAACCAAAATCCACTCCTAGAGAGAAAGGAGAGAAAGAAGAGGAAATACAAGAGGAAGGGTGGTTGCACACACAAAAGAGAGAGAGCTTAGCTGGGAAACATTTCTATCTCTTCCCTATATATTTTGGTCACCCTAGGGCTTAATGAAGCCCTAATGGGCTAAAACACACTAAACCCTAATGGGCTTTGTGTTAGGCTCATAAACCAATCCTCTTTATTATCTTCTCTGGGCTTTATTAAATACCCAACACAATTTTCAATTGGACTCTTAATATATATCAACATATATCACCCCAATGAATTAATTTATTCCAGCCCAATTTTCTGAATTCATTAATTATCTTTTTTAGGCCTTATAAAAAACCTAAGACTAATTAATTGATTCTAATTAGACTTTTAGAATATTTCTCTTCCAGATAATTATCCATGAAGCCCAAATTGTGTCTAGACAACATCAAGGTAACTTGAGCTACTCCAAGGACCAAGAGACATATTATTCATGGCTACTAAAATGACTAAAATGCCATTACTATCAAATAGCTACATTTTACCATTTTAAATATTCTCATTTATCACCATATGAAAATATTAATATTGCTAAAACAATGTCTCTGACCTATAGGTGAAATGATGGAAATACCTCTTTATGTAACACTCATCAATGAGATATGATAAATATACTAACACCCATCTCAAAGACATCTACCATCATTAGATTTCTAGTCCAATAATCTGTGACTCACTTGAATGTACTTACTTATCATTAGAAGCTACCCAAAAGCACACATTCTAGATTCATGTTCCCAAGGCCCTGGATTATTAGATTATCTTGGACAATCACAGAAGGGGTGATTTAACTTCACAAAATAAAGCATAGAAACTCTATTGCATGAGTCCGTCTTAACTAACTAGAGTAATACACCCAAAGTACAAGGTTATTGATCTCACAAAAGAAATCTCACCTAACATACATTAAAGTACAAGATCCTAGCTTCGCCAGACCACCAACTCATACTCAAGTATAAAGGCATCCGTCAACATTGTAGTAGTAATAGTCCGGTCTTTATAATTATAGTACTTTAAAAGAGACCACTACTATAGGTCCAGTTCTACGTATTCGCAATACATTTATGCCAATAATGTGAATAAACTACTTATTGATTCAAGGTAAACCATTCCTCATTGGAACTCATGGCATAATAGTCTTATCTTGATGAAAGCCTAATTCTATCAAACGACTAAAAACTCAATTTTACTTGTATGACATGTACTTTATACCTTACTGTGAAGAACGACCCAACACATAGACCATTACTTGTCACACTTGGGCCTTAAATATGCAATAATATAAGAAACAAACCAAATAGAATGAATTTAGTGGACCTGGCCCTGGGTCCATTAGACCTACCGACGCCAGGTCTGCTCTGTTTTTCAAGAACTCTGGCTGGGCAAAATGCACCTGGCACCAGATCTAGTAGACCTACCTGGCGCTGGGTCTATTTGCAAAATATTTACATAGAATACTTAGTCTTTGAAGGCATACTTTCCAATAATCTTTCAATTGCACTACAAAGACTAAAAAAGTCTCTAAGTACCTACCTCTATGACATCTAAACGTCTGCAAAACACCTTTTTCGTTAAAGGCATGGTAAAGAAATCTACCAGATTATTGATAGAGAAAATCTGATCAACTACAATCTCCCGTTTCTGGATGAACTCTCGGATGAAATGATACTTCCTCTCTATATGCTTGCCCTTCCTATGGATTCAAGGTTCCTTGCATTATAACACCACTCCCGTGTTGTCATAATAAATTGTGACAGGCCTATCCATGTACGGTACTACTTCAAGTTCTGTTAGGAACTTCAGGAGCCACACAGCTTCTTTAGAAGCTTTTGAAGTAACAACATACTCAACTTCCATGGTAGAATCGGCAATGCAGGATTATTTGATACTTCTCCATGAAATAGCTCCTCCAAAAAAAGTGAAGACATATCCATTAATGGATTTTCTTTCATTTTTATCTACCTAGAAATCTGAGTCAGTGTAACCTATAGGAACCAAATCATCACCACGATATACAAGCATATAATCTCTCGTTTCTTTGAGATATTTTAGTATATGCTTGACGGCTTGCCAGTAAGATTCCTCTGGGTTTGTGTAACACCCCACGACTACGTACCCTAAAAGGGCGGGGATGTCGCCCCGTCCCGTAGGACAAGGGGTCTTTAGAACGAGGTATAAAATATAAACGCAATCTCCAAAAGGATCAACTTAGATATAAGAAAATATTCTTATTACATCAGGCTCAACTTGGAGCAAAACAGAATAAACAAAATATTGTTTAGAAGCATAAGCAATAAATGTCTTCTAGAACGGATAGCAAAAGCTTCAACTATTACATGCCCCGCTGACTCAGCACAGTCTATCTCCTGAAAACATGATGTAAAATGGTGTGAGAATAAATCTCAATAAGTCATGTGTGTGCACATGATGTTTTGAATAGTACTGTATGCAAAGTGTAAAACATTTGTAAAAATAATTTGGCAAGTCATAAACAATCTCTTTTCGCAAGGAGTGGGTTTTTCTCAATGTCACACTTTGTACAAAATAAATCCTCCACTTGGATAAAAGTCATGTCACCACACGTTGGGCTCCATGAGAATAAATTGGCCAAGGCACCACACTTTGTGCACCTTGTCCGGACCAGATTACCACACGTTGGGCGTTCTGATCAAGGTGAGTGTACAGCCCACCGGGTGAGATACTCCTCCATCTCTACACCCAACAAAACCATCCGGGTGTCCATGCCAGGAATATAAATAATACCTTTCAGGTATAATGCTAGCTCGGACTGGCTTGACCAACCAACACTGTCGCCTTTTCGAGTAAAGTTTATCTTCTGGAGGTGGCCTCCTGCCAGAAGACTTACGCTAGCCCTCCAAGACTAGTATTGTTAGCCTACCCTTATTGAGTACTCAACGAACATATCCGTCAATTCCTGATTCAAAATATTTTCAAACCTTAGCTTTGTAAAACGTGGTTTTCTTTAAAAGAGATTTCTAAAAATTTGAGGAAAAGAATAGTTTTCTTGATAAAATAGTTAGTTTGACAAAACCGTTTAAAGAGTAAATATCCACGTTTACAACCCAAGCAAACATAGTTTAAAAATAGCTTTACAAGGCTTCACAACATTGACTCGCCATCACAACCTTTAACAAAACAGTTTATAAAAGGACTTACCATCACAACATTTAATAAAAGAGTTTATGCAAAGACTTACTTGATATGCCTCAGATAAATGCGATAAATTCACAGCTGGCTTTCCTCAATTATCCTCCTGATCTAAACCATATAATATCATGATCAGGGTCTCAATTAATTCAAATGCAAGAGTAACGGAAAAATTCACATGCATCCATGCAAATAAAATTATTCTAGCTACCACATAAAATGCAAGATGCTATGCAATGCATGACTTTTTCCCATAGGCAAAGGTGGTTTTAGGCGGGGTATTACATCCCCTCCCCCTTAAGAGAATTTCGTCCCAAAATTCAGATTTCATACCCTTCGAGCATACCCGGATACTTCTGTCTTAACCATTCATCCATTTCCTACGTTGCATCCTGTGCTCCATGATGATCCCAAAGTATCTTCACCATGGGTATCTGCTTGTTTCGGAGCGTCTTGATACTCCGCTCCAAGATGTTGACGGGTCTCTCCACATAACTCAGATTGGGTTGCAACTCCAACGGTTCCTCATTGAGTACATGACTCAGATCGGGATTATACCTTTTCAACTGAGAGATATGGAATACGTCATGCATACCGGTTAGGCCGTCAGGTAGATCCAATCGGTAGGCAACCGGTCCAATTTTCTCCAATATCGGGAATGGTCCCAAGTACCTAGGACTCAACTTCCCTCCCCTCGGATGTTTCAGGATTCCTCTACTAGGAGTTAACTTCAAGAATGCACGGTCACCTACTTGGAACTCCAATTCCCTCCTCCTAGTGTCTGCATAACTTTTCTGTCTGCTTTGTGCTGCCCTTAGCCTTTCCCGAATTAACTTAATCTTATTGGTCATCTCCTGAATGCATACTTCACCAGTCTTCTTAACGTTCCCTTCTTCTGTCCATCCCCAGTATATCGGTACCTGGCATTTTCGCCCATACAGTGCTTCGTATGGCGCCATTCCGATCGACGCCTGATAGCTGTTGTTATATGCTAACTCCGCATGCGGTAAAGACTCAATCCACTTATCTCCAAAGTCCAAGATACATGCTCGGAGCATGTCTTCCAGTATCTAAATGACTCTTTCGGATTGACCGTCTGTTTGCGGATGAGCAGAGGTGCTAAATTTCAGGGTCGTGCCCAAGGACTCCTGGAACTTACCCCAGAACCTTGAAGTGAATCTAGGGTCCCTATCCGACACGATGCTCGATGGTACACCATGCAACCTTACAATTTCTCGGGTATATGTCTGAGCCAACTTTTCTATTGAGTCCCTTACGTTTACCGGTATGAAATGCGCTGTCTTGGTCAATTGGTTCACTACCACCCAGATCGCATCTTTATGTGACTTGGTCATCGGAAGGCCAGTCACAAAGTCCATGGTCACCTCTTCCCATTTCCATTCGGGAATCGGTAACGGTTGCAGTAAACCTACAGACTTCTTATGCTCCATCTTAACCTTCTGGCATGTCAGGCAGGTTGACACATGCCGAACTACATCCCTCTTCATTCCTGCCCACCAATATTTCCTCTTCAAGTCTTGGTACATCTTTACCTCCCCAGGGTGTATGGTGTATTTGCTCTTGTGCGCTTCGTCCAGTATCCTCTTCCTTAAGTCTTGGATGTCCGGTACACAAATCCGGTCCCGAAAGTACAATACCCCTTTCTCATCGGTTCGGAACTCGCCTCCTCCTCTCGCGATCTCTTTCTCCCTGAAAGTTTGAAATTTTGTACTGCCCTGTTGACCTGATACAATTTCCTGGTCCAGATCGGGTTTTAAGGTCAGGTTGCTCACGCAGATCTTCCCATTTTGCACTTGCGCCTCTTTCTCCAGGATATCCTGGACTGCAAACACCTCCTGTATTCTCAAGTGTGCCATTTTCACCTTTCGACTTAGGGCGTCTGCTAGCACATTTGCTTTACCCGGGTGATTGTTAATGGGGCACTTATATTCTTCCAGGAACTCCATCCACCTACGCTACCGGAGATTCAAGTCCTTTTGCGTAAAGATATATTTCAAACTTTTATGGTCCGTGGAAACCTCGTATTGTGCACCATACAAGTAATGTCGCCATTTCTTCAAGGCGAACACTATAGCTGCTAGCTCTAGGTCATGCGTGGGATAATTAACTTCTTGCAGCTTTAGCTTTCTAGATGCATAGGCTATAACTTTCCCTTCCTACATCAACATAGCTCCTAGTCCTTCCTTGGATGCATCTGTATAGAGTGCATAGGGCTTATCAGCCTCGGGCAGGCTCAGTACGGGTGCTAAAATCAATCTCCTCTTAAGTTCTTGGAAGCTCTTCTCGCACTTCTCACTCCAAGCAAAAACGTCATCCTTCTTCAACAGTCGTGTCATCGGTGAAGCTAAAGTAGAGAAGTTTTTAATGAAACGGCGATAGTACCTGGCCAACCCAAGGAAACTTCGTATCTCAGTAATGTTCTCCGGTTGTTTCCAATTAGCTACGGCTTCTACCTTAGCAGAGTCCACTTTGATCCCCTCCTTGGATATCACGTGACCAAGGAAAGACACTGAGCTCAGCCAAAACTCACACTTACTAAACTTAGCGTAAAGCTTGAATTCCCTCAGCTTCTCTAGGACCAACCTTAAGTGCTCCGCGTGGTCCTCCAGATTTTTGGAGTAGATCAAAATGTCATCAATGAATATAACCACGAACTTGTCCAAGTAGGGTTGGAAAATGTGATGCATCAAATCCATGGATACTGTCGGTGCATTGGTTACACCGAACGGCATTACTACAAATTCATAATGGCCATACCGTGTGTTGAATGCAGTCTTAGGAATGTCTTCTTCTTTGCTCCTCACCTGATAGTATCCTTGCCGTAGGTCCAATTTCGAGAAACAAGCAGCGCCTTGCAGTTGATCAAATAACTCATCGATCAAGGGTAGAGGGTATTTATTCTTGATCGTTAGATTGTTCAGTCCCCGATAATCGATACATAGCCTCAAGGTACCATCTTTCTTCTTGACAAACAACACCGGGGCTCCCCACGGTGACGTACTCAGCCGAATATAGCCTTGCCTCAGCAGTTCTTCCAATTGCTCCTTCAACTCCTTCAACTCTGTCAGTGCCATCCAGTAGGGGGTTCTGGATACCGGTTCTGCTCCGAGAATCAGATCCACGGTGAACTCAACTTCCCGTTCAGGGGGTAGGGAAGTGAGCTCCGTAGGGAACACATCCAAAAAGTCTTTCACCACCTCCGTACTTTCCAAGGTACACTGGTCCTTTGGTTTGTTTAGGAGATACGCCAAGTATCCCGCACATCCTTTCTTGAGCAATTTCCGGGCTTTAGCTCCAGCAATAAGAAATTTCAGTTCCTTCGTTCGCTTGCCATTGAATTCAATTACATCCCGTCCAGGTCTCACAAACTGCACCGTCTTAGTCTTGCAGTCCACACGAGCTCCGTGCTTCGACAACCAGTCCATGCCCAAGATCAAGTCATAACCGTCCATGGCCAGGATTATAAGGTCGGCCTCCAGAATCTCCTTCCCAACCTCAACTCCACAACTTCCCATTTTCTTGCCTACTTCCACCACCTTTCCCAAGGGGGAACTAACTACTAGGGTATAAGGTAGCTCATTTCCTTCCCAGCCCAGACGTGAAGCACATATTTTACTTACATAAGAGTGTGTAGATCCTGGATCTATCAAAATATTAACAAGACAACCTTGGATAGAAAGGTTACCTTCGATTACGGCGGCGTCCGCTCCGACCTCCTCTCGGCTCAGGGCAAAAACTTTGGCCTTCACCTAGGGCTTCAGGCCTCCCGCTCCGGCTAGTCCAGTAGCGGCACCTCTGTTGCCTCCAATTGGCTGGGTCGGCGTGGTCTGCTCAGTCCTTAAGGGTTTGGGGCAGACGTTCCTCAGATGTCCTGGGTCTTCGCAGTTGAAACACCTTCTCACACCCCCGCTACCCCAGCAGTTTCTCTCGGTGTGGCCTCGCTTCCCACACAGTCGGCAATTCAGGCTGCCTTGCATTGATCCGGCTACAGGCACTCGGGGCTGCTTACCCCGATTTCCCCACGACATAGAACCTGCAAATCGCTTATTGCCTGAAGGCCTCATAGGTGGACGACTTGGTTGAAAGGGTCGGTTCACCGGTCGGTGCTGATCTTCGTTCTCCGTCCAAGAAGCTGCGTCCACAGTGGCAGTGTACGACGTTGGCGGTGATGGAGCCAACGCCCTCCTCAAATCTAGCCTTAACCCTTTCACGAATTGCCGGGTGCACTTCTGCTCCATATCTACCAAGCACTTGCAGTACTTGGACAACTGCATGAATCGAGCTGCATATTGGGCCACAGTCATGCCTCCCTGCCTGAGGGTCTGGAATTCATCCTCCCTCTTCTCAACTACCCATCGAGGAATGTACTCGACCCGAAAAGCCTCCGTAAAATCATCCCAGGTCCACTCCTGCTCCTCCTTGTCCCAATCACCCCGTACTCACTGCCACCATGCCCGAGATGGTCCCTTTAGCCTACAAGCAGCAAACTTCACCATCCTCTCTTCCGAGTACTGCAGAGTAGTAAAAATGTCCTCTATCTGCTCAATCCATTGCCCGGCTTTCTCATCCTGTTCCACCTCCCCCTGGAATGTGGGAGGTTGGAACTTCAGGAAACGCTCCAAGGCCTCATCCTCTCCCCGCGGTGGTTTCCTAGCCACCTTATCCACCCTTTCAGTCAAGTTCTGTAGGATTGAGGCCATCTTATCGAAAGCCTGACCTATGGTCACATCCCGTGACCTCTCCGAAGCCAATTCCTGCTCGCGTGGCAGGTGCTCCTCCACGTCGGGGGTGGAACGATACACCTACTCAAATTCCGGGGTAGAGGATGCACTCTCCTGCACCGTTCTGCTATGCACAACTGTTCGACATCTTGGTGCCATCTTAATCACATTCCCTCAGGGTCAGATAGTTATCAAGGGGAAAAAGAATATACTTAGGTGCATGATCAGTTGATAGTAATGTACTCATCTAAAAGAGAATGTGATGATAACGCGCAGAGATAAATCAAGTAATAAACAAAACTCATGCTTGTCACATAAACCATTCTTTGCAGAAAAGAAGGGGTCATCTCATACGATACCCTTTTTATTTAAAATGATTAATAGGCCCTATGAGCCACATGCTCTCTTAAGAAAAAGATAAACAAATAAAAGTATGCAAATTCCAAAGAAAGAAAGAGTAAAAGCTGCGGGTCTTCTATGTTCGACTCTCCCTAGTTTCAACAGAAGTATCGGAGTCGTCAGAGGCCGGTTCCACCAGCCACCCCACGGAACTATCGGGTCTCCCTATGTAGTTCCTCGCGAAACCAACGCTCCCACTTGGCTGCCCTGACTCACTCTCTCGGCATCTCTTAGCTCTCATAGCCATCTCATAGAGCTCGTCCAACGCTAATCTGACTATACCCTTAGGCACAGGCCTCTCACTCCCCAAGTCAGATGGATCAACTAACCCCTTTCTCCTTAGCATGGCATCTACGCCCAGTCCATATCGGAGTCCACACCCCTCAGGACTCCCTTCTAGCTTCCTTTTTCCCTTATCTACTCCTTCTAGAGCTGACTGCCTATTGTCTCTCTCTTCGGGACAACCTCCATTACCTCCTCGTCCTCTCTTTCTACCCCAACCATCTCTCCCTCGTTCTCATCGTCTCCCTCATTCCCTAGCTCATCTACCTCTCCCTCATTCAACTCCATCATCTCCTCATCTCCCTCATCTTCCCCTAGGCTCTCCTCGACCTCTATCTCTGTCTCAACCACCGGGTCGTCCAACACTGACAGCTCACACTCTCTCTCTGAATCAGACACGGGTGGGTCAACTACGGGTAGTGGGGCAGGTGGATTCCCGCAACGAGCGGGCCAGTCTCTGACAGCCGGTACAACTCTTTTGACCATCCTATAAACAAAAGACAGGAATTAGAACCAGATCAAAATACTTAAGAAAATAGAACCCCATAAGTCAAGTAATTGCCTAAACCATGTCTCTGATACCACTTGTAACACCCCACGACTACGCACCCTAAAAGGGCGGGGATGTCGCCCCGTCCCGTAGGACAAGGGGTCTTTAGAACGAGGTATAAAATATAAAGGCAATCTCTAAAATGATAAACTTAGATAAATAAAGAAATATTCTTATTACATCAGGCTCAACTTGGAGCAAAACGGAATAAACAAAATATTGTTTAGAAGTATAAGCAATAAATGTCTCCTAGAATGGATAGCAAAAGCTTCAACTATTACATGCCCCACTGACTCAGCACAGTCTATCTCCTGAAAACATGATGTAAAACGGTGTGAGAATAAATCTCAGTAAGTCATGTGTGTGCACATCATGTTTTGAATAGTACGTGTATGCAAAGTGTAAAACATTTGTAAAAATAATTTGGCAAGTCATAAACAATCTCTTTTCGCAAGGAGTGGGTTTTTCTCAATGTCACACTTTGTACAAAATAAATCCTCCACTCGGATAAAAGTCATGTCACCACACGTTGGGCTCCATGAGAATAAATTGGCCAAGGCACCACACTTTGTGCACCTTGTCCGGACCAGATTACCACACGTTGGGTGTTCTGATCAAGGTGAGTGTACAGCCCACCGGGTGAGATACTCCTCCATCTCTACACCCAACAAAACCATCCGGGTGTCCATGCCGAGAATATAAATAATACCTTTCAGGTATAATGCTAGCTCAGACTGGCTTGACCAACCAACACTGTCGCCTTTTCGAGCAGAGTTCATCTTCTGGAGGTGGCCTTCTGCCAAAAGACTTACACTAGCCCTCCAAGACTAGTATTGTTAGCCTACCCTTATTGAGTACTCAACAAACATATCCGTTAATTCCTGATTCAAAATATTTTCAAACCTTGGCTTTGTAAAACGTGATTTTCTTTAAAAGAGATTTCTAAAAATTTGAGGAAAAGAATAGTTTTCTTGATAAAATAGTTAGTTTGACAAAACCGTTTAAAGAGTAAATATCCACGTTTACAACCCAAGAAAACATAGTTTAAAATAGCTTTACAAAGCTTCACAACATTGACTCGCCATCACAACCTTTAACAAAATAGTTTATAAAATGACTTACCATCACAACATTTAATAAAAGAGTTTATGCAAAGACTTACTTGATATGCCTCAGATAAATGCGATAAATTCACAACTGGCTTTCCTCAATTATCCTCCTGATCTAAACTATATAATATCATGATCAGGGTCTCAATTAATTCAAATGCAAGAGTAACGGAAAAATTCACATGCATCCATACAAATAAAATTATTCTAGCTACCACATAAAATGCAAGATGCTATGCAATGCATGACTTTTTCCCATAGGCAAAGGTGGTTTTGGGCGGGGTATTATAGTTTGACTGATATCTACTAACCATGCATACTGCAAAGCAGATATCTAGCCTAGTACAAAGTATAGCATACATGAGACTTCCCACAGCTAAAGCATAAGAGATCTTGCTCATTTTCTGCTTATCTTCCTATGTCTGACAACACTACTTGAAAGATAAGGATAATCTATGTCTAAAGGGTATAATGGCCCCTTTACATTAATCTATACTGTACTTGATCAACATCTTACCAATATAAGCAGATTGGGATAAGCCTAACATTCTCTGCTTCCTATCTCTAAGAAGCTTAATACCTAGAATGTAGCTAGTGTCTCCCATAACTTTCATGCTAAATTGACTAGATAGCCAAACCTTACTAAATAACAATGTCCCTACATCATTTCCAATTAGTAGAATGTCATCGATATAAAGTACCAAGAAAATTACTTTGCCACTGTCTGATTTCCTATACACACATAGTTCACCTATATTTTGAATAAAACCATAAGCCCTTATAGTTTCATTGAAACGTATGTTCCATACTCGCAACGCTTGCTTAAGTCTATAGATGGACTTCTTAAACTTACAGACCATATGTTCTTGACCTCTAGCAACAAAACTTTCTGGTTAGGACATATAGATGTCTTCGATAATATAGCCATTTAAAAAAACTGTCTTAACATCCATTTACCATATCTCATAGTCATAATGACATGCGATGGCTAAGAGAATGCAGATAGACTTAAGCATGGCTACTGGTGAAAAGGTTTCCTCATAATCGATCTCTTCTTTCTGAATATAACCTTTAACAACCAACCTTGCTTTATAGGTTTCCACTTTTCCATCCGTACCTCTCTTGCTCTTGTATACCCACTTACACTCAATTGGTTTTATCCCATCAGGTGCAGTGACAAAATTCCATACCTGATTGAGGTACATAGACTCAATCTCGGTATTTATAGCTAGCTGCCATTTGTCTGCATCAGCATCAACATTGACCTCCTCGTATCTAGTGGGATCTTGTTCCTGATTATCAGAGACTAGATCATAGATCTCTCCAGTCCATCTTTCTGGAACTCTTGTAATTCTCCCACTACGACGAGGCTCAGTTTGTATAGGAACATCCAGTAGTGTTTCTCTTGATTCCTTGAACGGGGTGTTAGAAATACCTGAAGTTGCATCAGTGACCAACTTCTCTTCTAACTCTATTCTACTTGAACTCATGGTGGATGTAACTTGTTCATCCTCTAAATATCTAGCATTAGTATTAACAAGTACCTTATGCTCTTAAAGATAATAGAAATATTCACCTCTCATTCCTTCTGGATATTCAACGAAGTAACAAAACTCTAATCACGGTTCTAGCTTACTTCCTTTTATAAGCACATAAGCTGGACAACCCCATATCTTGAGATGGTTCAAACTAGACTTTCATCTAGTCCACATCTCATAGAGTATCCTCGGTACTGATTTAGAAGGCACCAAGTTTAAAATATATGCCACTGTTTCTAAGGCATATCCCAAAAAAAAAAATAAGACTCATCATGCTTCTAACCATTTCCATCAAAGTTCTGTTTCTTCTCTCAACTACTCTATTCTACTGGGGAGTCCCCTGCGTAGTTATCTAAGATATTATGCCATGATGTACCTGAGGGAACAAAAAACAGAGAGCATGTGCAGTCACGAGAAAAAAAATTTAGAGAAAAATAAAACCAAGCTTTAGAGGCCACACGGAAGCGTGAAGATCATACATTTGTGCTCCTTAACATTTCTAGGTTGAGTAGCAGTAGATTGAACGACTGGAATCGCCTCGCTTTGTCCACTTGAAAAAACTTCTTGTTGAACACCCGCTAGCCTTCTACTTCGCCTTGTTTGCATCAACACTAAGCTTTCCAGCTCTCGGAATATTCCTCAGCCTAACCTCTAGTCGGTGAACACTATGGTGAAGAGGAACGGTCTCAATTCTCCTTGGTTCACTTGCTATTGGTTAGCAAAGAACAAGAAGTAAACCCAGAGGAAGGAGAGAGACCTTAAGAGAGAGAGACTCACGTGAGGCTCTGATAAGCTTAGGAGGATTAGGGTTTTCTTCTACCAGAGACTAGTTTATTGGTTAGCCAAAAATAGGTCTCTCATTATCTGATAAACATATCCCCGAGATTTCATATTTCAAAACACCCGGATGTTATCCTGAGAATCTGTTTGGCCTAACCCTAAACTCTTGTTAACCGTATCTGGAAAAAATCCTAAAGTCCAATCTATTGGGCCGGAAAAATATTTATTATTTTCCTTGGACCCAAAAGGCCCAAAATAGTAAACATTAATTATTTATTTTCTGGGCTTATATAAATAACCCAATAAATAATTAATGAGCCCAAATGAATCAAAATAATTAATCTTTAATTATTTATTTCTTGTGCCTATATAAATAACCCAATAAATAATTAAACATTAATCATTTCCCCTAGTTTAAGCCCAGGTTAATTTCCTAATTATTCATACTGGACCTATGCCCTGAATAATTAATTAACCAATTAAACTAGATAATTAATTTCTCTCAACTCCTATTTTAATTTATTTATTTATTTTATTCTAGTCTAATAATAAATTAGACATCCTGAATAAAATCAAATAAAATAAAATCCTCTTGTACTTAGACCAATTCCTCAATCCAATAAATAGTTAGGACTTACGGGCTATTCCGAGGACCAAAAAGACACATCGCCTTGGCAGCTAAAATGACCAAAATGCCCCTGCTATATAAATAGCTGAATTTTGCATTTTAAATATCTCCTAATATCACCATAAGAAAATATGGACCCCAAGGACAATGCTCCATTAGCAAAGTCTCCGACCTACAGGTGAAATGACTAAAATACCCCTCTACACATCGCCGTACATTTAGAGAGGAAGAAGTGTACTAACACCCCTCTAAATGACATCTACCATCCTTAGGCTTCTAGTCCAATGATCCATGACTTCCTGGAGTGTTTTCGCTTTCTAAGGGAGCTACCCTAAAGCAAACATCCAAGTCATGTTTCCCAGGGCTCTGGACATTTTAGACCATTCGGACAACCACAAGGGGAGATATAGTACAGAAACTATCTTGTACAAGTTTGCTTAACTAACTAGTCACACATACCCAACATGCAAGTATATTGGCCCTACGATAGAACCTCAACTATAGCAAATCAAAGTATATGCTTCCAACTTCGCCAGACCCCCAACTCATACTCAAGTCGTAGAGTACTAGTCCATGCTATAGCGGTAGTAGTCTAGATTTATACCATAGTACTTTGAGAAACCACTACTATAGGTCCTGTTCTACGTATTCGAAATACTTTTATGTCATGAAGTGAGTGGACTACCCATTGGCTAAAGGTAAGCCATTCCCCATTTGGAATTCATAACATAATAACCTAAACATGATGAGATTCCCAGTCTCATCAATAGGTTAAGAACAAAAGTTTATGTGTTAAATAACCCGTGATCCATACCTTACTGTGAAAGACCACCATTCACATGGATCACTTATTTAAACACAATGGGTCTGTTCCAAACGAAAATCGTGCACAAACAAAAAGTAAATTCACAAACAATTTCTAAAAATAAATTCTTTTATTAAAATATTCGATTTTACATCAGAAACCTAGTCTAAGAGGGTATACAATCCAACAATCTCCCACTTGCACTCTAAGACTGGGTAAGTCCATAGGCGCCCACCCCTATGACGTCTAAGTGTCTCTTGAAGACTCTCTCAGCCAAAGGCTTGGTGAATAGATCTGCTAGATTGTTTTCTGAGGCAATATGCTCCACCACGACTTCCCGTCTCTGGATGAAATCCCGGATCAGGTGGTACTTTCTCTCGATATGTTTCCCCTTCTTATGGTTCCGAGGTTCCTTAGATTGTGATACTGCTCCAGTGTTGTTGCAATACATCACAATCGGCTTGTCCATATGTGGTACGACTCCAAGTTCTAAAAGAAACTTCCGGAGCCAAACTGCTTCCTTGGAGGCCTCCAAAGCAGCCACATACTCAACTTCCATGGTTAAGTCAGCAATACAAGACTGCTTAATACTCCTCCATGAAATTGCTCCTCCAGACAAGGTAAAGACATATCCACTAGTGGATTTTCTCTCTTCCTTATCCGCCTGGAAGTCTGAGTCTGTGTAATCTGTAGGAACCAAATCATCAGCCCTGTAAACCAGCATTTAATCTCTCGTTCCCTTGAGGTACTTGAGAATATGCTTTACAGCTTGCCAATGAACCTCCCCTGGGTTTGACTGATATCTGCTAACTAAGCCCACGGCAAAGCAGATATCTGGCCTAGTACACAGCATGGCATACATGAGACTTCCCACAGCCGAAGTATAGGGAATCCTACTTATTCTGTCCTTTTCTTCTTGAGACTTAGGACAGTCCTTCGAAGAAAATGACAACCCATGTCTGCAAGGGATTAGAGCTCCCTTGCATGAGTCCATGCTATACTTGGCCAACATCTTGTCAATGTCTGTCGCTTGGGATAACCCTAACATTCTCTGCTTCCTATTTCTAAGAAGCCTAAACCCGAGAATGTAGCTGGCTTCTCCCAAGTCCTTCATACTGAATTGACTAGACAGCCAAACCTTTGTAGATGACAATGTCCCTACATCATTTCTAATGAGTAGAATGTCATCCACATACAGGACAAGAAAAACCACATTAATACCTTCAAATATCCTGTACACGCATGGTTCATCTTTGTTTTGAATAAAACCATAAGACTTTACAGTCTCATCAAAACGAATGTTCCATGCTCTTGATGCCTGCTTAAGTCCATAAATGGACTTCTTAAGCTTGCAAACCATATGTTCCTGGCCTTCAGCAATGAAGCCTTCCGGTTAGGACATATAGATGTCTTCGCTAAGATGGCCATTTAAAAATGCCGTCTTAACATCCATTTGTCATATCTCGTAGTCATAGTGACATGCGATGGCAAGGAGGATGCGGATGGATTTAAGCATGGCTACCGGGGAAAAGGTTTCCTCATAGTCGATACCTTCTTTCTGAGTATACCCTTTCGCCACAAGCCTAGCTTTGAAGGTTTCCACATTCCCATCCACTCCTCTCTTCCTCTTGTATACCCACTTGCACCCAATGGGTTTTATCCCTTCAGATGAAGCTATAAGATCCCAAACCTGATTAAGGTACATAGATTCAATCTCGGCTTTCATTGCTTCATGCCACAGATTTGCATCGGTATCAGCAATAGCCTCCTCATATCCAGTGGGGTCTTATTCCTGATGGTCGGAGACCAGCTCAAAGGCTTCTCCTGTCCATCTCTCCGGAACCTTAGACACTCTCCCACTACGACGAGGCTCCATTTGCACAGGCTCTTGAGGTTGTGCATCTTCTTGTTCCAGAATCGAGTCAGAAGAAGTTGATTCCGTAGATAACTTCTCCTCAAGTTCCAACCTCATTGAACCTTTAGTGGAAGTACTTTGATCATCTTCCAAGTATCTAGCATTGGTACTGACTAGTACCTTCTGCTCCTTAGGATGATAAAAGTAACCTCATTTTGTCCCTTTTGGTTACCCAACAAAATAGCATAATTCTGATATTGGTTCCAAATTGTCTCCCTTGATCAGTACATAAGCTAGACATCCCCAAATCCTAAGATGATTCAGACTTGGCTTACGCCCAGTCCATATCTCATAGGGAGTCCTAGGTACTGACTTGGAAGGCACCAAGTTCAGAATATATGCCGCTGTTTCCAGGGCATATCCCCAAAAGGACACTGGAAGAGTAGCATGAGACATCATGCTTTGGACCATTTCCATCAATGTCCTGTTCCTTCTCTCAGCTACTCCGTTCCGCTAGGGTGTTCCCGACGCATAGAGCTGGGATACTATCCCATAATGTACCATGTAGTCCTTGAATTCACCTAGGAGGTACTCTCCACCACGATCCGATCGTAAGGTTTTGATTAATTTACCTGTCCGACGCTCCACTTCAGCCTTAAACTCCTTGAACTTGTCAAAAAAGTCAGACTTGCGTCTCATCAGGTAAATGTAACCATACCTCGTACAATCATCCGTGAAAGTGATGAAGTACTCAAAACCTCCCCTAGCTGGTGTAGACAATAGACCACACACATCAGTGTGAACAAGACTCAACACCTCCTTGGCTCTATCTGCCTTTGGTGTAAAAGACCTTTTGGTCATTTTTACCATCAGGCAGGATTCACATTGAGGCCAACTTTCCAATCTCAATGAGCCCAAAGGCCCATCATGGATTAGTCTCTGAATCCTGGTTGAGTTAATATGACCCAACCTTAGATGCCAAAGGTATGAATCATTGATATTGGTCTTTCTCTTCTTAGTTAAAGGTTCAGACTGAGCGTTATTTGATTGGTTGTTAATAGGGTTTAAAAAGAACAGATTACCATACATGTGCCCAATACATAAAATTTTCTCTATCTCTACTGATAGAAATACCAGAATGGAAAGATACAGAATATCATTGATTAATAAGTTTTGCAATTGAAATCAAATTCTGACGAAAACCAGGTACATATAAAATATCCTTTAAAACCACTATCTTATTACAATAAAAAATAAGATCCAGCTCTCCCACTGCAAGGGCCCAGACTTGTGCTCCATTACCCACTCGAAGCCCATATTCGCCCTTCTTGAGTCTTCTAATCTTCTTAAACCCCTGTAAGGAGTTACAGATATGATCAGTGGCTCCTGAATCAACAATCCAAGTGGAAGTTGGTCCTACCATTGATATGGACTCTAGATAGTAAACATTACATGTGGGGTTTTTCTTGGCCTGAAAATCTGGACACTCTTTTTTCTACTGTCCCTTCTTCCCACACTTGAAGCACTTGCCCTTTGGTTTGTCCTTGGGCTGGTTCTTGGGCTGGGCTGCTGCATTCCCCTTCTTCCTCTTGAACTTTCTGGGTTTAGGCCCAATTCTTGAAGAAGAAGCCTTAGCAATCATTGCCTTAGATTGCGGCTTCATGACCTTCTCCGCAATCTGAAGCTCCTTCATCAGTTCAGTTAAACTCATGTTCAACTTATTCATATTATAGTTTAACTTGAACAGAGTAAAAGAGCCCGGTATAGATTTGAGAACCATATCCACTTGGCTCTCGGGGTCAATGACAGCCCCTAAGGTTTCCGCCTCCTTGAAAGCAGCAATCATCTTGAGCATATGCTCTCGGACTGATACTCCCTTAGCCATCTTAGTGTTCACAATAGTCCAAAGAGTCTCCTGCCTTACGGGCCGGCTCTTGTCTGCGAACATAGTTGCCAATGATTTACTTATGTCATGTGCAGAAGCCATGTGCTCGTGTTTTGACTGGAGCACATTAGACATGGAAGCTAACATATAGCAACGTGCCATTTCATCAGCTTTCTTCCACGCCTTCTCAGCCTCTCACTCTTCAGCGGTGGAACCTTCCCCGCTAATATGGCAGGTCTCGTAAAGGACATACTTATACTCCTCAGCTGTGAGTATTATGTCCAGGTTCCTTTTCCAGTCCACATAGTTTGGACCCGTTAACTTATTCTTCTTAAGAATAACGGCCAATGGACTAAAAGAACCTCCCACCATTTCTGAAAATTGAAAATAAAAGAAAGAATTTAGTTTGTGAAAAAATAAAATTTGTGCACTGAAAATAATTTGGCTCTTAGGAAAACTGACATAGCTTCTTGGGAAGATTAACAGTTTCCTAAGCTAAGTGTATAAACCACCACAAATTAATTTCCCTTCTAGGTAATGGTCTAGAGAATAACTCCATCGTGGGATGGCCATTTCCTCTCATTTCCTATGGACATACCTCGCACTATAACCTCCAACGTGGGCTAGCCGATCATAGTACGTGCCCCGGGTTATTAATTACATCCTTCTATTAGATCTAGATCCTTGTGGTATCCCCATCCTATACGAGTTCACTCCCAGGGTGACGCGAAGGGATCCACGATCTCTAATGAGGACCGTGATGGAAGCTATGGGGCCGTTGGAACCCCTCTTCCACTTAGTCTTTTAAAATAAAGGTTTTCTGGAAAATATCCTTTTGAAATTTCCATTAAGTTTTTCCTTAACTCAAAAATAAAATATCTAAGTCCAATAAAATCTCTATGTCAAGGCTTATATCCTATGAGAGATTTTCTCCATGGACTAATTTTATTTAAGTTAAAACTTAATGATTTCAAAAATTTTCCAATTAAAACTTTCTCGAGACTTTGGTCTCAAGTTTATTTGACAAAATAATTTTTCTAGTCCAAAACAAAACAAAATGGCTCTCCATTTTAATTTACAAAAATATCTAAATCCAATATATTTTCTATGTCAAAGATTAAATCCTTTGAGAAAATATTCAAGGATTAATTTTTGTACCAATTAAAATAACCATTTAATTTTTGAAGAAAAATATTTTTCTTGTCAAAAATGTTCCCAAAGACTTTGGTCTTTGGGAAAAAGCACACATAGGTACATAAAAAAAATAGCATGCTCAAAACAATAAACGTTTTCATGCTTTTCTATTTTTTAAACCTAAGTACCCAAATAATAGAATTAAACACATTAATTAATTAATTAATTATCTTGTTTGATCCTAAAATCCCTTACTAATATTTTGCATGCAAATATATTCCAAGAATATAAATATTGCAAAAATATTAACTTTGCCTGGTATGGGACCCAAAACGAAAAAGAAAAAAAAATTGCAGAAAAAACGCTGGCGGTCCACTGCACCGCGCCGCGCCCGCGTGGCCTGCGGTCCATTGCGGCCGCGGTGCACCACACCGCACCGGATCCCTTACTGCGCGACCCACGGAGCTGCCCGCAACCCGCGATCGTTTCACCTCTGCTGCCGACCCGCGAAGATCCACGCCTTTATCCGGTTTGCTGACCCGTGCTTCAATTGCAAATTTCATGCAATCGGCTCCAATTCTCCCAGCGGCTCGGCTCACGCGGCTTAGGAACAGTGTCATCTTCTTCGTTTTTTTCTTCTGTCCACACAAAAATTTGCAGAGGCTTTTCCCTTCACCTTTTGCTTATTTCTTTGGCTTCTTTGGACATTTTTACTTACAAAAAACATCCAAAACAAAACCACAACCGCCTATACCCATTAAAATTGGGTTTACACGATTAACTAGCAAAGCCAAAAAAAAATTTACAGTGATGCCTAGCTTCAACGATGAAGCTCACAGAGATCCTATCCCATACCAAAACAGCGAAAGATCACAGGTATAATCATCTTCTCCATTTTTATTAACTACCATGCTCCCTATATTGATCAAAAACCAGTGGCTCTGATACCACATTGAGGGAACCGAAAAACAGAGAGCATGTGCAGTCACGGGAAAAAAAATTTAGAGAAAAATAAAACCAAGCCTTAGAGGCCACACAGAAGCATGAAGATCATACATTTGCGCTCCTTAACCCTTCTAGGTTAAGTAGGAGCGGATTGAACGACTGGAATCGCCTCGCTTTGTCCACTTGAAGAAGCTTCCGATTGAACACCCGCTAGCCTTCTACTTCGCCTTGTTTGCATCAACGCTAAGCTTTCCAACTCTCGGAATATTCCTCAGCCTAACCTCTAGTCGGTGAACACTATGGTGAAGAGGAACGGTCTCAATTCTCCTTGGTTCACTTGCTATTGGTTAGCAAAGAACAAGAAGTAAACCCAGAGGAATGAGAGAGACGTTTAGAGAGAGAGACTCACGTGAGGCTCTGATAAGCTTAGGAGGATTAGGGTTTTCTTCTACCAGAGACTAGTTTATTGGTTAGCCAAAACTAGGTCTCTCATTATCTGATAAACATATCCCCGAGATTTCATATTTCAAAACACCCGGATGTTATCCTGAGAATCTGTTTGGCCTAACCCTAAACTCTTGTTAACCGTATCTGGAAAAAATCCTAAAGTCCAAGCTATTGGGCCGAAAAAATATTTATTATTTTCCTTGGACCAAAAAGGCCCAAAATAATAAACATTAATTATTTATTTCCTGGGCTTATATAAATAACCCAATAAATAATTAATGAGCCCAAATGAACCAAAATAATTAATCTTTAATTATTTATTTCTTGGGCCTATATAAATAACCCAATAAATAATTAAACATTAATTATTTTTCCTAGTTTAACCCCAGGTTAATTTCCTAATTATTCATACTGGACCTAGGCCCTGAATAATTAATTAACCAATTAAACTAGATAATTAATTTCTCTCAACTCCTATTTTAATTTATTTATTTATTTTATTCCAGTCTAATAATAAATTAGACATCCTGAATAAAATCAAATAAAATAAAATCCTCTTATACTGAGACCAATTCCTCAACCCAATAAATAGTTAGGACTTACGGGTTATTTCGAGGACCAAAAAGACACATCGCCTTGGCTGCTAAAATGACCAAAATACCCCTGCTATATAAATAGCTGTATTTTGCATTTTAAATATCTCCTAATATCACCATAAGGAAATATTGACCACAAGGACAATGCTACATTAGCAAAGTCTCCGACCTACAGGTGAAATGACTAAAATACCCCTCTACACATCGTCGTACATTTAGAGAGGAAGAAGTGTACTAACACCCCTCTAAATGACATCTACCATCCTTAGGCTTCTAGTCCAATGATCCACGACTTCCTGGAGTGTTTTCGCTTTCTAAGGGAGCTACCCTAAAGCAAACATCCAAGTCATGTTTCCCAGGGCCCTGGACATTTTAGACCATTCGGACAACCACAGGGGGCAATATAGTGTAGAAACTATCTTGTACAAGTCTGTCTTAACTAATTAGTTACATATACCCAATACACAAGTATATTGGTTCTACTATAGAATCTCAACTATAGAATATCAAAGCATATGCTTCCAGCTTCGCCAGACCACCAACTCATACTCAAGTCGTAGAGTACTAGTTCAGGCTATAGCGGTAGTAGTCTAGGTTTCTACCATATAGTACTTTGAGAAACCACTACTACAGGTCCTGTTCTACGTATTCGAAATACGCTTATGTCATGAAGTGAGTGGACTACCCACTGGCTAAAGGTAAGTCATTCCCCATTTGGAATTCATAACATAATAACCTAAACATGATGAGATTCCCAGTCTCACTAATAGGTTAAGAACAAAAGTTTATGTATTAAATAACCCGCGATCCATACCTTACTGTGAAAGACCACCATTCACATAGATCACTTATGTAAACACAATGGGTCTATTCTAAACGAAAATCGTGCACAAACAAAAAGTAAATTCACAAATAATTTCTGAAAATAAATTCTTTTATTAAAATATTCGATTTTACATCAGAAACCTAGTCTAAGAGGGCATACAATCCAACAATACCAAGTAATCCTTAAACTCACCAAGAAGGTACTCTCCACCATGATCCGATCTCAAAGCTTTAATTAATTTACCTGTTTGACACTCCACTTTAGCCTTAAACTTCTTGAATTTATCAAAAGAGTTAAACTTGCACCTTATCAAATAAATATAACCAAAAAGAGTGTGATCATTTGTGAATGTGATAAAGTACTCATAGCCTCCCTTAACTGGTGTAGTCATCGGACTACAAATATCTATATAAACTAATGCTAGTATTTTCGTGGCTTATCCACCTTTTTGGTAATGGACCTTTTGGTCATTTTACCTTTAAGGCAAAATTCACATTAAGGCTATTCTTCCAATCTCAATAAACCTAAAGGCCCATCATAGATTAGCCTCTGAATCTGATTAGGATTTATATGTCCCAATCTTAGATGCCACAAATACGAGTCATTCGATATGGTCTTTCTCTTTTTATTATGAGGTTCAGTTTGAATATTATTTACTTGATTTCTAATAGGATGTATATAAAAGAGATTTCCATCCATGTTTCCTGTATAAATGAAATTACCATTTCTACTTATGGAAACACTAGAATGGAAAGAAATAGAATATTCTTGATTCATCAATTTAGAAACTAAATTCAGATTCTGTTTAAAATAGGAAACATATAACATATCTTTTAAAATTAACTTCCTATTACAATAAAAAATAAGCTTAATAACTCCCACTGATTCAGCCCATATTCTTGCTCCACTCCCTACTTGAAGTCCATGCTCACATTTACTGAGTCTCCTTGTCCTTCTAAACCGCTGCAAGGAGTTATAGATATAGTCAGTGGCTCCAGAATCAACTATCCAGGAAGATGTTGATCCAACCATTAAAATAGACTAAGGTATAGAGCAATACCTGAAGTAGATTTAGTTAAGAAGTCTGGACATTCTTTCTTCCAATGCCCCTTCTTGCCACACTTGAAACATTTTCCTTTGGGCTACCCGTTGGGCGTGGCATGACTAGATGCTTTAGGTTGGGCCCCTGCATTGTTCTGGACCTTCCTCTTCTTGAATTTTTTAGGCTTTGCCTTAATTCTAGAAAAAGCAAAACGAGAGACCAAAACATTTGACATAGGCTTCATGATCTTTTCTGCCACCTAGAGCTCTTTCATAAGCTCCATGAGATTCATATCCAACTTGTTCATTGTGTAGTTCAACTTGAACTGTAATTATAAATCAGTCAGAGTTTCAAGAACCATGTCAATTTGACTCTCTGGATCTATTGTTGTGCCTAGGACCTCGGCCTCCTCGAAGTAGGCAATCATCTTAAGTAAATACTCACGAACCAATGCCCCCTCAGCCATCCTTGTGTTCATGATTGCCCAAAGAGCTTCTTGCCTTGCGGGTCGATTCTAGTCAGCAAACATGGTACGCAATGATAAATCCATGTCGTATGTAGTGGCCATGTGCTCATGCTTAGATTAGAGCACACTAAACATGGAAGCCAACATATAGCACTTAGCCATCTCGTCAACTTTCTTTCGTACCTTCTCGGCCTCTCACTCCTGATCAATGGAATCTTCCCCAATCACAGGATAGGAATCCGTAAGAACGTATTTGTACTCCTCAGCGGTGAGTGCTATGTTTAGGTTCCTCTTTCAGTCCACATAATTTAGGCCTGTTAACTTATTCTCCTTGAGAATGATTGACAATGGATTGAAACCAGACATTTCTGAAATATTGTGAAAAATATTCATCTAGTTTGTAAAAATTACACATTTCTTTATATTATTTCTTTGATAATAAATAACTCTTAACACCATTATCAATAATATAAATAATTTGGCTCTTAGAAAAACTAACAGAGTTTCGTAGGAAGATTAATAGCATTCTAAGTGTATAACCATCACGAATCAAAACTTCCTTAATAGGTAATGATCTAGAAAAAATTCCCCCGATAGAATAACCACTGATTCACACCACATACGGGCAATCCAGTGCTAAAAATCTCCAACGTAGGTTGGTCGAACCTAGCATATACCCTAGGCTTTTAATTTTACTCTTCCATTAGTTTTAGATACTTGTGGAAATCCATCCTATAGGGAATCATGCTCAGAATGACACGAGGAAATCCACTATCTCTAATGAGAGTTGTGATGGAAGTCATGGGATCGTTGGAACCCCTCTCTCACTTAATCTTTTATTGAAAATAGAATTTTAGGACCAAAAACGTTTTCTACAATCTTATGGCTTCATTAACTTTAGTAAAAAAAAACTAAAATTCAATATTATTCTCTATGTAAAAGATTAAATCCTTTGAGAGAATAAACTATGAATTTATTTTACTCTTCTAAGTTAATGACCAAGTAAAACTTTATTAAATAACCTCAAGTTCAACATTATTCTTTATTGCATGGATTGAACCTTTTAAGAGAATAAACCATGAACTTTTTTATTTTAAAGTTTCTTAGATTGAAACATTTTATCAACAACCGTTCTATCTAGTGAGACTTTAGTCTCACAAGAACTTGCACACTTGATCACAAAAATGAAATAAGCATGATAACAGAAGTAAACTTTTTCATGCTCAAACTATTCATTTATTCCTAAATGACCAAATAATGGATTAAACATCATGAATTTAAAAATTAATGATCTTATTTAATCCTAAGGTGGTTCCATCCTTTACTACTCATTTTCATGCAAATTATTTATCCATAGATAAATAAAACTATTGTAAAAAATTAACCTCATACAATGGTTTCACAACATGATTACATCAAGGAAAAATTGAGATACAGAACTTCAATAGTGCTCTCCCTTTTCTTGGATAAATTGGACGCATCAGCCTCTGGGCAAAATGAACCTGGTGCCTGATCTATTTGGTCCACCTGGTGCCGGGTATGTCCTGTTCCTCCAACTTCCGACTGGACAGTGTGGACCTGGCCCCAGGTCCATTGGACCCACCTAGCACTGGGTCGGTTTTGTTTCTCCAAGAACTCCCCAATGGACAGTGTAGACCTGGCGTCGGGCCCATTGGACTAACCTAGCACTGGGTCTGTTCTGTTTCTCCATCCAACTAAACAGAATGGACTTGGCTCTGGGTCTAATGGGCCTACCTGGCATCGGGTTTGTTCTGAAGTTCGTCGATTTCTAGAAAAATCTTGCTTTTCAGTCATTTTTTCACTCCTCAACCATTCCAGCAACCATGTTCTTCAGTTCCCAATATTTACAGGTTAAAAGAAACGCAAAACTAGGCATAAAAACATGCCTTTACAAGTGCCTATGCATCTAAACACGAAAAGTACATCAAATCTACTCAAAACCAGAAAAATAATGAGAAAACCATTAGAATACAAGATCCTATGCCTCTAACCGCGAGGCGTACATGAGGTCTAGAAACCAATATATGAGGAATCACACGAAATCACAAAAGATTCATTTTTCATAGTAAAGGAATCACCTTTTCTAGTTTTTAACCCTAGTACATGCTCCTAGATGAAAACCTTGGCTCTAATACCAATTGAAGGATCAAAAATGAAAAACATCAAAGAAAATGCAGTGAAAAATTTTTAGTTTTCCGATCCACATCTAGGAGAGAGTATTTATTTTTCTTTTTTTATCGCAGATTAACCAACAAGGTGCCAAGTTGCACTAAATCTTGTGATGGAAAGGGAGAAAAATGCCTCGGTGGTTCAACCAGTATTCCTACCAATCTTTTACTCCTACGCATCAAACTTCTCTAAGCTTCTTCTCTTAGTCTTCCGGAGTATGACTCTACCTTAATCTTAAGTTAGCTTAATGAAAGCTCCTTTAGATAACCCAGATCCACTCCTAGAGAGAAAGGAGAGAACGAAATTTAAACACAAGAGGAATGGTGGTTGCACACACAAAAGGGAGAGAGCTTGGTTGGGAAACCTTTCCAACTCTTCCCTATATATTTTGGTCACCGTAGGGCTTCATGAAGCCCTAGTGGGCTAAAACACACTAAGCCCTAATGGGCTTGGTGTTGGGCTTATAAACCAATCCTCTTTATTATCTTTTTTGGGCTTTATTAAATATCCAAGATAATTTTTAATTGGACTCTTAATATATGTTAACATATATCGGCCCAATGAATTAATTTTTTCCATTCCAATTTTCTGAATTCATTAATTATCTTTTCTGGGCCTTATGAAAAACTCAAGAATAATTAATTAATTCTAATTGGACTCTTCAAATAAATTTTATTTCGATTCCAGATAATTACCCATAAAGCCCAAATTGTGTCTAGACAACACCAAGGTAACTTGAGCTACTCTAGAGACCAAGAGATATATTATTCATGACTACTAAAATGACTAAAATACCCTTACTATTAAATAGCTGCATTTTACCATTTTAAATATTCTCGTTTATCACCATATGAAAATATTGACCCTAAGAATAATATTGCTAAGATAATATCTCCGACTTATAGGTGAAATGTCGGAAATACCTCTCTATGTAACACCCATCAATGAGATAGGATAAATGTACTAACTCCCATCTCAAAGACATCTACCATCCTTAGATTCCTAGTTCGATAATCCATGACTTACTCAAATGTACTTGCTTATCATTGGAAGCTCCCCAAAAACACACATTCTAGAGTCATGTTCCCAAGGCCCTGGATTATTAGATTATCCTGGATAATCACAGGGGGTGATTTAACTTCACAAAATGAAGTATAGAAACTCTGTTGTGTGAGTCCGTCTTTACTAACTAGAGTAATACACCCAACGTACAAGGTTATTGATCTCACAAAAGAAACCTCACCCAATATACAAGACCCTAACTTTACCAAACCACCAACTCATACTCAAGTATAAAGGTATCCGACCACACTATAATAGTAATAGTCCAGTCTCTATAATTATAATACTTTTAAAAAGACCACTACTACAGGTCCAATTCTACGTATTTGTAATACGCTTATGCCAATTATGTGAATAAACTATGCACTGATTCAAGGTAAACCATTCCTTATTGAAACTCATAACATAATAGTCTTATCTTGATGAAATGCCCAATTCCATCAAATAACTAAGAACTCAATTTTACTTATATGACAAATAACCATTGTCTATACCTTATTGTGAAGAATGACCCAACACATAAACCATTACTTGTCACAGTTGGACGTTAAATGTGCAATAATTTAAGAAACAAGCCAAATTAAATGAATTTAGTGGACCCGGTGCCGGGTCCATTGGACCTATCTAGTGCCAGGTCTGCTCTATTTTTCAAGAACTCCGGCTGGGCAAAGTGGACCGGCGCCAAGTCCAGTGGACCAACCTAGCGTCAGGTCTATTTGCAATATATTTACACAGAATGTATAGTCTTTGAGGGCATACTTTCTAACAAAATCAATGTCTGTATATCATATAAGATTAAAGGTGTTAGTTCGAGGATGCCATTGACTATAATCATGTGTTCCAACCAAATATCTAAAAATACATTTTACAATACATAGATATGATTCTTTGGGATAATATTGGAATCTTACACGAAAACAAATCGAAAACATAATGTCCAGTCAGTTGGTAGTGAGATATAGAAGGCTTCCAATCATACTTTGAAATTTTGATTCATCTACCTTCTTACCCTTTTCAGTTTTGTCAAGCTTCAAGGAAGTGCTCGTAGGTGGACTAATTTCTTTTACTTGATTTATTTCAAACCTTTTGAGCAGTTCTTTGGCATACTTAGCTTGATTTAGGAAAACTCCATCCTTGGTTTGCTTGATTTGAAGGCCGAAAAAGAAGTTGAGCTCTCCCATCATACTCATCTCAAATTCTTCCTATATGATCTTTGCAAACTTCTTGCATAATGATTCATTAGTGGTTCCAAAAATGATGTCATCAATAAATATTTGAACAATCAAAAAGTCATTAGAATTTTCAGTTTTAATGAATAATGTAGTATCAATCAAGCCTCTTGAAAAGCTATTTGAAATGAGAAATCCACTAAGTCTTTCATACCAAGCACGTGGAGCTTATTTTAAACCATAAAGATCCTTGGAAAGCTTAAAGATATGATTTGGAAAATGTTTATGAATAAAACCAGGGGGTTGCTCCACATATACTTCTTTTGAATAAAACTATTTAAAAATACACTTTTAATATCCATTTGATAAAGCATGAAACCTTTGAAAGACGTGAAAGCAAGCAACATTCTAATAGATTCTAGTCTAGCTACAAGTTTAAAAGTCTTATCATAATCAATTCCCTCTTCTTGATTGAATCCTTAAGCAATAAGTTTGGCTTTGTTTCTAATAACAATACTATGCTCATCAAGTTTATTCCTAAATACCTATTTGGTACTAATCACGGGATGGTTAAATGGTCTAGGAACAAGTGTTCAAACTTGATTTCTTTCAAATTGATTCAATTCTTCTTACATGGCCATGATCTAAAAAACATCACTCAAAGCCATATCAATGTAATTAGGTTCAATGTTTGAAAGTAGAGCAAAGTTGTCAATAAAATACTGTCTGGTTTTAACACCACAATTTGGATCACCGATAACTTGCTTTTTTGGATCTCCGATTTTGTACTTCCATTCTTTTGGTATACTTTGATCAGCATGATTTTCAAATCTTTACTCACTGTCTTTAGCTTGCTATTCCTCTTTGGCATGGTTGTCAAGTGATGGAGCCTTGTGATGTTCAATGCCATTTTTCTTTGAGGTACCTACATTATCATCATCTTTTCTAGAGTATATGTTAGATTCATTAAATACAACATATATAGATTCTTTCACACACAGAGTTCTTTTATTGTAAATTCTATATGCCTTTTTATTGGAAGAGCATCCAAGAAATATAGTCTCATCTGATTTGCTATCAAATTTGCCAAAATTGTCTCTAGTGTTGAGAACAAAACATTTGCATCTAAAAATTTTAAAATATGAGATGGATGAGACTTTATCAAACATAATTTCAAGGGGTGTTTTTTTAGGAAAGGGCCTTAGCATAACATGATTCGTAATATAACATGTTGTATTCACAACTTCAGACCAAAAATATTTTGGAAGAGCGTTTTCACAAAGCATTGATCTTGCCATTTCGTGTAAGGTCCTATTTTTCCTCTCAACTACACCATTTTGTTGAGGGGTCTTTGCCACTAAAAAATTATGAGAGATGCCATTCTCATCACAGAATTTTGTAAACTTATAATTGCAAAATTCTATGCCATTGTAACTTCTTATCGAAATCAATTTGCATCCAAGGGAATTTTAAACACGCTTGAGTAACTTTGAAATTTTAGAAAATGATTCATCTTTTTGTGTAAAAAATAAAGTCCAAGTAAATCTCAAAAAATCATCCACTAGTACATAAGCAAACCTCTTACAACCAAGACTAGTGATCCTCATGTGTCTAAACAAATCCATATATACAAGTTCAAGAGGTTTTGATATTGAAATTATTTTCTTAGGTTTAAAATATGTTTTGATTTGTTTTCCAAATTGGCACACATTGCACAATCGTTTTTTGTCAAACTTTATTTTGGGCAGTCCTCTAACAAGCGCTTTTGAGGATAATCTATTTAACAAATCAATAGACACATGGCCTAACCTTTTATGCCAAAGGTATCTATCATTATCATTTATGAAAAGACATCTTATATCATGCTCAATAAGATCATCAAGATAAAACACATAAAAATTTCCATTCCATTTGGCAATAAAAATTGTTTCATTACCAAAGCTATCCATAATTGTGCAAGAATCCTTTTCAAAAATAACTTTGTAGCCATTGTCACACAATTGGCTAATGCAAAGCAAGTTGTATTTCAATTCATCAATTAACAATACTTGTTTGATAATAGTAGAAGATCCCCTACCAATATTACCTATTCCGAATATCTTTCCCTTCTTCTTATCTCCAAATATGACAAATTCATCGTTTGTGGCTTGAATATTTTCCAAAAGTGTTGTATTACCTATCATATATCTAGAGCATACGCTGTCCAAGAACCATTTTGTGTAGCTCATCTTTTGTGACAAATGTAAAGCTTGAAAATAAATAAGAAGCAATGCACACAGACTAACAAAAGCAACAAAAAAAAATGCACAGAGAACACAGTGGAAGGGAAAATTTTTCGTTTAATACCTCTGTTCTTAGATAATTTCTCTGGTACTGAAGGATTCGACTAAACTACAGGGATCTCTTCTTCACGGCCCATTAATGCTTCTGGTTCAAATCCCGTATCCTTCTACTCCTTCTTGGCATGAACGCAAAAGCCTTTCAATAATTAGAATATTCCACAGCTTAATACTTGTTGCTAAAACAATTCAGGCAAAGGAAAATCAAGTTTTTATTCTCTTAACTCCCTGCTATTAATTAGCAAAGTCAAGAAGAATACAAGAAGAAAAAAAATAAGAGAGCAAGAACAGAAGGCTTGTTCTTGTTTTTTCACAGTATATTGACAAGAATGAAAAACACGCAGCTTTTTCTTCTTGATAACAAAAAACATCGGGGTTATAGTTTTTCAAAACACCCGAAAGTTATCAACAGAAGATGTTTAGCGCATCCTAAACTCTTCTGTTCTGTGAGTGACAAAAAAAAAAACCTTTTGCTCTAAGCTATTGGGCCATTAATATTCTTATTATTTTTTCTAGACCTAATAAGCTCAAAAATAATAAACATTAATTATTTATTTTCTAGGCTTATAAAAATAACCCAATAAATAATTAATGAGCCCAAATAGACCAAAATAATTATTCAAGCCTCTTATCTAGTTTAAGCCCAGGTTAATTTTTCAATTATTCAATCTAGACTTAAGCCCTAAATAATTAATTAACCAATTAAATTAGATAATAAATTTAATTTAATTTCTCTTGTCCTTTTATTTTATTTTAGTCCAATAATAAATTAGATTTCCTAAATAAAATAAAATCTTCTTTTTCTCAACCTAAAACTAATTAGGACTTACAGGCTATTCTAAAGACAAAAAAGACACATTGCCTTGGCTACTAAAATAACCAAAATACCCCTGCTATATAAATAGATATATTTTATATGTTAAATATTTTCTAATATCACCATAAGAAAATATTGACCCCAAGGACAATCCTGCATTAGCAATGTCTCCGACCTACAGGTATAATGACTAAAATACGCCTCTATATATCGTCGTGCATTTAGAGAGGGAAAAGTGTACTAACACTTCTCAAAAAGACATCTACCATCTTTAAGCTTCTAGTCCAATGATCCACGACTTCTTGAAATATTTTTTCTTTCTAAGGGAGCTACCCTAAAGCAAAATCCAAGTCATGTTCCCCAGGGCCCTAGATATTTAGATCATTCAAACAGCCATAAGGGGCGATATAGCATAGAAGCTATCTTGTATATGTCTGTCTTAACTAACTAGTTCTATATACGCAACATATAAGTATATTGGTCCTACAATAGGACCTCAACTATAGTACATTGAAGCATACACTTCTAGCTTCGTCAGACCACCAACTCATACTCAAGCTGTAGAGTATTAGTCCACATTGTAGCAGTAGTAGTCTAAGTTTCCACCATATAGTACTTTTAGAAACCACTACTACAAGTCTAGTTCTACGTATTTAAAATGCAATTGTGTTATAAAATGAGAAGACCACTCATTGGCTAAAGGTAAGCCATTGCACATTTAGAATCATAACACAATAACCTTACCATGATAAGATTCTTATTCTCACCATTCGGTTAAGAACGATAGTTTATGTGTTAAATAACCCATGGTACATACCTTACTGTGAAAGACCTTTATTCACATGAACCATTTATTTAAACATAATGGGTCTTTTCCAGCGAAATTGTGCACAAAAAGTAATGAAAAATTCACAAATAATTTCTAAAAATAATACTTTTATTAATACAAATCAGGATTACATCAGAAACCTAGTCTAAGAGAGCATACATCCCAACAATCTCCCACTTGCACTCTAAGACTATGTAAAGCTATAGGCGCCTACCACTATGGCGTCTAAGTGTCTTCTAAAAGCTCTCTCAGCCAAATGTTTGGTGAAGGGATTTGCTAGATTGTTCTCCAAGGCTATCTGTTCCACCATGACTTTTCATCTCTGGATGAAATCCTAAATCAGGTAGTACTTTCTCTTAATGTTCTTTCCCTTTTTGTGGTTCTTGGGTTCTTTAAATTGCGAGACTATGCCAGTGTTGTCACAATACATCATAATCGGCTTATCCATCTGTGGTATGACTCTAAGTTTTAAAAGAAACTTTTGGAGCTAGACTTCTTTCTTGGATGCCTCCAAAGCTACTACATACTCAGCTTCCATGGTTAAGTTAGCAATGCAAGATTGCTCTCATCTTTATCTGCCTGAAAATATGAGTCTGTGAATCCTGTAGAAACTAAGCCATCAGCCCTATAAACCAGCATATAATATCTCGTACCCTTAAGGTACTTGAGAATATGCTTTACAGCTTACCAATGAACCTCTCCCAAGTTTGATTGATATCTGCTAATTCAGTCTACGGCAAAGAAGATATCTGGCCTAATGCACAGCATGGCATACATGAGACTTCTCACAACTGAAGCATGGGGAATCCTACTCCTTTTATCTTTTTCTTCTTGAGACTTTGGACAGTCATTTGAAGAAAAAGATAACCCATGTCTACAAGGGATTAATGCTCCCTTGCATGAGTCCATGCTGAAATTGACCAGCATCTTATCAATATATGTAGTTTGGAATAATCCTAACATTCTCTACTTCCTATTTCTAAGAAGCTTGATCCCGAGAATGTAACTGACTTCTCCCAAGTCCTTCATACTGAATTGACTAAATAGCCAAACCTTAGTAGATGACAGTGTCCCTACATCATTCCCAATCAGTAGAATGTCATTCGCATATAGTACATGAAAAACTATGTTTATACCTTCCAATTTTCTATACACACATGGTTTATCCTCATTTTGAATGAAACTGTAAGATTTTACAGTCTCATCAAAATGAATGTTCCATGCTTTGGATGCCTGCTAAAGTCCATAAGTGGATTTTTTAAGTTTACAAACCATATGCTCTTGGTCTTCAACAATAAAGCCATCTTATTTAGACATATAGATATCTTCACTAAGATATCCATTCAGAAATGTCGTCTTGACATCCATTTGACATATCTCGTAGTCATAATGACATATGATAGCAAGGAGGATATGAATGGATTTAAGCATGGCTACCGGGGAAAAGGTTTTCTAATAATCGATACCTTCTTTCTGAATGTATTCTTTTTCCACAAGCCTAGCTTTGAAGATTTTCACATTCCCATCCATTTTCCTCTTCGTCTTGTATATCCACTTACACCCAATGGGTTTTATCCCTTTAGGTGAAGCTATAATATCCCAAACATGATTGAAGAATATAGACTCAATCTCGGCTTTCATTACTTCATGCCATAGGTTTGCATCAGCATCAGTAATAGTTTCCTCATATCTAGTAGGATATTTTTCCTGGTGGTTGGAGACTAGGTCAAAAACCTCTCTAATCCATCTTTCTGGAACCCTAGATACCCTCCCACTACAACGAGGCTCCATTTGTACAGGTTCCTAAAGTTGTGCCTCTTCTTGTTCTATAATCAGGTTAGAAGAAGTCAATTCAAAAGATAACTTCTCCTCAAATTCCAACTTTGTTGAACCTTTGGTGGATGTATTTTGAGCATCCTCCAAGTATCTAGTATTAATACTCACAAATACTTTTTGCTCCTTAGGATGATAAAAGTAACAACCCTTTATTCCTTTTGGATACTTATGCGTCCGGACTTGGGTGTAAAAATCATACAAAAACTCAGCACATTCCCAATCAAGTTTAAATTAAAACGTCCAACCTAAATCACACATATGAGCAAGCGTACTCATCATTAACTGAGCATAGGGTTCAAACGAGTGTCGAACCTCAAGGAACAAGTAGATATTAATCACCTTTCTTTCATTGTTTAACCGATTCGATAAAATGAAAAAAATAAATAAAAAGGAAAATAAAAGAAAATAAAAATAAAATATATACATGTCAAGGATGTAGGATTATGCAATTCAAACCACTATTTAGACAACCATGATCTTAAAGAACTCAACTATTATCATAACTAATATTCTTTTGGCATCATGAAGGATTAAAGTAGACTCACTTCTTTCCCAATCCATGAACCCCTATCTTCTAGGTAACTTAGTATCACATACTCTATCTCAACCAGTCTTACCCAAAAGATGCATTAACCACAATCCTTAATTTAAGTTCCATTCTCAGGCAAACTTAAAACATAAAATTAACCAATAAATCTATATTCTGGCAGACATCAATTAACATTTAATTACTCTATCCTTATCAATTAACCCCATTCTCAAGTAAGTTAAAAGACAACAAATATGAAATCAATAAATTGACACCACCAACCCTATTCTCAAGCAAGTTAATGGAAAATAATCAATTAATCTTGCAATCAACCCAAGTAATTAAATACCAAGAGTAACAATCAATTAATCAAAAGATCAAATACCTCTAAAAATAATGAATATCTAAAACAATGTCAAATTATAATAAAATAATTAACATATCATTGTTCAAGAAAAAGAAAACAAAGTAAAAGAAAGCACTTATAGACAAGCCTCCTTCTTCTTTCTTTGAAGACCTTCTTGTACAACCCTCCTTGAATTGAAGAATTCCTCCTTAGATTGAGTCATTTTCTATGATGATCAATGAATTCTCCCCCTTTTTCCTTGTGTTTTTCATCTATTTATAGGCTTAAGAAGTGCCTAAACTTATAGGTACAGTGTTCTTGGCCGAGTAGAAGTTAGAAGATACTAAAACTCCACAGATTACCAAAAATCGTGTAGAAAAATCACAGCACCGCCTTAACTTCAGGGCACAGCTGGCGCCGCCTAGGCTCTCAGAGCCGGCACTGATTGTGTTCTGCTTCTCTACTTGTTCGCCGATTTTTCTCCGAATTTCACATGATAAGGACCAAAATGCAGCCGGTGCCGCCTTGACTCTTGGAGCCGGCCCTGATTTGACTCTCTTTTGCTCTGTCTCACCAATTTTTTCGTCGCTTCGAAGTTCGCATCAACAATGCATGGCTGGCGCCGGTTCTAGGGCCCTAGCCGGCACCGCCTCTCCTCTATTTCGCAACGTTTTTATTTTGTTTTACCCTAAAAGTCTGAAATAATGAACAAAATACCTTTCTAAGGGTAAAATCTCAAATATAAAGGAATATAACTAGTTATTGAACAAAATGTATCACAAAAGAACCCAAATAACTAGAAAAAATATGACTAATTTAGCCCCTATCATATTCCGCCACACTTAGCTCTTTGCTTGTCCTCAAGCAAAGTATCAAGAACAAGTAGGAAAACACAAGGTTTAACTCACTCAATCAATTTCAAAACAATATCTTTAATGCTTCCTTCATTCAAGAACATAAAACACATGGTGCTACATCTTTCACAACCAATGCAAGACTTGTGTCAGTGATAAATGACTTAGTAGAACCATCTTAATACATGATAATATTCTCAAACCATTGGAAAGAATTTAGTTCAAAAAGAATATACATTCCATAAGCTTACTTTTTATACACTCTCTTCACTAATCCGAGACATATCATAATTCTACTTAGATCAAGTAGGACTTTTAAACTTGTAATGTAAGGCTAAAGGCTTGTAATGTAGCTTATCAAACGAAGGATATAGGAGAATCAACTAGCAAAAAAATTGAGAGTTAGCAAGAAAAAGATAAACAAAATGAATCAATAATTTCCAACTCTTCTTGCTTTCCTATTCCAAAAATCAATCAAACCATAACCTTGTATAGCAATTACAACTCCACTCAAGCAAATCCTGCATTTTTTTCTCTTTTTTCTTATCTCTTTTCATCAACTCTTCTCTATTTCTTTCACGAGATCACTCAAATTTCCAGCAATGGTGTCAAGTACTTTATATGAACTTAACTTTTTACAGCTTAATCACCATTCCTTTTGTGATCTTTCTTTTCTTTTTCTTTCAAAAAGTTTTTTTCTTTCTCTTTCTTTTTCTTTCTTTTCACTATTACTGCTGCTTTTCTTTTCTTTCTCAATTTCTTTCTTTCCATCTTTTCTAGCAGCTGTTTCTTTTCTTCTCTTGTTTTCAATCTCTCTTTTCTTTTTCTTTCTCTTTCTTTTCTGTCCTTTTCCTTTCCAACTTAACTTGTTATTGATCCATGACTGAAAGTAACAAGTCATGATCTTTATCCCCACATTCTTCCTCAATATTCTCATATATATACTTTCATCTATTAAGAGCATAAAATTTTGGAAAATTATTCAAACTCTCAGCACAAGCAATGGGCAAAATACTATGACGGGTTTGAATGAAAGAAATCAATAATTTAGGCTCAAAATAGGCACTAGGGATGTTATGAAAATAGGTAGGCTTGAAAAGCTCAAACTATCCAAAGAAGGCCTATTACCGTCATCCCTAAGTTAAATCATGATTGTATTTCTAATTTCGCCTCGAGAGGTATTCAAGTAAGTTCTAAAATGCTCCATGAATTTTAGTAGAAAAACAGGTTTAAAAATAATGCAAAGCATTTGATCAAGAACTACTTCGTCCAAGTGCGTGCAAAAAGTCATGCATAAGCCATAAATGATCTAGAACATATGCTCTATAATCCATCATAAAGACATGTATTAAAAATATAGCTTGAAATCTCAAGAATTTCAGAAAAATTTAAAAATTTTTGCTCAAAATTTGCTCTCAAGAAGGCAAAAGTATATGTATAAAAGACTTGTCAATCAAATCATTCCCCCACACTTAAACTGGACATTGTCCTCAATGGCCAAAGAAATATAACAAGAACTAAACAATGCCATGGGACCAAAAATATAAAGGAGAAGAGATAAGAAAAACAAACTTCCATTCATTGTGCATTGTGTTGTATAAGAACTGAATGCTTTAAAGAACGAGGCATTGGCAAAGTACTTAAAAAAAATACAAAAGACATCAAAGCATAAAAACTAGAAAAGAAAATAAATTAGAAACAAAAGAAAGAAAATAGAATAGACAGAAAAAAAATAAGATAACCCAAGACTTTTTTGTGTCAGCTTCCAAGAACATTTCCACTTAATCCATGTTGGGAAGAACGTTACCAACATAACGTTTCACCCGATTGCCATTGACTTTGAAAGTGCCCCTAGTAGGGTGAGTAATTTCAAGGGTGCCAAAGAGGAATACCTTACATACCATGTATGGTCCTGACCACCATGATTTCAATTTTCCTGGAAAAAGTCGTAGGCAAAAATTGAACAACAATACCTGATCACCTATCTCAAAGTCGTGTTGTCGAGTAATATGCTTGTCGTGTCATGTTTTAACTTTCTCTTTATACCGTATTGACGTCTCATAAGCATCCTTGCGCAACTCCTCTAAAGCTGTGAGTTGCAGCAATCTGGATTTTCCATCTAACTCAAGATCAAGGTTCATAAGTTTTATAGCCCAATAAGCTTTATACTCAATCTCAACGGGTAAATGACATACTTTTCCATAAACTAACCAAAAAGGGGTTGTGCCAATTGGGGTCTTAAAAGCTGTCCAATATGCCCAAAGAGTGTCATCCAATTTTAGACTCCAATCCTTTCTAGTATGGTTAACAGTTTTTTCCAAGATTTGTTTGAGTTCCCTATTAACCACTTCAACCTGTCCACTTGTTTGGGGATGATAAGGGGTAGCAAGTCTATGGTTCACACCTAAATGTTTGAGAATTTTTTTCATTTTTGCATTGCAAAAATAAGTCCCTCTATCACTAATGAGCATCTTAGGCACACCAAAACAAGTGAAAAGTTTTTTAGAAATTTGACCACTACCCTTGCATCATTAGTTGGTAAAGCTTGGGCTTCTACCCATTTAGAAACATAATCCACTGACACCAAAATATATTTATTTCCCAAAGAACTAGGAAAAGGTCCGATGAAGTCTATGCCCCAATAGTCAAATACTTCACAAGCTTGAAAAATTTGTAATGGCATCTCATTAGATTTAGAGAGGTTACCTGTACGTTGACACCTATATGATATGTTAGGCTGAAAAGCAGGCTTTTCGGGAGATGGACAGGGGGTAGCCGGTGCCGGTTCCAGTGCTTCGGCTAGTGCCGATTCAGTTCTGGGTGGTTGGGTCTCGGGGTTACTGGATAGCCGGTGCCGGTTCTCTTCGTCCAGCCGGTACCGGTTGCCAACTGCAATGTCTGGCAACTCTTTTCCACTTCGCAATGTGACAACAGTTGTTTCCTCACTTGCTATTGGGGTTAGTTCGTGAGATTTTATCACCATGTCCATAAAAAATCAGATTTGTTGTTCCATGTTGCGGATCATCGCTTCGAATTTCTCAAAGGTGGAATCTATTTCTTGGAAATACCTCGTGATATGAATAGCAAATTTCCCAATTACGATTTTGAGCTCTACTAATTCTGGTGCTGCACGTGTTATTTCCGAAGCGTAATGGGGGTACTGCCCCTCATTAAACTTCCTCTGATTCCAATTCACCATTTCTCCTGAACATAGAAGCAAGTTAGACATGGAATTCACGATTTAAAACCAAATTAAAAGAGTACAAAGCTAGTTAGTAGATTATAGTCAAAGTTAGTAGGTTAAGGTTACAAGGGTATACACAAATACACAAGATAGAAAGATAGCACATTTCTACGAAAAGAACAATTGTAGATAATTTACATATTTACGTATTTACATATTTACATGGTTAAATCAATAAAATTTAAGCTTTCATGCTATTGTTCCCCAGCAATGGAGCCAAAAACTTAATGTTTTTGGCACGAGGAAAGAATTATTAAACAACTAAACACATATTTATCCTTGGCAACGGCGCCAAAAACTTGATGTGTTCGGACTTGGGTGTAAAAATCATACAAAAACTCAGCACATTCCCAATCAAATTTAAATTAAAACATCCAATCCAAATCACACATATGAGCAAGCGTACTCATCATTAACCAAGCATAGGGTTCAAACGAGTGTCGATCCTCAAGGAACAAATAGACATTAATCACCTTTCTTTCATTGTTTAACCGACTCGATAAAATGAAAAAAAATAAATAAAAAGGAAAATAAAAGAAAATAAAAATATATACATGTCAAGGATGTAGGATTTTGCAATTCAAACCATTGTTTAGACAACCATAATCTTAAAGAACCCAACCATTATCATAACTAATCATTCTTTTGGCATCATGAAGGATTAAAATAGACTCACTTCTTTCCCAATCCTTGAACTCCTATCTTCTAGTAACTTGGCATCACATGTTCTGTCTCAACCAGTCTTACCCAAAAGATCATTAACCACAATCCTTAATTCAAGTTCTATTCTTACGCAAACTTAAAATATGAAATTAACCAATGAATCCATACTCTGGCAGACATCAATTAACCTTTAATTACTCTGTCCTTAGTAATTAACCCCATTCTCAGGAAAGTTAAAAGACAATAAATATGAAATCAATAAATTGACACCATCAACCCTATTCTCAAGCAAGTTAATGGAAAATAATCAATTAATCTCGCAATCAACCCAAGTAATTAAATACCAAGAGTAACAATCAATTAATCAAAAGATCAAATACCTCTAAAAATAATGAATATCTAAAACAATGTCAAATTACAATAAAACAATTAACACATCATTGTTCAAGAAAAAGAAAACAAAGTAAAAGAAAGCACTCATAAACAAGCCTCCTTCTTCTTCCTTTGAAGACCTTTTTGTACAACCCTCCTTGAATTGAAGAATTCCTCATTAGATTGAGTGATTTTCTATGATGATCAATGAATTGTCCTCCTTTTTGCTTGTGTTTTTCATCTATTTATAGGCTTAGGAAGTATCTAAACTCATAGGTACAGTGTTCTTGGCCGAGTAGAAGTTGGAAGATACTAAAACTCCACAGATTACCAAAAATCACGTAGAAAAATCACAGCACTGCCTTAACTTCAGGGCACAGCCGACGCCGCCTAGGCTCTCAGAGCCGGTGCCGGTTGTGTTCTACTTCTCTACTTGTTCGTCGATTTTTCTCCAAATTTCACATGATGAAAACCAGAATGCAGCCAGCGCCGGTTTGACTCTGTTTTGCTCTATCTCACCAATTTTTCCGTCATTTCGAAGTTCGCATCAATAGTTCATGGCCGGCACCGGTTCTAGGGCCCTAGCCAGTGCCGCCTCTCCTCTGTTTTGCGACATTTTTGTTTTATTTTACCCTAAAAGTCTGAAATAATGAACAAAATACCTTTTCAAGGATAAAATCTCAAATATGAAGGAATATAACTAGTTATTGAACAAAATGTATCACAAAAGAACCTCAAATAATTAGGAAAAATATGACTAATTTAGCCCCTATCAGATACCTAACAAAATAGCATAATTCAGATCTTAATTCTAACTTATCTCCCTTGATTAGTACATAAGCTAGATAACCTCATATCTTCAGATAATTTAGACTGGGCCCATAGGGTGTTCTAGGTACTGACTTAGAAGGCACCAAGTTCAAAATATATGCCGTTGTTTTCAGGGCATATCCTCAAAAAGACACCAGAAGAGTAGCATGAGAAATCATGCTTCGGACCATTTCCATTAATCTCTTGTTCCTTCTCTCGCTACTCCGTTCTACTGAGGTGTTTTCAACGCAGAGAGTTAGGATACTATCCCATGATGTACCATACAGTCCTTAAATTCACTATGGAGGTACTTTCCACCATGATCTGATCATAAGGTCTTAATTAGTTTACCTGTCTGACGCTCCACTTCAGCCTTAAACTCTTTAAACTTATCAAAAGAGTTAGACTTGTGTATCATTAGGTAAATATAACCATACCTAGTACAATCATCTGTGAAGGTAATGAAGTATTCAAACCCTCTCTTGCTGGTGTAGACAAAGGACCACGCACATCAGTGTGAACAAGACTTAATATCTCCTTGGCTTTATCTGCATTTTGGGTAAAGGACCTTTTGGTCATTTTTTCTCTAAGATAAGATTCATACTGAGACCAACTTTTCAATCTCAATGAGCCCAAAGGCCCATTATGGAATAACCTCTGAATTCTGATTGAGTTAATATGACCCAACCTTAGATGCTAAAGATATGAGTCATTGACATTAGTCTTTCTCTTCCTATTTAAAGGTTCAGATTGAGCATTATTTAATTGATTGTTAATAGGATTAATGAAGAATAGATTTCCATACATATGCCTAGTATATAAAATTTCTGCATTTCTACTGATAGTTATACCAGAATAGAAAGAAACAAAATATCCTTAATTTATTAGTTTTGCAACTAAAACCAAATTCTATCTAAAACTAGGAATAAATAAAATATCCTTCAATACTACTATTTTATTACAATAAAAAATTAGTTCCAATTTTCTCATTGCAAGGGCCCATACTTGTGCTCTATTTCCTACGCATAGTCCATGTCTACCATTCTGGAGTCTTCTTATCTTTCTGAACTCCTGTAAGGAGTTACAGATGTGATCAATGGCTCCTGAATCAACAATTTAAGTGGAAGTTAATCCAACCATTAATATAGACTCTAGATAGAAAATATTACTTGTGAGGTTTTTCTTAGCTTGAAGATCTGGACACTCCTTTTTTCAGTGTCTCTTCTTTCCATACATGAAGCATTTGCCCTTGGGTTTATCTTTGGCCTGGGACTTAGGCTGCGATGCTACGTTACCCTTCTTCTTGTTGAACTATCTAGGCTTAGTCCCAATTCTTGAAGAAGAAGCAATCATAGCCCTTACTTGTGGTTTCATGACCTTCTTCGCCACGTGGACCTCTTTTATTAACTCAGTTAAACTCATGTTTAACTTGTTCATGTTGTAGTTCAACTTGAACTAAGTAAAAGAGCCTAGTAGAAATTCGAGAACTATATCCACTTGGCTCTCGGAGTCAATGACAGCCTCCAAGACTTCTGCTTTCTCAAAAGTAGCAATCATTTTAAGCATATGCTCCCTCAGCCATCTTGGTATTGATGATCGTTCGAATGGCCTCCTAACTTGTAGGCCAACTCTTGTCTATGAATATCATAGCTAAAGATGTGCTTATATCGTACGCAGTTGCCATGTGCTCATATTTGGATTGAAGGACATTAGACATTAAGGCTAACATATAACAACTTGCCATTTCGTCAACCTTCTTCCACGCCTTCTTAGCCTCTTGCTTCTCATTAGTGGAACCTTCCCTGATAACAGGGCAGATTTTATAGAGGACATACTTATACTCATTAGCTGTGAGTATTATATCCAAATTCATTTTCCAGTCCATATAGTTAGGACCCGTTAGCTTATTCTCTTGGAAAATACCGGCTAAGGGACTAAAAGAACCTCCACCAATCATTTCTAAAAATTAAAAATAAAAGAAATTCTCAATTTTGTGAGAGCAAAAATAATTTCGTACATTTTATCCTTATATTAAACTGATAATAGCTAACCCCGTCACTATTATTTTTAACATGATTAATTTGACTCTTAGGAAAACTAACATAGCTTCTTGGGAAGATTAACAGTTTTTTAAGCTAAGTGTGTTAACCACCACAAATTAATTTCCCTTCTAAGTAATAATCTAGAAGATAACTCCATCGAGGGGATGGCTGTTTCTTCTCATTTTTAATGGACATTCCTCGTACTATAATCTCCAATGTGGACTGGCCAATCCTAATACATGTCCCGAGTTATGAATTACATCCTTTCATTAGTTCTAAATCTTTGTGGTATCTCCATCCTATAAGGGTTCATTCCCAGGGTGATGCGAGAAGACCCATATCTCTAATGAAGATCATGGCTATGGGGCCATTGGAATCCCTCTTCCACTTAGTTTTTAAAACAAGAGCTTTCTTGGAAAAATATCCTTTGAAAATTTTCATTAAGTTCTCTTTTAACTTAACAAATAAAATATCTAAACTAATAAAAATTTCTTTGTCAAGGTTTATGCCTTTTGAGAAATTTTCATGGATTAATTTTATTTAAGTTAAAAACTTAATAATTTCAATTCCATTAAAACTTTCTAGAAATTTTGATTTCAATTTTTATTTGACCAAAAAAAAATTCTTTGTGAAAATAAATTAAAATGGTTTTCATTTTAACTTACAAAAATTTCTAAATCTAAAATATTTTCTATGTCAAAGATAAAAAAACTTTAAGAAAATAACCAAAGATTAATTTTTGTTTAAGTTAAAATTAACTATTTAATTAAAGAAAAATATTTTCCTTGTCAAAAAATTCCCAAAGACTTCGGTCTTTGAGAAAACGTGCACATAAGGATTAAAATAAATAGCATGCTAGAAACCTGTAACCGTTTTCATGCTTTTCTATTTTTTAATCCTAAGTGCCCAAAAGAATTAAATACATTAATTAAATTAATTAATGGTCTTGTTTAATTCTAAAATCCTTTACTATTATTTTTCATGCAAAATATTCAATGAATATTAACTATTGCAAAAATAATAACTTCGACTGGTATGATCCAAAAATGAAAAAAAAAATGCGCAAAAATTACAAGGGTCTGTGCACCCGCCACACCAGACCCATGGCCCATGGACCACGACCTGCGCACCCACACTACAAGCTACCCGCATCCTGCCCCAAAATCCGGTCACAATTGTGACCAAATCCTGGGGAGGATATGAATCAACGAGCTGTGGGTCGGCTCGGCCAATCCATCCCACAACTTCAGGCACACCAAGCCGCAACTCGCAACTCGGCTCCTCTTTAATAGGAATCAAATTAGGCATGAAGGCCATTTTTAAGAAAGGAGAAGAAGGACAAAATCATACTTCATGGTTCTATGGATAAAAATAATATTCAAGTAGATTCAAGGGAATTTTCAGAAAAACAAATTCAACAAATCCAAAAAGAGTGTAAAGAGATAGATGGAAAAGAAAGGGCCAAAAGAGACACAACATAAGCAATAATCCATGTGGAGGATTAAGTCAATCTTTAAACAAGGATTGAAGGCTGAAAAAGTATCAAGAAGAGCTCAAGACAACCAACATTTCATTTGGAAGATCAAAGAAACATAGAGAAATGGAATGGAGGTCCAAGGAGTAGAGTTTGAAGCGCACCAAAACAAGAGAGGGTGCCCAGAGCCTACCTGGTGCTGGCCGAAAGTGAAGGACCCGGCGCCGGCCCTAATTTGGCAACAAAAATATAGCGGGACAAATTACACCAGGCGCCAGGTGTAGTACTTGGACTCGGCATCGGGTCCAGTCAGGATCGTCTCAAATTTTGGCTATTTTTTTCGTATTTTCAACCTTTTCACTTGTAATTTAATTTCTACGATTTTATTATATTTTAACCTATTTTAAGGCATCTAATAGGGCTTCAAAACTTGTGTTAAGGCCATTTAATAGTTAGGATTAGTTTGTTAATTAGTTTAGGGCAAGGCATCAATTTCTATGCCATTATAACTCTTGTAAATACAAATTTTGAGATATTGTGTAAAACTCCACCTAAAACCTTCCCTAGAGTAAGGGGAATGGGATGCATATCATGTTGTCATGCATAAAATATATCTTTTGAATGATTTTGTGTGCCTTAGAATTGCGATTTATAGGTTATATGATTTATTTGTGCTTGTTGAGCAAAAATGGTAAAAGGATAATTTTGCTTGAGGTCAAAATAGGAAGATGGCTTGAGGTTTAGATAAGAAAAATATTTGGTTGAGAGAATAAAAACAAGAGTTATTGTGGTTAAATGATTAGAGTTTTGTGATTTAAATTCACAATTCCATACATTCCTTAAAGATAGGACTGTTGTCTTAAGGAAGACACAATGGTAATGTCTTGACTATGTGGTCTTGTCCTAAAAGGAATTCTAGAAGAAGTCTTGTCTCCATTAATTTTATAAGACTTATCCTAACTTCTTTGAAATTTAAACTACTCTTGATTCTTTAATCCATTTCTATAATCATAAAATTCTGAGATAATTCTCTAGCTTAGAATTTCAAAAATCTCAGCTCTTGTGGGATAGAAGTGGCTGAAAGTAAGGAGGAAAAATAGGTAGAGGTTCTAAGAAAAAATACTATAGATATTCCTTCAAAACTCCATCTTCTTCTTGTTCATGTTTTAATTAAAAATCTGGAAAATTTTCTAGATTTCCTTCAAGGATGTTTTTGAAAATTGCAGCAAGCTTTCCTACTCAACTCTTGCAAGAAAACCAACCATCTTATGTGGGATGAAGGCTGGAATTCCTTGAATTTTCCTAGCTTTACAAACAATTCCAAACCAGAATTTTTTTCCAGCAAACTAGCAACATTACACATGAACTTGAAGCCATCCGTTAGAACATATGAATAGCTGGAACTTTCTCAATTTTTCTTCAAAACGATGACTGGAAAACCAACATTAAAGGACCTTCAAACACCCTTAAAATCTAGCTGCAAAATCGTGCCAAAGTGGACCAAAAATTCAGCACCAAAACCATTTCAATTCCAAGTGTTCTTGAGCTTCAATTCCAGAAATCTTTTCCAGCTTTATCTCTTCATACTAAGGCAGAAATTCTTCATCAAGCTTCACAAAATTTCGGGCCTTGTACAGCCATGAACTGAACAACTTGACTTCTACACCAACCTTGAGTAATTGGACTCCATTATCATACCTCAAAAAGCTCCTATCTTCACTCTATCTGAACTTGTTCAAACTTCAAATTAAAATTCCAGATTTTGCTCCATTAAAACACTCCTTTACCTAGTTGATAAAACCATAAAATCCTCAACCATTCCATAGCTATTTTTGGCCTGCCATATTCTAAAACAACTCTCCATCCATTGGTAGAAACATAGCTAGTTCAGCTATACACCATTGAATGACAAGAAACCTTCCAAGAGCAAACACCATTACCCAATCCTATCTCAAACAACTCCACTTTTCTCTCAATTTGAATTTAAAAAAAAAATCTGAAACTCTCTCTCACATTCTTGGATAACCAAAATCTCTCCCTAGGCTAAGCCATTTGGCCATCACACTCACAAACACACACGAAATTCATCTCCTCTCAAATTCTCTCAAGAACACCAAGAACACACACTTCACATCTTTAAGTCTAAACCACTTCTAAACACCTCCAATCACTCTCAAACACTCTAAACCATTAATATTCAATCTATATTCTTCATTTCTGTACTTTATAACACCAAAACACTCAAAGTTGAACTTTTGAACGGATCAAACCACCCTTTTTGTTGAAGATTCGAAGAATACCAAAAAGGTAAAATAAGAACAATCTTCTTGTTTTCCTTCTTTTATTCAACATCTGCTCTTCTCATCTACTCTTATTCGTGCCTCTCTCACTCTTTCCCTCTCTCTTGGCCAAAATGTTGATGACCAACTATAGACTATTTTCAGATCAGTAAAGAGCCATCAAGCACTCAAGGATCGTCACTAAGCAAGGCAAATCCTTCATCAAACGAGTATCAATCAAGTATTTCTTTCTTAATCTCCTCTTTACTTCTCAAAATCAAGACTCTTAGATGTTAATAGGTTGATTGAATAAAGTAGAACTTGAGGATATGTATGTGGGTGAAGGGGATGGAGTTAAGATATGAGAATTGGAATGAATGTTGTGACTTATGGATTTTGCTTTAGAATCACTATATGTTCATTATGATTAAAGAGATTTATGGATGTTTTTTATGCATGTTAGATATTGTGCCACCATTGTTGATTAGGCCTTCATGATATTATTTTTCAATGAAGCCATAGATAATATTATGCCTAGTAAAAGATCATCCATGTTGTGGTATATATTAATTCAAGCATATGTTCGTAAATAGATTAACATGTTATTTATTGTATCCTTGTATGTAAGAGTATTTCATGGATCTTCTCTAGTAATAAAGAAATTATTGTAAGAACTATTTTTAATAATTTTAGAATTATTCTTACTATCTTTATTGTTTTTAATTTAATTAGTACTATCATTTAATTTAATTTCCAAAATTCGAGAAAACATTGTGAAGGTTCGAAATAGAAGAATATTTGAAATATTATTATTTTATTAGTTAAATAAATAAAATCTTTTTATTAAATATAAATAATAAAATATTAAAATTAATTAATATCAAATGACTTTGTAGATCATATTAATATTATTACTAGTTAGCCTTACTGAAACGTTTATCTATACTCATAAATATAATTTATATTAAAATTTATTTATTATTTATTAAATAAAAATTAAGTATAATTCATTTATTATTAATTTTATTGGTTATTTATTATCTATTAATTATTAATAAAAATTAAGTATAATTTATTATCTATCATAATACTATTTAAATTTTACTTATTACCAATATTATTTAGGATTTATTATTATCCATTATTTAATACTAATTTTATTTATTAGCAATATTACTCATTATTTATTATTTGAAACTATAATTCATTATTATTTATTTTATAACACCCATTTATTTTAACTTATCTAGCTAATTTTATATTATAAAATACTTTATCAACTAGTATTAAAGCGTAAGACATTGCAATCATGGTTAGTTATTGTTGTGGCTAGTTGAACTAGGAATTATTTATTTAAGGCAAATATGGTCTGGATGTTATCTTATACCTTGTGTTTACCCTAGGCGGGGTTAGGTTGACTTGAACTACCTTGGAAGACTTTTGAACTCAAGAAGAGCAAAAGATCATGTAAGTTCCTGTATGAAACCGTTTGAAGACCAAAGTTATCGTGGCAAGTCAAACTCAATGTATACGGGTATTTATACTATAAAGGCAATTATGGACAATTTTTCTTTTCGTTTCAGTCAAGCAAACCATTTAAAGTTAAACAAATAATTTTACACAAAATGCTAAATTTTTCCGAAAAACCCAACTTTGGCAAGAATTTTGGAAACCATAATTGCTATTTCCTAGTTAATAATTGTATGATCTTTCTTCTCCCAAGTGGAACAAAAAACATTGAGTACTCGATAAGAGTAGACTACTAGAACTAGTATTTGAAGTTTTTGACGGACGGAAAACAGAGGGTAGCATGCTGTTACGGGAAAAAACCAGAGAAGAAAAAAAAAACGCAAGCCTTAAAGGGCGCACGGAAGCGTGAAGATTATACATTTGCGCTCCTTAAGCCTTCTAGGTTGAGTAGAAATGACTTAAACGACTGGAATCGCTTCGCTTTGCCCACTTGAAGAAGCTTCCGGTTGAAAACCCGCTAGCCTCCTATTTCGCCTTGTTTGCATGAATGCCAAGTCTTTCAGCTCTCGGAATATTCCACAGCCCAACCTCTAGTCGGTGAACACAATAGTGAAAAAGAATGGTCTCAAATCTCCGTAGTTCTCTTGCAATTGGTTAGCAAAGAAACAAGGAGAAAAACACAAAGAATAGGGAGATGTTGAGAGAGAGTGTTGCGTGAGGCTCAGCTAGAGAGAGAGAGACGTGACTTTCTCTAGGCTAGGGAGAGTAGGTTTTCTTTCACCAGAGAGTTGTTTTATTGGTTAGCCAAAACTGGGACTCAAATATCTGATAAACATATCCCCGGAATATCAAATTTCAAACACCCGGATGTTATCCTGAGAATGAGTTTAGCTTAACCCTAAACTCTTCATAACCGTATCTGAAAAAAACCCTAAGGTCCAAGCTATTGGGCCGAAAAAATATTTATTATTTCTCTTGGACCCAAAAGGCCCAAAATAATAAACATTAATTATTTATTTTCTGGGCTTATATAAATAACCTAATAAATAATTAATGAGCCCAAATGAACCAAAATAATTAATCTTTAATTATTTATTTCTTGGGCCTATATAAATAACCCAATAAATAATTAAACATTAATTATTTCCCCTAGTTTAAGCCCAGGTTAATTTCCTAATTATTCATACTGGACCTAGGCCCTGAATAATTAATTAACCAATTAAACTAGATAATTAATTTCTCTCAACTCCTATTTTATTTTATTTATTTATTTTATTTCAGTCTAATAATAAATTAGACATCCTGAATAAAATCAAATAAAATCAAATAAAATAAAATCCTCTTGTACTGAGACCAATTCCTCAACCTAATAAATAGTTAGGACTTACGGGCTATTCCGAGGACCAAAAAGACACATCGTTTTGGCTACTATACAAATAGCTGTATTTTACATTTTAAATATTTCCTAATATCACCATAAGGAAATATTGATCTCAAGGACAATGTTGCATTAGCAAAGTCTCCGACCTACAGGTGAAATGACTAAAATACCCCTCTACACATCGCCGTACATTTAAAGAGGAAGAAGTGTACTAACATCCCTCTAAATGACATCTACCATCCTTAGGCTTCTAGTCCAATGATCCACGACTTCCTGGAGTGTTTCCGCTTTCCAAGGGAGCTACCCTAAAGCAAACATCCAAGTCATGTTTCTGAGGGCCCTGGACATTTTAGACCATTCGGACAACCACAAGGGGCGATATAATGCAGAAACTATCTTGTACAAGTTTGTCTTAACTAACTAGTCACACATACCCAACATGCAAGTATATTGGCCCTACGATAGAACCTCAACTATAGCAAATCAAAGTATATGCTTCCAGCTTCGCCAGACCACCAACTCATACTCAAGTCATAGAGTACTAGTCCACGCTGTAGCGGTAGTAGTCTAGGTTTCTATCATATAGTACTTTTAGAAACCACTACTACAGGTCCTGTCCTACGTATTCGAAATACGCTTATGTCATGAAGTGAGTGGACTACTCACTGGCTAAAGGTAAGCCATTCCCCATTTGGAATTCATAACATAATAACCTAAACATGATGAGATTCCCAGTCTCATCAATAGGTTAAGAACAAATGTTTATGTGTTAAATAACTCGTGATCCATACCTTACTGTGAAAAACCACCATTCACATAGATCACTTATTTAAACACAATGGGTCTATTCCAAACGAAAATTGTGCACAAACAAAAAAGTAAATTCACAAATAAATTCTGAAAATAAATTCTTTTATTAAAATATTTGATTTTACATTAGAAACCTAGTCTAAGAGGGCATACAATCCAACAGTTTTAGGGTAAGTCTCTTAATAGGTGGCTACCTCTGACGGGTGAGTTCTTCCCGGATAGGATGCCAGTCCTGTAGGTCATACCGGTCCGAGTTAGCAAGTTCAGTCAAGTGGACTGTGTATTTCTGGAATGGACAACCGGTAAGTTTGAGTGTAGAGATGAAGGAGTATCTTACCCGTAGGCCGTACACTTACCTTGTGTTAGTATACACAAAATATGGCATGCTGAACGATATTTTGTCATGGTGCACAAAGTGTGGTGCCATGGCTATCTCTTTTGAGTGGTTATATTTATTGTATACATATATAATTTAAAAGGAAAACACTACTCTTCATTTGTGAAATTTATTTGAGGCTTGCCAGTATTATCTTTTATGAAAATTTCTCAACTTGCATATATGAACTGTTTTACTTGAAATACTCAAAGTACACACGAGCTTACTGAGATTTATGTCTTACCACATTTTATATCATATTTTCAAGTCGATCCTACGGTGAAAGTTATTAACTAGAGAATTGCCTATGTTTTGAAGACTTGTTGTTATTTTTCCTATGTATTTCATTTGAGAGACTTTAACAGATATTTATTTTTTGAACTTGTTCATATATTATTTATGTTGTAATAAGTTTAATTTTGAATTATTCCTTTCATTTATTTTGTGTGTCCTAATTATAAAGACCCATTGTCCTGTGGACGGGGCGACATCCCCAACCCTAATAGGGGCATAGGTTGTAGGGTGTTACAAGTGGTATCAGAGCCTAGGCTTAGGCAATTATTGATACTTTATGCTTTATTCCATTAAAGTTAAACACTTTTGACTAATCTGGCTTGTTTATGCTGTAGGATGGTTAGAATGATTAGAACTAAGAGAAAGAGGCAGCAATGGCATCCACCAATCCCTATCAACCCAAAAGATTTACCAGTGCCACAACCTACACCACAACCCGCACCTCAACCAGTAATACCCATGGAAGAGAGCAGTGATGATGAAGTTCAGATTATTAAGCCACCTCCTATACCTATAATAGACTTAGTTACTGATAGTGGAGATGAGGATATTGACATGGAGTGTGTCCCACACCCACCTTGCCCCGTGATTGACTTAACTGCTGATAGTGATGACCCAAGGGAGATAGACTATGAATCTTCGCCTAGACCTTCTTTTGTACCCCCACCCAACCATGTTGAAACTAGGGAAAGTTCTAGGAGACCCGGGAAGGAACCAATGGACTATGAGTTCGTGAATAGTGCAGGGATAGATTTTTCTTGGAATACTAGAGGATGGTTGTATGATGTTGACACTAAAGATTTTGATGAGGATTAGGGGGCTAAGTTTTGCTATGCTTAGGAAGTTATTATTTACAGCTTTTAATAAACTTCTATGCTACGGGTCCATTTATGTTTAATGTTTTATTTCAAAATTTATGCAAATAAGAGTACCTTGGAGTACTCTAATCTTGAAAATTGCAATTATTTTTGCAAAGCTTGCATCTAATTTGCTTTTGCTTAAGCCTGAATGTGAATGCATGCTCGATTTAAATTTTTTAAACTTTAATGCATAAACTCATTATCTGGGGACATGGTTTAGAATGGTACCAAAGCGTCGTGTTGTAACATCCAGCAAAAAGGTTCATAAGGTAAAACCCGTGACTCCGGAGTTTGATGCAACTCAACTGTCATCACCAAATCGAAAAAATAAGAATGAACCAGAGCAGGAAATGGGATCTGAAGAACTAGTCAGTGTGACTATGGGGCAAGCATTCCACAAAATGATAGAGATTCTGCAAACCCTATCTAAGTGAAGGAAACCATAAGGGGAAGATGAAACGTTGGAGAGGTTTCTGAAATTTCAACCTCCCACCTTCTTGGGAGAGGCCGAGCAAGACCAGAAAGCAGAGTAGTGGGTGTAGCAAATGGATGACATCTTTGCCACACTCCAGTACACCGAGAACTAAATGGTGAAATTTGTTGCATTTAGGCTAAGAAGCCCAGCTCAGGTATGGTGGCAGCGAGTTCAAGAAGACTGGGAGTTAATGGATGAGGACTGGACGTGGGCTAACTTTGTAGAGGCATTCAAAGCGGAATATATCCCTCAGTAGATAGTGGGAAAAATGGAGGACGAGTTCCAAAATTTGAAACAAAGGAGCATAACCGTGGCTCAGTATGCTGCTCGTTTTACCCAATTGTCAAAGTACTGCAAAAGGCTAGTAGATACCGCACAGAACTAAACAAAGCAGTTTGTTAAAGGATTGAGGTAGGAGCTAAGAAGGGTTTTGGCACCTTCTCCACCGACAACTTATTCAGGGGCAGTGGACGTGGCGACTAGGATTAAGAACGAGGATCGAAGCAGGATAGTACCAAAACCTTTCTTGCCGCCAAGATAACCACTGAGACCCTTCCAGAGGCAACAAACCAATAAGCGACCTGCCATCCAGCAATGGTAGAACCGAGAGAAGCATGCACAAAAGGCACTAGCTGGTCTTGCATAGAATCTCCCATCATGTCAACACAGTGGGAAGGAGGGTCATGTAGAGAAGAATTATTGGTCCAAGGGAGCTGAGCGAAAATGCTACAATTGCCGAGATCCGACTCATCTGCGAAACATCTGTCCAAAACTTCTCCGAATTGGGCAAGGAAACTTGGCCCAGACCGCGAGAGCCAATCGAGCCAATATTGCGGGAGCCTCCGAAAGTGGAACTCAAAAGCCGCGAATGCATAACATTTAAAGAATCACGCATTTTATAACATTAACACAATAAATGTCCAATAGTCACTAAAACATATCTAGTGTGAAAATATAGAGTCATTAAACTAGACAATAATTATGTCACGTGTCAATTCAAGAACATATAAATATTGTTGTGTGTATATTCTATTTCAACTTATATATATATATATATATATATATATATATATATATATATATATGCCTAAAAATATTACGAGAATTGACTCATATTTTAAAGATTCGAATTTGCGCCCGGCATCCACTTCTTTATATCCGCCTTTTTCCGCTGCATAAATACGCGGTTGACCATCATCTTTGGCTTCTGCTTCTCAACTCCGCCAACAAATCTTTTCTGTAGTCCAATTCTTCCATTTGACCAAAAAAAGTGCAGACACGACCATCAATAGAAATTCTCTTCAATTCGGGGCAGGAATTTGGAATTTTCCTTCTTAATTCGCTTACTTGTTGTAATCTTTCGCTATGGCATTGCTTATTTGATACGGATAATTCAAAACTATGGAGCTGAGGAGCAAATTTATACCTCGATTTGAAGTCCGGCAGCCTCAACTTTCATGGCTTCCATCAGAGCGCAACAAGAAGGAAAAACACGAATCTGTTCTCGTACGTGCTGTTTTCAGTAATAGGTAGCAATTGAATTGATTTTTCTTCCAGATGAATTTCTTATTTGGATTTTGTTTTGTTTTTGGTCCATGTGAATTGCTGCTCTTAATATTTGAGTTTAGTTGGTGATTTTGGAATTTATGTTTTTTGTTACTGCTTTTGTTGTCAATTTGTTGTATATTCTTTCGCTATTGCTGTTTTATGAAATTGAAAGGCTGGAAATGTGTTTATGCATGTTATTGCTTATATAGTATGTTTCTGTGTATATGAAAAAACAAATGGGGGTGCGCCTGTAAGGAAAGGGATGACTTGCACCAGATAAAAATGGAGTGCTATTTGGTTTGCTTTTGTGACTGCTTTTGTTTATACGAGTTCTAATTATCATTGGGCCACATGGTATTTGGGTTACACGATAATTTTCTAAGAGATCTTTCATATATTTGTTGCTAGAAGAGACAGATTTTTCCTCTGAAATTATCTCAAGAAATGTAGCCATGGATTACATTTATTTCTATGATTTTTGCTGCTCTTCTGAACATATAGTTACTTGCACTCAATGATGCACTCGAGTGAAGTAATATTATTTTGTGACATTCATATCTGAAAGATATTGATCTGTTTATTTGAAGCTTAATAATCAGTTATGTTATAGTGAACAATACCATCTTAGATTATTTCAAATTATTTATTCATTTATTTATTTTTTATGAGTACATGAAATGAGGTAAAACAAAGAATCTTATGGCGTCTGCTAGTAGATCTTTCCTCATAGCTATGCAAGTAAAACAGTTCTACATTGCACTTAGTTTTTCTCAGCAATGAAACAAGAAACCTCTTTCTCAAAAAGGGAAAAATAGAGTTATTTTCTCAAAAAGGTAAAAAGAATCCTATCGACATCCATTTTTGCTTCTGAATTTAGGTAACAGCAAGTGCAAGTGGGTTCCCAAAAGCGAATTAAAATTTCAAGTGCTGACATGCTATCAAGCAGTATATTATTGGGTCAGAATATACATATTTTATTCATATTTCTTGATAGGACAAATAATGTGAGTGTACTATCCGTGCACAGAAATGGATATGGAATTACATATCTTGGCATAGTTGAGGCCCAAACCAACACTTGACCTTAGATTTGTATATTATGCTTTAAATTTATTATATCAAGGCTGCATTCGTATCTGTAATTACAAATTTATTGAAGACCTTGGGTACTATGATAAAGTGGTAGAACTTGTGGTGCCTTGGACATCTTGAAAAGAATATGCTACTTAATGTTCTTATTTCAATGGCCACTATTCAGTTAGTTGTCTTGACTTTTTGGAAACAAGTAAGACGGTTTAGTCAACTAGATATGGGGACATAGGAAGGAACATAGAAAATAGGCTCGCATGATACAGTAATAATAGTGCCTGAGTTCTGTTAAATCCTATTAGAGATGTACCTCTGTTGAAATTTCCCTATTTTTTCTCTTTTTAGTAAATAATGTCAAAGTGCAAAGTACTGTCACTTGGCAATGAATTATACTGTTATACTGTTGTGGCATTTAACTATAAGTTATGTTCTCTTAATCCAGAGACCGTTTATATTTACATACAATATGCTGGAGTTTCAACCATTTTGAATAAATGAGGAGAGCAGATGCTTGGAAAGTATGGAAGATTTTTCCATATGCTAATGAATATAGACAAGATTTGTCAGGCATGCCTCCTTGGTTTCATAAGACAGAAAGTCAAAATGCAATTTAATTTGTCAGTTAACATAAAATAAACAAACAAAACATCTTCTATGAACTGGTTGTTTATTTTTACAGGGAAAAAAAGATTTTGTTATTAACTTATTTTATCTGAGTTGCATATCACAAGCTCCCCCATTTCCAGAAATACCAACTTTAACTCCTGTTTTTTTGTGCCTAAATCCCTCCAGGGATACATTTCGTGCTCTGTACTGCAGATGGAAAAATCTTGAAGTCCATTGTAATGATGACCAAAGGATCCGTCATGTGTCTCTTTCTAAGATTGAGAGCTCAAAGCAGCCTGAGCTCTCTTTTGACCAGCTTCAACTTACTGCTCAGGAATACAGTAGTTTGCAAACGCGAAATTTTGGACCTTTTGTTGCACGTCAGGCTACGATAGATGAAGAATATTGGGTTGGTTTTGCTCATCTCATGTGCTCTTTGTTCGAGATTTATATTATCTTATTTTTATATTTATTTTCTAGAAGTATTAAAGGATTATTTTTTCCTCCATTTCCAACTGCAAACTGCAGGCAGCTGCCTGGTTACGTGCAGAGGCTCATTGGGAATCTGTCTCTTATATCCGGTGAGTTCTGCCACTAGATGGCATGTGACTGATTTCTGGCCGGTTTAATTTTTATCATTTATAGTGATCCTTAGAACTCCATTTGTTGACCTCTAAACACATCCTGCAAATTTCTTAAGTTGATGAAATGCATGTATAATTTTAAATTTTTTTCTTTTCATCTGCTAAGATTGTTTTTTACTAAATCCCAGGCATGTTGTCAGTTATAAGAGAAATTATGCTGAAGAGGTGAGTTGAAAAGCAGTACAGTCTTTGCTTTTTGTGATTCATTGAAGGAAAAAGCTCATCATACAAATTAAATATTTCAGATCTGTTTGAAATAAATAGTATTATTTATTTTTGGCATATCTACACATGCACTTTAGTATTCTTCTGAAACAGCACACGCTTAAGTTGTGCTAGCTAAACCGACGGAAGAAACCAGCCTAAGTTCCAAGTAACAGTTTGCTTTAGAATAAGGAGTGACTGCTGCTTCCACCAAAAATAGCTTATATTCCCCATTTGCTACCATGAAATGTTATGCTGCTCTTGAGGTTAGGCTAGCTATGCCTGAAACTCCATCCGTTGACCTCTAAACACATATCCTGCAAATTTCTTAAGTTGATTATATGCATGTATAATTTTAATTTTTTTTGCTTTTCAGCCTAGGTTTCAAGTAACTGTTTGCTGTGCTTTAGAATAAGGAGTGATTGCTGCGTCCACCAAAAATAGCTTATATTCCCTGTTTGCTACCATGAAATGTTATGCTGCTCTTGAGGTTAGGCTAGCTATGGCCAAATTCCCCTCCCTCACTCTCTCTTCCCTCATTGTCTTTGTGTGTCTAACCTCAGGACGATAATATTCTTTTCATGAAGCACCATGAAGAGCAGTATTTAGATACCGTACCTGAACTTCCATGGCATCCCTCATCAACCTCCAACGTGAAATTCAGTTTACAAGATAACTTATGCTAATTAGTAAATTGCATTTTTTTTTTCCTAACCATTTTTCATAGTATGACTCTGTCGTCCATGCCAAATATGTTATAGCCATCAATTATCACTGCAAATATCATGCACATAGTAACCAGAGGTGAGAGCCTTAGCTTAAGGGGCAATCTTCAAGTGATGTGGAAAACTTCATAAAAGCAAAGGGCAACTCTTCTAAAAAAAAAACATTTCACCTGTAATTATACAGTTGGACAAGAAAGCATTTCTAAACGACTAAAGTCCTAAAACTTAATCATCTCCAATATAATTTCTAATGCTCACGTGACATCAAAAAGGAAAACTCATTTAAATGTTCCTAATGGAACTTTATTTGAAATAAACCTTTTGGGACAGAGTTGACTTTGAGAGGACACTTAGATTGTGATTGGGACAGAGTTGCTCCTGCCTGCTGCAAGAGTTATGAGTCTCCTAGACTGAAGAAAAAGGAGCAAGGTTGGATATTTGGGACGGATGCATTGCTGATACTAACATTGATCTCAACTGTGGGGAATAGAGGGTAGATGACTTTTCTTCATGATATTTATGATGACGCTTTGAAATATAGAAGTAATCCTATTTCTGTCAAGGGTAGCTTGCCTCATTTGACAGGCTATTCTCTGATGATTGTGCCTTCTTGTGTCACTACAGGAGTCTCTAAGCCTCTAGTTTCAATTAGCCTCTCTCTCTCTCTCTCTCTATTCCTTTCTTTGTTCTCATTTTTTCAGAAATCGTGTGTTCAATATTCCACTATGTCACATGGGTCATGGTATTGGCCATCACATTATATCTAAGTATGGTCATTTGTGAATGCACAAGTAACAATATTAGCAGCTTCTAATACTGCTATGTTGTAGTAGCCTCATTCAATCTACTCTTGGTATCTCTCTTATATGCCAGGAGTTTTATGCTTTGAAGCGGAGATGTTCTGGACAGGATGGAAATTCATTGAAATGCTTTTGTTTTTTTGCGGTAAGGCTAATAAAAGTTTTAATAGGTTTTCTGCTTGTAATTCATTTGTGTCGTAGAAGTCGTGCTGCTACTTCCAGTTATTGCTTTTGATGATCCAAAAAACTTGTCATAGTTTTTCTTTTCTTCTAAATGCCTGGTGTAGGTTCTTCGTGTTGACCATTTCTGATCTTAGAAGTCTTTTTAGTAGCACATGCCTAAATTACTTTGTGAGAAACTGATGTTGTGTGACTTTCAGCAAGTTGTTTCCAGTGTCCTGCTTTTGCCTTGACACTAGAAATTACTTCAGTACCGTGCAACCATTAGTGTGTAGGGTAATAACATTTTAATCAAGAAGTGGATGCATGATCTAAAAATCTTGTTGAAAAGGAAACTTTATTAATAATGGACCAGAGTGATGCTAGAAAAGAAAAAAAAGTTGGTCTTTTTAAAGTAAAATGTGATAACTAATAAAAAATTCTTTTCTAGGTTTCTCTTTGGGAGGATAGCATGTGCGAGTTCTTGTGTCTGCGTTTAAAATGCTTGTGAATTGCAGGCCTGATGGAGTGTAAAAGAGTGCTACGGCAGCAACGGTCTAGTAGTGAGGCCTGATGTCTTTGTTTCCTGGAAGAAAGAATTATTACATTTCACTTTTATCTTTGCAGTTTTCATTGTATGATAAATTTTAGTTTCCCATAAGATTGCTAGAATTTTAGAAATACCCAACATTGTGCTGCAAAATAGGACATGGAGACTGTATCATCTCCTGAATAACAGCAATTGCAATTACAGAGTTTTTCATCCTCTGAAAGCAACCATATAGATATAATAGTTGCTCATATGGTCAAATATACAAATTTCCAGATTGAAGAACCATTCTTGATCAGTTTATCCCAGACAAGGAAATTAATTTTGGGTGACAAATACTCATTTTCTAGATTGTATATGTTTTCATATTTTTTGTGCAAAAGCAATATCTTCTAGTCTATACGATCTAGTTGTGTCTAAATGTCTTATTGGACATTCTTCCTTCCTGGTGATCTTGCTATCTGATTCCCAAGTTGAAAATTAAGTAATCTGGATTTATGTCTCTTTGCTGTATCTTTGTAGCTGCAAAATATATCGGTGGCATTATGATGGTCAGTGTGCTTGAAAATCTGTGATAAAAAGCGGAAAAGTCTCTGCCAAAATGACAAATGATGTCATGCTGACAATGAAAATGAATTTACAAAGTGGAATGATATCTAATACAATATGTCTTATCCTTGTGGGTTGGGCCACTTTATCCCTTCCAAATACATGTATATAGACTTATTTTTCAACTTCTTTCATTAGCTTGTGAAGTTTGAGCTTTACTCCTGTTAAATATCTTCTTTCCAATTTTATACTGAATTGCTTGTGCTTCCTGTAGCGGTTGAGTGTTTATTGCTTTCTAAATTCATGTTTTCCCCCTTTTTTTTGGGTTGGGGGGGGGGAGCGGGGGGCGGTGGTCTATTATGACATCTTGCTCTGCGATCTTCATTGGCATATTAACTTTATTTTCATGAAGACATGAGCTTCTACTGGAACCTTTTTATGGCACATTCTAGTGTGCAATTAATAAACCCATTCTGTTGACTAGTAACCATATTTGTCTGTACTACTGTGTTGTTTAACCTGATAAATGTTATTTTTGAATTCTAAAATAACAATTTTTGCATCCTGTGTCAGAAGTTCTTTGCTTGTGATTGTCTTGGTGCAAGAAAAAGAAGCATCCAAGACAGAAATAAAAAGAGTACTCAATCAATATTTTGGTTCTGTTAAAGCACATTTAAACTGGCATCAATGTCTACCTGTAAAGTCTCAGTTTTGGAGTATATTTAATAGTATTTTTAATGGAATTTCTGAATATGTAGGAGTTCATGGTATTTCCCTTCTCTGTTAAACACTCTAGCCTTTGTTGCAAAATATTGATGGCAGAGTTCACATTTTTGTCCCCACCACCACCTCTCCTTGAATTAGATCCTTGTGCTTGAGATGGAGTATATCTTGTTATATTTTCTTCAATTATATGTTACTTCTCAACTTCATTTTGAAGGGAAATGTGAGCTCAAAATGTGTGTATTTTGTTTTTTTTTTTTTCAGGTTAACGAGGAAGATAAAACTGTTAGAAGAACTGTTCTAAACAGTACTGTGGGAACTTTAGACCTGAGTATCCGCCAATATGTGCAGGGGGAAACATATCCTGGGGTGCGTCCATCATTCTTCTTATCCAATTTGTGAATTTCTCATTGAGACATCTTCCATCTGTATAGAGGGTATAGTTTGCTAGAGAGGTACCTTAATTATCCAACAGTTACTTGCTATTTGCACACAGTATATGGAGTATATTTCCTGCCATTCTGACCTCCAGGATAAAGCTCTTTCTTTTCAATCATTTCTTTTCTTTCCTGTCTTCCTACTTTTACAGGGAAAAAAAAACGAAACTAGGGAGCAATTTTACTTCCCTGCAAGCTGTTCTCTTGTTTATGCAATTGAGCACATGCTGCCTGTTATTCCGTTTTCAGGAGGTAAAAAGAGTGTCCCCTGTCTTGGCAAGTCGAAAACCTCATGATGCCCACAAGTATGCATATGTGGCAAATGTTTGTGTTGCAAAGTTTGCAAGACGCCAGGGTATTGCTACAAACATGCTTTATTTAGCTACTGATGTGGCAATCTCAACAGGTAATTTAAGTCATCCAACTCAACTTCTTACTATTTTTCTTTTCAACTGATGTATCTTTGCAATGTAATTTTCACTTGTAATTGTGATTGTGAAACTCCTTTTGGACTTTTCTTGCCTGCAACCAGGTATGAAGCAATTATTTGTTCATGTAAATGCTGATAACATGCCTGCTCAGGAACTTTACCGGAAAACTGGATTTAAGGTATGCTACTTTACCCATTTATAGAACTTAATTCTGCCAAATTGAACTTATTGTACTAATCTTCTATATTCTTTCAGTGTACAAATTGTTTTACATGAGCATAGTTGGATGATTGCTACGTAATGATTTACAGTAATGCAGGATTTCTAGTACATGCTTGTGTAAAAGATTCATTCACTTGGTATATAAATACTTTGGTTTAATGTCATCATTTTTATGAATATGTGCTTTTGGTATTTTGGATATTTAGATTGGCTACTATAGCTTTTTCATAATGTGTGATTCGCTAAATATAAATTCAAATCTTGTTCAAATTAACCAAATGGTTACTTTTTGTTTTTAGTCTTTTCTCTATATTTGGCTGATGATCGTTTCATGATTGTTTTATGAAGTAACCATTCTGTAAGTTCTTCTGTTCATTTGTTTTCCCTATCTCTGTTGCACAAAACCTTATGAAGTTTTTACTGAAAATAACAATTCTAATTTTAGTTCTTATTATGTTGTCAAAAGCTACAACCGAAGAGAACATTGGGTGAAAATTTGCATTATATGACAGATTGGATATCTGATAACTTACAGAATTATACAAACTAGGCACTGAGCAAGGGAAGAAGAAAGAGGGAGGAAGAAAAAAAAAAGGGACAAAGTAGATTTCCAAATGAATTCTACCAATATCATGTGCTTCCTGCTTTATGTATTCTTTGGTCTTTACATGCTTAGGACCTTTGAAAGGGATTCTTCATTGTTAAATTTGGTCAGAGCATGTGTGTCATTGAATGAATCGTGTAGTTACCATCACGATATGGATTGCGTAGCCCAGTTTTCTCTAGACAAGGCAAACCTAGCCGTAAATTTGGTGTAAGCAAAGTGATAAGATGATTGATTGGGCGAGCTCTCTGGGCTGTTCTTTGTTGGTCTACCATGAACTATAGAAGTTCATGGACTTGAAAACAAGAAACCTCAGTTTTGCAACTGTTGTTGAAAAGGGAAAAAAAAAGAATCTCTTTATTCCATTAATCCATGTCATCTCTAATTAATTTGATAATAGAATGTTATAGGTCAGAAAGTATTTTGTAGCTTATCATGTAATTTTGCAGATTGTTGAGGGTGCTTCATCTCGTACAGCAAAAGATCAGAGACTACTGATGTCGTTGGAACTCCAATAACTTCTCGGAAAAAAGACAGCATAGAGGTTGTACTGGTAATACTTGTCTTGTATATATTACTGAAGCCAATAACTCGTAGGTATGGTCGATTCAACTCATTCATTGGGATCAAGAAAATAGTCTGTTGACTGTTGGTAACAATCCAGTTTATAAACTTCTTCTATATCAAATTAGAGAATATTTCAATCCTCTGTGAAAGGTCAGTGGCTTGTAATGTTGAAACGGAACCTGACCTTTTCTGTGTAGTTGGTTGACAAGTTGCTTGTAAGCTTTTAACCATCTGATTTGATTTCCGTCATTAAATGAACGTGATTCTTTTTGTTGGGGCTCTTCACAAGAAAATTCTTGCTTCTTTTTTTTTTTTTTTTAATAGCAAAAGGGGACATAACTTTATTTGATAGAATGCAACTTGGCCAATTCAAATAATACAATCTCTAAAGAGCAAGCATCCTTGGGCAGCCAAGGTGGGGGTTAATCATCACCCTACCGCCAGAAAGAAAACTGAGGATGAAAAGTCCCAAAGCTGAAAGATATTAACAAGTGATAAAACAATTGCTTTCGAAAGGGAGCCCAAGCTGGGTACCCGCTTCCCTGCCTTTCAACATCGGGTAGATAAAAAAGCCCTTCATTTGGGTTTGACAAACCCAAAAAATCACACTAAACAGTTTAACCTAAGAGCCATTTGCATTTGTGTTCTAAGAGTCCAATCGGATTTGTTTTGGGCGGTTTTATGCTGCGTCTGAGATTTTATTTCCGCATAGATCTGAAAAATGATATGATATGATGATCGAGATTTTCACATAGTAAATAGAAATTTGAGCGTCACCGTAAAATTTGTCACTGAAAAATACTGCTAATATTGTGGGAGGAATAACTTAAATCATACTCTTATTTAAAACTCAAATTCAATAATCGATTGTCACCTCCAATAATCAATCGCTAATACCTTATTTTGATTGAGAGAAACGAAATGAAACGAGAAGCAAGAAAATAGAAGGTTTGGATTTTAAGTGTTTGAATTAATTTTTAAGAATGAAAAAAAAAAAAAGGATTGAAAAGGGAATTGAGGGACTAAATTTTGTATAAAAGTTTTAACATTCTTTCCATCCAAAAGGCAGTTGAAACACAAGGAAATGAAAACCTTATTTAATAACTTTTTATTGACTGGTTTAATATGTCCTTAAAAATATAAGATTTACATTAAATTAATAAGTAAAAATATAAACTAAAATCATGTCATTTTCTTTCTTTTCCTCCTCTTTATTTCTTCAAATATTATATTTAATCTTTTTTTTTCCGTATCTAACCAAACACAATAAATAAATAATAATCTCCTTTCTTCTCTATCCTTTGTTTTTTTCTTTTTTTTCTCTTTGTGTCGTACTCCTCTCCTCTCCTCACCTTCCCTTCAATCCAAACAGGGCCTAACCTTCTATATAGTTGCATTAAAAGTTTTATTGTGGATTGAGAAGTCAAATCTTTCCAATCCAATATTCAATTATGAAGGCTATAACAATTGTTCACTTTAATAATGGATTTTTTCGAGTTGGTTTAGAAAAATTTTGAAACTCAATTAATTTTGGAAATTTTGGAACTAACTCATAGCTAATTCGAAGGAGAAATCGTTAAATTAATTGGGATTGGGTTGGTTTAGCCTAATCGAGCCATTTTCTATTTCCAATTCACCTCTTTGTAATATGTTGGGCATGGAGAATTCCATCCTACCACAATGTTTCCTCTACCATCAAGACAGTTCAATCTCGTGATTAAGTGTTTGCAATAATTATGTAATGTAATTAATATATTTCTTTCGTTTCAAAATATTTATTATTTTTAAAATTTTTTTTTGTTTCAAATTATTTATCATTTTATGAAATTAATAATGTGTGTATTATCTTTTTTTTTTCAATTATATCCTTGTCATTTATTACTTCACTAAACTATAACATTAATTTTTAAATTTCAAAACAACTCTAATAATTTTCAGCATATTATGAATTTGATTTAAAATAAAATTAGAAAATAAATTGTAAAAATTGTAAAGTAAAAAGACTATAGGAAGTAGGAAAAAAAAAAAAAGAGAATTACTTATATTCAAAAGTGATATTATGTTCATTTACATAAGACTCCTATTTGTAGAGGTTTGTCATTTTAAAGTATAAGAAATGAATTTAATAAATATGTGTTATCTTATCTATAAAATTAATATCCTTCGAAAAATGAACAATCGCATTTATTTTCTTGATAAATGAATAATTTTGGAAATTGAACAGTTCTAAAAAAATAAATAGTTTCAGAAAATGAATAACTACTTTATCTTATTGATTTTATAACACTTCCGCTAAGATGTTCATTTTTCAAAATCTCAAAAATGTCTCGTTAAAAACCTTCCTAGAGAAAAACCATGTAGGAAAAAAATCCTAATGAAGGAAAAGAGTACATTTTCCATTTTTGATGGAACACTGCCTTGCTAAAAATCTAACCAAGAAAAACCCAGTAGGAAAAACCTTAGTTAGTAAAAAAGAATAAAACGTATATGTATCCCCCCTCTTGATGGTGTCATTTAAGATGATTTTATATCTTTTAGTTGACACAATCCAATTTACATATTAAATTTTCAAATGTAGTAGTCGGTAATACCTTAGTAAATAACTTTATCAAATTATTATAGGATCAAATTAGTACATATCTATTTCACCTCTTTTTGGAGTTTATGAGTAAAGAAAAAATGTAGTAAAATATAATTTGTCCTACCTCATTTAATATATCCTCTTCTCAATTGAACTATACAAGCTATATTATCTTCATAAAAAGGTGTTGAATTTCTCTCTCAGAGGATAAATCACAATTTTCTCAAATATAATATATTATTGATATCAACCACACACATTCTCGATTTGTCTCATAAATAACTATAATTTTAGTATGCTTAGAAAAGGTTATTACTATAAATTGTTTTGTAGAGTACCATAATATTGCAGCAACACCACATGTAAATAAATAACCAATTTGAGAACATACTTTATATGAGTTTGATAGATAATCAGTATCTACATAACCAATCAACATTTGATTGGTTTTTATTTGAATAAAATAATCTGAGATGTCCCTTTCAAATATCTCAGGACATGTTTAATGTAATTCCAATGTCGTCGTATTAGGTAATAACTAAATATTGCTAGTAAATTTACAAAAATGCTATATCAAGAAGAGTATTATTAACAAAGTATATTGGTACATCAATTGCACTGAAGTATGGTATTTCATAACCAAAAAGTTATTCATCATCTTCCTAAGGTTAGAAATGATCTTTATTTACATCTAATGACTTAACGACCATTGGAATATTTAATGGTTGTTCTTTATTCATGTGAAACTTTTTTAGAACTGTTGTTGTATATGTTAATTAATGAATAAAACTGCCATCTTCTAGATCTTCAATTTGCAAACCAAGACAAACTTTATTTCCTTCAAAATCCTTAATTTTAAATTCTCACTTCAAATTATCTCTTGCATGTTGGATCTTTTCTGGAGTTTTAATAAGATTGATATCATTAACATATATAACAAGTATCACAAACCAAGTCTAGATTTCTTGATAAAGACACGTGGATATATTAGATCATTTTTATATCCTGATTTTAATAAATATTTACTAAGATGATTATACCACATATATCCATATTGTTTTAAGCCATACAATGACCTTTGCAATTAAATGAAATAATTTCCACGAGGGTTAGAATTATATGCTTCATGCATACTAAATCCTTCTGAGATTTTCACATAAATATTATTATCAATGCTCTCATATAAATAAGCAATAACCACACCATTAGACATATGTCAATCTTTTTACAGTGATTTTGCAAAAAAGTTTTATGCCACAAGTCGTGTTTTATGTCTTACGATTTCATTATTATTATTATTATTATTATTATTATTATTATTATTATTATTATTATTATTATTATTATTATTATTATTATTATTATTATTATTATTATTATTATTATTATTATTTGCTTTCACAAAAATATCTATTTATAACCAATTGGTTTCATGGCTTCTGGTGTTTAGACTATAGATTCAAAAATCTCACGCTTTGCAAGTAAGTTTATCTCTAATTGATCACATTTTTCCATTTTGGTCAATTAGTTATGTAATACCCCACTTAATTTCATATTGGAGTGAGAAAGTGAATGTGCATTTATGAGCATTTTATGTGAATTCAAAGGTTGATAATATATCTGTGAGATTTATTTGTTTTACATGCTTAATTGCTATAATTTTTAATTATGAATTATGTGTATTGCTTATGTATACTTAATTATATAATTTATGTGAATATTATAAGTACTTATTTTATGTTGGGAGTATGGTATAATTTATTAGAAGTTATAAATTTAGTTATCGTGTGAAAATAGATCTTTTTGGAAAAAAAAAAAAATCCTTAGAATTGATTGTACAAGGGACTCAATTTCAATTTTTACAAAGTATAAGCTACATTTAGAATAAATTTGACTCTTGAAATTTTGACTCTTGACTTTTGACTATTTTAAATTGATTTTGACAAACTGACCTAAGACTATTTAATTTTGACCCAAGCTTATTTTAATTGAATGAACTTTTATTAAATCAAACGCTAGTGCTCCTAAAGCCTATCAATTTCCTATTATGCCATTAATGTGCCACCACCCTGAGGCCTTATCTTGGCCATTGATTTCTTTTAAATCTTAACCATTAAATGTAATTAAATCTTAACCTTCTATTTTTGCTTCCCTTTCAAGTAATGTAATCTCAACCGCCTACTTGGAATTCATTTCAAGCATTTGTCTTAAAACTTATCCAAGATCTTTAAATCTTAGCCCTATATCTATTTCAATCCTGACTTTTCATTTACACTAACCATTTAATTTCATTAAATCCTAACCCTTGATTTTTCTTCTTCCCCAAGCAAATAGACCAAGACCCTTCATTCTTTCTTGCAACAAAAGAATTCCAAAACCCTTAGCAGCCCTCTCATTTTCAACCAGCCTAGAATCCCTTAGGCAAAAATTCATTCTTCTTGTTCATTTTCTCTCTAGCAACCCATTTCTCTCTCTCACTTCTCTCTATACTTTGATTTTCCCCTACCAAAATAAAAATTCTAACCCTAGAAATTGAAGATCAAGGCTTCCTTTTACTAGTTTTCAAGAGTTCTTCAAGGTTTCTTCAAGAGGTAGCCAGAGAAACCCATTTCCTTTTTTATTTCTTGAGCTAGACAAAATTAAGCATGCTAGAGAGATTTGTTGCTTCAATAAAAATGTGATCTTTGATTGAGATTTTGTTTGGAAATTTTTTACACTTTATGTTAACATGATATACTGAGAGTATGTAGCTTTATATATGAGAATTATGAAGTATGGATGTTGATTTCATACTTAGAAAAGACATGCAAAATAAAGACTATTGCTGAAATTGTAATTATCTTGGAAATATATTTTGATCAAGCATGATTATGCTTAGGGTTTGAAAAATGATTGATTTTGGGTGATAATCTAATATTTAGAGAGTCTATTGGTGTTTCCCTTATATGAAAATCATGGTTAAACTAATTTTAATGATATTTGGAAAATGCCTTTTTTGTCTGCTGAGATTCTGTGTTGAAATCCCAAATTTATTGATTTAATTAAGTGACTTTCTCATTGAATTTCAGTGAAATATTTTACATTTTTAAATTCAACGCCTTAGAAATATTTTTCAATAAGAATTATCAAAAAATCCCTTGTGGTTTATTTTCTATGAATTTTTTAAAATCATTACCAGAAACTATCTCTGCGAGTTATTATTGCAGTACAAGAGATTTATATTTAAATATAACCGATTTTCAAACTTGGTTTTGAAAGGGATTTTACTTGGATTTAATCTAAATATGTTAAGGTATTAAAATAGAAAATTTGCCAAATAAATTCACTTGCTATGTTAATTAGTCACTTATTTCTCTATCCTACTATACATTGCAAAACAGAGCTTATTGATTACACTAAAGTTAAGTATTGTTGAGATTTTTGTTATATAACTTTAAAAAATTAATTTTTTATATTCTATGATGCCTTAGGAATATTTATAGATGTTTATATAAAAGAATTGATTCTTGAATTGATATATATTTTATTTGGAATTTGATCACAAATTTAGCTTCACTACGAATTTAAATTACATGTAAGGAATTCATTATTTTGTTGTATGATCAATTGTTGAGTTGATTTGCTGAGTATAATTGAATAATAGTTTCATGATTATATGCTTCTTATATAAATGTATTTATAAGGTAATGTACTTGGGGTTGTGTGATTAAGTTTGTATTTGGGAAGAGTGATTTAGGAATATGAGTTGGTAATATTGTTTGGAATAGGAATTGTGAACGAAATTAAGTTCTATACTTAGAGATGTATTATGAGAGTTTGATATATGATTGGTTTGAATGTTAGATTTAGTGAAAGTAGAGAATTGTGGGAATCAAGGCTAAGTTAGGACTACCCTTTGTGCTTGGATCAAGATAAGTCCTTGCATATACGAAATTTCTTTTGCGCAAATGTGTATTGTGATCATTTTCAAAATGAACTTGTAAGTCCTTGCACTACACAAAAAAATTTGTATAAATTGTTTACGAAGGATTGTAAGTCATTGCATTTCATAAAAATCCTTTTTTACGTAAGATGCTGCATCCTTGGAAACGTTTATAAATGTTGAATGTCATTGTATATGTTTTTATGAAAAATGTTTGTAATTAATATAAACCCTAGCATCTTGAAAATGTGATGCATTCAAGTTATTTTGAGAAAAATGAAATCCTTGAATCTTTTGCAATGCTATATGCACGCTACCAAAAAAAAAAAAAAAGGCTATCCTGAGGCTAAAAAGCATCATGAAAGCAAGGCTTTCCTGACGCTTTTGGCCTCTTGACACTTTGCAAGGCGTCATCCAAAGTCGCGTCACAATAGGTGTTGTGGCAAACAAAAGTGTCAGGAAAAGTATCATGAATGCATGGCTAATAGGACACTTTGCTATGTCACAATAGGTTGTTTATTGTGATGGATAAAAGCGTCAGAAAAAGTGTCATATTATAACACTAGTTAGCGTCACAAAAAGTTTTGTGATGCTTTAAAACATCAGGAAAGGGGTCATGGTATGACACTATTTATCGTCATAATAGGCTCTATGATGCTTAAAAGTGTAAGGGAATGTGCTATGTTATGACACTATTTAGTATTACAATAAGTGCTCTGATGCTTAAATGCGTCAGAAAAAATGTCGTGTTATGACACTATTTAGTGACACAATAGGTGCTATAATACAATGATAAAATTTGTCGCTACAGTGGTTATATTGTGACATTCTATATTGTCACTACAAGCCCTAAAGAATGCATTTTAATAGTATTAGTATAGATTCTTTTAGTTAATATCTTTTTGTATGCTATGATGTGTTTTTTCCCTATCATATATATATATATATATATATATATATATATATTTATATATATATATATATTATTGTTTTACCCACAAATAAAATACAATTGCTAAATATATTAATAAAAGTCAAAACAATCAGAAGTAGACAATATTGAAGAGAAAATTATATTCAAAATATAAGTTCCCTAATATCCAATTTTAACATTCACAGTTGTTGTTCAAAAATGAGAAGTACAATATTTAAATACATAAGTAGTTTTCCAAACCAAGCATTATTTATCTTATTCCAATCCCAAGTTGCTATTGAAACACTTATTTAATCTTTGCCGTGAATCTTTGCCTACAATATTATATGAGATAAATTTAGTATCAACATTGTAAAACATGATAAAAATAAAAAAAATATATTAAATTGATTAAAAAGACGAATAATGTTGGATATTACCAAATGGCATGGCCAAACAATAGATAATAAACCTCAATCTTAAGTATGAATGTAGAAACTAAAAAAGGATATAAGATATTTTTATAGAACAAAAACTGAATGAAAGGAAGTGATGTTATGAAGGAAGTGTCCAAGGTACTTGTTAACTTCATTTTAAGAATAAAACAGGTGACTTCAATTGCAAATCTCAAAATATCTTATTTAAGTTGAAATGACTAATATAAAAGTAGGATGAAGTGCAAGTACATGAATACCTAGATGGCAAACAAAGTTTTGACCTATCAGTATGCCAAGTCAAACTCCAGCAACATTAGCATATAAAGGAAAGGATCCAGTTGAAACACCAATGTTGAGCATTAGCAGGCGAACTACCACAGAAATATGAACCTATAATTATTAACATATTTATAGTAAATAAATAATTTGAAACTTGGTAGTACTTTAGCACACTTAAAATAAAATAGAGCATGAGATCCTTGGTTAGAAAGTGCAGCATGAAGAGGAAAACCTGAGACGTGATAGCTTGTGATAGTTGACAAGAAGACATTCAATAGATTAAAGCTAAGGGATAAATAATCTCATTTCAGTTTTTTCTTCACATGAAGTTGAAGAACATCACAGACAAAAAAGCTTAAAATAATCCCATGCAAGTAAAGAACAAGAAAAATGCATGCAAGTTCCACAAATCCCCACAAAAGTTAATGGAGAAATCCTTATCAAATTATTTGACTTGAGAAGAATAAATTATAGCTAAGTAACAATATCAAACTATCAATAGAACAAAATCAAATTAGCTTCAATAAAGAAACACGAAAGGACACTTTACAAAAGGTCATGAATCCTACTTATTTCCTGTCCCTTTTCCTCTTCTGCCCCCATGTCTAAAAAGTCTTGTAGTTCAAGATTAAGAGAGTCAAGAGAGAGTGCAGAGAGAGAAAAACACATAACATAAAATGAGTGATGGGTATATCAAATAGACAAATGTGATCTACGCTATAGAACATCAGCGAAAAGCATTTTTTGCAATCTTGTGTGTTTATGTAATTGATGACCAGATACAAGCCTTGCATGTATACCTTTATAGATCTCTTGGAAAACTGACCTAGATTTGCAAACATTGCCTTTGATCTTGAAAATCACCAATTGTTATTACTAAGACTAAAACATTGCAAATATAAGTTTACCAATTCATTGCTGATTAGAAAACAAGACGTAGAAGATAAAAAGAAGTGAAAGCTTTATTTGCATGTTTCAACTAACCTGTGCTATACATAGGATAATGCTTCCCAACAGTTTCCAACTTTTAGCGTGGATATTCTTAATGAACCTGAACATACATGTTGGGGAGATTGCATAGAGGATTTTCTTTTTATTTTGGATTATATTTTAGAGACCAATACTATTGATGAAAATGAGCCAAAGTATAACAATTGGTGCAAAAACAAAGCCAGTTCTTTGGGCCCCACTATGAAAAGACCTATCAGTATAGCACATGCTATTGGTACTAGCACTGGAAAAATCATGTGAATTAGAGCTCCCATCAAGTTCCAGTTATTCCAATCCAATGACACACAACTTTTCTAGTAAAAAATGTTTTTTGAGATGTCTTCTCTAGCAAATAGCCAATTGAAGCTGTGGGACAAGCAAGAAATAAACTTTAGGGTACAAGCATAGGGCACAACAAAGAAGATAAAGCAATAGTATCAGATATTCCATTACCAATTCATGACTATGGCTACATCCAACTAACTTGAATTAGATGGAGTCAAAACTCCATCACCAATTATTATGCAACAACCAAATAAAGCCAAGAAGAGCAACAAATAGTAACTGCTTTTGTGTTTCTCAATAGCTCTTCTTGCCCTTGATTGCACTTTAATTTTCAAACTTCCTCCATCAAGATACATAATTTTGCTAGCACTTTTATCATTTGGAAGTAGCCTGGCATCCTTGCAAAGCAATGAGTATAATGAAAACTTATCAGCTACAAAAATCCAAGGATGTTAACAAAAGAGTCTTCATAACACCTTAATAACCAAGTGATGTCAAGTATCCATACCTTCTCCATCGTCATTAGTTTTAAGAACTATGAGGGAATGGCATATTTAAGGAATAATATGATAGTCAATGTCTAGAAAATAAAGGGAAAATGTTCATATATCTCTTTTTTTTATTCTACTTTCTTTGGTTTAATCCAGCCAAATACATATAAAAGAGCAATAGTCAAGCAGCCATGAACTGCTGCTAGGCTTTGAAATGACAAAATAATTGTTCTTTGCCATGTCTTTCTCTATTTATTTGTCTATGAAATACACATTAAAAGTTTGTAATAATCTACCATTAGTTTTCTACCAGTCTAAGATATGAATTCAAATAAAATGAGTAAAAGTCAAAAAAAGGATTTATAAGCTAGTAATGATATTGATAATGAACAAATCACATATTCAAGAAGTCCACTTGAAGTATTGCTATGGAAACAAAACCGGGTCTTCCATTTCATTTCAAGAGTAAGATGAAAGATCTATCAAAGACAAAAATCACATAGTTGCAACATATGGAGAATGACATATTTCATATTCCTTATATCTCCATTTACGGTCCTTTTTCCACCATTATTACTAATGGTCGTCACTATTCACTTCACAACAAAGACTACTTAACAAACAAACAAACTACAATACTTTCGTGACCAAATATGACGCATAATTTGATGAAACTGAGCTCTATCAAGGTCACTTTACTTAATAGTACTGATAACAGAATAAAAAGACAAATTTGACTAATCTGCACTATTCATTTGAAGTCTTTCCTATAATTTCAAAGAAATAGCATATGGACTCTCATTTGACTACAAGATTCTGAATAGCAGAATTGCTATAAAAAGGGTTTTTTCTTTTCCCCCTTTTTTAATCTTGTTTAATAACAACAAGATGGGTCCAAGTCTATTTTTCTTTCAACAGATTTTTAGGCCAGCACTTTTATCGTAACTTGACCTCTAAAATAATTCATTCTCAGGTTCTCTATAATAATTCGTGAAGATAAAACATTTGAAACTAGAATAGACCTTGAATTGAATTAAAAAAAGTAGAGTTATCATCAATATAAAATCTCTAGGACCATAATTACATTGGGTAGAGAACTGCATTTATGACTTATACCACTGAGAAATTAAATTCATCATCATGGTTCAGTGAAATATAGTACAAATGAACCAAAACTTATATAAAAGATAGAGAGAAGAAGAAAGAAAATACCAAAATGATGAAAAACCTAGATAAGGAAAAACAATCCCTGAATTGTTTACAAATCATTTTAACAACGGAAAAGGTTCACTGAACTTGCCTTGAATTAAGAAGAGATGGACTCAAACCTCAATGCAGAATCTATAGTAGAAGCAAAAGACTGAAACTTGGAAGAAGAAAATGGAATTAATTAGTTAGAGCTACTTTGTAAGGAAATAGAAAAACATTATAGCTCATGAAAGGAAAAGAAGAACCTGTAAATAAATCAAACAAGTTTAAGATCTAATTCATCAAACAGCTTATCTTAAATGTTACAAGAAGAATGCATTTGCTCATAAACTAGCAAAATGGGGCTTTTTTATTCCGTTGAACTAAATGCTTGAAAAGATATGCTATAAGAAAACTCAAATCTTACTTGATTTTTACATACATGCACATCCAATACGATAATTACACAAGAAATGGAATTTGAGTCTAACAAATTAGTTACATCTAACTCAAAAAAAAAAAAAAAATCAACATTTTATGGCCTGTCAGAATCCAAAAACAAAAGTTGCCTAATATTTATCGATTTATAGTAGAAATAACATAGAATTTTTTTTTTCGTTTAATACAACAATATTAAAAATTTCACTAAACTTCAGAGTAAAATGAGTAAAAGCATGTACAACTATTCATCTACTATTCTGTGTCACATGAAATTTGGGCAACAGACGGGTGATCTTCAATTCAAAAAGGTGGCTAGATTTTTCGTAGGAAAAAGAGGATGATAGCTAGAATTGGTGGTCTTAAATTCAAAGGGCAATGGAGCAAAATTAGTCACCTTTTTCTGTAAATTTGGAAGCAAGGCGATAGTGGCCGTGGCCGGCTGTTGTAACGGCAAAAGAGGGAATTTTGGGCTCTAAAGCATGTTGGGTTGAACGGAGAAGTGGATGACAGTGTGTAAATTGATGCCTGGAAAATTCCTCAGTCTATTAACAAAAATTATACACTACAAACTCACGCTTTGTTTGAAGAAAATTTTTAAAGAGGCATCTTTTCTTTCCTTACACTTAGAATGTGTCATTATATTGTGTAATCTTTTGTGACACCTTAAAGTGTCATAATATTATATATGTTTAAACTAATTTATCAAAACTATGTCATTGTACATTTATTATTATGACACGTATAAGCATAGCTTCATTATAAATACTATGGTATTACACTTTTCAAAAAGTGCCATGAAAAAAGTATTAGAAAAGCCATTTTTTCTTGTAATTGCATTTGATATTGAGAAAATGCTTCCAAATAATGATTGCAAATCTTCATACTTATGAAATGCTTTGAGCATGATTTATTTGATAAGCCTCTCAAATTGATAATGTTAGAATATGGAGCCATTATTTGAATTTGGTGACATGCAATATATATGATCTTTTCTTCATGCACTTATTTGCTAAACTCATAATATAATTTACAAATGCTTCAACTCCAAATGTCAATATTTCTTATGCACAATTTGAAGAAATGATATACGATATGCCTTATTGTTGGAATGTATACCTAAAATTGATTATGTATTTCTGTATTTTTAGAAATTAATAAAATATTTCATTCATTAATGGTTGTTTATTTACATATATTTACACAGTCAGGTCTAAGTATGTTAGTAAGTGATCTACGTGATTAAGTCGTGCTTTCACAGTAAGGTGTAGATTATGGGTTACTAACGTACAAATAAAAATGTTCTTGATCGATTGATGAAGTAAGGCATTTCGTCAATGTTTAGATAATTATATTATGGTTTCTAAATAGGAAATGATTTACCTTTAACTAGTGAGTAGTCTTCTCACACCAATAGTGTAAGCCTATTTGGAATATATAAAACTGAACCATATGATAATAATCTTTAAAAATACTATAATAAATAAAGATTGGTTTATCACTACTACTGCGTAGACAAGTACTTTTAGGCTTGAGTATAAGTTGGTAGTTTGTTGAAGTTAGACTTGTACATTTTAATATATGATGGGTGAGATCTTAACGCAAGACTAATAACCGTATACATTGGGTGCATGAATCTAGTTAATTAAGACAGGTTTATACAATAACGCTTCTATACTTCACTTAGTGAAGATATTACCCCATTGTAATTGTTCAGGATAATTTAAATAATCTAGGGCTCTGGGTAAAGTGGCTAAGTATGGATGCTTTTAGGTAGCTCTAAAAAATAAGTTGGTACATATTAAAAGTCATGGATTATCGTATTAGATATCAAAATATGGTAGATATTATTGGGAAAGGTGTTAGTATAATTTTCCTATCTCAATTATGGGTGTTACGTAGAGGGATATTTTCGTCATTATACCTGTAGGTCGAAGACATCACACTTGCAATATTATTCTTAGGGTTAATATTTTCATATAATGATAAATGGAATATTTAAAATGATAAAATACAGTTATTTATTAGTAAGGGTATTTTGGTTATTTTAATAGTTAAGAATAGTATGTCTTTTGATCCCTAGAGTAGCTCAAGTAACATTAATATATTTTATTTATTATGTGGGCTTATTGGGTAAAGTTAATTATAGAAGAATTATTCTTGGAGTCTAATAATTATTTGTTTAGGTTAGAATAATTTATTAGGACAATTTAATTTAATTTAATTTATTAATTAATTATCTTAAATAATTTTATATTGGACTTAAGTGAATCAATTAATTAATAAAAGAGCTATTTAATTAGTCTTGAACTAATTAGGAAAAGCTCTGACCTATTAAGATTGATGCAATGGCTTATGAATTTTTAGAATTCTTTGGAGCCGCCACATACTAAAGAAAAAAGGGAACAAGAAAAAATATGGTAGTGGAATGGAAAAAGGAAGAAAAGAAAAGGAAAAAAAGGAAAGCTATTGTTTTTTGGAATATATTATACATGCATGAATTCCAATTCAAGGATGAATACTTGTGTGGTTTTATTAGAAAAAAGCTACAGTGCTTTTCTTTGATTCACATAAGAAGAAACAAAGTATAGCTTTTTGGTTTTCTAAAAACAAGATTTGGAAGCTATCTATTTCACACATGGTCCTATTCACGTAGGACTTAGAATGATATAGCAAATAGCTTTCGATTTTCTTTAAAAAACAAGACCACCGATTTTTTCTTAGAATTTCCTTTAGTTTTTTCCTTGGGAAAAATTAACTCTTCTCAATATTCTTCCAAAAATTAATTCTTCATCCCATATTCTACTTTTACCAATAGATAGACCATAGGATATTCAAGAATACTCTGGAAGATTGAAAGTTAGCAATCTTGGTGCACGAGTTTGATGCAAAGGAGTAGACGCTTGGCCAAAATTCTTGCAGAACAAGTAGTCGTGACAAATCCAAAAAATTCCGTCAAATCCAATTCCTTTGATTATTCGATTTAGTGATCTAAAAGTACGTATTCCTAAACTTTGGTTCGAAAAATTTTTAAATTTGCAAATTTTCATTGTGTATTTTATTTTCCTGTGATACTTCACTTATTTTGTTATTGGAAATGACATGATCATTTTATATGTTTTGAATTGGGAGATGAAATATATTGAAAATTTTTTTGGGGATTTGATAAATATGAATATTTTGAAAAATTGAGAACTGTATTTTTTATGATAAGGTTGAGCTATTCCTTGATGGAACATACTTGTAATATAGTCACTTTGAAAAGATAATGTGAAGTCTTAAGTAGTCAAAAAAGCAATGCTCTTGTACTAATTCGTGTTAAACTGAGGGTGATTTTCGATAGACAACCATCTTTGAATATAACATACATACTAAAAGTAATAGCGGAAGCATACCAAAATCGGGTGTCATCCTGTCCAGTTACCCATTCAAGAGGTCTTTATAACGAAGAACCAAAAGTAGTAACTAAGGCTCAGACTGGTACAACAAACTCATATTGACGTGGTCATATACATATATAACAGTGAATCTTATATATGCAAACTTCATAATACACCAGTAATAAAGTACATAATCAAAAGAGAAAGCGTTCAGACCTAATCTACTGTCATTGTTGTATTGCCTTCCTATTCGTAGTTCTGCACAACTCTGAATCCTACAGAATAGTAAGATAAAAGACATGTGTGAGTGAAAAGTCACATAGTGAGTCCCGTATATGCCAGTGCTTTACAAAAACAGATAAAGTAAAGTAACATTGCGTTTTTGTCCCCCCAAAAAGGACACTATAGAATTTTTTTTTCTTTTTTCAATGAAATTAATTCTAAAACTCTCTAAGTGTTTATTGGCGTAAGACTGGGTTCTAGAGCTGAGCCGACCCAATCCCTATTTAGGTAATTTTTACTATTCTCTCCGCATTCCCTCTATTTTAAACATTTTGTAAAGGCCTAATTTTAAGGCCTTAACTTGTCTTAGGACCTTAGTTATCACTTAGCTAGGGTTAGGGTAGTATAAATATATCTTTTGTGATTTGACAACACATTCAACTCACTTTATGCAAATTGTGAAAGAGAGCTTTGAGAGGTTTTTACATCCCTATTCATCTTGTTCAAGACCATGCTGTTAGGATTCGTGGACTCCTAAACGTGGAAAACATCCACGAATCCCTCTCGATGACCCAAGTAAACGATTAAGAAGATCTAAACTTTAAGAATTACCTCTGGTTGCTGTAATCGAAATCCTTCGATTCTGGTTGCACTGTTGTATGTTCAACCCGAACAATCACCAGACGCTGCAGTATGCGAACGTCCTCTATCGGATACACACCGTGAACTCACTCGATACCCGGGGAGTGCTAGCACCTAGGGTTTGAGAGGGTTTTTTTTCTTTCTGGTAGAAAATGGCACGAATGTTCTCAACCGAAAAATTGGACTATTGAAAAGACAGCTAGGGTTTTCTTAAAAACCCCTGAACCTCTTAGAGTCCAACCCTAATAATATCTTATCATATTCTAATTTAAATTCAAATTAAATTAAAACTGATATGATAAGATTCTGCCATTATCTCGGTAATTTAACTAATTAATTTACCAAGTCAGATTCTTATAATCTGGATATCATCCAGTTCATCGAACCTGGTCACCAGAAAAATAACCTAACAAATTCGCTTATTGTGTGACCCTATAGGTTCATTTAACACTGGCAGTGTGCCTAAATCATATTTAAATGGCCCACAAGTTATAAGCGGTTTCTAACAAAACATTATAACTATCCAGGTTAAATGAAGATCGGTGATCTCTTTGAACCAAACCATAATTTTATATTTAGTCCTTTTGTCACACGATATCCAAATTAAGCATAAGGCACGGAGCATATCATCCTTATTAAGCTTAATCAATTATTTCTTGATTTCATAGTAGACTGTTCAAACAAATGATATCAATATCTTAGATTGATATATTTGAGCACGACCATACATTTTTAACAGTCTAACTTATCAAGGGGCCCATGGATATCTCTCCCATAATCGAGAGGGACAAATTCCTTCACAATCAATCATATTCCTCTCCTTGATTTATTCTATATCCAACAGTAGTCTAATTTATTATCTGGTTAAAAACAACTTTAGACAATGTCAAAATATAGAATTTATCAAGTAGGAAACTATGATGAATTTAGGTCGAAGGACTTTCAATATTATTATGGCTAGAAAGTACTTATGACATATTCCATGAAATACTCTCACAGTGGGTCATGTCCAATACAATGTTCTCTAACATTTATTTATGTCTTGACTCGATATCACAAATATCCATGGCCAGTAAAACATAGCCATCAAGTCACAAACATACTAATCTTAATTTATTATTATTCCAATAATAATAATCGATCAGGGACAGTTTTAGAATAGTCATTGTATTCATTGTAGGGTTTTACTATCAAGTCACGTACTTGATGACCAACAAAACAAAACTCACTATTCATGAAAATGAAAGCCTCATATTATTATATAAAACATAATGACAATTGTATAAGTACAAATTGACTCTAGGGCATATCCTCAACACATGCTTAGGGCGTAGTCCTCCCTTTGAATGAGTCTCTAATTCTTTGGATAATCCAATGTGGTTTCTCTTTACTAGGTCTTAATTACTTTTTTCTTCTAAGGTTTATCTTGAATTTCATTATTTGGATGCCTATAGTTCTACTTCTTTTATTTTTTATTTCTTTTGTTGTGTCAAGGATATTTAGGTAAATTAATAATAGATCTTGCTATTTTTCTTGCGAGTCTTTGATGTTTAGTTCTTCAAGGGTTTGCTAGGGAATAATTAGAGTTATTCTATTTCATTTAGTCACAAAATTCCACTAATTGAGTTTCACTTTAAGAGCTGAGGTTTTAGCCCATTGTTAGCCATTGTTCCAACAAATTTACCCTCACAAAATCATATCATTTAGGCAATCTAAATAACTCCTACCTAAGAACTTAAGGAAAACAAGTTCCTAAAATCCTTTTTTGATAAGCTAAATTGATCTTTCTTTATAGAGTTTATAGACTTATTCAAAGGTAAAGAATATAATCCTAAGAACTAGTCTTGGCTCTCACAGAAAACCTAAGAGAAAACTCTTACAAGAGCGTCTTTAATCTTTAACAAAATATCCAACTTATAAATAAAGTATTATAATAGTATATTTATAGCCAACTTAACCTAGCAAATAGGAGATGAAATCCCAACTATTCATCAATTAATTGAGCCTAAAATATCCCTGTTATATAATAAAAGTTATAAAAAATTAATTGGAAACAAAATAAAGCTTAAACAATTGAAATCAGCAAACCAGGGTTATGCTCGAAGTGAGTCAACACTGACTTGCCTAGGGCAGCCAATGCAAGTCGGTGCCGATTATATTCTGCCAGGAACTAGCCAATAGCCAAATTAGAACTGAGTCGGCGCTGGTCACCTCGAAGTAGCCAGTATTGGCTTGGTCCTGTTTTTCAAGATGCCGGTTCTTTTTTTTGTCCTCAACTTTCTCTTATACTCTTTTGGCATTTCACACAAGTTGTTGGATGAATTTAGCTTCCTTTGGCTCTCTTTTTAGCACCCCTTTCTTCACACTCTTCATATTTCTTAGTTTGGTTTGCTTGAATCCTCTATTGTAAGCGTCTATAATTTGAACTTCTCCTCAGCACCATAGAGTGTGGTTTGATTCTCCATCCTCTTCTTTAGCTTTAACATATTCTTTGGTGGATTCCTATCACTTTCTGAAGTCAACTTATTGAATTTTATAATAGTAGCAATTGTCAACCTGAACTCATTGATACTTATTTCAAAAATGCTATTGTGGTTTTATCATTTTTAATTACTTTTAAATACACAACTGAGCTTTTGTCGAGATCTTTCTATCATGTTAGTTATCATATCATTCCTACACTTGCTAAAGTAACATATATTTTTAGAGAGTATTATAAGCATGTAAAATATGGTCCTTTTATACAAAGTATGTTTTTAAAATATAAGAAATATTATGAAACTCTTTCTATTTTGTATTGTATGGCTTATGTTTAGATTCCCGAGTGAAAATTCTAGGATTTCATAGTATTATTGCATTTTTTTACGAAACATTAGACCTTGATCAAAATTTAGTAGTTAGATAACTTAAAATAATAAGTATTAAAAAAAACAGTTAAAGCTTTATATGATATGTTTAACTTATATGAGTTTGAGTCTTCTTTTTCTAGTTCTAGTCAAAGTAATACTATAGATGGAGAAGGTTTATTTAGCAATCAACTTCAACTACCACGAAGATTTATCTATTCGATTTCATCATCATCATCATCATCATCATCATCTTCTTTTTCTTTTAATCCGTGGGGCATTATGAAGCATAAAAAAAGATTAACTGTGAGTTATAATAAAATGGCAAGATGCAATCTCTAGTAGAATATAAGAGTAAATCATTTAACATTTGTGGTTGGGGGAAGGATTATATAAAGGAATATCCAATTATATCTAAAATGACACATGAGATTGTGACACCTCCTATCTCTACTGTGTCATCGAAAAGCGTCTTTAATAAAAACACTCAAACAATTGATGAAGAATGAGCTTGATTGGCTTATCATATTTTGGAGATACTAATGTTCAATACATGTTGGTTCGAAACCGATGATAAGATGGTCAATTCGTAATTTGTTGATGAAGACTCATATGAAGAATGTGGTGAGTTGAGTAGTAAATATTTCGAATATATTATGATAACAAATTTTAATTCTCTTATGTAATTATTTAATTTTATTAATATTTTATAATATTGTTATATTTAAAATTTAATCATTATACTATTTTTTAAGAGTTTTAGCCATCAAGTCCATCTCTTATATAACTTTTATTTTATTAATCAATAAAATCAGTAAGAATCCAAGTTAAACTTCCTACCATTTCAAGGTAATTTTTTTTTATAATTATAAACAATATTGTTATTTAAATTATAAAAAAATTACAAATTGTAAGAAGAAAAAAGTGAGCGTAAGGATGGCATGGAGTGGCTTAGGAGCGGCACAAACCAGTTCGTCATATTTTTTGACAGATCCTCGCGGCCCAAGGGCCCTACGCAAATCAGTGCGGATCGATCCGTATGTCATTGTTACCATGTACAAGCACAGCATACTTATGTTTCTCATTTGTAGTGTAATAATCGCAATACATATCCTAATCAATAGGCTTGCGCTTGTCTTGTGTATGTGACAGCTTGTGACCAATTTCAGATTTCCTTAGCTCACAGACATTAGACAATGACGATAGAAGCTGGATGAACCCGAAAAGGACGATGGCTGCTTAGTTTCCACCGCGTGCGTAGAATTCAATCTAAATTTTAAAATGTCAATTACTGCTAATTAAACTTTTTGTACCCAAAAAAAAAAAAATCCCTTAAAAATGAAACCAGCAAACACCTGTCCCTACTTTGACACAATTTTTTTAGATAATAAAACTGAGTTTTAATCAAAATTACATGACAATAATACAAAATTTGTTAAGATTTTCAAAAAATTATTTATTTATTACATAATTCAAAGTTAATTATATATTATATAAACTTACTACTAATAAAAATTTCGAATGCTAAATTAATAATTTTTATTATTTATTAACAACGATCGTACTAAATTTTTTTAATTAAATTTCTCTTAATTTTTTTTAATTATTGTAACCTATGTCTCACCTAAGGGGCACTAAAAAACTATATATAAAAAAAGAATAAGACAAAGACTTTGCAATTCCCTTAGCCCACTAAGCTTGACAATAGCCCAATGGTATTATCTCTATTCTAATAATTTTATAATCTAGTTTTCAACGGTCAGATTATCTTAAAATATTGTCCTTATCCAAATCTGATGTCGGTGATCTTCCCACGTCAGCAACATCTATCCTCGGTTAGTCTATTACAGCCGAAACCATTCTTTCTTTCATATTATTTTATTTATTTCCATGTGTATCATTTTCTTTTCTTTTCTTTTATTAAGTTCGTCTTCATCTTCCTCCGTCTCAGACCCCTCTCTCTCTCTCTCTCTCTCTCTCTCTCTAACAGCAGTGTCAACTTCGTAAATAACAAGGAAATTCCTGTCGCTTTGATTGATACGCGTCACATTCGTCTCCCCTGTTTCTGAACTACATTCGTTGCATGTATCTATATCTGGACGAAGAGGCCCAAACTTAGCATCATATTCTCTCTCTTTCCCTCTCTCTCTCTCTACCTGTGTGTATGTATTGCATGAGGTTTTGAAGTGAAGATGGGAAATGTTAGTGGAAGAGAAAATGGCGGAAGCGGTGGTGGTGATGGCGTTGCTGGCGCTGGTGCTGGTGGAGGAGGAGGAGAGTTACGTGCAAGATCGAATGGTGAATCTGGTTTACGTGAGACCCACGCGCCTGAGGCGCGAGTGCGGTCTGCTGACTTAATGGTCAGTTCTCCTCCTCGTACACCACGACACTCTCGTTCGCCTATGTTGTTCTCAGCTCAGATCCCCACTCTCCTTTATAATTTATCTCTTCGTATCGATTTATGTGTGCATATATATATGCATTTGCTGTTCCAGGTATTGTTTAATGGATATTTTTCAAGTTTCGTTGGAATGTTTTGAATGTATACATTAGTTGTTAGAAGGCCTGGGGCATAAGATATGAGCAGAGCTGCAATATGATGGGATCTGAACATTGGAAAATCCAAAGCATGGTTAAAGATAGTTGTACTAAATTCAAGGAAAGAAATTTATGTTCTACTTCAATATATGAAACATAATATAGCCTCTGTGTTTTGTCTTGGTGAATGTGTCTGGTTTGTCTTACCCATAACTCTTATCCAGTGCATTGAAATGTGGGCAAGCCTTTGATTCAATTGATGGAGTTTAGAGGAGACTAGCCAAGTGGTGAAAGCTAAAATGTGCAGTCTTATGTGTAATTAATGATTGATGAATCAAATAATGGTTCTTATACACCACCAAGACGTGCATTTTGTTCGCATATAATTGAGATTGAATTTATGAAACAGGTCGTTTGTGGCAAACCAGGTATAATTCAAGATATATGTGTTCTTTATTTCTTTTCACTTAAATACGTTGTGAAGCTTTAGAAAAGCCACTGGTGGTTGAGAATTGAGTGGTTCAAAGTGTTTGTTTGATTTTTTCTGATTTGGAGCACATAAATGTCGAGCATGACCGGTTTGTTAATTTTGGAGAATATTGCTTTCCTCATAGACCTTTGTTTGTTTCATTAATGTTCTAATCTTCTAGGGAGTGTCTTTGGTTCATATGCGGATGTCTATTTGTTGATTAGCTTCTTACAACGTAAACAGCGAATATTTCAAGCGTGGCTTGTCTGGAGAAAAGTTTCTCTCTTGTAATGTAATGGCTCATGTAATTCAAAAAAGTTGGGTTACATTTTATCCGGAGAGGTTTAAGCCTACGCTAACTGGTTCCTCATATGTAAGAGGAGTGGGTATCATTGAAGGGGAAACACCATTGCATTTTTCTTTTTCTTGTGAAGAGTGTGTTAGAGATTTGGAGACTCAACAAGTGCGGTCTTCTGCACCTAAAACTTAATGTTTCTAGATGATATCATTCTTGCTTTTTTCCTTGATTTGGTATTTCTTTCTTCCTTGTTTTTCTTGTGATTCCTACATCCAAATAGTTAGGTTGTAATTGATCTTGATTTGGTTTAGAAATGATGAATAGAACTCAAGAGTTTATTCAATCACTGTATGTTACCTGACACCTATCCTACTATTTTTGGGTACCATATTAAGATCCCTCAACATTTGAAACTCATTCATTTTTTATCTTATAGTTGAATGCCTAATTTCTTGCCCCAAAAATTGTCTGACTCTGCATAAGAACTATGAAGCTTCAACAAAGAGAACCTCATATCAACATTTGAGCACCATTACTGGTTAGTTTCTGAAACAAGATTTTTGCCATGCTTTGGGTTCCCTTGATTTAAGTTTGTACTAATTGATCTCCGCAGAACTATACGCTGATTTTCTTTTTATCCCCCAACACTGCTGTTGTTGCAACTTACCTTCAATTTTCTGCTCATGAATCTGATACATTTGAAATATATGAATTCTTGTTTCCTATAATTTTAACCTCCCAAGGAGTAACCAGCTAATCTCCAACTGTTTTCTTCATACTGGCAGGTGCCAGTAGTTCCTTTTCAAGGTGATGGCCCACCCTTGTTCAATCAGATGCGAAGGAATGAAACTGAGGGAACCACTAATCAATGTTGTGAAGAAGGCATACCTACACTAATAACTTGGAGCTATGGCGGTAACAATGTGACAATAGAAGGATCTTGGGATAATTGGACATCAAGGTTAGCTCATGTAACTTCCAATAGTCACTGAAACATTCCACCTTCTGTGGTTTAGATCCAAACTTACATAGTTTTTCTGTCCCTCTTATTGTAATCTTCAGAATTAACTAGCACTGATAATTCTTACTTGCAGGAAGACGCTTCAGAGATCTGGAAAAGACCACACAATTCTCTTGGTACTTCCATCAGGCATATATCACTACAAATTCATAGTGGATGGAACTGTGAGATATATCCCAGACCTTCCATATGAAGCTGATGAAATGGGGCATGTGGTAAATCTACTCAATGTCCATGTAAGTGGATATTTGAGTGCTAGTTATAACTTCTAGATAGTTGATCTCATTATTACTGTGTTTAAATATCCTTACCTGTTCTACTATTCACGTTCCTTGTTTTCATGCATGCACGACTAGATTCTGGTTTGAACACCTACTAAATTTAGAATATTTATCATTGTTAGAGTTTCTTTTCAGCGAGGAATAAACTTCTTGTTGTGAATTGTATGAGTGGCATATATTATAAGGTACAGTTTTTGTATTTGAAGAATTCTGGCCACATTTCAATACATATACAACATTGCATTAGGTGGAGAGAACCAAAGTATGGTACTATTGATCATATCATATGCATAAATTGAACTTAACTGTTACATGATTCCAGCATTTGGACAAGCCAAATCTGCGGCTTGAGGTGATAGGTTAAAAGCCATTCACTTACTGCAAAAATACCATGTTAAACCTATGCTATGAATTTACACAAGTAAACTAATTGTGGAATGAATAATATTACCAAGCATCATTAGTCTCTCTAATTAAAGTTCAAATTGAAGAAAACTCTTGTAGGTGAAGACATCTACATACACATAGAAACACAAGAGCAGGAGGGGCTGAACATAGAAGCTTTTTTCTGGAAGCAAATAGGTCCTATTTAGACATATGGATAGGTTATAATTGTAGATGAACCTACTTAAAGAGGATACATTATATTAATCATGAAGATAAAAACAATAAAATGAAAAATAATAGTCCATTGAATTCTTGGGAAAATCAGAATAGAAAGATAAAGATGGACACTATTACCAAATTTATCTGATATTTTTGGGAAAATTTTTTTTAAAAAGATGTTGAGAGAACCTGCAATTCTTAATTATTATTATTATTATTATTATTTAATTTTTTAGAAGGGGAGGAGGAGGAAGACAAGGAAGGGGGAAGGGAATAGAAGAAAAGGATGGGACGTAATCTGATGTCAAACTCAAGACCTACATCTCGAGCAACAACTCTCTTACTACTACTACTAGGAGGACAAGTTATTAGAGCTACAATTCTTAATTGAAAAGTTTAATTAAAATGGGGGGAAAACCGAGGGAAAGATTAGCTTTTCTGCTAGGTGAGGGGCTTTGGATTGTGTGGCTTTCTATCACTGTGAAATTCAAAAGTAAATCAAGTTGAGAGAATCGTGACTTCTTGATTTCAAATGGTTCACTGAAAAAGACAAAGAAAAGAGAGATGTGGAGGGAAAGAAATATTTGATATATCTATCTTCTAATAGTCTTTGGGAATAAGGGGCTTTCACACATTATTGTGAAGTTTTGTGCATGATAGAATATAATTAAAATGGAAATATTTCCCAGTCTAATAGGTGCATATGTAATTCATCCAGGTTGAAAATGTATCTCTGTTATGCATATCTCCTTTAACTTGTATCAGACTAATGATGAACTCTGACTCACTAATATGGCCATTCCATATTTGTACCATGATTTTCAAGTAATGGAAAAATTATTTTAAGTTGCAAGGTGGCCACCTCCAAATTAGTCATCTCCTGCGTGGGTTTCATCTCTATGTTGATATAATAAATTCATTATACATCTGGTAGTATTATGTGAGTCCAAGTACACAACTCAAATATGTTATAGAATTGCAAGTTTTCCATGAGCATTACCTTGATTCTTTGGCTTGTAAGAATGAAGATAGAGATGGTGTGTATCTCATAGATTCATAAATTCCTGGTTCTTTTATCCCTTTTGACTGCAAATAGTGCATATCTATACAGAAAATTGATTTTGTTATCTGCAGCTGCAATACATATAGATTGTGTGCAACAAGAAAATTCAAAGGCAATCGGAAATATAGGCTCAACCTTAGAATCTGTTCAGGCTGCTTCTTCAAATTTTCCCACCTCCCCTTCCCCCCAATAAAAAAATAAAATAATAAATAAAAAGTCCGTGTTGAACTAGTGCTTTGTGTTCTCTCTTTTGTTGGAATCAGTTTTTAAATAATTTAAACCATGAAACTTACATATATCTATGAGTGAATCTATCTGTCTCTGTGTATGTATCTTTTATAGAGTGTTTTCTTTGGAAATTTAAATTTGTGTGCATTAGTGGGTAGACATTCATTCCTTACATTGATATGTTCATCTGAGGTTGCAAAATGTTAATTTGTTTAATCTCCTAATCATTTTAACATGACTAATACCATACATGACATGGGACATGAGAGAGTTTTGAGGCATTTTAGCGAAGAAAGGTACTTTATTCTGATAACAACAAATCGAATACTTAATTGCTGAGAATGAATGGTAGACTAAAAATAATCACTGAGATGGGAAGAAATGAATATCTTATGTTGAACATAATAATTCCACATTTCACATCCTCAAGTAACATGGAGGACATGAGAAGAAAATTTATGCCCTTTTCTTCCCTTGAGTGCATACCTTAACAGGTATTTTTAGTGTTTTTCCTTGTATTAACTCATCCAATCTCTATTTTCCACAGGATTACATTCCAGAAAATTTTGAAGGTGTTACAGAGTTTGAGGCCCCCTCATCCCCAGAGTCAAGTTATAATCAAGCATTACCTCGAGATGAAGATTTTGCGAAGGATCCAATAGTTGTACCCCCTCATCTCCATCTAACAGATCTTGGTATGGAAAATTCGGATGAAGCAGCTTCTTCTTCAACAAAGCCCCAGCATGTGGTACTTAACCACCTGTTTATAGAAAAGGGCTGGGCATCTCAATCTGTGGCTGCTCTTGGTTTGTGCCACAGGTTCCAATCCAAGTATGTTACTGTTGTTCTATATAAGCCTCTCAAAAGGTGACACCCTTGCATTGCATTCCAAACTTTGCAAAGGCTCACTTTTATAGTTGCTTATACAATACCTTTGTTAATAGATCTCATGTTTTTTGCTTTTCCTAAAGTTCACTCTATTGTAAAGTTTCTTTGGAATGTCTGCTTTCGTTAATATAAGTTTTCTTCCTCTGGACATTTTTTGGAATATCTGCCGTTTTTCTCCACGAATTACTTGCAAGTAACTTTGAGTAGAAAGGAAAATTTGAGCTAAGTCGTTTATATCTAGTGTTCTTTGCCAGTTGCCACATGTAGACATGGGCTTGCGGAAGAGTTACAAAGCCCTAGGTTGAATTTCTGTTTGTGCTCTTTGGTTATATGAGATTTCTATTTTATTTATGTTTTACTTGAACAGTGGATTTTTTTTGGCTAATGATTGTACCATTAATTGTTTATTCTATCTAGGAATTCTAAGCGGTTACATCACAGTTAATCTTCACCCTATACAAATTCTCCTTCTCTCTCTCTCTCTCTCTCTTTGTGGCCAGAGTCGTCTCTCAACACTGCGGGTGCTATATCCATGGCTGACTCGAAAGGTTGCAATTCAGGTCTGCAAGTGACTGTTGACCTCTCGCTGTCTGTGGGATATCATCAGCTCCTAATTGATATCAGTTTGTTACAGTGAGTTTGCCCACCCTAAGAAATACAATTCTTGTTTCCATGATTCTCTACAATTTGATAAGTTCTTATTCAAGATCGATGAAATCAGAGATGGATCCCTTTGGCAAAGAAAACTATAATTTTATTGGGGTTGTTGCTTTGTTTATGTACAGCGTGTGCTTTCTGCAATTTCAAAATTGAAAAAATATATATAAACTCGGTTTTATAAGTTATAATACAAATTTTTTTAATCAAAATGTAAAATATATGTATTGATCAAATTTTTTTTTAATACTAGTCAGAGTATTACATGTACAAAAAGGAGCCAAAAGGAGCCAATCATATCCCAAAGACTTAACAAGGCTCAAAATATTATAATATAAAATAAAAATAACTTTGTATTAATGTGTTTTGATCTTTCAAATTAAGTTTTAAGGTTGACAAGTGAATCCATCAAACGTAGCCCCATTTCTATCTATCCAAATATTGTAGGCTGTGAATGCCAAAGCAGTATCTTGACTTTTATGGTCAAGATGTCCCATGTACCTCTTTCTTGAACCATTTCAAACAACTCGGTAACATTGTCATATCTCTACTGAGACAAAGCCAAAGCTTAATCTATTGCCAAACCTGTCCAGTGACCAGACATCGAAAAAACAAATGAGCACTAGTTTCAAGTTCATTATGGCAAAGTTGGTAAGTACTTGGGATCTTTCAGTGAGAACGGTAATGTGTCCTTAGTTCGTAGTCTCCCAATAGCTGCTATCAAGAGAATAAATGCATGTTTGGGCGTGAGAGTATTAGACCAAATTGTCTTGTGCCAAAGAACTCTCTGCTCCTGTAGTCTGAAGCAATCGTACGCTCTAAGTGTGAAACCCACTACCCCTTGGGCCCGAGCAGTGATCGTGGAAATAGCTGTGTCGATGTTTCCTATTGCCAATACGAGCTTGTCCCGAATATTGAGCAATTTCTTGAAAAGCGCTGAATCGTTCTTTTTCTGCCTTACTGTCCAAATGGTTGTAGTAAAAAAGTAGTAACGATGAACCCATCATACCCATAATGAATCCTTTTTTGAATGAATATTCCAAATACCTTTAGCTAAGAGAGCTTGATTCCCAGTCATAGGATCTTTGAGCCCCAGTCCTTTGCTCCCGTAGGCTGAAGCAATTGTACGTTCTAAGTTTGAAACCCACTACCTCTTGTGCCCAAGTAGTGATCGTGGAAATAGATGTGTCGATGTTTCCTGTTGCCGAAAAGAGCTTGTCCCGAATACTGAGCAATTTCTTGAAAAGCGCTAAATTGTTTTTTTTTTTTCTACCTTACTGTCCATATGGTTGCATGATGAACCTAGCGTACCCATAATGGATCCTTTTTTGAATGAATATTCCAAATGACTTTAACTAATAGAGCTTGATTCCAGGTCGTAGGATCTTTGAGCTCCAGTCCTCCCCCAGTCTTAGACTGGCATACGTGCTTCCATGCTACCATCTGTTGTTTGCTGTTCCAAAGAAATGCCCTAGCTCCCCTGATAAGCTGCTTAATAATCACTTTGGGGTGGGAATAATAGAAAGCCAAAAAGCCTCTATGCCTTGAAGCACTGAAGGAACAAGCTCGAGGTGCACAGCATAGGATAGTGTCTTCGCTGCCCACTTACTTATATATCTCGAGAATTTGTCAAGTAGTGGCTGATAGAATGCATTCCCTACTCTGCCCACTTCAATAGGAACACCTAAGTATTTAAACGGGAAGGACTCACTCTGGTAACCGGCCTCTGAAATACTGAAATTCCCTTGCTATTGTTGTACCCCGGCCAGGAAGATATTTATTTTGTTACGATTCACAGTCAAACTGGAGCAGTCTTCGAATTCTTTGAGAGCTGCAATATGATTCGAATAGATGGGAGATCCCCACGAGAGAAAAGAAGGTCATCTGCAGAAGCTAAATGAGTCAGCCAGACATTAGGACACTTAATTAGACTAAGAAGAAGATGCAAGGACTCGTAAGATTCTAGGGAGATACTCCAAGCAAATGATGAATAATAAGGGTGAAATAGGATCTCCCTGTCTCAGCCCTTTACCCACTAACAAAGAAACCATGAAGCGACCTTATAGAAATCGAGTAGGAAAATGTGGAAATGCATTGGTGTACCCAAGTAACAAATTTGTGAGGAAACCCCAACTCTACTAGCAAATCCAGGAAAACCCCCAATCGATGTTATCGTAAGCTTTACTCAACTCAATTTTGATAGCACATCGAGGTGTGCATCTTTTCTGAGCATATGTCTTAATCAAATTCCCATGCAATAAAAACATTTTCAGCCAGTAGTCTGTCTTCAATGTGAAGAAAATGAAATACCAGAAACAACAGTACTCAAATGATGAACAGCATAGCTATGCAGAAAGGAAGCTCTTAAGTTTTCATTGATTGCAAAGAGAAAAATTACACTGTTTTATATAATGCTATGCGGATCTCTGATGAGATTTCATCAGAATGAATGAATCCAATATAAATACATTTACAGCTGTAACTAACTTCTAACAGATCCGCATTGCTAACAGAGAAACACAACCAGGTTAACCGAGATCGAACAGCTGCTTTGCTTGCTGAGTTGGACATTGCTGATGTGTCTGCTATGTTGGCTGCTGAAGTGGCACACTGTATTTCAACAGCCCCCCGCAAGCTGGATGTAGATACAAGGCCAAGATGAGACAACAATAAGAGGAAGGAAGCAGGTGGCAAAGCCTTAGTAAAAATATCAGCTAACTGCTGATTGGATGAAATGGGAAGAGGTTTGATGCATCCAGCTTGATAATGATCACGAACAAAATGACAATCAAGCTCGATATGTTTTGTCCGTTCATGGAAAACAGGATTTTCAACTAAATAAATGGCACTTCTGTTGTCACAAAAAATGGGAACTGGTAAAGGGCAAACAAACTGCAATTCATGAAGAAAATGCAAGATCCATTGCACTTCACAACTAGCTTGAGCTAAAGCTCGATACTCAGCTTCTGCTGAACTGCGAGCAACGACAGATTGTTTCTTAGATTTCCAGGAAACAAGAGCTTGGCCAAGATAAACACAGTAACCAGTTACAGACCTTCTAGAGTCCAAACAGCCTGCCCAATCCGAATCTGTGTAAACTTGTAGCTTGAGAGTATTGTCAGTAGGGAAATGAATACTAAGATCAATAGTGCCTTTTATATATCTCAATATTCTATAAACAGCCTGCATTTGAAGAATAGTAGGAGCAACCAAGAATTGGCTTAATTGTTATACAGCAAAAGAGAGATCAGGTCTGCTGTGAGTAAGATATAACAATTGACCAACAAGACTGCGATATATAGAAGCATCATTAAGAAGTTCAGAATCACCTACAACATACTTCTGCTTGCTGTCCAGAGGAGTTGAAACTGGTTTACAGCCAGTATATCCATGTGTTTGAAGTAAATCAAGAGCATACTTTTTCTGAGAAAGAGTGATACCTTTTTCATTTCTATGAACTTCAAGACCCAAAAAATAATGCACATCCCCTAAATCCTTGATCTGAAACCTCTGATGCAATTGAGCTTTAATATCTGTGATGACTAGTAATTGATTACTTAGCACAATGATATCATCAACATACACTAAAAGGGCAACAAACAAATCATCTTGATGTTTGAAAAATAAGCTGTAATCACCTTTTGACTGATGAAAACCAAGAGATATAAGAAATGCAGTAAGTTTTGCATTCCACTGTCTGCTGGCTTGTTTCAAGCCATATAAGGACTTATCAAGCTTGCATACTAAAGAAGAATCTGAAGAATGAAATCCTGGAGGCAACATCATATAGACATCTTCAATCAAGTCACCATGCAGAAAAGCATTATTAATATCTAACTGATGAATATGCCAATTGAACATGGCTGCAAGAGACAACATAAGTCGTATTGTAGTGATTTTAACTACTGGAGCAAAAGTATCTAGATAATCCACACCTTCTTGTTGATTATACCCTTTGGCCACCAATCTAGCTTTATATCTGTCAACAGTGCCATCTGCCTTATATTTCACTCTATACACCCATTTACAACCAATAGGCTTCTTTCCTGGAGGCAGATGAACCAAATGCCAAGTCTTATTTGCCTCTAAAGCTGCAATTTCTGCTTGCATGGCTGCACACCATTCCTTAGAATGCACAGCTTCAAAGTAGTGTTTTGGCTCAGAATGAATAAGAGCATTGCACAAAAACACAGAGGACAGAACAGAAGATGAAAATTGATGTGGTGTAGTAAGTTTGCTTACTTTTGAACAAACATAATCAGACAAGTAAGAAGGAAGATTAACAGACCTAGTTGATCTTCTAATGGAAGGAAGAGAAGAAGAAGGATTGGATGAAAGGACTGGCATATTGCGTTCTGTCATATGAGTTGAATCAAAAGAGGGTGAATCACAATTAGGTACAGAATGGGGTATAGAATAAGGAAGAAGCAAAATAGGTTGTTGTCTATCTTGAATAGATGAAAGATCAGAATTTTGGAAAGGAAAATGCGATTCTAGAAAGAAAACATTTCTTGACAGAAAAATTTCCCTTGAAAAAAAATCCATCATGATGAAACCTTTTGTAGTCTGTGAATGACCAATGAAAATACAAGGTCTACTTCTAGGTTCAAATTTATGTCTGTGAGGCAATTGAGTGTAGGCATATGCTAGACAGCCAAACACCTTAAGTGCATTGTAATCTGGAAGTTTAGTGTATAATTTTTCAAAAGGAGTTTGCTGATTCAAAACAGGTGTAGGGGTAATGTTAATCAAATGCACAGCATGTTTAATGCAGTATCCCCAATATCCTAGAGGAACCTGGGACTGAAACTTAAGGGCACGTCCTACATTTAAAATGTGTTGATGCTTTCTTTCAACAATTCCATTTTGCTCAGGAGTGTAAGGACAGGATGTCCGATGTATAATTCCTTTTGATCGATAAAAGGCGGGAAGAGAAAACTCAAGACCATTATCCGATCGTATGACTTTAATCCTTTTATGAAACTGTGTTTCAACATAAGCGATAAAATTTTGGATCAAACTTTTAACTTCCGATTTGTTTCATCAAAAAAACCCAAGTGTATCTACTAAAATCATCAACAACGATCAAGAAGTACTTATGTCCATGAACAGTGTGAACATTAAAAGGACCCCAAATATCCATATGAATAAGATCAAAACTAGAATCTGCAAGGCCATGATGCAAAGGAAAAGGCAATTTGTGCTGTTTAGCCAAAGGGCAAATATGACAAAATACATCATCTGCAGGTAATGAAACAGAAGGATTTGTCTTTTGAATTTCAACTAATTGTTTATGAGAGAGATGTCCTAATCTAAAATGCCATAATAGTGGCTTGTTACAAGAATCACCACAGGAAGTTGCATTGGCTGCATTGATGACAGGAATGTGTTGAGGAGATTCAAAATGATAAAGTCCATCGATCATTTCAGCTGATCCAATCATCAGTCCATGATGTGGATCCTGAAGTAAGCAAAAATGAGGTTTGAAAGTTATAACACAATTCAGCTGCTGGAGTAGTTTGCTAACAGAAACTATATTGAAAGCAAACATGGGAATGTGAAGAACATTGTTTAATACAATGGAAGGACTCAATTGCACCTTTCCTATATAAGAAACCTTAATCATTTCTCCAGTTGGAAGCTTGACAGAAATATGCTGTACTGATTGATATTCAATAAAATGTCCTAAGTAAGTGCAAATATGGTCTGTAGCACCTGAATCCAAGATCCAAGTAGATGAATATAGACCTGTGTTTTGTGCATGATTTGAAGGATTTGAGAAATTTGCTGAAAGAGTACTAGCTTGGTTAATGGAAGCAGTGTGCTCAACTGCAGCATTAGGCTTGAGACTTGAAGATAAATGTTGTGATTGAATAAGATTCAAGAGATGTTGGTATTGGTCTTGTGTAACAAATTTTGAAGTGTGCTGTGATTCTGCAGAAATGCTAGAACAACCTGCACTGGAATTTGCAGCTAGAAAAACATCTGAGAAATTACCATTATTAGTGATGGCATTAACCTGAGGAATAAAGCTCATTCCTCCCTGATTTCTGCCTTTATTTCGATATCCAACAGGAAAACCATGTTTTCTATAACATCTATCAACAGTATGCCCCTGTAATCCACAAAAGATGCAGTGCAATTTTCTACTTTGTCCATTTCCCTTCCTGTAATTTTGATTACCAGTACTGTTAAAATTTTTGCTACTGATAGGACCACCTGTTTGATTCATAGTTGCATCAAAACCAACATCATTCCTTCCATTGGCATTACCATTCGTATTCATGACATAATCAGTCGTTGATCTATTTCCAGAGGATACATATGAATCATTAAAACCATTTCTAGTAGCAAAAACTTGTGGACTAGCTGCAGCAGTAGTATCTAAGTGGGCAGCATTGTAGTTTAATGTTCGTTCATGTGTTGATGCCATAGAAAAAGCTTGATTCACAATAGGAAAAGGATGAGTCAGTAATACCTGAGATTTGATTCCATTGAACTCATCTCTTAGCCCTTTTATGAATCTAATAATGAAATCAGCATCATTTGCAGCTTTTACCTCAGGTAATGCAGGACATCTACACCTTGGTTCACAAGAACAAATTGGAAGCGGCCGTAAATTCAACAATTCTTCCCATAATGTTTTCAGATTAGTGTAGTATTCATTGACAGTTGAAGATCCTTGTTTGAGATTATAGATGTCTTCTTGCAGATCTGAGATTCTGAAAGAATCTCCTTGAGAGAACCGTTCACACAAATCTTCCCATACTTCATAAGCCGTGTCAATCCATATGACACTTTGAGCTATTGATGCTGAAACTGAATTTAAAATCCAAGACAATACCATATTGTTGCACTGCTCCCAAACTCCATAATTGTTGTCTGCACGATTTGGTGCTTTGATTACTCCATTAACAAAGCTCAATTTGTTTTTAGAAATCAAAGCCATCCGCATAGCTCGGCACCACTGATGATAATTCTTGTCATTTAAAGAAGGTTGAACCAGTATTAATGAAGGAGTTTCACTCGGATGTAGATAATAAGGGCTAAGGACATCTGGATTTGCCATGAGATTCGAATGAATCAAATTAAAAAAAACTATAATATCTCAAATCAATTCATCTTTTACTGGATGAAGAACGCTCTGATACCATGAAGAAAATGAAATACCAGAAACAACAGTACTCAAATGATGAACAGCATAGCTATGCAGAAAGGAAGCTCTTAAGTTTTCATTGATTGCAAAGAGAAAAATTACAGTGTTTTATATAATGCTATGCGGATCTCTGATGAGATTTCATCAGAATGAATGAATCCAATATAAATACATTTACAGCTGTAACTAACTTCTAACAGATCCGCATTGCTAACAGAGAAACACAACCAGGTTAACCGGGATCAAACAGCTGCTTTGCTGAGTTGGACATTGCTGATGTGTCTGCTATGTTGGCTGCTGAAGTGGCACACTGTATTTCAACACAATGAATGCCGCATGTGCCCTGTCAATGAGGTGAGGGATAATAGATTTTATTCTTGTTGCCAAAACACGAGATTATCTTGTGCAATACACTGCAACATGATATAGGTCGGTAGTCCTCTACTCCATGGTATGATCCCCCTTAGGTACCAACGCAATGGCAACATGATTAATCTATTTGAGTATCTTTCTAGATCTGAAAAAGTCAAGGCATGCATCCATTATATCCTTCCCAAAGCAATTCCAACCTTTCTTATAGAAGTATGTTGTGTATCCATCCGGTCCTGGGCCTTACCATCATCAATATCCCAAAGAGCTATTTTATTTCAACTACCAAGTTGTCCTTGATCAAGTCTTCAGCATGTTAGCATTTAACAAATTTCCCGCAATTGCAAACTTGCATGCTTTAGGGGTACCCAACAATGCCATGGTTAAGGAATTCCTCTGCAATCTCCGCCTAACTTTCTGTACGACTACCAATTTGTTTATTTAAAGTAGCAATAAATTCCTTCTCGCATTTCTCTTGACTATACCACGGAAATAAGATGTGCATTTGTCAGCATCCATAAGGTGTTTTGTTTTTGCGAGCTGCTTATAGAAACTGAGTTTTGCTTTAGCAAGGTTCCAGGCTCTAATTTTTGCGTCTTTCACCTCTTGCAAAAAAATATTATCATTTGGGCTGAGTACTAGTTGTGCATGAAGTTCTTCGACCTGTTCTTTTGCCCGTGGAGCTCTGCTAGATATTTGAGAATAGTCCTTAGCATTTAGTGCCTTGAATTCCTTCTTTAGAGATTTTAGCTTTCTAAAACCGCAAATTGTTTGGACCCTACGACCTCAGAAGACCAAATATGTGTCATAATATCAAAAAATGAGTGATGATCAGAACATATGTTCCCCCTAGCCTGTTGAATAGTATCCCACATACACAATGCATGATCCGACACAAATCCTATAGGAGAAAAGTTTGCAGAAGCTGTCCACGGTGATTGAAACCACAAAGCATTGCCCATGATCGTGTATAGTTTTGCCCATATCCGGGGATTGGTCCACATGTAAATGCTTCCAGTAAAAGGTAAATCACTGATATCCCAATCTTGACAAAATGTTTGAAAGTCATTCGTTTCATACGCTTTAGTTAGGAGCCCAATGATTTTCTCTGCTTGTATATCTTTATATGTATTAAAGTCACTCAGTAAAATCCAGGAGTCATGAATGCTTGTTACCTGCTCTGTCAAGGTAAGCCAAGGCTCTCTACGCACTACCACTATGTTGGCTACATAGACGAAAGAGCAAAATAATTTTTAGAGGGTGATATGACATGTCACTTGGCCATGCACATCAAGATTCTCTATCAAAATCGTTGAGTTATTCCACAATAATAAAATTCTTCCACCTAGATGAACTTGGAAATTATGTTGATAATCCCAAGCATCAAACTTCGTTCTCATCAAAGCATCTAAATTTTCTAACTTTAATTTGGTCTCAAGAATAGCAAAAACATCTACACAATGTTTTCGGATAAAATGCTTTACACTATTTTGTTTGAGGGTTTTATTGAACCCCTCACATTCCATGTAGCTATCTTCATGTTTGACTTGATAAGCCAAGGTGGCCCCAATCTTGTCTTCAACATTTCCTTTATTTGCTTTGGTTTGTCCCTTATCCCCTTTAAGAGCCTGAACATAAACACTACCATACTTGTGTTGTGGACCAAAATATTGCTTAGTACTACCATTCATTGTCTGTTCCATTAGCTTGGGTTCTGCTGAAATGGATTCCTTAGCCTTCGCTTTTAGCCTAGCCCGAGCTTCCTCAAATAGACGATCGATATCAAAGTCTGCCAACCACTTATTTGAATCAGTTAAGGACAGAGTGAGAGGCCGGCCCCCGTCCATATGCTGGTGCAATACCCATTTAGGAACATATGCAAAGGGGTAAAGAGAGAAGTCAATGGAGAACTACCAAATCTGACGACTTTGATTTGTTTGTACCGTTCTGTCATCGATCACTGCTAGATCGGTTGGTGAGTTACCCAAAAAAAAGCATCGAGAAAGGTCAAGCGTATTGTTTTATGAAATGATCAGCGGTTTTATTTGCTTGGCATGACTTTCCATTGGAAATGATGATCGGGGATTAAAAATCGTTGATGACCAGGCAGTTTAGTGCATTTCTTGGGCCGCTGAGCTACTGGCTGTTGTTCTGAATTTGCATCAGTTTCTACAGCGTTAGCCTGAATTCCCAGTGCTTCACTAGTATCCACAATATGCTTGGTTTCTGAGGATCCCGGTTCAGCATTGTTGACTCTGCAATGAGACTGATTGGGCAAAGCAGAAGTACTGGGCATCGTATTATGCCTTGATCCGGATACCACCGTCCCCTTGTTTATTGGTCCATCCTGTATCACAGCTTTGCATTTGTCCAGGTGGTGTTTTGGCTTCCTAGATAACTCTTCTCTATTCTGAACTTTCTTCCCAAGACAATTCTCTATACCCAAACATGTTGCACTTGCCACGAAAAGAAGATTCAAAGTCAAATTTCACTGGCCGAAATATCACATTACCCGAAGGCAGCTCCATTTTCACCTTTCTGACCAATGGCTTTGCTATAACACACAATAGCCAATACAACGACTCCAGAAAACCCAAAAAAATTGTCAATCCCCACCGCAACACCAAGATTCAACAAACCAACCAAAAAATACTCAAAGCATTTACAAATGAACGCCAAGAAATAGAAAGATAAACTTAAGAACATAGCATCATAAAGCCCACAACTAAAAGACAAAATGGTTAGTCTAAAAAGCTCCAATATCAATCTCAAGAATCATAAGATACGATAATGCATCCACGTATTAATTTAGAAGAAGCCAAAGTCTACATCTATATATATATAAATAAAAGTAACTACAGAAACATTTTATAGCGATACGTAATACTGTTAGCTATTAATACTTGATAATATGAAATTTAAATATTTTTTTAGAAAGAAATTTAAAGGCTTTTCTTTTTAAAATATTATGATTATTTAAATTCAACAAACTCATATAGATAAAAACCAACCTTATGGTTTTCTTTTCAAATTCATAATTCAAATGAATTTAGATGATTTTTTTAATAAAAATTATCCGTTTATCTCTTTATTAAATACCCAAGTTCATATTATTAAGATTTAGATAATTAAATTGACTTTTGATTTTTTTTTATAAAACTAATTTTTGTTATCTCTCTATGAAATACCCCTTAGTCACAAGAATAAGCAGCAGCATTGCTCGGGGCAAGCATGAAGCCGATCAGATTTATCAAATTTGTAGTAGGCTGTCCAACTTGATCTTTTAGCTCCACAACCACTCTCTGACGATCAAGTTAAACAGGCTCAAGCTTTGGCACAATCTTGGGAAAAGAAAATCAAAAGGTATCACTTTGGGATTGATTTATGTGTGTCTCTGTGTCAATGAGTGAATTTAGAGGAGCCCAATTTGAATTTAATCTTAAATCTCAAGTTTTAGTCCATTTTATTAGAAATTGCACAGTGGTTAACGTAAAACCAAACTGGGACTTTAGTATTAATTTTCTCTCGAGTGCGCTAAAGTATATAGAGGAATGTTTATGCGAGTAAATTGCTCAAAATTGAAATGTGTCAAAGGGTTATATCCTTGGTTATTATGTGCATAGCTGTGTGGATTATAAAATAAGAAGGTGTCAGGAAATGCATCAATTACTCAGCTTTTTTTTTTTTTTCTGTTTTTTGTGTGTATGTATAAATGAATGAGGCTGTATTTTATGTGATACAACTGATATGGTAGCGAACTGTAATACATGTGAAAAAAAAGCCAATTTTAAGGTGTGCAATTTCACATTATTTGCTGCCTACATCTCTGTATATGTAGTTCATACATTCAATATATTCTTCTTTACATTGAAAAATTTGGATGTTCGCACATACATTTGATTAGGTTTACTGATATTTAAAACCGGAACTAGAAATTTGTTCATGAGGAATGTAAAGAGTACTCAGGAAACAATCACTTTTTTGGTCCTTCAGCATATTGGTGTGGGTTATTGCTAAGGTAAACGCTACTCAGTAGGATGCATTTTCTTGCTCTTGGACAAACTAGATCATTGTCCATAATAAGCCTTTAGGTGATACTTTTACAAGTATATTAGTTATTGAGCCATGAATTTTGTAATGCTAATATTAATGTTGATATCACTATTATATATTTGAGCTTTCACGTTGTTCCTTCACTGCCACCCCATATCTATTGGCAGTTCATGCTAGCAGGCATACAATCATTCTTCTGAAAGAATTGGACTGTGTTACTTTGGGCCGTAGAACATGATATAATTGCTGAGTTTAATTTTACTTACTGTAAACGACAAGTTTTTGTCAATACAGTGTAGATATAGTTTTCACTTATTTGGATTGTCATTAGTATTTCATTGGTTGTTTCTTTCTTTTGAATATCAACTTGATAGTAAAGCTGAAACTGTGTTGCCTCTGTGCTTCTAAAAACTAAAATCTCAAGGTTTACTTTTGTTTGCAGGGGTTTGTTATTGTGTTGTCATAAGGACTACTACTATTATTATTTATTTATTTTAAATTTTTTAGGTCATTGAGATAAGCATTGTTAGTAAATTATGTTCACTTTGCTATATATAATCCTTCATTTTGGGTTTGTTAGTTTAATGATGAAGGAAACATATTTTGTGTGCATTTGGCAGAATAATTAAAATGTGTCTCTTTTATATATATATTTAACTTCATCATTTTTAATATTTGACTGAACGGCTGGATCTTTTGGATTTAAAAATGGTAAACAAAATACTCCTACTACATAATAGTTGGGCATTTAGCAGTTAAACATTAAGTTATTAATTCTTAAAAGATGGAAAAAGGGTTGTTGAACAACCTATTGCTTGCTCTATGAAAATTCAACCCGTGTATATATGAGTGGTGGTGTGGGGCAATTCATTTGTGACCATCCTCAATCACTTTGTTGGGCTTTACTTGGTGGTGTTAAGTATTTACTTCTACAATCACGTGCTAACAAGACAGTGTAATGAAAGTACAATACCATATATTTTCTCAACCTTGAATGAGAGGTTGAAAAAAAATTCATCAAATTAGTTTATATATATGAATTAAATTTGTATATGTGAAAGGTTATTATCTGAATTAAAAGTATCAAAGGTCATCATTTGTATATGTAAAAGTATCAATTTTGTATATGTGAAAGGTCATCATATGAATTAATTATATTCAAATAATTTCAGATGAATCTTATCTAAATATCATTTTTTTTTGGGTATAACCCATGATTAAAATTAAGTAAATTAATTTAATTAGATATTTTTAAATTTAAGAAATTTGACAGATTTAGTGAAGATAAATGCATCGTGCTTTTGTGACATGTGGCACATTGAATTCAAATAATTTTTTTTTTAAAAAAATGTGAAAGGTCATCATCCGAATTAATCAGATGCAAATAATATTAGATGAATCTTATCTAAATATTTGTTGGGGATAACCCATGATTAAAATTGAGTAAATTAATTTAATTAGATATCTATTTAAATTTAATAAATTTGATAGATTTAGATGAAGATAAATTCAGATGAAACTTATTAGAACTAAAATTATAAATTCAGATGAAACTTATTAGAACTAAAATTTCTACTCTTTTTAATTTCTCACTTATCATCTTTTTGAGAATTCTAAAAGTATTGTTCAACGTTTATATCATTCACTATAATTTAAAAGAAATTACCCTGTGCAACGCACAAATATCAAACTAGTTTATATAATGAACTATGGGTATTCCCCACACACTTACTACTTTTGAAATATGAAATTGAAGGAATTCCATAAAATGGGGCCGTTTTTAAAAGGAATTCCGATAGTGGGGAAGCTCCACGCAGAATTTTGTTTTTAGCAATGTCGAATTCTTAATATGCTACCATGTAAATATAGGTCGCATTTTCAAAATGCAACCATATCGGTTTAATTTGAATTTTTGCAATGAAATATGCGAATATATGAAATTTAGGGAAAACACAAGTTGTATTAATGAAATGCGACCTCAGTTGACAATCCATATCAGAATACTCATATCCTACAAGCACTCTGATATCCGAATCAAGTCATAACAAAGGCTATACATTTCCCGCATTAATAACATTCAATATATAACAATATTTGTAATCTATTGAAGCATTCAAAATCTAAATTCCAATATCACAACTATCATAGAGAAACCATAGTCAAAATACAATAAAACAGAATACGAAAGCATAGATGATGAAATAGGCTAATCTCTCGAAACAATAAATGTTGGGTATCTCTCACGCATATCGTATATGGCGCAGCGAAAAATAAAATGAAATACCATCACAGGAACCGCATATGTGTGGAAAACAAGACATAAAGAGAACTAAGGTAACAGCTTTTTACCTTTCTTTGATCGTTCGAAAAACAAAAATTTCTTCTTCAAGTCGAGGCGCGATCTAACAATCCTCTTGATCAAACTTCACAACAGTTGAACGCCCAACCACTATAATCACAGTGTGTGAATATCTCTAACAATAATCCACACAGTGGATACACTTAAGCACCAAGTTTTCTGTGCTAGGAAAAAATCTAAGTGGCGGCTAGGGTTACTTGTTTTTTAGAAAAGCAACGTGATAGAGAGAGAAGAGAAGAAGTCGTTTGTTGCCTAGAGTTTTCGTGAATCCAACCTCTACTAGGGTTTCAAGTATGTCATACATATAAACAGAAAAACCCTACTAAAATTGAGAATTCTAATCTTATTAGAATTTTCTAATTGTAATTGGAAATATCAAATTCTCACAATTACAATTTGAACCATAATTATAACAAATTATAATTTGGCCACAACAACTTCTCTTTCTCGCGATTAACCCAACTATGTTATCAAATAACATCTTGAGTATATAATCCTCTATTGTGTGTGACCTATTGATTTCCCAGTCAATTGGTAGTGAACATGAATTAATCCAAACGTCTTTGAGATTAATAATCCATAATTAATTAGAATTAATCCTATTAATTCTAATCAAGATTGGTTTATTAATTCACCAATTAATAAATCCATATTCCCAAATCATAAGCGGTGTCTAACAACACATCATGACCACTCAAGAGTCCAGGAAGTCAAGTGGCTTGACATGAACCCTTCAATAACAAACTACAGTGCAATTAATTTCTTTCACCATACAATATCTCATTCGGTTTGAAGTACGGAATTAGTGCCAACTCTCTCCAGAATTAATTCTGGCCCAAATACAATAGTACTTGTACTAGGAACCCACTACTCTAGATGTGTATCAATTGGAACTATTTCCAATACACAATCGCCTTGGCCAAGGACTTTTCGAGTAGTAATTCCTACAAGTGGTCATGAGATATTTGCCCCTACTATTAGGAGTGGTGAATCCTTTATTGACCCTCTCAACTACTTTCGTTTACCTCACAATATACCCAATATCCATTCCCTAGGCAACCCTCGATCGAGCTCCAGAGATTGGAATTAAAGTACAATGCTCAGCAAACAAAGTACCTTGGAGATCACAAGTCTAAGGATACTTGCACATTTGCTATATCGAGATTATATCACTGGCACTAAATAGCTATCCATGTGATTATCTCATAATTAGGTCATCCAATGAACTTGTTCCATTAACAAGCATCCATGTGTTAACTTTGACTATCTCAATACTCACGGATATGAGAACCATCGCCTGATCAAATCAGAAAGTCTAACACATGCTAGTCTTCACGCATTAATGATATCATGTCTCATTAATACTATGACTAGGGACTATTTAAGTACTAACACTATACAGTGTAGTGGGAATCTCATATCATGATCTTTATTATGATTTCCTTAACACAGTGTTGTACTATGAACTTTATCGAATAGTTATATTACTTAAAAGTAAAAAAAAAGAAACTATAAGATAAATAATGCCTTTTATTAAAATAAAATATGTCATATACAATGTATAAGTGATTACCTCTAGGGTACAATACTAACAGTAAAAGTATTATTATTACAAATTTTCCTAGTATGTCCACCCCTGTGACAGTTACTGCATCTTGGAAGAGAGTTGGGTGTCCAATAATCCATATCACAAGGTATACTCGATATTCGTGGACAGCCAGGAACTTCATTTCTCATCATTTCTTCCACAGGTACAAGCGTAAAAGTTGAAGGCCTTCAATATTGTTCATCCGTCACAGGGAAAAACTAACCATCATATGTCAATTCGTAATTTCTTCTAGTATAAAACTCTAAAACAAAGTCAATGGGGTTCCAACCTCTATGATGACATGCTACAAACTCATGCGAACAAGATATACCATATATACTCCACGTTTGGTAATTGTATGATCTCTCCATCAAATTGACACTGTAAACATTTAGACTTCTATCCCCTTGTTGAACAGACAATTTAATCTCATATATACCGGCCTGTGCATTAAATTCAGTTACAACATGCCTTCTAGATTTGTCCTCAAAATAAGAATACAACTTCCACATTTCAGATGGTAAAAGGTGTCTCAAATTAGATGCATCATCTCTATGTTCCTTAAAATACTTAACTAACTTTAGAAATGAAGTTTCAACTAAAAATTTCTGTAGGAGAGATCTTGCTTTCTTGAGCACACTGTTCATGCATTCAGACAAACTAATAATCATTGAACCATATCTATGTCCTTCATCATATGACAAAGTCCATTTCTCCAAACCAATTTCCATTAAATATTTAAATCATCTTCTTTTCGAATCCTAATTTTATCCAAATATGATTGACATTTGGTCTTTTTACGCATTAAACCCGCAGCATATATCAAATTTGTTAAATTAGTGTCCTTAAACTTAGCATGAAAATTTTCCTTAATATGTCCGAGGTAATATCGATGAACAGCTAAAGGTTCTTGCCACTCATTCATATGGCGTATAGTATTGATTATATCTTTATGTTTATCTGAAATCAGATATATATGTCTTTCCAAAATGATATGTTGACATAAGAGTTTTAAGAACCAGTTCTAACTCTCCAATAACTTCTCGTCCACAATGGCAAATGCAAGAGGAAAGAGGTGAATCTTTACATCCCAAGTAGACACGACCAATAATTTACCTCGATAAAGTCCTCTTAAATGGGTTCCATCAATAGATACCACTGGACGACAATATGTGAACCTAACAATTGAAGGTTTGAATAGCCAGAAAAGAAAACTAAAGCTTTCAAATCACCCACACTAGTCTAACGGTGTCTCCACTTCACAATAGTCTCAGGATTGGAATCCTGCAATGCAAGCATGTATTTTGGTAGGACAATCCACGTAGAGGGTTTTAGGCTTCCCAAGATTTCTTATAAGAACAACTTATCTTCCACAGTTTCTGAACTTCAACAATAACATCATTTACATGGCATTCAGGTTCATATAAAACCAATGTATCATATTTCGTGCTATAAACCGATTATGCATGTTTCTATACACATTATTCACAACTGTAATGATGCATGTGTATCCTTTGTTCAAAATTGTTATCTGTCACTCTTCATGAGTTTTCTTATGTATAATACGAATATGTCAAGAGTAAGGATTGCTGGCACTTACATGCTTACATTTAGTATACCAGCAGTATTTCTTACTCTCCAAAGATCCTAAATTCCCGACTTGCTTGAATAGACCACTTTCTTACTACATATATAATCTTCTTCTTGTTCTAAAACCTCATATTTAAATACAAATCAATGTCAGTATCAGACCAACTTCTTGTGACATCAACTGAGTGTCTATAAAGCGATTCATTAGCACATAGGTCAGACCCTATGTCATCAAATATTGAAAATCTTGCTGATCCCATGTGGCATTAGAAGGCCCCGCTATGCCATGCATGTCATCTTGGAAAGGAATATTAGATTTATTACATGGAATGTTTACTGGAATGTCACATTTTTCACCCGTATCTATATCACACCAATTCATTAGTCCATCAGAGTTCATGAAACCATCACCGTCGGATGTATGCTCCATCGAATGAACATTACTGCACCTATGACCATATGTGACTGAGATGCTATATCATCTGTAGACATGGGTGGCATGTTGACGGTTGTCGTCTGCTTAATATGTACCCAAATCTAGACTTCGTGTAGGAACCAGTAGATGTTCGAGGTTGATCAAGTTATTCATTCTTTCCAAACCTTCAGATGTGTGACCAACATGGACTGTCTCAGTATTACTACCAGTTGAACTTATGTATTCAGTTCCCATAACATTTAAGGCTGCCCTTGTATTTTTCATCGGCCGGTAAAATACTTGGGGATACCAATTGTTCAAGTTTTCCACCCTCATTCCCATAAGGAGCTCGGATAATGAATTGTGTTATTTATTTATCGATTGACCCAAATCCGTGACTTGGTTAAGCATTGTTACGAATGAACCCGTTGGTAAGGACACCCCTGCTAAGTAACTCAGGCATTGAGATGTCACCTCGGAATAGCTCACATGAAGTTGAATGCTCTGTAACTTAAATTCATTTAATAGCATCCATAAAACCTCTATATCATCAATATCGCTCAACTCATTCGCAGCATATTGTTGATCAGATTCATAAAGAAATGGATGTTGAAGTATAATCTTGATTATCACATTTCTCCCTCCTAATCCAAGATAGTTTCGGACCTTTTCCAATAGTTCAAAGTATAATATCTGATGTCAGAGAATGCAAGCTTTTTAAATTGCCCCATCAAACCATCTAGACTCTCAATAATTATGTTGTATTTGACGATCCAAAAAAAAAAAAAAAACACAGCACAATGGGGAGCTCCAATGCAATCATGATTATAATGTGAGCACAATCTAAGATATATTAAAATATTATTGTTATCAGTAATAGTACTAATAATAATAATAACAATGATGACTAATAGTAGTAATAGTAATAATCTCCATAATAATAATAATACATCTGTACATATGAGAAAATAATAATAATGTGTATAAATAATAAACAATGATTTGAAAAATTAGACATAAAATAGATGACATGTGTTGATGTTAACTTTACACGTAGATCTAACACCAAAATCAATAAATCCAATCCAAGATATGCATTAACATGTAACACCCATTACACTACCGCATTACCTTTTTTTACTTTATGATAAAATGTCGATATATAGATGCAGATATGGAAGGTAGTGCAGAAGTGTATATGTAAATGTTACGAATAGGTCGCATTAACAAGGTCGCATTTCACAAATGCGATGTCTGTGAACCTTTTTTTTAAAAAAAAATACCTCTTTAACGCCACATCCACACCTTGTATACCTATATAAACACAGTTTAACTAAACCCACAAGACAGTGACAATACAAAAACATCATAACATGTAAACATCAAAAATATTAAAGACAGCTAATGTCTATATCTGAAGTACATTGTCTCTCCTAACATCAAAGACAGCTAATGTAGTGAGAGTATACATGGACGACGAGATTTAATCTTTCTCCTTGGTCTCCTACCAGCTGGAAGCTCATAGCCTTCATGTGTAGGTGCAAGATCTCGAAGCTGATGGGGAGTAGCTACGGGATCCGGAAGCTGGTCTGCAGCTGGTGCACCCAGTCTGCGTCGCTTGTGACAAACTATACCATGAAATGGTTGTATTGAAAGCTTCTCAATGCGAGAAATGCATGTCGTCTGAGTCACACACTGCGTAGGCTACACTGACTCATGCGTGTCGGGATACGATGGCTCCGCATCCTCATCCTCGCACCCACCCTCTGTCATCCTCGGAGAGTGAACTGGAATGACCATGAACTCGTGGCCTATCAAATCATCTGATGCCATATTAGTGTGAAAATCATCCCCTACCCTCCTATCCATATGTTGTACCTCCACTTCATCAACTTGGGTTGGTAGGGATCCAACATGAGGGATAGGAGAAGGAACACCTTGCACTCAGTTTCTTTTCCCCCCATGCCTCACTCCTGCATGTGCCATCCTTCTATAGGAGCTCGGGATCTCAAAGTAGGTTGCACAACAAGGACAGTTAGCCCAATTTCATTTGTTTAAATTGGGTCGGCATACCTATCGTGTGGTAGATGATATACCGTGAGCCCTGCGCACACATATCACATGTATCCATAAAAACCCTCCGGGAAGTCGAGCCTGCATTGTCCATTTGGAATGTAGCTATGGTCATAGACCGTCTCACAATATCAGCCTAAAAAATATACATAAATTTAGTCAGATAGGTATAAGGTTATTCAAGTTACAAATTGAATAATTAGGTACAACTTTACATACCAAGACAACTGTACTTGATTCGACAGGCTGATATCCCAACTGAAGTATCTCACGTGTGATGGGATTCTCAATTTGAAGATGGATATGGCTCTTGTACCAGTGCATATAATCCAGTGTAGCTAAAACTCCCATCAAACTGACATGTATACAGTCCTAACTGTAATACCCCGCCCAAAACCACCTTTGACCTATAGGGAAAAAGTCATGCATTGCATAGCATTTCGCATTTCATGTATTATTTTAAAATTATTCTTGCATGGGTGCATGTGATTTTCAAGGTTGCTCTTGCATTTAATTTATTTGATGGGAAATAATTATGTTGTTGCATTAATTGGAAACTGTTTTAGGTGAAATTTAATAGAGGAAATGGAGGGATGAAAATTAGGGTGAAAAGAATTTCTTAGAGAAATAGTAACATCAGAGTTGATTTGGAATAGCGGTTAGGTTCGGTGATTATTACTTGGTGACCTGAGTTCGAATCTTACCTCTTGTGAATCTTAACTTTCTTTTTGAATTCTTTTTCCTAGATTTTCCTTATGCTTGGCAAAAAAAACCCAGCTTTCCTTTTTAAAATTCCAGCGCCATCTTCTTAGGGGATAAGTCTCCATATTTATCTCCTAAACTCAAGGATTTTTGATAAGGATAAAGATTAATATTATTTCAGCTTTTATCCTTTTTTTATTTTCAAAAATTCTAGCTAGAGCAATTAAATTTCAACTTGATTTTAATTTATCAGACTTTATATTAGATAGCTGAAATTAATGTGTTATTTTTCTAGTTAGATATCTTGTTGATTTTGAACATTGAAACCTAGCTAAAAATCTGGAAATTTTTCCAACTTAGTGCCGCCACCTTTGGAGGACTTCTAACTCAACGCAAACTTTTCTAATATTAGGGAATCTTATCCTAAATCTTCTTACAAATCAAGCTTTATACTAAATCTAAACAAACCAGATTTTTGTTCCTCTTATCTTGCCAATTTCGGCCAGCTTGTGCATAGGAATTTCGGCCAGCTTTGCTCAGTGTAATGCACGAAATTCTACACTTCAAACCCTACTAAAACTCCTTGTTGAATTGGCCAATTACAACGCCTAAAGCACTCATTATTCCCTCTCTGAATTGCGGACAGAATAGTAGCCAAAATAGTCCAGAAAATCCTCTCTTTTGCTCACAGATTTCGCACAGCAAAGCACTCCTCTTTCGCACAAAATTTGGTTGTTAAAACCCACATAAACTCTTCCTTGTTTTGGCCAAAAACCTGAACACACACAACCCTTCCCTTGAGCAGTTTTCGGCCAGCTTAGGAGAACAACTTCAAACTATTTTTCTGCTCTCAACTCCTCTCAATTTCGACAGCAATAAAAGCGCAGCAAGCTGCAGTTTTTCACCATTGCTGCCAAAGAAACCTAGAGCCATTAGGAGTCCTTCTTAGCATCATTTTCTAACCCTAAATCAAACTCTTCTAACCCTAAATCACAATAGCCGCCTAATCCAACCTTACTACACGAAAAATTCCAGCAAACCTCCTTTGCAATTTTTGAAAACTCAAGAGCAATCCTAGGCCACAGCACTCCCTAAGGTAAGCAAAAGACTTCTCAACCTCTTGATTCCTTTCTTCCATTGATTCTTCTCTTTTCCTTCTCTTGAATCACGCCACATAGAGGATGATTCCATCTTCTTTCTCAATTTTCGGTCAAGAGGAGCAAAGAAGGTAGCTTTTTTCTTCTTCTCAAACGAACTCGGGACGATCACCATAGGAGCACCGAGACCTTGTTAATCTGGTAGTTGTAAGGTAAGGGGATTCTTACCCTTGATGTCGATGGATTAAGCCTGTTCAATAAATAGCGATGCTATGTTTGATGTGATAATGATGGATGTGAATTGTGTTGGTTAAGACAAGACCTTTTTGATATATTATTCATGTCTTCGATGGATATATGGTCATAGTGCGTGTACTTTGAGGATGGAGTGATTTATTTGAAGTTAGATAATGGATCATGATTTATTATAGGAATAAATAAGTTTAAATGCATGCTTGAATCGATTGAGACTCTGATCATGATATTATGTGATTCTAGATCAGGAGGGTTTTTGAAGGAAGCAAGCTATGATTTTATCTTATTTATTTGAGGCATATCAAGTAAGTCCTTACATAAACTCTTTTGTTAAATGTATGTGGTGGCAAGTCGAATGTTGTAAAGCTTTGTGAAGCTATTGTTGAATTATGATTATTTGGGTTGTAAACGTGGATGTTTATTCTCTAAATGGTTTTGTCAACCTAATGCCTTTATCAAGAACTGTTCTTTCGCTTAAATATTTTAGAAAACTCCTTTTTCAAGAAAACCACGTTTTACAAAGCCAAGGTATGGAATCATTATTGTGAATCTGGAATTGACGGATATGTTCGTTGAGTACTCAATAAGGGTAGGCTACCAATACTAGTCTTGGAGGGTGTGAGTGAGTCTTTTGGCAGGCGGCTACCTCCATAAGATAAGCCCCGCTTAAGAAGGCGACAGTATTGATTGGTCAGGCCGGTCCGAGCTAGCATTTGTACCTGGTAAGGTATTATTTATTTTCCCAGCATGGACACCCGGATGGTTTTGTTGGGTGTAGAGATGGAGGAGTATTTCACCCGGTGGGTTGTACACTCACCTTTGATCAGAACGCCCAAAGTGTGGTAACCTGATCCTGGCAAGGTGCACAAAGTGTGGTGCCTTGACCGTTTTTCTTATCTTGGAGCCCAAAGTGTGGTGACATGACTGTTTATTCAAGTGGATGAGTTATTTTGTACAAAGTGTGACAACGAGAAAATCCACTCCTTGTAAAGGGAAATTATTTATGACTTGTCAAATATTTCTGTAAATGTTTTCAGCTATGCATACACAAACTGTTCAAAGTATCACGTGCACACACATGACTTACTGAGATGTTAATCTCACACTATTTTATATCATGTTTTCAGGAGATTAATTATGCTGAGTAAGCGGGATGTGTAATAGTTGAAGCTTATGTTATTTTCATCATGTTTGAGAGACAATTGTTGATTTATGCTTCTAGATTAGATGTTTGTTTTTATTTAGTTTTGCTCCAATTTGAACCTGATGTAATAGGAGTTTTCCTTTATTTATCTAAGTTTGATTTCTTGGATTTGCCTTTATATTATATACCTCGTTTTAAAGACCCATTGTCCTCGGGACAGGGTGACATCCCCGCCCTTTTTAGGGTATGTAGTAGGGGGTGTTACACTAACGTTGTACCCAGGTTTGGAGATACGGCCCGTGATACAATCTGTAATCTCTATTTGGATTGCTTCGTCTATCAATCTCGTGTAGATCAACCCTGGTATTGCAATCTACCAATATCGTCTGAAACATTCCAAACTAGCGTATGACCCCGTACAGGAAGTAGAATTCGACTACTTCCTAACTGATAAGTGTTGTGTGTGACCTCCATATATCAAGTCCCTCTAAGCAGATCAGGAGGTGGAGGCTCACTAAATCAAGCTGATATGGCTACCAAATAAACTACAATAAAGAAAACATTTGTAAGGACTCATATATAAAATGGGTTTGAAGTAAAGTGTGTATTCAACCACACAAATTTGACATACTTACATCATCATTCGAGAGGGCATCAAACTGAGAGCGATATGACATCAAAATACATGTAGACGTACAAAACAGGTGTAACCCAACATCCCATTAGGCACCGTACAGTGCAAGTAGTGGGACATCAATACAAGATTTACCCCGTTCAGGTTGTACAACCCGAACATGCTTTCATTCCCACAGCTACAAACACAACCGCACAACGTATTAGAAGTAAGAAATTTGTTATTAAATTAAAAAAATATATCAAAATTGAACCTTATTTGAAGTAGGACCATCGAGCCACAAATCTCTTGAGCCAACCCATTAGTAGCTTGGCACAGACATCTATATAGATACGCCATGACTATACTACCCCAACTAAGTGTTCCACACGTATCCAAATCTTCTAACATAGGTAAATATCTCAAGTGCAGTAAGTTCCCTGACTTATTCGAAAATAATAGCCCTTCGATTAATAAGAAGATGAGATAATGGGCACGTTGTATGATATGGTCATCACTCGTATCATCTGGCAGCGAAATGTCTAAGTACTCCTCAATAGGAGCCTTCCTAATCCGATAACCCTAAATGTCCTCAACCCGTGGTCTGACGCCAAGTAATTTATCACAAATATTAATCTAGTCGAATTTTCTGTAGTGATACGCAGACCTTATCACTGGATCCTTATCTACCCTAAAACCCCATAATATCGCAATATCCTCTAATGTCACGATAGCCTCTCCTACAGGTAAATAAAATGTATGGGTCTCCTGCCGCTATCTCTCTACTAATGTGGTAATGAGGGTGTGATAAACTTGTATATATCTAACCTGTCTAACTTCACCAAAACCGGCCCTATCTACAAAGTCCATCACTCTGCCAGAAAGGGGAGTGTGCTCCCAAAATGCAGAATTATATTGTCTAAACACCAATAGAGTCTCGCAAGCATGCTGATCCCTAGACCATATAAAAGAAGAATGATGACTCGACTGAAGAGATAACACCCCATCCATGAGAGGCCGGGAATGGATATCTACGTGCATGTCATCCATCATTACCTATTTAAACAAATTTCAAATACTTAAAGTGAGAGAATATTTTTCAATTAAGTAATTCAAAGACAGAGGATATTCCATACTAATATGCAGAAATGCACAAAGAGGCATACTACTACAACTCCACCCATTCAGTTGAATTAGCCACATATTTTAATTCTACATGGGCGCCTTATCAAGGAAATTGCATGATTGACAAGAAATAATGCTAGTTGTTCGACATATTTTACTAATGCATTCTGTCCACTAGCATATGTTGAAAACACAATATAGAACAACTAAAGGATACTAAAATTTAGAACCCTTGATCCATAAAAGAGTGGTAGTGAAAATTGTAGTAAAGGAAAAAGGTTTCAGAGCATTAGGTAAAATAATGAAAAGTCAACAAGTTTAGCATTTTAGTCATGACATATGAGTACCTAACACACATTCCAAAAATTAGTGGTAGTAGTAAGAATATGAAGCTATATAAAGGTACATGTTAAATAACTGGCTAAATTTGGGACCAAGCTGCAATCAGAGATAATCACAGATTTAGCTAGAGCTTGAAAGTTTCATTAAATGATAATAGGTCTCTGCTATAAAACTTTGCAACAACACATTAATAAAGAAAAGCTTCAAAAGCAACTTTTTTTTGGAAGAAATATATCTTTCACATTCTGTGAACATGCTAAAAGAAACAAAATTTACTAAAATGTATCTCCTCATTGAGACGATTAGATAATTGGCAAAGGAAACAAAGTAGCCCATATATGTCAATGTACATATCTAAAATCCTATTTTGTGAAATTAATGAACCAGACAAATTGAAAATCAAATTGAACCATTGCACATGCTTTAGAAGCATAGGACCTAAACGTTAATCAAACTATTACCATGTTAAGAAAAATAAAACTATAACTTAAAATTAAAGCTTTGCTTCAGAAGCTTATCCCATACATTCCACACCCCCACATAAAAACTATACACAGTCTTTTCCATAAAATCTTCATGATAATAGCAAATAAATTATACCGTTGGGATATGTGCGTTGCAAATTGAACACTTGAAGAAGCAAAACGAATGTGATCTGATACGGGTTTGTACCAATTGAAGAAGCAAGTGAATGTGATATGGTGTGGGTTTCAACCAATTGAAGAAGCGAATGAGGAATGGGCGCGCAGATTGAGTAATGGAAGAAACCATCAAAATGCGATCTGCTACGGGATTGTTAAATTTATGTGCGACGTGCGACCTGAATATCATGCCGCATTTTCGCATTTGTAAAATGCGACCTGTAACTTTTAATTTTTTTAAAATTTTCCCATTTACATTTTTCGTTCTACTAAAATGCGACCAAATATTATAAGATAATGCAACCTCACTACAATGGGAAATCCGGTGGATGCACCCTACTGTCAGAATTCCTTTTAAAAACGCCCCTATTTTACGGAATTCCTGATGAAATTGCTATCTTGCGCAAAGTCTTATAAAAGACTTCGCACAGAGCACAATAAATGTGGACAGGTATAGACAAATATTCTAAGAAATGATTTTTTAAGTAGTAAATGACTAGCCAAACTAAATAAACAAGGAATTTATGAAAGAGCAACTAACCAATTTAATATAGATTGAGGCAGCATTCAAGGGTTTTAGCCTAGAGTTGAGAGCATCTCTCTCATGATTTTCTCTCTCTACACTGCTACAAGTACTTGGTCATTATTTAATACATAAAAAACTTGCCATGTGCATTTCTTGTTGTACTTTATAACAAGTAATTTTTATCATGGGCATTAAATATTATACCTTTTAATAATTTTAATTTGGATCCTGACCTAAGTATTAGATGTGGCACAACCACATACAAACTCTAAGGGTAGAAGGCTTTTTTTTTTTTTTTTAATAAGAGACTATCCATTAAATAAAAAAGAGTTAGAGCCAGATATTCTAAAAATAAGAATAGAAAAAGTTACATAACGTTACAATAAGAATCATACAAAATTCATAACTCCTAATTAGGTACAAAGAGTAACAAAAATAAATAAAAGTAAGAGAAACTTTACCGTATCTCAAGTAGCGATTTCAAAAACTATAAGTATATCAATAACCTTAAAAATCACCTAAAAAGGAGATGAAATCCGATGAGGGATTTAGATAAAGTCCAAGTAGACAAATATCTTCAAAAGATAGAGAGAGATTAGAAGTTGATATAGAAAGATTTAAAACAAACTTTGTCATTACACCGCAGGTATTATTAAAAACTATTAAAAAAGAAGATTATTGTGAGATGTAAGTAAAATAGGGATAGCCTTATTAAACGATAAAAACCCAGTCAAGATCACATCATCGATAGAGGTTGAAGTTTAAATCTAGCTGGAAGATGAAGAAATCGCAAGGCTAGTGGAGTAGATTGCTAGAGTGAAGATGAAGAAAAGAAAAAATAAGATAGGAAGAGAGGAAACAATAAACACAAAAAATGCCAAGTACAAATACCATTGGTATTCATGTTGATTATGATTCACGGGATCAAAAGAAAGAACACTTTTTGTATTCTCAATGAAACAAAAAAATTTAATTAAAGAGATGAATCCACAAATCTCTCCCAAAACGTTAACTTTTCCACAGAGATTCACCCAATTTCATTCTCCAAGTTTCTTTAGTTCTCTGAATAATAAATATCTTTCTTTTTTATACGTTTCTTCATTTGACTTCAAGGGTAGATTAATCATTTCAAAGAAATTTGTCCCAATAGGAAAAGAATAGCTCTGGCAAAATCACTAGCCATTGATAAATAACCAAATTGCTATCATCGGCATCTACTCTCTGTCAACATCCCAGATCCTCTTTTCTGAAGAACAACAAGGAGTCCATCACCAATCCTCTTAAACAACATTAGGCCTTAGCATTTCATTTTCTAACCAACAACAATTGAGTATTAGATGGTAGGAAAAGATTAGACCTTATGGCGATGTCGAGGTACAACAATTGCACTGAAAAATTCTACTTTTGAGAAAGGAAGGAGAATTGGGGAAGGATAGAAAAATTTATTATTTTTTATATTCGTTGCATATTTCTGATGATCAAGGAATAGAGAGAGTTCCCAACACTTTGTTTTGTAATTTTATTTTCTAATATGATATTGTGGTTCTTGTTAGAAAATACATGGTATCGATGAGCACAGACAGGCAACTCAACTGAATTGAACAAGCACCGCCTATACCCAACCAGGGCTCTAACAAATACAATTATCAAATATCAATAAAGCTGGCAAGGCCAAACAATCCAAGCAAAAAGAAACCAAATAGAATTCAAAATTAACAGATAAGTCAGTAATGGACCTGAGAGAGTTGCTCATGGGACAAGAGCACACAGTAGCACTGTTCCGCCAGAAAGGACCCGGTGCCGCCCCCACTAGATGTACCCGAGGCCGGCTCTCCTCTAGACAAGCTGCGACGCGATTGAAAGAAACGCTGACCGAATCACCAGTTCAATACTGGTTTAACTTCAAGAAGTTATTCGTCCCACCCCAGTGTGATGGGTACAACGACTCTTCTTGTAGAATAAGACGGTATCAGATCGCCGTCGACACACACCAACTGTGATCACTTCAAAAATTTCCTTAATTCACCGGTCTCGTTCAGTCAGAAAACTATGGGTCGTGATAGGGAGAATAAAAGAGGCGATTTTTTTTTTCTCTTAAGGAAGCAAAAACTGAAAAGCCTTTTTTTTTTTTTTTCTAATATCGCCTCTGGAAAAAACCTAAAACCAATCCTAATTTGGAGGCCTAACTCTAATTAGTTTTAATGTTTCCTTTTCCTTTTCAAGTTAGAGTTAATTAGGCCAAATAAAAAGAGAAGAACGTGAAAACATGGGCTAAGCCCAAGCCTGAACTAGACCGGCCGGGCAGCACGCACGTGTGGCATCCCCACTACCTTGGGCTTTACTATCAAGTTTATAGAAAAACCTTTTAGTATATAAAGGCTTCCATACTCCTCAATTTTTTTCATGTGGGACTCATGTCTAATATGAGCTCCCAAATGGTTAAACATCTAATTTTAATGACATTTAATTATGGATTCCTACTATGAAAATGGCTTCTACCATAATCAAAATGTCTCTAACATGTCAAGAACAACTCATATTAATTGTTTTAGACTAACTAATCATGATTTAAAAGTTATTAACTTCCAAAGTTTCCATTTTCAATAATGCCCCACAAGTCTATAGTTAAAGACTATCAAAGATTTATATAATTTGCTTTTAAAAATGGTACCTTTCGGTTTAAACCACTACCTAAGTTATCCAACTTACACCCCTATAGGAACAGATGGACATGAGCCTTAGATCTAAACCTTGAGTGTGACAGTATCTATTGGTAACAACAGACTATCGGCTATAGAGATAATCTTTAGGGTTGACACGTTATGGCCATGTGTCCTGATCCTGTTGTTGGGAAAAAAATATCTCATATTAGCCCACAGACTACCTTTAATAAAATAGTTAAGCAACCACAGAGAAAAATAACAAGACAATGACTTACATGAAAAACTCCAAAAACGGAGAAAAACCACAACCGTTGTCAAAAGACAACTGAAAAAAGTATTTAATATGTGAAAAATTATTACAACCATACAATATCAAATACAATATTTTTCTTACATCCCAAACCCAAGAAAAATACCTAGAGAGTACTCAGAGAATTTTTCCAAACCTCACAATTTTTCTTTGAAGCTTTACACTCTACACAAGAGCTTCTCTTATTGGGATGCTTTTTTTTGCCCTCAGGGCATGCCTATTTATAGGCCCGAAGCCTTAGCAGCTTCAATCAAGGCAAAGTGGAGTGGTTGTCCAACCACTCCAGACAGCTTTTGTTTGATTCATTTGGTTCAATCATAACAATTGTCACATGAGTGTATTCAGAAAAAATCCAATTCCCTTTAGTTGCAGCCACACAACACCACTCACATAGTTAGCGATCTCCAAGGATGTACTGCTAGCATCCTGTCTAAAAGACTTGATCCCAATTAGAGTCAAAACTCTTACTAATTGCAATAAACGCACTATAGGCTTTCAGGGAAAGGATCTAGATACAAAGGTATCAGAATAGGTGTCAGATTCACTTAAGCAGTTTGTTTATACTACATTGATCTGCCTTGTGGAATCTCCACTTGGTCCATTGGGTTGCCACTGTAGGTGAATCATTACTAGGTTATCAGTCTCATTCCCAACCTAAATTTAAGGAATAAGGATGTTTCCAGTCCCTTAGTTAGAGGGTCTACAATATTATCTTTGTATCTAACAAAGTCAACAGACACTATCCTTTTAGACACTAACTCTCTTATAAACTTAAGTCTAACTTTGATATGTCTCTTAGTCTTTTGATTATACTTGGTACTCTTTATCTTTGCGATTGTGGTTTGACTATTACAATGCACAGATATAGCAGTAACGGACTTGCTGATCATTGGTAAAGAGGACAATAGTCCATATAGCCATTCAACTTCCGTTTCAGTAGTATCCAAGGCATATAACTCAGTCTCAAAAGTTGACCGAGTTATCAAAGTCTATTTACAAGACTTTCAGGCGACTGCTGTGCCACCTAATGTAAAAACATATCCAGTGCAGCTATTGCTGTCAGAGTTCTTGATATCCAACTTGCATCACTATACCCTTCAAGTATAACTGGGAATTTCCCATAATGCAGCCTAAGGAAAACTGCTCCCTTTAAATACCTAAGTACTCTATCCAAGGCCTCCCAATGAGTCAAATTTGGACAACTTGTATATATTACCAGCTTAGATATATAAAATAAAATATCTGGTCTTGAGCCATTTGTAAGATATTGCAAACTATCAATAATTTAAGAATATCTTAATTGAGATACAGGAATTCCACTTTCATTCTTGAATAAAGCTATAGAAAAGTCACTTGGAGTTTTAACAATTCTATAATTTTGATAACTATATTTCTCAAGAACACTCTCAACATAATGAGATTGAGAAATAGTTATCCCCTCAGTTGAGCGAATCAACTTTAAGTCAAGAATCACATTTGCTACTCCTATATCCTTCATTTCAAACTTACTTTTCAAGAATGATTTAGTCTCATTAATTATCTCAATATTGGACCCAAATAGCAAAATAGCATATACATACAAGTATAGAACAATACATATATTACCATTAACCTTACAATAGACACACTTGTCATTCTCATTTATGATGAAGTCAAATGATAAAATAGTTTTATCAAACTTTTTATGCCATTTTTTGGGTGTTTGTTTTAGACCATATAGGGATTTAACAAGTTTACAAACTTTTCGCTCATTTTTTTTTACTACAAATCCTTCAAGCTGATTCAAATATATCTCTTATTCAAAATTACCATGAAGAAAAGTTGTCTTCACATCCATTTCGTAGATGGTGAAACGATATATAGAAACCAACGCAATTAGCACTCGGATTGTAGTTAGACGAGCAACAGGAGAGTAGGTATTAAAATAGTCTATTCCCTCTTTCTGTCTAAACCCTTTGGCAACTAATCTGACTTTATACTTATCTATGGTCCCATCTGATTTGAGTTTTTTCCTAAATATCCATTTGCATCCAATTGTAGTACACCCAAGAGGGAGATCTACCTGTTCCTATGTCCCATTGGAGATAATGGAATCCATCTCACTTTTGACAGCCTATTTCCAATGCCCTACTTCTTTGGAAGCCATGGTTGCTTGAAAGGTTAAAGGTTTATCCTCAACATTATAAGTGACAAGGTCACTTCTAAAGTTTTTTACTACCTTAGCTCTCTTGCTTCTTCTCGATTCTTCCAATTCCTCAGTTTGAGTGTTGAAACTATTTGGACCTACCCTCACATCTTTTACCCTTTTCACGTGATCAGGAATGGAATTAGATGTTAATGCTGAATCTAAAATAGAAACATCTTGAGGTAAACCAGATTTCATGGGAAACACATCCTCAAAGAATGTAGCATCACGATATTGAATAATTGTGTTAACATCTATACCAAGTATTTCATATTTAATTACTAAAAATCTCATAGCATAGCTTATTTCCACATAACCAATAAAGCAGGTATTAATAGTCTTTGGTCCTAATTTTTTTCTCTTGTGTTCAGGGATTAAAACTTTTGCAAGACAACCTCATACAAGGAAGTATTTTAAGTTAGGTTTCTACATTTCTAGATATCAAACGGAGTTACTGTTAGTGTTGTGCCCTAAAGACAATCACTTGTACATTGTATATGACACATTTTATTTTAATAAAAGGTATTATTTATCTTACATTTCTTTTTGTTTACTTTAAGTAATATAACTGTTCGATAAAGTCTCTAGAACAACACTGTGTTAAAGAGATCATGATATGAGATGCCTACTACACTGGATGGTATTAGTACTTAAATAATCCCTAGTCATAGTATTAATGAGACAGGACATCATTAATGCGTTAAGACTAGCATGTGTTAGACTTTCTAATTTGATCAGGCGGTGGTTCTCATAATCGTGAGTATTGAGATACTCAAAGTTAACACATGGATGCTTGTTAATGGAATAAGTTCATTGGATGACCTAGCTTTGAAATAATCATATGTATAATTATTTAGTATCAGTGATATAATTTCAATATAGCAAGCGTGCAAGTATCTTTAAACTAGAGATCTCCAAGTTACTTTGTTTGCTGAGCTTTGTACTTTGATTCCAATCTCCAGAGCTCGATCGAGGGCTGCCTATAGGATGGATATTGGGTACATTGTGAGGTAAACGAAAGTAGTTGAGAGAGTCAATAAAGGATTCACCACTCCTAATAGTAGGGGCGAATATCTCACGGCCACTTGTAGGAATTACTACTCGGAAAGTCCTTGGCCAAGGCGATTGTGTATTGGAAACAGTTCTAATTAATACACATCTAGAGTAGTGGGTTCCTAGTACAAGTACTATTGTATTGAGCCATAATTAATTCTGGAAGGAGTTGGCACTAATTTCGTACTCCAAACCGAATGAGATATTGTATGGTGAAAGGAGTTAATTGCACTGAAGTTTGTTATTGAAGGGTTCATGTCAAGCCACTTGACTTCCTGGACTCTTGGGTGGTCATGATGTGTTGCTAGATACCGCTCATGATCTGGGAATATGGGTTTATTAATTGATGAATTAATAAACCAATCCTGATTAGAATTAATAGGATTAATTTTAATTAATTATGGATTATTAATCTCAAAGATGTTTGGATTAATTCATATTCTCTACCAATTGACTGGGAAACCTAATAGGTCACACACAATAGAGGATTATATACTCAAGATGTTATTTGATAACATTGTGGGGTTAATTGAGAGAAAGAGAAGTTGTTGTGGACAAATTATAATTAGTTATAATTTGTTGTACAAGTTGTAATTGTGAGAATTTGATGTTTCCAATTACAATTATGGAACTCTAATTGTTTTAGAATTCCAGATTTTCAGTGATTTTTCGATTTTATGATGATATAACCGAAAACCCTAAGGGTGATTCACGTGGAAAAAAACAGCAGCCACCTAAACCTTCTCTTCTTCTTCTTTTTCTCTCTCGATTTGATCTTGAAGAGGAACTCTAGCCGCCACTTAGAATTTCTGCTAGCACAAAAAACTACGTGCTTAAGTATTCCTCCGTGTGGATTATTATTAGAGATAATCACACACTGTGATTATAGTGGGTAGATGTTCAACTCACGTGGAAGTTGATCACGAGGATTGCTGGATCGCGCCTCAACTTGAAGAAGAAAATTTTGTTCTTCGCACGATCATTCAAAGGTAAAAGTTGTTGCCTTTACTCTCTTTATGTCTTATTTTCCACACAGAGAAGAGTCTTGGGAGGGTATCTCGATTTATTTTCAGCTGCGCCGTATAGGATACGAGCCTGAGATACCCAACAGTGGTATCAGAGCCATGCTATATGTGGTCTACGGACATTGTTTTGGCATAAAAAATTATTTTCGTGTTTGTCTTTGTTTGCTATGAAAATTATTTTTACTCGAGTCAAAATAGTTTCGATCTTTATGTGTTGGAATCGTAGCACAATATGATTGTGTAAAAGTCACAGCGTATTTCGAAAAGATGCTTTCTTTGGTGCTGAAAATTTCTGCAGAAAAAACATTTTTTTGCAACATGGATGTTGCCTTCCGTTTCATCTTAATTTTCCGTTTTAATTTTGTTTAAACTAACAAATTGGTTTTTGTTTAGAGCTTCAAAACAGAAAATACTGCTGAGAATTGTTCTCACTAAAAATTTGTAGAAGAAGAAAGCACCAGAAATTGTTTCTGGAATTTTTTGAAAATCGCTGCCATTGTTGTAGAACACAGGCGGCGCCGGCGCCGGCTCCGGCCTCCAAGCCGGTACCGGTTCCATTCTGTTCGCGATGTCCGAAAATCGTTTTTCGAAGAGAAAAATTTTTGGAAACCAGAACAGAGCTGGCGCCTGCTCCAGCTTCCAAACCGGTGCCGGTTTTGCTCTGTTTGCGACTTCCAGCTATTTTATAAATATTTTTTTTTTTTTTTTGCGGAACAGAATTTTAAAAGGGAAAAACCTCATTTGATGAGAGATAGGACCCAAAAGCATTTTTTCAAAATTAGTTTTGAGACAATCCATTTTGTTCTTCAAAATAATGATTCTGAAAATCTAAAATTGAAGTATTCTCTAAAATGGTTATTTTAGAATTTGTTTTATTTTTCCAAAAATAGTGATTTTGGAATAATAAAAGTATATGTTTATTTTCTTTAAACATAGTTAATGATATGGTGGATGGTTATGGACTAAAACCAATTGTATTTGTTCATGCATTTTACAGTTTTGGTTTATGAAATAGGGCATGTGTGTCCTGCCTTCTCTAAAATTCTTGTGTAATTCTCTTCTCATCTAACTCCCCTCAAATGTAACTCAAGGTTTTCTCTCTTTAGGAAATTATGTAATTAGTTTACATAGGTTAGATAGGAGTAGAATTATTTTATTTTGGAGATGGCAACCAAAACAAGGCGAGGAGGTAAGACATTCTACTTAAATCATGCATGAACACATAGGGTTAACTATATTAATTTCTTTTATGACTCAAAGAAATTAATTTAGGAAAAGTCCATAATCATACCACGTAATCGCTTTATTACCATGATTATCAATTATATGATTTATTGATTATTATGCATGTCATTCAACGAAATCACTAAAAGGAACAAATCCCTCAATTAATATTAAACATAATTCCTTCTGTTAATATAGTAAGAACGAGAGTCCTTTTTCGAGACCAGGTTATTGGGCAAACCAAAACCTACTTGACATTAGGTATGTTCAAGCTATGGAATTAAATTCCTGATTAATGGGTCGGGTTTAACTAAATTCTTTATTCTAGTTGGGCAAACTTAAGCATAAAGAAATTTAGAGGAAAAGTTGGGGTAGCCCAAAAGGCTTTAAGATTAAAAGTTGTTAATCACCCAATGATTCGGTAGTTACATACGATGTAATTGGTATTGGATACCTACCAATGAACTCAAGGGTGGCTTGTTGGGCAAACCCAAGGTTATTCTTGAGGAATTTGGATACCGGTCCACTAGGAAAGCTTCTAACGGGCTTTCCCGAATCAGTAGTGGGGGCTATTGATTTGAATAAAATAGTGGAGTAAAAATGCATTTAATTAAAGTTCTAATTATTTGCATATCATGTACATATATAAGTAGCTAATGCTCTCTATCTTTACATCTAGGCCACTTGCATCATGTCAATGAACTTGAACTTACATAGAATTTTGGAAACCAACAAGTCAACCGAATCAAACTATCTCGACTAGTATAGAAATTTGAGAATCGTTCTCAAATCAGAAAAGTTGCTCTATGTGCTAGATGTTCATATTCCACCACCACTAGCCCAAGATGCTCATGCTGATGAGCATGTTGTCCATAAGAGGCACACGGAGGATGGTGATACAACATCATGTATTATGCTGGCATCCATGACTTCTGAGTTGCAAAAACAGCACGAGCATATGGATGTTTAATCGATCATTTTACATCTTCGAGAGCTGTTTGATGCCCAAGCCAAAACTGAGAGATATGAGATCTCAAAGCAACTATTTTGTTGTAAAATGGCATAGGGTTATTTTGTGGCCACTCATGGGCTAAAAATGTTGGGTTTGATAGAAAATCTTGGATCTCTCGGGTTTGCAATAGATCATGACTTAAGCGTTGACTTAATTCTACAATCTTTGCGTAATAGTTTCTCACAATTTGTTATTAACTATCAGATGAACAAGATTGAGTCCACTATTCCTAAATTGATCAATCTTCTGAAAACTACGGAGTTCTCCATGATGAAGGATTCCAATGCGTTTTAATGGTAGAATCTTCTTCTTCTAAGAAGAAAGTTCAAAAGAAGAAGAAGAAGGCTGCCATGAAACCCAAAGATGGTGTGAACAAGAAGGACGCAGCTACCAAGGGCCCATGCCATCATTGTGGGAAGATGGGCCACTGGATGTGTAACTGCAAAGCCTACTTGGAGATCATAAAGGACAAGAAGTAGAAGGAGAAGCTTACAAGCACTTCTACTTCTTCTCCAGGTATGTTTATGATTGAGATAAATACTGCCTTTAGAAATGAGATATGGGTATTAGATACCGGATGTGGATCTCATTTGTGCAATAACTTGCAAGGGCTAAAGAGCAGTAGAAAGCTAGAGAAATGCGACGTGGACCTACGTACTGCAAATAGGGCAAAGGTTGCTACACTTGTTGTGGGGACATACGAGCTAAACCTGCCTTCAGGATTGATTCTAGAACTAAAAAACTGTTATTATGTACCAGTTTTAATGAAAAACATTATCTCAGTTACGTGTTTAGACTTATGTGAATTTTATTTAATATTTAAGAATAAATGTTATTCTTTTTCATTGAATGATTTCATTATGGTTCAACAACTTTGGTTAATGGTTTATATGTTCTAGACTTGGATAATTCAATTCTCAATATAAACAATAAGAAAGCTAAAATGGATAACTCTAACACCTCTTACTTATGGCATCGTCGTTTGGGCCATATAAACGAAAATCGTGTTTCTAAGTTACACAAGCTTGGTGACTTAGGGTCATTTGATTATGAATCATATGACACATGCGAGTCTTGTTTACTAGATAAAATGACTAGAACACCTTTTCTATGAAAAGGAGAACGGGCCAAGGAGTTATTAGAACTCATACATTCTGATGAATGTGGCACAATATCAATACAAGCAAGAGAAGGTTATAACTATTTCATAACCTTTATCGATGATTTCTCACGATACAGGTATTTGTATTTAATGAAATACAAATCTGAGGCCTTTGAAAGGTTCAAAGACTTCAAGAATGAAATAGAGAAATAACTTGGCAAAAGTATTAAGACTCTAAGATTTGATCGAAGAGGAGAATACTTGAGCCAAGAGTTTCTGAGTTATCTTAGAGATTATGGGATATTATCTCAATGGACTCCGCCACATATACCTCAACATAACGGTGTATCTGAGAAAAGGAATCGAACCCTTCGAGACATGGTACGGACCATGATGGCTTCTGCAGACCTACCAAAATCGTTTTGGGGGTATGCACTAGAGACTTCTGTTTATATACTAAATAGAGTTCCGATAAAATCGGTTGATACTACCCCATTTGAGATGTTTTTTGGTAAAAGACCAAAGTTATCTCATTTGCGAGTATGGGGTTGTCCTGCCTTTCTTAAAAGGCCACAGTCGGACAAACTTGATAATAAGTCTGACACGTGTTTGTTTGTGGGATATCCGAAAGAATCTTTCGGATATTACTTCTATCTACCCTCCAAAAACAAATTGTTTGTTTCGAAGCATGCCATCTTCTTAGAGAATGAGCACATGCTCAAATGGGACAGTGGGAGTAAAATTGAACTTAGTGAAGTTCATGAAGATCAAATAAACGAGGATCAACCGTCTAACCCCACATCTATTGAGAGAATAGATGAATCTTCTAATACACAAGAACCTCGTAAATCTAGTAGGATACGTGTGGCACCTGAGAGATATGGATTTCTCATTAGTGACCATAATGACGTATTGCTTATAGATGAAGATGAGCCTACGACCTACAAGGATGTTCTGAATAGTTCAGAATCTGGCAAATGGCTTGAGGCCATGAAGTCAGAGATGGATTCCATGTACGACAACCAAGTATGGACTTTGGTTGATCCACCCAAAGGAATTAAACTTATTGGGTGCAAGTGGGTTTTCAAGAAGAAAATGGACATGGATGGTAACTTAGTTACCTATAAAGCACGACTAGTGGCGAAGGGTTATCGTCAATAACATGGTATTGACTATGATGAAACCTTCTCGCCAGTAGCCATATTGAAATCCATCAAGATACTCCTAGCCTTTGCTACTCATTATGATTATGAGATTTGGCAAATGAATGTGAAAACACCTTTCCTAAATGGAAATCTAACTGAGGAAGTGCATATGACACAACCTGAGGGTTTCACATCCAGTGATGGCACAAACGTGTGCAAGCTACAAAGGTCCATTTATAGACTTAAGCAAGCTTCTAGGAGTTAGAATATCCGTTTTGATGAAATAATCAAAGAGTTTGGTTTCATTCAAAATATGAATGAGCCTTATGTATACAAAAAGGTTAGTGGGAGTGCAATCGTTTTCTTATTGCTTTATGTAGATAACATATTGCTAATAGGAAACGATATACCTGTCTTGCAAATGGTTAAAATTTGATTGTCCAAACAATTCTCCATGAAAGATCTTGGAGAAGCAACCTATATTCTTGGAATAGGGATCTATAGAGATAGATCCAAAAGGTTGATTGGTCTTTCACAGTCTACATACATAGATAAAGTACTAAAGAGATTTAGTATGGATCAATCTAAAAAGAGATTTTTGCCCATGCCACATGGTGTAAGCCTTTCAAAGTCGATGTCTCCCAAGACACAAGTTGAAAGGGATCACATGAGTAAAATTCCATATGCCTCGGCAGTTGGATTTATCATGTATGCTATGATATGTACTAAGCCCGATGTATCTTGTGCTCTCAGTTTGACGAGCAAATACCAATCCGACCTTAGTGAGGGTCATTGGATGGCTGTAAAGAATATCCTTAAGTACTTACGAAGGACTAAGGATATGTTCTTAGTATATGGAGAAGGTGATTTGAAAATAAACGGGTATACTGATGCCAGTTTTCAATCTGACAAAGATGATTTCAAATCACAATCCGGCTACATGTTTATGTTGTGCGGAGGGGCAATAAGTTGAAAAAGTTCCAAACAAGAGACTATTGCCGACTCTACGACAGAAGCTGAGTACATAGTTGCTTCTGAAGCAACTAAGGAGGCTGTTTGGATCAAGAAGTTCATGACAAAAATGGGTGTGGTTCCTAGTGTTGTTGGTCCAATAACCTTGTATTATGACAACAACGGAGCCATTGCATAAGCAAAGGAGCCGCGGTCTCACCAATGATCCAAACACATACTGTAACGCTATCATCTGATCTGGGAGATCATAGATAGGAATGATGTAAAGATAGAGAGAGTTCCTACGAATGAGAACATAGCTGACCAGCTTACTAAAGCACTATCCCAAAAGAAACATGATTGTCATGTTGAGTCATTCGGTATTAGATACATAAATGATTGGCTCTAGTGCAAGTGGGAGTTTGTTAGTGTTGTGCCCTAGAGGCAATCACTTGTACATTATATATGACACATTTTATTTTAATAAAAGGTATTATTTATCTTACAGTTTCTTTTTGTTTACTTTAAGTAATATAACTGTTCGATAAAGTTTCTAGGACAACACTGTGTTAAAGAAATCATGATAGAGATCATGATATAAGATTCCTACTACACTGGATGGTGTTAGTACTTAAATAGTCCCCAGTCATAGTATTAATAAGACAGGACATCATTAATGCGTTAAGACTAGCATATGTTAGACTTCCTGATTTGATCAGGCGGTGGTTCTCATAACTGTGAATATTGAGATACTCAAAGTTAACACATGAATGCTTGTTAATGGAACAAGTTCATTGGATTACCTAGCTTTGAGATAATCATATGGATAACTATTTAGTGCCAGTGATATAATCTCAATATAGCAAACGTGCAAGTATCCTTAGACTTGAGATCTCCAAAGTACTTTGTTTGCTGAGCTTTGTACTTTGATTCCAATCTCCGGAGCTCGATCGAGGGCCGCCTATAGGATGGATATTTGATACATTATGAGGTAAACGAAAGTAGTTGAGAGAGTCAATAAAGAATTCACCACTTCTAATAGTATGGGCGAATATCTCACGGCCACTTGTAGGAATTACTACTTGGAAAGTCATTGGCCAAGGCGATTGTGTATTGTAAATAGTTGTAATTGATACACATCTAGAGTAGTGGGTTCCTAGTACAAGTACTATTGTATTCGGGCCATAATTAATTCTGGAAGGAGTTGGCACTAATTCCGTACTCCAAACCGAATGAGATATTGTATGGTGAAAGGAGTTAATTGCACTGAAGTTTGTTATTGAAGGGTTCATGTCAAGCCACTTGACTTCCTGGACTCTTGGGTGGTCATGATGTGTTGTTAGATACCGCTCAATGATCTGAGAATATAGGTTTATTAATTGATGAATTAATATACCAATTCTTATTAGAATTAATAGGATTAATTCTAATTAATTATGGATTATTAATCTCAAAGACGTTTGGATTAATTCATATTCTTTACCAATTGACTGGAAAACCTAATAGGTCACACACAATAGAGGATTATATACTCAAGATGTTATTTGATAACATTGTGGGGTTAATTGAGAGAAAGAGAAGTTGTTGTGGACAAATTATAATTAGTTATAATTTGTGGTACAAGTTGTAATTGTGAGAACTTGATATTTCCAATTACAATTAGGGAACTCTAATTGTTTTAGAATTCCATATTTTCTGTAATTTTTCGGTTTTATGATGATATAATCGAAAAACCCTAAGGGTGATTCACGTGGAAAAAAACAGCAGCCACCTAAACCTTCTCTTCTTCTTCTTTTTTTCTCTCGATTTGATCTTGAAGAGGAACCCTAGCCGCCACTTAGAATTTTTGCTAACACAAAAAGCTACGTGCTTGAGCATTCCTCTGTGTAGATTACTATTAAAGATAATCACAAACTGTGATTATAGTGGGTAGACGTTCAACTCACGTGGAAGTTGATCACGAGGATTGCTAGATCACGTCTCAACTTGAAGAAGAAAATTTTGTTCTTCGCACGGTCACCCAAAGGTAAAAGCTATTGCCTTTACTCTCTCTATGTTTTGTTTTCTACACATAGAAGAGTCTTAGGAGGGTATGTCGATTTATTTTCCGCTGCGCTTATAGGATACAAGCCTGAGATACCCAACAGTGGTATCAGAGCCATGCTATATGTGGTCTACGGACATTGTTTTGGCATGAAAAATTATTTTCGTGTTTGTCTTTATTTGCCGTGAAAATCGTTTTCACACGAGTCGAAATCGTTTCGATCTTTATGTGTTGGGTCCATAGCACAATATGATTGTGTAAAAGTCACAGCGTATGTCGAAAAGATGCTTTCTTTGGTGCTGAATAAAGGGGTGTCTCTTCATGAATTATGCTATTACTTTGGCAATATTCAACAAATAGATTAGACTCATACTCTCCACCTCTATCAGTCTTAACCTTTTAAGTTTCTTGCCAGTTTGAGTTTTAGCTTCATTTTTAAATATGAGAAACTTTTCAAGTGCTTCATCTTTATGTTTAAGTAAATAAATATATCAATATTTACTACAATAAAAGTAATGAAATATTTCTTATGATCCCTAGTCAACAATCCATTGAATTCACAAAATGTCTGTGTGAACTAAATCAAATATTTTTTAATCCCTTTCAATTGAATGATAAGATTTCCTGGTTGTTTTAGCTTTCACAGACACTTGACATTTGTTCTTCTTATCAATTGCATGTTTAAGGATCAAATCTAAATTCATCATTCTTTTAACAAAATCTAAATTTAAATATCCAAGTCTACTATGCCAAATATCAATAGATTTAATAATGTGCACCATAGGATAAGCAGAATTCTCAACAGAAGAAGTTTTATTCAAATTAGAAGTAAATGGTTCAACTCTTAATTTAAACAAACCATTTGACAAATAACCTTTGTCAACAAAAGAATTGTAGTGCATAATCACTATTTTATTATATTTGAAAGTAGACTCATAACCCTCTCTAACTAGAAATGAACTACTAAGAATATTCCTACGAACTATTGGAACATGCTATACCCTATGAAGAGAAAGAATACGCCGTGAAAGAAACTTCAAGTCCATGCGTCCAATCCCTAACACATTGGCCACAGCTGAGTTCCCCATCTTCACAATTTTTCCTTTAATTGACTCATCATTAGAAGTAGTGATGCCAAACCCAACATCAATGGTACAAACTTCAGCAAGGTGTGTACTCAAATCAGCTTCCAGTTGACCAGTATCCTCTACCACCACATTGACTTAGGCTTCAAAATTTGATCCTTATTTAACTTTGGACTTTTTAGATGAACAGTCCTTAGCCCAATGCCCAACATGACCACAATTCTAATAAGGTTTGTTTGCTTTTAATTTCTTTTTTGCCTTGTCTTTTGTCTTGTTTTTGTTTTTAGAGTTTGAATTAACCCCCACATTCCTCTGATTATTGCTCTTCTTTCCAGTAATCACCACATGGACATTAGACTCCAAGGCACAATATAACTATTCTTCCTACGTTGCTCCTCAATGGATATTGATTTTATCATATCGTTTAGAGAAATTTTCTCCGTCTTATATTTGAGAGACATATCAAAATCCTCCCAAGACTTAGGAAATTTCTCTATTACTGACATCACTTGAAACTTTTCAGGAAGTTCCATATCTGTTTCATGAAGAGAGTGAATAATCAATTGTTACTCTTGAGTTTGTTCAGTCACAGACTTACCCTTAACCATCTAAAATTTCAGGAATTTAGAGATATAATACTTTTCCAGATCTTGATCTTCGATATTATATTTCTTATCCAACTCATCCCATAACATCTTTACTAGGTAGGATTCAAAATAGCAGACATCAAAGAGAGCATTTGTTAAGGATAACAGTTTGTCCTTCTGCCTACATTGTTCCATTCATCCCATGCCGCAATCTTAGTTACTCTAGGATGTTTATCAGTTGGTATGGGCCTGTCTACCTGCACTGCTGATAATAAGCCCCTCATGGTCAACTAAATTTTCATACTTTATTACCAACGCTTGAAATTCTACCCTGGACCAAATTTGTTCGGCAGACCATTCAAGTCAACTAAATGCTTATACACAGTAGAAACAATACCTGATGAACTGACCATTGCACACAAACAGATAATTACAGAATAACTTCTTAAAGACTATTAGAAAATACGCAGTACCGACAAGCACAGACAGACAACTTAACTGAATTGAACAAGCACTGTCTATACCCAATTAGGGCTCTAACAAATGCAATTATCAAATATCAATAAAGCCAGCAAAACCAAACAATCCAAGTGAAAATAAACCAGATAGAATTCAAAAGTAATAGATAAGCTCGTAATGGACCTAAGAGACTTGCTCGCAGGACAAGAGCACACAGTAGCACTGTCCCGCCAAAAAGGACCCGGCGCTGTCCCCACTAGACGTACCCGGTGCCGGCTCTCATCTGAACAAGTTGCGATGCGACTAAAAGAAACGCTGACCGAATCACCAGTTCAATACTGGTTTGTCTTCAAGAAGTTATTCGCTCCACTCCGATGCGATGGGTACAGCAACTCCCCTTGTAGACTAAGACGGTCTCACATCGCCGTCGACACACACCAACTGCGATCACCTCGAAAATCTCCTCAATTTACCGGTCCCATTCAATCAGAAAACTATGGGCCGTGATAGGAGAACAGAAGAGGCGATTTTTTTTTTTTTCTCTCAATGAAGCAAAAACTGAAAAACCTTTTTTTTTTTTTCTAATATTGCCTCTGAAAAAACCTAAAACCAATCCGAATTAGGAGACAAAACTCTAATATTTCCTTTTTAAGTTAGAGTTAATTGGGCTAAATAAAAAGAGAGAAACATGAAAATATGGGCTAAGCCCGAACCGGGCCAAGCGAGCCACGCGCATGTGGCATCCACACTCCTTTCGGCTTTTCTATCAAGTTTATAGAAAAACCTTTTAGTATAAAAAGGTTTCCACACTCTTTAACTTTTCTCATGTGAGACTCATGTCTAACATGAGCTTCCAAATAGTTAAATACTTAACTTTAATGATATTTAATTATAATTCCCACTATGAAAATAACTTTTACCATAATCAAAATAATCTCTAACATGTCAAGACAACTCTCATTAATTGTTTTAGACTAACTAATCATAAATTAAAAATTATTAACTCTTAAAGTTGACATTTTCAATACTTCTTATAGTCAAGGAAAGGACCTAAGTCATACATATAACAAGTTACACACAACATTAGAATTTATCATTCTGGAAAATGGTGTTGAAATGCCTTATATAGATGGTGAAGAGTATAAATTTCACTCTCATAAGAGTTAAAAGTACTTATTTCTCATAAGATACATTGTTTCACCATAATATTGTAAACCATTTAACGTTCATTCACAAATTACGACATAATTAAAGTTTATAGTAAGCATTTTTTTTTCAAGAAGATTTAGAGCACAGAGCATTCGCGGACACGAACCCATTTGCTTCTTTTTTTGCCACTATGAGCTTTGCCATTATTCGAGTATTCTGGTTCTCTTCTCTTTTCTTCAACTGACCTTTGCCTCCTCCTGCATCCAATACATGGATTGTGAATGTATTCCCCCCTCTATCTTCAAGCACTGACATTAAATTTTGTGACCAAAAAGAAGGTAATGTGATTATATTTGACGTTATTAGAATTAAATTTCTCTTTATATCCATTTATTGGTAGATATTAGTGTCCTTGCAAACTGATTATTTATTGGATTAGAATTAGTTTTTTTAATATTTCGATAGTGAATAATTAATTTGCAGAGAAAGTATAAAATTATTTCTTTTTCACATTCCTTTTTACGCATTAGGGGATGAAAGATGTGGATGAAACAAATAATATAGTATTATCTAGTAAGTAGTGCTTTTAAGTAGTTGGACTACCATCTTATCAGTATATATTTATTTATTTAACCAGCACCTTCTTATGTCTAGGATTAGTTTCTAAAAATATATTTTTTTAAACATGTTTATTTTGTTTTACCATTCACAAATATTCTTAAATCATGAACTATTTGGGACTTGTTTCTAATATCAATCTATATATTTCCAAGCAAGTTGTTATAGCAAAGCATAAATTCATGAAACATTCTAATGTAAAACTATAATCGTAATCTACAAACACCTGATTCATATGAAGTTTTAAAATTATAATGTATATAATACAAATTAAAACTTATAATCTACATATCCATCATAGAATTTTTAGAAATTTCACATCGAACAAATAAACAGCAGAGAAGTCTTTTTCTTATATTCTACTCACTTTTTATGGTACCCAACAAGAAAAATAACAACTACACAAACAAAACAATTTTTTTGGGGGAGTTAAAAATAGTACTATTAGAATATGTCACTCCACCATCTTATTAGATTTGATGCTTACTTTGGACATAATATTATGATTAGGGGATATTGAGGAAACTACATGTGATGTTTTTATAGCACACAACATTCGCGAACTCGATCCCTTTTACGACTTCTTTTGCTACTATTGCCGTTGCTCGAGTTTCCTCCTTGCCTTCCCCTTTCTTCCTTCTCCTTCTGCCTCTTTCTGCATGCAATACATCAATTATGATTCTTTCTCCCTTTACATTTTATATAATTACATTCATTATTATTGTTTTTGTGGTAAATTTATTCACACGAATGCCTCAAGATTTAGATTTTAACATTTTTAGTTTAGATTGTAATGAAATAAATACTTTTTTTTACAAAAATAAATATATTAATCTAAATTTATGTGCAGGAGATTAACTTTTTTTTTTATGTGTTATTATGAATAAAAGAATTATGTATCTTAATTATAAAAGTAAGGCATAAAATTTGAATAGTAAGTCAAAGTTTTGAACATATGACTTCAATGCTATTAATTTTTTTTTTTTTTAAAGGAAACTTTAATACGATTAGTTTTCTATTTTTTTTTTTAGATTTTAAAAGTAAAATGTAGCAATTTTTTCCTATTATCTTAACCAATAAGGAAAAATGGTGAAGTTGTACGAGAGAAAAAAAAATAGATTAAGAAAAAGTGAGAATTATTTTCAAAGTGGTAAAAATAGAAAATAACAATTAAATTTTATTTATGAAACCAAGGTGGAAAAATGTACTTCGAAAATCTGGGAGAAAGAGATGGAAAAATTTTAAGGAAATGATAAACATGGATAAAAAATATATAAAATTGGTCAAAAGAATTCAATATATAAACTGAATGTTATGCTAATCCACGAAACTCATAAATGCCATATCTCTTAAATATATGCAAATTGTGAGTATAAAATATCAATGATTTTAGTTTTAATATAAAACTAAGTTGTACTGCTTATGTATTATTAAAAAAACTAACGAAAATAAAAAAAATCAAATAGAAATAAAAGAGATATATACTTCACATTACTGTTTTTTTTTCCCCTCTTTTTTAAACAGAACAGATTACTGAACCTTAAGAAAGCAAAAGAGATTCCCTAAAAAATAAAGATAGAAAATAGATTTTATTTTACTGTACGGAACATAATTCCATAATAAAGTTTAATCCCAGATAACGATAGAGAGAAAACTTAAAAAATAATGTTTAGAAATAAAGATAAAGATTACTATATAAAATCATTAATTTTTTTAAGACACACACAGAAAAGAAAGTAAAATGAAATTGTCACTAGTGGTTTATCCCAAAAGTATACATGTGGCATATGTGTGTGTATATATATAATTTTTTTAATTATATAGTAATATTTTTAAAAAAATTGTGTCAAATCAAATAGGACATTAACTATATACTACAGAAAATTTTCTATATTTTTTAAAAAATAAAAATATACAATATATAGTAAAAATATTCAATAATAGTTCACGACGAGCGGATCAAGGTAAGTATTTTTCCACTATGATGATCTTAACTAACCAGGTTTAAGGTTTAGAGCACAAAACATTCAGGAGACAACACTCTTTTACGGCCTTTTTTTTCATTTTTTTTTTTTTTTTTGTGGGGTGGGAACTAAAAACTTTTAGGCCCAATTATTACCATGGCCCATAAGTCAGATCTAGAACAACTTGGGCCGAACTGCCAATGTTCTTAAAACTGGGCCGGATCAAGTTTGCCATATCTGGATCATCAAGTTTCAAGAAAATATCAATTTAGTCCCTAGATTCTGAAATTAAGTAATTAAGATCCTTAAAGTCTTCAAATTATGCCACAACAATAGTCCAAATAACATTTGCGCAAACCCTTTGTACGCAAAGCTATGTAGTGGAAAAAATAAGTAGCACCAATTTTCTTCCTCCAAGTTCACCCTTTAGTTTTTTAAGAACTGCATCCAAAGTTACCTTATTTCTACTTAAAAAATTAAAATAAGAGATTATAAAATATAATATTGTATTAAACTAAGTACACAGTGTATTATCAAATTAAAAAAAATAATAATTTTAAGAGAGATTCTCTCTTCGAACTTCTTACCAAATTATATCCTTGAGAATGTGAGAGAGAGTGTTCTTTTAAGCAAATATCTAGAGATCCTCTCTTGGAGACTTCCTACCAAATTCTACCAGAGAGAGAGAGAGAGAGAGCTCATTTAACCAAATTATCTAAAGTCTTTTTATGTATTCTACTTGAGGAAGCAATGCTTAGTAGAAACTTGACAAAAACTTTGAGAGCAAGAGAGAGACAAGAAGAGCATACAATTCATACCAATGTAAAATTGTAGGAAAAATTAGGAAAAAAGGTGCGTAAGTGAAGAGCAACAAAGCCATTTTCTTCATTTACTTGTTTGGTCGATCCCCATCTTTCTTTTCCAACTAGGAACTCTTCCTTCCTCCTTTATCTTTACTCTTCTTCTGTGAGTGAAGCAGCAAATCCTAAATTAGATCCTCATTTGTCGTCCCTTGGACCCATTCTACCCCCTATTTTTCACATCACACCTGGAATTCAAAACATCATGCTACCACTCCAATTTTGTTTACCTAACAGTATTAATTTATTTTTTGGAAAAAAAAAAAAAAAAAGAGGAAATATGGTCAAACCTCATTCCCATTGTTTCCCCTTCCCAACCCTTTCCTTTCCTTTACACTTTCTTAATCATATTATGGCATTTTTTTTCTATTTAAAACAATTTTTTTAAAAAAAGGAAAAAGACAAAAAAGGACCAAAGGCCTCCGACTCCCTATGCTCAGAGGTCCTTCTCTTCTGTAATACCTAGAATAGAATAATAGTGGTTAAAAAAAACTCCCAAGAGGAAAAAAGAAAATTCAATGTACCTAATAAAACAGTAATTCAAATAAAGGTCATTCATATTTTGGGCAAAAACAAAAGATAAAAATTTGGAGTTTTTTTTTTCAAAAAATATATAATTTTAATTTATTTATTTAAATACAGGAAGGGGATGGGGGGTGGGGGTGTTGGAAATCTATGTTCTTTCAGACCGGTCCCTAAAAGCCTTCATTTTGGAATGCCCCATATCCTAGATTCAAAATGTTTTGAAGGAAGATTAACGGCCTTTTAAAATCCCCAACAAAAGTAGAGAAACCATTGCAGATAAAGTGTAGAAGAAGTTTCTTTCTTTGCCCTCTGAAGTCTAGGAAATATAATTACTATAAAGCATATTCATACGTCTAATAAAATCTTTTCTTTTTTTTTTTGTGGGGAAAATTAGATTGGAAATTTTTTGGGGGAAAAAACTATTTTATACTTTTTTTCTTCAAAAAAAAATAGGTCCAATATAAATAAATTTTATTTATAAAATATTAACAATAAATCACAATTTTGATCTTTTAATATATATATATTTTAATAAAATTCTAAGTCATACTTTTGTTTTCTCACCCAAAAAAAAAAAAAAAGAATCACCTCCAAATGCACCTCTAAAAAAAAATGAAAAAATTAGGGCAGCACACCTGCCTTATGGTGGGCAGCATCTGCAACGAATCAGGTGCTATTTCCGCCATTTTCAGGACCAAAAGAATTAACTTAAAGGAGGAATCAAATCCTTGGCAACAAAATTTGACAACGAAAGGGCACATATGCTGCGCTTATGGCTCAACCAAGTTATTACCCAAATGGGTTCCTTCCTGGACCCCAAAAGCAGTGCAAAAGGAGAGGACCACTCAACAAAAGATCCCACCAATAGATGTTACTTTCTTTTTTCTTTTTCTTTTTCTTTTTCTTTTCTTGTCACTACTAAATTCAATTGACCATATGGGTCCTAAAATAAAGCGATTTTCCTTTTTTTGGGTTGAAAATTTGGAAGCCATTTTGGGAGGAAAACCATTCAACTCCATATGATGAAATAGATAAACAATGATTTGGATCTTTTTTCCAAGGAAAACAAATTGAGCAAAACACATTTTTGTTTTGAAAACGAAAAACTAGTTCTACCCTTACAATCACCAAAACATATTCCTTCATTTCAAAATAAATATTCATAAAATCTTTTATACAGAGATTAATAGAATTGAAAATAAAACTACAATTCAGATAAAATTTATATTTTATCCATATTAAATACACAATAATTATTAGTTAATAAAAATTTCCAAAAAAAGTTAGAAATTTTTTTTAAAATTCATAAATAAAGATAAAATGAAAAAAATTAATTATTAATTTTAAAAATATATACATAAACAAATATGAACAGAGATTAAAAATATTAAAAATAATACTACAATTAAGATAAAATTTTTATTTTACCGATATTAAATATACAACAACTATTAGTTAGTAAAAATTCACATAAAACAAGTAGGAAAAAATTTTAAAAAATTCATGTAATTAACTTAGAATAAATATGAATAAAATAAGAAAAAATTAATTATTAATTTTAAAAATATGCACATAAATAAATATTTTGAAACAAAATAAAAAAAATTATGAACATTTATTTTGAAACAAAAAGAATCCCAACTACAAGAAATTCTTCCCAAGAGTTCATGCCTTCTTTCAGTAACACACTTCCTTCCCTTGTATCAACTTATAGTTAGTGTGCACATTTTAAAGTCGAGGTACAATAACAAGTTCATTGAGTTGAGACCTTCGAATAACAGAAAATGTTAACATACATAAGGTTAACATCTTATGTAGCATAACGGGTGAGAGATCTTTCCCAACTAAGTCATGGAGCGAGTAGGCAAGAGTACCTGCAGTTGCAACCTTCTAATGACACAAAAATTCAGCAAGGCAGCGCAGTTTTGAACTACAGCCTGATGCCGCGTAAGCAACCATGACATCCCTAATAACATAGTTGCCAGTTCAACCTTTTCCTATCACTAAAGGGCTGCGATGCATGGACACAAAATGCAATAGCTACCATAACCATAAAAGACTGGAACTTTATACGAAGTGATTGGGAAGCAGAAATTGGCGAAGCACAAATCAGTCAAGAAAAAAACACAAGACAAACATGGAATACAAACAAAATTAGCCACTCATACGGAAGAAAATTGAATTTCCCCAATTGTTCTAGGTTCATAATTCAAAATGTCGGAAGAAAATACCAGAATTACTGACAACCCAACTACTAAAACAGGGGACAAAACAAACAAGCATATACTGAAGAACAGAACTACAAAACAATGCAAATAGAAACAAGGCAAGCGCACCCAATCAGAACTAACAATTCCAAAAGAACACATCCTACCAGATAGAAATTTATCGTGCCCTGTTTCATTTTTTCGGTCTTTTTACTTCTTAAAAGAGTTTAGTCATGGGTTGATCAGTTCTCACTTGGCCATCATGACCTTGACGAACTCCTCGTAGTTGATCTGGCCATCTCCATCCACATCAGCTTCACGAATCATCTCATCAACCTCCTCATCTGTAAGTTTCTCACCTAGATTAGTCATGACGTGGCGAAGCTCAGCTGCAGATATGAAACCATTTTGGTCCTTGTCAAAAACACGGAAAGCCTCCTTGAGCTCCTCCTCAGAATCAGTATCCTTCATCTTGCGAGCCATAAGGTTGAGGAACTCTGGGAAGTCAATTGTCCCATTGCCATCAGCATCAACTTCGTTGATCATATCCTGAAGCTCAGCCTCAGTAGGGTTTTGTCCTAGCGACCTCATCACTGTCCCGAGCTCCTTGGTGGTAATGCAACCTGAAGCAATTTCAAAGGCATTATTTTTTGTATATATGGAAGAAGAAAGCACTTGCTGAAAGAAATATATCCACAGAGAAAGGGGATACTGCACATTGTAGAACTTAGGCGGTGGCTATCCAAAAAGGAAAAAGAAGAAAAGCTAAAGATAGATGCATTGGAAATTGCAAAACATCACCCATTGCACAGGAAGCTATCTAAAATGCTGATAAGTCTTTATCACTTCATTATTACAATAGCAAAATCCAGATTTATACATGCTGCAAATTTCCAGAATGTAGAATACAGCAAGTGCTTCAGAAGTCCCTCTCCCTCTCCCTCCCTCTCGGGAGCCCAATTAAAAACTTTCAAAAGATCCAGTTTCAATCAGAGCAACAAGGAAGTGATAAAGAAAAAGTTAAACCACATGGAAGGCCACTGCTAGGAATTTGCTAAACTTTCCAAATTGGAAGTAAAGGATTACTCAAGAGGATAGCCCATCAAGATAAAATTTTATTCACTACCCAATCTACAATTTGGGCCAATTTCATACTTAACATAGACAAATAGCAAAACAAAAGGATGTATATTTGTATAGAAGAGAAAATAATCTGTTTGATTACCGGAAAAAAAATTAAAAAGGAATAAGGAGTTTCAAATATATGATTGAAAACAGATAATCTGTCAAGTTTAAAATGTATTTTCCTTGCACTTTTTCCTTTATTTTTTCCCGTGTTCAAGAAGGTCTAAATCTCGATCTAAAATATGAGTCGTGTTCTCATCACTATGATTCCATCCTATTTCCACATCTCTAAACCGAAAACAAAGAAATTCAAATTTTCATGCCTCCGGAGGTGGGATAACAGTCCATCTCAAAGAATATATCTTATCCATCAATCGGCCAAATCAAGAACGAGTACTTCAGAAAAACAAGAAGAAACCCACCAACATATACAAAAACCAAATCAAATCTCAACCAAAAAATCGAATCATCCGCTAAAAATCATTCACATAATCTCCCACATAAACATGTTGCAGCGGTCTCATCCCTTTCTGCTCAATGAAACCAAGATCAAGACCCACAAAAGTAACACCCAAAAAAACATCAATTTAGATCTGCAGACAAGAGATCAAAATCCCAATTTCTAAATGAAGAATTAACACCATATAAATATGAACACAACAAAATCAAAATTATTCAGTGGGATTGCATTAGGATAGCATAATACCATCTCCGTCCTTGTCAAAGAGGCTGAAAGCCTCCTTGAACTCTGAGATCTGATCGTCGGTAAGCTGATCCGCCATTCTCCTGGATTATTAGCTCCTAGTATGGCCTAGAGATATTTGTGAGAGAGATGGAATATGGAAGCAAAAGAGGAAAACTAAAGGGCTGCTGTCAACGAATGAAATGAAAATGGAAGTGTGGGGCGGAATTATATATCCGCTATGAAGATGGAGAATCTTTTCCTTTCTGAAATAAAAAATAGTATATTTGTTGTTGAATATTTTTGTATTTACATACCATAAATTTTTCTATTTTTGTTTCTTTTTCTTTTTCACTTTTTTTTTTTTTTTTTGCTGTGGGTTGTTAACAATAAGTCCAATAGGGGAGGCATCTTGTTCTTTTCTTTCCTTTCAATCACATCCTTGGATAGAATTTTCTAGCATCTAACACAGCTTCCTTTTCCTTTCCTTTTCCTAGTTTTTTTTTTTTTTTTTTTAAGAATCTAACAAGAAGGTGATGTATATATACATTTCTGTTTCATTTCTTTTTGGTTGATGAATACAATACAAACGTGTGTTCGAAATGATAATGTATTATTTATCTTTAAAGACAATTATAGTTTAGAGTATCTTGTTAATACAGGCAGAATTGTCAAATTAATTTGGATGGTTAAATGTGTTTGTATTATAAAACTAGTAATTGATGAGTTTTGATTGGTTATTGAATCTTAGACATCTAAAGGTAGATGAATTTATGCTTCCATTCCAAACACTTAGCAACATTGAGCCAAATGGCCCCAAGTATATATATTAATTCATCACCAAGGACTTTTGAATATTATATTTCAAAGATCCAAAGCTTTTTGTATAATTTGAAGTAGGTATTTAATTATTCGAATATTACTTTTTTTTACATATATTAAAGACAAAAGTAGACTAGAATTAAAATATTTATCTGAAACTAAATATATTTTATTCGATTACGTTTATTATGTTTACCATATTCTTTTTAATTTATGTACTTACAAATGTTGTATTATCTTAAAAAAATAAATGAAAAAATATAAAATAAATAAAAGTTGACCAAATTAAAGATACCCACTCTAGTCTTTGGAGGCTGCATAGGACTTGGGCACCTAGCCCAAATCATTATGCCTCATTGCAACCTCTGCAACTTTTGTTAAATTTGACCTTAATTTAGTTGCTTTTTTTTTTATGTCTATTGTTGTTTGGAAATGTTCTCCTGCTTCATTATTGTCTTACAGCATCCTCTATTTTTGGACTATGCCTTCTCCTTGTCCATCCATCTTAAAACGGATAAAAAAAATAAGCCCACCAATTAAAGCCCATCCAAAGCTTGTGAATACCCGATGCAATCCTTCTCTCTATCTTCTTTCTGTCACTCTAGAATTTTTCCGGTCCAAAGATTTTCTTCCCAGCGGATTTGCGGCTTTTCGGCCATATAGGAGGACTCTTTCCTTTATTAAGTTACCTTTTGTTTTTAATCCTATCGTATTTTGTCCACAAATTATGAGATTTTTTATTTTGCTTTCTTTGTCAAGGTATGAGATGACTTGGTACAAATTTTATACTCATCTTCTCATATTTGTGCTACTTACTCTATTATTTTTGAGTTAATTTTTGAAAAAATTTTATTTTGTTATCTTAACTATAGTCAAAATCTCATATTGTCATCTAAATTTTATTTTGAATCTAATTGTCATCTGAATTATGATTTTTTTTCTCACATTACCATACAAGCACCTCTAACTCTTAAATTAAATTAGTTAACATGGTAAATTAAACATAGGATAAAATAAATTTTCCATCTAACTAGCTTAAAGAACAAAAAGACTAAATTAATTCGATTAAATTAAGTTAAGTTAGTTCAATCACATTATATTTTTTATTTTTTTAAATTTAAATTTATAAATAATTTAGTCTTTTTATTTTTTAAGTTGGTTATATGAAAATTTTATATTGTTTTATATTTAATTTATTATGTTAGCTAACTTATTTTAAGGATTAGAGGTGCTTGGATGGTAATATGAGAATAAATGATAATTCAGATGATAATTAAATTCAAAATGAAGTTTAGATAGAAATGTAAGATTTTGACTATATTTGAGAAAGTAAAGTGAATTTTTTCTTAAAATTTTCATTCGAACTAGATTTGAGTCCTTTATGCACTTTTTATCATATTCTCATGCAATTTTTAAGACCGTTTATTTGTTAAGAGGCTTTTAAATTACTATTTAAAAATCGAGGTGAATGTAAACGACTCATGCCAAGCTCCTTAAGGATTGAGATGAATGTGGCCTACTCGTATTAACGTTGATCTCGACGAAAAAGCTGAGATGATTTTTTTATTATTGCTGGCAGTTCAAAAGCTCCAACCGATCAGTCGAATGAGATGTAGCTGTTTGACAAGCTAAAAACTTGCCTTTGAGTGGTCAATAACACAAAACTATGTTTTGTAAATGAGCGAGTGGAACCCAAAAACGATAGGAAAAAGAGATTATTTATGAGTTGGAACTCCAACTAAATTCCTAAGAATACAACTAGATCCCCGCAACTAAGGAAGTTGTGTTTGGGAGAATAAAAATACGCTGAAAGTAGGAACAAAAAGTAATGGAAATATGACTAAAAGTAATACAAGTCTCATATAAAAAATTTCATAAAAACAGTAAATAAAAGAAAAGTCTGTAAACTCTATGAACATTGGGGTTCCTCTCTTTCATGCCTTCCTATTGCTTTTAATGAGCTTGAGCCTCCATGTCCACTACTTTTCGCTATTTTATGGTAATGTTGCCTTCCTCAACGTTAATGACAAATATGACAAGAAGATGTACTCTTGATTAGCTCAAAGATCCCATTCATATCCCTGAATGTTCAACCTTATCCATTTCGAACTAAACTTCGTGAAAAAACAAGCGTTGTTTTCTAATCGATCTGCTAGTCTGGTTCAGTGAGAATTCTCTTGGGTTGGCTGATCTTAGATCGATCGATCGAGCCATCTAGCAACCCTGGTGCTTTACCAACTGGTCATCTAACTGTTTCGGTATTTTGCTTATTGACACTTTACCCCCATTTTGTTTTTTGAGGATTTGCTGATCCTAGAGAACAAAATGCCTCTTCGGCTTTGTACAACCATCCTTGGGAGTTGGAATTAATGACAGTTCCTCTAAATTTGTGACTTCGGCTGAATCTCCTCTCCTTACATTTGAATTTCAAACTTCCCCAAATTTCTACTTTATCCTAATATCTTCCTTCCATCCTCCTGAAACTCTAACTGGAAAAAATCTTTCCAACAATAATGTCTAGCAGCATGGATTCTTTTACTAACCCAACCGTCCTCGAACTCCCAAAAGAGTCCCTAGAAACCTCTGATCGACACATCTTGATTGCTTTTCTGAAGCATGAAGTTGGTGTACGCACCTATAATGGCGAGTCTACGGCTTGGTCTGAGTTCATTAACCCCGAAGGTTTCGACCTTTTTTTAATAAATCTGAGTGGAACTCCAATATTTGGCCATCGAAATTTAGGAGTTGGCTGTATGAGTTGGACGACTTCAATAGTTAATTGAAGAGGGTTTCGACCACCTTCGGTCAGTAATGGAAGGCATGGAGCATCTATGATGTGATTCACATTTCCGCTTTTGGCCACCAACCCGATCATCCTCTTCTAAGGGTATTTCTCCCATTTTGGTCCCTAGCCATCAATAACTTTGTGTTACCTTTTGGAATGATAAGTACCACTCTTTTAGATATATCTGTTATTCTTGATCTGCCATTGGAACGATGAAGAAATCCCCAACTATTGCACTACCACAATTCCTAACTAACATATTATATACAAGGGTGTGGCGATCTATAGCAAATTTATTAAAGCAAATAGGAAATTTGGAATACTGTCAGGAATGAACATACTGCTTTTCTTTTGTGTTGGGTTTACAAATACATTATCTGCATGTCCTCTTTTAGAGTTGTTCTTGAATGTTCTTACTATGTTCCCCCTATTGTTGTTTGGTTGCACTACTAGCTTTACTTTATTAATCCTGCCGTCAATATACCGTTCTTTTTTCTTGCTATATGAAAATGTCTCTGAATGGGAAAAATATTACCCTTACTTAGTCCTTTATGGATTCTGCAACTATGGCTCTACCAATATCTCTTATAAATCTGCCGGTTAGATTGGATAAGATGGCCCGAAATATCCCACCTGAAATTATGACTAGTTATATCTTCCATACTATGTCTGTCTATATGTCACGGATAGAAAGGCCAAGATGGCCAAAACTAGTGAGATCGTCTCTTTTCTGAACCAGGCAAGGGAATGGCCTACCAATCTACTTGTTCCTTATGATTCAAGCATATTTAGGCCTAAATGGCTGAAAGTGCAGTCGGTCGGTGATAATTATTCCATGCTACAGAAAGCCTGAGGTGCATTTCTAGTGACTTGAGAATTGCCAAGTGGTACCCACCCTGCTCCCACTATAGCAAAGTTTCTTCTGAACCGTACAACCTGCACTGCTTTACTCATTGGATTGGTCTAGCTCAAGATATTCTAGCCTACCCACACCATAAAACAACTTGTGCTGAACGAACTTACTTGTCGGATACGCAGCTAGCTATGAGGATTAGGTAGACTCAGGAATAACTGGAAAATTTTTCTTTCAAGCATTCAATTTTTGTACTAAAATTACTGTAGGATTTTTTCTCTGGTGGTAGAAAGTCATACACGTTTATTTCTATTAGCCTCTGGATGCCTTTCTGTCTATATTTGGGAAATTAGTGAGTGAAGAAGTTGAAGAGGAAGGTGAACTTATGGGATCAGTTCAGAAGGAATCATCGTCCAGGCAACCATCCAAAACCTTTACTCAGGCCAGGCTGACTTCTTCAAGTATACCTGCCCTTACATTTGCTTTACAAACTCACCCAATCATGAAATGACCAAAACTTGAAAATGTTTTCTCCTTGCAGCTGGCGAGATGGCTAATCCTATCCCAATTGACGACCTTTCAGATGTTAAGAATGCACCGAGATGATCCAAGCGCAATCTACCCTTCTCTCCTACTTCTCCCAAGGTCTGAAGAAGCTTTGTTGATTGGCCCTAACAATCTTGTTATTTCCCACAGACTAACCACTTTTGTCATCTTGTTTCAGCTAAAGAAAACAAAGCACAGTAAGGCAAGCAAGTTAGACAATAAAAATTTTGTGAAAGAAAAGATTTCTAAACCAATAATGGCCAAGCTGGGCCACTTCCCCAGAAATTCCCATTCTTAAATTATCAAAAGATAAGTCGAAAGCCTTCTTCAAGTCACCTCAAAAAGCTGAACTCCAGCGTAACACCCCGCTACCTGCGTATCTCTAAGGGGTGGGAATGTCATCCCGTCTAAAGGATAAGAGATCTTTATAGTGAAGTAAACAAATAACTCATCTAAAATAATTCCTCAAATAAAACTTAATCGTAATACATCTCAAGTAATGCTCAACCAGAGTCTAAAAAATAAAGAATAATAAAACATTGTCTCTAAACAAAAACAACTAAAATGTCCAGTACAAGATCTTGAACTCTAGCCCCGACCTTATCAGTAGTGTTCACGACTTGAAAACATGCACAAAAATTGTGAGAATTAAATTTCTCAATAAGTCCTCTGTATGTGAGAGAGTGTACATTTGAAACAATTTCGTGATATACAATTTTTAAATACCAAAAGCACAATTACAATCAAAATCAACAATTTTAAACACAAGAGTGGCGTTTTCAATTTGCATTCTTAGTAAATAACCTTATTTCAAGGAAACTAACCACTTAACAATAACGTGGACTATGAAATCTTGCATCATAACCCTGAGTCATGAAGCCCTACATTATGACCTTATACGGTGAAACCCTACATCACAGTACAGTGGATGATCAGCCTACGGGTGGGGATACTCTTTCTTCTCCTAGACCTCTCTAACTTACCGATTGTCCATTCCGGAGAAATACAGTCCCACTTGGAACTGGTCACTAGTTCGGACTGGCTTGACTCCCTAATACTGTCTCCTAATCAGAAACAAGTTTGTTTCTCGGAGGTGGCCACCTACGGAAGATTAGCTCACTCCTTCTTAGACTAGTGTTAGTAGCTTACCCTTATTGAGTACTCAACGATTTTGCAACAAGGAAAGTCATTAGCATCAAATAATAGCCAAAAAGAAAATATCTAGCATGACTTGGTAAACCTTGTTCAAACAATTAGTGTGAAAACTAAGTGAGTTGTTTTGAAAATCCTTTTGTTTAAAAAATCAGTGCATGAATGGAAATAAAGTAAGAAATCTAGCCATGCTGAACATTTTATCACAACAAACCATGTTTCCTTTGTTAACACATAACATTTGATAACTTGTAATTGCATTGTTTCACAAACAATTTTAATGCAAGAACTTACCTGATCCGTTTGTCTCACAAATGTTAGATTCTTCCGATAACCTGATCAGTGAATCCTAGTCCCATCTAGAGAAAATACAAAGATCATATCACAAACATCCCTATAACCCTTATATTGCCATAGTATCTAAAACTAGCTCAATTTCTAATATCGAGTCATCACACAATACAGACCAACTATCAACTCCATTTCAAACATAACAGACTAAACATGAAATATTGTGTACTAACAACTTAATATATACTAACTCTAAGACAATTACTAAATAAGTGATAAACTCACATATAGATAAGCGGACAAACAACAAAGTAACTTTGTGTGTGTGTGTGTGTGTGTGTGTGTGTGTGTGTGTATTATAGTTAATTAAAATAAAAATTGCTCATGAAAGTAAACAATTAAATAAATAGGTTAGTTAATGTGTAAAAATATTAAGTAACCAAAGAACTAGATAAACAAATAATTATTTAATTACTTGTTTAGCTAATTGAAATATTGTTTGTTCGTAACAATACAAAAATAAATAATTAAAGAGATATATTAATTAATGAGTAGGTAATTTGATGACATTACATAGTCATTGTGAAACCCCACCAAAAGCCAACCCTAGAGTAAAGGGGGGGGGTCGGGATGCATATCATATTTCTTTGTATGAATATACATGTTTTTGAATGATTTTATGTGCTTTAAAATTATGATTTATAGTCTAGAAGGCTTAGTTATGCTTATTGAGTAGGAAGGGTAAAATGGTAATTTTGCTTGAGGTCAAACTAGGAAGATAGTTTGAGGATTAATTAGGAAGAATATTTGGGAGGGAAAATAAGAATAAGAGTTGTTGTAGTTTAGCGGTTAAAGCTTTGGAATTAATCTCTAAGGTCTTGAGTTCAAATCCCATCATTTAAGTTTTTGTCATGATTATTTTAATTTAAGGTTGGATTTTTCGTCCCTTTCATTCCATAAGTAAAAATAAGAGTGTTGTTCTAGGGAAGACATGAAGGGAATGCCCTAATCCTATTCTTATGTCCTAAAAAGAATTCTTAAGGGATTTTTGTCCTTTTTATTTCCTAGCTTACCCTAAATTCCTTACCAATTAAATTTGTTTAATTTATCCAAATTTATGTTTTAATTTCAGAAAATTCAGTAAGGTTTATTGGCCTTTAAATTTCGAAAATAATTCTTAAAGGTTGGAGATTGGACTGAAAATAGGGAAGGAGTTAAGAAAGGTTCCTAAGAGAAATTAATCTCCATAGTTGGACCTTCAAACTCCACTCCATAGTATTCATCTTCTCCATGGAGGAAATCTGAAATTTTTCCAGATTCTTGGGCAGCCTAGCTTTCGAAAATCTTAGCCATCTTCCTTACTCAATTGCTGCCAGAAAAATGGCCAACTTATTCAGTTTGAAAACTGAAATTCTTTTGCCAAAAATCGGACTGCACAAAGCTGTACAAACCAGAAAAAATTCTGGACAGCTTCGATGCATAGCAGGCCAAAATCAAAGCTGTTTCTTCTGCCCTTCAAACAAGTAAATTAGAAAACTGGAAACCAGTCTTAAAAGACCCTCAAATGCCTCTCCAAACCCTCTGCAAATCGGCTGGAACATTGCAGAAAAACTGCACAGCAAATTCCCGCAAACAATTCGAATCTCAACCAGGAATTTTCCAGCCTTGCTCTCTTCAAGCCTTGTCCGAAAATCACCTCAAACTTCTGTGAGTTAACCTTTGTTCAGCCATGGACTGAACTCCATTACCCCCTCCACTGACCTTGCACAGCTAAACTCTATAACCACTCCTTAAATTCCTCCTACAATTACTCAAATCAAACTTCCATTTGAAGTTCAAAAAAATTCCAACAATTGCTCCATGAAAACACACTTGGATTAAGCTCCATAACCAGAAATTCTCCCCACCATTGTGTTGGGGATATGCCCTAGAGTCAATTTGTACTTATACAATTGTCATTATGTTTTATATAATAATATGAGGCTTTCCTTTCCATGAATAGTGAATTTTGTTTTGTTGGTCATCAAGTACGTGACTTGATAGTAAAACCCTACAATGAATACAATGACTATTCTAAAGCTGTCACTCGATCGATTATTATTATTGGAATAATAATAAATTAAGATTAGTATGTTTGTGACTTGATGGCTATGTTTTACTGGCCATGGATATTTGTGATATCGAGTCAAGACATAAATAAATGTTAGAGAACATTGTATTGGACATGACCCACTGTGAGAGTACTTCATGGAATATGTCATAAGTACTTTCTAGCCATAATAATATTGAAAGTCCTTTGACCTAAATTCATCATAGTTTCTTACTTGATAAATTCTATATTTTGACATTGTCTAAAGTTGTCTTTAACTAGATAATAAATTAGACTATCTGTTGGATATAAAATAAATCAAGGAGAGGAATATGATTGATTGTGAAGGAATTTGTCCCTCTCAATTATGGGAGAGATATCCATGGGCCCCTTGATAAGTTAGATCGTTAAAAAATGCATGGCCGTGCTCAAATATATCAATCTAAGATATTGATATCATTTGTTTGAACAGATCTACTATGAAATCAAGAAATAATTGATTAAGCTTAATAAGGATGACATGCTCACGTGCCTTATGCTTAATCCGGATATCGTGTGACAAAGGGACTAAATATAAAATTATGGTTTGGTTCAAAGAGATCACCGATCTTCATTTAACCTGGATAGTTATAATGTTTTGCTAGAAACCGCTTATAACTTGTGGGCCATTTAAATACGATTTAGGCACGCTACCGGTGTTAAATGAACCTATAGGGTCACACAATAAGCGAACTTGTTAGGTTATTTTTCCAGTGACCGAGTTCGATGAATCTGGATGATATCCGGATTATAAGAATCGACTCGGTAAAATAATTAGTTAAATTACCGAGATAATGGCGGAATCTTATCATATCAGTTTTAATTTAATTTGAATTTAAATTAGAATATGATAAGATATGATTAGGGTTGGACTCTAAGAGGTTCGAGGGTTTTTAAGAAAACCCTAGCCGTCTTTCGATAGTCCAATTTTTCCGGTTGAGAACATTCGTGCCATTCTCCGCGAGAGAAAGGAAAAAAACCTCTCAAACCCTAGGCGCTAGCACTCCCGGGTATCGAGTGAGTTCGCGGTGTGTATCCGTAGAGGACGTTCGCATACTGCAGCGTACGGTGATTGTTCGGGTCGAACGCACAACAGCAGCAACCGGAATCGAAGGATTTCGATTACGACAACCGGAGGTAACTCTTAATCGTTTACATCTTCTTAATCGTTTACTTGGGTCCTCGGGAGGGATTCGTAGATGTTTTCCGCGTTTAGGAGTCCACGAATCCCAACACATTGAACTCAGAATTTCGGCCAACCTTATAGCTCCTTCAACCCTCATTCATTTCAGCAAAATACAGCAAACCAGCCGGCTTCATTGTAGCTTCAAGGAACCTTCATCAATCAAACACCATTACCAAAACTTTTACCTTAAAACACTCAAATTCTCCATTTGAATTTCAAACAACCAGATTTTCCGCTAATCTGAAAATCAAAATCACTCCCTCAATCATCCGGCCAGCCCCTTCAGAAATTCGTCCAGCAGTTTCTCTCCAATTCTCTCCATTTTCACCAAGAACATCAAGAACATACACTACCTTTCTTCAAGCCTAAGACTACTCTAAACACCTCCAATCCCTCCTAAAAACTCCAGAACACGCCTACATACTCCCTAGAGTGCATTCCTGGATTTTATAACATCAAATCTCAAAAACAAAAATTTACAATTAGATCAAAATTAGAATTTTTCTTGAAGTCTCAAGAACATCATCAAGGTAACCAAGAACAACTTTTGTTCATCTTATTCCCTTCAATCTTTAACATGACATACTAATACTCTCTCTCTCTCTCTCTCTCTCTCTCTCTCTCTCTCTCTCTCTCTCTCTCTCTCTCTCTCTCTCTCTTGAAATGATTGCTACAACCATGGCTGATTTCTTTCCCCTCACTTGGACAATTCAAGCCTCCCAAGCGTGTGGATCTCCTTAAATCTTCGTCGAGATAGTTATCAACTAAATATTTCTCTTTAACCTTTCTTTTAAATTCTGGATTCATGTCTCTTAGATATTGATAGAAAGGGACATAATATGATTGGGGATTGAATATATGCATATGTAAAATATAATTGAGAGCCTTCATTTTGACTATTTTAGTTGCCTTAACTGATGGGTTCTTGAGGTAATCAGTAATGTCTATCCTCCAATCCTTATCCACCTCACTATCAATAATCGTGACCAATTGATCCAGAGTGCCATGGGGATCAGATTTAAATCCTAAGGCCATCTAAGCCAGGTCATTCGCTTTTACATTCTTACTTCTTGGGATGTGTGTAATGGTGACATCAGCAACTTGTTTCTACAAAATATGTGCAATGTTATGTAGTGGAACTAGATTAGAATGGGCATATCTGTATTCAACGATCAACTAATTAATAACCAACTCAGAATCCCATTTTACTTGGATGGCTTGTACATTCACAGCAATCAGAATCTGTAGCCCTAAAATGAGCGCTTCATACTTCGCTTGATTACTCGACTTCCTCAACTCTAATTCAAACATGAATCTTCCTTTAACACCGGTTGGACTTATAATCGTGATTCCTGCTCTTGCCCCCAAACTTGTACTCGATCCATTAAAGCTCAATGTCTATGGTCAAGCACCAATGTAATTCTGCATCTCTTTTATGGGATTAGACACTTCTATGCTAGTTGGGTGTTCGGCCAAAAAAGTCGACTATAGCTTGCCCATTCACTGCTTGTAGGGGTATGTTCTTGAATACAAAAGCAGTCAATTTGATAGTCCATTTCATCAGCTGACTCTACAAAAAGGGTTGATTCAAGAGGAAATGAACAATATCAACCTTGCATAAAATGTGTACTTTTCTAGGTAACAAATAATATTCCAACTTAGTGCAGGCACAAAACAAGGATAAACAAAGCTTCTCGACTGAAAAGTATCGAGTTTTTGGGCCATTCAACATACGACTAAGATAGTATACAACCTATTTCATATCACCGCAATAAATTTGACAATTAGTAACGAACTGCTAAATGACGTATTATTAGAATATCACGGAAAGTGTTCATAGCATAACGAAAATCATAATTCCTCACTTAATTTCATAAGTTAAATATTTTCCATGACGATATTTTACAATGTCACATACTAGCATCACAAAATATTTACACCTATTTACGTGACTTTTTTTAATAATTAGTGACAAATATTATTCCACCTATTTATGTGATATTTTTATTTTTGTCATTAATAGTTAAATATTTAGCTCATATTTCGTGACAATCTATTGTATTTGGTGAAGTTAACTTTTAATAATAGGTAATGACAAATACATCACCTATTAGTGTGGCATTTTTATTTTTGTCACGAATAGTTGAACATTTAACTCATATTCTATGACGATTTAAGATATTTTGTGACAATTCATAAATTATTTTATGACAAAAGTAAGCTTTATAAAAACAATAGCTATAACGTAATATTTTTATGAGACATTACGTATTATTTATCAATTTATGACAAAAATATTCATATCATCATCACATATCTTTAGTAACGGTGAAAAGGTAACAATCAACATAACGATATAAAAAACATCATAAAATATTATGCATAACAAAAATTAAACATTATGTGACGTCAATGGATGCGCCACTAATCGTTAATTTTGGTGTAGTACTCATTGCAGGTCATCTTGTGACAGTAGACAATCTATCGACTTCTCAACTACCGATATATATATATATATATATATATATATATATATATATATATATATAATTTGAGTGGTGTGTCTATCTTGGAGGGACCAAGATAGGAGGTTTGGACAGACAGCTCCAAGAACTGATCTGCATGCTTTAGTTTAACAATGTCGTGAACAGCTTTGTTTTTCTAGCTAAATTCACAATAAAGCGTTTGAAAAAATTGATTTTTTCAAGTAGACTCCACAGCTCCTTCATATTCCTAGGTGATCTAGCCTCTAGAATAGCCTTAGCCTTGTTATTGTCCACTTTAATAGCTTTAGATGAACTAAAAGCCTAGAAAATGTCCTGCTTTAATACCAAAAGCACATTTATTAAAATTCATCTTCAAATTGTGCTTTCTCATCCTGATGAATACTTTTTCCAAATCCTCCAGTTGTTTCTTGTAATTGACTAACTTAATAACCAAGTTGTTGATATAGGTTTCCATGCATTCTCCAATAATATCATGAAAGATCATGTTCATGGCCCTTTGAAAGGTGGCTCCTGCATTTTTTAGGCTGAATTGCATGACCATCCACTCAAACAAGGAGATACCTCCGAGACAATGAAAAGCTGTTTCATGGACATCTTTTTGAACTTTGAAGATTTGGTTATAGCTAGAATAACCATCTATGAAACTCAGACATTCAAAGCCTACCACAAAGTCTACTAACATATCTACTATAGGCATGGCATACTCATATTTAGGTTTAGCTAAATTAAGATCTCTAAATTCTATACATACCCAGAGTTGGTCATTCGAATCACTAAAACAATATTTGAAACCCATTCTGCATATTGAGCAACTCAAATAAAACCACAACTTAATAGCCGTTCGAATTCTTCCTTGATTTTTGGAACCAAGTCATGTCAAAAAAGCTTGTTTGGCTATTTGTGAGGTTTAAAATCCTTCTTAATTGGCAACCTATGCTCCACAATCTGTCTATCTAGACCAAGCATCTCGTGATAATCCTACAAAGCAATCACGGTAGCTTTAGATCAATGCTACCATTTGCTTTTGCAGTTGTTCTGCCAACAAAGCACTGATCTTAGTATTCCTTGGCTCTTTCAAATCATTGAGGTTAACTTCGATGAGTGGATCTTGAAGCATGAAACTAGGAACTCTTCTCAGAATGGAAACTTCATCGTTTTCAACTAGTTGAAGTTCATTGGTTGAGGATATATCATGCCTCCCAGCTGACCAATAGCCAATTCTTTGCTCAGCCTCAAACACAGCTAATCGATGAAAGATGCTAATCATGGCAATTGAAAGAAACAAGGCAAGTTATGTAGCTATCTCCAGCAACTTTGATCGGCTCAAAAACATGGGAGTAATACATGACTTCTGACATCTGAACTTCTACTTTGAAGAGATTGAGGTCAGCTACCATAATCTCTACCTTATCTCTACTCTAGAACACAAGTAACTGATACAAAGTGGATGGCATGTAATGGTTGGCATGAATCTAATACTATCCTAATAATGAGTAGGACGACTTAACATCAACAACGAAGAAAGCTATGGAGCTGGTCTTCATTCTTATAGTCAAATCAACCAAAAGTACTCCCAATGTTGTAGTGGCTTCCCTTGTAAAATTGGTCATTTGCATCTTAGTGGAAAGTAAATCACTTACAAACTTGCCTAACCTTCTTAGTGTATCCGCTTGCATTACGTTTAAAATAGCACCCCCCATCAAGAAACACCCTGGTGATTGGCTTCCCAATTAGATGGGCTTTTACATATAAGGGTCAAAGATTGTTTGCCATTTCTTCTATCGGCTTGGGAAACTACATGGGAGGAGAAAAGTCGGAACTGGATAAATCTTCTGACTTAATCCATTCACCATTAACTTCTTCCAAAAACTTTATATCACTAATCAACATTTGTTGATTTCTTTTCTCCCCTATATTCTAAAGGTAAGACACTTATGACATTAATTAGAGCATTTGAATCTGACGACTTGACCAACTCTCCTTGTTGCTGTGATTAAACCTCAAATAGGCTCTTCTCCTTTGCAAATGTCATTTCTGAGTCTGAGATAATGTTGCTGGTTAATCTTGGCTGTTGGGATCTTCCAAGCAAAGTGTTGAAATTAGTAGTGTGAGTCGCCCCCCTTTGATGTGAAAATTACTCTTCTCTACTATTGCTTAAGGTGAGGCTTGGTGACTAGTAGTCCTAGCCTTTGAAAAACTAAGGAACCTTTCTACTAATCCCCTTCCAAATCAACTTTTTTTCTTCTGGGTATCTCCCACATTCATTTAGTCGATCTCTCAAGTCAGCTACTCCATCCATCTTTGTACCCATATATTCTTTACTCCAGGTCGGCCACTCTTTACGGCAGTGACCATATTAATATTGGCTTTCAGAAAAGGATCTAAATTAACAAGTGATTCTCTAGGAGCCTTGTCTGCAAACCTGAGTTGCATTCTTGAATGACTTTCGAGATAGCATTTCTGAAACCAAAGTAGTATGAGTGAATGTATTGTGCCACTTACAATTCATTTTCCCTTTAAGCTCTTCTAGTGAAGGGGTTTGCTAGCCTTGAGGTAGTTGTGTTTGGGAATATGAAAATATACTGAAAGTAGGAACAAAAAGCAATGGATATATGACTAAAAGCAGTAAAGGTCTAATCCAAAAAACTCTAGAAAGACAGTGTTGAAGAATGCATCTTTTACTGAAAATTAGTTTAAGAATATGTCAACTTTGGATTTTCTGTTATTTGCTGATTTTAAACTAGTTAGTTTTTCAGTTTCTAGAATTTTCTAGATAGGATTTTGAACAATTCAACTGATCCTTTTTCTTGTATAAATATGGCATCATGTCAAATGAAATTTGTGCGCTTTTTCAGCCCCATTCTACCTGTTTTTTGCCAACAAATTGGTATTAGAGCCCCTCTTGTTCTTAAGGGCCTATAAAAGACTTATTCATACCTCATTAGTAGTTGAAATGGCCTCAAATTCCAGTTCTTCACCTCCTCAGTTTTTTGGAGAAAATTATAACACTTGGGCCATAAAAATGAAAGCTTATTTACAAGCCTTTGACCTATGGGAAGTGGTGGAAAATGACTTGGAACCACTACCATTACCAGCCAATCCAACCTTAGCTCAAATCAAACATCATAATAAGGAGAAGTCCAAAATATTCAAAGCAAAAACCTGTATTTTCTCAGCTTTTTCAGAAGAAGTTTTCACAAAATTCTGTCTTGTGAAACTCCAAAGCAAATCTGGGATACACTTAGGCAGGAATACCAAGGCAATGATCAGACTAAGAGAATGCAAATATTGAATCTCAGAAGGGAGTTTGAGATTCAAAGAATGAAGGAATCTAATAATATCAAGGACTATGCAGACAAACTCAAAGTTATAGTCAACAAGATCAGATCGCTTGGGGAGGAGTTGACTGATAGGAGGATCATGGAGAAAGTTCTTGTCAGTTTGCCAGAAAGATTTGAGTCAAAAATATCTTCCCTTGAGGACTCAAGAGATCTTTTGCAAATCAACCTTACGGAGTTGATCAATGCCTTGGAAGCACAGGAACAAAAAAGGGCCATTCGAAAAGAAGCTGTGGTTGAAGGTACATTTCAAGCTAAAGCAAAAGAAAGTGCACAATCTAATAGTTTTGGCAAAAAAGAGAATGGAGATTGGAGAAGTAAGAAAGGAGTTTCAAACAATAAAAATGGAGAAAACAAATGGAAATTTTCCCCATGTCCACACTGCAAAAGACTTCACATTCTCAGAAATATTGTTGGTACAGACCTGATATTCAATGTAGGTCATGTAAACAAATGGAGCATGTGGAGAAGGTATGCAAGAACAAGCACCAAGGTCATCAAGTCCAAGCTATAGAAAACCAGCAAGACCAAGAGGAGCAATTGTTTGTTGCAACCTATTTTGCAACTAACAAAAGCAGTGATGCATGGCTCATTGACAGTGGTTGCAGCCACCACATAACTTCCGATGAGAGTATGTTCAGGCAGGTAGATAAGACATACATCTCAAAAGTTAGAATCGGTAATGGAGATTCTTTAGAAGTCAAAGGAAGAGGAGTTGTAGCAGTTGAGACTCCAAAAGGTACCAACTTTATTTCATACGTGTTATATGTACCTCAAATTGATCAAAATCTTTTAAGTGTGGGACAACTACTGGAAAAGAATTATTCTATTTTTTTCAAAGATAACACATGCATGATATGTGATTCTACTGGTTGTGAGTTATTGTCTGTAAAGATGAAAGATAAATGCTTCTCGTTAGATTGGAAACATGTTGTTTGTGCATATTCTGGTTCAGTTGATGAATCAGAACTTTGGCATAAAAGGTTAGGGCATTTCCATTATTCTGCATTGCAGTTTTTGCAAAGAAAGCAGCTTGTGCAGGACATGCCAATAATTTCTCCTAAATCTGAAATTTATGAAGTTTGCCAATTTGGAAAGCAATTCAGATTGCCATTTCCAGCCAACAAAGCTTGGAGGTCCAGTGAAAAGCTTCAGCTTGTCCATACGGATGTGTGTGGTCCAATGAAGACCCTCTCTTTTAATGGTAGCAGGTATTATATTGCTTTCATAGATGATTTTAGCAGAATGTGTTGGGTTTATTTCATGAAATCAAAATCTGAAGTTGCTGATATTTTTTGGAAATTTAAGAACTGGATTGAGAATCAATTTGGTCTAAAAGTGAAAATGGTTAGATCAGACAATGGGATTGAATACACATCTGGAAAGTTTAACAAATTCTGTGAAGATGCAAGCATTGAACACCAATTTTCAACAACTTATACTCCTCAGCAAAATGGAGTAAGTGAAAGGAAGAATAGGACAATTATGGAGATGTCAAGGTGTTTGTTGTTTGAGAAGAAAATGCCTAAGGAGTTCTGGGTTGAAGTCATCAATACTTCAAGTATATTTACTAAATAGACTTCCAACAAAAACTCTAAAGGGGAAGACACCATTTGAGGCTTAGGCATGGTTACGCACCTTCTCTGCAAAATCTGAAGGTGTTTGGCAGTTTGTGCTACACACATATTCCATATGTGAAAAGAGAGAAACTAGATTACAAGTCAGAGGTTAGAATTTTTGCTGGCTATAGTAGCACCATCAAAGGTTACAGAGTTTATTAACCTTCAAAGCAGAAGGTAATAGTCAGTAGAGACATCAAGTTCAATGAAAATTCAGCTTGGAATTGGGAAAAAACAGAAAAGGATCCTAGCCAGCCAACTTCAAGTTCTGGTCAGCCAACTTCAAGGCCTATACTCATAATACAATAGCAGCAAAACGATGATGACACAATTGATCAGCAGGAGGATAACATACTTGATGATGAAACATATGATCATACACCTGTTAGAGGTACAAGGTTAATTGTTGATATTTATGCTAGATGTAACCTAGCTGCTTTGGAGCCTGCAGGATATGAAGAAGCTGCAAGGGATCCAAAGTGGATTGATGCAATGAAGGAGGAGTTGAGGATGATAGAGAAAAACCAAACATGGATCTTGGTGGACAAACCTAGTCACAAGAAACCCATTAGGGTAAAGTGGGTGTACAAGACTAAGCTCAACTCTGACGGATCTATCAATAAATACAAGGCAAGGCTTGTAGTAAAAGGATATGCTCAACAGTTTGGGGTAGGTTTTTCAGAAACTTTTGCACCAGTTGCAAGGCTTGACACTATTAGAATGCTTTTGGCATTGGTAGCTCAAAAGACTTGGAAAGTATATCAACTTGATGTCAAATCAGCTTTTCTAAATGGTTATTTGGAGGAGGAAATCTTTATTGAGCAACCAGATGGTTTTGTAGTACAAGGAAAAGAGGACAAGGTTTATCTACTTAAAAAGGCCTTGTATAGTCTAAAACAGGCTCCAAAAGCCTGGTACAGCAGAATTGATAATCATCTACTCAAGATTGGTTTTCAAAAGAGTTTGAGTGAATCAACTCTGTATGTTAAAATTTCTAATGATGATCTTATTGCAATTTCTTTATATGTTGATGATCTGCTTGTAACTGGTAGCAATGCGAGACTCGGTGCAACAATTTAAAGATCAAATGATGCAAGTTTTTGAGATGACTAACCTTGGAGAGATGTCTTTTTTCCTTGGCATGGAAATTCAGCAACAGGAGAAAGGGATATTTGTTGGACAGTTTAAGTATGCAAGGGAAGTACTTAAAAAGTTCAACATGGAAAAGTGCAAGTCTGTAAGTACGCCTCTGATGCAAAATGAGAAGTTGAGTAAAGATGATGGGATAGCAAAGGTGGATGAAGGCCTATACAGAAGTCTCATAGGTTGTTTAATGTATTTAACAGCAACAAGGCTAGACATTTTATATTCTGTAAGTCTTTTGTCCAGATTCATGCATTGTGCAAGTGAAGTACATTTTCGAACTGCTAAAAGAGTGCTTAGATATGTTAAAGGCACAGCAAATTTTGGAGTTTGGTTTGGAAGATCTGATAAGTTAAATTTGCATGGTTTTTGTGATAGTGATTGGGGTGGATCTAGTGATATGAGGAGTACTTCTGGATATTTTTTCAGTCTTGGTTCAGGTTTTTTTTCCTGGAGTTCGAAGAAACAAGATGTCATAGCTCAATCAACTGCTAAAGCAGAATATGTTGCTACTGCTGGAGCTGTTAATCAAGCTTTATGGCTAAGAAAGCTAATGACAAATTTAAATCATGACCAGAAGGAGCCCACAACAATATTTGTTGATAATGAAGCTACTATATCTATCTCTAAAGAACTAGTTTTTCATGGCAAGACAAAGCATTTTAAGATTAAGTACTATTTTCTTAGAGAAGTTCAGAGAAACAAAGAAGTTTTTTTGGTACATTGCAGAAGTGAGGATCAATTGGCTGATATTCTTACAAAGGCTTTATCCAAAGCCAAGTTCGAAGATCTGAGGAAAAGTTTGGGGATTTGCAGCAAAAGAAGCAAGGAGGAGTGTTGAAGAATGCATCTTTTGCTGAAAATTAGTTTAAGAATAAGTCAACTTTGGATTTTCTGTTATTTGCTGATTTTAAACTAGTTAGTTTTTCAGTTTCCAGAATTTTCTGAATTGGATTTTGAGCAATTCAACTGATCCTTTTTCTTGTATAAATATGGCATCATGTCAAATGAAATTTTTGTACTTTTTCAGTCCCATTCTACGTGTTTTTTGCCAACGGACAGTAACTGGAAGAAAAGCTTATAAACTATGTGAATATTAGGGTTCCCCTCTTCCACGCCTTCCTACCACTCTTATTGAGCTTGAGCTCCCATGTTCACCACTTTCCACAATTTTTTGATAATATTGCCCTCCTCAACTTAATGGCAAACATTGTGAGAAGATGTACTCTTGATTAGGTAAAAAATCCCAGCTATATCCGTGAATGTTTGGCCTTCTTCATTTTGAACTAAACTTCCTGAAAAACAGGTGCCTTTTTCCAGCCGATCCACTAGTCTAGTTCCGCGAGAATTCTCTTTGGTCAGCTAATCTTTGGATCAATAGATTGAGCCGTCCAACAGCACTGAAATTTTGTGACTCTAGTCGTCTAGCTGTTTCAATATTTTGCTTGTCAACAATTATACTTGTGTTATTTTCTATTGTTGTTGTTTACCCACTATGGGTTATAAGGCATGGGATTTTCTCGTAACTATTTGTATAATATTTCTCATTTATATTAATGAATCCGTTTACTCATGAAAAAAAAAAATGGTTAAAGCCCATCAAAGTCCTGAGAAGTAATTTAATTTGCTAAAATATAACTAAGACCTTGTTTAGATTACGTGTAGTCAACCAATAAGTTAGTAGCACCTAAAATATTAATGTTTTTATGGTACATTAATGTTATTTTTTTCTGTCAAATTAATGTTATTTTTTTTCAAAATTTTAAAATTTGTAATTATGTCATCCTGTCGATTGAGCAACAGGAGAGATAGAGGGAGGAGGCACACGCTCTCCAAATTTTAAAAAGTTCTATTTTTTCTTAGCAAAATTAAATTTTACTTTTTACCTCTAATTTTTTTAAAATATTATTATTATTTTTTAATGTATCATTTCATAAAATTTACTTTCCAATAGCAAATTCTTGATTTCGTTTCTACTTAGCAATCAATTAAACTTTGACAATTTAACAAACTCAATTGCAATTATTGAGAATTTTAAAAAGTCTAAATTCATAATTTAATTTCAATCTAAAACTTTGCCACTTAAAGGCTTATAGTTATACATTGAGATTGGCTCAGTTATAAATGATATTATATTAAAATTATAGAATTTTCTATTTTAATTTTTTTATAATTGCAATTGAATTCAGCAAAATAATAAAAAATCAAGTAACAAAAAGGTACGATTATACATTTCAAAATTTTTAAATTATAATATTGAAAACATTAGTGTATTCATTGCATTAAAGTGAGAGAGGTTGTATAAAAATTAAATAAGTAGACACATATTAGTGATGTAATTCAAAGTATAGCTAGAAAAAAGATATAATCACAAAATCCATAATATTCCACGAATTCAAAAAGAGAAAGCATGGCAGAATTCATTTGTCTGTAAGTAAAGGCGTTATTAATATGGAGAAGCAAACAAATTTGAGAGCCCAACAACAAAGTCCAAGGCCGCCTATTAACATAATCATCTCTTTCGGAACAACCATTTGTTTCTATGAAAACTAGAATCCCATTGAAGATGATAGCTTGTATGTACACGGCTACCCTTTGTTTAGAATATTGGGTTTTTTTTCCCTTCTTTTTTCACGCCGCCCCCGGGGTAGGGGTCGGCGTAGGGATAGGGGTGTTGTCCAACCTACTACTAATCCAATGAAAGATATGAGTTACACAGAAGAATGCTTGAACACACTCTCTCTTATTAAACATATTCTTCCAAAGGGGTTTGGGACAGTATAATTCAACAATTTCAAATCACTTTATAATTTTATTTATAGGTATTATAAATATCAATGTAAAAAAATATAAAAATTTTAAAATACAAATAAATTTATGCAAAATCAAATATGAGTTAAACTAATTCACACTATTAAAAATTGATTTAAATTATATTAAATTTTTAAAATTATTATATAGTATTGACAAAGTATTATAATATTTTTAATCTCATATTGATCCTATATAAATGATTCTCAATATAATTATAGTAATTCAAATACACTTTATATTCGACCATGCAGAAAAACCGGAGTCCAAAGGTTGTATTGGGATACGGTGATTTCGATAGCTGCAGCCTACAGTAGGCTAATGCAGGCGGTCCCGTGAAATCGGGCAATCCTAACCGTCAAAGTTTTAGTTGAGATTGTTTTTTTTTTCAAAAAAAAAAAAACTTAATCAACGGTTGAAACAGTTAGTTACCTTTTTCTTTTTAACTTTGTTTACGTGTCATTATTAAAAAGATTGTGTATTAAAGAAAAAAGTAAAACCAGGACCATTCCTTGATGCAGAGACTTTTTCTTTTTCCCGAACTTGTATAAATATCCCTCTCCCTGTTTCAAAAATTCTCCACTTTACTACTAACAATCAAATTCTATAAATTTAATAATTATTAGGTTATTGCCTGTGCGATGTAAGGAAGGAATCTATTTTTTTTTTAAAATTATAAATACATAGAAAATATTAAATTCAGACCCTTATAGTTAAAAATTACATTTTCCTTTTAATTCAAGTCGATGTCATCTTGATTTCTCAAAAAAAAAAATCTATATTTAAATTTAATGTTGAGCCATGTGTCTCGTAACAGAAGCCTTCCGCACAAACATTTACAAAAACCTTCTTTACTCACATAATTAAGTATTTAAGCAACCTATTAAATGGTTAAGAATACATCACACAAATCCTATTTACCATTAGAATGGCATAGAATATTTAAACTCCTTAGATCAATATTTTCTTGATAGTTAGAAAAATATCAATTCTACAAACATTATTTGGATTTGATAACTTCAATACATTGTAACTTTGCTGACTTAGATGAGATGACCACAGACATTGATGGTAATAATGTTTTCTTGGTAGTTTGACGAGTTTTATTTTGTCACCCCCTTTGCATCTGTCTTTGTAATAATCCCTGAACTCAAGTTTTCCCTCTAATTCACCTCTTCCCACTCAAATTCTTCTTTAAAAGAGAACCTTGTTCTATTAGTGTGAACTTGCAGGCAATTCTAGAAATCAGTTAGAGCTGAATCACAATTTGAATCTAAGCCATCATGATTATGGACGCCATCAAGTCTAGATTCGACCTCCACAGCTTCGGAGTTGGACTCAGAATCTATATCCACAACCCAAAGATCACCCATGGAAAGGATAACTACCCTGTCAAATTCGGACTCTAACCCTAACTCTAGTTCTTCGTCCATTCGTGTAGGCCTAAATACAAAATCTAGATGCTCCGGCGAATTTGTTAGGGCATGTTGGGACTCGAATAAATCAGTAACGAAATTCATTTGGTCTTCGTCATCCCCTTGGTTGTAAATGAAGAAACTGGGGTTGAAGTGAATCGATTCGAAATCTTGAGACACGTAATCCGGTTGCTAAATGGGAGTGAAATAGAACGCCTCGTCGTTGGTAGTAACATTACCGGACTCTCTAAGAAACGAAACACTCAGAGGAGAAAAGGACTCAAAATCAACAGCCTCTATGCCAGGGATTGTGGTTTGTCCCTATAACCCGTGAAGCTTGGAGACCTCCACCATGGATTAATAATTCAAAGAAAGAAGAGTAATTCTTTTCCGTCGCAGAAAATGACAACAACTTTTTCTTTCTTCCGTCTTCTCAAGCAAGAGAAAATTCCAACAAGCAATCATATCAAGAGTCATTGTCAACCCACTAAACACCGGAAAGCAAAATCAGAAGTTCAAAAGAAAATAGAAATAACATTTTTATATATCACCAAGTTAATCAAAGTAAAAACAAAAAAGAGAACAAATTTTTGCACCAAATGCCAGAGTCCAAGAGTTGAATCACACTTATTAAGTTTAATTCCGAAATTAAGACCAGACCCTGAAGATTTCGTGATGCTGGGAGAAACCGCGGAAAATCACCCGAACCAAGAACAATTTTATCAAATTCAAACAACCGATAACACTTCTTATCAAGGAACGGATTGGTTTAGAATGAAGAGTGATGCGGTGGGGACGTCATCTGAATTTAATGAATTTAGATAATTTTGATTACGTCCATCTTATCTGAATTCATTGAATTCAAATAATCCTAATATTAAAAAAAAAAACCCCTTTAAAATTTTTTCGCCAGGAAAAAAAAAATTCTAAAACAGTGTCTAGTGTCAATGCAGGAGAGTGTCATGTGTCATAACAGGAGGCTTCCACAACTCCTACTATATAAATATATATATATATATATATATATATATATATATATATATTTCATAGTTATGTTGGTCATCCTTACTATTTTGTTTTAGATTTTAATATTTCTAAATTTGTTGAAAAATATGGATCAATTGTGTTCCAAAGGAAGCAAAAACTGGTTGAAAGGTTCAAGTTTGGATCCAAATTTTCAGTCGGAGGCCACGTCATATATAGTAATGAATTTAGAGTTGGAGGCAGTCATTATTTGGTTGGAATCCAAAATGGAATTCAAATTCAATTTATTTTTTAAAAAAATCAATTTTGATTTTTCACAATGACTCGAACTGAAAAATCAAATTTATTTATTTTTATTTTTTAAATAATTATGAGTTTATAAGTGTAATTTTTTATTTTTTTTGTTCATGTATATATATTTTGTATAATGTATATAAAATGTGTATGAAAGTATTAAATATTTTTGTTAGGTATAATAGTTTTATTTTTTAGAATATAGTTATTTTTTTTTGTAATTCGTTTCTCTACACCTATATATTTCATTATTTTTATTAAGTGAATTAAATGTTAATATATTTATGTATTAAATGTTATGTACTCTTTTTGTACATGTCTAATTTAGTACAAATTATTAAATAAAAATATTATACATAAGATCGATATTTATTTTATTTCTTATAAATTTGAGATAATTTGAATAATATATGTACACTTAAATAGGTCTGGTTAGATTTGATTATGATTAGATAACTTAAATAATATAAAATACATTTTTATTTTGGATAAGATTAAGTATCAAATGGATTAAATGGGTTACAAATAAAAAAGGCCAAAATTTTAAAATTTTGGTTAAATTTAAAATTTTACATTTTTATTTTTGGATAAAATTAGTTAATTTCCAATTCTCTCATTAATTGCAAAGGATATTTTTGTTTGCCCAATTTGAACAGTAGCTATGGAACAAGCATTTGGTGCTCCCGGTAATATAAAGTTGCTCGACACTGACGTGGAACTTCTTGGAGGTTTATTCATCTCTTAATCTAAATGTATATATTAAGAGTCAAGAATGGATAGAAATATCATAAAATATTGTTTAAATAATTTAATTTTTTTCCCTTCAAATATTTTAATATTTAATGGTTTAAAATTTATACTTTTATAATGAAGGAATAAGATTTTATCAAAAATATTTTATTACTCCTTGTACGGTTCAAATTGATTTGGTCGTCATGATTAGTTTTGTCATTTTCTATAATATTTTTTTCCCCTTCCTATTGAATTTAATTTTAACGATTTAGTGTGCCTCTTCTGATTTCCTAAAATTCCTACCCCATCCTCATCCCACCCCTGCGGCTCTCACCCTTCATCTTCCTAGGTTTTTCAACTCTCCTTCCCTTTTGCTCTAGCTTCGTCGTCCATTGGGACTTCCCATTCAACTGCATATTCTATGTTGCGAAACCCTGACTTCGTCTTCGTCTTCGTCTTCACAACCGCTGTTGACAACCGCAGTTTATCTTTAGAATAAAACCCAAACAGCTTAGGGTTTACTATTCCGCAAAATTTGTAAAGACGAATTGCCCAAGAATGCAGAAAACGACTGCATAAATCGGAGCAAGAAAATCATCCATTTCTCTTCATCCTGTTCACTGAAGCTCAAATCTTCCAAAATTTCCACCCATCTTCATGGCTGAGTACGGTGCCGGAATGCCATGATTGCTCTTTCTGCGACGCCTCACAAAGGTCCCATTCTGGCTGTGGCCACCAATGGGGTCTATAAGACTAATCAAGCTAGATTCCGGCGTGGCAGACCGGCTTCGATTGGGGAGCTTGACGGAGGATGGATTGCCTTATAAAGAAAGCTTTATTGTTAGATGCTATGAAGTGGGAATTAACAAAACTGCCGTTGTTGAGACCATAGCGAATCTCTTGCTGGTACTTTAATTTGTAATTTTTGTGGGTATTACTACACTTATTTTGCTTCTATATTGATTTTCAGCTATTGGTTTGTCAATGCATGCCAATTGTATGGCTTTTTTGCTTCATGGCATGTTCTTTTGTTTAAAAATTATATCTTTGGTGAGTACATTGTGATGTTAAATAATGAAATCAATTTTATGGAAAGGAAGCAGTGATTTGATTTTTGTCTGAGAATTTTACTTGCATGCTTGATTATTTGATTTGAGTTTATTGTGGTTATTGGAGAAATAAGATGTCTTTCTCTTTGCTCTCTTATATGCTTGGTTATACTGTTTTGAACTGTTACTGTAAGAGTACATGAAGAAGAATTTAGGCTTTTTAGTCACAGGTCAAGCTTTAAATGATGTAGTAAAAATTTCTCATCTTATTTTAAGCTTGTGATTTATAAGGATCCTAAATTCTCCTTAATACCTGAAGATACCTTGTTATTGTGTTGATGTTGTTTAGTTTATACAATAGTTCAAAATGTGTTACCAATTTCTGCAAAAGGTATGTTTGTTGTTCCTATCCTTGGACTTCCTTTCATCTTTCTTTGGTAGATTTATTCTCCTGTAGTTTGGGAGATTTTCCCACTCAAATTTACTGGGAATTTATAGAGACAAATGCGTCCATTAGCAATCAAAGCCTGTGCATAGTTTACAAATGATTTACGTTTTTAAGTGCATAGTTTTTTCTTTGCTTTCGTGCAGGCGATCTATGTGTTTACCTTTGTTTTGTCCCAGTAACAAAGCGTTCTAGGATTATCTCTCAGACAGAGAAAGAGAGTGAGGGTACTGTTCATTAAGCCACTTCACTTCTGCGAGCTTAAGGTCCTCTATCATTGTCTCTTTTCTTGTCTTCATGGCTAGCGCTATTAAGGTTGTAACTTCTTGATGATATTGTGGTGGAAAAACACTGTGGGTTTAACATAGATTGTAACTAGGATCATGGGTTGAGTTTGCAACTTAAAAGACCTAAAAAGTATATTTCTTGCTAAACTCTCTCTCTCTCTCACACACACAAACACAAAACACTGTTATACCTAGACATCAGAGGATTGAGCTTGCTTGTAATGGAGATTGTTTATTACTATGTTATTGCTGGTAGTTACTCCATGTCACATATCTTTAGCATGACATGACTTTTCCTTTGAGATTTGATTTCCAAATTTCCTGTGAATGTAGAATCCAGTACACAAAATGTTGCTTTGAATAAGTCCACTGTGGTAGGGTTTGATGAGAGGATGTTACTCCATGTAGAAGTATGGTACATTTTCCTCGCAATTTCTTTCAAAGCTTACTTTTGAAGCCAAACTGTAAATTCATGCATTTGCTTTCCAATATGTTGATATTAAGATTTTTCTCTATTCTGCTGATACATGCTATTTCAGTGAATGAAACTTTTGTTAGCATAATATCTATCTTTACCGTTTTACATCATGTTTGCTGAATCATATGACTGTGCCTACAGTTTACAATTGAAATGTCCTGCTTATGTTGTTCTTTGCAACTTTTTAAGACCTTATGGGAAATAACATTTTTGTTTCTTGTGCCTTCTTTGAAAAGGTTGAAATAAAGTCTCATCCACACCCTAAAAGACCGGATCGCCTTAGGGCTATTGCTGCTAGCCTTGCAACTGCAGGTCACTAACACTTCCATAACAGTGCTGCAAGGCATATACTTATTCTGCTTTTTTGTTGTTGCGCACATGTATGACTTGCTCAAAATTTTACAGTTTAGTGGTATTCTATTGAATCTCTTAGTCCATGTTTGTGATTCTCTAAAACAAAGGGTTTAGCAATGGCAATCCCCTACAGGTATGTTTCCTGGAAGATGCTATCCAATTTTAGCTAGAGAAATTACCCGAGAAGAACTCCAGAGGGTGAGATGCAAACATTAAATTCCTTCCACGACAGTACCTAACCTAACCATCCAGGTCATCCAAAGTCATATGTGATTGATTTTATTGAAAGACTTGTGCTATTCTAGGTCTCAACCCCCTCCTCTCTCTCTCTCTCTCTCTCGGTAAATATCATGGGATGTTTGTGCTTTTGTTCAGTAACTTAAGGAAATGTGTATGCACTGACACTCGTATGATAGCAATTGTTATTTCATAATTGTCGGTATTGAATAGTGATAAAATATTCTCTTTTCTACTCTTGCTCCCCCCCCCCCCCACCACCACTAACCAACCTACCCCCTCTTTTCTCTCACCACAATATAGATATTTGATGTTTCCTTTTGGCATTTTAGATCCATACTGTAGACAATATTGAAACAGTGGAACACACAAGCAGTATGTTTGCAAGGTTTGTTTTAGTCAACTTGAGGTCTCTATACTTTTTCCTATATTGGATCTGTGCTTTTCTATCTACATCACATGATCTGCTGATGACTCTATATAAACTAACATTTTGGGTTTACACTGAAGTTGCATTTCTCATTTTGTTTCACTGGGATTGGAATTTGTAGTTACTTCACTCCTGATACTTATGCAAATGAGCCCTCAGCTCTTGCGGCCAGGCTTGCAGCTGTTTTATGTGCTGATCTTGCTTCTGCTGTTGTCTCTGGCCGTACAAAAAATGGTTTTGCTTCGGTAAGAACGCCCAATAGGAAGATTTTCCTGTGAAGTATCTCAGACGTTTAAGAAAATATTATTAATACTTACTCTGTTTCTAATCCCTCTAAAAAAATGATGTTAGGTTCGCCCTCCTGGCCATCATGCTGGTGTGTACTAGTCAATGGGGTTCTGCCTTCACAACAATACTGCACAAAAGACTGAACATGCATAATGAAAAAATAGTAGAAAGGTGCATAAGAAAGGTGCATGCCCACTTCACTATGTATTTGTGTATACTATGGTGTTGCATACTATGGTGTTTATGCATACTATGTATTTGTGCTTCACTGAACATGCATAAGAAAGGTGCTAAATGGATAAAAAAGAGTTTAAACCAAAATCATATAGTGGATCTACCTCTGTGCTAAGTATATTGGGCGTCTATATAAACATGATTAGGCAACCATTCGGTGTTTTGTGACGATGGTTTACCATCAAAAGCTCACATGTGATGCACAATGTCATAAAAAATTTGAACGTATTTGGACAGAATACATAGGCAAAAAGCATAAGGACGGTGCTAAATGAAAAAAAAGACTGAAATCAGAATCATATTCATCTATTTTGTATCTCTTTTATAGAATAGAACCTTTTAGCTTATCATTTTCTAATTTCAACAGTGAGTAAGCTGAAAATATGTGCAATGCATTGAAATATTGTGTTTGATATGATGTACTCTTAGTGGATTTGATTATGTGCTAAGTATATTAAGGGTCTATACAAACATGATTGGACAACCATTTGGTATTTTGCGACAATAGTTTACCATCAGAAACCTACGTATGATGCACAATATCATGAAAATGTAAACATATTTGGACAGAATCCATAGGGAAAAATCGTAAGGAATATGCTGAATGAATAAAAAAGACTGAAAACAGAAGCATATCAATCTATTTTGTATCTCTGTTAATGTGCATATGTAAATTTGAGGGCAATACTTCATAAATCTTTCCAGAAAGTACTATTATCTTGTAATTCACCATATTTGTGTGCGTATAATTTTTAGTATCTAAAAATTGTTATCCATCTCCCTATTGGCAAAACTGCTCTTTTTTTAGTTGAAAATCAGGCAACTGACCTAACTTGTGATTTCCTGCTTTTACAAGACTAAAGCGGATTGGTGTCACTTTAGTGGTACACAACTATTCATAAGTATATTTATGCTGATGATAAAATGTAAACAAAGTTTTTGTTCTTATAACGTTTTCTATTTTTGTAATCGAGGCAGGCTAATGGTAGCAGATGGAGTAGATTTGTTTGCTGTGAATGATGAAAAGTTTATGGATATGTTTGTTGCACCAGGAGCAATTGATATTCTTAAGAATGAACGCCAATGCTTTCAGAAATGTCTAAAAATTCTGAATTCAAGCATGATTGAATTCAAAACTATGGCTAGATTTCTATGACAGAAACCATCATATAATTCACTTGACATGAGTTGTGCATTCTGATCTTCTTGTAGTCCCAATTCTGATCTACGGACTGGTTTTTTTCTTTCTTTGATTGGTGGGTTTTTAAATGTGGTAGTATTAAAATATGAAAGCTTGATCACTCATTGGTTGATTTTGTACTTGACAGTAACACATTTTCCTGTTTCCATTCTTTGATACTGCATTTTCGCTTGATATGGGGTTACTAGAAATCACTGCTGATAGATGCTTTTAATTTTAACAATTGAATATTCAAAATTTTAATTTTGACAATTAAGTACCTAATTTATAATTTTGTCAATTATTGGTATCTAATTGTCAAAATTAAAAGTTTAGATACCTAATTATCAAATATATATAAGTACATAGGGATTTTTGAAATTAACCCAAACTTTAAGGCTGAAGCTTGGAATGCCTTCGGCTATAAGGGGAATGTTCTATTTTTTTATTGAAGCTCCAAAACCTTTTAAGAAATTATTTCCGGGGGATCCCAATAGGTTTGGGTTGGCCCAATGGAGCAATCCAGTAAACAATATGATGGACTTGGATTATTTGAATTGAAAATTTTTAATCACATCTTAAATCAAAATTTTATTTTAATTTAAATATATTATTATTTTTATAATTTTTATTTTTTTAGAATTATCATTTACCCACAACACATTATATTCTATCTCTTCGAACTTTAACTGACCTCATATATTTAATAATTTTTTACAAAATTTATCTTAAATCAATTATTATCCACTTAAACCTTTAGATATAATTTGATTTAGTTTGACTTAATTCTCCTTATCCATCATATAAAAGATTGAACTTCAAACCAACTTTTAACAATAGTTCAATGTTAATACTTGAAAAATAATATTTACTTTAAATAATCAAAAGTAAAATATTTATATTTATTTAATATTAATTAAATAAAAATATTTTACTTTCTCAAAATTTTCTTGCCCCAAAGTGCACTCTCGTAATTCTCAGCCTCCTCTCCCTAAATCTTATCCGCTTTCTCTCATTATCTTTGCATGGAGGGTCTACTTGTATTTTTTCAGCACTAAAGAAATCCTTTAGTGATATTAAAATTTGAAGTTAGTGATATGATTATTTTGAACTTTGTGTAACATAGTGATAAGAATTGAAGGGACATTAGTGATAAGAGTGAAAAGGCATTTGCAGCAAAGCTTCGAACCGAAGTTCCTTAGAATTCTAAACACGTAGGACATTATTATATAAATTGAATTTACGTAAATTAATAATTCTGAAAAATTATAATATTATTATGAATTATTAGAATCTCCATTAATTAGTGGAGGCTCCACTAATTATGGATTTATGTGAATTATTAGAAGATTTTTATGGATGTCCACCATTTAGTGGAGACACCATTAATTGAAGATGATGTATGCCATGATGTATTTCACTAATTAGAGCTCTATAAATAGAGCTATTCTCTAAGCTTGTAATACACCATCATTTTGTGAAAGAAATATTAGTGAAAGAAAGATTGGAGAAAGAATTGTGAGAGAAAGAAAGAGAGAAGTTTGAAGAGAAATTCTTGTGCAAAGAATAGTTAGAATTTTCTTAGTGTGTAGTGTGTAGATTTTATTCTAACACTACCCTAATTTTATAACACGTTATCAGCACGAGTCTCTACCGGTACAAAAGCCAGAAGACTAAGCACGAGTTTCTGCCGTTACCAAAGCCAGAAGACAGGTACGCATTTATTGATCTCTATGGCTAACATCGCAAAACTCGAATTTGTAGCCCTTGATATTTCTGGAACAAATTATATGTCATGGGTTCTCGATGCAGAAATGCATCTAAATGCTGAAGGCCTTAGTGAAACTATTCAAGCAAATAATAGTGCATCTGCACAACACAAGGCTAAAGCTTTGATTTTTATTCGTCGTCATCTCGATGAAAATTTGAAAATGGAATATCTTACCGAAAAAGATCCATATGGCCTATGGGTAAATTTAAAAGAAAGATTTGACCACCTGAAGATGGTCGTACTACCTACTTGCACGGTATGAATGGTTGCACCTGAGGTTGCAAGATTTTAAAACCGTGAATGAATATAGCTCCGCAATGTATAAAATTACATCTCAATTAAAATTATGCGGAGAAAAAGTGACCGATGAAGATATGTTGGAGAAGACATTCTCCACCTTTCATGCCTCGAATATTGTCCTGCAGCAACAATATCGAGAAAAGGGGTATACAAAATTTACAGATTTAATTACTGCCCTCCTCATTGCGAGAGAAAAATAATGAGTTATTATTGAGAAATCATGAAGCGGACCAAGCGGCTCTACGACACTCCCGAAGTGAATGCTTGTTGGCTCCAGTGAGAAGCCATCGTTATAGTCGTGGTCGTGGCCGTGGCCGTGGCCGTGGTCGTGGTTATGGTCGTAGTCACGCTCGATATTTCCCTTATCACAATTATAATCAAGCTGTGAGAAATACGGCCACGAAGTGGAGCGAGAAAAGATCAAAAGGGAAAAGAAAAAGAAATTGAAGAAAAGCATGAGGATATATGTTATAGATGTGGCATGAAAGGTCATTGGTCACGAAAGCGTCGTACGGCTAAGCATTTAGTTGAATTGTATCAAGCTTCATTGAAAAATAAAAATGTGGAAGCAAATTTTTCTCAACATCCAATAAATAATGTTGAGGATGACGATAGTGATCTGAAGATCTTAATATCAATATTACCCATATGGATGTATCGGATTTTTTGAACACCCGGACGGTAGGATAGACCATTTAATTGGTGATGGCGGTGTCCAAAAGAACTAAAGCCTCACCACTGATATTTTTGTATTTTCATTTTCATTCTATTCTAATAATATTTACGTTTACATATATATATTTGTGTTCGGATAGGTCTGTTGTTAATGATGATATATGCATTATTGATAGTGGAACTACACACACCATACTAAAAAATGAGAAATATTTTTACGATCTCAAAATGGGAGAAATAAATATTTATACGATAAACGGTAGTGCAAATGTAATTGAGGGCTCAGGAAGAGCTAGTATATTGTTGCCTAAAGGAACAACAATTATTATTGATAAGGCACTATTTTCCTCAAAATCCGGAAGAAATTTATTGAGTTTTAAAGATATCCGCGAGAAATGGGTATCATGTTGAAACAAATGAGGAAAATGGGATTGAGCATCTTTTTATTACTCAAATGCATTTGGGTAAGAAATCGGTATTAGAAAAGCTGCCGTCTTTTTCTCTCTGGTCTATATTTTGTAAAAATACGTACAATTGAAATTCATCATCTAGTAAACCGGAAGTTTCTTGATCCTATTACTTTTAGCATTTGGCATGACCGGTTGGGTCATCAGGGATCTACCATGATGAGAAGAATCATTGAGAATACACATGGTCATCCTTTAAAAAATAAAAGGATATTAACATCGAGAAAAATTCGCATGTCTTGCATGTTCCCTAGGAAAATTAATTGTTAAACCATCACCGGTAAAAGTAGGAGGCTGAAAGTCCTACATTTCTCGAACAGATTCACGGAGATATTTGTGGACCTATTGATCCACCATGTGGACCGTTCAAATATTTTATGGTCTTAATTGATGCATCATCTCGATGGTCACATGTATGTTTATTATCTACTCGCAACTTTGGCGTTTGCGAGATTACTTGCTCAAATAATTAAATTACGAGCACAATTTCCGGACCATCACATTAAAAATATCCGTTTGGATAATCTTTGGTGAATTTTCATCACATGCTTTTGATGCATATTGCATGTCAATTGGGATTAATGTTGAACATCCTGTAGCTCATGTTCACACACAGAATGGTCTTCTTTGAATCTTTGATTAAACGATTACAATTAATTGCTAGACCATTATTAATGAAAACAAATCTCCCAACATCTGCACTGGGGACATGCTATTCTACATGCTTTGCAACACTTGTACGTATAAGACCGGCTAGTTATCATAAATTCTCTCCTTTGCAATTGGCTTTTGGGTCGAGAACCAAATATTGCTCATTTAAGAATTTTTGGGTGTCTTGTATATATTCCAATTGCACCAAACCAACGTACAAAGATGGGTCCTCAAAGAAGAAAGGGGATATACGTTGGATATGATTCTCCCTCTATTATCGGGTATGTTGAACCCACGACGGGAGATGTATTCACGGCAAGATTTGCTGATTGTCATTTTGATGAATCATTATTCCCTAAATTAGGGGAGAACCCAAACGAGTATAAAAAGGATCTTGATTGGACAACATCATTAAATTATCTTGATCCGCGCACAAGCGCATGTGAACTTGAAGTTCAAAAGATAATTCATTTGCAAAGCATTGCAAATCAAATGCCGAGACGCTTTTGTTGACTCCGGAAGAGTTACAAAATCGCATATTCCGACTATAAATGCTCCTATTCGAATTGAAGTTCCAGCGAGAACAAAATATTATACCTATAGCTGCTTGAGTCAAAAACACGCCGGAAGCGTGGCCGACCTCTTGGTTCTAAAGATAAAAATCCTCGAAAGAAAAGAGGATTAAATGATCCAGAAGATCATATTGAAGAAAAGAATGATAAAGACCAAGAGAGAGCTGATGACAAAGAACCGGAAGTTGATGAAAGTAACACTGAAATTTCTATCAATTATACCACTTCCGGTAGAAGTTGGAATCGGATAGAAAGCTGTTATTGATAATATATTTGCATACAATATATCTCTTGATGTTACACGGGATAATGATGATCCTGAACCAATATCGATTGATGAATGTCGGCATAGAAAAGATTGGCTGCAATGGAAAGATGCGATTCAATCGGAGTTAAATGCAACGGCAAAACGTGAAGTCTTCGGACTGCGGTCCGAACACCGAGAAGGTATAAAACCTGTTGGCTACAAATGGATATTTGTGCGAAAGCGCAATGAAAAGAGTGAAATCGTTCGATATAAAGCGCGATTAGTAGCCCAAGGTTTTTCACAAAGACCAGGTATTGATTATGATGAAACTTATTCTCCTGTTGTTGATGCTATTACACTCCGATATCTTATCGGTTTGGCGGTACATGAAAAAGATAGATATGCGCCTATTAGATGTTGTCACTTGCTTACTTGTATGGAAATTTAGAAAATGATGTTTACATGAAAATCCCAGAAGGATTTCATATGCACGAAGCATATAAACATTATCCTCGTGAAAATTACTCCATCAAGTTGCGAAATCATTATATGGCACTGAAGCAATGCGGGCGCATGTGGTTCACACGTCTTAGTGAATATTTATTGAAAGCGGGATTTAAAAATGACCAGGTATGTCCATGCGTTTTTATTAAGAAATCTGGTTCTAAATTTGTGATATTAGCTATATATGTTGATGATATTAATCTTATTGGAACTCCTGAAGAGCTCCAAGAAACAATTGATTATTTAAAAGAGAATTCGAAATCAAGGATTTTGGTAAAACCAAATTTTGCCTTGGTTTACAAATTGAACATTTGGAGAGTGGAACATTTATTCATCAATCAACATATACGACAAAAGTGCTAAAAGATTTTACATGGACAAAGCACATCCATTGAGTATTCCAATGATCGTCAGATCATTAAATGTGGATAAAGATCCTTTCCGACCTCAAGAAAATGATGAAGAACTCCTTGGTCCTGAAGTACCATATCTCGAGTGCAATTGGTGCATTGATGTATCTTGCTAATAACACACGGCACTGATATTGCTTTCATTTGTCAATTTATTAGCAAGATTTAGTTCTTCACCAACACGACGACATTGGAATGGAATTAAACAAGTCCTTCGATATCTCCAAGGTACAATTGATCTCGGATTATTTTATTCAAATAAAACCAGTCCAACATTGATAGGTTATGCGAGATCTTTGGTTATTTATCGATCCACATAAAGCACGTTCTCAAACGGGCTATCTATTTACATGTGGAAATACTTGCTATATCATGGCGTTCTACGAAACAATCTATAGCGACTACTTCTTCAAATCATCTTTGAAATTATAGCCATTCATGAAGCAAGTCGAGAATGTGTATGGCTAAGATCCATGATTCATTATATCCGAGAAAGTTGTGGATTATCATCAATCAAAGGTATTCCAACTCCTCTTTATGAAGACAATGCGGCTTGCATAGCTCAATTACGAGGAGGATATATTAAAGGAGATCGGACAAAACATATTTCACCAAAATTCTTCTTTACTCATGAACTCCAGAAGAAATGTGAAATTGATGTGCTACAAATTCGGTCATGTGACAACCTCGCGAGATATTTTCACGAAGACTTTACCGACGGCAACATTTGAAAAGTTGAGATATAAAATCGGTATGCGTCGGTTTAAAGATTTAAAGGAATCATCTCATCATGGGGAGTAATAAACATACATATAGAATAGTGTATGTTGGGTGTGCTGTATATATTCCAATTGCACCAAACCAACGTACAAAGATGGGTCCTCAAAGAAGAAAGGAGATATACGTTGGATATGATTCTCCCTCTATTATCGAGTATGTTGAACCCCCGACAGGAGATGTATTCACGACGAAGATTTGTCGATTGTCATTTTGATGAATCATTATTCCCTAAATTAGGGGAGAACCCAAACAAGTATAAAAAGGATCTTGATTGGACAACATCATTAAATTATCTTGATCCGCGCACAAGCGCATGTGAACTTGAAGTTCAAAAGATAATTCATTTGCAAAGCATTGCAAATCAAATGCCGCACGCTTTTGTTGACTCCGGAAGAGTTACAAAATCGCATATTCCAGCCTATAAATGCTCCTATTCGAATTGAAGTTCCAGTGAGAACAAAATATTATACCTATAGTCGCTGAGTCAAAAACACGCCGAAGCGTGGCCGACCTCTTGGTTCTAAAGATAAAAATCCTCGAAAGAAAAGAGGATTAAATGATCCGGAAGATCATATTGAAGAAAAGAATGATAAAGACCAAGAGAGAACCGATGACAAAGAACCGTAAGTTGATGAAAGTAACACCGAAATTTCTATCAATTATACCACTTCAGGTAGAAGTTGGAATCGGATAGAAACTGTTATTGATAATATATTTGCATACAATATATCTCTTGATGTTACACAGGATAATGATGATCCCGAACCAATATCGATTGATGAATGTCGGCATAGAAAAGATTGGTCTGCAATGGAAAGATGCGATTCAATCGGAGTTAAATGCATCGGCAAAACGTGAAGTCTTCGGACTGCAGTCCGAACACCGAAGGTATAAAACCTGTTGGCTACAAATGGATATTTGTGCGAAAGCGCAATGAAAAAAGTGAAATCGTTCGATATAAAGCGCGATTAGTAGCCCAAGGTTTTTCACAAAGACCAGGTATTGATTATGATGAAACTTATTCTCCTGTTGTTGATGCTATTACACTCCGATATCTTATCGGTTTGGCAAGTACATGAAAAGATAGATATGCGCCTATTAGATGTTGTCATTGCTTACTTGTATGGAAATTTAGAAAATGATGTTTACATGAAAATCCCGAAGGATTTCATATGCTCGAAGCATATAAACATTATCCTCGTGAAAATTACTCCATCAAGTTACGGAAATCATTATATGGCTCGAAGCAATCTGGCGCATGTGGTTCACACGTCTTAGTGAATATTTATTGAAAGCGGGATTTAAAAATGACCAGGTATGTCCATGCGTTTTTATTAAGAAATCCGGTTCTAAATTTGTGATATTAGCTATATATGTTGATGATATTAATCTTATTGGAACTCTCGAAGAGCTCCAAGAAACAATTGATTATTTAAAAAGAGAATTCGAAATCAAGGATTTTGGTAAAACCAAATTTTGCCTTGGTTTACAAATTGAACATTTGGAGAGTGGAACATTTATTCATCAATCAACATATACGACGAAAAGTGCTAAAAAGATTTTACATGGACAAAGCACATCCATTGAGTATTCCAATGATCGTCCGATCATTAAATGTGGATAAAGATCCTTTCCGACCTCAAGAAAATGATGAAGAACTCCTTGATCCTGAAGTACCATATCTCGAGTGCAATTGGTGCATTGATGTATCTTGCTAATAATACACGACTCGATATTGCTTTTGCTTGTCAATTTATTAGCAAGATTTAGTTCTTCACCAACACGACGACATTGGAATGGAATTAAACAAGTCCTTCGATATCTCCAAGGTACAATTGATCTCGGATTATTTTATTCAAATAAAACCAGTCCAACATTGATAGGTTATGCGAGATCTTTGGTTATTTATCCGATCCACATAAAGCACGTTCTCAAACGGGCTATCTATTTACATATGGAAATACTTGCTATATCATGGCGTTCTACGAAACAATCTATAGCAGCTACTTCTTCAAATCATGCTGAAATTATAGCCATTCATGAAGCAAGTCGAGAATGTGTATGGCTAAGATCCATGATTCATTATATCCGAGAAAGTTGTGGATTATCATCAATCAAAGGTATTCCAACTCCTCTTTATGAAGACAATGCAGCTTGCATAGCTCAATTACGAGGAGGATATATTAAAGGAGATCGGACAAAACATATTTCACCAAAATTCTTCTTTACTCATGAACTCCAGAAGAAATGTGAAATTGATGTGCTACAAATTCGGTCATGTGACAACCTCGCGAGATATTTTCACGAAGACTTTACCGACGGCAACATTTGAAAAGTTGAGATATAAAATCGGTATGCGTCGGTTTAAAGATTTAAAGGAATCATCTCATCATGGGGAGTAATAAACATACATATAGAATAGTGTACTCTTTTTCCTTCACTAGATTTTTTTCCCACTGGGTTTTTATCTAGTAAGGTTTTAACGAGGCATATTCTTTATGTATGGATGGACATCCAAGGGGAGTGTTATGAATTATTGGAATCTCCATTAATTAGTGGAGGCTCCACTAATTATGGATTTATGTGAATTATTAGAAGATTTTTATGGATGTCCACCATTTAGTGGAGACACCATTAATTGAAGATGATGTATGCCATGATGTATTTCACTAATTAGAGCTCTATAAATAGAGCTATTCTCTAAGCTTGTAATACACCATCATTTTGTGAAAGAAATATTAGTGAAAGAAAGATTGGAGAAAGAATTGTGAGAGAAAGAAAGAGAGAAGTTTGAAGAGAAATTCTTGTGCAAAGAATAGTTAGAATTTTCTTAGTGTGTAGTGTGTAGATTTTATTCTAACACTACCCTAATTTTATAACAAATATATAATTTATATTATATATAGTAAAATTTTTCAAAACTTTTAATTTATATGATAGCACTCTTTAAAACACCTAGATCGGATCTATTTTAAAATATTCATAAAAAGTAAAACTAGAAGAGAAAAATTGAAAGGGGATTGTATTAAGTTGTTGTGACCCAAAAAAAAAAAAGGTCAAGATCTTTGAGATCAAAGGGGTGGAAAGTAATAGGGATGAGAGGGCGTTGAAGGATGAAAGAAGCTGAGAGAAGATGACTGCAAGACCAGAGGGGATTGTGAGATTAGATGGGAATTGGTAGAGAAGGAAAGTTGCAAATCAGAGGAGGCAAGATCAAAGGAAGTTGGAAGATCAATGGCAAAGAAGACGGCGGCAACGACAGGTATAATCGGGGATGGAATCAGTGACTTAAGGTTAGTGGACAAGTTATTCAAAAATAAATTTTATAAGATGTAAAAAAAATTTGAAAAAGCAAAATATAAAATTTTAAAATATCTTCTTAAAATTTTTAAATTTTTTTAAAGTAAATTATGAAGTTTGAAAAACTTTTGAAGGGCCGCCCTCCCTATATCCGTCGCTGGGTATAACCATGGATGTAGCAGGGGTATTATCGAAAGCCCTTTCCCAATAACACAAAACTCTTATATCTTAATAAATAATTAGTTTGATTCTCGGTGTGTCGTATAAATAGTTAAATTTATGTATTATAATAATTCAATAAATTCAAATAACTTTTATCTAAATTTAATAAATTCAAACAATCTTCACACTTTAAAAAATAATAATAAATTTAGATAACTTTTCACATTTTTTAAAAAAAAATAGAAGATAATCTTCGTTTGAAGTAAATATTACTGTATTTAATAGATTCAAATAACCTTCATCTGCATTCAATGAATTCATATAACTATTGATTTCCTATTAAAAAAAATTATTAGAATTCAATGTATCAATATATCGATACAAGATGATACCATTTGTCACAACAAGAATTACGACAAGTACCACGAAAATCACCACATGTTATAACATTATGCTTGCACAATTACTTTTATATATAAATAGTATTTTAAACAAAATTTATAACTTAAATTCTCCATAATAGCCCTTAGCTAACTTCTCAATACAATTATAATCCAAGACAACTGCTGGTGCAGGCCTCCACCTGGCAGCCCGCGTCAGGCTGACGGATGGCAAGTTAACGAAATGAATGAGGTAATTATACATTTCCATATTTATTTAATCACAATCTTATGATCTTCTTTAGAATTACGGAAGAAATGAAAACGTAAAAGTTTTTATCCAAAAATAAAATAAAAAGATTGATTCCTTCACATTTGAATTCCTTATTGTATTTTTTTTCCCCATTTTGGTTAATTAAATCCCTACTTTCCTCTTTAATGTAAATGATTGCATGATAGGTCGATATATTGCGATATTTATTTTTCAATGCTAAAAGGAAAAAAAAAGTTGTGTTTTGGGAATTGCTCCTTATTGAAGCAAGTAAATATTTATTCCACCATCAAGTATATTCTTCTCTTTTGTTTTAGACTTTGGGCTATGGGGGGAGAGGACGGGGAATGGGACATTTACGTTCTCTAGGAGGAATAAAAAAATGTGTTCATTTTATTTGATTTGAAAGGAAGAGAAATAACAAGAAATATTTTCCCTTATACAAATTCAACTATTATACTCCACATATAATCTTGATCTAGTTATTATAGTACCATATGAATAATTTTCATTTTTTTAGAAGATAAATCCTAACTACTGTTGGGAATACATTAGTGGAGAATCCACTAATTCCATTAGTAGAAAAATGTATATGGATGTCTACCATTAACACTATTAATACATATTAGTGGGATTAGTAAACACACTACTAATACATATTAGTAGAAATAGATGATTAACTCCACTAATAGAGCTCTTTTCCAAACTTGAGAGATATACCAATTGTGAGAGAATTATTGAAGAAAATTGTGAGAAAAAAGAAAGAGAGAAGTTTGAAGAAATTATTGTGCAAATAATAGTCAGAAATCTATTGTGTGTAGATTTTATTCTGACACTGCCAAAATTTTATAACACGTTATCAGCAGAGTCTCTACCATTACAAAAGCCAGAAGATTAAAGCAAGAGTCTCTGCTGTTTCAAAAGCCAGAAGACTAAAGGTACGCATTTATTGATCTTTATGCCTAACCTTATTAAACTTGAATTTGTAACCCTTGATATTTCTGAAAAAATTATATGGCATGGGTTTTCAATGCAGAAATGCATCTAAATAATGAAGGCCTTAGTGAAACTATTAAAAAAAAAAAATAGTGCATCTGCACAACAAAAGGCCAAAGCTTTGATTTTTATCCGTCGACATCTCGACAAAAATTTAAAAATGAAATATCTTACCAAAAAATATTCATATGTCCTGTGGGTAAATTTAAAAGAAATATTTGACCATCTGAAGATGGTCATACTACCAACTGCACGGTATGAATTGTAGCACCTGAGATTGCAAGATTTTAAAATTGTAAATGAATATAGCTCCATCATGTATAAAATTACATCTCAATAAAAATTATGCGGAGAAAAAATTACCGATGAAGATATGCTGGAGAAGACATTCTCCACCTTTCGTGCCTCGAATATTGTCTTATAGCAACAATATCAAGAAAAATGGTATACAAAATTTACTGATTTAATTATTGTCCTCCTCATTGCAGAGAAAAATAATAAGTTATTATTGAAAAATCATGAAGCCAGACCAACTACCTCAATAGCACTCCCAGAAGTGAATGTTGTTGGCTCCAACATAAGTCATAGTCGTAGTCGTGACCGTGGCCGTGGTTATGGTTGTGGGCATGTTCGATATTTTCCTTATCATAGTAAAAATCAAGTTGTGAGAAATATTACCTGAAGTGGGAAATAAAAGATAATAAGGGAAAAGAAAAAGAAATGCAAGAAAATTATAAAGATAAGTATTATAAATATGGCATGAAAGGTCATTGGTCATGTAACTGTCGTACAATCAAGCATTTAGTGGAATTATATCAAGTTTCATTAGAAAAGAAAAATAAAAATGTTAAAGTAAATTTTTCTCAACATCTAGTTAATGATACTGACGAATATGATATTGATTTAGAAGATCTCAATATCAATATTACTCATATGGATGTATCTAATTTTTTTGAACACTCAAACGGTAAGATAAACCATTTAATTAGTGATAGTAGTGTCCAGAAGAACTAATGTCTTACCTTGATATTTTTGTAAATTTTTATTTTATTCTAATAATATTTACATTTACATATATATATTTTTGTTCAGATGGTTGTTTTTAATGATGATGTATGTATTATTGATATTAGAACTACACACATCATACTAAAAAAATGAGAAATATTTTTCTTATATCAAAATAAGAGAAATAAATATTTATACTATAAACGGTAGTACAAATTTGATTGAAAGTTCTAGAAGAGCTAGTATATTGTTGTATGAAGGAACAATAATTAATATTGATAAGACACTATTTTTCTCAAAATCCAAAGGAAATTTATTGAATTTTAAATATATTCACAGAAATGGGTATCATATTGAAACAAATGAGGAAAATGGTATTGAGTATCTTTATATTACTCAAATTATTTTGGATAAAAAATTTGTATTAGAAAAACTACCGTCTTTTTCTACTGACCTATATTTTACAAAAATATGTACAATTGAAAATCTAGTAAATCAGAAATTTACTGATCATACTACTTCTAGCATTTGGTATGACCGGTCGAGTCATCCGAGATCTACCATGATGAGAATAATAATTGAGAATACACATGGTCATCTATTAAGAAATAAAAAGATATTAACATTAGAAAAATTCTCATGTGCTGCATATTCTTTAGAAAAATTAATTATTAGATCTCACTAATAAAAGTAGGAGCTAAAAGTCTTACATTTCTTGAACGGATTCACGGAGACATTTGTGGACCTATTTATCCACCATGAGAACCATTCAGATATTTTATGGTCTTAATTGATGCATCATCTCGATGGTCACATGTGTATTTATTATTTACTCGCAATTTGGAGTTTGCAAGATTACTTGTTAAAATAATTAAATTATGAGCACAATTTTCTTATCATCAAATTAAAAATATCCGTTTAGATAATGTTGGTGAATTTTCATCACATACTTTTGATACATATTGCGTGTTAATTGGGATTAATGTTGAACATCTTGTAACTCATGTTTATACACAAAATGATCTTGCTGAATTTTTTATTAAAAGATTACAATTAATTACTAGACTATTATTAATGAAAATAAATTTTACAACAACTGCTTGGGGACTTGCTATTTTACATGTTGTAATACTTGTTCGTATAAGGCCAATTAGTTATCATAAATTTTATTTTTTACAATTAACTTTTGGTTCAGAGCCAAATATTGTTCATTTAAGAATTTGTGGGTATGTTGTATATGTTTCAATTGCACTAAACCAACGTTCAAAGATGGGGTCCTCAAAGAAGAAATGTGAGATACGTTGAATATGATTCTCCCTCTATTATCAGGTATGTTGAACCCTTAACAGGAGATGTATTCACAACAAGATTTACTAAATGTTATTTTGATAAATCATTATTTCCTAAATTAAGGGGAGAATATAAACAACATTAGAAAGATCTTACTTGGACAATATCATTAAATTATCTTGATCCGTGCACAAGCGCATGTAAACTTGAAGTTTAAAAGATAATTCATTTGCAAAGCATTGCAAATCAAATGCTAGACGCTTTTGTTGACTCCAGAAGAGTAACAAAATCGTATATTCCAACTATAAATGTTCCTATTCGAATTGAAATCCCAACAAAACAAAAGATCATACCTATAACTGTTGAGTCAAAAGCACGCTAGAAGCGTAACCGACCTCTTGGTTCTAAAGATAAAAATTCTCGAAAGAAAAGATGATTAAATGATCTAAATGATCATATTGAAGAAAATAATGATAAAGATCAAGAGAGAATTGATGACAAATTAAAAGAACTAGAAGTTGATGAAAGTAATATTGAAATTTCTTTCAATTATACCACTTCCGGTAGAAGTTGGGATCGGAAAAAAACAGTCATTGATAATATGTTTGTATACAATATATCTCTTGATGTTATATAGGATAATGATGATCCTGAACCAATATCAGTTGATGAATGTCAGTATAGAAAAGATTGATTATAATGGAAAGATACGATTCAATTGGAGTTAAATGCACTTACAAAACATGAAGTCTTCGGACTTATAGTTCGAATACCGGAAGGTGTAAAACCTATTGGCTACAAATAGATATTTGTACAAAAGTGTAATGAAAATAATGAAATCGTACAATATAAAGCACGGTTAGTAGCCTACGATTTTTCACAAAGATTAGGTATTGATTATGATAAAATTTATTCTCCTGTTATTGATGTTATTACACTCCGATATCTTATAAGTTTGACAGTACATGAAAAGATAGATATGCGTCTATTAGATGTTATCGCTGCTTACTTATATGAAAATTTAGAAAATGATATTTACATGAAAATCTCCGAAGGATTTCGCATGCCCGAAGCATATAAACATTATTCTCGTGAAAATTACTCCCTCAAGTTGCAGAAATCATTATATGCCTGAAGTAATCTGGGCGTATGTGATTTAATTATCTTAGTGAATATTTATTGAAAGTGGGATTTAAAAATGACTAGGTATGTTCATGTATTTTTATTAAGAAATCTAATTCTAAATTTGTGATATTAGCTATATATGTTGATAACATTAATCTTATTAAAACTCCAGAAGAGCTCCAAGAAACAATTGATTATTTAAAAACAGAATTCGAAATCAAGGGTTTTGGTAAAACTAAATTTTGCCTTCATTTACAAATTGAACATCTAAAAAGTGGAACATTTATTCATTAATCAATATATACTGTAAAAGTTCTAAAAGGATTTTACATAGATAAAGTACATCCATTGAGTATTCCAATGATCGTCCGGTCATTAAATGTGAATAAAGATTCTTTTTTATCTTAAGAAGATGATGAAGAACTCATTGGTTCTAAAATACCATATCTCAGTACAATTGGTACATTGATATATCTTGTTAATAATACACGACCTGATTTTGTATTTGCTTTTAATTTATTAGCAAAATTTAGTTCTTCACCAACACGACGACATTGGAATGGAATTAAATAAGTCATTCGATATCTCCAAGATACAATTGATCTCAAATTATTTTACCCAAATAAAACCAGTACAACGTTGATAAATTATGTAGATGTTGGTTATTTATCTAATCCACATAAAATACGTTTCAAACGGGTTATCTATTTACATATGAAAATATTGCTATATCATAGTGTTTTACAAAACAATCTATAACAGCTATTTCTTCAAATCATATTGAAATTATAGTCATTCATTAAGTAAGTCAAGAATGTATATGGTTAAGATCAGTGATTCATTATATCTGAGAAAGTTATGGATTTTTATTTAGAAGAGATATTCTAACTCCTCTTTATGAAGACAATGCAGCTTGCATAACTTAATTACGAGGAAGATATATTAAAGGAAATCGGACAAAACATATTTCACCAAAATTCTTCTTTACTCATGAATTTTACAAGAAATGTGAAATTGATGTATTACGAATTCGATCATGTGACAACCTAACAAATATTTTTACAAAGATTTTACCGATTACAACATTTGAGAAGTTGAGATATAAAATCGGTATACGTCGGTTCAAATATTTAAAGGGATCATCTCATCAGGGGAAGTAATAAGTAGACATATAGAATAATGTACTATTTTTTCTTTACTAGATTTTTTTTTCACTGGGTTTTTATCTAGTAAAATTTTAACGAGGCATATTCTTTATGTAATGGACATCCAAGGGGGAGTATTGTGAATACATTAATGGAGAATCTACTAATTCCATTAGTGGAAAAATGTATATGGATGTCCATCATTAACACCACTAATACATGTTAATGGAGTTAGTGAAGACACCACTAATACATATTAGTGGAAATAGATGATTAATTTCACTAATTTCACTAAAAGAGCTCTATTATAGAGCTCTTCCCCAAATTTGAGAGATATACCAATTGTGAGAGAATTGTTGGAGAAAATTGTGAGAGAAAAGAAAAGATAAGTTTGAAGAAATTATTGTGCAAATAATAGTTAGAGATTTATTATCTGTAAATTTGATTCTAATACTGTTAAAATTTTATAACAACTACCTAATTATTATATAAATATTAAAAAATTATCGAGTTGTACTTTGCTTTAGTCACCATCTAATCCTTAAAAAAGAAAAACCTAAAATCCAACCTCATACCCATCAACCGTCACAATATACTTTTTCTTTTTTCTTCCATAGCTTCTTCTTCTTTATGCTATTTTTTACTTTCTTTTTTTCAACTTCAGATCCTTTAATACATTATCTACAATACTCTCTAATATACTGATACGCATCTACTGATTTAATAGATACTCATCCAATTCTTATCTAATACTTAGTGAAAATATCACATCATTTTAAATTAATAAAATCAATAAAGAAGGATTAAAGTAAAAAGGAAATTATTTAGCACTCGCTTTCAATACTGATTAAAATGAAATTGAGTTGCTGTGTCAGAAGAAGAATAGCTATACTGATTGGTATACTCTAAAGACTCCCTCAATACCATACTGACGAACTAACAAATATGAGGTCTCTATGACGGAATCGATCCCCTTTGGGTGTATAAGAATATGTGGAGCTCAACATGTCTGGAAGCATAGGAGAATGTTCTTACTACGTATGTATTTATGAAACTAGTAAACACATATCACGTTTTTTGTATATATTAGAGACTGTAACAAATAATGTATTAAAAGATTCGAAACCTTTTTCTTCCCCTAGTACATAAGAATCTCATTCCCATCTTTATTGTTATTAATGAACTTGTACTTCAAATTTTTAGTTGATTGTACTCTCTATTTGCACAAAATACCTGGATTGTTTCTGATTTAACTGATGAATTTAGTGTTTCAAATTCTAATTCGTTTGGTCTTTCGATCGCTGATTTTTTGGGCATGGTAGAATTATTCTACAATTGCCTTTGATCTCGATTGTTGGAAGTGATAATACTGAATGAAATTTTAGCTTTTTGGCCAATTTTTTTTTTCTTTTATAAATAATCACTGTTTCTCTCAGTTATAAACTTCGGATAGCGATGAAGAGGAAGCCACTTCGTCTTTTACTTTCATTTTATATTTACTTCAAACTAACTGAGTATTTTTTTCATTTAAGTTCATATTTACTTTCTTTCTACAAATATTTCTTTTTTTTTTCATTTCAATTAAATATAGTTATCAGTCACTTAATAGTGTATATGGTTGTATGATAGATCGAAATTATTATTACTGGGCATTTTAATGTGAAATTTTATATTTTAAGGATCTATATAATTATTTACGTTTGAGATTTGAATTGTTTTTTATTTTATTTTCTATAATTTTTAGAATAAGGACAAGATGTTATGAAGTAAGTATGGTGAGATAATTCTCATGAACTTACGTATAACAATTTTTTTTTTTTCACTTCTCCATAACTTTTTGATGATGATAGTATTGTTATGAAATAAATGTTGGAAAGATATAATTATTTCATAAATTATACGCGGTATGGTTAAAACAAATTAATTTGAATCCTATACTAAAATAGAGATATTTGTCATTACAAAAAATACAAGTTGTAAGTGGGAATGAATTCTTTCCTTTTCAAACTAAAACTTAAATTTAAAATAATATTAATTTAAATAATTTTATTTTTCAATACATTATATTTTTTTTCTTTAATCCCACTCTAAACCCCAACTGATCCTACATATAGAGTGGTTCTTGATCTCATTGTTTAAAAAAAACAAATATAATGGACAAAAATAATTCAATTTTAAAATTGATTGAAGCATGAGTTAATTGACGACTAAAGTGATCAGATTGGATTTTTTTTTTTTTTTACTGACTACTGTGGTAAGTTGTTTTTAATTTTAAAACAACTTGGCAAAAGTTGTTCTTTTTCCCTCCTTTTACTACGTATGAAAATTTGAGTGGAAACAAACTCTGTGTTCAAACCAATCTTTTATTCTATTCAAAGAAAAATAAAGGACAGTAAAGTACTAATTACAAAGTATGCTTTAGTATCTTCCGCCACTACTGCAAGCACTTTAGTTTAATATCATGTTTTTCTTTAAAAAACACAAAAAGTATATTTGGTATCTTTGTTTGATGCAACTTGGATGAGCCTATGAAAAACAACAGTAAAAACCTTGTTATGGTCAAAGAAGTACCACATTTTTTAAAACTTTTTGAGTAAAAAAATAAAAAGCAAAAGAAAAAATGTTGGGTGGATCTAATTTTTGTGAACCATAAGTTTTATAGAAAATATTAAAATAAACTCAATTTCCATATACTATTATATTAAAAACTTGTATCATATGTATTATGTGTTGTATTTTTTAGGAGATTACAAATTTTTAATAGACATAATGCATAATAAAAATTGGTCTGTATAACTATTTTTCAAGTTTTAAAACATTCACTACAGCAGAAATGGTAAAAAGTAGGGAAAGAGCCCTACATAGAATTCCGAAATGGTTTTTGGGATAAAATTGAAGGGAAAGAAGTATAGTATAAGAAGTTAAATTTATAATTTTGATTAATCATAACAAGGTCTTATCTATCTAATACAATTTATTTTGATTTACAACCTTTTCCACCATAGCAGAAAATTTTGATAAATAAAAAATATATGGCAATTATTTTCAAATGAAAACTATTTTTTAAATTATTTTAACAATAGACCCAATGTAAATAAATTTTAATTGTATTTAGCCCAAGTAGATTAGATTATTAATTATTGAGTTAGGTATTCTTTATAAAATTCCTCACATGTTTTTAGCAAAATATAATATAATCCTAATCCAAATACAACTTAAAACAAAAAAAAATGCATTAATTAACACGACATTTAGGAAAATTATTAAAAATCTACAAAATGAATGTGACCCTTAAATTAATCTTTTGTATATGAAAAAAATGAAAAACAAAACACCAGAAGATAAAGAAAACAAAAAATGAATGCTTACATTACCAAGACACCTTAAAAAAACCTAAACTAGGGTTTGGCAACCCTAACCCCAAAACTAGTGACTGAGAAAGAGAGATGATGGTGCTTATGCAAATGCCAAAAATATAGAAAAGTAAATTTCGGCTGCTAAAGAGCACTAAAGGCCCCAACCCCAAGAAAAAATAAATAATAATAATAATTAAGAAAATGAAGAAGAAGACTTGAACCATACCTTTGCACAGTTTTATCAAGGAGGAGTAGGATTGCCTTTAGTTGACCAGCTATTACTTCCTATGGACAATTAAGACAGATAAACAAACCGACTCATATTGAAACAAAATCAAAAGACTTCCCATTATTCAGAATAAAAAAAAAAAAATCATTTAGGGGAATTAATGAATCTTCATTTAAACTTCTCTTCGAGTGTTAAAAAAGATTGAACATATTATAACATCAATCTATATGAGGAACTTCATGTTATTATTCTCAAGATAAAACAAGATAAATTTGCAAGTTGCTATTTAATTCCTGCCTTTTAGTACTTGCCTATAGCAAGATTGAAAACCACAGCTTCATTTGAAAACCAACAAGATTTAGCACCACAGCTTCATTCAAAACCGGCAAGGTTCAACAATTGTTTATCTGAAATTTCATAGAGATGAAATTTCTTTCCTGATAATAGTAGTCAAGGGCATTCTCAGCATTATTTAGGATGACTCTGAAGCATCATTTGGCTGACCATCAACACTAGTAGTTCCCATGGAATAGATTAAAGGAAATGAGTTATGAGAGGGAAAAAAAGATTGAGCTGACAGATTTTCAATAAAATGCATAAATTCAATAGATAATTGCTTTAACAACCCAAAAGCCCATTTCCCTGATAAGAACTATGCTACCCAAAATAAGAAAGATACATGTGTGTTTTCTTCAATAGTTCACAGAGCCTTCTAAAATCTTAACTAGATAAGCTATCTTTATATGATAAACAGATTCACTTCTTCTAAGTATTTGTGCCATTTTTCAACATGAGTAGAGATGGTCTATTTTTCCTATACCCAGTGTTTTCACTTCAGTTGTTTACTTCTATGGTTGATACTTTTATGAGAGATACTTTCTGAAATGATGCAAGTCCTCCAAATATAAAAGATTAATTTGAGTAATTGTTTCTTAGAACTAGAATATTTCTTATGATATTTGATATTGAGCATATGTTTCATAGTTGTGCTTTAACATTCTAAATCAATGTTTAAACTATGAAAAGAAGAAAGACATATATATTGATGATACTAGTTTGTCAATGTCAAACTTTTTATTTTGATAGTTTACCAGCCACTTCTACAAGGAAACTAACGGGTCATTTTGGGGAGGGGGGGTACACTGACTACACTCAGAATAAAATGTTGAGAAGTGAAAACAATAAAAATTTCATCAAATAGAAGAATGAGATTTGGTGCATTTTTTTTAGGAAAAAGCTATTTGTAATGCTACTAGATATGAAATTTTCTATTCACATTCCTTATCTAGATGAACAAAAGGCCTATGCACACCTATATTTAAGACATTCCCCCCATCTACACTACCTCTGTAAAAAACCCTTCCACCAATCTAGTTCCTTCAAACTCCTAATAACAAAAATACCCAATTTTGAAACCCTCTATGAGTGAAACTCAGAAGCCCCATTTTCAAAGAAACATAAAAAACACGCAAACAACGAAAAGTAGAAAAAAAATCACTTCTTTAACAAAAATTGAAACTGCAAAAATATCTAAGAAGGGCATTAGGATAACCTGTATAGCAATGAAAACAAGGTCAAGACTCTCCAAAAACTTAATTAGCCAAGTAGCTCTACCAATTATTTTTAACATACAGCAACGGTGAGGAACCCATCTTTAGAATGTTGTTGATTGGCTTCGTGTTCTGTAGCTTCAGACTATTTATTGATGTGAAAAGGGAATAAGGTGAGAAAGATGAGGGTTTTGATGTGAAGACATTGCACGGTGAATAAACAGAGATAGAGAGAAGCATGATGAGACAGAGAGAAGCAATATTTGATGGATTTTTCTCAACTCTGAAACTTGCGCATTTTTTTAGTAAAATGTCTTAATAGTGCGCCTTTTCTTCATTATGTTAGTGAGTGTCAGGAAAGTTGTGTTTTGTTTTGTGACACAAACTTGTGTCATAATAGTTTACCAATTTAACAAAACTGTTATAAAATTAGGGTAGTGTTAGAATAAAATCTACACACTACACACTAAGAAAATTCTAACTATTCTTTTCACAAGAATTTCTCTTCAAACTTCTCTCTTTCTTTCTCTCACAATTCTTTCTCCAATCTTTCTTTCACTAATATTTCTTTCACAAAATGATGGTGTATTACAAGCTTAGAGAATAACTCTATTTATAGAGCTCTAATTAGTGAAATACATCATGGCATACATCATCTTCAATTAATGGTGTCTCCACTAAATGGTGGACATCCATAAAAATCTTCTAATAATTCACATAAATCCATAATTAGTGGAGCATCCACTAATTAATGGAGATTCCAATAATTCATAACAAAAACTGCATTGTTTTGGTTTTACTGTGATGACATTAAAAATGTAGCTTCATTAAAGGTATTATAATATTACACAATTTAAAAAGAATGTCAGGAAAGCCACTTTTTCCTGTAGTGATTGTACATTTTTAGAATGTACACCTTACAATACATGTAATACATTTTTTTTAATTTGTAATCACATATTAAGTCCATCTAAAATTTTTCTAAAGTAAAAAAAGAAAGAACAAAAAAATACAAAAAATAATAATCGATGACGTGATATTAATAACTAATTACTTCTCCTACCTTTCACATTGTAGTAACTACTTCCTTTAATCTTAGTACAAATATTATCATACTCACTTCATATCAAAGTTAGATTCTAAACTTTACATAATATACGAACTAAAAAATTATATGACCATCGATATATTACTATTTTTGTCACATTATGTGCTCTCGGGATTAAAGCATGACTCATGGACCTATTAACACATACATACAACTACCTAGTAATTGTTATTGTTAATATTAAAATGAATATCTCAAATTGTTAATATACACGTAAACCAAAACTCAGCTTCATATTACCTAATGTGGCCTTGGACCTTGGAACTTATATTTGATTAATTCTCCATTGCAAGTGTGTTACCACAATTGGTAAGGAAGTGACAACTTTGCCTTTAATAATTGGAGTCAGGCCTATGTGTAGTAAGGAATTTTGCAATAGAACTTAAATTAAAAGTATATTTACTTACAAAATGTGGATCAACTTTTAAATAACATATATATATAGGCTGGCAATTTCCCTTATATCAGAGCAATTTTTCCTCGAAAGAAGCATCTAACCTTCTTAATCAATTCAATAATATTCTTTAAATATCTCTTTTCTTTCTAATTTCATCATACTCCTCTTTCCTATGGAACCTTTCCTTATCTCCATTAATCTTCTCTCTTCTTCTTTTCTCATCTCTCTTATCTGTCAACATATAACTGAAATAAAGTGCACTACAAATCACAATTGCACAAAGAAGAACACAAAGATTAATCCAATTCCTTGCCGCAAAAAGCTTCAAGGAGCTCCTCAATGCGCTGTGATTTCTGCTTCTCCATAATTCTCCGTGGAACTACCATGGGATCCTCTTCAAACTGTTCCACATGACATCCCTGACCATGATCCATTATGGCCACCGCATTCTGTTTTGCAACTATTTCCATAGTTCGTTGAGCTCTAATCACACTATGTCTCCCCTAGCACAATTAACTCTGCATCAAGCACAATATGAAATTTTCAACAAGATGCCACAACAACCTGAAACAACATTTTTTTCTCTGCCTTTTGCATGTAAGTTCCAATAAAACAAAGTTTCATTGCATATAAAATTTTTATAATTTGTCACCAAACCCATTTAAATTTTTTAATTTGAGAGACAATAAAGTCTCCAAAGTAATATTTTCAACATAAACCATCACCGAACCATTTTAGAGGTGGCTATATTGCCTCTTTTTTCTTTTTCTCTTTATGACTAACAAGTAAAATGATTAATTCAGTTTTAATACCTCAATAGCAAATACTGTAACTAAATACTAGGAATAAATGTTTAGATGCAAATTTTCAACACATAATGAGATCATAGTCATGCTGCAAATTGACCCAAAGGAAGACAAAGGCAGCAAAAATTTAGCTGCCTAAAAACAATACAAGATCATAACTCAGGTTGCATTTTGACCCAACTAGTATCTAAAGTTGTAAGGTTGAAGCTGCCTAAATACTGAACTTGACAGGGCTCCTCCCCTTCTACCCCCCATCACCTCCTTGAACTTCACTGAATGGTCAATTGCATCCAAAACACCATTCCAGCAAATGAGAGAAGAGAAGAGAGGAGAGAAAAGAGAAAACCATGAGGAGAGAAGGAAGAGAAAGGAGGGAGCTGTGAGAAGAGAGAGAAGAGTGAACGAAGGAGATTAAAAGAGAAGGAAAGATTTGCTAGGAAAGAGGATAGAGAAGAAATGAGAGATGATTGAGATAAAATTAAGAACAAAAGAGATATTTAGAGAATATTATCGAGTTGATCAAGAATGTTGGATACATCTTTCGAATAAAAATTACTACGAGTGGAGGAAAATTGCTTTGGCAATATCGCTAACCATATATAAATGCAAACATTTTTAGTATATGTATTATTTATGTTAAGTGGAAACGGAATATAGAAGTCTCAACATAGTAGATCCTTGCTAAAGATTTATTCACCCAAAATTAAAACTACTTATGAATCCTATTATTAAAACATAACATATTTGATAGTGATGAATTTTGAAAAGAATTAAAACTTAAATAAAAACTTAACAAATAATCCATTAATAACATTTATATCACTTTCATTTCTAACTATCTCTTCCTTATTTTGTGATTATGTCTTTTAATAGTTTTTTAAAATACGTTAAAAAAATATTTAGTTATTTAAGTGTGAATAGATTTTTTATTTTTTCCTTTTATTCTAGAATAATTATTTAACATAATGATGTGTCCGGGCTTGGATATAAAAATCATATAAAACTAAGCACATTCTCAATCAAGTTTAAATTAAAACGTTCAACCCAAATCACATATATGAGCAAGCGTATTCATCATTAACCGAGCATATGGTTCAAATGAGTGTCGATCCTCAAGAAACAAGTAAACATTAATTACATTTCTTTCATTGTTTAATCGACTCAATAAAGTAAAAAATAAATAAAAATAAAAAAAGAAAAGAAAAGAAAATCAAAATCAAAATATATACATGTCAAGGATGTAAAATTATGCAATTCAAACCATTGTTTAGATAAGCATGATCTTAAAGTATCTAACCTTTATCAGAACTAATTATTCTCTTGGTATCATGAAGAATTAAAGTAGACTCACTTCTTTCCCAATCTATGAATCGGTATCTTCTAGGTAACTTAGCATCACATACTCTGTCTCAGCCAGTCTTACTCAGAAGATGCATTAAACACAATTCTTTGATTAAATTTCCATACTCTGGCAAACTTAAAACATGAAATTAACCAATGAATCCATACTCTGGTAGACATCAATTAACCTTTAATTATCAATTCTTAGCAATTAACCCATTTCCCAAGCAAGTTAAGAGACAACAAATATGAAATTAACCAATTGAAACCACCATCAACCCCTTTCCCAAACAAGTTAATGAAAATAAACAATCAATCAATCTCGTAATCAATCCAAGTAATTAAATACCAAGAGTAACAATCAATTAATCAAAATATCAAATAACTCTAAAAACCATGAATATCTAAAACAATATCAAATTACAATAAAATAATTAACACATCATTTTTTAAGAAAAAGATAACAAAGTAAAAGAAAGTATTCATAGACAAGCCTCCTTATTCATTTGAAGACCTTCTTGCACAACCCTCATTGAATTGAAGAATTCCTTATTTGATTGAGTGATTTTCTATGATGATCAATGAATTCTCCCATTTTTCCTTGTGTTTTTTCATCTATTTATAGCCTTAAGAAGTGCCTAAACTCGTAGGTACCATATTTTTAGCCGAGTAGAAGTTGGAAGATACTAAAATTCCTCAGATTACCAAAAACGCGTAGAAAAATCGCAGCACCGCCTTAACTCCAGGGCACAGCCGGCACCGCCTTGGCTCTCGGTGCCGGCGCCGGTTGTGTTCTGCTTCTCTACTTGTTCGCCGATTTTTCTTCAAATTTCACGCAATGAGTTACAGAATGCAGTCGGCGCCGGTTCCAACTTCATAGCTGGCACCGCCTTGGTTTTGTTCTTCTATGTTTTACCAATTTTTCTGTCGCTTTGAAATTCGTTTCAATAGTGCACAGCCGGTGCCGGTTCCAGGGCCCTAACTGGCACCGCCTCTCCCATATTTTGCGACATTTTTGCTTCGTTTTACTTCAAAAATCTGAAATAATGAACAAAATACCTTTCCAATGGTAAAATCTCAAATATGAAAGAATATGACTAGTTATTGCACAAAATGTATTGCAAAAGAACTTCAAATAACTAGGAAAAATATGACTAATTTAGCCCCTATCATATTCCCCCACACTTAACTATTTGCTTGTCCTCAAGCAAAGTATCAAGAACAAGTAGAAAAACACAAGATTAAATCAATCATTCAATTAATTTCAAAACCATATCTTCAACGCTTTCTTCATTCAAGAACATATAACACATGATACTAAATCCTTCACAACCAATACAAGACTTGTGTAGTAATAAATGACTTAATAGAACCATCTCAATACTTCACAATATTCTCAAACCATTAGAAAGAATTTTAGTTCAAAAAGAATATGCATTCCATATGCTTACTTTTCATACACTCTCTCCACTAATCCGAGACATATCATAATTATACTCAGATTAAATAGGACTTTTAAGCTTGTAACGTAACGCTAAAGGCTTGTAATGTAACTTATCAAACGAATGATATAGGAGAATCAAAAGTCAAAGAAAAATTGAGAGTTAGCAAGAAAAGGATACACAAAATTAATCAATAATTTTCAACTCTTCTTGCTCTCCTATTCCAAAAAAAAAAAAAAAAATCCAACAAACCATACCTCATATAGCAATTACAACTCCACTAAAGCAAATCCTGCATTTTTTCTTCTTTTTTTTTTCAACTCTTCTTCTCATCAACTTCATTCACAAGATCACTCAAATTTTTCAGCAATGGTGTCAAGTACTTTATTATGAACTTAACTTTTACAATTCAATCACCATTCCTTTTGTTATCTTTTCTTTTATTCTTCTTTTTTCACTTGCCTTTTTTTCTGTCTGCTGTTTTTTTTTTTTTTTTGCATTTTCTTTCTTTCCATTCTTTCTAGCAGCTTTTTCTTTTCTTTTCTTTTCCATCTCAATCTCTTTTTTTTCTCTTTCTCAATTTTTTTCAACTTCTTTCTTCCATTCTACTTTCTTTCTTTTCTCAACTCAACTCATGATTGATCCATGACTGAAAGTAATAAGTCATGATCTTATTCCAACATTATTCCTCAACATTCACCTACATATACTTTCATCCATCAAGAGCATAAAAATTTGGAACATTATTCGAACTCTCAGTACAAGCAATGGACAAAATATTGCGATAGGTTTTAATGAAAGAAATCAACAATTTAGGCTCAAAATAGGTATTAGGGATAATACAACAATAGGTAGGAATGAAAAGCTCAAATTATCCAAAGAAGGCCTATTACCGTCATCCCTAAGTTAAATCATGATTGTCTTTCTTATTTCGTCTCGAGAGGTATTCAAGTAAGTTCAAGAATGCTCTATGAATTTTAGTAGAAAAACAGGTTTAAGAATAATGCAAAGCATTTGATCAAGAACTACTTTGTCCAAGTGAGTGCAAAAAGTCATGCATAAGCCATAAATGATTTAGAACATAAGCTCTATAATCCATCATAAAGACATGCATTAAAAATGCAGCTTAAAATCTCAAAGAAAATTAGAAAAAATTTTGAAAATTTTGCTCACAAGAAGAAGGAAAGTATAAAAGAATGATGCATAGAAAAATTTTCAATCGAATCACTCCCCCACACTTAAACTGGACATTGTCCTTAATGGCCAAATAAATATAACAAGAAAGAAACAATGCCATGGGACCAAAAATATAAAAGAGAAGATACAAGAAAAACAAACTTCCTTTCATTTGGCATTGTGCTGTACAAGATCCGAATGCTTTAAAGAATGAGGCATTGACAAAGTACCTAAAACACACCAAAGCATAAAAACTAGAAAATAAAATAAATCAAAACAAAAGAAAGAAAACAGTACAAAACAGAGAAGTACTAGAAAAATAATAACAAAATCAAAACACACAAACATAAAAGAAAACAAACTAAAAATCATAAGAAAGCAAATAGACTTGACTTAACAAATAATGATACAATCTCTTTCTACTTATTATGCTTCCTCATTAAACCTTTGGAAAAGAGATTAAAGCTCCAAGTAGAAGATAGGCATAATGAATGTAGAAATAATGGAGAATTTAAAAAAAAAAAAATGGAAGGTTCATGAAAACGATTTGTCTCAGCAAAACCAAACATATAAACTGCATTCTTTAACATTCCTTTAGACACATAAATATCTTTTTCCAACATATAAGTGCACATGGTATCTAACGGATGCATCAACGTTGAAATCATCAATTAACCCTTCAAAAGAATTTTTCCAATTAAAATTCCCCTTAAAACTTAGCAATTGTGTTATTAAAGATTGGATCAAGAAATCCTTACTTTTCAACACATCTACAAAAAGTAAGTTACCTCCTATTGAATGGGGTGAAGGGTAGAGATTACCACCATCCTCCAAGGACTTTTACGATATAGTATTGACAAATCCAACTCCTTGAAGCATGATAAATTCAACACATTATTATTTGGACCCATATTCTCCGAGAAAAGAGAGGAACCTAGGAAATCATATGACAAAGAGAGGTTTGAATTATTAGCACATAGAGAAGAATTGAATACCTTCCTTCCCACATTGAATAGTTGTCCCTCATAGGATCTCTCCTCTCCTGGGAGATTCTCTTGTTCGAGTGTATGGGCCAGCATGAACTTATGATTCTCCTCAACAATCTTAACTAAGTGTTTCCTTTGATCGCACAATTGTTGGGAAGCTTTTTCATGCCACTGAATAGATGAATTTGTATTGACAACAAAAGAATTCACTAATGCTTTTAATGACGTCTCACCAAAAACATCAATGTGAGCTTGTAATTTTGCTAATCAATACACTAATGTTTTTCTTCTTCTTCTTCTTCTTTTTTTTTTTTTTAAATGCTAGAAAAATGATGAACATGCAATTTAATTCATGAAGACACGATAAAAAGAACAAAACAAAACGACCAAAATAAAAATTGTTTCAAACAGCAAAAATGACTTCACTACTTTCCACGGCCTACACCTATAAAAGACAAGAAGAAAGTTAGATAACCGAAATTCATATTTAAAATAAAATTAAAAGAAGAAAAAGTTAGGCAATTAAACATTGTCAAAGTTAGTAGGTTAGATTACAAGGATATACAAAATACACACGATACAAAAGATAGCACCTTTTTGCGAAAAGAACAATTGTACATATCTTACATATCTACATATTTACATATTTACATGGTTAAATCAACAAAATCCAAACTTTGATGCTATTGTTCCCCGACAACGGCGCCAAAAACTTGATGTGTCCGGACTTGGATATAAAAATCATAGAAAACTAAGCACATTCCCAATCAAGTTTAAATTAAAACGTTCAACCCAAATCACACATATGAGCAAGCGTACTCATCATTAACCGAGCATAAGGTTCAAACGAGTGTCGATTCTCAAGGAATAAGTAGACATTAATTACCCTTCTTTCATTATTTAATCGACTCGATAAAGTGAAAAACAAATAAAAATGAAAAAATAAAATAAAAGAAAATTAAAAAATATATATATACATGTCAATGATGTAAAATTATGCAATTCAAACTATTATTTAGACAAGTATGATCTTGAAATACCTAACCTTTATTAGAACTAATTATTCTCTTAGCATCATGAAGAATTAAAGTAGACTCACTTCTTTCCCAATCCATGAATCCTTATCTTCTAGGTAACTTAGCATCACATACTCTATCTCAGCCAGTATTACCCAGAAGATGCATTAAATACAATTCTTTGATTAAATTTCCATACTCTGGAAAACTTAAAACATGAAATTAACCAATGAATTCATACTCTGGTAAACATCAATTAACCTTTAATTACCAATTCTTAGCTATTAACCCATTTTCCAAGCAAGTTAAGAGATAACAAATATGAAATTAACCAATTGAAACCACCATCAATCCCTTTCCCAAGCAAGTTAATGAAAAGAAACAATCAATCAATCTCGTAATCAATCCAAGTAATTAAATACCAAGAGTAACAATCAATTAATCAAAAGATCAAATAACTCTAAAAATCATGAATATCTAAAACAATATCAAATTACAATAAAATAATTAACATATCATTATTCAAGAAAAAGAAAACAAAGTAAAATAAAGTACTCATAGACAAGCCTTCTTCTTCTTCTTCTTCCTTTGAAGACCTTCTTGCACAACCCTCATTGAATTGAAGAATTCCTCATTTGATTGAGTGATTTTCTATGATGATCAATGAATTCACCCATTTTCCCTTGTGTTTTTTCATCTATTTATAGCCTTAAGGAGTGCCTAAACTCGTAGGTACCATGTTATTGGCCGAGTAGAAGTTGGAAGATACTAAAACTCCTCAGATTACCAAAAATGCGTAGAAAAATCGCAGCACCGCCTTAACTCCAGGGCACAGCCGGCGTAGCCTTGGTTCTCGAAGCCGGCGCCGGTTGTGTTTTGCTTCTTTACTCGTTCGTCAATTTTTCTTCAAATTTCATGCAATGAGTTCCAAAATGCAACCGGCGTCGGTTCCAGCTTCACAGCCGGCGCCGCCTTGGTTCTATTCTTCACTATTTCACCAATTTTTCCGTCGCTTCGAAATCCGTTTCAATAGTGCACAGCCGGTGCCGATTCCAGGGCCCTAGTCAGCACCGCATCTCCCCTATTTTGCGATGTTTTCGCTTCGTTTTATCCAAAAAATCTGAAATAATGAACAAATTTCCAAGGATAAAATCTCAAATATGAAAGAATATGACTAGTTATTACACAAAATGTATTGCAAAAGAACTTCAAATAACTAGGAAAAGTATGACTAATTTAGCCCCTATCACATAAGCCTATTTAATAATTTAATTAAGTATTAAAAATTAATTAACCAAACACTTATTTAACTAAATATATTTGGAAATAAATATTGTTAAGTGCTTAATTACTTCATTACATTTGATAACAGATTCTTATAATTTAATTGATTAAGATGTATTAAAATTATATTATAAATTTTAAGTGAAACGGAGGTCACTTTTCACTATATTTCGTTGGTAAAAGTAGAAAGAGAGGAGAAGGGAGTCATTTAATTCCACTTAGAATTGTCATCAAATACGAACGAATAAAGTATTATATTTTTTGGCACAAGCTTGATCATATTCAGATGATATTCGAGTTCATTCGATTAATAATTGAGCTTCAGTTTATGTTTGAGTTCAAATTCATTCGATTATTATTTGACAATGTTTAATATGAGCTTGAGTTCGAGTTTAAAAAGCTCTATTAGTGTTTGAGTTCGTTTATTTTATATTTTATATTTTGAAATTTTATCAAAAATAAAAATAAATTTAAATAAACATTACTAATATCAAATTTTAATTTAAAAATAATAGTTTATATATAAAAATAGTAATGATATGAAAATTAAACAAAAAAATTATATATAAGATCGTTAATAATTTTTATTTAATAATCAAATGAATTCGAACATTAGTGAATGAACTCAAGGTTGATTGATTAATAGTTGAGACAAATTTTATATTCGAATGAGCTCAAATCAATTTAAACAAGCTTAGACAAGCTCTCATGAATTTATATTTGAAAGTTCTGTATGATTGAATATATCGAACACAGCAAAATAAATGTTAAAAATTACTATCTAACACAAAAAAATAAATATTAAAAGTTACTATCAGAGACCAGGAGAATATACATATTTTTCTTCTTCAAATTAGAAGAAACCGAGGGTTGGACCGGATTTTGCTGAGCCGCAAATTGCTCGAAGTTTGATTGAATTGCATTTTCCCAAATTATTAACAAGACCTTCTATCCTTCAACTTTATGCACGAAATATCAAAGTTCTCTCCTTTTGACATACTAAAATATTCTATTAACCTCATAAATTATTTTATCGGTGAAAGTACTTAGGATGTTTGTCTAAGGGAGAGAGAGAGAGAGAGAGAGAGAGAGAGAGAGAGAGAGAGAGAGAGAGAGAGAGAGAGAGAGACAAGGGATTGGTGGCTTTAGGGCTTCCATTAACTCTTTTAACCTACCTCCTTTGGGTTTTTACTAATCCTATAGCCAGTCAAACCTAGTCCATGTGAGCTACCATTGCACTAGGCTTATTGTTTTATTTGAATCTTTTTAACTCTTTATGAACTAAAAATTCAAAAGTAATAAATTCATAACCCAATAATTTTAATGTTTTATCTAGGCCTTTTAATAAATTAAAACTTAAAACAATAAATCTATGACCCAAGGCCAAATATCTATTTTATTCTAACCTATATATAAATCGGACTTCTAGAATTACTTAATTATTCCATGCATTAATATTGACTTTCTAAAATAAAATAATAGCTCTCTATTTTATAAAACATAAACAATCTGTGTAATGACTAAAATAGCTATTATGATTTTTCAAGCTACTTTGGAAATCAAAAGACATATTATCTTTTGTTATTAAAATTAATAAAATGCCCTTACTAACAAATAACCACATTTATTTATTTTAAATATCTTTATTTGTCACTATATGAATATTTGACCCAAGACTAATACTACAATAGCAATGTCTTTTATTTACATGTGTAATGATGAAAATATCCCTCTATGTAATATCCATCATTGAGATAGGACATATGTGTACTATCATATTTCTCAACGACATTTACCATTCTTTGACATCTCATGCAATAATCTATAACTTCCAAGAATGTAACTTCTTTCAACATTACAATTTTATTTATGATCCTAGGGCCCTGAATTTTATATAGATTATTCTAGACTGTCACAGGGATGATTAATCCTTTCATAAAGAAATACATAGAAGCTCTATTGTATAAATCTGTTTGATTAATTAAAAATTACATTTTCAACATACAAGGTTATTAATCTCATTGTAAAAATTCCACTCATCATATATCAAAGCATATACCCTTAGCTTCAATAGACCATCAACTCATACTCAAATTATAGAGTACTAGGTTGTTGCCCGTGCGATGCACGGGAGTAAAAAATAGTAAAAAAATATGTGATGGTTATCAATCATAAATACTTTGATGTTTAGAAATATTAGATTGACTGGTTTGAATTGATTGAATTTGGTACATCAGCATTTGATCTCCAGAATAAAATGCGATAAATATTGGAATCATTGTCTTCTTATTGCTAAAGGAATCATTTCATCTGGACCTTTTTCACACTTTTCCCTTAATCTTCCGTTCATACACAAATACTTACTCCAAGCTTCAGTTTTTAGCTGATTTTTGTCACTTGTTTCAGCCATTTTTCCTCTTGCCTGCTGCATTAGCTTAAGAGTAAAAGAATTTAATGCTTAAATCCTATTGCCTTTGTAGAATCTCTTCATGGTAATGGACTTGTCGGAAATGATCTAAAGAGGGTGCAAAATGAGTTGCCGCCGCTAGTGGAATTTGAAGGATTTCTTGATAGAGGCCTGACTGTTCAATTTCAAAACATTGAAAAAATATCTCTTTCGAAGGTTGCCACTGTAGAATTGAAAATCTCTGCCAGAAGCCTCAATGGCAAGACTCAAAGGCAGAAATAATAAGCATTACCTGGGTTATATTATTATAGTATAACGTGATTACTGTTAAATAATTTACCCTATTCTCATCACAGGTGCCTTCCTCCATAAGGTAAAGGTAGTCTTCCTCCTTGTGAAGGCCGCCGTTGGAGACTATGAAGGTGAATGCATAATCCATTAGGCCTCCATTACATAATCCATTAGGCCTCCATTGCAGCCATTGTTAGAAGTTGTATCACATCGGACAGCGAAGTTAAATTTCCAGTAACAATTTGATTTATACTCTCAATTGCAGCCACAGTTGAGAATGCCCAACAACTACCTACACGTTCAACATAGCAATTGAACATCAGTGCATAATCTCAATCTCCAAAGCTACTTCTCCCACAGATTCAACAAATGCATGTATGGTCATAAGCACAATTAAAAAATGATCTTTACATACCACAGGAGCCTTAGTTCTTGACAGGAGTTACGGCTCCTTTCTTTCCCCAATCCACAGATTTCGGAATGGCGTCAACATCTCTGTAAGTAAACTCAAATTTTAATCTCTTCTTAAATAAGAGAAGAACTCTCAGAAATTCAGATAATTGTATCTTATCTGAATTCATTGAATTTAGATAACTCTGATTAATTTTATTTTATCTGAATTCATTGAATTCAGATAACCTAATATTAAAAAAAAAATTCTTAAAATTTCTTCACCAATAAAAAAAACTCCTAAAAAATTTTAAACTCATGTCAGTACAGGAAGGTGCCAGGTGTTATACCAGGAGGCTTCCGCAACTCCTATTATATATATATATATATATATATATCCATGTTGTAGCAGTAATATCTATTTTTATAGTACTTTGATAAAGACTTTTATTATACGTCTAATTTTACATATTTCAAATATACTTACGCTTATGATGTGAGATAACTCCTCACTGATTAAAGAAAAATAATTTTTTAATATAAATCATAGTGTAATAAAAATTCTATTATATAAGTCTGTCTTAATTAATTAGAGTTATACACTCAACGTACAAGGTTATTGGTTTTGCGATAAGATCTCACCCCAAATACATCAACGTCTACAAGTCCAACATCACCAGACCACTAACTTATACTAAAGTCTTAGGGTACTCGTCCGCACAATAGTTGTGATAAACTAATCTTTATTTATTTTAGTACTTTTAAAAATATTATTATTGTGTGGTCAAATTCTACTATTCCAAATACGCTTATACTATTGGTGTGAGTGGACTACTCACTAGTTAAAGGTAAACCATTTTCCATTTAGAAACCATAGTGTAATGATTTAAACCTTGATGAAGTGCCAAACTCCATCAATCGATCAAGAATAATTTTTCGCTTATGTGTTAATAGATTATAATCTATATCTTACTGTGAAAATACGACTCAAGCACGTAGATTACTTACTAACACATTTAGACCTTAATGTGTAATTTATGTAAACAAACAACTATTAATATATGAAACTTTTATTAATTTTCCAAATATAGAAATACATAGGCCATTTTGGGTATACATTCTAACAATCTCCCATTTGTACTAAATGGACTATGATAGTCCATATGTTCCTACCCCTATTATATCTAAGTGTCTTCAAAACATTTTTTCTGTTAAAGGCTTAATAAATGGGTCCGCCAGATTATTTGCAGAGGAAATATGGTCAACCACTATCTCTCATTTCTGGATGAATTCCGGATCAAGTGATACTTCCTCTTAATGTGCTTACCCTTCCAGTAGTTTTCTAGCTTCTTACATTGTAACATAGTTCTAAAATTGTCACAATATATAGTTATGGGCTTGTCCATCTGGAGCATAATTTTAAGTTCTGTGAGAAATTTTCAGAGCCAAACTGCTTCTTTAGAAACTTCTGAAGCTATCACATATTCAACTTCCATGATAGAATTAGTAATGTAAGATTGCTTAATATTCCTTCATGAAATAACTCCTCCGGATAAAGTAAAAACATATCCACTAGTAATTTTTTTTTATCTTTATCCGCCTGAAAGTTTGAGTCCGTGTAATTGGTAGGAATTAAGTCATCAACCTTGTAAATAAGCAAATAATCTCTCATTCCCTTTAGATACTTGAGAATATGCTTTATAACTTGCTAATGTTCTTCTCCTGGGTTAGACTGATACCTGCTACCCATGCCTACTGTAAAACTGATATTTGGCCCTGTACAAAATATAGCATACGTGAGACTTTCCATTGCCAAAACATAGGGAATCATACTCATCCTTTCCTTTTCTTCCTGTATCTTAGGACATTGCTTAGAAAATAAGGTCAATTCATGTCTAAAGGGTATGATTGCCCCTTTACACTGATTCGTACTAAATTTAACTAATATCTTGTCAATATAAGTAGGTTGGGATAAGCTTAACATTCTTTGCTTCTTATCTCTAAGAAGCTCTATTCCAAGAATATAGCTAGCTTCTCACATATCTTTCATATTAAATTGACTTGATTGTCAAATTTTTATGGATAACAATATCCTTATATCATTTCGAATGAGTAGAATATTATCCACACAAAGTATCATAAAAGACACGTTGTTGCTGTCTGTTTTCCTATACATGCATAGTTCTGTTGAAATGTATACCCAAAATAGCATATGTATTTCTGTATTTTGAAAATTAATAAAAATTTCATTTGTTAATGGTTGTTTGTTTACATATATTGCACATTAAGGTCAAAATGTGTTAGTAAATAATCTACGTAATTAGGTCGTTCTTTCACAGTAAGATATAAATTATGGGCTACTATCACATAAGCAAAAAACTATTCTTGATTGATTGATGGATTTGGGCACTTCATTAATGTTTAGATAATTACACTATAGTTTTTAAATGGGAAATGATTTACCTTTAACCAGGGAGTAGTCAACTCACACCTATAATGTAAGCCTATTTGGAATATGTAGAATTGGACCACACGATAATAATCTTTATAAAAATACTAAAATAAATAAAAATTAGTTAATCTTAGCTATTACGTGGATGAGTATCCTAAGACTTGAGTATAAGTTGGTGGTCTGATGAAACTGGACTTGCACACTTTAATGTATGTTGGATGAGGTTTTATCGCAAGGTAAATAATCTTGTACATTGGGTGTATGGACTCTAATTAATTAAAACAGACTTATATAATAGAGTTTCTATACTTCATTCCGTGAAGAAATCACCACATTGTAATTGTCCGGGATAATCTAAATAATCTAGGGTCCTGCGAAATGTGACCAAGTATTTATACTTTTGGGTAGCTCTTTGTGATGAGTGGAGATATATTGGAAGTCATGGATTATCGCACAAGCTATCAAATGATGATAGATATTATTGAGAAATGTGTTAATGCATTTTTCCTATTTCAATAACGAGTGTTACATAGAGGGGTATTTTCGTCATTACACTTGTAGGTTGAAGACACTGCACTTGTAATATTATTTTCGGGAACAATATTTTCATATGGGATAAATGGAATATTTAAAATGATAAAAATACACCTATTTGTTAGCAATGGTATTTTGATCATTTTAGTAGCTAAGAATAATATGTCTTTTGATCCCCAAAGTAGCCTAAGTAATCTTAGTAAATTTATTTACTATATGGGCTTATTGGGTGAATTTATTATTGGAAGAATTATTATAAAAGTTCAATTAATTATTTATTTAGGTTAGAATAACTAATTGGGCTAATTTAATTTAATTGGTTTATTAATTAATTATCTTAGATAATTTTATATTAGGCACACGTGAATTAATTAATTAATAAGAGAGCTAATTAATTAGTCTTGGACTAATTAAGAAAAATTCCGGCCCATCAATGTTTGTGTAGGACGGCTACAGGTTTAGAAACTTGGAGTAGCATCCACACAAGGAAAAAAGGAAAAGGAAATAAAAGAAAAAGGAAGTGACCGGTTGTTTTGGATTTGAAAAGGAAAAAGAAAGCTATTTATATATATTAAAGGCATCACGTGTGCTTGGAAGGGTTGACCGAAATTCCAAAAGAGAACCAGAGAAATGACTTTCGTCTTTCTCTTAGACAAAACAAGGCCACTATTTTCTTGTCATTTTTCTTCATTTTTCCTTTAACATTTAACTCTTCTGTTTCTCTTCCAATCTTCTTCACCATAATTCTACCTTGTGGAAGTCCATAAGAAGTTCGAGAATACTCTGAAAGGTCAAAAGCTAGCAAACATGGTAAGTGTTTGATGCGAAGGAGTCGACGGTTAGTTGGTATACTTGTGGAACAAGTAAACGTTCCAATTCAAGAAGCTCTGTCAAACCCGAATCCAACTCCAATTGTTCAAGTAAAACGCCCTAGAAATATTTATAGACTTTGAGGTCAAGAGCTAGCAAACATGGTAAGTGTTTGATGCGAAGGAGTCGACGGTTAGTTGGTATACCCACAAAACAAGTAAATGTTTCAGTTCAGGAAGTGCCATCAAACTCGAATCCAACTCCGATTATTCAAGTAAAATGCCCTAGAAATATTCCTAGACTTTGGCTCGAGAAAATTTTTTAAATTGCAATTTTTGCTACTTTTTTATTTTCCTACAATCCTTCAAGTGGTATTAGAGCAATTGTTATAATCTAGGAGCATGCTTAGGGTTAATAACCATATAAGATGGTTCATTCACTAATAAAAATATGATCTTTGTGATTATATGAATCTCTCATGATTTTTTATATGGATTGATTTTTTATATAGGCACTTGTAATTTATTATTAATCACTTTTCGTAAAATTCGTGTACGCCTCGTTTTGAAAGGTATAGGCAATTGACATTGTATTTTAATTTAATCTATGGATTCATGTAATGAAATTGATATCGAATCAACACACAAAAATCTCTAAAGAAAACCTGAAGGAAAAATTGCAGAAAACGGAAGAGAAACGCGGTCAGGTTGAAGAAGCCACAACTACGGTCGATTTTCCCCAAGTCGGCCGAATTGTTTTCCCTCACAAGCCGCAGCCAGGAGAACTCAAGCCGCAGATGGTTTGAGGACTCCTAGTTGCAGCCGGATTTGGGGAGTTTTTCTCCCTGAAGCCGCGGTTGGCTGTGAGGAAGCCGAGCCCGGCTTGTGCATTGGTGGATCGGTTCGGGTCACGGGCTGCCAGTTTGGGTCTTTTTTTAAGTTTTTTATTTATTTATTTTGCTTTGCAATTTCTTTTTCTTTTGGGGTCCATATCATACGAGGTTATTTTCTTGTAATGGTTTATTTATTGTGTTAAATAGTTTTGCATAAAAATGGTTAGTAAAGGCGAACCATATAGGATTAAACAGGATCATTTTAATTTTATTATTATTATGATGTTTAATCTATTATTTGGTCACATAAGAATTAAATGTTAGAAATAGTATGTAAAAAGTTTATTTTTGAGCATGTCTATTTTATTTAATTTTTTGATCAAATGCATAATGTTTTTAAGAAATTAATTGTTCTCTAGAAAAAACAATTAAGGAAAACGTTTTAAAATGGAACTAAGTAATTTAGAACTAAATTCATGATTTATTCTTCCAAATGATTTTATCCTTGACATGGAGAATAATTTTGAATTTAAGTATTTTAAATTTAGTTCATAGGAAAATAGTTTTTAGTGAAATAAAAAAATCATAATTTATTCTTTTAAAGAGTTTTATCCTTGACATAGAGAATAATGGTTGAATTTTTTTTATTTTCACTAAAGTTAATAAAAAACAATTAAATTTTAAACAAACGGTTTCCCCAAAAACTTATTTTTCTCAAAATATTAAGTGGAAGAAGGATTCCAATTGCCCCACGGCATCCATCACGGATTCTTGTTAGATATTGTGGATTTGCTCGAGTCATTCTGAGCATGACCCTCAATAGGATAGATTTTCACGAGAATTTAGAACTAACGGAAGAATTATAATTAAAGCCTAGAATATGTATTAGTATTAGCTAACCTATCGTTGGAGGCATTAATGCCGGATTATCCATTGGTGGTAAGAGTAGTGACCATCCTATCGATGGAACTATTTTTAGATCATTACATGTATATTAAGGAAGTTTAATTTATGATGATTGTACACTTAATTTAGAAAATTGCTAATCTTTCTACGAAGATCTGTCAATTTTTCTAAGAGCCAAAATTTTCATATTTTTTATAATAGTTTTAATAGGTTAACTATATCGTGGAAATAATATAATTTTTAAATGTGCATTTCTATGTTTTTCCAAAACAAATATTTTTTTCTAAATTAAGTTTCCCCCCCCCCCCCCCCAATCAACAGGAATGTGTGGTTTCAGTTTGATAGGGATTCGCTACGAAAAATATTTAATTTAATTAAAAAATATTCCATGGTAAATCTGTCGCAATTTGCTAGGGATTTGCCACAGATTTATTTTTTTAATTTTTTTATTATATTAATTTATATTAATTTTTGTTCCAAACCTTTTGAATAACAATGATCAAATGTTTTTCAAGTATCTTGATTTGTTTATCTCCAAATGCATTTTGTGTTGAAATAGAATTGATACGAATTAAATAATAGAATGTATTATTTTTTAGTGTTGAAATATATGTGTATATTAAAATAAAAAATTTTAAAGCTAGCTTTTATATATATATATATATATATATATATATATATATATATATTACATCAAATGCCATTGGAAATGTCAGTATAATTAATTATATTATCATTGAGAATATAAAAAAAAATATGTTAGACAAAACAAATAAAAAAGAAATAGTTTTAAAATTTTATTATGTGTTTCGTGGCAAATCCCTAACAATGTGCCTAGGATTTACCAGGGAATACTTTTTAATTAAATTACATATTTTTCGTAGCAAATTCCTAGCAAATTGCGAAAGATTTGACACGGATTTATTTTTTCTTTTTTGTTTTAATTTTTTATTATGTTAATTTGTATTAATTTTTGTTCCATACCTTTTAAATAACAACGATAAAATGTTTTTTAAGTATCTTGATTTGTTTATCTCCAAATGCATTTTGTGTTGAAATGAAATTGATATGAATTAAAAATATAATGTATTATTTTTTAGTGTCGAAATATATGTGTGTATTAAAATAAAAAAAATTTTAAAGCTAACTTATATATTTTTTTATGTTGACAACAACAGTAATTGGAAATGTCAGTGTAATTAACTATATTATCATTGAGAATATACAAAAAATATGTTAGGTAAAATAGTGATAAAAAGAAAGATTTTAAAATTTTATTTTGTGTTCCGTAGCAAATCCTGCAAGGAATTTTCCATGAAAAACACTTAATTTAATTAAAAAGTATTCCGTGGCAAATCTACGAGGAATTTGCCAAAGATGAACAATCCGTGGTAAATTCCTAGCAACCTATGAGAGATTTGCCACAGATTTATTTATTTTTTAAAAATTTTTTATCATATTAATTTTTGTTCCATACCTTTTGAATAACAACAATAAAATATTTTTTAAATATCTTGATTTGTTTATTTCCAAGTGCATTTTGTCTTGAAATGGAATTGATACGAATTAAAAATATAATGTATTATTTTTTAGTATCGAAGTATGTGTGAACTAAAATAAAAAAATTTGAAGATATGATATAATTTTTTATTTTGACAACAAAAGCCATGGGAAATTTCAGTGTAATTTACTATATTATCATTGATGTTGTGAATTCATTAGTGGAGAATCTACTAATTCCATTAGTGGACAAATATATATGAATGTCCACCATTAACACTACTAATACATATTAGTGGAGTTAGTGGAGACACCACTAATAAGAATTTTATAAATAGAGCTCTTCCCAAATTTGAAAAATATATCAATTGTGAGAGAATTGTTGGAGAAAATTGTGAGAGAAAAGAAAAAGAGAAGTTTGAAGAAATTTTTGTACAAATAATAGTTAGAGATTTATTGTATGTAGATTTTATTCTAACACTGCCAAAATTTTATAACACGTTATCAACACGAGTCTCTACCGTTACAAAAGTCAGATGACTAAAAGTACGAGTTTCGGCCGTTACAAAAGCCAGAAGATTAAAAGTACGCATTTATTGATCCATATGGCTAACATTACTAAACTTGAATTTGTAGACCATGATATTTTTATAAAAAATTATATGTCATGAGTTCTCGATGCAGAAATGCATCTAAATGCTGAAGGTTTTAGTAAAACTATTATAGAAAATAATAGTGTATCTGCACAACAAAAGGCCAAAGCTTTGATTTTTATCCGTCGTCATCTCGATGAAAATTTGAAAATGGAATGTCTTATCGAAAAAGATCCATATGTCCTGTGGACAAATTTAAAAGAAATATTTGACCACTTGAAGATAGTCATACTACCAACTATATGGTATGAATGGTTGCACCTGAGGTTGCAAAATTTTAAAACTGTGAATGAATATAGCTCCGCCATGTATAAAGTTACATCTCAATTAAAATTATACGGAGTAAAAGTTACTGATGAAGATATACTGGAGAAGACATTCTCCACCTTTTATACCTCAAATATTGTCCTACAGCAACAATATTGAGAAAAATGGTATACAAAATTTACTGATTTAACTACTACCCTCCTCATTGTATAGAAAAATAATGAGTTATTATTGAGAAATCATGAAGCCAGTCCAACAGGCTCAATAGCACTCCCAAAAGTGAATGTTGTTGGCTCTAACAGAAGTCATTGTCGTAGTCGTGGTCGTGGTTATAGTCGTGGATACACTCGATATTTTTCTTATCACAGTAATAATCAAGTTGTGAGAAATATTGGCCACCTAAAGTGGGAAAGAAAAGATAATAAGGAAAAAAATAAATGTAAGAAAATTATGAGGATAAGTGTTATAGATGTGGCATGAAAGGTAATTGGTCACGTAACTGTTGTACGGCCAAGAATTTAGTGAAATTATATCAAGCTTCACTGGAAAAGAAAAATAAAAATGTTGAAGTAAATTTTTCTCAACATCCAGTGAATGATGTTGACAACGATGATATTGATCCAGAAGATCTTAATATCAATATTACTTGTATGGATGTATTTGATTTTTTTGAACACCCAGACGGTAGGATAAACCATTTAATTGGTGATGACAGTGTCCAGAAGAACTAATACATCACCCTGATATTTTTAAATTTTTATTATATTTTAATAATATTTACGCTTGCATTACAAATTTTTGTTCAAATGGCTGTTGTTAATGATGATATATGTATTATTGATAGTGAAACTACACACACCATACTCAAAAATGAGAAATATTTTTTTATCTTAAAATGAGAGAAATAAATATTTATACTATAAATGGTAGTACAAATGTGATTAAAAGTTTTGGAAGAGTTAGTATATTGTTGCCTGAAGGAACAACAATTAATATTGATAAGGCACTATTTCCCTCAAAATTCAGAAGAAAATTTATTGAGTTTTAAAGATATTTGCAAAAATGGGTATCATGTTGAAATATATTAGGAAAATGGTATTGAACATCTTTATATTATTCAAATTATTTTGGGTAAGAAATTTGTATTAGAAAAACTATCGTATTTTTCTACTGGCCTATATTTTGCAAAATATATGTACAATTGAAAATCATCATCTAGTAAACCAGAAGTATATTAATCCTACTACTTTTAACATTTGACATGATTGGTTGGGTCATTCGGGATCTTCCATGATGAGAAGAATAATTGAGAATACACATGATCATCAATTAAAAAAAAAAAGATATTGACATTAGAAAAATTCTCATGTGCTGCCTGTTCCCTAGAAAAATTAATTTTTAGACCATTACCAATAAAAGTAGGAGTTGAAAGTCCTACATTTCTTGAACGAATTCACGAAGATATTTGTGGACCTATTCATCTACCATGTGGACTATTCAGATATTTTATGGTCTTAATTGATACAGCATCTCGATGGTTATATGTGTGTTTATTATCTACTCGCAACTTGGCGTTTGCGAGATTACTTGCTCAAATAATTAAATTACGAGCACAATTTTCTGATCATCACATTAAAAATATACGTTTGGATAATACTAGTGAATTTTCATCACATGCTTTTGATGCATATTGCATGTCAATTGGAATTAATGTTGAACATCTTGTAACTTATGTCCATACATAAAATGGTCTTACTGAATCTTTTATTAAAAGATTACAATTAATTACTAGACCATTATTAATGAAAGCAAATTTTCCAACATCTGCCTAGGAACATGCTTTTTTACATGTTACAGCACTTGTACGTATAAGGCCAACTAGTTATCATAAATTCTCTCATTTGCAATTAGCTTTTGGTTCAAAACCAAATATTGCTCATTTATGAATTTTTGAGAGTGTTGTATATGTTCCAATTACACCAAATCTACGTACAAAGATGGGGCCTCAAAGAAGCAAGGAGATATACGTTGGATATGATTCTCCCTCTATTATCCGGTGTATTAAACCCCCTGACAAGAGATGTATTCATAGTAAAATTTGTTGATTGTCATTTTGATGAATCATTATTCCCTAAATTAAGGGGAGAACATAAACAGTATAAGAAAGATCTTGCTTGGACAATATCATTAAATTATCTTGATTCGTGCACAAGCGCGTGTGAACTTGAAGTTTAAAAGATAATTCATTTGTAAAGCATTGCAAATCAAATGCCAGACGCTTTTGTTGACTCCAGAAGAGTAACAAAATTGCATATTCCAGCTATGAATGTTCCTATTTGAATTGAAGTCACAACAGAACAAAAAATTATTCCTATAACTGCTAAGTCAAAAGCATGCCAAAAGCGTGGTCGACCTCTTGGTTCTAAAGATAAAAATCCTCGAAAGAAAAGAAGATTAAATGATCCAGATGATTATATTGAAGAAAAGAATGATAAAGACCAAAAGAGAACTGATGATAAAATAAAAGAATTAGAAGTTGATGAACATAATACTGAAATTTCTATTAATTATACCACTTTCGGTAGAGGTTGGAATCAGATAGAAATAGTTATTGATAATCTGTTTGCATACAATATATCTCTTGATGTTACACAGGATAATGATGATCCTGAACTAATATCAATTGATGAATGTCGGCATAAAAAAGATTTATTACAATGGAAATATGCGATTCAATTGGAGTTAAATACACTTACAAAACATGAAGTCTTCGGACCTGTAGTCTGAACACCGGAAGGTGTAAGACCTGTTGGCTACAAATGGATATTTGTGTGAAAGTGCAATGAAAATAATGAAATTGTACGATATAAAGCACGGTTAGTAACCCAAGATTTTTCACAAAGACCAAGTATTGATTATGATGAAACTTATTCTCCTGTTGTTGATGTTATTACACTCCGATATCTTATCAGTTTGGCAGTACATGAAAAGATAGATATACGCATATTAGATATTGTCACTACTTGTATGGAAATTTAGAAAATAATGTTTACATGAAAATCCCCGAAGAATTTCGCATGTCCGAAGCATAGAAACATTATCCTCGTAAAAATTACTCCATCAAGTTACAGAAATTATTATATGGCTTGAAACAATCTAGGCGCATATGGTTCAATTGTCTAAATGAATATTTTTTGAAAGCAGAATTTAAAAATGATCAGGTATGTCCATGTGTTTTTATTAAGAAGTTTGATTCTAAATTTGTGATATTAGCTATATATGTTGATGATATAATCTTATTGAAACTCCAGAAGAGCTCCAAAAAATAATTGATTATTTAAAAAAAGAATTCGAAATTAAGGATTTTGGTAAAACTAAATTTTGCCTTAATTTACAAATTGAACATCTGGAAAATAAAATATTTATTCATTAATTAACATATACAACAAAATTTCTAAAAAGATTTTACATGAACAAAGCACATCCATTGAGTATTTCAATGATTGTCCAGTCATTAGATGTGAATAAAGATCATTTCCGACCTCAAGAAGATGATGAAGAACTCCTTGATCCTGAAGTACCATATTTCAATGCAATTGGTGCATTGATGTATCTTCTTAATAATACACGATCTGATATTACATTTGCTGTCAATTTATTAGTAAGATTTAGTTCTTCACCAACACGAAGATATTGGAATGGAATTAAACAAGTCTTTTGATATCTCCAAGGTACAATTGATCTCGGATTATTTTACTCAAACAAAACCAGTCCAATATTGATAGGTTATACAAATGCTGGTTATTTATCTGATCCACATAAAGCACGTTTTTAAACGGGTTATCTATTTATATGTGGAAATACTGTTATATCATGGCATTCTATAAAACAGTCTATAGCAGTTATTTCTTCAAATCATGCTGAAATTATAGACATTCATAAAACAAGTCGAGAATATATATGATTAAGATCAGTGATTCATTATATCCGAAAAAATTGTGGATTATCATTTATAAGAGATAGTCCAACTCCTCTTTATGAAGACAATGCAGCTTGCATAACTTAATTACGAGGAGGATATATTAAAGGAGATCGGACAAAATATATTTCACCAAATTTCTTCTTTACTTATGAACTCTAGAAGAAAGTTGAAATTGATGTATTACAAATTCGGTTATGCGACAACCTGGCAGATATTTTCATGAAGACTTTACCGACTGCAACATTTGAGAAGTTGAGATATAAAATCGGTATGCGTCGGTTCAAAGATTTAAAGGAATCATCTCATCAGGGGGAGTAATAAGCAGACATATAGAATAGTGTACTCTTTTTCCTTCACTAGATTTTTTTTTTTTTTTTGCACTGAGTTTTTATCTGGTAAAGTTTTAACGAGACATATTCTTTATGTAATGGACATCCAAGGGGGAGTGTTGTGAATTCATTAGTGGAGAATCCACTAATTCTATTAATGGATAAATGTATATGGATGTTCATCATTAACACAGTAATACATATTAATGAAGTTAGTGGAGACACCACTGATAAGAACTCTTCCCAAACTTGAAAAATATACTAATTGTGAGAGAATTGTTAGAGAAAATTGCGAGAAAAAAGAAAGAGAGAAGTTTAAAGAAATTCTTGTGCAAATAATAGTCAGGATTTATTGTGTGTAGATTTTATTCTGACACTGTCAAAATTTTATAACAATTGAGAATATACGAAAAATATTTTAGGCAAAATAATGATAAAAAAGAAAGGTTTTAAAATTTTATTATGTATTCTGTGGCAAATTCCTGGCAAATCCGCTGTAATCTACCACAGATTTACCATAGAATACTTTTTAAAATGAGCGAGGGGTTTGCCACGAATTTATTTTTTTCTTTTTTTGTTCTAATTTTTTATTATATTAATTTGTAATATTTTTTGTTACATACTTTCTTTTTTAATTGTTTTTCTTTTTAATGTTCAATAATAAAAAATGTAGTTACTAAATAATTAACCAGTTAAACCTTCATTTTAAACTTTTTCTCTCATCTCCTCCTTCCTCCTCACTTTTCCCTTATATGACTAATCTCCTTACCATTTTACATATTATTCTAGATGATAAGCATAATTGGTTCTTTATTTTATAGTTGTTAATTATTGTACAAATAGGTATATATGTTAAGTGATTTTAGGAAATTCTCCCCAAAGGAAAAATAGATAAACGTGTTTAGTTATTAATAGAACACCTATTTATAAACTTATCAATTCTTAACAACAAATAATAAAAAAATCTTGATTTATTTTTTTTCCTAATATGTGAACTTAAAATTTATTGTGTAAAAAATATATGAATAGCGAAACCAAGGTGACTTGGTAAATGAGAATGAAGGCAATAGATGTAGAAAATTTTAAAGTCGGTTGAAGAACTTCATTTTCACTTTATTATCATTTCTTTATTTTCACATGGAAACTTTGCTTTCCTCACAATGGGTCCCAATTTTGAAATTAATATTGTTCATTTTACTCATGATGGAATAAAAAAATTAAAATTAAAAATCAATTATATGAAAGAGAATGTTAAAAAGATAACTTTATGTGAAAAGAATTTAAGCGGAAAAATATGATATTAAAAAGATTAAAATATGTAATACTCCTTTCTCCTTTAGTTCGTAATGCATATGTAGAAAGCATTTCTTCTTTTGTTATTTTTAATTAAATATGTGTTTTTTTCATGTATTTCTAAATCCACTTTTTCCCTTCAAATACTTTTTTCTTTTCACTCAAACTAATTACCCTCTTTTATTTCTAAATAAATATCACTATTATATAAATTATTTTATTAAGAAAACTTTAATATCTATAGAGTTTTTGGATAAAAAGACTAAATTAGTCTCATTAAAAATTATAACATTGTTTTAAAATTTAAAAATCAACTAAAGTTATTGTTTAGTGAAGTAATAAATGACAAGGGTATTTATGAAAAAAAATAACAAATACATTCTTAATTTGATAGATAATTTGAAAGATAAAATTTAAAATCAACTAATGTTATTGTTTAGTAAAATGCACGTGCTATTTTAATTTTTGTCATTTCAATTTTGACATAATGAAAAAAACCTATTTTTCTAAGTAAATGTTACTTATAACATAAATACTTTTATAAAAATATAAAAATTTGTGAACCAAACACTTGCGCAAATAATTACTTAAATCTTTTAAATTTTGGTAGGGCTTTGATGACAAACTTGCCACCTAAATCAACAAAAAATGACTCAAGTTTAATACTTTACAATAAAGAAAAATTTATTCAGATTACTCTCAAATAACTATCAATGAAAACTATATTGTAAAAAAAAAATCCAAAAACTTGATATAGTAGTTTATGATTAAAAAAAACAACTAAAATATTTACACTCAAAATTGTAATTCAATTGTTAAAATTCTCCTCTCCTATACAAAATCATAAACTTTTCTCTTTTCTCAAAATTGTAAACTTTTCTCTTTTCTCAAAGTGAAATCATCTGCCACCGTCAACCTCTATTTAATCCCCTTTCTCCTCACTCCACTGCACCAACCATTCTTCAACCCCTACCTCTTGCCCCTACTGGCACATTCTTCTGTGACTCCATATTTGAAACACAATCTCAACCTGCCATTGTAACACCCCATGTAACCATATCTTAGTGAACCTTACAATATGGGATGTCGCCCCGTTTGATCTTCCCAAACAAGGGGTCTTTATTACGAAACAACTTACAAAACAGTAGAAATTTTTCAAAACATCACTTTAAATACAAGGATAATTGATACACAGAGCCATATAAAGAATATGTCCTTTTGACCACATACAGGTTGTATACAAGTCTTCACAATCATCCTTGACATTGTCTCCTGACATCCTTGGCATATCTGGGAATCTTTATATTGGGACTGGTCTCTAAAATTTGTTAAGAATAAAATCATGTGAGTGCTAAACACTCAGCAAATCTCGTGTGTATTAGTGTTTTCTTTAAAGAAACAACTGGTAAAACTAAGTACTATTCCCAGGATTAAATAGTAAAGCGAACAACAACAAGACTTGTAAACAGGAATAATCATGTATCGGTAGTTCATGTTTATCCAAACATGCAGGTAGTAAGATCCATGTGCCTTATTGGAAAAATCATGTTCAGAATTTTAGGAATTCAGGTAAAATCGATGTTATTTCGAAAAATTCATATGCAGGAAATCAGGAATTCAAGTAAGGTAAGTATTACATTTCAGGAATTTAGGAATTCAGCCGTAAAACATTACATTTTAGAATTTAGGAATTTTCAAGAATTCAAGTATAAATCATGTAAATTCAGGTACGTAGGATTTCATGTACAGGTGACCCACGAAGGGACGATCAAGTGACCCATAAGGGGATGTTCAGGTGACCTACGAGGGGACGTTTAGGTGACCCAATGAACCTTAGAATTGATCAGGTTACTTTTGGCCGTCTATCTCTAACGTAGGCTAGTACAAGGAGAACAACCTCTGTTAAGTACTCAACGCTTACACCACTTGTTCATGTTCAAGAAATAGAGAAGGGTTTTCACTCCTTTTCCGTAACTTGTAAATGCAGAGCATGCTTGAAATATCATGAAATACGGCACATGGCAGGATTTTTCGCAAGTAATTGAAAAACGTGTCAAGAGTTCATGATTTATCACGTAATAGGAAAAACTTGTCATGAAATAGGATATAACAGGTTTTTTCAATCATATGCATGAAACCGATGATTGACGAGTAATAAAAGAATTCGAAATTCTTAATCAGCTCGGTTTTCTATTTGATCGAATGAAATACTTGTATTTCATTTCATAAAAATTCCATAATTAAAACGGAGTCTAGAAAACCAAAGTTTAGTTGGTTCGTAAAACATTTCTATATTCCTCAATTCAAGTATAACATTTTCTAAACCATCAGATTCATTTTGAAGAAAATAATTCTATGTGAGCAGAACCGTAAAATCATACTTCAATATGTTTCGATATTTAGGAAACTCGCGCAATGCGTAAAACACGATTTTCAATGTACAAAAGCTTTGTAATACATAAATCTTCAAGAAAAGGATTTATGTTAAAATATGGCAATCGATGCCCTCAACTCTCAAGTAAAAGTGTTTTCTTGAATATATCAGAAAAACACGAATCTAGCTCAGGAAAACGTTTATTCATATCAGAAAAACACTTTGTAACTCCAAGAGATTTGAAAGTCGAGGAATGTTAGCTACTAAAGCTTTGCTTTAATTATGTCAGGATAACACATTTTTAGATCTGGAAAACATTTCATTATACTGAAAATACTCATCACCCAAAAGGAATTAATAATCCAAGTATTTCACAAACTTATGAATTTCACAGCCATAGTATTTCAGAAAAAAAAAAAACTTAGCTGAAATAGGATGTAAAAATCAAGGGACTCACCTTGAATCACTATTGCTTACCAAGATAAATATTCGCTAAATTGTCACCAAAGCTTTATAATGAACGACCTACAATGATAACCATTCGTAACACAATTAATATTCTACGCCTCGATGACAATGCACACATATAGCTAAATATATGTTCATCTAAGGGTATCGCTTCCTTTCACATTTCATTTCATACTTGAAATGAAATATAATCCTTATATACTTGTAATTCATTTCCTTATTTCATCTTCTTCACAAGAATATAAGGTCTGCATATACACATTTACCTTCTCATTCATTCATAAACGTAAATAAAATCACTTCATGCCTTTAATTGTTCTTTAGTGGAAATTCTGCAAATTTCTAACTTTGGCATATCATCATATTTTGCTCATAACTTTCAATCCATAAGTCCAAATGATGTCAAACTTGTTTTAAAATATCCTTAAGACCTTCTTTTACAATTTACAACTCATGGAATACCAATCTCTTTTGTTCAGATTTGAACACAAAGTCCCAATAGTTAAGTCCCGTCACTGATTTGACACATTTTACTATTTTTACCACAACTTCTGTAAATCCGATTAACTTGAAACTTGCATCAAAACACTCCTAGAATCATTAGCTATAAAGCTACAACTTGCTTTGTTCAAGTCCAGGGAAATCACAGAACTACTGGACAAAAACCAACTCAGTATTTTTTGGAATGCATCTAGTTTTCCAGCAAAGCTATAATATCTTTGTTCTCCTTCTTCCATAGCATGTAAATATCACTTAATTCATTTCATATCTATTAACGATTATTCATTCATACAATTTCCAGTCAAGAGTAAAGCTGTATTGTTCACAAACCAAATCACAACAAAGTTGGCAGCTTGCATATATCACATAATCATCACAATTTTCTCAACAATTCACATAGTGTTACTTCATTTCTTCTTCCTTTCTTTCCTTTACACGATCATGTTGGATTGTATGCCCTCTTAGACTAGGTTTCTGATGTAAAATCGAATTGTTTAATAAAAGAATTTATTTTCAGAAATTGTTTGTGAATTTACTTTTTGTTTGTGCACGATTTTTGTTTGGAACAGACCCATTGTGTTTAAATAAGTGATCCATGTGAATGGTGGTCTTTCACAGTAAGGTATGGATCACGGGTTATTTAACACATAAACATTTGTTCTTAACCTATTGATGAGACTAGGAACCTCATCATGTTTAGGTTATTATGTTATGAATTCCAAATGGGGAATGGCTTACCTTTAGCCAGTGGGTAGTCCACTCACTTCATGACATAAGCGTATTTCGAATACATAGAACAGGACCTGTAGTAGTAGTTTCTCAAAGTACTATATGGTAGAAACCTAGACTACTACCGCTACAGCGTGGACTAGTACTCTACGACTTGAGTATGAGTTGGTGGTCTAGCGAAGCTGGAAGCATATACTTTGATTTGCTGTAGTTGAGGTTCTATCATAGGGCCAATATACTTGCATATTGGGTATGTGTGACTAGTTAGTTAAGACAGACTTATACAAGATAGTTTCTGCACTATATCGCCCCTTGTGGTTGTCCGAATGGTCTAAATTATCCAGGGCCCTGGGAAACATGACTTGGATGTTTGCTTTAGGGTAACTCCCTTGGAAAGCGGAAACACTCCAGGAAGTCGTGGATCATTGGACTAGAAGCCTAAGGATGGTAGATGTCATTTAGAGGGGTGTTAGTACACATCTTCCTCTCTAAATGTACGGCGATGTGTGGAGGGGTATTTTAGTCATTTCACCTGTAGGTCGGAGATTTTGCGAATGCAGCATTGTCCTTGGGGTCAATATTTTCTTATGGTGATATTAGGAAATATTTAAAATGCAAAATCTAGCTATTTATATAGCAAGGGTATTTTGGTCATTTTAGCAGCCAAGGCGATGTGTCTTTTTGGTCCTCGGGATAGCCCGTAAGTCCTAACTATTTTTGGGTTGAGGATTTGGTCTCAGTTGAAGAGGATTTTATTTTATTTTGTTTTATTTTATTTTATTCAGGAAGTCTAATTTATTATTGGACTGGAATAAAATAAATAAATAAATAAATAAAATAGGAGTTGAGAGAAATTAATTATCTAGTTTATTTGGTTAATTAATTATTCAGGGCCTAGGTCCAGTATGAATAATTAAGAAATTAACCTGAGCTTAAACTAGGGGAAATAATTAATGTTTAATTATTTATTAGGTTATTTATGTAGGCCCAAGAAATAAATAATTAGAGGTTAATTATTATGGTTCATTTGGGCTCATTAATTATTTATTGGGTTACTTATGTAAGCCCAGAAAATAAATAATTAATATTTATTATTTTGGGCCTTTTGGGTCCAAGAAAAATAATAAATATTTATCTGGTCCAATAGCTTGGACCTTAGGGTTTTTCCAGATACGGTTAAGAGGAGTTTAAGGTTAGGCCAAACTGTTTCTCAGGATAACATCCGGATATTTTGAAATCCCGGGGATATGTTTATCAGAGATTGAGAGACCTAATTTTGGCTTAAAACATAAACAACTCTTTGAAAGGAAAAAAAAAACTCTAATTTTTCCCTTCCCAAGCAAGACTCACGTGAGTCTCTCTTTCTCACAAAACTCTCTCCTTCTTCTTGTTTTCTCTTGTTCTTTGCTAATCGATAGCGAACGAACCAAGGAGAATTGAGACCCTTCCTCTTCACCATAGTGTTCACCGACTAGAGGGTAGGCTGAGGAATATCCCGAGAGCTGGAGAGCTAAGCGTTAATGCAAACAAGACGCAGTCGAAGGCTAGCGGGTGTTCAACCGGAAGCTCCTTCAACTGTGCAAGGCGAGGCGATTCCAGTCGTTCAATCCGCTCTTACTCAACCTAGAAGGGTTAAGGAGCGCAAATGTATAATCTTCACGCTTCCGCATGGCCTTTATGGCCCGCGTTTAATTTTTTTTTTTGTCTCTGTTTTCGCGTCCATGGCTTCCTATGCTGCGTTTTGTCCATCAGATCAGCCATACTCATCCTAATTGAATGCCTTCAAATCACTTTTAAACTTCACTTAATCACAGCAAAAGCACAACCACATCCACCGTCATATTGCTTTACTCAAAACAACTCATAATCATGAAATATTTACCAAATAAATTTCATGATTCATGCATACCTTTTTGTAATATTCATACCAAAATGATTATCATGCTTCAAATAACAACTTTAATTTAAGCAAGGTAGTCCTTTACATTTTATTTGCTGATTTTTGAAGCTAAATAGCGCAAGTTCTTCTTGGTTCTCTCTCTCTCTCTCTCTCTCTCTATTTTCTTTTTCTTTTCTCTTCTCCTTTTCCCTTTGTTTGCTACTAAAATTCTGGCTTCTAAAGCCCTTCCCAACCAAAACTCCATGGCTATTTATAGGAAAATTGGTCTTCAAGTCAAACAAGCTTCAAATGGCTTCAATTCACTTAGAGACTTATGATTGGTCCCAGTAACTAATTAGGTGGCATTTGAGAATGTGGTAGAATTCCCTAGAACTCTTGCATGATTGGTCTTGCACCTAATCAAGTGTTGCCACACATTTCTCTTGCAACCAATCTTAACATTCCACCTAGCTTTACATATACCAATCAAACAATTTGTTGAATAAAATCAATATAGCTATAATTCTCCCTCCTTTTCTTTTTCTTCTTCTTCTTCTTCTTGTATAAAAACTACTCTTGTGATAGGATCTAGAAATGATGATTAAGCTTGTGCATTAATTGCTAGTGATGACTAAGCATGATGACTATGCTTGCTACTTTATTGCCACCAATCATCTAATAGCATAAAGTTTTACTTTCCACCTCATCCTAGATGATTCACCATGTCTCAACCAATCACAAATCACCATTTGTTTCTTTTTTCCCAAAATCACCATTTTTCCTCAGGAATAATCATAATTCAGTCCATTATTTCTTCCAGTCGGGAAAACTTTTTCTTTTACCAATGAAATCTACTCATTAAACTGAGCATAATGGTGCCTTTCAGAATTCCCAAATTATTTCCCAATTTTTCTTAATTCAAGATCCAAAATTCCTTTGACACCCCTTAAATTTTTATCGCACCAAAATATTCATTTGATTAAACTGAAAATTTATTGTTCTACACATCCATACATATACTGTCTTAATAGAAAGTGGTACCCATTTACATACATAACGGGAGGGATATCACAGCCATCCCCATTCTTCCCTCTGCGACTCATAGTCTCTACATCGTTTGAAGACATTGAATGCTAAAATTGGTGAAGCTTTTACAGCCACATGTGGCAATGAGTTCGAATTAAGATAGCCGAAGGTAATGGTGAGCATTAAATTGTAACTTCTTTGTATTTTCACTCTTTGTGGGCTGATTGGCATTATGTTGTGTATGGGTAATTGTTTTTATTAGTAAGTAAAAAAGGGAATTTGGGGAAATGAAAAGAGAATTTGACATGAATTTGTTTTGCATTTTGATAAATTTCATGATTTATTAGCCTTAATCCTAGTTATCCGTGCGCTTCTTAGTAAGCTATTGGATTATTTTAGCTTCGTCTTCCTCTGTACTGTGTGCCGAATGCTTGTGCACATTTTCAGCTTTTAAGTTTGGTGAATGTTGTCTTTAAATCTGGCTAGATAAATCTATATTTGACAAACACAGTTGGAGTACTCTAATAATGAAAATAATGTAACAAATGGGAAACCATTGTGCCAAAAAGGCCATTTCTTTGTTGATTTGGTGATTATTATTTGTCGAATCTCCTATATTGTAACCGAGAAGTTGACTTTTTGTGTGAGATAATATTGAAAGATTATGAGTATTTGTTTCTACATTCATTGTTAGATTGCAAAAGCAGGCCAAGTAGATATTTAATATTTGCTTCTATAGTTCTGATCACTACTTTCCTTTCTTTAGATTAAAGTTCTGAGCATTGAAGCAATGCTTTTGTCCAAATTCTTCCTTCTCTGGCGTTTCCTTGTAGGAATGAACTGTGAATTGATATTAGATAAAAGGATTTTTTTTATAAAAAAAAACATGTAAAAAGCTTTAAATTCACTTTTTTATATTCTCAAAAGTTCAATTATGTGAGAATGATATATAAAATTTGGGATGCAGGGAGTAAAACATATATGATACACCATTATACAAGTAGCCTATTACAAATTGAAATCCTAATAAAAGAACATGATTAATGAACGGTGAAATTAAGCAGGATTGTCTTTTGTTTTTTTGTTTTTTTTTTTGTTTTTTTTTAATTTTTTTTGGGAACTAAAAGTCTAGATTTTGAATATTTTGATAAACAATTACAAATACTTTTTTTAACGACTTATGGATGGGGTAAGATAATAGTTTAATTAATTAAAAATATCATAATTAAATAATAATTTATTTATCCAATATACTTATCCATCTCATATTTTAAAAAATAAACTACTAGTAGATAATGCAACTAATCTATAAGCACAGTCAATTCTTACCTCTAACAAGTACGGGACATTTGCTCCCCTTTTCCACTAAGCAGGTTCCACTAAAAAAGGATATGATTTTCTATTCTTATTTTTAGAAAAAATTGCATCACATAAGCACAAATGAAAAATCATTCAAAATGCTTTTACATAGAATTTGGCACAAATATTATGGAAAGTATTCAATCATTTATATATACTACTCTATTCTTCATTAATCATATTGAGACCCCTTAAACTAATTTGATCTTAACTACTTTTCTGCCATACTTAGGTTTTGGGTTGGATATCCATGTGCACCAAAAGTTCATAGAAACATGTTTAGATTCATGCTGAATGTATAAGCGTATTGTCGTGTTCTATTCTACCATGTTTTAGATTCACTACACCAATAGTGCATTGAGAATGTGGGTATTACTTCACATGGTCTTGGTATGATTTGTTTAGCATGCTGTGAATTTTGCCACACAATGCCATATGTGATTTTAGCAGATTTATTTACACATATCATACAAATATAATATAAGGTTCACATTAATCTCTAATTTACAATGTACTAACATGTTTATTATTGTAGAAACACTAGACATGGCACTTGGATCATTCACCACAGATACGTGCAACATGGGAGGAAAGGTGTCGGGCAAGATTGACTAATACCCTAGAAAAGATCAGGAATATGCAAAAGAAGAGGCCTGCTTAGATGTTATAGGACATATATAACCAATTCTGCAGACACTAGCAGTCCGAGGATTGGCTGAAGTTATCGCATATTGCTAAAAAAAATAGAAGGTATAGCTTTACCAAACACACCAGAGGTTCCATTAGCTTTACGAAGCATGAGTCCAGAGCTGTATTTCCTCTTACATTAAATGTTACTTTAACAATTACTATTAAAATTGTGCATGCAAATTCTAACCTTCTAGTCTATGTTAACTTTCTTGTTATGATGAAGTACCACATCACAGTCTTTGAGACCTTTTAGAGCCGTTACATCTCATTTCTTTTCTTAAAAAAACCAGTCTTGACATGAGAACCAAAAGCTATTCGATACAAAAACCAAACCCCTTCAACTCTAACATCACAGTCTTTGGTTGTACGGATGAAGTACCATATCATAGTTGTCTTACATTATAAATATTTCTTGCAGCGTGTAGAGCAAGAAGATGACTTTGACTATCTTGGCCTATTTGAAAAATTGCACCAATTTCAAGATGGGTCCAGTAAGGGTGAATATGTGGATGAAAGATCCCGCAAATCATTGTAGGTTATAGATTAATTTCAATAATTAAAATTGCATAATACTTTGTCTTTTTTTTAATATTTTCACCTTCAAAATACTTTTTAGGAGGACATCCAAACGATAAAGTCACAGTACTCATAGATAGAGTCTACAGATTCAACATCTACTCCAAGTTCTATGTCAGATAAGAAAGTTATGATTATATCAGCTGTTGATGGATTGAAAAAGGGCAGGATCTATGGCATGGGGTCTGAGGCTTCACGCTTCACACTTCAGTATCGTCAAACTGGGGCCTCGTCTTCCTTATCATCAGTAGATTTAGTGAAGCTTCGTGGTGAGCTTGAGCAAACTCTTCAGCAATAGCTACAGCGAGAGTTGGACAAGAAGGACAAAGAGATGGAAAAAGAGAGGAAAAATATGAGGAGGACTTTGGAGAAGAAAGATAAGAAGATGTCTGCATTGATTGATATGAATTGCATGGTGATGCAACATCTTAACTTACAAGTGCCCTCCATTCTGACTCTGATGATTTTGATGAGGATGACTCATATTCTGGACCTTCATCACATATGCTAATTTGTAGATTGGTTTTATTTTTATATTTTATTGTGTGGATCACTTAAATTATACATTTACTACTATTATGAATTTGTATTTGCTATTTTGGATATTCTTATAATGTAAGGTTATTACTACATGTGGACATTAAAAGTTTATGGATACTTTGGTTAGTAAAATTGTAGTGAATGTGTTTTGTGGTTGTGCATTTTTTGATTTGATAGGGAATGTGATTTGAAAGTTGTAGGGTATTTGCCATGGATTTGTTGTGTGCTATGCATTTTTTATTTGACAGGAAATGCATTTGAAAGTTATTGGTTGTTGGCAATAGATTTGCCACGAAAAACAAGATTCTATGGCAAATCCATCACGGATTTGCCATGGACACAATATGAAACTAAGGTGTCTGTAGCAAATCCATGTCAGATTGTCATGGATTTGCCATATATCCATTAATATCTAATTTTTCTGTGGCAAACATAAATCTAAATAACGTATTCGTGGTAAATCTGTAACAATCTGTTATGGATTTTCCATAAAAAGAATATGAAAATTAGCTGTCTATGGCAAATCCGTGACAGATTTGCCATGGATCAAAATTCTACATAACGTATCTATTGCAAATCCGTGACAACCTGCCACAGAGGCCATTTGAAAAATAGGCTCCGTGGCAAATCCATGGTAATCTACTACAGAAAATATTTTTAAATAAAGTGTATGTGACAAATTCGTGGCAAATTAGCACAAATTTGCCACGGACAGTTTATTTTCATATTTCTTCCGTGGCAAATTCGTGACAGATTGCCACGACATTTAAATAATCCCCTCGCAGATTCGTGGCAAATTCGTGATAGGTTGCCACGACATTTAAATAGTCCCCTCGCAGATCCGTTGCAATATTTCTCCCTTGTCACATGCTACCAACTAAAACTACTATTAGCAAATTTGTGGCAAATTAGGATGGAAAGAGGCTTCCCTTGCATAAAGGCTCAGCGACAAATGTATTTGCCACGGAACCCTTTTTGCACAAATTCGTGGCAAATTCTAGTTTAGCCACGGATTTTTCCATGGCAAATTGGTAGATTTCTTATAGTGATTGGAAAGGATTTTTATTAAATTACAAGACAATTTCAATCCCAAACAACTAACCTCAATCTATTGACGCCCACCATAAAACTTTTTTCTTGGATTAGCTTTGCCCATGAAGTTTTCATCATAGTCATCTTCCAACAATTGCATTGAATGCTCATCTCTATATCAAGTCGAATTGCTCTTGTTGGTGGATGAAAATCACCTAAGGTTTTTTCCTCTGTTGTTTCGTTAGTTCAACTGTATTGAACTTCTATTTTTTTGAGATTTTGATTTATGGGCAATTTAGTCTTTTTTTATTCCCCTTTGAGTTGGTTAGATGAAAAATTTACACCGCTTTCTGTTTAATTTACTATGTTGACAAATAATCAAAGGAGTCTAGATGGCAAGTTGGAAAAAATATATATATAATTCAATAATAATTAGGTTCAAAATAAAGTTTGGATGGTAATATGAAATTTTGACTATACTTGGTTGGCAAAGTGAATTTTTTTATTCTAAAATAAAAAAGGAAAAATAATAAAAAATAATTACACCTATATAAGATGCAACCGGTGCTAGTTATCTTCTAGAACTTCTGAACAGTTTGACTTTACTTTGTTTTGTTGTTCTCTTAAGCTTTTCTGCTATTGCGTGTTGGTATCTTTTGGTTTTTCAATGTTTGGAACTAGAATACGCATAAAAATAAATGTTTTAATCAAATGAAATAATTTTTATGTTTGCCTATACCTCTATATAAGAGTGTATATCGTAAGAAAAAACCAAAACCATTAATAAAATTAAATTACAAGATCTTATACATCTATTCACGAGATGTACACGTAATTTAGAAACCAATCGTACAAGGACAACACAAATCACATAAAGATTTGATTTTTATTATAAAACCACCACTGGTTATTAACCATAAATCATATTCATAGGTTATTAACCACACTATGATACTAATTGTAGGACCAAATATATCGAACGCAACAGATAAACATTAAAAATTATCAGAAATTAAGGGAATATGTTAACTTTTATTTTTCAAATTAGAAGAAACTGAGGGTTGCACCGGATTTCATTGAACCATAAGTTACATGTGACTGAATCACGTTTTCTGGAGTATTACTAACAGGAAGACCCACCAATCTTTGATTCCTAGGCATGAAATGTCAAAGCTCTCTCCATTTCTACCTTTCAAAGGATTATCTTAACCTCACAAATTGTTCTATCAATGAAAGTAGTTAGGATGTTTGTTTGAGGAAGAAGAAAGAAATTAGAGATAAATAGAGAGCAAGAGGCTGACAGCTTTAGAGAATATATTAACCCTTTTGGCTAGCCTCCTTAAGGTTTTTATTAGTCATATGGCCGGCCAAACTCTACTCTATGATGGGCTAGGGTTTTGTCCCATCGCACTAGGCTTATTATTTTATTTAAATCTTTTCAATTCTTTATGAAATAAAAACTCAAAAATAATAAATTCATAGCCCAATAATTTTATTGTTTCATCTAGGCCTTTTAATAAATTAAAACCCAAAATAATAATTGTATGACCGAAGGCCAATCTATTTTATTCTAACCACATATAAATTTGGTCTTTCTAAAATTAATTAATTATTCTAATCCATGCATTAATATGGACTTTCTAGAATAAAATAATTTCTCTCTCATTTCTAAAACATCCTACAATATGTAATGACTAAAATAGGCATTATGATTTCTCGAGCTACTTTGGAGACCACAAGACATATTACTCTTGGGTATTAAAATAACTAAAATGCTCTTACTAACAAATAGTCTCATCCATTTATTTTAAATATATTCATTTATTATCATACAAAGATATTGACCCTAAGACTTATATTGCGATAATAATATCTTTGACCTACATGTGTAATGATGAAAATACTCCTATATATAACACCCATCATTGAGATATGATATCTATATGCTATCACTTTTCTTAATGACATTTACAATCATTTGACATCTCATCCAAAATCTATGACTTCCAAGAATATAACTGCATATCTAGGGGAATTACCCTTACAGCATTACAATCTTATTTATAATCCCAATGTCGCCTTGAATTTTACACATATTATTCTAGATTGTCATACGGGGTGATTAATCATTTCACAAAGAAATGTATAGAAACTCTATTAAATAAGTCTGTTTTGATTATCTAAATATACATGCCCAACACATAAGATTATTAATCTTATAGAAAAAATCTCACCCATCATATATCAAATCATATACCCTTAGTTTCAATAGACCACTAACTCAAACTCAAACTATAGTATATTCGTCCACATTATAGTAGTAATAGTTTAATCTCTATTTTTATAGGACTTTAGTAAAGATTAATATATGTCCAGTTTTACGTATTTCAAATATACTTATAGTGTGAGATTACGTCTCACTGATTAAAGGTAAATCATTTTTTAATAGAAATAATATCATAATAATCTTCACTTGATTAGATTGTAAACGAATTGAGTCGCTCGCGAACAAAGCTTGTTCAAACTCGTTTGTGTTTGATTAAGGCTCGTTCGTTTAATACTTAAACCGAGCTCGAACAAAAATTTAGGCTCGTTTAATATTCAAACGAACACGAACATGTTCACAAACACATTCGAGTGTTTGCGAATAATATTATATATATATATATTTATATATATATATATAAGATATAGTTTAACATTTATACGTATAAATATATTTTTTTAAAAAAAATAACAATAGGTAGGGTTTCGATTGGTTTCAGACATATTCTTATTTCTCTTACAACAGCTATCATCTCTCTTCTTAGTCTTCCCATCTCACCATGCTTCTCTTGTTTCTCTATCACTGATTATCTATTCACCAACATATTCCTATTGTTAACTTTCCAATGTTGATTGTTGCACCATTGTTCGCTACACTTATTCCCTCATGCTGCATCCACGTGGTCCTCATCCCTTGATGTTATCACCTGCTATTAGTGACATAGTTAGTATGACTTTACTAACTTGTGAGCAACCTCTAGCACCTGTAAGTTGTAGATCTACTCTTCAACACCTTAGATGTAACCCAAATCTCAATTTCTTATTTTAATTGTTTTATTAAAGATAAATAAAATAAAAAATAGACAAGTTTTTGGTACATATGTAATATATGTGAATGTATCTATTCATGTAATTTTTTATTTTTTTTAGGGGGGGGGGGAAGATTGCTATAGATAAAAAATTGCAATTGGAGTTGCTGTTTGTAAGTATTAAAAGTTGAACTATTTTTACTTTTTCAATATTTTAGGATAATAAGGTGAATTATATTAAATATATAAGTTGAATCACAAGGTATATCGTAGATCTATGCACACTGACATTTGATATGTGAGTTCTTGCTCATTAGGGAATGGTTGCTCTTATTCTAATAGTACTTATTTTATATTATTCTTAGGGAGATGATTCACTTATTTAACTGGAATTTGATAATAAATGTAGTCTAGAGTTTAAAGGGGCAACAAAAAAGTGTTCTTGATCTTGGAAGTTTCTAATTCCACTTTGTCTTTAAAATCAATATTTTTAATTTCAAATTATAGGAATATGTAAGAATTGATATTTCTTTAGATATTTTGTAAGATTACTAATAAAAGATATTTTCTTTTCTCCGAAAAGAGTTTTGTAAGATTACTAAATTTACATATTATGTTTGCCGTACTTACTATCTTATTGATATCTTGATTTTATTTAGTTTGCTCATTTTCTGATTAATTTTTTCAAAATTGTTTCAATTGGAACAGTTGTTAAGTTTTTTTTCTTCTTTTAACAAGTATGTCAAATCCTTCATTTTCTTCTTCATTTCAAGGCTCCTCTACATGTCCTACAATGGATAACACAAAAGAATAACTTATTAATATGGATGAAGTCAACAATGGTATAGGAAAGGAGCTTATTGTCACCCAAGCTAAAGATAATGAAAAAGAGGTAGAAGAAAACGCTACATTTCAGTGAATGAAGAGGAAAAAATTGTTAAATGTTGGAGTGAGATAGAGGAGTATGTTGATAGCAAAAGTTGCAAGATGGCCAAGTATAACTACTGCAAATATTCATGGCCTGCTAACAAGACCAACACCACCACTTAATTTAATCGACATTTAGCAAACTGTTTGCAGAGAGAGATTGCTATTGGACAAAATTCAACTTTGAAGCAATAGGTTTTATCTTTTACACAATCTGAGTATGGGGGTATGAGTTCCATTAATAATTTTACATATAATCATGGTAAGGTTACAGAACTTGTTGTATATATATGGTCTTGGTTCATGAATACCTTTTTTCAATGACAGAGCATACGAAAGCTGCCCACCATTTTATCAAAAAAATTTGTAGTTATCATATGAAGTAAGATGACATGTCATTTTATGAGCTTGAAAAGAAAAAATTGAAGACATTATTACATAAAGTGAACAGGATTAGCATTACTATTGATTTGTGGAAGAGTGGACAGAACATTCAATATATGGTTATCACAGGGCATTTTATTGATTCTAATTATATGTTACAAAAACATATCTTGAGATTTAAAAATGTGCCACCCCCAGATACTAGTGTCAGTGTAGCTGATGCAATTAGTAAATGTCTTCTTGATTGGAAAATTGAGGATAAAGTGGCTTCTATTACTATTGATAATGCATCTTATAATGATGTTTGTGAAGGATTGACATTCACAGAGCATGCAATTCACAGTGAACGGTAATGGAGATCATGAACATATATATTAGAGTATGGCAACATGGTGGGATAAAAACATACCTGTTGGAGCTTTAAAACTTTGAAGAACGTTGAAAAATTGCTTGAAGCTCAAAAAACAGCTTTCTTCATCATCCGTGCGATGAACTTCCAGTGCAGCTTCCTTGAATTCTTCCTCCGATGAAAATGAATGCAAAGCTTTCTGGTTCACAGAATATGACCCAACCTAATTTTCCGATCAGTGAGCACACATTCGGGTGAGAAGAAGTGAACTATCTCAGTTTTCTTTTCCTTCACCAACCATCCATTTCCCAGGTATGGTTTCTTCAGTTATAGCCAAAAATAGTGAAGAAATCCAAAAGCCAGGAAAACAAACAGGCACGAGAGAGAGAGAAAGCCAAGAGACATTTTTCATGGTTAACTCTTCTGGCTTGGCTTCATATGTAAAAACAAAAGCCAGAGAAGGAAACCTAAAGCCAAAAGACTCGGGAAATATTTTTTAATTATTTTTCCATTTTCTTTTATTTTATTTTTCCACATAGAAAGCCAAGAGTCATGAAATCAAAAATAATTATTTTGATAAAAATAATATTCTCGAGATTTAATACCCGAATATTATTTATAAAATAAATTTCGGCTTCAACCTAAACTTTTCTAAACTATGTCCGAAAAAATTCTATGATCCAGGCTATTGGGCCAAAATAATATTTATTATTTTTATTGGACCCGAAAAATTCAAAATAATAAACATTAATTATTTTTTTGGGATTAAATAAATAGCCCAATAAATAATTAATGAACCCAAAAATAATTAAAATTTAATTATTTATTTCTTGGGATTTAATTAAATAAATAACTCAATAAATAATTAAGTAATAATTATTTTCTTCTAGTTTAAGTCCCGATTAACTTTTCTAATTATTCAAACTGGACCCAAGTCCTGAATAATTAATTAACCAATTAAACAAGAAAATAAATTTCTCTCCATTTATTTTATTCCAGTCCAATAATAAATTAGACTTCTCGAATAAAATAAAACTCTCTCAACTGAGATCATTTTCTCAACTCAAAAATTAATTAGGACTTACGGGCTATTCCAAAGACCAAAAAGACACATTGCCTTGGCTACTAAAATGACCAAAATACCCCTACTATATAAATAGATGTATTTTGCATTTTAAATATTTTCTAATATCACCATAAGGAAATATTGACTCCAAGGACAATGCTGCATTAGCAGAGTCTTCAACCTACAAGTGAAAATGACTAAAATACCCCTCTACACATCGTCGTACATTTAGAGAGGAAGAAGTGTACTAACACCTATCTAAAGACATCTACCATCCGTAGGCCTCTAGTCCAATGATCCACGACTTCCTAGAGTGTTTCCGCTTTCCAAGGGAGTGACCCTAAAACAAACATCCAAGTCACGTTTCCCAGGGCCTTGGATATTTAGATCATCCGGACAACCACAAGGGGCAATATAGTGTAAAAACTATCTTATACAAGTCTGTCTTAACTAACTAGTCACACATACCCAACATACAAGTATATTGGCCCTCCGATAGAACCTCAACTATAGTATATCAAAGCATATGCTTCCAACTTCGCCAGACCACTAACTCATACTTAAGTCATAGAGTACTAGTCCACATTGTAGTGGTAATAGTCTAGATTTCTACCATATAGTACTTTTTAGAAACCACTACTACAGGTCCTGTTCTACGTATTCGAAATACGCTTATGTCATGAAGTGAGTGGCCTACTCACTAGCTAAAGGTAAGCCATTTCACATTTGGAATTCATAACATAATAACCTAAACATGATGAGATTCTCATTCTCATCAATCGGTTAAGAACAACTGTTTATGTGTTTAAATAACCCATGATCCATACCTTATTATGAAAGACATCCATTCACATGGATCACTTATTCAAAACAATGGGTCTGTTCCAAACGAAATTGTACACAAATAAAGAAAATTATTTCACAAACAATTTTCGACAAATAAATTTTTTTATTAACACATTCGATATTTTCATCAGAAAACTAGTATAAGAGGGCATATTCCAAACAATCTCCCACTTGTACTCTAAGATTAAGTAAGTCCTTAGGTACCTACCCCAATGGCGTCTAAGTGTCTCTTGAAGACTCTCAGCCAAAGGCTTGGTGAATGGATCTACTAGATTATTCTCAGAGGCAATCTGTACCACCACCCATCCCATCTCTGGATGAAATCTCGGTTCAGGTGGTACTACCTCACTATATGCTTCCCCTCCTTGTGGTTCCAAGGTCCCTTTGAGGTACTTGAGAATATACTTTACAGCATGCCAACTAACTTCCCCAAGGTTTGACTGACATCTGCTAACTAAGCCTACAGCAAAGCAGATATCTGGCCTAGCACACAGCATGGCGTACATGAGACTTCCCACAACCGAAGCGTAGGGAATCCTACTCATTCTGTCCTTTTCTTCTTGAGACTAAAGACAGTCCCTTGAAGAAAGAGATAACCCATATTTGTAAGGGTTAGAGCTCCCTTGCATGAGTTCATGCTGTACTTGGCCAGCATCTTGTCAATGTATGCGACTTGGGATAATCCTAATATTTTTTACTTCCTATTTCTAAGAAGTCTAATCCCGAGAATGTAGCTGGCTTCTCCCAAGTCCTTCATACTGAATTAACTAGATAGTCAAACCTCTGTAGATGACAATGACCCTACATCATTTCCAATTAGTAGAACGTCATCTACATACAAGATAAGAAAAACTACATTAAACCCCTCAAAATTCTTGTACACGCCGGTTAGGACATATAGATGTCTTCGCTAAGATGGTCATTCAAAAAATGCTGTCTTGACATCCAATTGCCATATCTCGTAGTCATAGTGACATGCGATGGTAATGAGGATATAGATAGATTTACGCATGGCTACCAGGGAAAAGGTTTTCTCATAATCAATCCCTCCTTTTTGAGTATACCCTTTTACCAACCTAGTTATGAAGGTTTCCACCTTCCCATCCAGTCCCCTCTTCTTCTTGTACACCCACTTACACCCAATGGGTTTTATCCCTTCAGGTGAAGTTACAAGATCCCAACCCTGATTGAAGTACATAGAATCAATCTCGACTTTCATTGCTTTATGCCATAGATTTACATCGGCATCAGCAATTGCCTCCTCGTATCTAGTGAGATCTTGTTCCTGATGGTCAGAGACCAACTCAAAAGTTTCTCTATTCTATCTATCTGGAACTCTAGACACTCTCCCACTGCAACAATGCACCATGTGTATAGGCTCTTGAGGCTGTGCCTCTTCTTGTTCCATAATCGGGTCAAAAGAAGTTGCTTCCGAAGATAACTTCTCCTCGAGTTCCAACTTAGTTGAACCTTTTGTGGAAGTACTTTGATCATCCTTTAAGTATCTAGCATTGGTACAAATCAGTACCTTCTGCTCCTTTGAATGATAAAAGTAACCACCCTTTGTTCATTTTGGACACCCAACAAAATAGCATAATTCTGATCTTGGTACCAACTTGTCTCCCTTGATCAGTACATAAGCTGGACAACCCCATATCCTGAGATGATTCAAACTTTGGCTTACGCCCAGTCCATATCTCATAGGGAGCCCTAGGTACTGACATAGAAAGCACCAAGTTCAGAATATATACCACTGTTTCCAGGGCATATCTCTAAAAAGATACTGGAAGAGTAGCATGAGACATCATATTTCTGACCATTTCCATTAATATCATGTTCCTTATCTCAGCTACTCCGTTCTGCTGGGGTGTCCCCGACACAGAGAGTTGGAATATTATCCCATAATGCACCATGTAGTCCTTGAATTTACCTAGGAAGTACTCTCCACCACGATCCGATCGTAAGGTCTTGATTAATTTAACTGTCCGACGCTCCACTTTAGCCTTAAACTCTTTGAACTTGTCAAAAGAGTGAGACTCATGTCTCATCAGGTAAACGTAACCAAATCTTGTACAATCATCCGTGAAAGTAATGAAGGACTCAAAAACCTCCTCTAACTGGTGTAGACATGGGACCACACACATCAGTGTGAACAAGACTTAGTACCTCCTTGGCTCTATCCTCCTTAGGGATAAAAGACCTTTTGGTCATCTTTCCCATTAGGTTAGATTCACACTGAGGCTAATTTTTCAATCTCAATGTACCCAAAGGCCCATCATGGATTAGCCTCTGAATCCTGGTTGAGTTGATGTGACACAACCACAGATGCCAAAGATATGAGTCATTGATATTGGTCTTTCTCTTCTTAGTTAAAGGTTCAAATTGAGCGTTATTTGATTGATTGTTAATAGGGTTTAAATAGAATAGATTTCCATACATGTGCCCCAGTACATAATATTTTTCCATTTCTACTGATAGAAATACCAAAATGGAAATATTCAGAATATCCTTGATTTATAAGTTTTGTAACTAAAATCAAATTCTGACAAAAACCAGGTAAATATAAAATATCTATTAAAACCACTTTATTATTACAATCAAAACAAGATCCAACTCTCCCACTGCAAGGGCCCAGACTTGTGCTCCATTTCCACACGTAATCCATGTTCACTCTTTTTGAGTCTTCTTATCTTTCTAAACCCCTGGAAGGAGTTACAGATATGATCAGTGGCTCCTGAATCAACAATCCAAGTGGAAGTTGATCCAACCATTGATATAGACTCTAGATAGAGAACATTACACGTGGGGTTTTTCTTGGATTGAAAATCTGGACAGTCCTTTTTCCAGTGTCCCTTCTTCCCATATATGAAGCACTTACCATTTGCTTTGTCTTTGGGCTGGGTCTTGGCCTAGGCTACTGCGTTTCCCTTCTTTCTTTTGAACTTTCTAGGCTTAAATCCAATTCTTGAGGAAGAAGCCTTAGCAATCATGGCCATTGAATGTGGCTTCATGACCTTCTCTGCCATCTGAAGTTCCTTCATCAATTCAGTCAAACTCATATTGTAATTTAGTTTGAACTGAGTAAAGGAATCCAATAGAGATTCGAGAACCATGTCCACTTGGCTCTCGGGGACACTGATAGCCCCTAAGATTTCCGCCTCCTCGAAAACAGCAATCATCTTGAGCATATACTTCCTGACTGATGCTTCCTCAGCCATCTTAGAGTTTATTATAGTTCAAAGAACCTCTTGCCTTGCGGGCTGGCTCTAATCCGCGAATATAGTGGCCAATGAATGACTAATGTCCTACGTAGAAACTATATGCTCGTATTTAGATTGGAGCACATTAGACATAGAGACTAGTACATAGGCAACGTGTCATTTCATTAGCCTTATTCCATGCCTTCACAGCCTCTCGCTCTATTGTCGGTGAAATCATTCCGATTACAGGGTAGGTCTCGAAAAATGACATACTTATACTCCACGGCTATGAGTATTATGTCCAGATTCCTCTTCCAGTCTATATAGTTTGGTCCCGTTAACTTATTCTCACGGAGAATAACGGCCAAAAGACTAAAAAAATCTCTCACCATTTCCGAAAAAACGAAAAAATAAAAGAAAGGATTTAGTTTGTGAAAATAAATTTGTGTACAGAAATTAATTTGGCTCTTAGGAAAACTGACATAGCTTCTTTGGAAGATTAACAGTTCTCCAAGCTAAGTGTAATAATCACCACAAATCAATTTCCCTTCTAGGTAATGATTTAGAGGATAACTCCATCGTGGGATGGCCGTTTCCTCTCTATTTCCTATGGACATTCCTCGCACTATAATCTTCAACGTGGGCTGGCCGATTATAGTACGTGTCCCGGGTCATTAATTACATCCTTCCATTAGATCTAGATCCTTGTGGTATCCCCATTCTATACGGGTTCACTCCTAGGGTGACGGAGGAGATCTACGATCTCTAATGAGGACCGTAATGGAAGCCGTTGGAACCCCTCTCCCACTTAGTCTTTTAAAATAAAGTTTTCTGGAAAAATATTCCTTTGAAATTTCTATTAAGTTCTTCTTAACTTAAAAATAAAATATCCAAGTCCATCAAAATTTCTATGCCAAAGAATTATATCCTTTGAGAGTTTTTTCCATGGACTAATTTTATTTAAGTTAAAACTTAATAATTTCAAAGATTTTTCAACTAAAACTTTTCCGAGACTTTGGTCTCAATTTTATTTAACAAAACAAATTTTCTTGTGCAAAATAAAATAAATGGCTTTCTATTTTAACTTACAAAAATATCTAAATCCAATATATTTTTTATGCCAATGATTAAATCCTTTGAGAAAATATCCAAGGATTAATTTCTGTTCAAGTTAAAATAACCATTTAATTTTTAAAGAAAAATGTTTTCCTTGCATAAATATTCCCAAAGACTTTGGTCTTTGAGAAACCGCGCACATAGGTACACAAAATAAATAGTATACTAGAAAACAGTAAACGTTTTCATTCTTTTCTATTTTTAAACCTATGTGCCCAAATAATAGAATTAAACACATTAATTAATTAATTAATTATCTTGTTTAATCCTAAAATCCTTTACTAATATTTTTCATACAAATATATTCCAAGAATATAAACTATTGCAAAAATATTAATTTCGCCTGGTATGGGACCCAAATTAAAAAATTAAAAAAAATTTAAAAAAAAATTTTGACTGGCAGTCCACTGAACCGTGTGCACGGATCAGTGCCCGCATGCACTGTGGCTCACCGTGGCTCCGATGCACCGCACGCACCAGATCGCGTGCTGCTTCAACCCGTGGTGCAGCCCAGGCCTGCGACCCGCGCCCATTTCTCCTCAGCCACCAACCCGAGCAAGATCTGCGCTTTTATCCGAATGGTGCGCCCGATCCGGTTTGTTGACCCGCGCGCGAATTTGCAATTGAATTGCAAAATTCGCAAATGAATTCGGCTTGCCAATTTCATGAAACGGCTCGGCTTCAGCGCAACAAGCCGAACGGCTTGTGACACAAAAACGAAGGCGGCTTGGCTCAAGGCTCGGCTCCTCTTCGCGGCTTATGAACAGTGTCATCTTCTCCGCAAGATTTTCTGCATTCTGTCCGCGCGAATTTCTTTTGGGTTTCTTCCAATGGCTTCTTTGGACATTTTTCATCACAAAATCTCATCCAAAACAAAACCACAACTGCCTATACCCATTTAAATTGGGTTTACACGATCCAAACTCTAAAATCAAATTTCACAGAATGTTTTGTGAAAATTTACAGAGGCCATGTCTCATACCATTTCAAGCGAAGGATCACATATTTAAGCTCCAACTAATGTTCTTCTCCATTTTTATTAACTAACATGCTCCCTAAGTCAATCAAATTCATGCTTTGATACCACTTGAAGGATTGACATTCACAGAGCATGCAATTCACAATGGACGGTAATGGAGATTATGAACATATATATCAGAGTATGGCAGCATGGTGGGATAAAAACATACCTGTTGGAGCTTTAAAACTTTGAAGAATGTTGAAAAATTGCTTGAAGCTAAAAAAACAACTTTCTTCATCATCCGTGCGATGAATTTCCAGTGCAGCTTCCTTGAATTCTTCCTCCGGTGAAAATGAATGCAAAGCTTTCTGGTTCACAGAATATGACCCAACCTAATTTTCCGGTCGGTGAGCACACATTCGGGTGAGAAGAAATGAACTATCTCAATTTTCTTTTCCTTCACCAACCATCCATTTCTCAGGCATGGTTTCTTCAGTTATAGCAAAAAATAGTGAAGAAATCCAAAAGCCAGGAAAACAAACAGTCACGAGAGAGAGAGAAAGCCAAGAGACATTTTTCACGGTTAACTCTTCTGGCTTGGCTTCATATGTAAAAATAAAAGCCAGAGAAGGAAACCAAAAGCCAAAAGACTCGGGAAATATTTTTTAATTATTTTTCCCTTTTCTTTTATTTTATTTTTCCACACAGAAAGCTAAGAGTCATGAAATCAAAAATAATTATTTTGATAAAAATAATATTCTCGGGATTTAATACCCGAATATTATTTACAAAATAAATTTCGGCTTCAACTTAAACTCTTCTAAACTATGTCCAGAAAAATTCCATGGTCCAGGCTATTGGGCCAAAATAATATTTATTATTTTTATTGGACCCGAAAAATTCAAAATAATAAACATTAATTATTTTTCTTGGGATTAAATAAATAACCCAATAAATAATTAATGAACCCAAAAATAATTAAACTTTAATTATTTATTTCTTGGGATTTAATTAAATAAATAACCCAATAAATAATTAAGTAATAATTATTTTCTTCTAGTTTAAGTCCCGGTTAATTTTTCTAATTATTCAAACTGGACCCAAGTCCTGAATAATTAATTAACCAATTAAACAAGAAAATAAATTTCTCTCCATTTATTTTATTCCAGTCCAATAATAAATTAGACTTCTCGAATAAAATAAAACTCTCTCAACTGAGACCATTTTCTCAACCCAAAAATTAATTAGGACTTACGGGCTATTCTGAGGATCAAAAAGACACATTGTCTTGGCTCCTAAAATGACCAAAATACCCCTACTATATAAATAGATGTATTTTGCATTTTAAATATTTTCTAATATCACCATAAGGAAATATTGACTCCAAGGACAATGCTGCATTAGCAGAGTCTTCAACCTACAAGTGAAAATGACTAAAATACCCCTCTACACATCGTCGTACATTTAGAGAGGAAGAAGTGTACTAACACCTATCTAAAGACATCTACCATCCGTAGGCCTCTAGTCCAATGATCCATGACTTCCTAGAGTGTTTCCGCTTTCCAAGGGAGTGACCCTAAAACAAACATCCAAGTCACGTTTCCCAGGGCCTTGGATATTTAGATCATCCGGACAACCACAAGGGGCAATATAGTGTAAAAACTATCTTATACAAGTCTATCTTAACTAACTAGTCACACATACCCAACATGCAAGTATATTGGCCCTCCGATAGAACCTCAACTATAGTATATCAAAGCATATGCTTCCAACTTTGCCAGACCACTAACTCATACTCAAGTCATAGAGTACTAGTCCACATTGTAGCGGTAATAGTCTAGATTTCTACCATATAGTACTTTTTAGAAACCACTACTACAGGTCTTGTTCTACATATTCGAAATACGCTTATGTCATGAAGTGAGTGGCCTACTCACTGGCTAAAGGTAAGCCATTTCACATTTGGAATTCATAACATAATAACCTAAACATGATGAGATTCTCATTCTCATCAATCGGTTAAGAACAACTGTTTATGTGTTTAAATAACCCATGATCCATACCTTATTATGAAAGACCTCCATTCACATGGATCACTTATTCAAACACAATGGGTCTGTTCCAAACGAAATTGTACACAAATAAAGAAAATTATTTCACAAACGATTTTCGACAAATAAATTTTTTTATTAACACATTCGATATTTTCATCAGAAAACTAGTCTAAGAGGGCATATTCCTAACAGTTTGTATTAGGAGATTGAAATATGATTTTTATTTATTAAGGAAAAGGTTACCTCTTGATGGGAAATTGTTTCATGTTAGGTGTTGTGCTCATATCTTAGCCCTTATTTATTAGTTCAAGATGCACTTACTCAAATTGTGAATGTAATTGAAGTTTGTTAGGGAAGTAATAAAATACTTGAAAAAATTCAGAGGCTTGCCTTAATGAATTTGCAAAGTTGCAAAACAACTTCAATTACCTTGTGAAAAATTGATTTTGGACTGTCCTACTAGATAGAATGATACTTATTTGATATTGATTGCTACTTTAGAAGTTAGCCCTTACTTGGTAGGGGTGGTAAGTGGAAGGAAAAGAAGAAGAGAAATAAATTTGAAAGGGAAGTAAATATTTACTTGGTATAGTCTAATTGTGAAAGAAAAGTAAATGTGAAGGTATTCCCCTTTCCCTCCACGTCAGATTTTCGGCCCCTCCCATTTTTGGAAGGATTGCCTTATAAAGACCAAAATGACCTTAAATATTTCTAACTTTTACTTTTTTATTAAATAATTTTTTATCTCTTCCTTTTATTTTTCTCAACTTGTTAACTGTTATATATATATATTTTTTAATTTCTCCCACCATTGTTATACCCTTTATCCTTTTTCACCACTCTTTCTAGTAATAAAGCAACTTTTTTTATTTGTCTAATATTAAATTTTTTGAAAAAATATTAACATATTGTCTAGTAAATTATTAATGTCTTGTCTAATAAATAACATTTTGCCTCAATCTTATAATATAACTATTTACTTCACTTCTAATCATACCAAATAAATAAAAATAAATTAATTTACTTCTCTAGTAGTATGGGTATAATAGTAAATTTGATAAAATACCTTTGCCTTTACTTTTCAATAGAATCAAACAATAGCAAGTATTTATTATTTATTTCCCTTCCACTCATATCAAATAAAACAAAAATAAATATAATTACTTCCACTAAGAGAAGTAAAGGTGCCTCTCTCCTTCCCCTCCCCCTCCCCTTCCGCAAACCAAACAAAGCCTTAAAGATGTATTCTCACGTTATTATGATATTGATCTTGGTTTTAATTATGTTTATGACTTGGTTGATTGGATGAAGGTGGAAGAGTGACTATATTTTTGGGTATTTTTCATGAAATTTAAAATACGATATCTAATTCTGAGTATCCTACTGCAAATCTAATTTATCCCTAAATTTTATAGGATAAAAGAGCTCTTAAATGAGAAAGTTTCTGATATTTTTGATCATATAAGGTCTGTGACTTCAAAAATGGCAGCTAAATTTGATAAGTGTTGGGGTGAATGTAATTTGTTATTTTCTTTCAATGAAATTTTGGATTCTAGGTACAAAATGAAAATAGTTGAGTTTGCTTTCCTTATGATTTATTAAGGTGATTTGAATAGGAATATTGAATTAGCTAAGAAGGCATTGAATGATCTTTATGAAAGTTATGCAATTACTCATAACGAATTGCAATCTAACTAAGGACAAAACATAAGAATGAGAATAAGATAAAAAAATACTTCATCTAGGAGGGGCAGCCTTGATACTCAAGGAATTGGAAGAAATGTTATTAGTGGAAAAGCTAAGTTTGAGTCATTTGTTAGGCAAGTGGATATTGTTCATCTTGTGAAATCAGATTAGCATGTTTACCTTGAAGAAAGTGTGTACATTTGTAATTCGAATGCTCATTTTGATGCCTTGGATTGGTGGAGAGTAAATCAGCACAAATATCCCAAATTATCTAGAATGGCAGATGATATATTAGTTATTCCAATCACTATTGTAGTTTCGGAGTCCATTTTTAGTGTTGGAGGTAGAGTCATTAATAATTGTCGTGCTTCAATGTCAATTGATACAATAGAAATGCTTTTATGTGCAGCTGATTGAGTATGAAATAATTGTGGTCTTAAAAAGCACCAAAAACACATTAGATTTGTTTATAAAAATAGTATATTTATGAAATGTTATTTTTATTTGTATATTAATTTGTGTGCTTTTTATTTTATTGGATGTTGATGAGCAAGTTCCTTTTGAGGAATTTGTGGACATTTGTAACTTGATGGAATATGAACTTTACTTGTCATTTGTTATTTACTAGTGTAGATTTATTCTATATTTGGTATTGTAGTTAGATGTTATGTTGTAAAGCTATTAATTTTAATTTGAGGGTGTTTTTTCCCCACCTAAAAAATACTATAATTTATAAATATATTTTTAGAGGGGAAAAAAACCCAAAACATTTCGAACTAATCAAACTCAAACCAATTTGAACTCAACTCGTTAAATTAAACAAGCTGAACACGAATGATAATTGAACTTTATGAACAAATAAACAAACAAACGATTTCTTCGACTCGAAATAGTAAATGAACGAACTCGAATAGTGTTCGAGTGATAAGCAAACTGAACTTGAAATTCTTAGGCTCGGTTCGACTCTACTTGTTTACAACTCTACACTTGATGAAATGCCTAATTTCATCCACCGATCAAGAACATTTTTACTTATATGTCAAGTAACCATGATTCATACCTTATTATAAAGCACAACCCAACACATAGATTATTTGATAATATATTTGGACCTTTATGTATTAAAATATGAAAATAAACTTATACAAATAAATTTATAAAATCAAATCACTATTATTGTAATTATAAATATCTTTATAGAATTACATAGTCTTTTTCAGATATAATTTCCAATATGTTCAACTCATTTACAACTCTATTTCAATTAGAGGAGGTAAATTACATTTATTTCTATATTAATTGATTGGGTGGAAGATAAGTAAATATGCATTTTGTCTAATTCAATTTACTTCATGATCCATTCTATTTTGAATGGGCTGAAAATCTGATATGAAGGGGGAAGAATATTTGCTTTTCATCCTAATTCTCCTTTTAACCAAATAAGATAAATCATATATTTATATCTAAATTTACATCTTTTATTCATTTTCTTCTTCTTTTCATCCCAATTAAGCATGGTGTATGAAAATTATGAATTTTAAGTTAAATGAAAATGATTTAAGTCTTAAATTTAATTATGCTCTATTATTTTATATTTAATTCGAATTAAATTAAAATATAATGTAATTTTGAATTAAAACTAATTTAGTATTCAAATTCAAATTCAAATTTTAAAATTTAAAATTCAGTTAAACAATAATAATACGTTAGTATTTAAAATTCAATTTTATAAAAAATCATTATATATGCCATCCAAAGTGAAGTAAGAAATTGAACTACAATCAAAATACTAGTTAGACACATAGCTGATATTTCATAACTAGCCCACCAATGAGATTTGACTTTGATCGACAGAAAAGGGGGCCGGGGTGACGGCAACCAGCCCAAAAGTTTTTGTGTTATTCATCTTTAAAACAACCACTTTTTTCATTTTTTTTTTTTGGGGGATAAATTCTTATAAATACTTATTGTTATTCTGTTAAAGTTTTGCAAAATTTCTTATAATTTGACTCCTAACTTGAGTTCGATAATTTCTTTGATCTATTAGTAACACCGTATTATTCATTATCTTGCATTGGGCAAAATATATCAGCAACCCTTAAACTTTCATAAATCTTGATTTTCATCATCGAATTTTAAAATTTATCATTTTAGCCTTCGAACTTTTAAAATATCTAAAAAATAACTCTTTCATTAATTAAAACTATTAAGTGCTTATGGAAGTCCATCATGTAACTTCCACATAACCTATTTTATAGGTATTTTCATTAATTTAACTCTCACAATGTGGTGCAATCATTTTAATTCTTACAAATCAACTTCTATATATGACAGAAAAAAACTACTGAGACTTACATGTCTTTTACCTTCTGTAGAGATACCAAGAAAATTACTATTTGTCCATAATTGAATCGATTTTCTTTTTCTTCATCATCTTTATGTCTTAATTTTGTTTATTAAAGGGTTAAATATGTTATTTTTGTTGTATAGTAAGATTCAAAAGAGTGAGAAAGAGTAATCTCAAGATTATTGAGTCGCATTAAAAGTTTGAAATTAGATCTTAAAATTGTTGTTGATAAATGAAGAAATTCGAAGAGAAAAGAGCAAGATTAAAGTTGAAAAATAATATTTTAGAAATAAAAAATAGGAGAATAAGAGCTAAAATATGATGATTTTATATTGTACTTTATCTTTTATTGTTAAAAGAGCTATTTTTTAGGTATTTTAAAAGTTCGAGGGCTAAAATCACACATTTTAAATTTCGATGATAAAAATCAAAATTTGTAAAAGTTCAAAGGTGACTGACATATTTTATCCTCTAGCATTCCTAGATTAATTAGGATAGTCTAGTTTGATGAAAAAGAATTTTCAAAGGTTGTTAATAACATAGTTAAATTCTTTCATGTTTATTTTTCTGTTTTCCCAATTATTAAAATTTATATTTTTTAACACACATTTTTCTTAGTGGTTTTGGTGCATTAACACTTTTCTTATGGTCTATTTGGATTGCAAATTTTTTAAAAAAGAAAATTATTTTACATTTTTTATAAAAATAAATTTTATTTTCAAATTAAGTAAGTTATAATGTTAATATTAGAATTTATAAATTATTTACAAAATTTAAAGTCATATTTTTTAAAAAATTAGTATAATTACAGTTAAAGTATACGGTTAACATAAATTGGTACTCCAAATATAGTAAAAGAATATTTTGTATATCACTAACAAATCATAATAAGCCAAAGCCTTGCATCAGCCAATTTCCCCATGAGGATTTGGTTTTAGTATTAGGACTTAGAAGCTGGAACCCTGTCCGAGAGGCAGAGGTCAAGTGGCAAAAGTAGAGGAGTTTAAAATTTTAAAAGATTGAATTTTTATATTCGAATTTTTTCGTGGGAGACACTCTGGGAAAGGCTCTTTTGTCTCTAGTCAGGCAATACGCATTTTTAATTTACACTCATTTTATATGATAAAGCCGACTAGTATGAATTGATACGAGTGTCTAAACTTAAGCCTTTTCAAAAGTAGAACCCTTCTTACTAGTAGTGCTAACCAAGCAAACAAAGTTTGGGAAAAGAGAAAGGGGACAAGGATATTTTGGGCATTTGACAAATAGTTTGCAGCAAAACCGGAAAGACAAAAAAAAAATGAAAACGGGGTTTTGGGGAGAGCGGGGTCGAGTGGGGGGATAGAACACACACGAGAGAACCGAGGTAAAACGGGGAGGATGACAGTACACTGCCCAAAAAGCAGCAGCCCACACACACACACACACAGAGATAGTCACACTCTCTACGTGCTCTTCGGTGTGCGCGTAGCTCAGTTCCACTGCCATAATAATTAATGCTACCCCTCACCTCATCTCCTCAAAAGCTGTTAGGCGAAAAATATCCCTAAAATCTTCCCTACCGATACGGGATTTAGTAACGGTCTAAATTTCACTTTGCACTTGAGGGCTTCGTCTTTTTCGTGGTTTTCACATTTGCCCCTTGTATTAAAACAAGTTTTAAAGTGGGCTTGTGGGTATGATTGCTAACCTATGATTTTAAATTAAATATTTATATTTTACTTGATGCAAAAAAATAAAATGCAAGACTTTGATATCTTTTGTTTTAATATTTTATTTAATAAATTATTATATGAGTCATGTTTTAAGTAGTTTTACATTTATAATTTCTTCTTAAGTGATCATGTTAGTCATATAAATTTATATACAAATATAATTATTTTAAAAAAGTAAATATTTTTATTTTAAACCATTGTAAAATAAAAGTATAAATATTCAATCTAAAATAAAAAAAGGAGTACTATAAATATTTTTTATTTTATTATATTCATAATGGGAATGACTTTTCTCTATCTATGCTTTGTCATCGCCATAGTTGCTAAATATCGGAACAAATAGTTAAAATTTGATTTTAAAATTGATATGTTAGTTGGCAAAAAATCTCACAACATTTGATATATTGTTAGTTTTTTAAGGGAATTTTTTTGCCAAAGGTAATAAAAAAATTTTAGGGATTCTAAAATCACAACTTTTTATGTGAGATAATTAGAATTGTATAAGGAGAAGGGATGTCATTGTATCATATGGCATAGCTCCAAACTTTTGCTTATGTAACTTGTAGTTATGCTTTATCAATTATTTCACACCATTTGAGTTTGAATTAAAGTTAAAAATTTTAATATTTGAACAAATTAAAATTGAAATTTAACTATTATAATTTACAACAGAAGTTGTACTATTCACCACTTATGAGTATGAAGTTTTAAATTGCATTGATATATTGTATATGATGTGACGTTACACCTAACTTTATTAATTTATTAATATATTTGAGAATGTAATTATTTAGGTGATAAAGCGTGTATATCGAACTTAATACTTATCAAGAGTGTGTTTATGTTTTATTTTTTCCTTGTTGTAACAATATAAGATTAAAATAATAATATATATATATATATATATATTTGTAACTTTAGATTAATTCTATTAAGTTAAAATTTGTTTGCTTCTTTTTTCTAATTTAAAATTTTGAAATTTAGACTTGTAAAATTTATTACTTTCTTTTTAAAAAAAAAAAATCTACTAGTACTTCACTTCATTAGGAAAGATGCAAAAATCACAATGGAAATTCAACCTCCCCATTTATTTGCAATTAATACGGGTTGACTGTTAATTAGGGTAGATATTGAGATTTCCATATTCTCTCGGCATGCAAATTTATTTGGTACAATAATTTAGGAAACTTAATATACCTAAAGTAAGAGAGTTAAACCTAAAGTGTCTCTTGGTATGTATTACATATATATTAATTTATCTTCAAATCTCAAAGTCGAAAAAAATTATATATGTTAAAATTTTAATCGATAATTATTAGATATTAAATCAAATTGAAACCTATGCACAATAATATCAATATCTATATTAGAAATACACGTAATATAATACTTATCTATTCATCTTCCTAATAAAAAATATAAAAAATATTTCATTCTTTTTATAACTTCAATTAAACTTAGTACTTAAGGCACATTTCATAATCTAAAATGACAAAATGTCCTCCTTTGCAACGTTCAAATCTATAGTAGATACCGGGTGTGTGTAAAAGAGGCAAGGGGGAGATATGGTGAATCCTCATTGATTGGATTTTTAATTGGAAACAAATGGTAAAGTTTTTATTTTATGCACGGTAACAAGTTAATTTAAATAATTTGTAATTTAAGAACTACAATCTACTTAATAAACATCATATTTTCTCTTTTATTCAAAATTTAATTTTTTACTTAAAAAAATCCTAAAAATAGCTCCAATCCAAATCTACTACTCACTCCGTCCCTATTTATCCGTCACAATCGAAAAAATTTTGTATTCCTTTTTATCTATCCCATTGAAAAAATTTAAGTGTTATTAATGTTAATTTTATTACTATATCCATATATTAAATAATTTTAAAAAATAAAAATATAATAACTTTAAAAAGAGTTGAGCAAACAAGTTATATAAAACATTAAATTCAATGATACTTTGAAATATATAAATAAAGTTATATGAATTTAATTTTTTTAAATTATGTAATATAATTATTTATGACCGATAAATAGAGACGAAAGAAATATTAATTTTTATAAAATTATTTTATATTAAAAATTTATATTTTATACATAATATTGTGTATATTCTAGAAATCTAAGAAGAATTTACCATATATGTAAGCTACGACGTAGGGATTTTTCATAGGTAGTGCTGGGGGACAGGGGTTGGGCGGAGGGACAGGTGGGTTAAATGGAGTTAAGGACAGAGACAGAGCTATAAGGAGTATATAGTGATAGTAGTATTTAGCAGCAGTCCTACATAAGTTTAATTGACCAAACAAAGAAAATAAAAAATTCTTGCCTTTTATATACGTTAGACTCACTCTTAGAGTCACTCACCCACTCTGAGTAGGTTTCTTTTTGCCTCTCCATTCTCTCATCTCCTCCTCTCTCTAGAAATCTTGTCCTTCGTGTGCTCTTTCTTGTTGAGCCGTTGACAAAAGCTTCTCTTTTAGGGCTGCCTTTGCTGTTCAACCATTTTTTTTTTTTTTGTGGGGTTTTTTTTTTTATTTTGAGGTTTGTCTCCTTTACCAGCCTTGACAGTTGCTGCACTCAGGTACCGCTTCTGTTCTTTTTTTATTTTTATTTTTTGTTTTTGTTGGTTTTTTTCATAAAAAATTTTCGGGTAAGGATCTTGTGAAAATCTTTTTGTGGGTAGTTTTACTGGGAAAAGGTTACTTAATGTAGCTTGGTTTGGGGTTCTTTTTGTGAAAGTTTTTACTCTGGTTGTGGAATTTATGGGTTTTTCAAGTTGTAATGGAAATGCGTTCAAAGGGAGTCTTCTGCTTTCGTATCGGTTTTGGGGGAGAGAATTTGTTCAAACCATACATTTTTTTTGGAATTTTAGGCTTGATTCCATGTTGTTGGCTCTGTTTGCCGGATTTCTTTGCTTGCATGTCTGTTATAAGACTTGATTTGTGCAGGTTAGATATTTTTTTTGGAAATGCAGGTGCTATGTTGCTTTAATTTCTTGCTACATGTTGAGTTTTTTCTTCGGGCTGGTTTAACATTGACATATACTATATTTTCGCCATCAGGCATCAGCATAACTTTTATGGGGTGAGGTTTGCTTAGCTTTTATTTTTATTTTTAGTTCTGTGTTAAAATTAAGTGGGTCTGTGTTTTTAGTTTTTAATTTTGTTTTATGGGCTGATTTGGACCGTCAGCTTTCATCCTCCATCCTCTGTTTTGAGTTTCTTGGCGTTCATAATTTTTTTCCCATTTTAAGGACTTTTCCTTCAAAAAAATTAATTTTCCTTTTGATGAGAATGAAAATTGCCCCAAAAGCTGATCTCGAGTTTTTTTTTGGGGGGGGGATAAATCTGTGGGTAGCGTATGGCTTACACCTGACTCTTTCAAGTCAAGAAAGCAAGGCAGGGTTAGGCTTTGGAAGGACAAGGGTGAGATGGCCTAATAAGGGAATGCAAGCAAGGCTACTTGATTGTATATGGGCCAATGTGACTTTTATTTTTGGTTTCAGATTATGTGAATGTGATGTTGAACCGTTTATATACCATTATGTGAAATTACATGCATAATGCATGTGTAAGTCTTTTCTTTGACAATGTTATTTTATCATCTGTGGCTTGCTTTTCTAAGGAGTGATGAAAATTAGTTGCAGTTTTGACATAATTAGACCATATGACTTCATTATTTAGCAGCTTTCTATAACCCTGTGAAGACTTGTTTGTTTTGTAGGGATCTGAGCGTGCTTATTTAAAATTTGTTTTTGCAGTTCTGGGGGATGGATCCATCAGATCAGGAGAAAAATGGGGCACCTGAACAGGAGAAAAATGGGGCATCTGACCCCTTGCCACCTCCGCCACCGGTACCCCCAAATGTGACTCCCATTAAAGCTGAGGGAGGAGAACCCATACGAAAAAGGCTTCGAGTCCCTATTGCTCGACGTGGCCTTGGAACCAAAGGGCAACGTATTCAACTCCTTACCAATCACTTTAAAGTGGAAGTAAGGAGTATTGAAGGGCAATTCTTCCATTACAGTGTATGTCCTATGTCCTATTCGTTTCAGTCTTTGAAAAGTTGTATGGTTTATGTGAGCATCTTTGTTCATTCAAACTTCCTTTGTGCAGGTTGCCCTTTTCTATGAAGATGGACGACCCGTCGATGCTAAGGGGGTTGGTAGAAGAGTACTGGAAAGAGTGCAAGAAACGTATGATACTGAGTTAGCTGGAAAGCAATTTGCGTATGATGGCGAGAAGAGTTTGTTTACCGTTGGACCACTTCCGCGCAACAAACTAGAGTTCACAGTCGTGCTTGAGGACGTTACGTCAAATAGGTGTTTTTGCTTGGATTCAATACCTCCATGTCATCTTTAATCATTAGATATGTATGCTAAAATGACTTTTTTGATTTAGGAATAATGGAAATTGTAGCCCTAATGGGCGTGGAAGTCCAAATGACACTGACCGGAAGAGGTTACGACGTCCATATCACACCAAAACTTTTAAAGTGGAGATAAGCTATGCCGCCAAGATACCCATGCAGGCAATTGGAAATGCATTGCGTGGCCAGGAGTCTGAGAACTCCCAAGAAGCCATACGTGTACTGGATATCATTCTGCGGCAGCATGCAGCAAAACAGTAAGTCATACAATTTATTAGAATCATGTCATAAAAGGTTTTGAAATTGCATTAATTTTTGAAATAAATATACTTCATTATAGGGGTTGCCTACTTGTTCGGCAATGTTACTTCCATAATGATGCGAGGAACTTTGCTGATGTGGGAGGTGGAGTTCTTGGATGTCGAGGATTTCACTCTAGTTTCAGGACCTCCCAGGGTGGCTTATCTTTGAATATTGGTATGTCCTATATCTGCACTTTTGCTTATGGTTTGTTTACTGTTGGTAATGGGGTTATATTCACTTGTATGCTATTACTATATGACTGTTCTCATCATTTCAGATGTCTCTACCACCATGATAATCCAACCAGGGCCAGTGGTGGATTTCCTAATTGCGAATCAGAATGTCAGAGATCCATACTCAATTGATTGGCTCAAGGTAACAACCATTAACCCCTGGAGATTGTTCTAAATTCATTCCAACTTCCTTTCTGAATGAAATTCTTCCATTATGACTTGACAGGCTAAACGTACCCTAAAGAACTTGAGGATTAAGACTAGCCCTGCCAACCAGGAATTCAAGATAACTGGGTTGAGTGAAAAACCATGCAAGGATCAAACGTATGCTCTTCCTGACTTTTTGGCTAGTTTCATTTGACTTATTGGAAATTGCTTCAAATTTTCTCTAATGAACTTTCCTATCCCTTGTCATGGTTAATCCGCATTTTGTTATCTGATTGTGCATCATTTTTCAGCTTTATTGCCTGAAGAAAAGTGACTCAAGTTTCATTTTTTTTTTTTGGGGGTCCTTTGTAGCTTCTCTCTGAAGCAAAGGAGCAAAGAGGATGATGAAGTTCAAACAATAGAAGTTACTGTCTATGACTACTTTGTGAACTACCGGAACCTAGAACTACGCTATTCTGGTGATTTACCTTGCATCAATGTTGGAAAACCCAAAAGGCCAACTTACTTCCCTCTTGAGGTGAAACATGAAGTTAGTATACTCTTTGGGGATGCAAATTCTTTATATTGGATCTAATTGTAGCCGCATCTGTTTCAGCTTTGTTCGTTGGTGTCATTGCAACGATATACAAAAGCCTTATCCACCTTCCAAAGAGCTTCTCTGGTGGAGAAGTCGAGGCAAAAACCTCAGGAGAGGATGGGTACTCTGAGCAATGTAGGTCTTATTCCAAAACATCTAAGCCTCCCCGTGCACATAGTGTTTGTTCTACTGATTGTTTAATGGCCTGTGCAGGCTTTGAAAATCAACAATTATGAGGCTGAGCCACTTCTTCGTTCTTGTGGAATTTCAATCAGTAGGAACTTTACTGAGATTGATGGCCGAGTTCTGCCAGCACCAAGGGTAAGGGAACAATGTTAGTGTGAGGTTGCTAGTTTTTTGTTGTTGAAATGGTGAATTAGTAGTTATTAAGTTAATGTTGCATTTATAATATCATCGTTATCAATTTATTTTTAAAAGAATAATAATATTGGGTAATGCTATATTCGTAACCTTTGTGGGTAGGTTGGCTTACGCTGACAGCTTCATCTTATTACAGTTGAAGGTTGGAAATGGGGAAGACTTCTTCCCCAGGAATGGAAGATGGAATTTTAATAATAAGGTTTGCTCCATTTTATTCTTCTATTTTGTCTTCCAGTGTTCTGTTTATTTTGTTAAAGATGAATGCCATACTAAACTTGCCAAGTGAATTCAAAGGCGTTTTATGTTTGATATGTATTAGCATAAATGTACAGAAACTAGTTGAACCTGCGAAGGTTGAACGCTGGGCAATAGTCAACTTCTCTGCACGTTGTGACATCCGTAGCCTTGTCAGAGATTTTATCAAATGTGGAGAAATGAAAGGAATTGTATGATTTTTTTCAACTCATGTATTCAGATTCTGCAATAGTTATGTGTGAGCCATCACTAATTTCCATGATTCCACATTTGTAGGCTGTCGAACAACCATTCGATGTGTTTGAAGAGAACCAACAGTTCAGGAAGGCACCACCTCTTGTTAGAGTGGAAAAGATGTTTGAAGAAGTTCAGTCCAAACTTCCAGGGGCACCCAAATTTCTGCTATGCCTCCTTCCTGAGAGGAAAAACTGCGACATTTATGGTTTGTCTGACCTGTTTTTCCTTTTTTCCCATAACACACAGCAGACAATTATGAATAGTGCTTCCTGGAAACGCTTCTGTTTGTATATGCATTTTTTTCATTTTGCTCTGTGTGCATAATTTGGTTATCATGTTTTCTATTGCATTTTCCAGGTCCCTGGAAAAAGAAGAATCTGGCTGATTACGGTATTGTCACACAGTGCATGGCTCCCAGCAGAGTTAATGACCAATATCTAACCAATGTTCTTCTTAAAGTGAACGCTAAGGTGAGACATTCTAGCCCTTGTAGGATTCTGAAGCTTTTTCTGTCTTTTAAGTTACTTCTGTGGTTTTAATCTTGAATTTTTGATCGTGCCATACTTCATGGGCAGCTTGGTGGGCTGAATTCTATGCTTGTGGTTGAACATTCACCTTCAATATCAGTGTCTAAGATTCCTACCTTAATTCTTGGGATGGATGTTTCCCATGGATCTCCAGGACAGTCTGATGTCCCTTCAATTGCTGCAGTAAATACTCTTATTTAATTTCTCTGCTTTGTTTCTACATAGATTTTGGTTCTATTTAATGGTTTGATGCACTGGGGACTACTTATGCATATATTATTTTCTGCATTTAACAGGTTGTTAGTTCAAGGCAATGGCCGCTAATATCTCGATATAGAGCTTGTGTGCGTACTCAATCTCCCAAGGTTGAAATGATTGATTCTCTTTTCAAACGTGTTTCAGACAATGAAGATGAAGGGATAATGCGGTAATGTTCTTGATCTGAATCCATTCGATAGAAACTTGCATCCCTTTGGTAGGGCATTTTGTGCTCTAAGCCACCTGTTCCTACTTTCCGTGCAACTGAAGCTTTCAAATTTTGATGCTGTGGTTCAATTTGCACCACGTGGGTGCAATTTGATGAGTATATATTGATTACCTATTGCACTTGCACCCCACCAATTATGCCTCTAATGATTCTCAATAAATATTTGGGGCACATGTCACTTTCTCTTCTCTCTTGCTCAGCTGGGATGTTCCTGGAGATTGTTCCTCACTGTGAGGTTGGAATACCAGCTAAAAATACTAACTGCATCCCCAGCATGATGTTAAAGAGAACTGTAAATATCTGCGTAGTTTGTTTGTTTTTCTTTTTTCTTCTTTTTTTTTTTTTTACAACTGCATTGGGTCTAATGAGCATGCTATACAATAGAAACTATTTGATGCTTGTCCTTTATATGCTTTATGTTGTCCATGGTAAAATGTGCAAAGATGGAAGCACAAGAAGCCTTAATATATATTTAGTGGCTAAAAAATGCAGCTGGCATGATTATTTGGGGTTGGGGACACCTAAACAGAACCAGCTCTTGTTTAGCAGTGGGTGACGAATCAGGAATTAGAGTTGATGCACTGATTGAATTTGAAGTCTTCTTTAGAAGTGAATTCTATACTTGACTAAATTACCTTGCTTTATGAATTGCAGGGAGCTTCTTCTTGATTTTTATGTTAGCTCTGGAAAAAGGAAGCCTGATCAGATCATTATATTCAGGTACATATCTCCTTACTACCCATGGTAGTTGAGTACATTATGATGAACTATCTGGGTACTTTCCAATCCCAATTCTCTCTTTTCTTAGAATAAATTTTTAGCATTACTTACTCATCTGTGATGCTTTCACATCTGAGGCGACTGTTCAAAAACATGTAACCTGATTGGAATTAAATCATTGAAGTTGTATGGACATTCAGATACAATTAAACATGCAACCAGAAGATATTTACCAAGTCATGGGGAATATAATGAAGGTCTATGGTCTTGTTAGAATTATTTCTTATCAAGCTTTTTCAAGTTAATTGGTCTACTGGTAATACTTGAGGGAGTCTCTTGTCTACTGGAACGAGGTAATATAACTCCTTTCAAAACATCTACTCATGGGTTTTTTTTTTGGTTGTTGGGGGGGGGGGGTGGGTTGGTGGGGGATGAGAGGCTACAGAGCAAGAAAAGGCTTCATTTGAGAAATTTACTGCAAAAAAACTGGACATGATTGGAAGTTATTAATCTCGTAAAAGTTAACTTGGAAGAAGTTCTTAGGAGATGTTAAGTCAAGATTTTTGGCATTAAAAGCAGGTTTTTTAATTTTTTTTATATGGGCTCTTTCCTTTGTATCAAAGAAAATTGGATGGGGCATTCTACTGGTTGAACACATGGTATGGTCTTTTTTTTAAAATTATTTTTATAATGAGATATAGTTTTCATTCACTGGTGAGTATATTCAAAATCTTCCCCTTCTATGTTTTTACCTACACTCATATCACTCGGCAAAGTGGTTTAACCTACCATATTGCTCCTATTACCTGCATCGTGGATTGTGATTATTCATTTTTTGCAAATTCTCAGGGATGGTGTTAGTGAGTCCCAGTTTAATCAAGTCCTAAACATTGAGCTGGATCAAATTATTGAGGTTTGTACATTATGTATTTCAATTTGAATATATACTTAAAGCTCAATTACCTTTGTTCTGGGAGAAACGAATATTTCTGCTTCTCAATTCTAGAATTTTGCAGGCTTGCAAGTTTCTGGATGAGAAGTGGAACCCAAAGTTCGTTGTAATTGTGGCTCAGAAAAATCACCACACAAAGTTTTTCCAATCTGGGTCTCCTGATAATGTTCCCCCAGGTAATATAGTGTGTGCTGTATTAGGATACTGTCATGTTTTAAACAAGCATCTAATGTATCCATATTGGTTCAGGGACCATAATTGACAACAAAGTTTGTCATCCAAGGAACTATGACTTTTACTTGTGTGCTCACGCTGGGATGATTGTAAGTGCTCAAGGCAGTTGACAAGTTGAATAGATCTGTTTCTGTGACTGAATTTTATGTATTGTGAGGTTATGGAGTTTTCTTCTAGTCTTTTTTATCTGCACACACCGCTTGAAGTGTTATTTTGGTTTTTTGTCAGGTGTAGGCTATACAGAGTAAATCATTCACTTGGGTCGCAATCTTTAGTATCCTTTTCTGGCCTCCTGTCCCTTTTTCCCCGTGGCTTCAAACTCTTAAAATGGAGAGATATCGTAGGGCTAAGAATTGGTTTGAGATAATTTTTGTAAAAAATTACTCCCTCCGTCTCTATTTGTCACATTTAACTACTTCACACATTTTAAGAAAAATTAGTTAGTTTCTTAAATTCATACTTTGTCTATACATTTCAGAAGTACCCTTGGATCTAATATTCTCCACAACTATTTTCTTGCTTTGTTTGCTCAACTCTCTTTCTAAAGTTATTACACTTTCATTTTTCAAAACTATTTAATACAAGGATATAGCAGTAAAATTAACATTAATAGCACATAAATTTTTTCAATGTGACCGATAACAATGGACACCATAAATTTTCAATTGTGATAGATAAATAGAGACGGAAGGAGTATTAAATATGTGGGGTTATGTGGGGTCTAAAGAAAATATGATATATTGTGAGTAGATAACTGTTCATGAGAAATGAAACATAAAATAATAATATATTAGAATTAAAGTGAAATTTTGGTTTGGGATAAAAAAGAAAAATTGCTTTCAGCCTTCTAATTTTGGTGCACTAAGTTTGTTGACTGGAAGAATTCTGTCTCTCATGACATGAAATTAGCTTAATCAGTTTGTTTTGAAAGATAAATTGATGGACGTAGAGGCATTCATATTATCAAGCATGACCAAGGTTGTAATACGATACATATTCGAAGATAAAGCTCAAGTTTTGTATAGTTATACTGACCAAATTTGGGGGTTTTCCATTTGATGCTGTTAACAGAACTGCCTGAAATGATATTAATTTAATTGATAATATATAATCTTCAAGGTCAATGGTGAATTCATTTTCTTTCTCTTTCAAGATTTTTTATTCTGCATAGTTGCTATATGAAAATTGAGAAGGTTCATGTTGACTATTTATTTATTCATGAAAATTTTGTAGGGGACCACAAGACCCACGCACTACCATGTGTTGTTGGATGAGGTCGGTTTCTCGCCAGATGAGCTCCAGGAGCTTGTGCATTCACTCTCTTATGTGTAAGTGATTCTTTGATCACATTACCCTTTTTTGGGATTGAAGCTTAGAAAGTAGCAATGTTAAACTGTAAGCTGTCCTGTCCCTGTTGTGCAGGTACCAAAGAAGCACCACTGCTATTTCCGTAGGTAATGTTTTCTCTGCTTGTGCAATCATTTAATACGGTTTCTGCTGCATATTACTGAAGAAACTTTACCTTGCATCTAATAGTAGTTCCTTTTTGTGCCTTTTTAGCCATAAATTATCCTCAGAAAAGGGAAGGGGTCCAGAGCTAGTTAATATTGCTTCCGCATATTAATTTTGTTTCAAGATTTGATCCATTTTAATTCATATGCAGTTGCTCCAATATGCTATGCACATTTGGCTGCCACCCAGCTGGGGCAATGGATGAAGTTTGAGGACACATCAGAGACTTCTTCAAGCCATGGAGGAGGGGTGTCCCATGCTGGAGCTGTACCTGTCCCACAGCTGCCCCGGTTGCAGGAGAATGTCTGCAACTCCATGTTCTTCTGTTAAGGCTTCTGAGCCTTACCTTCTGCTTCAGTGCAGCTCGTAGTTGTGGCTTGTAAATAGTTTTTGGTGCGAACCTTCCGTCCAGGTCGCTAAACCATGCAGTGTTTTGTGCAAACCTCAAGTCTTTTAGCTTTATAGGTCTTGAAGCATGCAGGTCTCCCCGTGGCCCTTATTGATTTCCTGGCTTTTAGTTTGCATGCGCTTTGGGCTTTTAACTTGTTTGTCGTAGAAAACTGAATGGTCATGGTTTTTCTCAAATGCATTATGCAAATTGACCTGCATTTTCTCTGCTTCTTTTTCTTATTGTCATTTATTTTTAGTGTGCAAAAAGCTTATGGGAGCTTGAAATTTATGCGCCAATTTCTTTTGGGAAAAATTCTCAAGAGATAGATGTCTAAGGGTCATTGCCTTTTAGAGAAAGAGGCATGTGATGCAAAAAAGCGACGATATGGCATGGTGAATTTAAGCTTACGGACAGCTGAGTTGGGTACTCATTGAGAAAATCAACTTCTTATTTTGCAGAAACATACTGTGTATGTATTATTAGTCAAAACTTTATAAATGCATAAAGTGACTTATTAGAACTTCTTTGAGATGTAATGATTAAGGGTATATAATGAATTTATTTAATCTTCTAACTGTAACTTTCATAAGTTAGTGGAGATACTGACTCTTTAATGTAGAAGTAACAACTTTGCTCATAATATTCTAAAAGCTCATGTTTAAGTGGGTTGTTTCTTTTGATAGGTTTCATTTGACCCACATGTATTACAGACGTTAGAGTGAATTTATAAAATGTCACAAATACTAAAAAAATTGACTATAGTGGTTGTATGCTAACATGAGAAACTCTGGATGTTATTTTAATATAAACAGTCTATGTTACAGTGTACATGCCAGTACTCTTGTTAAACAGCCTGCAAGCATTATCTTAATTACTCTCTTCATTTCAACAAAATTGACCTACTTATTATTTTGAGTTATCTCAAAAAATTTGACATTTTCTTTAAAACAAAAGTTTTTACTATATAATTTATTATAAAATATCAATATATCTTATATATATATATATATATATATATATATTATTTTTATATATTTAGATTTGACATAAAGTATTATAAGACTCATATATTTCTAACTTTTATTATATTATATTATATTATATTATTATTATATTTTAATGTTTATTTTTATATAAAATTTCATGTAAGTCAACAAGTATCAATTTTAGTGGCACAGAAGGAGTAATACTTTTCCTTGTGGTATCCTTTCACGCGCTCAATGTGCTTCGATTTATTAGAGAACTTATTCATTCCGTCCCATAATATAAGTTGTTTGACTTAATTTCATATATATTAAAATTCTTAAAAATAATGTGACTTTATATTTTTTCTTTTTAAAATACCCCAATTTAAATGTCTTGGAAACAAGAGGAGAGAGAAAGAGAGAGAAAAAGAATAATAAATAAAGATAAAAATATAAAAATAATTTAAAAACCTTTTTGAAAAATTCCCAACGACTTATAATTTGGAATGATAAAAGTAGTTTCTAACGACTTATATTATGTGACTTATAATTTGGGATGACAAAAGTAGTCTCTAACGACTTATATTATGGGACGGGGAAAGTATTATTTTTGACACTGATATGCAATAATAGGTTTAGAGAGGGAATTTTGTCTAATATATATACAACATTAAGAAAGTAGTCCATTCCATAAAAATTTTAGAAGAGTCAAAGTCACTAATTAGACTAGGAATCATATCCGCTAATGTACGATTATACTATTCAAATACACTATTCTGCTGAAGCATTTCTAGCAATGTATATTTAGCAATAATTTTCATTTTCTGAAGAAATCCAGTAAATAATCCTAAATTATGATCACTTTTATCTTAATTGTCCTAACACTCATTATCTCTATCTCACTTCACAATTTTAACCTATTTTTTTTATTTTATTGATTTTCAATTTTTGTCTAAAAAATTTTGAATATAGTCAATGTTTGATTTTTTTTTCTTTATTAGATAGATATATTCACAACATGGGAAAATATTAATAAAGTGATAAAGTATTTTTTTCCTCACTTATGCAAGAAGGAAATGATCACATATAGTAAAAATTATTTCAAGTAGAAAAAAACTTATTGTGGAAATTTTATGGCAAATTGACGAATTTAGTCCATAAACTTTTTTTGATTGGCAAGTTTGATCCATAATCTTCATTTTCAAATTTTTTGGTTATTCTTTTTTTTTTGAGTAAAATATTTAGTCCTTTCATCCATATTATGATAGTCAACGCAAAGTCAAAACTTATTTTTATGATCAAATTTGTTAATCCAAAAAAAATTTAAAGACTGAATCTGCATATTTGCTTATATATTGGTAATGGATTATGAATTGAATATAAAATTTATTACTCAATAAATAGTATTTTTAAGTAACTAAATGTCATCTTTGTATGAACTTATATATTTGATTATTGGTAGATTGATAGAAATTAATTAGAAATTTAAAGAAAAATATATTTATTTTAAAAAATAAATATTCATTGTAATGCAATTAAATTAAGAAAAGAGATATGACTGTTTAATTTTAGATTGAGAGTAAACACTTTCAGTTTTTTATCTTTCATAATTTATAATTGATAGTTATCTTAAATAAATCTTAATGAGGATATATAATAATTATACATTTTAAAAGTTTAACAATTTTGATACATAAATTAGTTGTCATAAATATTCATATTTATCTAAATTAACGTATGCATACAAAAATCCTTTTTATCACAAATATTTGTCATTATAAAAAATAAAAATTCTTCCAATTTTAATATTATTTTTATTATTCTAATAAATCATGAAATTAATTGATTATTAATTTTATTATTTCCAATAAAAGATTACCTAATATTAACGTTTTACTATCCGTTTTATTTTTATTTTAAAATAATAAGGAAATATTATTACCAAAACTTAATTCTTTTCAAACTTACATAATAATAATAATAATTCATACATATTCCAAAGTGAAAAGGGAAAGATAGGGAGCGCATTAATTAAATCAAGAAAATTTTAAATTAAAATTTTATCAAAAAATAAATTCATAAATTTAATAACTTCTTTAATCTCAAAATTTTACTTTAACATATAAAAAATTAGTAGAAGTATTATCTATTCTTTCCTCCTCCTAGTTGACTATACAACACTTATCTTACATTGTATTTATCACCTACATACATTAGACTTGCAAAAGAAATTATCATTTGTCAACCTTTTAATACTTGGCAAATTGGCGGATTTAGTCCTTAAGGTTTTTTTTTTCGATTGGCAAGTTTGGTCCTTTTCGACAAGAAATTTTGGAGAAAATATATATTTTAGTTTTGGTTAATTAAAATAAATCCATGAATAAATATAATTATTTTTGGATTAATGCGGTTGGGTCATTTTTAATAATTCATTCAATCTAATATATTATGAAATTAAGTTATTAAACTGAAGTTATTGTTAAAAGTCTATTTCAAATTAAATTCAATATGTTATGGATTAAATAGAATTGAATTGAGCCATTAAGATTGGACTTTTGTAAAAGATCCATTAAACTCAAATGGTGTGAATTAAATGCAATTGGGCTAAACTTAAATAAGCCCAAGTTACATCAAATACAAGCCCACTATGGTTTATTGGGAGGTTTCATGTAATATCCTACATCAACTATTTATGCTAAAATTAAACAAGAGGTAGCTCCAAACTTCAACAAGAGGTATCAATAAAATTAAAATAGGGGTTTCCCTTAAAGGTTCAAGACATCTCGAAGTATTAATAAACAAGAGGTATCTCCAAACTTCAACAAGTTTAAGCTTCAAAGCATTCAAGCTTCACCAAGTTCAAGCTTTAATAACGTTCAGACTTCAACAATATTTAAGCTTCTTCAACATTCAAAGTTTTCATCTTATTCTTTATCCAACAAGTCTCGAAATCTTGGCGATCAAGTGTTCATCTGTTGGAATATATGCCATCTAAACTAGTTTATCTGATGTAATTATCGAATTTATTAATAAAAGAATTTATTCTCAAAATTTGTTTGTGAATTTACATTTTATTTGTGCACGATTTTCATTTGGAAAGGACCCATTGTATTTAAGTAAGTGATCCATGTGAATGGTAGTCTTTCATAGTAAGGTATGGATCACGGGTTACTTAACACATAAATGTTTGTTCTTAGCTGATTGATGAGAATGTAAATTTCATCATATACAGGTTATTGTGTTATGAATTCCAAATAGGAAATGACTTACCTTTAGCCAATGAGTAGTCCACTTACTTCATGGCATGGGCATATTTCGAATACGTAGAATAAGACATGTAATAGTGGTTTCTAAAAGTACTATTTAAAAGAAACCTAAACTATTACTGTTACAGTGTGGACTAATACTCTACTATTTGAGTATGAGTTGATGGTCCGACGAAGCTAGAAGCATATACTTTGATATACTGTAGTCGAGGTTCTTTCGTAGAGCCAATATACTTGTATGTTGAGTATATGTGACTAGTTAATTAAGACAGATTTGTATAAGATAGCTTCTGCGCTATATCGCCCTTTATGATTGTTCAAATGATCTAATTAACCAAGGCCTTGGAGAATATAACTTGAATGTTTACTTTAAGGTAACTCCCTTGGAAAGTGGAAACATTTTAAGAGTCGTGGATCATTGGACTAGAGGTCTAAGGATGGTAGATGTCTATTAGAGAGGTGTTAGTACACTCTTCCTCTTTAAATGCACGGCAATGCGTAAATGAGTATTTTAGTCATTACACCTGTAGGTCGAAGACTTTACTAACGCAACATTATCCTTGGGGTCAAAATTTCCTTATGGTGATATTATGAAATATTTAAAACGCAAAATATAGCTATTTATATAGTAGGGCTATTTTGATCATTTTAGTAGCCAAGGTGATATGTTTTTTTGTCCCCAGAATGGCCCTTAAGTCATAAAAGATTTGGGTTAAGGAATTGATCTTAATAATTATGGGTTTTATTTTATTAGTCTAATTTATTATTGGAATAGAATAAAATAAAAAAATTTGAGAGAGAGTATTTATTTTATCTAATTTAAATTGGTTAATTAATTATTCAGGGTCCAATGCCCAGATTGAATAATTAAAAAATTACTCTGGATATAAACTAGATAAAATGTATGAAATTTTATATTGGTCTATTTGGACTTGTTAATTATTTTTTGAGTTGTTTAATAAAGTCTAGAAAATAAATAATTGAGATTTATTATTTATGGGTGTTCAAGTCCAAAAGTAAATAATTTTATTTGGCCTAATAAATAAGACCAATGGTAAAATAAAATTTAAAAAATAAAAAAATATAATTTAAATTAATTAATTAAATAAAATAAAAAAAATAAAAGACAACACGGGATGGATCCCATCTTATTCTGCGTGAAGGATAACAGAAAGTATGAATGCTTTCTGTTTTCACGCAGATGACATTTCTCTCTCGGGGAATTGGATAGCAAATGAAAAGGGTCTTCATGCATTGAGTGTGAGAGGCTTTTGAATTTTTCCAATTTGCAGAAACCCAATTCACAGAATCAAAGTCTGTGAAACATTCACAGAGAAGAAAAAAACGTATTGCAAACCTACTTCTTTAAGCTTTCACCGACTATACTACGAGCACTATTTCGGGAGATCAAAGGTTTCACGTGAATGAGACGCAGTAAACGTTTGCAAGGACGTGATCCAATAGCCTCAAATATCATTGTACAAACATCCATACCAGTGCGAAGATGGCCATTCAATCATAGAGGTAAATTTTTCAGTTTCTTAGCATGCTTTTGTTTTGATATTTTTTTGCCATTTTAAGCCTTCATCATCATCAAATCTTGTTCGATCTGAGATCAAACTCTTCAATCCTTGAATCAAAGTTTTTTAAAAAGAGAAGAATTGGAAGGCTCATCCTACAATTTATGACTTATTTGGAGATTTATAGCCACTTTTAATAGTTACCAAATATTTTATATTTTTCTTGTCTTGATTTGCGCACTTGAAATTTCGTTAGCTACAATTTTTTTGCATGCCCAGTGATAAGCTTCAAGTAACACATGTTGACAAGTTGAGCTCTTTCACAAAATGAAGCTCAAAACTTTGGTGTTGTCTCATCGCTTGGAACTGTAAAGTTAAATAAAGATATTATTTCTACAATACCCAAGATGTCATCTTCATTGGAAAAGGACTGTAACTCCAAGCAAGATGATGAAAGTGCAAGCATTGGCTTTGTGCCTCAATCCCCGCATAGGGATCTCAAATCCAAAGCTTCCTTCAGTGAAGATTTATTTGCTTCTTCTGTGGCGTTGATTATGATGATTGACGTACAAAATCTAGAGGAGTAACTCGTGCACCTCACAAAATTAGTGGAGGGACTAGCTAAATACTTCCAAGAGTAAGATCTTACCATCGCACACCTTATTAATCGCTTTGAGAAGATTAATGAAATAAGTCAAATTCCTCTAGAAAGATCTAAAGCACAAGAGGAAGTGAAAACTTCTAAGAAAACATAGGATATCCAAATATCTTTCGAAAAGTTGATTCATGTTGATCAACTTAAAGACTTTGTCATTGACACAATTAAGGATAAGTATGAAAAAGGTGGCAAATGCAGCTTCACATATGCCAAACCTTACTCACAAAGGATCGACGTTATAAAGATGCCAACTGGATATCAGCTACCAAAGTTTCAAGAATTTGATAGCAAAGGAAATCCTTAGAAGCACGCGACTCACTTCATCGAGATATGCAATAATGCTGGAACTTATGGAGATCTCATAGTGCAGCAATTTGCGCAATCCCTCAAAGAAAATGCATTCGATTAGTATACTAATCTTGCATTTGGTTCCATCAATAGTTGGGAATAGCTAGAACAAGAGTTTCTCAATAAATTCTTTAGTACTCATAGAATTGTCGGTATGGTAGAACTCACCAACTACCGCTAGTGGAAAGATGAACCAGTGGTGGACTACATCAACAGATAAAGAAATTTGAACCTTAATTGTAAAGATCGTCCAATTGAATCGTCTATAATTGAAATATGCATCCAAGGCATGCACTGGGAACTCCAATATATCCTCAAAGGGATCATGTCAAAGATATTTGAAGAACTAGCTACTCGTGCTCATGATATAGAATTGAACGTTGTTCAAAACCCCAATAAAGGTAAAGAGAAATAATATTTTAGAAAAAGAAGCAAACTATTTTCTAAAATTGAAGCAAATTAGTCTTTGGCAATAGTCGTGATCCCAATAAAAATTTCTTCAAAAATAACTTAGAAAATGACCAAGAAATTGGATCCTCCACAAGAAAGAAAAAAGGTAACCTTAGAAGAAAGGTAGTCTAAGGAATATCTTTTGTTTGATTATGATGTTTCTTCAATGTTTGATGAGTTAATGGCTGCTAAGGCCATAGAGTTGCCAGAAGCAAAATGTTCAAATGAAATTAGATGAATAAATGATCCCAACTATTGCAAGTATCATCATCTGATTGGTTATCTAATTGAGAAGTGTTTGTATTCAAGGACAAGATCATGTAGTTGGTCTGTGAAAGATACGTAGTTCTTGAAGAAGACAAGACATTTACCAATTTGACAACTATTATAGTCTCTCCTATTCAAATTGTTATTTTTGAGGTTAAGTTCAGAAATTTTGATCTTGTCAAGGTTGGAGTTGATGAACAAATACTTCCTGCTGAAGAATATTAACAAGAAGTTGAAGAACCTTCTGCACATGGCACTACTTCCTCAAATATTCAACTAGAAGATAAGGGTTGAGTGCTGGTGACGAGAAGAAGAAATCATATGAAAGCCTCAAGAGGTGGATTTTTCTAGTGAGAAGTAGGTTCACCAAAAAGAATGTAAGGAAGGCTAAAAGCAAAAAGGCCAAACTTGCACCAATAGAAAATGTTTCCTTGTGGAAGAAATCCTCAACACCTAACATGTTGAAAGATTGTCTACCAAAAGGAATTTGCTAAAAAGTTCAACATTATCTCGTGCTATGCCATATATGATGAGAAACATGAAGAATAAATGATGAGTGCATAAAAGAAGAAGACGTGGAGAAAATTGATTCTTCAACAGATCTTAATAGTTGCATGGTTGAGATCACATTCATTGATGATTATTTGTTTCTTAGTTCAACACCTCACAATGGACATTTACTTGTGGCTGGCTACATACAAGAGTAACTAGTGAATAGAATACTATTAGATGGAGAATTAGCAGTGATTATCATACCTCTGTAGACATTAAGAGAGTTGAGCATTTCTATGGACGAATTGCTTCAAAGCTGCCTTATGATACAAGAATTCAATCAAAGAGGGGCAATGAGCAAGTGGTACTCTCCAACTAGACATATTAATTAAAGATATGCTTTCAAATGCTCTTTTTCATGCTATTGATGTTAAGGCTTCTTACAACATTTACTAGAAAGACTATGGTTCTATGATAATAGTGTGGTACTATGATCCCTACATCAATGTTTCAAATACTGTCAAAATGGCGTGGTAAAAAAAATAAATACTGATGATAAAACATTTATTGAAGCTGAAGTTTATATTGTTGATGGTAAGTATTACACTTGAAAATATGGTGAATCAACTAAGACCAATTCATCAATGGGAAAGGAAAATAAAAAGGTTACCTTCTCCATAACTGTCAAAGCTATAGCATGTGCAGAAAGCTCTAATAAGCAACCTACACACAATAAGCCACTAGGATGTCTTACTTTACCTCTCACAAAAGTTAATTTTGTTAAGTCATCAAATACTCTTGTGAAAGGATTTGTCTAGGTAAAGAAACAAGCAAAAGTAGAGTACGGTGAATTATCGATTTCGCGTATGAAGGAAGGATTTGACCTAAATAGTTATAGACTCTTAACAAAGGTTGAATATAATTCATAAAATCAATACTTGATGGGAAAGTTTCTTGGAGATATTGACAAAGAAAAAGGGCATGATTCAAAATCACCTAGAACATGCCAACAGAAAAAGGGTACCATGAATTAGGTTACAAACAGGCATCTCCCATTCAACTCAAAATTAAGAGGGCGAATGTTCAACATATTTCTATAAAAAATGAAGCGACGTTGAAACCTCAACCTGTTTTTAATAGATTGGAAGATATAAATTTGCATCCATCTATTTTCAAAAGATTAGGCCCAAAAGAAAAAAGAAAGTCTATTTTCAAGAGGTTTGGCGTCACAACCATTTCAAAGGCAAGAAATTATGGCAAAATCTCCTAAGGTAAAAACAATGGTGAATTCTGATGAAGTCCTAAAAGTGATAACACAAGTTACACACGGTACGCCTTGTGATGAAAAAAGTATAATTTTTTGCAATCACATCATCATATATGATGGAAAGTGTGTTGAGAAAGAAGATATCGATTATGCGCCAGCAAAATTTGAAGAAGGTATAAAAACCATAGTCGATGAGCTAAAAGAAGTGAATTTGGGTTCTGGTAATGATCCTTACCTAATTAAGATGAAAAGGCCCACATAAGCAATTTAAAAGAATTTAGAAACGTTTTTGCTTGGACATATAAAGAAATGCTTGGTTTAGATACAAGAATTGCTGTCTACCATTTAGCAGTAAAAGATAGGGTGATAGCAGTAAAGCAAAACCCAACGACATTTTCGACCTGAGCTTGTTCCATTTATTGAAGCAAAGGTGAACAAGTTTATTGAAGCTAAATTTATCTGAGAAGTTAAGTATTTAACTTGAGTTGCGAATATTGTCTCTGTAAGGAAGAAAAATAGGTAAATTCGAATTCGTGTGGATTTAAAAATTTTAAATGACACATGTTCAAAAACTGATTTTTCACTACTTATTTTTAAACTGATGGTAGATGCAACCACCAGTCATGAAGCTCTATCTTTTATGGATTGATCTTTTGGTTATAATCAAATTAGAATGGGGCCAAAAAATTAGGAGCTCACCGCCTTTCGTACCCCGCAGGGAATTTTTTGCTACACGGGGATGCTTTTTGGTCTAAAGAATGTTGGAACCAAATATCAAAGGACAATGCAAAAAATCTTTGATGATATGTTGCACAAAATTGTGGAATGTTACGTGGATGATCTGGTGTTTAAATCACGTAAAAGAGGTGATCATCTTTAAGATTTGAGGAAAACTTTCGAGCAACTTCAAAAACATCAATTGAATATGAATCATTTCAAATGTGCCTTTGGTGTCACATCTAAAAAATTCCTTGGTTTTATCATCCGTCATCAAGGTATTGAAATAGACCAACTAAAGATCAGTGCAATTCTAAAGATGCATAAACCAAGAAATACCCATGAAAAGTCTACAATAAAGTTTGGCCTACCTCTAAAGGTTCATGTCAAACCTTGCCGGGCAATGTCAACTATTTAGTCGCTTAATGAAGAAAGGTGTACCATTTAAGTAGGATAAAACATGCTAAAATGCTTTCAAAAGCATTAAGTCTTATTTGACGAAGCCTTAAGTGCTTTATGAAGGTTTAAAATGGCAAAAATCATCAAAACGAAGGCATGTTAGAAAAATAAAAAATTTACCTCTGTAATTGAATGACCATCTTTGCACTGGTGTAAATGTTTGTATAAGAATATTCGAGGCTAGTGGCTCACGTCCTTGCAAACGTCTACTGCGTCTCATCCACGCGAAATTTTTTATCTTCTGAAATGGTGCCCGTAGTACAACCGATGAAGGCTTAAAAAAGTGGATTTAGTCACTATGAGTGTTTCACAGATCTTTGTTTCTATGAATTGGTTTTCTTCTTCAACGAACTGGATTTCTCTCTGTGAATTGCCCAATGAAAAAATGAAACAATCATAGCTTCATTTCATCCATCTGCGTCAAAATGTTGACCGCACAGCAATCTGCAATTGCAGGATTGCATTTCCTCGCTGATGACATCAGTGAGGAAAGCTGCCTCACCCAGCTGGAGCCATGCATGGCTTGGAGCCGTGGCTCATGGCTCCTCTCATAGATCTGGCGGCTCGGCTCAACTATGGTGCAGCTCGACTACTTCGGCTTCGTGCAAATTTTGATTTTTCTTTTATTTTCACTAAAAAATCATTCAAACAATCGCCTATGTCCTTAAAAAAATACTGAACTTACACGATATTTATGAAAGCAATCAAAATACATTGTTTCTATACTTCTACTCGCGAAACTTACAATGAAACTACCCATACCAGTAAACACGAAAAATCGCAGATTTCAACCAAAACAATTATTTTCTTGTTTTAGTTAAACTTAACATACTTCTTACATTTGCCAAATCATATCTCTGATACCAATTGAAGGCTTAAAATTGAAAAAATCATCAAAACAAAAACATGTTAGGAAAACGAAAAATTTACCTCTGTGATTGAATGACCCTCTTTGCACTGGTGTAGATGTCTGTATAAGGATATTTGAGGCTAGTTGCTTACGTCCTTGCAAACGTCTACTGCGTCTCATCCACGCGAAACTTTTGATCTTCTGATATGGTGCCCGTAGCACAGCCGGTGAAGGCTTAAAGAAGTGGGTTTAGTTACTGTGAGTGTTTCACAGATCTTTGTTTCTGTGAATTAGTTTTCTTCTTCAATGAATTGGTTTTCTCTCTGTGAATTGCCCAATGAAAAAAATGAAACAATCATAGCCTCATCTCATTTTTCATTTCCACACCTTGAGAGAGTAAATTCATCTGCGTGAAAACAGAAAGCACCTATGCTTTCTATTAACCTTCACGCAGAACAACACGGGATCCATCTCGTGTTGTCTTTTTTTTAAAAAAAAAAAATAAATAAATAAATAATTAATTAAATATTATTTTTTTAAAATTTTATTTTACTCTTGGTCTTATTCATTGGGTTAGATAAATTATTTATTATTGGACTTGAACACCCATAAATAATAAATTTCAATTATTTATTTTTGAGCTTTATTAAATAACTCAATAAATAATTAACAAGCCTAAATAGACCAATATAAAAGTTTATACCTTTTATCTAGTTTATATCTAGATTAATTTTCTAATTATTCAATCTGGGCCTTAGGCTCTGAATAATTAATTAACTAATTAAACTAGATAAAATAAAACTCTTTCTCGAACATTTTATTTTATTCTAATCCATAATAAATTAGATTAATAAAATAAAATAAAACCCATAAACATCAATACGAATTCCTTAACCCAAATCTTTTAGGACTTAAGGGTCATTCCAGGGACCAAAAAACACATCGCCTTGGCTACTAAAATGACCAAAATACCCATATTATATAAATGTCTATATTTTATATTTTAAATATTTCTTAATATCACCATAAGAAAATATTTGACCCAAGGACAATGTTGCATTAGCGAAATCTTTGACCTACAAGTGTAATGACTAAAATACCCCTTTACGTATCGCCGTGTAATTAGAGAGGAAGAGTGTACTAACACCTCTTTAATAGACATCTACCATCCTTAGACCTCTATTCTAAGGATCCACGACTTCTGAAATGTTTTCACTTTTCAAGAAAGTTACCCTAAAGTAAACATCTAAGTCATATTCTCCAGGGCCCTGGATAATTAGATCATTTGAACAGTCACAAGGGGCAATATAGCGTAGAAGCTATCTTGTACAAGTCTGTCTTAACTAACTAGTCATATATACTCAACATATAAGTATATTGCTTTTACGAAAGAACCTCAATTATAGTATATCAAAGTATATGCTTTTAGTTTCATCAGACTACCAACTCATACTCAAGCGGTAGAGTATTAGTCTATACTGTAGTAGTAATAGTCTGAGTTTCTTTTAAATAGTACTTTTAGAAACCACTATTACATGTCCTATTCTACGTATTTGAAATATGCTCATGCTATAAAGTGAGTTGACTACTTACTGGCTAAAGGTAAGCTATTCCCCATTTGAAATTCATAACACAATAACCTATGCATGATGAGATTTTCATTCTTATCAATCAGTTAAGAACAAACATTTATGTGTTAAGTAACCTATGATTTATATCTTACTGTGAAAGACCACCATTCACATGTATCACTTACTTAAACACAATGGATCATTTCCAAAGGAAAATCGTGCACAAATAAAATGTAAGTTCACAAACAAATTTTAAGAATAAATTATTTTATTAATAAATTCGATAATTATATCAGATAAATTAGTCTAGAGGGTATATATTCCAACACTTTCTATACCTATTCTTGATAAGTCATTAATTTTATACATTATTGCACAAGAAAGCTCAATTGGGGCATTGCTTACTCAAGAAAATGAGAATGGCAAAGAGAATGCTTTCTATTACTTAAGTCGGATGATAACACTAAATTAGTTGAACTATTCACCAATTGAAAAGTTTTGCCTAACTTTGATATTTACAATTCAGAAATTGAAGTATTATTTTCAAGCACATACTGTGCACCTTATTTTTAAGGCTAATCCTATAAAATAAGGTGGTACCTTCAACTTTAACAATTTGATATTGTCTTCGTTGAGTAAAAAACAATCAAAGGATTAGAACTAGCTGATTTATTGGCTGATCATCCTATTCCTGTTAAGTGGAAACTAAGTGATGAATTTACTGATAAAGATGTCCTAGTGGTTGAGATTCTCCCACAATGAAGGATGTACTTTGATGGTACTGTCACATCACGAAGGTGATGAAGCTGGCATGGTATTCATTACCCACGAGAGAGATGTATTGTCATACTCTTTTACCTTAACCAAAAGATGCTCGAATAATGTAGTTGAGTACCAAGCCCTTATACTTGGGTTAGAGTTGACTGTTGATATAAAGTGACTACATCTTAAAGTATATGTGGATTCTTAATTGATTGTTAATCAATTATATGGTGAATATGATGTTAAGAAACCTGAATTAATTTCATATTATAATTATGCAAGACAGCTTATGAGATATTTGAGTACATAACAATTAAGCATCTGTTAAGAAAAGAAAATAAGTAAGCTAACACATTGGCAAACTTAGCTTCTAATTTATGCTTACATGATCAAGAAGCTCAAATTTTCATATGTCAAACATTTGTCATATCTCCTATTTTTTAAGATGAAGATGAGGAAGGACATGAAATCCATTATGTTTTCATCTATAAGATTGATTAAGAAGATTGGCGACAATTTTTTAGAGACTATCTCAGAGATGGAAAACTTACTGATGATCTATGAAGACGGACTGATATTAGTAGACGTGCATCTCACTTCTTTTGCTATCGAGATACACTTTTTCGATGTTCTTTCTAAAGTGTTTTCATGCGATGTTTGGGTTAAGAAGAAGCTATTCAAGTAATGGAGGAAGACTATTTTGGCATTTATGGAGCTCACCAATCTGGTCCGAAGCTTCATTTCTACATTAAGAGAATAGGATACTATTAGCCGACTATGGTAAAAGATTGGTTAGATTATACTCGAATGTGTTAAGTATGTCAATTCAACGTGAATTATATACATCAACCTCTTGAGTCATTGCACTAGACAATTGCTTCATGGCCATTTGATGCATAGAGTTTGGATATTGTTGGACCACTGCCAAAGTCATCTAGTTAGTAATATTTATTTGTTTACATATATGTGTGCATTAAGGTTTAAGTGTATTAGTAAATAATCTATGTAATTTGGTCATACTTTCACAATAAGGTGTAGATTATGGGCTACTAAAACATAAACGAAAAAAATGTTCTTCGTCGATTGATGAAATTGGACATTTCATCAAGATTTAGATCATTATACTTTAGTTTCTAAATAGGGAATTGTTTACCTTTAACCAGTGAGTAGTCCACTCATGACAATAGTGTAAGCGTATTCGAAATACGTAGAATTGAACCACGTGATAATAATCTTTATAAAAGTACTAAAATAAATAAATATTGATTTATTGCTGCTACTGCGTGACGAGTACTCTAAGACTTGAGTATAAGTTTATGGTCTAATGAAGCTGGACTTGTACACTTTAATATATGATGAGTGAGGTCTTAACACAAGGTCAATAACCTTATACGTTGTGTGTATGACTAATTAATTAAGACCGACTTATATAATAGACTTTTTATACTTTATTATGTGAAGAAATCACTACATTGTGATTGTCCGGGATAATTTAAATAATCTAGGGTCCTGAAAAATGTGGCTAAGTATGTATGTCATTGGGTAACTCCTTATGATAAGTGGATACATACTAAAAGTCATAAATTATTGAAATAGTTATCAAAATATGGCAGATGTCATTGAGAAATATGTTAATGCATTTTTTCTATCTGAATGACATGTATTACATAAGGGAGTATTTTCATCATTACACCTGTAGATCGAAGACACTGCACTTGCAATATTATTCTTAGGGCCAATATTTCATATGGTGATAAATGAAATATTTAAAATGATAAAATAAAACTAATTTGTTAGTAAGGGTATTTGGGTTATTTTAGTACTAAAAAATAATATGTCTTTTGGTTCTCAGAGTAGCTTAAGTAACCTTAATAAATTTATTTACTATATGAATTTATTGGGTGAATTTAACATTAGAAGAATTATTCTAAGAGTTCAATTATTTATTTATTTATTTATTTATGTTAGAATAATTTATTAGGCCAATTTAATTAAATTAGTTTATTAATTAATTATCTTAATATAATTTTATATTGGATTCAAGTAAATTAATTAATTAATAAAAAAGTTAATTTATTTAATCTTGGGCTAATTAAAAAAAAACCTTGGCTCACTAGGATTGGAGTGACGGCTTAGGGAATTAAAGAATTCCTAGAAGCCACCGCTGAGAAGGAAAAAAGAAATAAATGAAAAAGAATTTGACAGTGGCTTTATGGGGTTGAAATAGGAAAGCTATTCAGGCATTGAATAGTCTTGTGACTATGCCGAATTACAAAACACACGAATAGCTTCCTTTTCAGTCGAGAAACCAAGCCACCATTTTCTTGTCGTTTTTTTTTTTTTTTTCGTTTTTCTTTTGAACATTTAGCTCTTCTATTTTTTTCCTATTTTCTTCACGCTAATTCTATTTTCATCACCAGTAGTCCATAATAGGTTCGAGAATCCTTTAGTAGGTCAAAAGTTAGCAAACGTAATAAGTATATGATGCGAGGAATCGACGTCTAGCTGGTATCCTTGTGAAACAAATCATCGTTCCAACTGAGAAAGTTTCATCAAATTTAAATCTAACTCCAGTTATTCAAGTAAAACACCTTAAATATAAGTATTTTTAGATTTTGACCCGGAGAAAAATGTAAATTACTATTTTCAATTGCATTTTTATTTTCCCACAGTCTTTTCATCTGACAAGCCTTTTTATAGGCACTATGGAAGCTTCTTTTAAATCTTAAAGGACTTCTAATTCTTATTTAAAAGATCTTAACTTGGATTTGGATTTAAATTCAAGAAATTTGATTGGATGCTTCAAGAAGTATGATTCCTCCTCAAGTTTGGGTTTCAAGTCTTATAAGAATTCTATTTTATCAAGGATTTGAAGAAAACTCATGTATTAAATTCCAATTAAATTAAGAAATTAATGTTATAAATGGTACTTCAAGCCTTATTTCCAAATTCTTTTGACAAAACATTTTCCCCAAACCATTTGTAGACAAGAAAATTTAGAGAAAATATATATATTATTTTGAACAAGACTAAAAGAAAATTAAATATTTTAGTCTTAGTTAATTAAAATAAATTCGTGAATAAATATAATTATTCTTAACTTAATGCAGCGGGACCATTATTAAAAGTCTATTAAATTTGATATATTATAAATTGAGCTATTAAAATGAGGCAACTATTAATAGTCCATTTCAAATTAAATCCAATATGTTATGAATTAAATAGAACTGAATTGAGCCATTAAAGCTGGACCTTTGTAAAGGATCCACTAAACCCAAATGGTGTTGATTAAATATAATTTGATTAAACTTAATTAAGTCCAAGTCACTTTAAACCCAACCCCATTAGGGTTTATTGAGAGGTTTCTCAAAATCCTATATTGGCTGTTTATACTAAAGTTAAAGGATTTTTAACCAATAAATAGGATCTTTCCTCAAAGGTTCAGGACATCTCAGAGCTTCAACAAACAAGAGGCATTTCTAAACTTCAATAAGTTCAATCTTTAACAACATTCAAGTTTCAGTAAGTTCAAGCTTCAACAACAACATCAAGATTCAACATTCAAGCTTCTTCAACATTCAAAATTTAGAATCTTCATCAAATTTTTAAGGCATTCATCTTGTTCTTCATCCTACAAGTCTTGAAGGCTTGACAATCAAGTATTTGTAATCAAATCTTGTTCGATTCGAGTTCAAGCTCTTCAACCATCGAATCAATATTTTTCAAAAAGAGAAGAATCGGATGACTCATCCTACAATTTAAGACTTCTTCAAAAATTTGTAACTACTTTTAATATTTATCAAATATTTTATATTGTTTTATATGTTTCTTATCTTGATTTGCACACTTGCAATTTCATCGAATTATAATTCCTAAAAATAGATATTGACCTTGCATTGACCGTTACATAGTAGATGAAAAGACCACGTATTTTATTTGAAAAGAAAAGAATGACAAGAAAATTTGAAAATAAAGATTAGGAACCAAATTTGCCAATTGAAAAAAGTTTAGGGACTAAATCTATTAATTTATAAAATTTTATTTGTAAGTTTAGTTTGTTTAGCGTTAATGCAATTTAAACAAGTACGAAAATATATAAAGTTGAGAGTTTGATATTTTAAAATATTATCTAAGTGTTTGTACTATAGCATATATGGAATTTTATTATTATGACTATATTTTGGACTAACATTATTCATATGCAAGGTAAGAGAAAATTTTGAGGAAAAAAAATCAAGATTTAGTTTATACGACCTATTAGATAGAAATCTACAATTAGTTACAATATTTTGGTAAAGATTACAAGCGATTTATTTTTAAAATAAAAATAGCTAGTCAAGTCCAAATAAGATTAAAAAAAAATCAAATTTCTAGAAAATGAAAGTACTTAAAACATATCAACATGATAAATGTTAAATTCAAGAATCAATCATTATATACAAATAGCTTCAACTTTTGACTGCTTTTTTTAATCTCTATTATTAATTTTTTCCCCCTTTGTCATTGGATGGTGGATTGAAAAGAATAATAACACCAAAATCTAATTACTAAGTATTAGAATGAATATAAAGAAAATTGGCCTCAAAATACACACATGAAAATAAATTGTCTTTATTTTGAAATTGCATATCATATTCCAGACAATCTCGCTTTATATGCTCCTTTTTTCTGGCAAAAATATCATCTAACCTCAACATCATCATTGAAAAATTCTGTTTCATTTTACCTTTATATAATGATTCACGACATCTTTTCTTGGTCTTATTAATTTTTATGATTCTAAAGGACAAAAAGGACCATTGGCAATCATTCTCTTTTGAGCCTCTCGTTTTGTTTACATATTAAGATAAAATTATTTTGAACCACTAATTTTTCTTAGTGCTATAATTAATCTTGAATAAACCATATTAAAGAGGAAGAGAATTAATAACAAATTATGCCAAAAATAGCACATAAGTAGTCATATTCAAAGTTTAAAATTGTCCAACTAAGGTAATTGTCTCTAATATATGCTCACACACGCCAAAATCACCATCGTATTTTTAGTAATTAAAGTAGTCAAAATTTTATTAGAAACCCTAAATCGGTTTTCAATAAATGCTATAAATTTATGTTTCTTAGATAGTTTTAGAATAGACTTCCATGTGTATTTTGTCATCGTGCTCTTGATGATCATAAAATTCAAACGGTTAAAATGCTTCTAAGTTTTAAAGGTTTGCCTTTTCAATTTCAAAACTTTTAGGTGTGAGTTGTATTGGTTCATCCACTTGAAGTCACAAATCTAATAAGTCTAAGTACCCCAAGGTAATATATGCTCACACACACCAAAAACACCATCGTATTTTTAGTAATCAAAATAGTCATAAATATACTTGTCCAAATTTTACAAGAAACCCTAAATCGATTTTCAATAGATGCTATAAATTTACGTTCCTTAGATAGTTTTAGAATAAACTTCCATGTGTATTTTGTAGGAGTAATAAGCACTTGGTCCTTCCAATTTGAGTAGTTGGCTCTGCACAGAACCTTGAAAGTGATGTTGGAGTAATAGATGAAATATTCCGAAATGAAAACTATGAATTCAAATACACAAGTAATCCATTAATTGCATCATAAATTTTTCACCTTTGGATTAAAATTGATATATTAGTAATTAACTGTAAGTGAGTAACAATTATTCACTTTTGTCAATTTATCATTTTTATAATTACAGCCTTAATGCTTCAACGACCGTATTAATAAAGATTGATTTGGTTAAGTCACTTTGGATACTATAAATATTCAATAAAAATATTTTAATGGTGGCTATTTGATCTTCACAATAGCAACACAACATTTTAATATAGCGAAAAATAATCTAAAGAAATTGTTTTGGAACACTCATAAATTGATCTTATTATATTGTTTTAAAGAAAAATATCACTTCATAGAACTATACAAAGATAAAATATTTTAAAAAAAGAAAAACTACATCTCACAATAAAAAATTCACACGGTGGTTTAAACTAAGATATTGATTTGTGAAATAAATTATCTTTAAAAAAAAACATCAAATATACATGAAAATATAAGATAGGTTTAAAAGGTATTGCTTTAATTATAACTCTGATACTACGTATTAAAATAATAAAAATTATTAGTCAAACTTTATAAATTATTATAATGAAATAATTTATACAATTTTTTCAAGACATGATGATCAATGGTCAGCATTTGATCTTCTTTTTCTTAACCCTCTTATATACTTGTGTATGGTGATAAAATGACATAAAAAATGGCAAGTAAAGAGAAGGAAAAAAGGTGAGAATAAAACAATCATTCTCGTCATATGTTATTATTAGAGAGAGACTCGTTTATTTTTTTTCTTTTATTAAATCTTTGGACTCTTGGTATTTATCTTCCTGTATCCCATAAGATATATGGGGTTATTTCTTTTGGTAAGTTATAATAGATAATAGTCGGGAGACCACTTAAGCAACGTTGTTAATATGCTAGAGATTTTGGAAGACAGACTTCAAGGCAAAATTAAAGAAGGAATTAGGATAAAATATTAGTGACTCCACTCGACTACTAAAATAAACATGTGCGTTGGGTTTTCACAAGTTTAGAACTCTTGTTAGGACGAAAATAATAATGGGCATCAATTAAAATGGGAAAGGACGAAAATAATTCAACATAATATTATTTTGACTGTTTTTGCGAGTATTTAACCTTTTGCCCTTCCCCCTTCATTTTAAGAGGCATTTGATTTCTTCACATTTATAAGATGGAGTTCTTTATTTATTCAACCTTTTAGGTTTTTAGCTACAGCTACTGCTATTCTTACTTGAGATTAATATATGGAAAAACGATTGCTTTACTACTTAATAGGCCATTCCACAATAGAAGTATTTAACAAGTCATATTTAACATTTCTAAAAACAATTTTTATTTTGCTGTCAATTATGAAATTTTTAAAAAGTTGTAATAAAACGATAATTTAATCTAAATAGAAATATCTCTTACCTAACAATAGGTCTTTGGTTTGCGATTAAAACATTGGCCCTCCTTTATGCATTCCAAAAAAAAAGACGAGAAATATCTCTTACCTAAGTATTGATGGCTATTAAAGAAGAAAGTGCAAATATAAAAATTTCAATACCTTTGTTACATAATTGAATGGCCGACGTTGAATAAAAATCTAAAGTAAATGAAAACTAATCTCCCCATTCTTACTATAGAGATTACATGTTAGGAACAAACTTCTCTTCTTCGTAATGATATTTTTATTAGTAATGTATGGAAAAGATCTGTGTGCGAGCAGGAACAAATGAAGACAACATAAATGCTTCTGCAGGAAAATTGGATTTGCCTGTTACCACTAACAATGAAAAACATATCTCAAGGAGCTCTGTCAAAGGGCTTAGTATCATTGTAACAAACATCCCAAACAGCTTCCATAGCATCTTTAGCAGCTGCTTCGGAACAATAAGGGTTGTTTATCAGTGATTTCATTACTCTACGTCTCACGCACTCCTGCTCATGACCTCGTATTTTCATAAAACCCCGCAGCAATTCACGCTTATAGTGACAATCACCACTAAGATGGCCAGCACGAATCTCACTGCAAGCATGATGAGCACAATTAGCCCAGTTCAAGTTTGCAGCACGACAGTCATCATATGCATGAATAAGCTCGTGGATAACAACTTGGTTAACCTCATCTTGAATGTTCATGTGATTACTGCATACTATTATTCCTTCACCACGAGTATAGCCACCACTGACTTGCTCATTGCACCGGACAGCCTTTATGAATTTGTCCCCGAATGAGCATCCTGCTTTCTCCAAATGCTCTTTCAAGAATTTTACCATAGGCGTTCTGAGGCTCCTTTCAATCAGTCCTTGACATTCATCTATTGTCATGCCACTGCCGCCCCCAGCAGATGAGAAAGTATCAGCATTTGCTTTTGGACTGGGCTCCTCTACCATTTTGTTTGTAGCTCGGGAATCTAGGAAATGAAAGAAACTTGGTCAATCTAGACTTAGAAGAAACGAAATCCATTTAATGGTCTTAGCAATTAATCATTTTTACACTTTCGATGATAAAAAACTATTAAAGATTTTTTTTTTGGTTTGAATATTTAAAAAATTACAGTACAATCTGAAAATATAATACATAACATACTATTACAGTGCATACCACCAAATTAACTAGGTAGCTGACATGGATGCAGAAGGAAATCATCTAGATCCATTGTTCTTTTGGGGTAAAGATCCATAAATGATGGCTGATGGATGCAAGTACAAGACACCTAGCTATCAGGGTAACAATTAGGTTTATCACTGCTGCAGAATACAGATTAATGAGGGTGCTGCAAGTGCTTTCTTATACGGACAGCCAATGTTTGAACAATATAAGGTGTCATCAACAAAATGTACATGCTGATTTTGGGAGCTAATCTTGCTGCATCACGAGTACTTCTTCATCATGCTTCGTGATTCTATAACAGAAAGTATGCTAGTTCTTTGTATGAATGAAAAACTATGCTGTGTTCAATATTCCGATGCCATGTTTGGAGTAATATTCGGATTTCAAGAAAATCAGTTGATAATGCTTCAACTTTAACATTGTCCAAATAAATAAATCATCAAATGCAGACGCACTTCCTTTTGCAACCCATGTTGGAACTCACTCTAAACTCAAAATTCAAGCTTGCCTAACAAACCCAAGCGTCAGAATAAATATTTGGATCAGTTTCTACAAAAACACATGCATGCAATCAGATAATGTGTCAAACAATTACCAAAGCAAAATAGAACAAAGCACTTGTCTTAAGTTGAGGAGGTTATTTGGAATGCTTTTGGATTCAATATAAGAGGGGCTCAAAATATTTGTTTCTCCAAGCTTAGGGAGACAGGGAGTTCAAAAGCCTATTTGGATCGGTTGCTATTTAATTTCCGATTCAAGGACAATGTTACCAAGCAGGATCAAAACATGTTGAAATACTAGTACTAAATGAACTAATTATCCAATGTATCTATCTCAAATTGCAGGTCGAGATATATATATAAATGAATTTTCCAAATGAATTTTTATTGCCCCTGATGTGCGAAAACTCATCCTAGTCTATAGTTAAATGCAGCACGTGAGTTGTAATTGCAGGGAAAATGTTTATTAAGCTGAAAAGATGGTCACAAGAGAGCATTAGTCCAGAACAAGGCAACTTGACCAGCTTCTTCTGTTGGAAATCTGCAGTCCTGACTGATTGCAAAGCATTTTCAGGTTTCGGATTATGATGGTCTCTACAAGCTCAAAAATCTACATATTACTGTACTATATGTGATGGGTTAAACTCCTAAAACAACCAAATGAATCAAAGTCTCAAAAACAGTTTCCAGTTAAACTCGAGAGAACTGCAGAAGAACAAGGTTCGGTATTAAATTTACATAATTTTGTTACTAAGTGCTTTGGCATCCTGACATGCCACAAGGCAATCCTTGTAGCTAAATTCACAAATGCAATTTCACACCCACCAGCTACTTTCATTCCAGTTAAATCTAAAGGAAATACTATTTATAGAGATAACCAAGGCAAAAGAACGACCTATAACAATTGTTTCACAATCACATAACTATTCAGCATAAGCCAAATCTATATGAAGTATCAGATAAAAGCAAGGCCAAGAGCATTATTATATCTCCAAACATATTCGCATTAGTCAAGTCTTCTGCCTTCTTATTTATTACTCCATCCATCCCAATTTACAGTTTGGACGAATTATATACCATCTGAAGCAGTATTATTGTTACACAATGTAACATTGTTATTAAAATTACTCAATTATTGAGTAGTTTTTTTTTAAAGTTAACTACCTAATTGGTTCGTCATTGATTTCTCAGATTATATTGGTTTTGGCCTGTGAGAAAAAAAAAGGGAAGGAGGTGGGGGAATTCAGAGAAAAACAGGGGAAAAAAGAAAGAAATCAAAGAAAAAAAGTTAATAAGGTCTTCCTATTTCAGTTGATAATGCTACCCCAATTTAATGAATTTCTTCAGTCGTTTATCAAATTCCAAATATAAGGATTTCTGTACCATTTCCTATATTCTGGAAGATTAACAGAAATAATGGAGATCCTTTACAGTATAGAGGGAAAAAAGTATTCAAAAACTAAAAGTTACTGGAAGTACTGGAACACATAAAGCATTTATACCATACCCACCAACACATACCAGACAGATGAATAATACAGTAAGAGGGACAAACTAGACCTTGCTGTGCCTGGGGACCTTTAAAGTTGATCTCTCTAGGATAATTTGGTTTGACTTCTTGCTGAACTTTTGCAGACCTTGCATAGAGAAACAATATCTCTGGAAATTAAAAAGAAAGTCTCAGAATTTGAACAGAGAAAATATTGTGAACGGAACAAGGGAAGTGTTTCTATGGAAATCTCTCTAGTGTACATACAGTGTTGGTCAGCTTTTATATACAAAAATCCTAGCAGAAAATTAGGAAACTACCCTCTGTTAGATCCCATGAATTATGGGACTTCTAGCTGTATAAACAAAATTAGGAAACTACTCCTAGCTGTCAGATCCCATTATGCAATTCCTAGCTGTACATAATAAGCATATCCCCATAATTTCCTAGCTGTATATACTGAGCATATCCCCATAATTTTTTGACAAAAGTACAAACAAATATCATCAGACTTGCCAATTTTTGTTTCTAGGAAGTCTGATACTAAGTGAAGGAAGAGGGGCATACCACAAAGAAGAGAGGTCATAGTGACAAGGAAGATGGGTGGCATATGAAGGCGGGGAGGAATCAGGGGGGTAGCAGGGAGTGCAACTGAGAAGGAGGGCGGCGGTAGAGACAAAAGAGGTGGAGGGTAAAGGGGTTGCTCGGAATGGTATGAAAGGTGAGGAATGTTGTCACGAGAGAGATGAGGATGGGATATACTGCCATCTTTGTTTTTGCCGTTTTTATCATCGTCAGAAGCAGAAATGAGATAATTGAATTAGGGTTTTTTTTTTTTCCTTTTTTTCCTTTTTTTCCCCCTTGGGTAAATTGCAAAATTCCAAATCTTACATCACAAATAATAAATTAGACCAAATGAAAGTTGGAAAAAAATTGGTAAATGTTTCATCTAAATACCATTACTATAAAATTCTATGCAAAATAAAACTATATTTCAGTGGCAACTATCGTCCATACCATACAAGATTTAGATTTTAACAATAAAGAACAGGTAACAATACATTTGTGCTGTCTACAACAGAATTTAACATTTCCTTACTCGAATCGTATTATTGTTATATCTCTATGCATGATTTCTATTTTTTAACATGTTGTTCTTTTCATAAGGGATTTCATCCATTTTTTTTTATAAATAAATTTGATTGATTGCATCCAATTTATCATTTGTGGTTTAGAATTAGAAATTTTGAAAATGTTTGGTGTAAATGAGAGATTCATGATATGTTTCATTTGAAATTGGAACAAGTGGTAAACTTAAGGACAAAGTCTATGATTTATGGTATTGATATTTTTTTTATATTAAATTAATTATTCAGTTATTTTCTATAAAATAGAACAATGATAATGTTGTAAATCCACCACTCTCTTACTGTGAACTAATGGTGGTGGGCTTTAACCACATTTTCGTAGTTTATGAAAAAGTAAGGAATTAAATCATATTTTGGAGAAAATTGGAGGAGGAAAATGTAATTAACCCATAAGTAAAACTAGGAAACATGATTGGAATAAGTAATGAAAGTGAATTTTCAGAGACCAAATCGAGAAGCCAACACAGGTTAGCATGACAGCAGTAAATTAACTAAAACAACAAATGCAAACAAACCCTCCAACACATTAAGAAGAAACCAAAAATTAGCAGGTAACTTGAAACTTCTCAGTTATTTGTTCATCAACCATCAGTTTTTGGACAAACTGAAATCCCTTAGCTTAATCCCTTAGATATTAGTTGGTATTTCTGGTCATAATCATCTTAGAGAATGTTATACTCATTTTTAATCGTTTCAATCGTAGGAAAGGAAGAGAAAAGCAAAACAAGGGGATCTTCCTGTACTGCACAAAATACGAATTCAAATACAACATCAGATAGCTGGGAAAAAGTAAATGAGGTTATTCAAAATTGCAAATTTCTGCAACACCAAATGAATCTAGTTTATATAGAAGAATTAGCATTCTTAGTTGCTTTTGATATTGAAGAAACAAGAAGAATGTGGAGAGATGCATCAACATCTGGTATGCAAGAGAGTAAGAAAATAATTCACCATTAACAAATTTGATTTGCTTTAAGTAATTCTCCAGCATCTATAGGCTTCACTAGCAAATAATGAGAGGCTAAGGAATGGAGAGAAGAAGAGTTAGAGCTTGAGGAAATTAGAAAGAAATGCATAAAAAACTCTCCCTGCCAATTCTGGTCAATGTTGCAGTGGGAAGGTGAGGAGGGAGAGACAGGGAGAGAGAAGAAATACCTAAGACATTCCCCCTGCCAAATTCTGGTCTGCTATTTTTTCATGGATAGATTTGGTCAACAAATATGGAGAAATGCAATCAACGCATCAAAAAACATGGAGAAAAAGTGTCCAAATCTACAAGCTACTAACAGTCTCATATTTCTTTAGGATATAGTTTTACATTATTGTATATTGCATTAATGACAAGTACAATAAAGTTATTTAGTATTTGTATTTTCACATTCATATAGGATAGAGAAATAGAATTAAAACATAAGTAAAAAAAACTAACTTCATGAAGAAAAAACTTCATTTAGTGCTTGATGTTTGTCTATTTGAAAATATCAACACTAACAAAAGAGGTTACAATGTGATATATTGATTAGCAATAACAACCATCTAAATTAACTTCCCAAACATAAATTGACTTTTTTTTTTTTTCCTTTAGTGTACATAATATAGGGTGTTCATAACAAGCTACATATGGAACTTGCTATTCTAATCTTCATGGACCAACCACGTTGTTAGTTATTTTACCATTTTTATGACATCGCTCTTTCAAAAATTTTTATATCATGAAAGGGAATGCTTGACAAAATACTTTAAAATATCCAAAATATTTTTTGCGTTAATACATATAATAATAGAATCTTTGACCAGTAGATTGACAGAATTAGTTGAGGCTATACAGAGGAGAAAGATTAGCATTTTGTGTCTTTAGGAAACCAAATGGGTAGGTGAGAAGGCGAGAGTAGTAGCGCCTTGAGGTTATAAGCTTTGGTATTCAGGTAGAGTTAGGAATAGAAATTGAGTCGGGATTATTATTGACCATAAGTTTATTGATGATGTGGTTGAAGCACAGAGGAAGAATGATAGGATTTTGAGCATCAAGATCATAATCAGTGGCAAGATTACTACTGTTATTAGTGCGTATGCGCCACAAGTGGGACTTGATGATTCAGTTAGGCAACAGTTTTGGAATGATTTAGATGAGATTGTACAGAGTGTACTGCGTGCAGATAAGCTTCTCATTGGTGGTGATTTAAATGGACATGTGGGTACTGATTAGAGCGGGTTTGAGAGTGTTTATGGAGGTCAAGTTTTCGGAGTTATAAATGAAGCAGGAACTGCTATTCTTGACTTTGCCATGGCATATGATTTGGCCATAGCAAACACTTGGTTTAAAGAAGAGAGATTCTCACTTAGTGACCTTTAGAAGTGGGTTAAATACCAGTTAGATAAACTTCTTTATTATGAGGCGTAGGTTTTGTAGTGGTTGTACGGATTGTAAAGTTATTCCAGGTGAGAGTGTAGTTACGCAACACAGGCTGTTGGTCCTTGATTTTAATTTTAGGAAAAAGGGTAAACAGCGGAATCATCGCGTTGACCCTAGGATCAAGTGGTGAAAGCTACAGGGGATGAAAGAATAACCTTTGTCGATAAGGTAGTTGAAGCGGATGACTAATCTTCTGATATGGATTCGGATCCAGATACTATATGGAGAAAGATAGCTCAATGTATTAAGACAGTAGCTAAAGAAGTGCTTGGTGAATCTAAAGGAAGAGTACCTCTAAACAAGGACGTGTCGTGGTGGAACAACGAAGTGAAAGAAATAGTAAGGAGTAAGAGAGAGTGCTATAGAAACTTAGGAAAGTGCAGGAGTGATGAGAATTTTGAGAAATACAAGGTCGCGCAAAGAAAAGCTAAAGAAGCTATTAGAAAAGCAAGATCCATAGTTTACAAGGATTTATATGAAAAGTTAGACACTAAAGACGGGAAGAAAAATATATATAGACTAACGCGTTTCATGGAGAAGAAGACGAGAGATATCGGTGTGGTAAAATGTGTGATGGACAACAACCACAGAGTTTTGGTTAAAGACGAAAAAATAAAGGAGAGATGAAGGTCCTATTTGATAAGTTATTTAATGGGAGTCAAGTTCAAGTTCCAAGTGTGGGTAGCCTTGCGATTTCGAATGAAGAGGTTAACCGTGCGTGTATTCGTCGTATTCATAAGAATGAAGTCCGAGATGCCCTTAAAAAGATGAGACCAAAAAAGCAGTGGGACCGAATGATATACCGATCGAAGTTTGGAAGTGTTTAGAAGAGATAGGTATTATGTGGTTGATAAGTCTGTTCAACAAGATATATAAAGTTAATAAAATGCTTATAGAGTGGAGGAAGAGTACTCTGATTCCTCTATATAAGAATAAAGGAGATGCTTAAGATTGTGTCAATTACAGTGGAATTAAACTCATGAGTCATACTATGAAGCTTTGGGAGAGAGTGATTGAACAAAAATTAAGGGGCATTATACAAATTTCGGATAATCAATTTGGTTTTATGCCTGAGCGTTCCACTGCGGAGGCAATTCATTTATTACGGCAGATGATTGAATATTATAGGAAAAGAAAGAAAGATTTACATATGGTATTATTAACCTAGAGAAAGCCTATGACAAGGTGCTTAGAGAAGTAGTTTGGTGGGTACTGACCAAGAAAGGTGTATCGCTAAAATTTATTACTCTTATTAAAGATATGTATGAGGGAGTATGTACAAGTGTAAGGAGTTGCGCTAGAGTGACTGCAGAGTTTCCTATTATTATCGGGGTGCATAAAAGATCAGCGCTTAGCCCTTTCCTCTTTGCGGCCGTTATGGACGAGTTGACCTGCACTATACAGGAGGGTATGCCACGATGTATGTTGTTTGCTGATGATATTGTATTGATTGATGAGACTGGAGTCAGTGTAAATGCTAAATTGGAGTTGTGGTGATAGCTATTGGAATCTAAAGACTTCAGAATTAGTAGGAGTAAAACAGAGTATATGGAATACAAGTTCAGTAATAGCAGAAATATAGCTAAGAGTGTAATTTTGGATAGTAGAAATATACCAGTAAGTGATTGCTTCCGATATCTAGGATTTATTATTCAGAAAGACGGAAAACTCAATAGCGACGTTGCACACCGAGTTACGGCGGGTTGGTTGAAATGAAGGAGTGCGACTGGTGTTTTATGTGATCATAATATACCATTGAATCTAAAGAGAAAGTTCTATAGAAAAGCCGTAAGACCTACTTTGTTATATGGCACGAAATGTTGGGCAGTTAAAATGTGTCATATTCAAAAAATGAAAGTAGCTGAGATGCGTATGTTACGGTGTATGTGTGGATATACTAGAAAGGATAAAGTCAAAAATGAGACCATTAGGGAAAAAGGTGGGAGTGTCATCTATTGAGGAAAAGATGAGAGAAAGCCGTTTGCGTTGATTTGGACATGGACAGAGAAGACCGTAGAATGCTCCTGTTAGGAAGATTGATGGAGGGAGGCAGGATAGGTTAGACAGATGTAGAGGCAGGCCTAAAACAACATGGATAAAGGTGATTAGGAGAGATATATCTTTGTTAGATTTAGATGAAAATATGACGGTCGATAGAAGGAAGTGGAGAGAGAGGATTCATGTGAATGACTACACGTTGCCTAGCATTAGTTCATGTAGCCAACCCCAAGTTTCTTGGAATTAATGCTTAGTTTTTTGTTGTTGTTGTTGTAATATATATAATAATACAATCCATAAAGAATACCAGGCCATTGTTATTCATGCGATGGATAGATGTAGTGTTATTTAGATTATTGTTTTGATCCCATTTGTCTGCATTTCCCTAATATATAATTAAAAAATTTTGCACATTTTGCAGCTCATTAAAATTTGATGTAACATAATACAAACATCCGTATACGTGAATATAGGCCAGTCTTCTCTTAAGAAAAGAAAAGGCAAAAAAAAAAAAAACATATATACAAGGAATTGACCAATTAATAGAAAGCATAATTAGGATTATAAATCTGAATATTATACATTTCAAAAAAGAAAAAAAAAAAGCAAAAAGAGTTGAACATTGTAAAGTAAAATGATTTGGATGAATCATCTCAGTCAAGTTTTTGTTATTATTCACAATAGCTTTTGTTTGCTACCATTTTGAATATAAAACCTCTATTCTCTTCTATTTTGAAATCTTCCATGAAAACAACCAATTTTGCAAAATAGACATACTCACCAATAGAGTAGGCCTTTGTAAGCAGAATTTCAACCTTTTACTTAGCTAAAAGAAGGTACGAAATCCTAAGAAAAGTGCACAACACATACAAACATTTGAAAAGTAATTTCCATTGAAAATAAGCACCCCCACCCAAAAAAAAAAACATGAATTGAAGGATGTGCGTTATGCAACTCCATCACAACCACCAAATAATAATGTAAACTACTAAAATTAGTAGCCATCATTATCTAATTATAATATAATGCTTCGTTCTCCTTCAACTCTCGATCTAACATGTAGACATTCTGAACGAACCCACCTAAAACCATGCTTTTCCATCCTTAGCCATCAAAAGACCAGAACATTTGTGAATTATTATACTTTACACAAGAAGCACACAAATTATCACTACATAAATGCAACATTGAAGCTCATAAAATTAATATTGTAATACCTTTTTCAAGAGTATAACTTGTAATGGAGACAATACAAGTCTTCTAAACATTAATTAAACGGGATGAGATCTGCTTAAGGATTTTCTCTACCTCAAACAATATATTTTAATTTTCTACTATCAATCTTGGTGATCTTCATCCCACAAATTGCAACCTACATGTTCTACACCGATGAAGGCAAAATTGACAAAATTTGAAAGAGTTTTGAAATAACAAAAACAACCCCACAATAATTGAGAAATTGACCCTCCAAAGTCCAAGAATGTATTATGCTCCCCCAGATAATCATGTGTCAACAAATTCAGTAGACAAGAACGAACATCATTGTCATCCATAACTTGCAAATTAACAGAGAACGAAAGAAAAATGAATAATATTGAGTGGAAGATATCAGGTGAATCACAAAGAAAGCAAAACATCGAAATTTTTAATATTTCACAATTCATAAGGCATTTCATTTCTTTCGTAAATATATGCACAGCCAGAGAGAGAAAGGGGAAAGGGAATGCACAGAAAGTGTCTCAATTATAAGGCATCCAAAACAAACTGAACAAACTAGAAGATTATATTATTGAAAAACAAGCAGTTCATAATCTTATCTCCAATATCTTCTCCCACGATTTCTTTCCTCAGAATTGGAGATAAAGAGAAGAAATAAGAGAACTGAACAGAAAAAATGCAGAGATGCCATAGATAACTTCTTACCGGGAGAAGTTTGAAGCTTTTGCTTGGGGGCGACCCCCATTCAGCTATGTCCTCCTCTTAGCATTCCTCGCGATGCGGGGAGTAATCCGTACGGATCAAGAGGTAGAGTAGACAATCAACGGTCAAATCGAATTTAAGCCAAGTAGTTAAGGGTATAACGGTAAACTTCACCCTCGAAAACAAAAACCCTAGCTCCTCCGTCTCTTATCCCCCCACTGCCCCTCCACGGCAGACTTAAGAACACCTTTGCCGCAAGTGAAGGCGGCGACGCGACGGCAGGGAATGACGGCTTGGGCGAATCAAGAACACGGAGCTGGAGGTAGTGCCTGGCACTGGGGAGTGGGGAAGAAGAAAAGAAGAGGAGATGGGGATGGAAGATGGGGAGGCGGCGGGGTTGCCGGCAGTGAGGAGCGGGGAAGAAGAGAGGAAGAGGAAAGAAAAGGAGCTGTCGAGAGGAAAGGGCGACGACGACGGCGGGACCGGCGGTTAGGTGGACATGGTTCAAATTAAACAAAGGTTCCCCAACAATTTACATGCTTTCAAGTTTGTCAGGTGGGTAGCTCCTTTCATTGCTGGGGCAAGTGCCTTTTCATTGATGGCTGCTGAAGCTGAGCAATGCCTCAAAAGAGAAACAAATGCACTCATACCATGAATTTCTTAAACAAATTGTCATAAATTCAAGCCAATTCAAGAGTTTTTTTTTGTGAATATTTACAATGATACATTTAAATATTACATAGTTTCTATATACAAGATTATGTACATTATCTGATTGATGAATGCACACTTCATCAATGAAATTTAAATATAATAAAATTATAGTATGACCCATGCATCCATTCATAATGACAACATCAAATAGGTTATTTCCCTAACAACCATACCTGAGTAACACAATGACTTTATAGCCACAGCTTGTTTGATTCTCCAAAATTGAAAATTTTGCGTAATTCTCCACAAATGGCAATTGTGTTTAACTCAATCTTGTCCAACTCCCCCGAGCAGGAGGCAATTTTGTTTTTCTCTCTGACTTTGTTGTACACCGAGTTTTCACTATTGGAGGTGCCAAGCCAAAAAGAGCAATATAGAACCACAAGTTACGAAATAGTTTCAAGAGGGAAGGCTCCAAATTTCCAGTAGATTCAAAATCTGAACATATTTCAGCTACAACAGGAAGTAGAGATACAAGAAAATCAGTTCCATTCCTGGAAATGTGAAACATTTAGGATCGGTAAGTGAACATCAGGGCTGTAACAAACATCAAAATTTGGACAGTTAAGTGCAATGGAGCGGAACAAGAACATCACATGTTAGCGTAAATTCAGAAATAGAACAACAATATTTCAAATATAGCTGAACGTTTTGGGGAAAAAAAAAAAACTTAAGAAGATGCAAAAGTCTGATTTCTGTAGCAATCAAATTCAGCAATTCACTGCCAATGTCTTCTGATAAGAAGTAACTAGCACTTGAAGCATCACCTTCGACATAAGCCTTTCCAAGATACCTAACCATTTCATTGTTTCATTAATTTTCTTTGAATCAAGCCTCCCATATCCATTTGATTTATCTTAACCTTACTTAATTGTACTTTTGACCACTATTAACTAACAAACACATTCTTAGTACATCTGAGTAGCTTCCATGAGCAAAGCAGTAAGCTTCTGACCCAAATAAGATCTCCAACTGCAAGTTCCTCAAACTGCCTCAAGTGCCTTATGTCACGGGTTGACTATTTCACACACCAATAGCCCGTGCGACTCTAACAAAACTAACTTAGAAAAACTTTGTTAGATAAGTCTAAAGGGAATGTAAGATGAGAATAGAACGATGGAAGTGTGGTAGTTAAGTGATAAAATAGAAGTTCAGTGCTGAAAAGCTAAGATAGCTAGAAAGTAATAGAGTTCTTGGGAGAGAACTTAAACTTACACTCAAAACTTAGATGGTTACAAATGAAGGGGGCTTGCCCCATTTATAAGCAAGCTATGTGTTCTAGAAAATTCTTGCAAGTAGCCAACTTGCCCACTTGTGCAAGTTTCCAACTTGCACAACTAGTTCCTTTTATGTACAACCATTAGGATCTTCTACAATTTACAAGACTAGCATAGAGACTCCTAGAGTATTCTAGAATAGTCTTACCCACTACCACTCTAGTTCATTCTTTAGGTTCATAGGAAAACTAAATGCTTAGGAAAATCACCCAAAGAATGATACACCCAAGTACTCAATTAATGCCTAATTGCACTCAAAATTTAGATGGTTACAAATGAAGGAGACTTGCTCTATTTATAGGCAAGCTATGTGTTCTAGAAAATTCTAACAAGTTGCCAACTTGCACAACTAGTGCCTTTTATGTACAACTTTTAGGATCTTCTACAATTTACAAGACTAGCATAGAGACTCCTAGAGTATTATAGAATAATTTACAAGAAATACCCTAGAAGTACTTCCAAACTTCTAGAATAGTCTATCATGTTTGACTAATGTTTGACCTGTGGGCCCCACCAAGCTTCGCCCCTGGTCCCTTTTGGTCTCTTCTAGAATGTCCCATATCGTTCCACCGTTTGACCATTTTTTATCGTCTGTCCCCCTCCAATCCTATCTAGAACAATCCGATTCTCTTCGGGTCGTTCTAGCCCTTAGTGCCCGAGCACTGCACATATCGCCCATGCCGAGTATGCTTCGTGCCCACACCTGTCATTGCTGCATGCCAAGCTAGCACCCCAAAATGCATCGTGTTGTGTGCTTATCTTGCCCACATCATGTACTGGCCTGCGTCATGCCAGGGTCCTACTCATACCCCACCCAAACATACTTGTGATGTGTGCATGCCATGCTTCTGTTGGCACCTGTCTAGATCCTTCTAAGGACTTCCCTGTATGCCTGTCCCGTAATTGTCCTGTTTTGGCTTGAGGTCGTCCGGTTGGCTCTGGGACCTTCTAGACCTAGTTGTGGGCATTTGTGCCCATTTTTGCTCATTCTCATCCCATTCGTTCCGAAACCTTTCGGAATCACCTAGACTGTGCCGTCTCGGTCTGTTCTCATCTATCAAGCCTCTTTCGTGCCTTCAATCTTTCGTCCGTTCCTTGGGCGTTCTTGGTCCTAATGGCTTGTTTTAACCTCAGTTAACCTCTTTAGCATCCCAACTACACTCGTTGGTGTCTGTTCCTACACTTAGGCACCCGTTGGCACCCATCGTCCTGTGGGCTGTCGTCCCGTCCTTGAGTCGCCATAGTGTGGACCGTGACATTTTCCCTCACCTAAGTGACGCATCGTGTTTGATGACTTGGCCATCCTATAGGCTTTTGTTGACGTCTTTTAGGCAACTATTGCCTCTTCACCAAGTGCTCCCGTCTTAGTGGCTGTCTCTTCAATCGGTCATTGGGTGTCCCTTACCCGTTCTCACCTCGGACCTTTGTTTTTCCAAGTGTAGGAGGTCCCTCCTCCTTAATTGTCATGAGTCTCAACTCTACCTTTTGGACTCTCCCTTCAATTCTTTGTGGCCTCAATTCATTCTCCTGGCAAACCTTCACCTTACAAGGTTCAGTCCCTTGTAGGATTAGCATCACATCGGTCATTGGCCTCAAAACCATGTCTAGGTAGTCCATGAACTTAATCACATTAGTCCTTCTAGACTTCTCCTACGCCTATCCTGCAATTGTCTCATTCTAGTTCTAGGTCATCCCTGTTGGCTCTAGGACTTTCTAAAGCTAGTTGTGGGCATCCGTGCCCTTTTTGCCTATTCTTGTCCCATTCATTCTGGAACCTTTCGAAATTGCCTAGACCATGCCGTCTTGGTTAGTTCTTATCCGTTAGGCTTCTTTCGTGCCTTCGGTCGTTCGTTCCTCCCTGGGGCGTTCTTGGTCCTAATAGCTCGATTTTACCTCGGTTAACCTCCTTAACGTCCCAACTACGCTCATTAGTGGTCGTTCCCACAATTAAGCATCCGTTGGCCCTCGTTGGCACTGTCATCTTGTGGGGTGCTATCTCATCCTTAGATTGTCATGATGCAGACCGTGACACTTAAAACTTTGCACTAGGTCATATTTAATGTGATCAGATAGAATAAAAAATCTACAGCAAGAATTTTTCTAGTGGAAAAAGAAGGAACTCACATTTTCTCGTAATAGATAAATACCAATGGTTCTCCAAGTTTTTACAATTTTACTGCAATTTGCATTTCATTCTGTAATATGCCTTGTCATGTGAATTTATTAAAATCTAGCAGAAGTAAAAGTCATAGCAAGAAACAACTACGTATCATGTCAATGTCTTAGACACTCAAGTAGCCAACTTGAAATATCAAACTTGAATGAAATTTGAATAAAAAAGCTTAACCATTTCAGTGCTTTACTGACTAAAATTTTATTGAATAAAAGCATTGGGAAGGTAGAAATCAATGAGGAATGGAAAAAAAAAATTGACAAAGTTTGGAATTTTTTCTAATAAGCTCAAATAATTTGATTTATCTTAATTTTTTGTGGATCAAGCTTCCTATATCCATATGATTTATCTTACCTAAATTCACTTGTACTTTTGACCTTCATGCACCAAATCACGTGTTCTTCTGACGAGCTACCATGAGCAAAGCAGTAAGGTATTGACTGCAAACAGATCTAGAGAACTTCACCTGCACTTTTGACAGTAACATTAACTTCAGAAGTAATAAAGAACAATAAAGTATAAACACTACATTAATACTTATTAAATACATGTATCTTTTCCATCTTTTTCTTTCTGCTTTTTTTTTTTAAAGAACTTTCCCTGCCTAAAACCGAACCATCCACACTCACAGTAAAACATCTCCTATTAAGACCAACAATTAGATATATGAAAGAATTATCTCTAGAATACCCAATTTCCTAACAATATCTTCTGTGCAGGGTTGTTGAAATTTCACTAGAATACCCATTTTCCTGGAAAGAAAACACCAAGATTAAAAAAATTGTAGAATGTTGTAACAATCCAGTCCTTCCATTCACCGAAGAACTGCACAAAAAATTACACTTCATATTCCTGATTAAGGAAGAATAGATGAATGATGCCAAGGAAATATTGTCATCTGTACAGGGCTCTCTGGTATTTTTAGTTAGAGAGATAGGAAGAAGGAAAAAAAAAAATCACCACCACTTGAAAAAAAAGATCAACTTCTTTTATTTCACATACAAGTACTTGTACCACATCAAATTCCATCATTTAGCTCAAGGCATTTCTACTACTGCAAGGCATTACAGAAGCTTTACATCTTTTAGATGTCAACAGCTTAGATAAGAAAATTACATTAAATTGAGATGAGTCCTATTCACTATTTTCATGTCCATTAATAAAAAAAAAGAAGAAAGGGAATGGGAAGGATTTTCTCCACAAAATATTGGAATAGAGTCACATACATGGATATTCATTTACATAAGATGATTTAGATATCTACGTTATAATATGTTAAACAACATTCCTCTTCATTATCTAAAATTATTAGATGATTATACATCATGCCAATGCACACTAAAAGGAAACAAAGCAATTATCATTCTTACTGCAGACCAAACCATCCAATCCATCCAATCATATCTATGTGAAAACTTCTAAAAGTTCCCACTGGAAAATCATTTTCATGAGTCTTCTAATCAAACTTTTATTTCTAACAAAATTTGACAAAGTATATAAAATGGTCAAACTATTTCAACACTGGGGTCTTCTCCCACTATATGTTGCTTTTAATTTCCTATTATTTCATTGTCCAAATACATAATCCTCAAATATATATCCCAAAGGATACCTGTTGCAACCTTAGTTAACTCATCTCATAAAAATAGAATATTAAGCTATTCTATAAAAATAATTGGAAGCTTTTTGGATTTCCATTTGCAATTACATAGCTCGCTAAAACATCTTAGTCATACCAAGTTAAAATTTTTCTCAGTAGACCAATCATAGAAGCTCTACTACCTAGTAAGCATTGTTGACAAAAATATTCAATAAAAGGCTAAGCTTTATATTATGTAACACAAATATTTTTTTCATCTGACTAATTTATTCCAAAATTTAACCTTCTTGAAAAATAAAATCACCCCACAAAAAATTATCTACAAAATACACATAAAACCTCCAACAATATGGGCTCAAAAATAGTAGTTAAAATCAACATTTATCTTGAAACAAAATTGCCTTTCAACTTGTGAGAGCAAGTAATCGAGATTGCAGATGCGAGGAAGAAAATGGAACAAAGAGAATATAGAGATGGGACTTGGGGTTTGGCAAAGAGCAAGATAGAAATGGGATTTTTGTTTCAAGAGGAATATGAAGATTCCATTAGGTTAAAGATAGTCTGGTTTCAAGAAGAACAATAGGGCATATGGCTTATTGATTTGCTTCCAATTCGCTTTCGAGCTTCAATGTCACAACGTAGAGAAGAAACTAGGTATTAGAGTGTAGAGAAGAGAGCAAAGAAGATACTCTAATGAGGAATACGGCTGGGGTTTTATGCGAAGCAATACAATGAATTCGAATGTGACCTAAAGGTTGCCTTTTCCTAATGCGATCATTTTTTTGGTTTTCTGAGGTTGCATTTCTTGAATGCGACATGATTTTAACAAAGTCGTACTTTTTGCAACCTTCCCAAATTGGAAATTTTCCCTGCATCTATCCCATTCTCAAATTTAGAATGAAAAAGACGCCTATTTTACAAAATTTCGGGACATTTCTTGTAATATTTCTATTGTAAAATCTTTTTTAATATTTTCCTTTTAATGTTTTGTTACTAAAAACTTAGTTACTAAAGTAACATGTTAACCTAATCCTTGGCTTCCCTTTTCTCTGTTATCCCCTCATTCCTCATGGTTTTTCAATCACAACTGTTCCTTCCTCCACATGACTTCTCACAACTTTTTGCTTGAAGTAAGGTAACTTTTCAGATTTTTTTTCTAAGCATCCTAATCTGTCTCATCCTAATTTCTCTCTCTCTCTCTCTTCACCCATGGTGGGTCTACTGCCTGAACCGCTTGCTCTCCCACCGGATTCTGGTTGGGGGAGGAAGCCATTTGCATCCCTTTTCTCTTCTCCAATCACTAATACAAAAAATTTGTCCTCTTATAAAGGGGAACCTGCTGTAATATTCATAAAGGAAGAATTTGTCAAACTTGCTCATCCTCTTCGTTATGCTCTTATCAAAAAATTCATCTATGGTTGTCCAGCTTTAGAGACTATTCGCAAGGAGATCTTAACATTGGGTTGAAGGGCTCTGTCAGCATTGACCTCTTAGATCAGAAACACATCCTCATTCGTCCTCTCTTAGAGGAGGATTTCCTCAGACTCTAGCCCAAAAATCAACGGAACATTCTTGGCTTTCCTATGAAAGTTATGAAGTGGACAATAGCCTTCAGCTTCCCCGCTAGGCCTAGTATGTGATTGTATTGAAATTTTTAATGGTGCATGTATTTTGTTTATTTTTTACATATTTTTATTTTATTTTTTAACTTTAGACCCATTGAAAAATTTTAAGTTTACTTTCCCATTGAGCCAAAATTAGAGCTTATTTTGTCTTCGACGGTCAGGGTGAAGATCCCCACCTTTTTTCTATGTTGAGGACAGTTCGGGAATAAATGGGGATAGGGAAATACAGGGGTAGGGCCAGGGTTGAGTTTCTAGTCCCTGGTCCAACTCAACCCTATTACCATTCCTAATCTTATTTGTTGTTGTATGAGGAAATTGTAGATAAGATGTTTGTTTACATTGATGTGTATAAAGGTGTTGGGGATAGTCTTTGTTGGATGTTTATCTATTTACACTCACTTTTCCTAGATCTTAATCAATACTTAATTACCTTTTTTGCTAATGATTCTTCGAAACTTTCTATTGTTTCATCGAAATTATTGCCAAATAATGAAATTATAGTTATCCATAGTGAAATACATAGTCTTCTACTAAATTTAAACCATTAATTGAGAAAATTGGGAAGAAAAAAAAGTTAAAAAATTACTCAAACATCATACGTATATGTGTGTATATATGTATATAGATAAGTTGTTGAGATCACCGTGGTGTTCCCGCCTGGCGGTTTAAATTGCATTATAGTACAACGCGTGATGACTTCCTCTATATGTGGAATTTCATAAGACCAAGAGGGATGCCATTATTATTATTATTCAGGAGTTGGATAAGAATTTAAAAGGTCAGGAGGCAAGTTTTTTCATTATTTGATGAGAGTTTAATTCTTTATATATAAAAGTTGTTGAGAATTACTGTGTTATTGTCACTTGGCAGCTGAAATTGTATTAGTGTGCAACACCTGGAGACTTCCTCTACAAGTGAAATTTTAGAGGATCAGGAGGCATATCTTTATTATTATTTAGGAATTAGATAAGAATTTTTATTATTTAGAAATTTAAAAGGTCAGCAGGCATGTCTTTTCGTTATTTGAAGAGAATTTAATTCTTTCAAAAATTCTAATTTTCAAAATTATATTGAAGATGTCAATTTTTATGTGTTGAAGAATTGCACATTTCAAAATCCTAGGCTAAATTATAGAAGATTTGCAAATTTTGATTGATAGAGAGCATGTATATAGACACAACATAACTTAAATTATATAAAAATGAAAAATGATTTTATCCCAAGAAATGCTCGGGTATATATATAAAGAGGTACAGAAGGCTCTTGGAGCGACACATTGTAGTGCCAATGTGGCTACTTTGAATTCAAATGAAAGTTTTTTGCAAAGAAAAAATAAAAATTATATAAATTCATTTAGAATCTTAATTAATTAAGTAATTAAAAATATACATGTATTTAACATTAATACATTAAATCGTGGGATTCTTTGAAATTTTATTTGAAGGTTATCTAAATTCATTGAATTCTTAGAATATGTTTTCTTTAAGCATGTAACACAAACTTAACAACCCGTGCATGACACATATATCAAACTAGTAATTTGTAAATATAACTCATTCTCCTCTTTATATTTAGAATATTGCATTTAAAAAAAGAATAACATTTAGATTTAAATAAATATTACAAAATTACGTACAAAAACAATTATGGGAAAAACAAACAAAACTTAAATGGACTTTAAATTTAAAGAGGCAAAGTGAAACTCCAAATAAGGTGAAATCTTACCAATAGATGTATTGACCAATTGCACAGTTTTCGGAACACGGGTGATGGGGCCCATCTTTTGCAGGGTTTTGACCAAATCAGATAAAAAATTCAAATACCCACCGCGAACGGGATGAAATGATGAGGGGGTACCTCGCGATCGGCAAGAGTGACGTCTAACAAGACCTCGAGCCTGGCAATAGTGAGGAAGTCTCGTGCCCTTTCCTGGTGTCTATCGGCCTGCACTCATGATTTGCCCAATCTGACGTGGAAGAACTTGTGCCTGGCAGGACCTTGCACCCACCACGCATGAGCTATGCCCAGTTTCTATTTATATATATTTCATATTATATATATATATATATATATATATATATATAAATATATATAGTCTCCTATCCTCATTAGGATACGTGAGTTCCGCATTTTGATATCCTTTGTTGCTTAGGTACAATATTTGGTACATTGAATCAACCTACATATATATTTCAAAATGTCAATAAATTAATTGAGTAATCTATATTTTAACTGAATTTGAATAATTCACTATATATTTTTGATTTAATTAATATTAAATATTAATCAACTATCGAAAATATATATTTAATTAATATAAAATATTTAAGTAAATATGGATTTAATTAATATTAAGAATGAATTTAATATGGATTTAATTAAATATTATTAAAATATTTTATTAAATAATAGTTGAATATTTCATGATTATTTTGTGTTTTTTAATTTTAAAAAATAACTTAAAAATAAAATCTAATTTTTAATTTAGATTATATTTAATATTTAATTACAATAAATTTTAAATCTCAATTATGTACACCTAAAATCATCAAAATCAAGTATGAAAACTAGTCCCACAATGAAATCTTTGACGGTTCCTCGGAGGTTGGACCCATCTTAGAGGTTGTTGTTGAGATTGTGCTTCAGTTGGTCCCTGGTCTTGTTCTTCTATAATGTATGACGAGCCTATATCCTCCTCAGGCTGCCATGTTGGCTCCGAGAGCGTCCAGTGGATGGACCAGCAACAAACTCCTTAGTAGAAGCTACGTACCTAAAATCGAAAATTAGGTGTTGCGGAGTTAAAAAATCATTAGGATTACCTTCAACCACTGCACCTAACAAATAATCATTTTCATCCACTGCACGTGGCATATAAGCATTATCAACCATTATAGGAGCACCTAAAAAATAATCATCTTCACCTCCATGCATAGGTGAGTAGTGATACTATTGATGAACTTCATCAGCTGCAGCACGCCGACATGACCGCCTACCGCCCTGCCTAATTAGTGGTACTTGTCGAGAGACTTCTTGCGGAATCAATGGTATCGGATCAGAAGCATACGATCGTCTGAATGGCTTATATGGAATATGATTTAGACGACATACTTCACCACTAGCAGTTAATGTATGTCTAGTAATATTCGACATTCTTTCGACTGCCTCTTGAACATACAAGGCATCAGCATGTTGAGATACTCCATTGCCTATGTACAACATCCGGTATAGCGCGTCGGCCTACATATACGTTTTTTAAAAATGTCAATAAAAATATATATAAATCACAATTTTATATATATATTCACATGCACGAGAAAAAATTTACTTACATAAATAAGTGTTGAACTACTAGATTGATAACCCTCGGGATTCAGTTAGTTAGATTGCCAATCAATCGCCGTGTGCGAGTCCAATACCATGCAACATAATTAGCTGATACCAAGCTTGCCCAAAAGTGGGTTATCCTACCATAATATATGAATGGCAGTTTATCCAATTAGTATGGTGCTGAAGCTTAAAAAGAAACGTGAAGCATGCACACTATAAAAACATAGAAGCCAAAAACATAGACAAGAACAAAGCAGAATAATTTTTATTATACCTTTGCACTTTAGCAGTTTCTTTGGTGCCGAAGAGGATGACTAAACAACAGGGATTTCTCCTCTACTCGTTGAAGATTCTGGTTCAAAACCCACTATCCGTATACTTCTCCTTGCTTGCATGAACACCGAGGCTTCTCAATTCTTAGAATATTCCTCAGCCTAAAACTTTGTTGATGAAACAATATAGGCTAGCAAACACAGTCTCAATTTCTCTTGATTCTTTGCTATCAGTTAGCAGCATCAAGAAAGAACAAGAAGAAATCGAGAGAGAGGAAAAAAAATAAATGACTTGGGTATTTCTTTCGTTCACAGTAGTATATGCACGATATACTTGGTTTCTCCTGATAAAAAAAACCACCGTGGTTAACGTATTTCAAAACACCCGAATGTTATCAAGATTGACCTTCATAGAAGACGTTTAGCTTACCCTAAACTCTTCAGTTCTGTGAATAAAAAAAAAAAAAACCTGGTCCATACTATTGGGTTAGAAAATATTATTATTTATTCTTAAACTCAATGAGCTCATAAATAATAAATCTTAATTATTTATTTTTTGGGTTTATAAAAACAATCCAATAAATAATTAATAAGCCCAAATAGAGTAAGATAGTTATTCAAGACTTTTATCTAGCTTAGGCCCAGGTTAATTTTTTTCGATTATTCAATTTGGGCTTAGGCCTTGACTAATTAATTAATCAATTAAACTAAATAATAAATTTAATTTAATTTCTCTCGACTTTTTATTTTATTTTAGTCCAATAATAAATTAGACTTCCTGAATAAAATAAAATTCCATTTAACTGAAATCATTTCCTTAACCAAAAATTAATTAGGACTTACAGGTTATTCCGATGACCAAAAAGACATATCGTATTGGCTACTAAAATAACTAAAATACCCTTACTATATAAATAGTTATATTTTGCATTTAAATATTTTCTAATATCACCATAAGGAGCTATTGACCCCAAGGATAATGTTGCATTAGCAATGTCTCCGACCTATAGATATAATAACTAAAATATTCCTCTACACATCACCGTTTATTTAGAGAGAAAAAAGTGTACTAATACATCTCTAAAAGACATCTATCATCCTTAGACTTCTAATCCAATGATCCACGACTTTTTAGAATATTTTCATTTTTCAAGGAAGCTACCTTAAAGCAAATATTCAAGTCATGTTCTCCAGGGCCTTGGATATTTAGATCATTCAGACAGCCACAATGGGCGATATAGCATAAAAGCTATCTTGTACAAATCTGTCTTAATAAACTAGTTACATATACCTTATTGGTCCTATAATAGAACCTCAACTATAGTACATCAAAGCATACGCTTTCAGTTTCGTCGAACCACTAACTCATACTCAAACTATAGAGTATAACTCCACGTTGTAGCAGAAGTAGTTTAGGTTTCTACTATATAGTACTTTTAGAAACTACTACTATAGGTCTAATTCTTCGTATTTGAAATACGCTTATGTTATGAAATGAGAAGATTACTCATTGGCTAAAGGTAAGTCATTCCATATTTAGAATTCATAACACAATAACTTTACCATGATGATATTCCCATTCTCATCATTCGGTTAAGAACGATAGTTTATGTGTTAAGTAACCCATGGTCCATACCTTACTGTGAAAGACCTCCATTCACATGAACTATTTTATTTGAACATAATGGGTCTTTTTCAGCGAAAATTGTGCACAAAAGTAATGAAAAATTTTATAAACAATTTCTGAGAATAAAATTTTTATTAATACAAATCAAGATTACATCAGGAATCTAATTTAAGAGAGCATACATCCCAACAGGTGCAACACATCAACCTTATCCCACCCAACTCCAGTAGTTCATAGGTCATGTTGGTGCAAATTCGATCCTGTGTCAATAGCATCTGGAATTGATTGCTCCATTCTAAATTGTTGCATGACTCTATCGGGGCAATTCAACTCTATCGTCTCCTAACATAATAGTGATGTGATGGACGTCCATATTTGTTGCCCATGCATGTAATATAGAGGTAGAGATGCCAACATATGCTTATTGTATAGTTGCCAAATAAATTGCAGAAATAGATAATTTTAGTATCAAATAATAAATAATAGCAATTTATAATAATTACATGATTATGAATTCAAAAATATAATACTTACATGATTGTGTTGTATCTGATCTAACTGATCTCTGTATGCAAGAAGTGTAGGTGTCTTATGCAAAAAACATGTTTACATAGCGGAAAAAATAGAGATACCAATCCAAGAATCCGCTAGCGTGCGAGAAACAGATCAAAGAAAAGAAGCATAATACTTTAACGGATATCTCTATCGTACAAAATTCTTCAACTGTTGAAGGCGCGATCCAGTACAACTAGAGCTCCACGTCTTTGCCACTGGAGTCTACGTGTAAGACTCCTTCTAGCAATATCCACACAAAAGATGCTTACTCAAGAATGCCAGAATACAGTCTCTGTGCTAGCAAACAAAGAAAGGCAGCCAAGGTGAATGTTTTCTAAGAACAGAAGAATGAGAGAGAAGAATCGTGCATGTGTTATGTGTTTTTCCTTTTTCAAGCCGAGAGAACAATTCTCATAATATATCAAAAAAATATACATATGCAGCTTTAACTCTAGTGTTATCCCCGAAATTGTGCAGAAACACATTTTTGTGAATTTTAATCAAATTAAAATTCACAAATTGCAATTGAAAATCATAAGTTTTAGTAATCACAATTTAGCCCAAAATTATAACTAATTATAATTTGGCCACAATTACTTCTATTTCTCACAATTAACCCCATAACATTATCAAATAACATCTTGAGTATTTAATCTTCTATTATGTGTGACCTATTAGATTTTTCAGTTTATTGGTAGCGAATATGAACTAATCCAAATGTCTTTGAGATTAATTATCCTTAATAATTTAGAATTAACTTATTAATTCTTATCAAGATTGGTTTATTAATTCATGAATTAATGAATTAATAAACCTGTATTCAACAAATCATGAGCAGTATCTAGCAACACATCATGACCACCCAAGAGTTCATGAAGTTAAGTGGCTTGACATGAACCATTCAATAGCAAATTATAGTGTAATAAATTTCTTTCACTATACAATATCTCATTCGGTTTGAAGTACGGAATTAGTGCCAACTCTCTCCAGAATATAAATTAATTTTAGCCTGAATATAATAGTACTTGTACTAAGAATCCACTAATTTACATGTGTATCAATTAGAACTGTTTCCAATACATAATCACCTTGGCCAAGATTTCACGAGTAGTAATTCCAACAAGTGGCCATGAGATATTTGCCCCTACTATTGGAGTAGTGAATCATTTATTGACCCTCTTAACTACTTTCATTTACCTCACATTGTATCCAATATCCATAGGCAGCCCTTGATCTAACTCCAGAAATTGAAATCAAAGTACAATGCTCAGTAAACAAAGTATCTTGGAGATCTCAAGTCTACGGATACTTGCATGTTTGCTATAGCGAGATTTTATCACTGACACTAAATAGTTATCCATGTAATTATCTCATAGTTAAGTCATCTAATGTACTTTTTCTATTAACAAGCATCCATATATTAATTTTGAGTATCACAATACTCACGGATGTGAGAACTACCGCCTAATCAGATCAGGAAGTCTAACATGTACTAGTCTTAACGCCTTAATGATGTCCAATCTCATTAATACTATGACTATGGATTATTTAAGTACTAACACAATACAATATAGTCAGAATCTCACATCATGATCTCTATCATGATTTTCTTAACACAGTGTTGTATTAGGGACTTTATCTATCAGTTATTTTACAAAAAAGTAAACAAAACAAACTGAAAAATAAATAATGCCTTTTATTAAAACAAATGTATCATATACAAAGTACAAGTGATTGCCTTTAGAGAACAACACCAACAAACTCCCACTTACACTAGAGCCAATTGTTTATGTATCTAATACCGAATGACTCAACATGCCTATAATGCTTCTTCTAGGATAGTACTTTTGTAAGCGGGTCAACTATATTTTCATCCGTGGGAATTCTCTCTATCTTTACATCATTCCTGTTTATGATCTCCCGGATCAGGTGATAGTGTCGTAGTATGTGCTTCGATTGTTGGTGAGACCGTGGTTCCTTTACTTGTACACTGACTCCGTTGTTGTCACAATACAAATATATTGGACCATCAACGTTATGGACCACACCCAATTCTTTAGCTACTTCAGAAGCAGCTATGCACTCATCTTCCATCGTAGAATTGGCAATAGACTCTTGTTTGGAGTTCTTCCAACTTATTACTGTTGGAATATATACCTCCTAGACTAGTTTATCTGACGTAATTATCGAATTTATTAATAAAAGAATTTATTCTTAAAAGTTATTTGTGCACGATTTTTATTTGGAAATGGCCCATTGCGTTTAAGTAAGTGATCTATGCGAATGGTGATCTTTCATAGTAAGGTATGTATCACGGGTTACTTAACACATAAATATTTATTTTTAATCAATTGATAAGAATGAGAATCTCATCATGTATAGGTTATTGTGTTATGAATTCCAAATGGGGAATGGCTTACCTTTAGCCAGTGAGTAGTCCACTCACTTCATTGCATGAGCGTATTTCGAATACTTAAAAAATGACCTGTAATAGTGATTTTTAAAAGTACTATTTAAAAGAAACTCAGATTGTTACTGCTATAACATGGATTAATACTCTACCGCTTGAGTATAAGTTGGTAGTATGACGAAGTTAGAAGCAGATACTTTGATATACTGTAGTTGAGGTTCTTTCATAGAGCCGATATACTTGTATATTAGATATATATGACTAGTTAGTTAATACAGACTTGTACAAGACAACATCTACACTATATTGCCCCTTTGTGACTGTTCAAATGATCTAATTATCCAAGGCTCTAGGGAACATGACTTGAATGTTTACTTTGACTTGAATGTTTACTTTAGGGTAACTCCCTTGAAAAATGGAAACATTCCAAGAGTCGTGAATTATTGGACTAGAGGTCCAAGGATGGTAGATATCTATTAGAGAGGTGTTAGTACACTCCTCCTCTCTCAATGGACGGCGTAGAGGGGTATTTTAGTCATTACACCTGTAGGTCAAAGACTTTACTAACGCAGCATTATCCTTGTGGTCAATATTTCCTTATGGTGATATTAGAAAATATTTAAAATGCAAAATATAGCTATTTATATAGTAATGGTATTTTGGTCATATTAGTAGTCAAGGCGATGTGTCTTTTGGTCTCCGGAGTGGTCCTTAAGTCCTAACAGATTTGGGATAAGGAATTGGCCTTGCTAATTATGGGTTTTATTTTATTTTATTTAAATAATCTAATTTATTATTGGACTATAATAAAATAAAAGACCCGAGATAAAAGTATATATTTTATCTAGTTTAATTGGTTAATTAATTATTCAGGGCCTGATGCCCAGATTGAATAATTAGAAAATTAATCTAGATATAAACTAGATAAAAGGCATGAAATTTTATATTAGTCTATTTAGGTTTGTTAATTATTTATTGGGCTATTTAATGAAGCCCAAAAAATAAATAATTAAGATTTATTATTTATGGTTGTTCAATCCTAAGAATAAGTAATTTTATCTGGCCTAATGAATAAGACTAAAGGTAAAATAAAATTAAAAAATTAAATAAATAAATAAATAAAATAAGAAAATAAAAAATAATATGGGATGGATCCTGTATTGTTATGCGTGAAGGATAACAGAAAGCATGGATGCTTTTTATTTTCATGCAGTTGGCTTCTCTCACTCGGGGAATTGAGAAAGGAAATGAAAAGGACATCATGCAATGCGTGAGAGGAGTCTTTCAAATTTTTTTCCAATTCACAGAAACCCAGTGAAGCATTCATAGAAGCCTTCAAAGGCTAACCAAACCCACATCTTCAAGCTTTCACCGACAGTGCTACGGGCACCATTTCGGAAGATCAAAGGCTTCACGTGAATGAGACGCAATCGATGTTTATAAGGACGTGATCCAATAGCATCAAGTATCATTGTACAGACATCTACATCAATGCAAAAAGGGCCATTCAATTACAGAGATAAATTTTTTGTTTTGTTAGCATGCTTTCGGTTTGATGATTTTTGCCATTTTAAACCTTTAATTGGTATTAGAGCTATGGTTTGGCAAATGTAAAAAGCATGCTAGGTTTAACTAAAACAAGAAAATATTTGTTTTGGATTTTTTCTGTGATCCTTCGTGTTTTCTGGTATGGATAGTTTCACTACAAGTTTCGGGATTGGAAGTATAGGAATACTGTATTTTAATTACTTTCATAGATATCGTGTAAGTACATTATTTTTAAGTGTATAGATGGTTGTTTGGATGAGTTCTAATTGAAAATGGATGAAAAAACCACGTCTAGTAGCTTCTGAATCGCAGAGAAAAAACTCGGAGAAGAATGGTCAAACCGAGCCGAGCCGAGCAAAATCTGTGAGAGGAGTTGCGACCCAACCGAGCCGCGAGCCCCGTGCCGTGCCACCCTTGGCGAGGAAAGCTTCCTCGCACCGCGCGAGGAAGCGTTCCAGCTTCCGAAGGAAGCAATTTCATCAATTTGCAATTGTCTGCCGCGGTCAACAATTTTGACTGCGACAGTGGGTGGGTCATGGGCACCTGCCCAAATCGCGGTCTATGGGTTTTTCCATGGGCCATGATCCAGTGTGGCGAGGTGCACTGAACCCGATATTAAAATTTTTTTAATTTTATTTTTGCGCGAGGAAGCGTTCCAGCTTCCGGAGGAAGCAATTTCATCAATTTGCAATTGTCTGCCGCGGTCAACAATTTTGACTGCGACAGTGGGTGGGTCATGGGCACCCGCCCAGATCGCGGTCTATGGGTTTTTCCACGGGCCATGATCCAGTGTGGCGGGGTGCACTGAACCCGATATTAAAATTTTTTTAATTTTATTTTTGGTCCTATACCAAACGAAATTATTTTTATTGCAATAGTTAATATTCTTTAAATATTTTGCATGAAAAATAATAGTAAAGAAAATTTTAGGATTAAACAAGACCATTAATTAATTAATGTATTTAATTCTATTATTTGGACACTTAGGTTAAAAGAATAGAAAAGAATGAAACGTTTATAGTTTTCTAGTATGCTTATTTCTTTTTGTACCTTATGTGCGCGTTTTCTTAAAGACCAAAGTCATTGGGAATTTTTGACAAAGAAAAATATTTTTCTTAAATCAAATGGTTAATTTTAATTCGAACAAAAATTAATTTTTAGATATTTTCTCAAAAGATTTTATCCTTGACATATAAAATATTTTAGATTTAGATATTTTTGTGAATTAAAATAGAAAACCATTTTAATTGGATTTTAACAAGGAAAATTGTTTTTGTCAAATTAATCTTGAGATCAAAATTTCTCGAAAGTTTTATTGGAAATTTTTGAAATTATTAAGTTTATTAACTTAAATAAAATTAATCCATGGAAAAGTTTCTCAAAAGGTAAAAACCTTGACATAAAAATTTTTATGGGTTTAAATATTTTATTATGAGTTAAAAGAAAACTTAATTAAAATTTTCAAAAGACATTTTCCAAGAAAAGCCCTTATTTTAAAATACTAAGTGGGAGAGGGGTTTCAATAGCCCCACGGCTTCCACGATTCTCATTAGAGATCGTGGATCCCCTCGCATCACCTTGGGAGTGAACCCGTATAAGATGGGAATACCACAAGGATCTAGAACTAATGGATGGATGTAATTAATAACTCAAGACACGTGCTATAATCGGTTAGCCCACGTTGAAGATTATAGTGCGAGGAATGTCCATAGAAAATGAGAAGAAACGGTCATCCCACGATGGAGTTATCTTCTAGATCATTACCTAGAAGGGAAATTAATTTGTGGTGATTAATATACTTAACTTAGAAAACTGTTAATCTTCTCAAGAAGCTATGTCAATTTTTCTAAGAGCCAAATTAATCATATTAAAGATAATAGTGATGGATTAACTATTATCGGATTTAATATGAGGATAAAATAAAAAATTATTTTATTTTTCACAAACTGAGTTTTTTTTTTTAATTTTTCAGAAATGGTTGGTGGAGATTCTTTTAGTTCTTTGGTCGTTATTCTTTATGAGAATAAGCTAACGGGTCCAAATTATGTGGATTGAAAAAGGAATTTGGACATAATACTCACTGTTAAGGAGTATAAGTATGTCCTCTTTGAAACCTGCCCTGTTATCAGGGAGGGTTCTACCATTGAGAAGCGCGAGGCTGAGAACGCATGGAAAAAGGCCAATGAAATGACTCAATGCTATATATTGGCCTCCATGTCTAATGTACTCCAATCTAAACACGAGTACATAGCCACTGTATACGACATTAGCCAATTATTAGCCACGATATTTGTCGATAAAAGTCAGACCGCAAGGTAGGAAGCTCTTAGAATGATCATAAATACTAAGATGGCTGAGAGAGCATCAGTCAGGGAGCATATGCTCAAAATGATTGCTGCTTTTGAGGAAGCGAAAGTCTTAGGGGCTGTTATTGACCCTGAGTGCCAAGTAGACATGGTTCTCAAATCTCTACCAGACTCTTTTACTCAGTTCAAGTTGAACTATAACATGAACAAGTTAAACATGAGTTTAACCGAGTTAATGAAAGAGCTCCAAGTGGTAGAGAAGGTCATAAAGCCACAGTCCAAGGCTATGATTGTTAGGAGTTTTTCTTCTGGAATTGGGCTCAAGCTCAGGAAGTTTAAGAAGACGAAGGGAAACGTACCGACCTAACCCAAGAACTAGCCCAACAAGCCCAAAGGCAAATGCTTCAAGTGCCAGTAAAAGGGATATTGGAAAAAAGAGTGTTCAGAACTTCAGGCCAAGAGAAACCCTACAGGTATTGTTCTATATCTAGAGTCAATTTCAATAGTTGGATTAACTTCCCCTTAGATTGTTGATTCTGGTGCCACTAATCATATCTGTAACTCCTTGTAGGGGTTCAGGAAGATAAGAATACTCCAGAAGGGTGAGCATGGACTACGAGTAAGAAATGGAGCACGAGCATGGGCCCTTATAATGGGAGAGCTAGATCTTATTTTTTATTTTCATAAAGTAATTATATTAAAGGATATTTTATATGTACCCGATTTTAGACAGAATTTGATTTCAGTTGCAGAGCCAATAAATCATGAATATTCTGTTTCTTTCCATTTTGGTATTACTATCAGTAGAAATGGAGAAGCTTTATGTACAGGGCACATGTATGAAAACTTATTCTTTTAAATCATACAAACAATCAAATAAATAACGCTCAATTTGAACCTTTAAGTAAGAAGAGAAAGACCAATATCAATAACTCATATCTTTGGCATTTTAGGTTGGGTCATATTAACTCAATTAGGATTCAGAGGTTAATCTATGATGGGCCCTTGAGCTCATTAAGATTGGAAAATTGCCTTAGTTCCTGGGGTTGTCCAGCTTATGTATTGATTAAGGGAGATAAGTTAGAACTAATATCAGAATTATGCTACTTTGTTAGATATCCAAAAGGAACAAAAGGAGGTACTTTTATCATCCTAAGGAGCAAAAAGTACTGGTAATTACTAATGCTAGATACTTGGAGGATGATCAAAGTACTTCTACTAAAGGTTGAAACTTGAGGAGAAGTTATCTTCGGAATCAATTTCTTCAGACCCGATTATGGAACAAGAAGAGGCATGGCCTTAAGAACCTATACAAACGGAGCTTCATTGTAGTAGGAAAGTATCTAGAGTTCTAGAAAGATACATAGGAGAGGCTTTTGAGCTGATTTCTGACCATTAGAAATAAGATCCCATTAGATACGAGGAAGCTGTTGTTGATGCCGATATAGATCTATGGCATGAAATAATGAAAGTCGAGATTGAGTCTATATACTTCAATTAAGTTAGGGATCTTGTAACTTCACCTAAAGGGATAAAACCCATTGGGTGTAAGTAGATATACAAGAGAAAGAGGGAAGTAGATGGGAAGGTAGAAACCTTCAAAGTTAGGCTTGTGGCGAAAGGGTATATTCAGAAAGAGTGAATCGATTATGATGAAACATTTTCCCCAATAGCCATGTTTAAGTCCATCCGTATCCTTCTTACCATTGCATGTCATTTTTGACAATGAGATATGACAAATGGATGTCAATATGGCATTTCTAAATAGTCATCTTATCAAAGACTTCTATATGTCCCAACCAGAAGGTTTTATTGCTAAAGGCTAGGAACATATGGTTTGCAAGTTCAAGAAGTCCATTTATGGACTTAAGCAGGTATATAGAACATGGAACATTCATTTTGACGAGACTGTAAAGTCTTACGGTTTCATTCAAAACGAGAATGAATCATATGTGTATAGGAAATTAGAAGGCATAAATGTGATTTTTCTTGTCCTATATGTGGATGACATTCTATTCATTGGGAATGATGTAGGGATATTGTTATCTATTAAGGTTTGGCTGTCTAGTTAATTTAGTATGAAGGACTTAGGAGAAGCCAGTTACATTTTCGGGATTAAACTACTTAGAAATAAGAAGCAAATAATGTTAGGATTATCCTAAACGACATACATTGATAAGATGCTGACCAAGTTTAGCATGAACTCATGCAAGGGAGCTCTAATCCCTTGCAGACATGGGTTGTCTTTTTATTCTAATGACTGTCCTAAGTCTCGGGAGAAAAAAGACAGAATAAGTAGGATTCCCTACACTTCGGTTGTAGGAAGTCTCATGTATGCCATGTTGTGCACTAGGCCAGATATCTGCTTTGTCGTAGGCTTAGTTAACAGATATCAGTCAAACTCTGGGGATGTTCATTGGTAAGCTATAAAATATATTCTTAAGTACCTTAATAGTACGAAAGATTATATGCTGGTTTACAGAGCTGACGACTTAGTTCTTACTAGATACACAGACTCAGATTTCTAGGCAGATAAGAATGAGAGAAAATCTACTAGTGGATATATCTTCACCTTGTCTGGAGAAGCTATTTCATGGAGGAGTATTAAGTAATCTTGTATTACTGACTCAACCATACAAGCTGAGTATATGGCAGCTTCGGAAGCAACTAAGGAAGCAATTTGGCTTTGGAAGTTGCTTTCAGAACTTGGAGTTATGCCATACATGGACAGGCCGATTGTGATGTATTGCGACAACTTTGGAGTAGCTCGCAATCTAAAGAACCTAGGAACCATAAGAAGGGGAAGCAGATCCAGAGAAAGTACCACTTAATCCGGGATTTTATTCAAAGACAGAAAATCATGGTGGAATAGATAGCCTCAGAGAATAACCTATCAGATCCCTTTACCAAGCCTTTGGCTGAGAGAGTCTTCAAAAGTCACTTAGACGCCATAGGGGTGGGCACCTACGGACTTTCTTAGTCTTAGAGTACAAGTGGGAGATTATTGGAATATATGTCATCTAGACTAGATTATCTAATGTAATTATCGAATTTATTAATAAAAGAATTTATTCTAAAAAATTATTTGTGAATTTACATTTTATTTGTGCACGATTTTCGTTTAGAAAGGACCCATTGTGTTTAAATAAGTGATCCATGTGAATGGTAGTCTTTCACAGTAAGGTATGGATCACGGGTTACTTAACACGTAAATGTTTATTCTTAACCGATTGATGAGAATGTGAATCTCATCATGTATAGGTTATTGTGTTATGAATTTCAAATGGGGAATGGTTTACCTTTAGCCAGTGAGTAGTCCATTCACTTTATAGCATGAGTGTATTTCGAATATGTAGAACAGGACTTGTAATAGTGGTTTCTAAAAAATACTATTTAGAAGAAACTCAGACTGTTACTGCTATAATATGGACTAATACTCTACCGCTTGAATATAAGTTGGTAGTATGATGAAGTTAGAAGCATATACTTTGATATACTGTAGTTGAGGTTCTTTCATAGAGTCGATATACTTGTATATTGGGTATATGTGACTAGTTAGTTAAGACAGACTTGTACAAGATAACATCTGCGCTATATTGCCCCTTGTGACTGTTCAAATAATCTAATTATCCAGAGCCCTGGGGAACATGACTTTGATGTTTACTTTAGGGTAGCTCCCTTGAAAAATAGAAACATTCCAAGAGTCGTGGATTATTGGACTAGAGGTCTAAGGATGGTAGATGTCTATTAGAGAGGTGTTAGTACACTCCTCCTCTCTCAATGGACGGTGATGCATAGAGGGGTGTTTTGGTCATTACACCTGTAGGTCGAAGACTTTGTTAACACAGCATTATCCTTGTGATCAATATTTCCTTATGGTAATATTAGGAAATATTTAAAATGTAAAATATAACTATTTATATAGTAAGGGTATTTTGGTCATATTAGTAGCCAATGCGATGTGTCTTTTGGTTTCCGGAATGGCCCTTAAGTCCTAACAAATTTGGGATAAGGAATTAGTCTTGCTAATTATGGGTTTCATTTTATTTTATTAAAGTAGTCTAATTTATTATTGAACTAGAATAAAATAAAAGGCCCGAGAGAGAGTATATATTTTATCTAATTTAATTGGTTAATTAATTATTCAGGACCCAAGACCCAGATTAAATAATTAAAAAATTAATCTAGATATAAACTAGATAAAAGGCATGAAATTTTATATTGGTCTATTTGGGCTTGTTAATTACTTATTAGGCTATTTAATGAAGCCTAGAAAATAAATAATTGAGATTTATTATTTATGGGTGTTAATGTTCAAGAATAAATAATTTTATCTAGCTTAATGAATAAGACCAATGGTAAAATAAAAATTTTTAAAAAATAAAATAAAATAAATAAATAAATAAAAAATAATAATAATAACACGGCATGGAACCTATGTTGTTATGCATAAAGGATAACAGAAAACTTTGATGCTTTCTATTTTCACGCAATTAGCTCCTCTCTCTCGGGGAATTGGGAAAGGAAATGAAAAGGACACCATGCAATGCGTGAGAGGAGTCTTTCAATTTTTTTTTCCAATTCACAGAAACCCAGTGAAGCATTCACATAAGCCTTCAAAGGCTAACCAAACCCACATCTTCAAGTTTTCACTGGCAATGCTACGGGCACTATTTCGAAAGATCAAAGGCTTTGCATGAATGAGACGCAGTCGACGTTTACAAGGACATGATCTATAAGCATCAAACATCCTTGTACAGACATCTACATCAGTGCAAAAATGGTCATTCAATCAAAGAGGTAAATTTTTTATTTTGTTAGCATGCTTTCGGTTTTATGATTTTTGCCATTTTAAACCTTCAATTGCCTTTCTGTACAATGTAAACATGTAACCAGATTTGAAATTATCTTTGTCAGATTGAAAACTGGCATTAGTATATCTATTTACTTTCAAATCACCTTCTCCATATACCAATAACACATCCTTAGTCCTTCGTAAGTGCTTAAGGATATTCTTTACATCCTCCTAATGACCCTCACCAGGGTCAGATTGGTATCTACTCGTCAAACTAAGAGTATAAGATACATTGGGTCTTGTACATATTATAGTGTACATGATAGATCCAACTGTCAAAGCATATAGGATCTTACTCATGTGATCCCTTTAAACTTGTGTCTTAGAAGACATCGACTTTGATAGGCTTACTCTATGCATCATAGGTAAGAATCTATTTTTGGATTGATCCATACTAAACCTCTTTAGCACTTTGTCTATGTATGTAGACTGTGAAAGACTTAACAACCTTTTTGACCTATCTCTATAGATCCTTATTCCAAGAATGTAGCTTGCTTCTCTAACGTCTTTCATGGGAAATTTCTTAGACAACCAGACTTTAACTGATTGAAGGGCAGATACGTCGTTTCCTATTAGCAATATATCATATACATAAAGTAATAAGAAAATGATTGCTTTCCCACTAGCCTTCTTGTATACACAAGGTTCATCCATGTTTTGAATGAAACCAAACTCTTTGATTGTTTTATCAAAATGGATGTTCTAATTTCTAGAAGCTTGCTTAAGTCCATAAATAGACCTTTGTAACTTGCACACTTTTGTACTGTCATTGGACATTGAGGCTGTGTCATATACATTTCCTCGTTAGATTTTCAATTAGAAAAGTTTTTTCACATCCATTTTTTAGATCTCATAATCATGATGAATGGCAATGGCTAGGAGTATTTTGATGAATTTTAACATGGCTACTGATGAGAAGGTTTCGTCATAGAGAATACTATATTATTGACGATAACCCTTAGCCACTAGTTGTTCTTTATAGGTAACTACATTACCATCCATGTTAATTTTCTTCTTGAAAATCCATTTGCACCCAATAGGTTTAATTCCTTTAGGTGGATCAACCAAAGTCCATACTTGGTTATCGTATATGGAACTCATCTTTGACTTCATGGCCTCAATCCATTTGTCAAATTCTGAACTGTTCAAAACTTATTTGTAGGTGGTAGGCTCATAGTCATCTATGAGTAATATATTATTGTAGTCACTTATGAGAAATCCATATATCTCAAGTGCCACATATATCCTACTCGACCTACGAGAATCTTGTATAGTAGAAGGTTCATCTATTCTCTCAATAGATGTGAGATCAGACGATTGATCTTTGGTTGTTTGTTCTTCTTAAACTTCACTAAGTTCAATTTCACTCCCACTGTCCCCTTTGAGCATGCACTCCTTCTCTAAGAGGACAATATACTTCAAAACAAACACTTAATTTTCGAAGGGGAGATAGAAGTAATACTCGAAAGATTTTTTCGGATATCTCACAAACAAACACTTATTAGACTTATTATTAAATTTGTCTGACTGTGACCTTTTGACAAAGGTAGGGCGACCTCATACTCTCAAGTGAGATAACTTTGGTTTATTGCCAAAGAACATCTCAAATAGGGTGGTATCAACCTTTTTTTACGGAACTCTATTTAGAATATAAATAGAAGTCTCTAGTGCGTCCCCCCAAAATAATTTTGGTAAGTCTATAGAAGCCATCATGGTCCGTACCATGTCTAGAAGGGTTTAATTCATTCTCTCAAATACATCGTTATGTTGAGGTGTATTTGATAGAGTCCATTGAGATAATATCACATTATCTCTAAGATAACCCTGAAACTCTTGGCTTAAGTATTCACCTTCTCGATCAGATCTTAGAGTTTTAATACTTTTCCCAAATTGTTTCTCTATTTCATTCTTAAAGTCTTTGAACTTTTCGAAAGCTTCGGATTTGTATTTTATTAAATACAAATACTCATATCGTGAATAATCATCAATAATTGTATTGACATTGGGCCACATACATTAGAATGTATAAGTGCTAATGACTTTTTGGCCCTTTCTCCTTTCCAGAAAAAGGAGTTTTAGCCATTTTACCAAGTAAACAAGATTCGTATGTACCATATAATTCATAATCAAATGACCCTCAATCACCTAATTTGTATAACTTAGAAACGTAATTCTTATTTACATGGCTTAAACGACAATGCCATAAATAAGATTAGGTTGAATTATCTATCCTTGGTTTTTGATTGTTTATATTGAGGATTGGATTATCCATGTCTAGAACATATAAACCATTAACTAAAATTGAAGAACCATAATGAATATCATTCAATAAAAAAGAATAACATTTATTCTTATATATTAAATGAAATTCACATAAGTCTAAACATGCAATTGAGATAATATTTTTTAATGAAACTTGTACAAAATAACAGTTTTGTAGCTTTAAAACTAATCTCGAAGGTAGGTGTAGCTCGTAAGTCCCCACAGCAAGTACAGTAACCTTTGCTCCATTTGCAGTACGTAAGTCTACGTCGCCTTTCTCTAGCCTTCTATTGCCCTTTAGTCCCTGCAAATTATTGTATAAATGAGATCTACATTCAATATCCAATACCTATATCTCATTTCTAAAGGTAGTATTAACCTTAATCATAAATATACCAAGAGTAGAAGTAGAAGTGCCCGCGAACTTCTCCTTCTACTTCTTTTCCTTGACGGTCTCCAAGTAGGCTTTGTAGTTGAGTCTCTAATGGCCCATTTTGCTACAGTGATGGCATGGACTTTTGGTGGTTACATCATTTTTCTTCACACCACCTTTGGGCTTAATGGGAGCCTTCTTTTTCTTCTTTTGAACTTTCTTCTTGAAAGAAGAAGATTCTACCATCAAGACTGTATTAGAATCCTTCTTCATAGAGGACTCCGCAGTCTTGAGAAGATTGATCAACTCAAGAATGGTGGACTCAATCTTATTCATCTGATAGTTAATCACAAATTGTGAAAAACTGTTAGGCAAAGATTGTAGAATTAAATCAACACTTAATTCATGGTCCATCACAAACCCAAGAGACCCAAACTTCTCAATCAAACCCAACATCTTCAACCCATGAATGGCTACAGAGCACCCTTAGCCATTTTGCAACGAAACAGTTGCTTGAGATCTCATATCTCTCTGTTTTAACTTGAACGTTAAACAACTCTCAAAGATGGAAAATAATCGATTAAGAATCCATATACTCGTGCTATTTTTGAAGCTCAAGAGCCATTGACGCCAGCATGATATAAGATGCCGTGTCACTATCCTCCTTGTGCTTCTTGTGGTCATCATGCTTGTTAGCATGAGCATCTTGAGCTGGCGGTAGTAGAATAGGAACATTTAGCACGTAGAGTAACTTTTTCGACTTGAGAATGATTCTTAAGTTTCTATACTAGTCGAGATAATTTAACTCAATTAGCTTGTTGGTTTCTAAGATGCTACGTAAGTTTAAGTTGGTTGACATGATGCACGTAACCTAGATGTAAAGATAAAGAACATTAGCTAACTTTATATGCATATGTAATGCAAATTTTTAGGTCTTTAATTAAACGCATTATAACTCTACTCTTTTTCTCAAACCAATACCCTCCACTATTGATTCGAGAAAACCCGTTGAAAACTTTTCTAGTGGACCAGTATCCAAATTCTTTAAGAATAACATTGAGTTTGCCCAACAAGCCACCTTTGAGTTCAATGGTAGGTATCCAAAATTAATTACATTGTATGTAATTGCCAGATCATTGGGTGATTAACATCTTTTAATCTTAAAGCCTTTTGGGCTATCCCAATAATTTTTCTAAATTTCTTTATACTTGAGTTAGCCCAACCAGGATAAAGAATTTAGTTAAACCCAACTCATTAATTAGGAATTTAATTCTCTAGGAATTTAATTTTATAGCTTGAACATACCCGATGTCGAGTAGACTTGGATTAACCCAACTTGGTCTCGAAAAATGACTCTCACTCTTATATATTAACGGAATGAATTATGTTTAATATTAATCGAGAGATTTATTCCTTTTAGTGATTTCATCAAATGACATGCATAATTATATCAATAAATCACATAAATTACTAATCATGGTAATAAAGTGATTACGTGGTATGGTTATGGACTTTCTCTAAATTAATTTTTTCGAGCCATAAAAGAAATTAATATAGTTAACCCTATGTGTTCATGTATGATTTAAGTAGAAGGTATTACCCCCTCGCCTTGTTTTGGTTGCCAACTCCAAAATGAAGTAACATTATTTCTATCTAACCTATGTAATCTAATCACATAAAATTCCTAAAAGGAGAAATCTCAAGTTACATTTGAGGGGAGTTGATGAGAAAAGAATTATATAAGAGTTTTAGAGAAGGCAGAACTCGCAGGCCCTATTTCATAAAAACCAAAATTGTAAAAATGTATGAATAGATATAATTTGATTTTAGTCCATAACCATTCACCATGCCATTAATTATGCTTAAACAAAAATTAAACATATAATTTTATTATTCCAAAATTACTATTTTGAAAAATAAAAAAAAATCTAAAATCAATATTTTAGATTTAATTTCTAAAATCAAATTATAGAAATTAAATTAAGATAAAATCTAAAATTAATATTTTAGATTTAATTTCTAAAACCATATTCTATAAATTTAATTAGGATAAAATCTAAAATCAATATTTTAGAAAATTTATTAATTGCTAAAATTATATTCTAGGAATTAAATAATAATATAATCTAAAATCAATATTTTAGAAAATATATTAATTTTCAAAATATAATTTTATCCCAAATCATGGGTCCCATTTAAAAACTAATCATAATTAGATTTAATTCTCAAAACGAGAATTAATAAAAAAAACTTATTATTTTTTTAATATATAGCTAAAATCAATATTTTAGATAATATATATTAATTTCTAAAACAAATTTTAGAAACTTTTCTTGGTTAGTCCCAAAACAAATTTTAGGAAAGCATTGGATGCTCGCTAGAAAAAAGAATGTTTTTGTGGGCCAAAACGTGAAGGACCGAAAAAGAATAAAACAAAAAAATAAACATTTTTTTTTTAATTTTTCTTCTTTTCCAAAAACAATTTTTGGTAATAATTCTTCGAAATTTTGTAGGAAATTTTGGATTGAACAGACGTTCTTCCCACTATTTAAGCAGTGTTCATAAACCTGCAAAAAAGAACTGATGCAACAATTTCCATCTTTGGTCAAGTTAACATCAAAAAGACATTTTGTTTTTCCAGAACCACAATAGACGAAAATTTTTCTTTTCGCTTAATTTGAATCATAGAACATATTTTCTATATTGAAACAAAACTATAATTTCAGAAAAAGTTTTTCCTTGAAAACACAATTCAAACAACTTTTCTTCAATGTAACCAGTATAGAAAAACTAGCTGTGAAGACCCGTACATACAGAAAATGATTTTCTATACAGAATAACTCGAGTCATAAAATGACTTCAAAATAGATTTTGAAACCTTCTGTAACCTTTATAGAATCACCATACATTGCATCTAGAACCCACAAAAATAAATTTCCAGAAAACAAGATGCATTCTTAACAATCTTAGAACACAACAGAGATTCAAAATTCTTGAAACAATTTCGAGAAGCAAGCCAAAACAACTTTTAGACATTATACTTGTGTGGAACAATTTTCACAGAAGAAAACAGAGACTCCAATGAAACAGTTTCATGGCAAAATAATGATCCATAAATCACAAACTAACCTGGCTTTGATACCACTGTAGGTATCTCATGCAAAAAACATGTTTGCGTAGCGAAAAAAAAAATAGAGATACCAATCCTAGAATCTACTAGCATGCGAGAAACAGATTAGAGAAAAGAAGTAGAATACCTTAAGAGATGTCTCTGTCATTTAAAATTCTTCAACTGCTGAAGGCGCAATCCAGCACAACTAGAGCTCCACGTCTTCGCCACTGGAGTCTAAGTGTAAGACTCCCTCTAGCAATATCCACACAGAGGATGCTTACTCAAGAATGCCAGAATACAATCTCTGTGCTAGCAGAGAAAGAATGGCAGCCAGGGTAATTGTTTTCTGAGAACAGAAGAATGAGAGAGAAGAATCGTGCGTGTGTTCTGTGTTTTTCCTTTTTCAAGCTGAGAGAACAATTCTCATAATATATCCAGCTTTAACTCTGGTGTTATCCCTAAAATTGCACAGAAACACATTTCTGTGAAGTCTAATCAAATTAGAACTCACAAATTACAATTGGAAATCATAAGTTTTAGCAATCACAATTTGGCCTAACATTATAACTAATTATAATTTGGCCATAATTACTTCTATTTCTCATAATTAATCCCATAATATTATCAAATAACATCTTGAGTACTTAATCCTCTATTGTGTGTGACCTATTAGGTTTTCCAGTCTTTGGTAGCGAATATGAATTAATCTAAATATCTTTGAGATTAATAATCCTTAATAATTTAGAATTAATTTATTAATTCTTATCAGGAATTAGTGCCAACTCCCTCCAGAATATAAATTAATTCTGACCCGAATATAATAGTATTTGTACTAGGAATTTACTACTCTACATGTGCATCAATTAAAACTGTTTTCAATACACAATCACCTTGGTCAAGGATTCCACGAGTAGTAATTCCAACAAATGACCGTGAGATATTCACCCCTACTATTAAGAGTGGCGAATCCTTTATTGACCTTCTCAACTACTTGCGTTTACCTTACATTGTACCCAATATCCATCCCATAGGTGGCCCTTGATCTGGCTCCAGAGATTTGAATCAAAGTATAATACTCAGCAAACAAAGTACCTTGAAGATCTCAAGTCTAAGGATATTTGCACGTTTGCTACAGCGAGATTTTATCACTGGTACTAAATAGTTATCCATGTGATTATCTCATAATTAGGTCATTCAATGTACTTGTTCTATTAACAAGCATGCATGTGTTAACTTTGAGTATCACAATACTCACGGATGTGAGAACCATTGCCTGATCAGATTAGGAAGTCTAATACGTGATAGTCTTAACGCATTAATGATGTCTTATCTCATTAATACTACGGCTATAGATTATTTAAGTACTAACATAATATAATGTAGTAGGAATCTCATATCATGTTCTCTATCATAATTTTCTTAACACAGTGTTATATTAGGGACTTTATCTAACAGTTATTTTATACAAAAGTAAACAAAACAAATTGAAAGATAAATAATGCATTTTATTAAAACAAATGTGTCATATACAAAGAACAAGTGATTGCTTCTAGGGCACAACACTGACAAGCAACACATATGTTGGGGTACGAGAAAGTTCTAACAAACCCTGCCATGTTGCTCATCTTGACACGTGTTAGGCAATATTCTCTATTGGACGTATTCTATTCAGTCTAATAGTAGGAATGCACTTTCATGCCCATTATTATTGCAAAATTAATTATACTTTTTAAAATAAAATATTATAATTATTTTTACAATAAACTACTAATTAAAAATAACTAGTAAAATTCGAATTTCATTTCGTACTTGAATCAACAGTAGTGGACCATTGATTTGATGCGCTATGTATGAAATAGCATTGCACATACAACGATACAAATGTGCCAATATTGCACTTCCCCAACTAAATGGCCTCGACAACTCTAACTCACAGATGTATTTGAGGAAACATAAATGAACATGGTTCTCGAATTTTTTCGAGAATAGAACCACCAAAAAACTGCATGATACCATACCGTGTGTGCTGTGCAACCATATTTGAAGTTGCGTTTGGCGGGAGTGGCTGAGTCAGGGCTCTCTCAAGTGCGCTTAATCTCAATCGAGATCCATCAAGGTATGTGCCCATGGGTCAAAAACCGAGAAGCGCATCACACAAATCTAACACCTTTTCTTGTGGACAGTTGAACTCACGACTAATAATCGGATCACTGTCGATATGTAGACCTAATAGGACCTTTACATCTTGGAGTGTAACAGTCACCTCTCCAACTAGGAGGTGGAATGTGTATGTCTCATGGCGCCATCTCTTCACCAATACCGTAATAAGTGGATAGTCAATCTTTATATAAGGTAGGCAAATAACTTTATCGAACCCAGCTACATTTATAAGCTGCTTGATGCAGGGATCAAATGGGCAAGCATCCCAAAATATACTGTCATTACGCCTTGTATATAGCACTTGGTCTTGTAACTGCCCTACCCAAATATGAGTCGACCTATGTCTAAACTGTAAGGTCAGCAGATATGGGATAATCGGTCCAGGATCAATATGTTAGCCATTGACTCGTACATATTATACTGAAACCATGACATGTTTAGAGGAATAGTAAAGTTATCATTGAATAAAACAAAGTAAAATATCAACTAAAGACATAACAATTAGAGATATATGATACAATAATTAATGACATAAAAATATTAGCTGTAGGCTCATACATATTATCCTAAATATGATTGAATAAAACTGATATAACAGTTAGATATATATGATGCAATAATTTTCAGTCATACAATCCATATTGGTAAAACGCATCATGAGCCCTGAACGATGCTGTTAGGGCAATTTCTCCTATTATGTTCAGCATGATGGCAGTTGCTACAACAAGGAGGTGAATCGGGGTTGTGCTAATCCATCTTATTCCTGATGAGCGATGTCCTTATGCAACCACGACAACGGTTCTTGAACCGATGAACATTCGGAGGTAACGTAAAAGGAGGATTGTACTAATAATCCTCGTGTAGAATGTGCCTAAATTGACCTAAATAAGTCATCTGGTAGTATGTTGTGGTTTAAGGGTGACACAAGATCCCTTGGATTCAACCCTATTTATTAACAAGTTATAAATGCGTGTGAACACGATATTCTGTATATTTCCCATTTACAGCAGCTGCAGGTCCTTGAATCAAGATCAATTTGGTATGAATTATTTCCCGTCCCATGCTCACGATATGGTGACAAAACACTAAAAATGCCGCGACCATGATCATAAGCTTGCACACGGTGGCTTCTCCCCTTCAACTCATTCTTCACAAATTTGGACCATATCCGATAAAGAAAGTGATATCTACCATGGTTTGCCTCCTCTCTGTAGTTGTTGTAGTATTGACTGTTTTTTTAAAAGAAGACTAGACAATCACCTTGGTGGGTAGAGTACGTATGGCCTTGACAATACTGTTAAACGATTTTGCTAGATTATTTGTCATATTACCAAATTGATATCTGCCATCATAAGCAAGCATCTGTTGCTTCTTCGGGATCAAATCCAGCCATGCCTTCACTTGGAGGTTTAGCAAATTTATTCCTTCCATAATCTTAAAAAATTTACGGTTTTTGCTTTGATCTACAGCTGCGCAGATCAACTTCTTCAACTGATGGTTCCTAAACTTTGCATTGAAGTTGTTCCGAATATGTCTAAGACAAAATCTGTGCACTGCCATTGGCTCTTGCTAGTCGGGTAGTCGATCAACAGCATTCTTTATCCTGATATGTCTGTCTGATATTAAACATATTATTCGATCCTTTAGTACTTGCTCTCTAAGTAAGAACAAAAACCAACCCCAAATGTCGTTCATTTTTTCGTCAACGACTGTAAATTCAAGGGGCAATATTGGCATTTGACCAACTGCTGTTAAGAGTTTTCCCTTATATATGCCATTAAAAAATTTCCTGTCAACACTGACAACCAATTTCATGTGAAGAAATGCATAATGCATAGTTTGAATGCCGAAAAAACATATCAAAATGTCTTGGCCCCATTGGATTAGGTGGGTAAGAAGTGTCACGCCATAAAGGAACCAGGATTCGTATCTTGTAAGGCTAGCATATACCGCAACAACTGGGCGAACGAAATCGGCTAATCTCCGTATATCATCTCAATAGCAAACCTCCGCATGTTCCATCATTTTTTGTAAGACAGAGTGAAATGTAATGTGTTTTGAATATGACTATTTGTTTCGCTGACTTTAATCTCTGGATTATATTGAATCATCGTCAAAATGTACTTCGCCATGAATTTCGCACTTATATTGCGATGGTTCCCACTCACTATTTGTACTAGACAAATGTACTATCCATTTTAGTGAGAAATATACCAAATGCCATGGCTTTTCTTCTTTTGTGCATGGATTCTCCAAGGACAGGGATGCTGTTGAGTTGAATTTTTACACTCAGCAATCCACAATGCACTCTTGCTTTCTACTATCCTAAACTCATGACCAATTCTAACAGACCATGACCAAATAACCCAAAGTAACTCATCTTTATCCCTAAACCATATGTTAACCCTCAAGTCATTGTTCGATTCAGACAAAATATGCATCCCATCGCTACTTGTTCCCAATCCATCAGCTTCGATTTCTATTTCCTAAGCAGTATCCAACCTATCAAGGTACATTGAATACGATGGATTATATAAATGTTCTGATTCAACGGGTCTATGAAGCTGTTGTTACATTACAGAAGGATCGAAAATCTGTTCTTCAATATCGCCACCCCCTCGGGGTCCTCATCCTCATTGGGAGTATCTTCCGTAGATGGCCCATCAACGTTAGACGTAGGTCCTAAACTGTCCAAAGTCGTCTCCGGTTCACCTACCCAATTGCTCTCTCAACAACCCATTCATCAATTGGAGTTACATCTAATGGTATACTGATTTTCACAGCTGAAAACAGTTGTGCTATAGCCCCTAGTTGGAAGGGTTGAGTGTTGACATGAAGTGGAGACATAACAAACTCTATCGAGGTTGATACGTATTGATTGAATGATTCAACAATTGGAGTATTTGGAATGGATGTAATGTGTAGGGATTGGAAAGTGTCAGTCAGGAGATGTGGTTGAATATTGGGGCCAACTGGTGTAGGGAGATTTAAATTAAAATTAGGCATGTTCTCAGGAGAGCTGAGTTCAATAATTCAGTGAATGTCTCACTGGCAGTTGTTGGGTTGTTTTGCTCATGAAGATCCATAGATGCTATGTTCAGAATTTTGATGATCTCATGATGAATATGCAGATCAATTGGTTGTCCTTTCACGATAGATAAATAGTACCACAAACTTTCCATATCTTTATATCTGTTATAGAAGTTGTTGTAGACTTTATTGCAATATCAATAGCAGTGTCTTCTCTCATTGTGATTTGTAACTGAACAGTAGCCATATAAAATCTTTGGATTACACATATTTTATTGATTAAATAGAGGAAATTAACTTGATTTTTAATAATCAATGTCTTACGATAGGGACCATTAAAAAAAATCGGCGTGTGCGGTGCATATAATATCACAATCCAAATATAACCGTAATCTAATAAATTATTCTAATGATATTGTATCTATATAAATTAGAAGTATTTTTCTATTAAAAAAAATTAAATTCTAACAAAAGTTATTATACTATATCGACCATTATTATAAAAAAATATATGTCAAACTAATTAAGACAATTAAGATTAATTAATCAAATAAGATAATATACAATGGTTTGATATTTTCTACTAAATTGAGGATCGAATTCTTTTACTATCATTTAACATAAAATTTTATATTAAGCTCTTTTATTCAAAAAAATAATATGCGCATAAAATTTTAATTACAAATTAAATTTCAAATATTTGAAAACTTAAAATTTAATACATTTAATATATTAAAATATTTTCATAGATTATAAAATATTAAAATATTTATGGCACGTATTTTAAATATTTATTTCATCATCAATTTTGAATTAAAAATTATTGAAAATTTAAAAGTATATTTAATATTTAAAATACAATAATATTTTAATTACCTATCAATTTGTAAAATATTTAAAATAATAAAATATTTTAAAACATGTAAAGTATAACTAATTATTTAAAGTATAAATAATTAAAATATTTTAAGATAATTAATTAAAATATGTCAAGTATTAATTAAATATATTAAATATTTTATAATTAATTAAATTTACTAAAATATTTAAAATATGTAAAGTATAATTAATTAATTAATTATATAAAGAATAATACAATTTTACCTATCAATTTGAATTAAAAAATTTATTTGATGATAGTTTAAATTAAAATATATTTAATTAATTATTTACTATTTATTATATTATTAATTTATTTTATTAGTTTATTTCATTTATTGTTCATGCCATAATTTACTATTTATCCAATTTGTTAGAATTTATGTTAAAATTATTCATATATATCTATTCATCACAAGCCAAAATACGCATTCATGATAAGACAATACAATAAAAATCAAAACAGTGATCCAATAAAAATTTTAATTCCACACAAATCCAAACTATTTATAATACAATATACATATTTGTAAATTATTTAACATAATCTCAAATACATATTGCCCACAATTCAACAATAAATTTTAATATTATATTCAATTAAATTTCAAATAAATATAGAATTCAAGTACATTTTTCTCTTTTATTGTTTAAAAGAAAAACCTATTATATATGGAGAACTCTAACAGTTAATATATAGAATAGTAATTCCAACAAACTCCTTTTATCTAAAACAGTTTTTGCAACAACTCTTTGCTTCAAAAATGTGCTCTTCTCCAATAGCAAACGAAACAAATAAAAAAACAGCACATAAAATATGACAAAAAGAAGAGAAGATCAAAAGAGAAAGAAGAAATGTAATGTGAGAAGCTGATTACTATCGAAATGCAATGAAGAAGGAATGCCCATGAGTCGGTATTTATAGGCGATGCAAAATCGCCTGTGAGAGATTCAAGAATAGCTTTTTCAGGGATTCTTTTGAATCTCGTCAAAAGAGAGCATTGGCCACGTAAAAGTTACTATGGACTGTTAGATCTTGCGTTTAGAAAATGCGAAGTCATCAATCCTCGCGTTTCTTGGACGCGAGGTCGTTAGACCTTTTCCTTGACCCGATGTTATCACTTTTTGTCAGGCGAGACATAACGTCACAACTTTTTTGTATCGGATGGGCAGTCGCAAGTAAAAATAGTAGATTATGCGATTGTCGGGTACGAGATTCCGTTGCCTCACACCTTGCAATTGCGAGGTACCCCTTACATGGAGGTACCTCCGAATCCCATCCTATTCGCTGTGGGTATTTAGATATTTGACCCGATTTAGTAAAAATTCATCTTTTGCTTTTGAAATGGGCCCCCTTACCTCGTTAACCAAAGCTCACTCCCAAAAGAAGAAGAAAGCAGCCCCAATCCCATCCCGTTCACGGTGGGTATTTGGATATTTGACCCGATTTAGTCAAGAATCCATCTTTTGCTTTTGAAACGGGCTCCCGTACCCCGTTAATCAAAACTCGCTCCCGAAAGAAGAAGAAAGCAGTTAAAAAATAGAAAAAATGAAAAAACCGTGAGGAAACGCTGTAAAAGTAAGAAGACAAAACAATGGAGTGTAGAGTCAAACCGAAGATTTCTCGGACATATTCTCGAAGAAGAGTGCCAAAGCCACAGCAATCCGCAGTGACAGGTTTAGATACCGTCGTTCTTGCTGTTCCCGCCTCTTCTTTTGGTAATACGAAACCCTACTCCGATTTCCCCTTCTCTTTGTTTTCTTTTTTGGATTCTTTTATGTGATAAAAACTCCTCTTAATATTCTGGAAAATGGTGACTGAACCCTGTCCCCTTTGAATTTGCTACGAAGTTTGGGGGGTCTGTTACATTTGTTGTGTTTCAATTTTTGCATTTGATTGTTCTGGAAATCTTTGTTTCATTGAATTCTATTTCAGCTGTTCAATTAGCGTTAGTTTCTTCCAGTGTTTCATCATTGAGTTTCCGTGTTTTATATAAACCCTTAACGTGGATGAAGGATGATGCTTAACACTACTTCTCAAGAACTGCCTGGGCGAATTATTAATCACTTCTGAAATGATGAAATGATTTCCAAGTTTTGGTAATGTTGTTACTGCTAGAAGGTGGCAATGCATCACTTCCTTTACTGTATCCTGTCAAGAAAATTTCTGATTTTCTTCATTTTGGCTTCTATTTAGGTTAGCCAAGAGCGAGCATTCCTTGATGCGTAATCTTTTCATAGTTAAATCTTTTGGTGTAATGAATCTAGACACAAAATTAGTTTTGGCATTGTATTTTATGTAGGGAAACCTGGTGAGTGCTAATGGGTTTCTGAGAATCTCTATATGTGGGATTATTTTTGTAGCAATTCGTTTTATCCCCTTCTTCCTCTTACTCCCCTGTGCCAAGCTTAGCATAGGGTTACATTCTCCCATGTTAAGGAGCAAATATGAATACAATCTTTTCCCCTTCTTCTGAAGTTATTTAGTAAGTAGTATTATGTGCTGTTTTTATATGTGGATTACAATCATATCTACTTACATGCATTTGGAGTGGCACAGGCACTGGGATGGGCTAAAATTAAATGATTTGATGTGTTAATTAATTTATTTCCAGTTGGTTCAGCTTGAGTTTAGACATTCCTCATTGAGAAAAAGTGGATATGAATGAAGAAGGAAAAGGACTTATATTGTCACAGAAGAGTTGAAAGTGACATGCAAGAGCTATTAAAAGATGTTCTCCAATCCTAAACCTATAAGATAAAGGCAGTAAAAAATGAATTTTAAATTTATAAATAGTTAAATCTTAAAAACTAATGCGTCAGGGTAACCCACCATGATAACTAGAACTCATTCTATCATGGTCTTATTACAAGATGAGGTAAATAGACACTTGGATTGTGTAGCCCTTTGTTTGTACCATGTCCTTTGTTGCTCGACATGATCATATGTATTCATGAAGTTAGTAAATGGAAGAGTCCGCGGAAGAATATATGGCATGATATTGTTTGGTAGTATAGACAAAGTGTCCTGAGTCATAAACATATAAGAAAAATAGATAAACAAATCATAAGAATACGTTAGCTTGAAAGAAGATGGCTTGCTCAAAAAGGGATAAACAAAATTTGGGGAATAGTTTCTTGCTCAAAAAGAGTGAAAATATCCATTATGAATTCTTTTTGACACAACTTGCCATTGTCCCTTTTCCTTGTCATAATTGTAGGAGCACAATTGACATGCCATACGTACCTATGATTAGAATACAGTCTTTCTGGCTGGCTCCACTTTCATTCAACAATAATAGGCACTAAATGCTTTTGTTGCAAAACAGTGTCTACCTTATTAATTGTAGGTATTGGAAATTCTTTAATTCCCTATAGAATTGTTTTAGATCAGTTTGAAGTAGTCATGGATAAACAATCAAATTTGATTGCTCAACCTTAATTTTAGAAAGAGACTTGGTATGTATCTCTTTTATCGCTTGTATATAGTTGTATCACATATGGTAAGAAATAATGACACTCATTCCGCATATAAGATATTATCACTCATATGCAAATCCTAATTATATGTCACTGCTCTTTTCATATTGAAGGAACGATCGTATAACAGTGAAAAATATTCTTCTATGAACATCATTAATTTTCAACAAACAAAAAAAAAGTTTGTAAAATGAAAACTTTATGGCTTCCATGACTTTCACATGCTCCAACGGTGGTGATAGGTTTAATCAACAGTTTTTTGGGTCTCCAAATAGTGAAAAACCCACGTCAGCGGACCTATTTACCCCCGCACCCCCCGGGTTACCAAAAGATCCTCATGGTCAAATCGAAAGAAAAATGTAAGAAAAAAGGAAATAATATGATAGTGGGCGGATTGGAAAAAAAAAAAGAAGGGAAACTCTTAAAAAAGGAAACAAGATAATAGTGGGTGGGTTGGAGTAAAGGTGATTAAGATGTATATTAGAAGAATGTCAAGGTAAAGCAAACAGCAGTATCTCCTAATGGTTTCATTCTGGCTCTTGCTCTTCTTCTGGTAATACAGCCTTATCTCTCTATTTTGCTGTGGTAAAAACTGAGGGTTGAATTAAAAAATGGTGAATCAACCATGTGGAGTAACGGTGAAAAATAAAAATTTTTGAGAATAGGGTAGGTTCATGGAATTAGATAAGAGTATGAGAGTGGATAGAAAGAAGTAGAAAGAGAGGATTTATATAGATGACCACACTTGGTCTTGTATTGGTTCATGTAGCTAACTCCAAGTAAATTGGTACTAAGGCTTAGTTGTTGTTTTTGTAGGGTCGTTTTGTGGAATTGATGGTGTTTAGGGCTTTGAATTATTAGAGTGGTTTTTTTTTTTTTTTTAATTTTTATTTTGTGGAGATGGGGTGGGAGGTGTGGTTCAAAACTTAGAACCCTAGTGTATTGTTTTCCCCTTTTTAATCGTGAAATTAAAATTTGTCATTCCTTGCCTATACCGCAGGGATTATTTCTTTGACAATTTAAGGTAAAGATTTTGATGGCAAATATTGTGCCGCAAGAATGTGTCTAAAAGCTTTCTCTTCATGTTGCCCCCTTCCTGTGGTTGATCTGTGAATATATGTATATATGAACCCTTAATTTGGATTGTGCACATGTCATAAAGCTTTCTCTTCCTGTTGCCCACTTCCTGTGGTTGATCTGTGAATATATGTATATATGAACCCTTAATTTGGATTATGCATATGACATACTTCCAGCATTACTTCTTCTGGGAATATATGGTTTTAAGGTAATGTTTAATAGTGGGTTGTGTTTTCTAGTATATAAAATCTTTATATCCATAGTCCTGTAGCTATTTACCTGTGTGAAGTAGTGAAAAATTCAAAGGTGAACAATTTATTTCATCATCTTGGTAAGGTTTTTTGCTGTCAGAGGATGGCAATGCCTCACTTTTATTAGTTTATTTTCTTAAGAGTACTGCCGATTCATATGATTTGGTCTTAGTTTTGTGAATGTGCCAGCGTCACTAACTGTTAGTAGATATTCTTTACAAAGAAAAATCTCTTCAAGAGTGCATTTGGCTTGGCATGACAATTCTCTGATGCTTTGATCCCATGTAGAGGTACTTCTCACATGATGTACTGTGTCATGGCTAGTGCGTGGGAGCACTTATCTTGTTGTATCAGTCGATTTGCTGTTTGTCTTGTCCTTGTGTCTACTTCAACATAGAGTCGCATTGACCCACTGAAATGATCAAAGAGTTTGAAAAATTTTTCCTTCTGAAATTTTCATGTGTGTGATGTTTTGTGTAAATGTACTGTATTAGAAAGCAATAACAGAAATCATGTCTTGTCCATTTCTTATGTGGCTCAGAACAGATCAGGAGATGCTGAATCCCCATATTTTGACATATGAATTGATATATTGAATTAGGATTTAGCTTGGGGATAGTGTTATTGCTTACTCTTACATCCTACACACTCTTTAGTTTGTAAGCACGACATGCTAGATATTCACTTCTCTGGGGTCAATTTAGGATGTAAGTGGATAGCAATTGGACTGAGATAAGTTTGTGGGAATATAATAAAAAATTATTAAATATGTAGGGTCTGATGAGGTCCAGGGTGGGGCTAAAGAAAGAGAATGATGTGTTGTGATATATATACAGTTTTCGAGCAATGAAAATATATAAAATAATAATTTTTTAAAATGAAAGTGATTTTGGATTGGATTGGCAATGGTATCCAAATACATCCGTAGAATTCTGTTTTGGGAAAAGGAGAAAAATGCAAAAGAAAGAAAACTTGTAGTTTTACTACAGGAGATGAAAATAAACTTAAAATTTTAATGGGCAATGTGCTCAAGAACTCTCCAAAGGGTGGGAGCAATTGCAAACTTATGTAACTTATGAGCCGCAAACATATGCAAAATTAATTTAGACGAATGCTAAAAAGTGAGGCATTGTGGTTATTTGGCATCATGGTCAGACAAAATTTGTCTTTCTCTGAAAGATTTAGTAACTTACTAATGTAATCTGCTATTAATTCTAGTTTCATTCTTGAAAATCTATTTGGTGTTGCACTATTTAGTCCAGCCCATTGTCTTTTTTCTTTTTATTTGTTTAATTATTTCTTAAGTTTAAAATTCTTCTTCTTTGTTGCATGAAGCAGTTTAATTTTATTTCCATTTGTTGTTAGTGTGCACCCTTTTTACTGATATTGTTGAATGAATTGTCAACAGTCGGTCCTATTGGATATGAAATTGGTAAACAGAATCAGCACTTGGCTTTGTATCCTCATTTATGTCTAAAGCTAGAAGGCTTACAAGCGGAAGCAAATCGTATATTTCACAAATTTCCTTGTAGACGGAGGTCGAAACATCTACAGAAGAGAATGAAAAAAGTTGTGGATTCAGGTGTATTCATTAATCTACTATGATTAATCATTTGAAATTCCTTCAATTCAACTTATGCTTTTGTGCTTTGTCATTAGTTGAATTTCCTTATTCTTCAATTGACTGTTGGTCTTGTTTTTTTAAAGATTGGCCATCTGTTAGGTGTTTGAATGTGCTTGAGTTTTTATTCCAAAATAACAAGAAAATTAAAGAGAAAGAGAAGAATGTTGTTTTAAATGGACCATGCTTGGTTTTGTGCTGTTGCATTTATATTGGACAATATAGAAAAGCAAGTTTTTTTTTTTTTTTTTTAAATAAGTAAAGAAATTTATTTATAAATATTGAAAACTAGGTACTCTATGGGGAAAAACAAAGAGAGAGATGAATAATAGACTGGAATCAATAATTTGAATGCTGTAAGGATTCAGCATTTTGGAATTTATACCATAATATCTGAAGATTGGAGGAGTGTAATATGAGTTTGGTTGAGGCTTTTTCTGTTTTGTGTTGATATTTGATATTAATCTGAGACTTGTGTTGTTCGGGTTATACTGGTTTGCTAAAGAAATAAAAGAGTTTAATTTGTGAACCATTCTCTGTCAGGGGATAAAAAAGAAGGTAACATGCAGGAGCCTTCCAGTAAAGCCCTGCAAAATCCACATCAACGTGCTACTAGAAAAAGGAAGCATAAATCTGATTCAATTGATTCTGAAGATTATACGCGAAGCTTTCATGTTCGAGGGCAACAGAAGAGATTACTAGATGGCAGTAATTCACATCGACATGGAATTAGGAAGGGGAAGGGGAAAGCTGATTCAAGTGACTCTGAAACTGATGCCCCACGCTTACTTGTTCGTGGGCAACGGAAGAGGTCAATACAAGGCAGCAATACACATCAAAATGGAATTAGGAACAGGAAGGACAAAGCTGATTCAAGTGACTCTGAAACTTACGCCCCACGCTTACGTGTTCGTGGGCAACTAAGGGGTTCATTGCGTTGCAGTAATTCAGTTACCCTGCAAGGGATGCTAAACTCCGAAATGTTTGAACTCTACTTTAAGTACGCTCTGTATATCCAAGATCTTTATTAAAATGTTTGTTATGCCTATCCCCATTGTTTATGAAGGTATCAAATTTTGCAGAAACATCTGGAGTGGAATTGCTGAAGAGAAGAGAAACTCGTTTGCTTATCTAGATTCCTTGTGGTTTAGCTTGTATACAAAGAGTTCTTTAAAAGAAAAGGTCTTGAATTGGATTAAAAGGAAAGCCATCTTCTCAAAACAATATGTTCTTGTTCCAATTGTTCTGTGGTATGTATTTTGTTTTAAAGAAATGGCCTGATTGCATTTTTTTCCTTTGTTGTAATCCTGTTAGCCTTCTATTCTTTAGGTCTCACTGGAGTCTCCTCATCTTATGTCACTTTGGTGAAGAGTCAAAATCTAGGAGTCCCTGCATGGTGTTGTTGGACTCACTGCAATCAGCAAATCATAGCCTTGAACCTGAGATAAGAAAGTATGCTTTTGAATTGATCACCTCTTTTGTTGGTCTAGACAGTAATTAAATTGTTTTCTTGTATCCTTTCTGTTAATTTATCCTCTCTTGTGCTCAGGTTTGTACTGGACATACATAAAGTGGAGGAAAGGACAGCAAACAGAGAATTAATTCGAAAAATCCCTTTTTTGGTTCCCAAGGCAAGAAACTTCAGAGTCATATTTTTCTTATACTTGATTAGACCTTTGTACTAATTAGAGGAGAAATTGATTTTCAGGTTCCTCAGCAGAGAACTGGGGAGGAGTGCGGATGTTATGTCCTCTTTTATGCCAATTTGTTTTTAGAGAATGCCCCAGAGAGCTTTAGCATTTCTGAGGGCTACCCTTATTTTGTAAGTTCTTCTGCATAACTTATCCTCTGCAACAACAGAGAAGTTGTTTTGCATTGGACTTAATGCGCTATTTTTGCAATTACAGTATATCACGTCTTCAGTATTTATTCTTCTTTTTATGGATTGTAGATGAAGGAAGACTGGTTCACCATGGAGGGTTTGGATAAGTTCCGCCGCAGACTAGGTTCTAGTGTCTTCCAGTTCAGATGAATGATGATTGTAATCACATTGTTGTATGGTTCTGTAAATTAAGTGCACATTTAAGGAATTAAATGTAGTAGTGGAAGTGAAAAGAGCCATATGTGGTAGTTAAATCCAAATAGATGTACAGGGCCTATTTGAAACTTCGAAAGCAATTAGTGGCAGACATAGCTGGTCTTGCTTATCGACTTCTAGAAATCATTGGGATACTTTTTCCTCGTATCTAAAGTATTTGGATTTGGATTCTGATATTTGACGAAACTGTACTTATTTATTTGTTAAATTCAGTGTTCTAGTTGTATCTTTGTCAAACTAGTAAGGTCATGTCGCAGAAAGTATGATACTTTTAGGATATCTTTTTTCTTTCCCTATAGTTTCCCTGGGAAAGGGGGAGTGAAAAGTCTGAATGGTAGACCTCATGAGTAAAGTACCTGATTGCAGAATTTGGTTCCATAGAATATCTTCTGTAGTTCTGTAGGTAATATATGCAAACATTTTAAATTTCGTACTAAAAATTGACTATAAGATTGGCCAATGTAACCATACAAAAGCTTTACAGGATTTCCAAGTACACACTTTATTATTTGTCATTGATTGTCTAACGCAGCTCTTTTTCTCCTTTTCAATGATAAAATGGCATGCTCATTTTTCTAATAGAAATGGCTAAATCTATATGCCCACACTTAAAAGAGGTTTCTTCTCTCAACAAAAGAAACTGTCTTCTTTGCCCGTCTCTCTTTCCTGCCCCCTCTATGCCCTTAACCTAAAATCCTAATTTTTTATACAAATTATTCTTCCTCGACACAAATCGTTCACTAGTCAGAGTTGCATAGATGCTTTTACCATCGACTTTATTCATGATTGTGACCTTTCTTGAATGATTGGAGGGTGGAATCAAGTTAGATTGTTAATCATAGTCCTCTATTATTATATTCATATAAATTGTAGTGCAAGGAATCCAAGTTACAACTATTAGAATGTCAAGGTTTCACTATAGCAAAGACATAGTTGCATATTGCCAAGCCTGTCACTCTTTCTAGCAAATCAAATGAAGTAACAAAGAAATGCTTAGATAGGCACTTGTTTTTGAAGCACCGTATCATAAATTTATATTGCTAATATTATGTGTTGGATATTTTAAAAAGGCACAAAATTTTTTTATACAATTCACGAAAATAAGATTTATGTAAGTCTTTCTTTATAAATTAAGATTATTTATTTTACAGAAATGTTGTGGTCATGGTACATAGTAGTAGGGGAACTGACAGATTGAATAGTTGGCCACCTGAGCTGAAATCCTTCATTTTGGTTTGGCCCGAGTTAGGCAACTGGCAACTGTTGGTTTTGATTAAAATTGAGCAATCAATTTACGTCCCATTTTGCCATTTTTATACATGGATTCAAAAAAAAAAAAAAAAAAAAGTCTATCTACATGTTGAATTGTGCTGTAGCCCATCTGTTGCTTGTATGTATAATAATATTTGGGAGGGCCACTATAATAATTATATTTGACTTTTAATTCTCTATAAGATAATATTACAATATTAAAATATCTTTAAAACTATAATGATTCTTATCCTTGACAAACAATATTCAAACTTTTTTTTTATAGACTAATAGGGGATGTGAATCTAATTCTAACCATAGTTAAGGCATGAATAGTAATTAAACACCCTAAGGATAGTTCTGGATAGAGCACCAAATCCAGCATTTACAGTCTCAATTATTGCTTCCATGGATATTCGGCTACAAGTAAGAACACAGTTTTAGTTTCAATGATTTCAACCATTGGTTCGAAAGTTCAGATTGAATTTTAGACACAATTATTCATTATGATGCAAGGAAAAAAAAAAAAAATGCATTCCCTCTTTCTCAACTAAATTAATCTATTTACTATTTTAAGTTATCTTAAAAAAATTGACACTTTTTTTAAAAGAAAAATTTTTATTATATAATTTATTATAAAATAATTAATATATCATATATATATATTACTTTTACATACTTAAATTTGACATAAAATATTGTAAGACCTACATATTTTTTTATTATTATATTATATTATACTCTATTATTATTATTATTATATTTTAACTTTTACTTTTACATAAAATTTTGTGTCAAATCAACTACGATCAATTTTAACGAGATAGAGAAGAAGTAATTTAAATTGAATTTGTTTTAGAAGTACTGTTCACATATTGTAGCAAACATTTATACTTACGGTTGAGCATTTGGTATTCGGTTCGGGATTCCATTTTGAAATTCGAATTGTCTTTTTGATTTTTGATTTTTTTCATTACAATTAAACTGAATCGAATTATTAAGAAAATCGTTTTAACTGAACCAAAATTATTTCGGTTCGATTCGATTCGATTCGGTTTGGTTGTGAACCGAATTGAGATATCCAAATTTGGCTAGCCCATTAAGCATTAACCCAAGTCTAATATAAAATTAAATCTCCTTTAACTGGCCTATTTAGCTGGATCAATACAAAATAAATCTCAAATTCAATATAAGTTTTAATACAAATTAAAGTCTAAATATTTTAAAACCATTAGGTGAACATTAAAACAATTTAACACCGAGAAAACTTCTCCAACAGTCATGAGAAAAATTCAACTAGAAGTTCAACAACAGATCTTGAATCAATAATACAACTTACAAGCACCAAACTGAAATAACCGAATTGAACTGAAATCTTAAAAAAATCATAATTTATAGATATAAATGAATGATTATTAATTAATATTTTAATATTAATTACATATATTTAATTAAAAATATAATTTCAATTTTTTCAGTTGTTTGTTTTGAAAAACCGAAAAACTAATCGAATTTTTATATAAATTTCAAAACTGAACCGAACCGAATTTAATCGAATAAAAAAATTCGGTTCAGTTCGAAAATTCAGTTTAAACTGAATAGTGCACAACCCTATAATTTCATTAAAACCGAACCGAATTGAAAAATTCTATTTAGTTCTAAAATTCAGTTTAAACTGAATAGTGCACAACCCTATTTATACTACAATAATTGTTTTACTATTCTAATTCGGCAAACTGGTAGTTTAACATTTTTATTTTGACATGAATGATCTTTATATTTTTAAAAAACTTTATAGGTCTTTTATTTTTTTTCGTTTGGCATATTAAATCATTCTGATCACTTTTCAGCTGGTCAACCCTAAATCAATTTGTCAACTTTGATTTTGACCGTGTAAGAATGTACACCTTCCATATTTAATATGAAAATCCCATATAAACTTAATGAAAAATTAGCCTATTTGGTCTTTAAAATTTAGTGTTTGTAATGTTTTCATCTTTAATATTTATTTTTTTTGCTGTTATGGTCCTTAATAATAATTTTTTTTTTACCATTGTGATCCCTAATTTTTGGTTTCTAGGACCATAATGGTTGATTTTTTAGGAAGAAAAACAAAACATTAGAGACCATAATGGCAAAAAAAAAAAAAAAAAATCATTAAGGACCATAACAATAGAAAAAAAAAAAAAACATTAAGGATGAAAACATTTCAAATACCAAACTTTAGGGATCAAATATGCTAATTTCCCTAAACACTTAATTCTTCACTTTGAACATGAGTCTTCTTTTTGTCTAAATATATATACTAAAAGTGAAGAGGGGGAGTGAATTGACTCTTCATAATATTTTGACACTACCTCCATTTTACAATATAAGTCGTTTTAGACTTGAATTTTTTTATTTTATAATATAGTTCATTTTACAAAGTTTTATAAACATTTATTACTTTTTTTTCAACTATACCCCTCCCTACAATCTCTCTCTTTCCACTAATTATGACCCAAATTCTCTCCAATTACTAAAGTAGATAAAGACTTAATTAGGGGTGTTTTGAAAGTTTAGTTTTAAAATTATGTGGAATTTAGGACTCTTAATTCTTGTGCATAAATCTAAAACGACTTATATTGTGAAACCGAAGTAGTAATTTTTATTTATTTTGTCATCTTAATTTTTTTAATTTGATGGGGAAGATTTAATGATATTTCTAATTACTCATAATAAATGAATCGGATTTCATTAAGAAAACATTATATAATTAAGATTCATTGTGTCGTCATGGATATTTTAGTCATTTTATTTTTTAAAATTTCCTCAAGTCCTTCTGTGCGTGGGGAATGTAGATGGTAGTCGATTCTCCACTTTCCTTGCCTTTTCTTCTTCCTCCCTAATTTCTCCCTAATTCTATCAGCCCTCTCCTTTTTGCTCAAAGGAGAACAAAAATTTTGAGGAATTTCCGCCTTCACAACCTAGCAATTGCAGGTATTTCCTTACTATTTCCTTCTCTATTTGTAATGAAAATCTAATCTTTCCTTTCTTGATCCCCAATTTCTGGTTTCAGGCATCCAAAAGAACTGAAATAGCAATAGCACTAACCAGGCTGAAACAATAGATCATGTTACTAAAGTTTTCTCAATATCACACATTCAGATATGTGTTATATATGTTAAGGAGATGTATAAAAATAGTGATGGGGGAAAAAATTATTACTATTTTTCTAGTTATTTGAGGCTCTTTTGTGATACTTTTGATGTAATAACTAGACATATTACTTCTTATTTGATATTTTGTTTGTGAAAAGTGTTTTTGATGAATTTGTGCAGAATTGAGTAGATTTTGAGCAAAAAAGTGAAAGATTCCATATTATACCTGGCGCCAGGTCCAGTTAAGGCACTAGGGGCCAGGTTTGGTCTGGAAAAGCAGCAAACAGTGAAGAAACTAAAAAGCACTTGGTGCCAGGTGGGTTGAAGTGACCTTGTGCTAGGTCCAACCTGTTCAAAGGCGGCGGATTTTCCTTTTCAAGCAGAATTTGGTAATCTCAATTGGATTCCTTTGGGAACTCTTTCAACCACGGAAAATGACTCTTATAGGCACGTTTTGGCAATTAGAACTCCTATAAATACAAGAGAAAAACGTTGTACAAACAAGTTTTGATATTTTTCAATTCTTCAATGTAATATCTTTAGAAAACTCCTAGAGAAACACCAAGATTTAGAAGGATCAAAGGAGAAGATGAGGAGGTTGCTCAAGAAGGTTTTAAGGAAGAAGAAGAAGGCTTACTTGTCTATGAGTGGTTTCTTTTTTTCTTCTTTATAATTTATTGACAATTTGAGATTAATGTTTTAATTGTCTTTAGATGATATTTTTTTGGATTCATAATTTTGTATTGATTTTAGTTCTTTAATCAATTTATTGCTATTCTTGGTATTTGATTACTTGAGTATAATATCTTGTTGGATTGATTAGTTCTCTTCTAATTAACTTGCAAAACGATGTTAGGAGAGAATGCCAACTAATTAATTCAATATTAGTTATTCTTAACTTGCTTGAAAAAGAGGTTAATGGTAAAGATTAAGTAATTAAAGTTTTATTGATGATTGCTAAAATATAAATTCATTGGATAATTTCATATTTAATTCACCTAAAATATATAGATTTATGTAAGGATTGATTTTAATGCATATTTTGGATAAATTGGTTGAGATAGAATACATTCATTGATTTAACTAGAAGATAATGATTCCATGGGTTGCAAATGAAGTGAATCTACTTTAATCTTTCATGATACTAAGATAATAATTCATTGAGAGAATTTTTAGTCAATTATTATTGCGTATTTAAGGGTTTCTATCTATTTATATGTCTTTTCTCCTTATTCTCACTCCTTGATTATTGTTGTGACTTTTCTTGTGTGACTTGATTTTCTCTAGTATAATAGGTTAGTAAGTTATTTACTTCTATTTCTTTGTTCTATTGGCTAAATAATAAAGATTTGAGTAAAGTAAGATGGGAGCCTAAATTCTTGTGGATTTGATACTTACTATTTCCTATACTATATGATGGATATACTTACCCGTATGTGTGATTTTAGTGATTAGCATTTTATTAAAGTTTGATTGCTTGTGGACTTTGTTGGTAATATTTTTTATACTAAACAACACGCATCATATAGCAAGATTTGGTCAACAAATAATTAGATTCATTTCCCAGATGCCCATTTCTTTATGAAATCACTTTTGCAGGGAAGCCCAAAGAAGTCCATGTGATGAAGTTTTGAATTGGCAATAAGAGATATCACATACCTTACAGTTTGCAAAGGAACAAGAACCATCATGATGAGCAAGAAGGACTGACTCTCCCTTAGACACAAACCATCATCCTGTTGTGGTCTTACGTCTAATCTCATTCAACTGGTATAAGCAACTATCTTCTGATTCTTCTTCAATTATCATTCCTGGCTAGTTCTCTTGATCATCAAATTTTCATATTTCTTTTCTTCTTCTAGTTTGTTTGATTGGAAGGAGGTGGTGAGGGAATATTTTACTTGTCACTTTTCTATTATCTGTAACTCTCTTATTGATATATTAGTTGTGAAGTGAAATTGGAGGAGGTCTTACATTTTCCATTGCAACTTTTCTGAGTCTTTCTGGAACTAAAAAATGACAATAGGTGAACATTTGGACCTCAATTTCGGGGTTTCTATAATAGAAAGCCATTCAAATTTTCGGTCATATGCTATTTAATTGTTAGAAAAAAAAAATGTAGTTGAGAACTTGTTCCTAACAACGGGAATTTACCTTGGTTGGTATGGAAAATAGATTCAACTGGTTAAGCTTATTATAAATTTGTTCAATTCTATTACACTCTTGCTATTTTAGGTTATTAGCTTGCGAAGGGATAAATGTAGAGCAACTTGCTCGTGATCTCAAGTAATTTGAGTTAAAGGTAGAGAATCTTATCATTCAAAGTATTTGTTAAAAACCTAGTGTTATGAAGTTTTTGCATGATCAGATCATATTGATGTTGATGTTACTGAAACAAAAGGAAATTGAAATCCAAAATGCATATGCTACAAAGTGAATGAGGAAAACATCGCTATTTATGATGAAGAATGTTGAAGATAAGTTATATCTAAAGAGAGTGATTGCGTTTCCTTTGGTCTTTCTTGAACATTCATATTTATTTATTTATTATTATTATTTTAGTTGTTGGGAGTGAAGGGGGGACGGATGCAGGGTTGTGGGAGGAGAGGTTGTCCTTTGAATATTTTTTCCAGGGTGCATTGGAATTCACTTTAGGTATGAAAACTCATTGAGAGAAAAGCATAATAGAATTTATGATGCTCATGCGGCAATGTGGATACTAATGAGTGAGGGAATAATAAGAAGCAAATCCATTTGTACAAGAGGGTTTTCCTAAATATATTTTTTATAGGCTTTAATATATAAACTTGAGATATAGGGTAGGAGAGATTTTAGTAACACCAGTCAATAACAGTGCATGCATTTGGAGTGGGCATGTAAATGACTCTTTAACTAAGAAATGCAGGAGGATCATTCAAACATTTTCAAATAGGACAGTGGTGAAGGAGTGAAGAAGTGATCCTATATTTGTTGCTTTGCTTTTTCCTTTTGCATAAAAAGATATCTGTGTATCACATAAGTTTGTGGTTATGTTACATACTCTTTCCTATGGTTTCACCAAATTGGTAATATTTAAGATATGCAATACGGCCATAATACCATAGCTATCCAACATGTAATTAGGTGCACAAGTGATATCATATATTTTTATTTACAGCATACATTGTAGTATTTCTATCAAACTGCAAGGTGGTAATGATTTGGTTTTTCAATTCACTGGGCTAATAACTGGAATTATCCATCTTTTCCATTTTATGCAATTTCTGAACAAGGATGGGTATCTCAAAGGATTGACATATATGAGTTAATAATAAAAGCATATACCTCTTTTGATAAGCACGTGAGAGATGATGCTTCCAGAGTAGAGTTATGAGAAACAAGCAATTGAGTTATGAGAAATAGACAATCTTCCTCCTAATTGCTGGTAGAAATAATTGATATTAGCTTCTACATCAATGTAAGATCCTATGATCACGTATTTAATTGTCATAACACTGTATCAGAAAGAGTAGCATTGAGTTAAACAAATTGATGTCTAAGGTTGATTTGTAATATTTTATGGCCTTTGTTTTCTTACTCTTATAGTGCAATGCAGTCTTAAGTTTTTTTCGCAGTATATTCTTAGCTAGAATACTTAAGTTTTTGTCTAAACAATTACGTGTGGAAATGAAAGTAAAAGTTGATTGTAAATTATTTTCCACATGAAAAGAAGGGTAAATAATGCTGGTGATTCTTAAACTTTTTTAAAATATAGTTTTTTTTTTCGAACTAAAAAATAATTTTATTTACTCTCAAATTATTACATTGTTTAGAGTTTATTATTCCAAATTACTTTTATTAATCATGTGACGTGTAATGACATTTTAAAGGTATTTAAGTCATTTTATAATAGTCAACTTTCTCTATAGATCATCATTACTTGTTGTCACTCATTTAAATTAATATGAAATGATTTAGCCATCTTAAAAAATATTGTGTATATGATGTGATTAATGAAAATGGAGCTTGACCATCAAGTAACAAAAAGATGAAATTTGAATAATATAATAATTTGAACGTAAATGAAAACTAGACTACAAATAAAAAACTTGTTGAACTAAGTGAACTAATTTACAGTTTAGAACAAAAGATGCTAGAAAAAGGAGTGAAAGTAGTATAAGCTAAGTAAGTCTTTGAATGATTATTAAATGTAACACAGACTATCACATTCTGTTGTTTTTGCTATAAATACAACAAAAAGATTCCTTGGGAGAGGAAAGTGCATTTTCAATTGAAGTGTTTTCAATTAGTCCACTGTAGTTTAAACTTTGTCAATGTTCTGGTCAATTTTTCTAATTTTTGGTGTTTTTAGCAAAATGGCAAGAGGCTATTGACATTGCTCTTAAATATTATGTGATAATTTTAAATACTGCAATTGCTTGCACATGCTATTAATATATTCATAGTGGATTTAGAAAGAAAATGAGATATGTGCATTCTAGATTAGCTTTCTATACTTCTATTTCTATGGATGCCATAGATAAATATAGTTCTTGAATATATTGGCTACTTCCACTTAATCAATAACATGATAATTGCATGACTTTACTGGGGGTTGAACCTCAAAGCTCATACTCATAAGGCAGTCACTTTGAAAGGAAATTCTCATTGGTTAAAAAGTCAAGTTGTTCAATCACTATTCCTGCAATTTTTAATACACTATTTTGAGTTTGGAAGGAGTCTTCCATTGAAATAAAGCAATGATGCATCCTTTCCACTAAAAAGGATAAAAGAGGAAAATATTACTTTTATAGTTCTCTTATTATCTATAGTTGTCACACTTATTGTCTATGTTTTTTTATTTTGTTTTTCTTTTAAATGGAGTTGGAATACATAATGAAATAAGCAAACTTGATTGAAAAAGTGGAACTCCCCAAAGTCTTCAAAAGTTATTGTTATGTGCTTTGAGTTTCCTCTGATGTAACATGTGCACTGTTTTCTGCACTGTTTTTCCCTAAGTTGCTTACAGTGATTATGATACATGTGCATTTACTTGGGGAGCCAAGAATTGAAGGATCATCAACCCCATCAATGTTAGGAGTTGTAAGGAAGTGGCAGAAATTTGACCCTCAAAATTCACTAAAAATACGGGTGAAATAGTCAAATGCAAATTCTGCATTAAAATTACATCTCAATACCTTAAGAAGGTTGGCTGAAGAACATACAAATGTTTATGGCCTGTCATCAATAGATGTAACATGTTAACCTCAGATAATATAAGTCTTGAACTCATTTTAATTAAGCAATAATGCAAATACAAATGTACTAAAAATTGAATGACCATTAGCAACACAACCACACATTAGTTGATAAAACATAATTCATTATCTTGTACGTGCACTAGGAAACAAGTCTTGGTTCTTTTACATTTGCTATTGTTCATTTGCAAAATTTCTTAATGCGTCATTATATAGTGCTACAAATAAATGTCAGATGAACTAATTTCCACGATTTTTATTAGTAATTGCAAAGCAATATGACCCATGCAAAACTATTAGATATTTGGGCCATTGATATATTTTTTAAGTCTGGAGAAGGCTTTTGCGTTGCTTAGCTTTTCCATTGCTTAGAAATGCGTGTTGAAGTTGCACACAATTTTCTTATTGTTATTTGGTGGTGATTTTTTTTCAAACATCGGTTAGAATTTTGCCTTTGCATACTACAATATCTTTTTCTTTCTCTCTCTCTCAAGATATTTGAAATGATCTTACGAATTTATTTTGTGAACAGTGGGTAAGAGGAGAGGATAAAATGAGTTTGGTTGTTGTTAAAGCATTGTTAGGAGCTGTAGATGCCACACTTGAGATATCACAAGTGCAAGATGGGTGAGGCAGAAGGAATCCCAATACGTTCTCTCTCTCTATATCTCTCTTTGTGAACACAGAAGGAGTTTTGTGAAGGCTTAAAATGGCAAAAATAATCAAAACGAAAGCATGATATGAAAACGAAAATTTTACTTCTGTGATGAAGTGGCCCTCTTCGGACTGGTGTAGATGTTTGTATAAGGATATTTGAGACTAGTGGCTCACGTCGTTACAAACGTCTACTGCATCTCATCCACGCGAAGCTTTCGATCTTCTGAAATGGTGCCCGTAGTACAGCCGGTGAAAGCCTGAATATTGAGTTTTGATCAACTTTGGTCTTCTTTGAAATTGGGTTTGGCTTTCTATGAATGCCAAGAAAATACGTAGGGCTTCTGTGATTTTTTTCTTTGCTTCTGTGACTTACACAAAATCACTAAAATTGCTCAACTCCTCCCCATTTCAATTCATTTGGATAGATGCCCGAGAGAGAAGATATTATGTGTGCAAACAGAAAGCTTCCATGCTTTCTATTATCTTGCACGCGAAATAACACGGGTTCTATCCCATGTTATTATTATTATTTTTTTATTAATTAATTAAATTAATAATTAATTAATTTAATTTTTTTTTATAAATTTTATTTTATCTTGGTCTTATTCATTAAACTAGATAAATTATCTATTGTTGGACTTAAACACCCATAAATAATAAATCTCAATTATTTTTTTTCTGAACTTTATTAAATAACCCAATAAATAATAACAAGCCCAAATGGACCAAATAAAATTTTATACCTTTTATCTAGATCCAGATTAATTTTCTAATTATTCAATCTGGGACTTAGGCCATGAATAATTAATTAATCATTTAAACTAGATAAAATAAATACTTTTTCTCGGACCTTGTATTTTATTCTAATCCAATTAATTAGACTAATAAAATAAAAATTCATAATTATCAAGACTAATTCCTTAACCTAAATACTTCATGACTTAAGGGTCATTTCGGGGACCAAAAGGCATATCACATTGGCTACTAAAATGACCCAAATACCCCTGCTATATAAATAATCATATTTTGCATTTTAAATATTTCCTAATATCACCATAAGAAAATATTGACCCCAATGATAATGTTGCGTTAGCAAAATCTTCGATCTATAGGTGTAATGACTAAAATATCCTTCTATGCATCGCTATGCAATTAGAGAGGAATAGTGTACTAACATCTCTCTAACAGACATCTACCATCCTTAGACCTCTAGTCTAATGATCCATGACTCTTGGAATGTTTTCACTTCTCAAGGGAGCTATCCTAAAGTAAACATCCAAATCATGTTTCCCAGAGCCTTGGATAATTAGATCATTTGAACAGTCACACGGGGCGATATAGCGTAGAAGCTATCTTGTATAGGCTTGTCTTAACTAATTAGTCACATATACCCAACATACAAGTATATTGGTTCTATGAAAGAACCTCAACTACAGTATATCAAAGTATATGCTTCAAGTTTCATCAGACCACCAACTTATACTCAAGTGGTAGAGTATTAGTCCATACTGTAGCAGTAATAGTGTGGGTTTATTTTAAATAGTACTTTTAGAAATCATTATTACAGGTCCTGTTCTACGTATTTGAAATACGCTTATGCTATGAAGCGAGTGGACTATTCACTAGCTAAAGGTAAGCCATTCCCCATTTGGAATTTATAACACAATAACCCATACATGATGAGATTTTCATTCTCATCAATCGGTTAAGAACAAACATTTATGTGTTAAGTAACTAGTGACCCATACTTTACTGTGAAAGACCACCATTCACATAGATTACTTACTTAAACACAATAAGTCATTTCCAAACAAAAAATTATGCATAAATAAAATGTAAATTCACAAACAAATTTTGAGAATAAATTTTTTTATTGATAAATTCGATAATTACATTAGATAATCTAGTCTAGAGGGCAAATATTTCAACAATCTTCCACTTGCACTCTAAGACTAAGAAAGTCCATAGGTGCCCACCCCTATGGCGTCTAAGTGTCTCTTGAAAACTCTCTCAGCCAAAGGCTTGGTGAATGGATCTATTAGGTTATTCTCTGAAGCTATTTATTCCACCACGATTTTTCGTCTTTGAATGAAATCTCGGATTAGGTGGTACTTCCTCTGGATGTGCTTCCTCTTCTTGTAGTTCCTGTGTTCTTTAGATTGCGAGCTACTCCAGAGTTGTCACAATACACCACAATTGGTCTGTCCATGTGTGGCATAACTCCAAGTTTTGAAAGCAACTTCCGGAGCCAGATTGCTTCTTTAGACGCTTCTGAAGCTGCCACATACTTAACTTCTATGGTTGAGTCAGTAATACAAGATTGCTTAATACTCCTCCACGAAATTGTTCCTCCAGACAAGGTGAAGATATATCCACTAGTGAATTTTCTCTCATCCTTATCCTCTTGGAAATCTGAGTTTGTGTATCCAGTAGGAACCAAGTCGTCAGTCCTATAAACTAGCATATAATCTTTTGTACTATTGAAGTACTTAAGAATATACTTTACAACTTAACAATGAACCTCCCCAGGGTTTGACTTGTATCTGCTAACTAAGCCTATAACAAAATAGATATTTGGCCTAGTGCACAACATGACGTACATGAAACTTCCTACAGCCGAGGTGTAGGGAATCCTACTCATCCTATCTTTTTCTTCTGGGACTTAGGACAGTCCTTAGAACAAAAAGACAACCCATGTTTGTAAGGGATTATAGCTCCCTTGCATTAGTCGATGTTAAACTTGGCCAGCATCTTGTCAATGTATGTCGTTTGGGATAATCCTAACATTCTCTACTTCCTATTTCTAAGAAATTTAATCCCGAGAATGTAATTGGCATCTCCCAAATTCTTCATACTAAATTGACTAGATATCCAAACCTTAGTAGATGACAATGTCCCTACATCATTCCCAATGAGTAGAATGTCATCCACATATAAGACAAGAAAAATCACATTTATGCCTTCCAATTTCCTGTACACGCATGGTTCATCCTCATTTTGAATGAAACCGTAAGACTTTACAGTCCCATCAAAACGAATGTTCCATGTTCTAGATGCTTGCTTAAGTCTATAAATAGACTTCTTAAACTTGCAAACCATATGTTCCTGACCTTTAGCAATAAAACCTTCCGGTTGGGACATATAAATGTCTTCGTTAAGATGACCATTAAGAAATGCCATCTTGACATCCATTTGCCATATCTCATAGTCGTAATGACATGTAATGGTAAGGAGGATACGAATAGACTTAAGTATGGCTACTGGGAAAAAGGTTTCATCATAATCGATTGCCTCTTTCTGAGTATACCCTTTTGCCACAAGTCTAACTTTGAAGGTCTCCATCTTCCTATCCGCTCCTCTCTTCCTCTTGTATAACCACTTATACTTAATGGATTTTATCCCTTCAGGTGAGGCTACAAGATTCCAAACCTGATTGAAGTACATAGACTCAATCTCAACTTTCATTACTTCATGCCATAGCTCTGCATCGGCATCAACAATAGTTTCTTCGTATTTAGTGGAATCTTGTTCCTGATAGTCAGAGACTAGCTTGAAAGTCTCTTATGTCCAGCTTTCTGGAACTCTAGATATCCTCCCACTACGACGAAGCTCCATTTGTACAGGTTCTTGAGGTTGTATCTTTTCTTATTCCATAATTGGGTCTGAAGAAGTTGATTCTAAAGATAACTTCTCATCGAGTTCCAACCTTGTTGAACCTTTAGTAGAAGTACTTTGATTATCCTCCAAATATCTAGTATTGATATTTACCAGTACTTTCTGCTCCTTGGGATGATAAAAGAAACCTCATTTTGTCCATTTTGGATACCCAATAAAGTAGCATAATTCTAATCTTGATTCTAGCTTGTCTCCATTGATCAGTACGGAAGCTGAACAGCTCCATATCTTGAGATGATTTAGACTTGGCTTACGCCTAGTTCACATCTCATTGGGTGTCATAGGTATTGAATTGGAAGGCACCAAGTTCAAAATGTTTGCCACTGTTTCTAAGGTATATCCCCAAAAAAGACCGGAAGAGTAGCATAAGACATCATGCTTCGGACCATTTCTATTAATGTCATGTTCCTTCTCTCAGCTATTCCATTCTATTGGGGTGTACCCGGCGCAGAGAGCTGAGATACTATTCGATGATGTACTATGTAATCCTTAAACTCACTGAGGAGGTATTCTCTACCACGATCCGATCGTATGATTTTGATTAGTTTACCTGTCCGACGCTCCACTTTAGCCTTAAACTCTTTGAACTTGTCAAAAGAGTTAAACTTGCATCTCATCAGATAGATATAACCAAATCTTGTACAATCATCCGTGAAAGTGATGAAGTGCTCAAAGCCCCCTCTAGCTTGAGTAGATAAAGGACCACACATATAAGTATGAACAAGACCTAATATCTCCTTGACTCTATCAGCCTTTTGGATAAACAACCGTTTGATCATTTTTCCCATAAGACAGGATTCACACTAAAGCCAACTTTTCAATTTTAATGAGCCCAAGTGCTCATTATGGATTTGTTGGGAAATATGCCCTCTTAGATTAGGTTTTTGATGTAAACATCAAATATTTTAATAAAAGAATTTATCTTCGGGAATTGTTTGTGAATTTATATTTTATTTGTGTACAATTACGTTTGGAAAAGACTTATTGTGTTTAAGTAAGTGGTCCATGTGAAAGGTGGTCTTTCACAGTAAGGTATGGATCACGGGTTACTTAACACATAAACTTTTGTTCTTAACCGATTGATAAGAATGAGAATCTCATCATATCTAGGTTATTATGTTATGAATTCTAAATAGGGAATGGCTTACCTTTAGCTAGTAAGTAGTCCACTCATTTCATGACATAAGCGTATTTCGAATACGTAGAACATGACCTGTAGTAGTGGTTTCTTAAAGTACTATATGGTAGAAACTTATACTACTATTGCTACAGCGTGGACTAGTACTCTATGACTTGAGTATGAGTTGGTGGTTTGACGAAACTGGAAGCATGTACTTTGATATGTTTTAGTTGATGTTCTATTGTAGGACCAATACACTTGCATGTTGGGTAGATATAACTAGTTAGTTAAGACAGACTTGTATAAGATAATTTCTATACTATATCGCCCCTTGTGGTTATCTGAATGATCTAAATATCTAGGGTGTTGGGAAACATGACTTGGATGTTTGTTTTAGGGTAGCTCCCTTGGAAAGGGGAAACAATCCAGGAAGTTGTGGATCATTAGACTAGAAGCCTAAGGATGGTAGATGTCATTTAGAGAGGTGTTAGTACATTTCTTCCTCTCTAATGCACGACGATGTATTGAGGGGTATTTTAGTCATTTCACCTGTAGGTCGGAGACTTTGCAAACGCAACATTGTTCTTGGGGTTAATATTTTCTTATGGTGATATTAGAAAATATTTAAAATGCAAAATATAATTATTTATATGGCAATGGTATTTTGGTCATTTTAGTAGCCAAGGTGGTGTGTCTTTTGATCCCCAGTATAGATCGTAAATCTTAATTATATACAGGCTAAGGAATTGGTCTTAAATTAAATTAAATGAAATAGAATTTAATTTATTTAAGTAGCCTGATTTAATTATTGGGTTATAATAAAATAAAGGTCCATAGAGAGAGAGATAATTAATTAAATTAGTTTGGTGGGTTAGTGAATTGTTCAGGGTTTTGGCCCAATTTGAATAATTAAAGTTTGACCTGGGATTAAATTAATATAGTCTTGTTAATTAGACTAGTTTATTTGTGCTAAAAAATTAATTATTTACTAGGCCATTTATTTGGTTCTGATTAGAATAATTAATTTGGTTCAAGAGGCTAAACTAAGAGTCCAATGAGCCAAATTAAAAATTCACTTTAACCTAATGTTTTATTTAGGTTAAACAGGAGAATAAAGATGTACGTTGTTTTTCTTCTTCTATGAGAAAGAAAAATAGATAGCCCTTTTTCTCTCTAAAAAATTCCTTGATCCTGTGAGTTTTCACCAAACGTGGATTAGGCAGGCTATATATTGGAAGATCGAGAGGAAAGTTGGCGTTAACATACATGCACAGATGGAGTAAGAGGCTTGTAGGAATCACACTAGAGGTTTTCACCAGTGCACCTACCCCAGTTCCGCATATTCCAGTCCAGCCAATTTTGAAACTAAGAAGAGGTAATAAAAAAAATTATTTTTTTTCTCCTTCACGCAGAAGTACTGTGCTACTGCATTTTTCTTTTTGTTCTTCAGTTGGTTTTGTTGTGTGTTTCGGTTGCAATTTAATCTTCAGGATTAACCTCTGAATCCTAGTTGAGTTAATATGGCATAACCTTAGATACTAAAGATATGAGTCATTGACATTGGTCTTTCTTTTCTTACTTAAAGGTTCAGATTGAGCGTTATTTATTTGATTGTTCGTAGGATTTAAAAAGAATAAATTTCCATACATGTGCTCTGTACATAAGACTTCTCAATTTCTACTGAGAGTAATACTAGAATGGAAAGAAACAGAATATCTATGATTTATTAGTTTTGTAATTGAAATCAAATTCTGTCTAAAATCGGGTACATATAATATATCCTTTAATACAACTACTTTATTATAATAAAAAACAAGATTCAGCTCTTCTACTACAAGGGCCCATATTCGTGCTCCATTTTCTACTCGTAGTTCATGCTCGCCCTTTTGGAATCTTCTTATCTTACTAAACCACTGCAAGGAGTTCCAGCATATGATCAGTGGTACTAGAATCAACAATCCAAGTGGAAGTTGATCCAACAATTGAAATAGACTCTAGATAGAGAACAACACCTATAGGATTTTTCTTGGCCTGAAATTCTGGACATTTCTTTTTCAATGTCCCTTCTGCCCCGCATTTGAAGCATTTGTCTTTGGACTTATTGGGCTGATTCTTGGGCTGGGCCTGTGCATTTCCTTTCTTTTTCTTAAACTTCCTAGGCTTGGGCCCAGTTCTAGAAGAAAAAGTCCTCGCAATCATAGCCTTGGATTGTGGCATCATAACCTTCTGGAGCTCTTTCATCAACTCAGTTAAAGTCATGTTCAATTTGTTCATGTTGTAGTTCAACTTGAATTGAGTAAAAGAGCCCGACAGAGATTCGAGAACCATATCCACTTTGCTCTCGGGGTCAATAATAGCCCCTAAGACTTTCGTTTTCTCAAAAACAGCAATCATTTTGAGCATATGTTCCTTGACTGATGCTCCCTCAGCCATCTTAGTGTTTATGATAGTCCTAAGAGCCTCCTGCCTTGCGGGCCGGCTTTTATCAACGAATATCGTGGCTGATGATTGGCTAATATCGTATGCAGTGACCATGTGCTCATGTTTTGACTGGAGCATATTAGATATGGAGGCTAACATGTAGCATCGAGCCATTTCGTCGGCCTTTTTCCATGCTTTTTCAGCCTCACATTCCTCCATGGTGGAACCCTCCCCAATAACAGGGCAGGTTTCAAAGAGAACATACTTATACTCTTCAGTAGTGAATATTATGTCTAAGTTCCTCTTTCAGTCCACATAGTTTGGTCCCGTTAGCTTATTCTCACGGAGAATAATGGCCAAAGCACTAAAAGAACCTCCACAAACCATTTCTGAAATATCGAAAATAAAAGAAAATTCAATTTGTGAAAAAATAAAATAATTTGTGACTTTATCCTCATATTAAATTCGATAATAGTTAACCCTATCACTATTATCTTTAATATGATTAATTTGGCTCTTAGAAAAAATTGACATAGCTTCTTGGGAAGATTAACAGTTTTCTAAGCTAAGTGTATTAACCACCACTAATTAATTTTCCTTCTAGGTAAAGATCTAAAAGATAACTCCATCGTGGGACGACTGTTTCTTCTTATTTTCTATGGACATTCCCTACACTATAACCTTCAACGTGGGTTGGCCGATCATAGCACGTGTCTCGGGTTATTAATTACATCCATCCATTAGTTCTAGATCCTTGTGGTATCCCCATCTTATACGGGTTCACTCCCATAGTGATACGGGGAGACCGACGATCTCTAATGAGGATTGTGATGGAAGCCGTGGGGCCATTGAAACCCCTCTCCCACTTAGTATTTTAAAATAAGGGTTTTTCTTAGAAAATATATTTTGAAAATTTCAATTCAGTTTCTTTTAACTCAAAATAAAATATCTAAACCCATAAAATTTCTATATCAAGGTTTATACCCTTTGAGAATTTTTTTCATAGATTAATTTTATTTAAGTTAATAAATTTAATAATATAAAAAATTTCCAATATAATTTTCAAAAGATTTTGATCTTAAGTTTTTGACAAAAATAATTTCTCTTGTTAAAATTCAATCAAAATGGTTTTCTATTTTAATTCACAAAAAATATCTAAATTCAATATATTTTCTATGTTAAGGATAAAATCCTTTAAGAAAATATCCAAGAATTAATTTTTGTCCGAATTAAAATTAACCATTTGATTTTAAGAAAAATATTTTTCTTTGTCAAAAATTCCCCAAAACTTTGGTCTTTGAAAAAATGCGCACATAGGGTACAAAAAGAAATAAGCATGCTAGAAAACTGTAAATGTTTTCATGCTTTTCTATTCTTTTAACCTAAGTGTTCAAATAATAGAATTAAGTACATTAATTAATTAATGGTCTTATTTAATCGTAAAATTTCCTTTACTATATTATTTTTCATACAAAATATTCAGAGAATATTAACTATTTTTGCTTGATATGAGATCAAAAACCATTTTTTTTTTATTCGGGCGGGTCCATGCACCCGCCACACTAGATCATGGCCCATGGGATAACCCATGGGCTGGATCCAAGCGGGTGAACCTGGCTCGCCCGGCACCCACTCAGTTGTGCGGTCAAAATTGTTGACCGCACAGCAATTGCAATTAGCTATAGTGGCTTCCTCGTTGAAGCCATCAGCGAGGAAGCCATCCTCGACATTACCAGTGGCTGGCTTCTACGGCTCTGCTTCTTCGCGGCTTATGCACGTGGCTTGTCTCACAGATTTGGTAGCTCAGCTTGTTTGGCTCGGCTCAACACCACGGCTTGCTCAGTAGCTTCTTCTTCACCAAATTTTCTCTGCATTTCAAAGCTACTGTGCACGTAATTTTTTCACCATTTTTGATAAAAAATCATCTAAACAACTGCCTATACCCTTAAAAACACTGAGTACACGATATCTATGAAAGCAAATAAAATACATTGTTCCTATACTTCCACTCGCGAAGCATACAGTGAAATTACCCATACCAGTAAACACGAAGGATTACAGATTTTAACCAAAATAAATATTTTCTTATTTTAGTTAAGCCTAACATGCTTCTTACATTTTCCAAACCATAGCTTTGATACCAATTGAAGGCTTAAAATGGAAAAAATAATCAAAACGAAAGTATGATAGGAAAACGAAAATTTTACCTCTGTGATGAAGTGGCACTCTTTGAACTGGTGTAGATGTTTGTATAAGTATATTCGAGGCTAGTGACTCACGTCCTTGTAAACGTCTACTGTGTCTCATTCATGCGAAGCTTTCGATCTTTCGAAATGGTGCCCGTAGTGCAGCTGGTGAAAGCCTGAATATTGGGTTTTGATTAACTTTGGTCTCCTTTGAAATTGGGTTTGGCTTTCTGTGAATGCCAAGAGAATACATAGAGCTTTTGTGATTTTTTTCTTTGCTTTTGTGACTCACACAAAATCACCAGAATTGCTCAACTCCTCCCCATGTCAATTCATTTGGATAGATGCCTGAGAGAGAAGACATTATGCGTGCAAACAGAAAGCTTCCATACTTTCTGTTATCCTGCACGCGAAATAACCGGGTTCCATCCCGTGTTATTTTTTTATTTTATTTTATTTAATTAATTAAATTAATAATTAATTAATTTAATTTTTTAATAAATTTTATCTTATCTTGGTCTTATTCATTGGGCTAGATACATTATCTATTCTTAGGTTTGAACGCCCATAAATAATAAATCTCAATTATTTATTTTTTGGGTTTTATTAAACAGCTCAATAAACAATAACAAGCATAAATAGACCAAATAAAATTTCATACCTTTTTTCTAGATCCAGATTAATTTTTTAATTATTCAATCTGGGCCTTGGGCCCTGAATAATTAATTAACCATTTAAATTAGATAAAATAAATACTCTCTCTCAAACTTTTTATTTTATTCTAATCCAATAAATTAGACTAATAAAATAAAAACCCATAATTATCAAGACCAATTCCTTAACCCAAATGCTTCATGACTTAAGGGCCGTTTCGGGGACCAAAAGACACATCGCCTTGGCTACTAAAATGACTAAAATACCCCTACTATATAAATAATCATATTTTACATTTTAAATATTTCCTAATATCACCATAAGAAAATATTGACCCCAAGGACAATGCTGTGTTAGCAAAGTCTTCGACCTATAGGTGTAATGACTAAAATACCCCTCTACGTATCACCGTGTAATTAGAGAGGAATAGTGTACTAACACCTCTCTAACAGACATCTATCATCCTTAGACCTCTAGTCCAATGATCCATGACTCTTGGAATATTTTCACTTTTCAAGGGAGCTACCTTAAAGTAAACATCCAAGTCATGTTCCCCAGGGCCCTGGATAATTAGATCATTTGAACAGTCACAAGGGGCGATATAGCTTAGAAACTATCTTGTACAAGTCTGTCTTAACTAACTAGTCTCATATATACCCAACATACAAGTATATTGATTTTACAAAAGAACCTCAACTACAATATATCAAAGTATATGCTTCTAGTTTCGTCAGACTACTAACTCATACTCAAGCGGTAGAGTATTAGTCTACGCTGTAGCAGTAACAATCTGAGTTTCTTTTAAATAGTACTTGTAGAAACTACTATTACAGGTACTATTCTACGTATTCGAAATACGCTCATGCTATGAAGCGAGTGGACTACTCACTGGCTAAAGGTAAGTCATTCCCCATTTGGAATTCATAACATAATAACCTATACATGATGCGATTTTCATTCTCATCAATCGTTTAAGAACAAACATTTATGTGTTAAATAACCCGTGACCCATACCTTACTGTGAAAGACCACCATTTACATGGATCACTTACTTAAACACAATGGGTCATTTCCAAACAAAAAATTATGCACAAATAAAATGTAAATTCACAAGCAAATTTTGAGAATAAATTATTTTATTAATAAATTCGATAATTACATTAGATAATCTAGTTTGGAGGGCATATATTCCAACATTTTGTTGGCTAGAGTTCCTGATGCAGGTAGGTCTAATGTGGTCTCTGCTACTACTCTAGGATCTTCAAGTGACGATATCATTAAAGCATAGAGTTCAAGTAATGTTCTTACCTTACTCATTAGAAAAGACCGTAATGGTGTTTCTATCTAGTAGAATGATCCAGCAACATTTCCTGAATTAAGATTAAATAAGAAAATACATTCCTACTTGTATTGATGGTTAAAGTTACCCAAAATTTTTAGTAGACAATCTACAATTTAGGAAGTCGATAGTAACATTTTTCTTTTGCAAAGCTAAACGAATATTTCGGACCATAAACACAAAATGAAATCTTTAGTGTACCAAATGTTGTGCTAAAAAAATATTATAATTTTAATAAAGTATTTTTTAGGTTTTGAAGTAACTAGGTTTGAGTGTTTTTTGCCATTAAATTTACCTGTATTCAATGTGGGGTAAGGATCCTCTCCCCCATTCATATGGATTCACCAACTGTCCCTTCTATCTTTTTAAATAAAAAATAAACTTTTATAAGCTAAATAATAAATTTTGTATTTGAAAAAAATAAATAATAAATCTAAAATAATAAACCTAAATAATCTAAATAATAAACTTTTATTTAAAAATAAATAAATAATAAACCTAACTAAATAAATAATAAGCCTAAATAAATAAATAAACCTAAATAAATAAATAATAAACCAAAATAAATAAATCTAAATAATAAACTTAAATAAATAAATAATAAATATAAAAAATAAACCTAAATAATAAATTTTTATTAAGAAAAAGAAAAAATAAATATAAATATTGGGAAGGGCACTTGACAAATTTTTTTGAGTGGGGGAGAAGATGAGGAGTGATTTGGGGAAGAGGATCCTGAAGCATCAATGTGTGCATAATATTAAATATAACTGTGGTAGGATTGTACCTTACTTCTTTTTCCTGTTTTTTACAGATAGAACTTGTATAATTTGCTAATAAAGTGACAATCCTCCGATCATGTACTTGATTCATAATTTATTTAATAAAACTAAAGTTTGGTCTATTGATTGTTAGATAATTTTTCTTAAATCATACTTATTAGTCTATTGATTAAGATGTCATGTGAATGCAAACAGAAATCAATTGATTTATTATTTTTTTATTGTTAAGGTGTTATAAAATTAGGGTAGTGTTAGAATAAAATTTACACACTACACACTAAGAAAACTCTAACTATTCTTTGCACAAGAATTTCTCTTCAAACTTCTCTCTTTCTTTCTCTCACAATTCTTTCTCTAATCTTTCTTTCACAAAATGATGGTGTATTACAAGCTTAGAGAATAGCTCTATTTATAGAGCTCTAATTAGTGAAATACATCATGTCATACATCATCTTCAACTAATCTCAATTAATGGTGTCTCCACTAAATGGTGGACATCCATAAAAATCTTCTAATAATTCACATAAATCCATAATTAGTGGAGCCTCCACTAATTAATGGAGATTCCAATAATTCATAACACTCCCCCTTGGATGTCCATCCATTACATAAAGAATATGCCTCGTTAAAACCTTACTAGATAAAAACCCAGTGGGAAAAAAAATCTAGTGAAGGAAAAAGAGTACACTATTCTATATGTCCATTTATTACTCCCCCTGATGAGATGATTCCTTTAAATCTTTAAACCGACGCATACCGATTTTATATCTCAACTTTTCAAATGTTGCAGTCGGTAAAGTCTTCGTGAAAATATCTGCGAGGTTATCACATGACCGAATTTGTAGCACATCAATTTCACCTTTCTTACGGAGTTCATGAGTAAAGAAGAATTTTGGTGAAATATGTTTTGTCCGATCTCCTTTAATATATCCTCCTCGTAATTGAGCTATGCAAGCTGCATTGTCTTCATAAAGAGGAGTTGGAATACCTTTGATTGATGATAATCCACAACTTTCTCGGATATAATGAATCATGGATCTTAGCCATACACATTCTCGACTTGCTTCATGAATGGCTATAATTTCAGCATGATTTGAATAAGTAGCTGCTATAGATTGTTTCGTAGAACGCCATGATATAACAGTATTTCCACATGTAAATAGATAGCCCGTTTGAGAACGTGCTTTATGTGGATCAGATAAATAACCAGCATCTGCATAACCTATCAATGTTGGACTGGTTTTATTTGAATAAAATAATCCGAGATCAATTGTACCTTGGAGATATCGAAGGACTTGTTTAATTCCATTCCAATGTCGTCGTGTTGGTGAAGAACTAAATCTTGCTAATAAATTGACAGCGAAAGCAATATCAGGCCGTGTGTTATTAGCAAGATACATCAATGCACCAATTGCCTTTGAGATATGGTACTTCGAGGACCAAGGAGTTCTTCATCATTTTCTTGAGGTCGGAAAGGATCTTTATCCACATTTAATGATCGGACGATCATTGGAATACTCAATGGATGTGCTTTGTCCATGTAAAATCTTTTTAGCACTTTTGCTGTATATGTTGATTGATGAATAAATATTCCACTCTCCAAATGTTCAATTTGTAAACCAAGGCAAAATTTGGTTTTACCAAAATCCTTGATTTCGAATTCTCTTTTTAAATAATCAATTGTTTCTTGGAGCTCTTCAGGAGTTCCAATAAGATTAATATCATCAACATATATAGCTAATATCACAAATTTAGAACCAGATTTCTTAATAAAAACGCATGGACATACCTGGTCATTTTTAAATCCCGCTTTCAATAAATATTCACTAAGACGTGTGAACCACATGCGCCCAGTTGCTTCGGGCCATATAATGATTTACGCAACTTGATGGAGTAATTTTCTCGAGGATAATGTTTATATGCTTCGGGCATATGAAATCCTTCGGGGATTTTCATGTAAACATCATTTTCTAAATTTCCATACAAGTAAGCGGTGACAACATCTAATAGGCGCATATCTATCTTTTCATGTCTTGCCTAAGCGATAAGATATCGGAGTGTAATAGCATCAACAATAGGAGAATAAGTTTCATCATAGTCAATACCTGGTCTTTGTGAAAAACCTTGGGCTACTAATCGCGCTTTATATCGAACGATTTCACTCTTTTCATTGCGCTTTCGCACAAATATCCATTTGTAGCCAACGGGTTTTACACCTTCGGTATTCGGACTGCAGGTCCGAAGACTTCACGTTTTGTCGGTGCATTAAACTCCGATTGAATCGCATCTTTCCATTGCAGCCAATCTTTTCTATGCCGAGCATTCATCAAGCGATATTGGTTCGGGATCATCATTATCCTGTGTAACATCAAGAGATACATTGTATGCAAATATATCATCAATAACGGTTTCTATCCGATTCCAACTTCTACCGGAAGTGGTATAATTGATAGAAATTTCAGTGTTACTTTCATCAACTTACGGTTCTTTGTCATCGGTTCTCTCTTGGTCTTTATCATTCTTTTCTTCAATATGATCTTCGGATCATTTAATCCTCTTTTCTTTCGAGGATTTTTATCTTTAGAACCAAGAGGTCGGCCATGCTTACGGCATGCTTTTGGCTCGCATGACTATAGGTATAATATTTTGTTCTGCTTGGAACTTCAATTCGAATAGGAGCATTTATAGGCTGGCATATGCGATTTTGTTACTCTTCTAGAGTCAACAAAAGCGTCTGGCATTTGATTTGCAATGCTTTACAAATGAATTATCTTTTGAACTTCAAGTTCACTTGCGCTTGTATGTGGATCAAGATAATTTAATGATGTTGTCCAATCACGATCTTTCTTGTACTGTTTCTGTTCTCCTCTTAATTTAGGGAATAATGATTTCATAAGAGAATAAGAAAATAAATATAAGAAAATGATGACAAGAAGGAAATGCCAAGAAAAATATCTATTTTTTTTTCACTCTTCCCGGTACCGACTTTTCATCTTCCTCTCTTGTCTTTTCTTCTCCTCCGACCCTCTACCTACCATCTACCTCTTCTTCTTCTTCATACAGATATATATATATATATATGTATCGATATATATCTCAATCGATATATATCTCAGTTATCAGTCATTAGTAAACATCAAAAACAAAAATCACAAAGTAGATATGGAGACTCGTAATTCATTTGAGACATGGTCAAATTTTGACTTAGTTTCTGCAGCAGATGTTGATGTATTTTCATTTCCAAACCAACCGCTTTTGCCTAATTCGAACACATAAGATTTTGATATGTTTTCCTTTCCAAACCAACCGCTTCTGCCTAATTCGAACGCAGAAGATTTTGATATGTTTTCCTTTTCAAACCAACCACTTCTGTCTAATTCGAATGCAGAAGATTTTGATATATTTTCCTTTCCAAACCAACCACTTCCTCCTAATTTCAGGTGAGATACCTTTGATGGCTTCCATTTGTTTTTAGTGTGCTTGATAATGAAATTAAACTCTCTTTTGGTTTGTTTTTGATGTAAATCAGTGGAAGTTTTGAACATACCGCTTTGGACCAAGTTGATCTGCCCCTACAAGAGACTGCTTTTGATACTGTTCTTCTTGATGCTATTCCTTTGAATGAGGATATGCTTGTGCATGATCCTTTCTACTCTCTAATAGATTTTGAACAAAGCCATAATATGTTTCCAGGTTATTATACATTTAAACATGGATTTTGAATGGTATTACCTTTACTGATATTATTTTCTTTTTCTAGGAGAAATAATGAGTGGTCTTGGCAACGAAGTCGGAGTAAGTACTCATGAAATGCATAATATCGAAGTTCAAGATATTATTGCGAGACAAAATTCCTGGGGAGAAGAAGATGATTAAGAGGCGAGAGAGAGAAGAAGGGCAATAACTCCCGAGACACTATCAAGAGAAACAATTTCGCAAGTACTTTTACCTACCAATCAAAAGCGCAGCCAAAGAACTGAATATTGGCATAACCCGTCTCAAGAAAAGATGTAGGGAGTTAGGAATTCGTCGATGGCCTCACAGGAAATTGGTGAGCTTGGAGACCATAATCAAGAATGTTCAGGTTCTCTCTCATACATACTTATAATTTGTAAGTATGAAACTATGAAAGATTTATAAGTAAATAACCGATGATATCACTTCGATTTACAGGATATGCAAAATAAAGAAGAAGGAGGACATATGGCTGAGAAGAAATTACAAGAAGCCATTGCGATACTGGAATGTGAAAAACAGTTGGTAGAAAAAAGTCCTAATACGCAGTTAGAGGACCAAACACAGAAATTGAGACAAGTATGTTTCAAGGCCAAATATAATAAGAAATATAATAAACTTAAGGAGATCATAAAATCTCAAGACTCATTTCACAGTAATTTTACGGCTACTTCTGCTGCTAGTCTCGATGCTGGCTCAAAAGGGAAAGAAAAGGAGGAGGATGTCGAAAAAGAGGAGTTGAAGTCCATAATTACTAATTGTTTGTCGTCCTCTAATGTAAATATTGAAAAAGAACAATTACAAACCTTCATCTTACATTTGTCAGCTCAATTACAAAAGAGTAACTATAAGCATGTATCATTAAGTTCATATGAACACTAGTGCTATGAATAAAAGATGTGATGCTTATTATTAATGGAAATATCTTTTTCCCTTATTATCTTTTCTGTTCCACTTCAGGTGGCCAGTATTTCTCTGTGATAAGGGAAATATCGAGTGTGTCCATGACCATAACCACGGCCACTGCCACAACTACGACTATAACGATGGCTTCTACTGGAGCCAACAACATTCACTTCTGGGAGTGCTGTTGAGCCAATTCATCTGGCTTCATAATTTCTCAATAATAACTCATGTTAAAGCTGTCAATTTTGGATACCCTTTTTATCGATATTGTTACTGTAGAACATGAAAAATGGAGAATGTCTTCTCCAATATAACTTCATCAGTAACTTTTTCTCCGTAAAATTTTTAACTAAGATGTAGTTTTATACATCACGGAGTTCACGGTTTTACAATCTTGCAACTTCAGGTGGAACCATTCATACCGTGCAGTGGGTAGTACGACCATCTTCAGGTGGTCAAATCTCTTTTTTTTTTATTTTTATCCACATGACATATGGATCTCCTTTTTTTTTTTTAGCATTTAGATGCATTTTTGTATGACATATAAAATTTTTTTCAGAAATATCAAGGGTTACAAATTCGAATTTAGCGAGATCAATAAACGCGTACCTGTCTTCTGGCTTTAATAACGGCAGAGACTCGTGCTGATAACGTGTTATAAAATTAGGGTAGTGTTAGAATAAAATCTACACACTACACACTAAGAAAACTCTAACTATTCTTTGCACAAGAATTTCTCTTCAAACTTCTCTCTTTCTTTCTCTCACAATTCTTTCTCTAATCTTTCTTTCACTAATCTTTACTATTCTTTGCACAAGAATTTCTCTTCAAACTTCTCTCTTTCTTTCTCTCACAATTCTTTCTCTAATCTTTCTTTCACAAATCTTTCTTTCACAAAATGATGGTGTATTACAAGCTTAAAGAATAGCTCTATTTATAGAGCTCTAATTAGTGAAATACATCATGGCATACATCATCTTCAACTAATCTCAATTAATGGTGTCTCCACTAAATGGTGGACATCCATAAAAATCTTCTAATAATTCACATAAATCCATAATTAGTGGAGCCTCCACTAATTAATGGAGATTCCAATAATTCATAACATAAGGAATTTTTTGCTCATTCTTTTATTATTCTATTTTGAAACTTTTTTGGATTATATTATTAGATTAGTGATAGCAACAACAAAGTTCATAAGAAACAAAAAGGGTCAGTTGCTATTTATTTTATTTAAATATATATGCTCTATAAATAGTAGAATAATTTTTTTATGGTACTTATAAAAAATATTATTTAAATCATTTTATTAAGAGCATTTTTTTATTGGAGAATTTTCAACTAACAAATTATTCACAAAATTTATGTAATTTTAAATATTTTAAAATTTTATTTAATCACCACACAAGATCTCGTGTGGAGTTGTGAACTAGTTGAGTTCTAATCATCATTGTTTTTTGGACCAGATCGGTTAGATCGTGAACCAATCCCCAAATCGGTCTGGTCCATCCATTTGAGTCGAAAATTTCAAAAACTGACATATTTTGTTCAAATCAGTTTGGACCAGTCGGTCCAACCAATTGAACCGGTCCCTCTTTTTTTCCCTCCTAATTAAGGTAATATATTCATAGAAAAAAAATAACCTACACAAATGAAATAAATAGTCTATATTAATAGAGAAAATATCATATTTTCTTCTAATTTCGTTATTTATGTATTTATGGACTTAAATTACACTATGTTATTGATCAATTTTATTCTTAAAAATATGATATTTTTAATTTTTAAATAATAATATTACCGGTTCAATTGCGATTGGACCGTTAAACTGTGAACCAGTAAATTTTTCGATTCGAAATTTGGTCCGATTTTGAAAACAATGCTAATCATCCTGCTGCTATTCGGCCGATCGGATCTTCTACGATCCATCGAAAAATTCGATTTTTTCTAAACCCGTCTAATTATCCCAAATTAACGCTCCTTTCTCACTCACTGCGAAAATTTTCATTGCTAATCCACAACGGAAGTCCCTATCTTTGCGAGATAGAATTCTTCCTTGGTGGAGAGGACACGGTGACTGTAAGTCGCTGGAAACAAAAAAAAAGCAACCTAATTTCAAATCTGAGGCTTCTTTAGAAGGCAGAACTGTAAGATTTCGATTGTTGCGATTGGCCAAGTGGTGGCCAGCATTTCAAGAAAAAGAATAAACACCACTCTTCTCCTAAAAGATGATGTTTTCACTTTGAGAGTACAACCTGGATTTGATCCTGCGCTTGTAATGGCCTTCTTAGTAGTCCTCGATCTCATTTGTTGTAAGCCTGTTGCTCCCGTTATGTGTTCTTATTGATTATTACTTGTATGCAACTAGTAATCACACTGGTACTTGGATTGGCTACTTCCTACTGGAAATGAAACTCCAACGTTCCGATGAATAGTTAGTGATTAAACCATCATCCTCTAACATTGATCGGTGATTCAGTTATCAATCTGTCATTTTGGGGAATTAATTTTTTATATTTGATTTTTTGAGTTCTCTACTATGCAAATAAAGTCCAACAATATCCATATTGAATTTAAATCTTAAAAATAGATTATTTCAATTTGACTTGCTACAGAGGGTAACAGGTAGGTGGGAAGGAAGAGAAGGATGGATTGATTTTTGGACTTTTGGAGTGGTTTTTGTGGAAGAAAATATATGAAAAGGGTGGAAAATTGATGATTGCTATTAGTTTAGTTGGGTTTTCATATTAAATATGGAAGGTATACTGTAAAATAATAAATTTGTCCTTTCTTACCTGATGAAAATTGGAGTTGACAGGTTGATTTAAGGTTGAACCATTAGAAAGTGATCAGAAAGACCTAATGTGCTAAAAAAAAAAAAGACTTATAAAGGTAAAAAAAATAAATAATAAGGACCAACTATACCAGAACAAAAAAGTTTAAGGATTAAACTCACTAATTTACCTTCTAATTCTTTAAATATTAGTTTTTTATACAATTTACTGTTGGATTTCAATCTTGCAAAAATAATTTATGTGCAGCGAAAATTAAAATGAAATCTACTCAAAGGAATCACCCTTATGTAATTAAATGGGTTAGGAGAGGGAAGAAAAATTTATTATCTCGAATACGTAGTTTTAAAATTTTTCTTCACATGTGGAACTCTTCCATAATATTTGACCAAGCCTTAAACTACTAAATTTCAAGCGTAGGAGTTACTCTAATATTAATCCATATAAGGATGTATTCAAGAACCCCCAAAATTTTCTACTAGAAAAATTATAAGGTGGGTAGGGTTTTATTTTTCCTGTGAGAAGAAGAATATAGGAAGCTCCGTGCATTTTTCCTTTTGTGCGGCAAAATTTTTCAAAAAGCAAAATTCCTTACGAAGAACAAATTCTCTCTTAGTCTTTATATGAAAAATTCCACCGCTTTTCAAAAACCATATACACAGCTTAAGTAACTTTTGTTTAAAAAAAATGCCTTTTTTTTTGGAAATAATAAAAGTCTTTATCAATTATTATCGGATTAGGTTTTCGTAATTGCAATAAGGCCCCTTGAATTATAATGAGTTTATAATTCAATCACAAACTTTTTAAATAATTATAATTTCACATAACTAATTATAATACTTTATAATTAGCCCATAATAATGATTTATTCTCACAAATTAACCCCCTAATATTATCATATAATATCTTGAGTACCATTTCCTTTATTGTGTGTGACCTATTAGGTTTTCTAGTCTATTGGTAACAAAACATGAATTGATTCTAATCACTATAGAATTAATAATTCTTAATAATTAGAATTAACTTTTTAATTTTAATTAAGATTAATTTATTAATTCTTCAATTAATAAATTCATATTTAGCAGATCATGGGCGATATCTAGCAATACATCATGACCACCTAAAAGTCTAGAAAGTCAAGTTGTTTGACATGAATCTTTCAATAGCAAAATATCAGTGCAATAAACTCCTTTTATCATATTATATCTCATTCAATTTTAGAGTAAGGAATTAGTGTCAACTCCTACTAAAATATAATTAATTCTAGCCCAAATTTATAAGTACTTGTTCCAGAATCCATTACTCAATATGTACATCAATTGGAACTATTTCCAACACATAGTCACTTTGACCAAGGACTTCTTGAGTAATGATTTTATACAAGTGGCCGTGAGATATATACCCCAACTATTAGGAGTGATAAATCTTTTATTGACCTTCTTAATTACTTTTGCTTACCTCACGTTGTAGTCAATATCTATCCCATAAGCGGTCTTGAAGGGATTCTAGAGATTGGAATGAAAGCACAATGCTCAGCAAACAAAGTATCTTAGAGATCTCAAATCTATAAATATTTGCACATTTGCTATAATGAGATTCTATCACTGGTACTAAATAGTTGTTCATATGATAATCTCATAACTAAGTCATCTAATGTAGTTGTTCGAGTAACAAACTTTGGGTATCTCAATAGTTACAGATATGAGAACCACTGTTTAATCAAATCAAGAAGTATAACACGTGCTAGTCTTGGCGCATTAATAATGTCATAGCTCATCAATACTATGACTAGGGATGGTTTAAGTACATGTACTACATAGTGTAATAGGAATCTCATATCATTATCTCTATTATGATTTTCTTAACACTATACATTGTGTTAATGACTTTATCTATCAGTTTTATGTACTTACATATATGAAATGAAGAAACTGAAAGATGAAGAATGCCTTTATTATTAAATGAATGTACAAGGTATAAGACTAACAAACTCCCACTTGCATTTGAGCTATTCATTCGTGTATTGAAGACCAAATCACTCAACATATCTATCATGTTTCTTTTGAGGTAGTGCCTTAGTAAGCGGGTCTGATATATTCTGATTCATAGAAACTCTTTCTATATTTACATCTTTTCTATCTGTGATCTCTCGGATCAGATGATAGCATCTTAGTACGTGTTTTGGATCACTAGTGAGACCGTAGTTTCTTTGCTTGTGCAATAACTCCATTGTTGTCACAATATGAAAGTATTGTGACAATACTTTCTATATTTACATCCTTTCTATCTGTGATCTCCAGGATCAGGTGATAGCATCTTAGTACGTGTTTTGGATCACTGGTGAGACCGTAGTTTCTTTACTTGTGCAATAACTCCATTGTTGTCACAATATGAAAGTATTGGATCGACAATATTAGGGACCACTTCTAGTTCCATCATGAACTTTTTGATCCAAACTACTTCCTTAGCTACTTCAAAAGCAGCTATTTACTCAACTTTAGTCGTTGAGTTGGTACTTGTTTAGAACTTTTCTAACTTACTGCCCCTCCATCCAACGTGAATATATAGCTTGATTGTGATTTGAAGTCATTTTTATTGGACTGAAAACTGGCATCGGTATACCTCTTTATTTTCAAATCACATTTTTCATATACCAAGAATGCATCCTTAGTCCTACGCAAGTACTTAAGATATTCTTTACGAGTGCCCAATGACCTTCTCCAAGGTCAGATTGGTATCTGCTCGTAAAGCTAAGAGCACAGGACATATCGGGCCTAGTACATATCATAGCATACATGATAAATCAAATTGCCAAAGTATATGGAATTCTACTTATGTGATCCCTTCCAACTTGTGACTTAGGGGACATCGACTTTGAAAGGCTTACTCTATGAGACATGGGTAAGAATCTCTTTTTGGATTGATCTATGCTAAACCTCTTTAATACTTTGTCTATGTATATTAACTATAAAAGACCAAGTAACCTTTTTGTTCTATCTGTATAGATCTTTATTTCTAGAATATAAGTTGCTTTTCCAAGGTCTTTCATGAAGAACTTCTTGGATAACCAATTCTTCACAGACTGAAGAACTGAGATATCATTTCCTATTAGTAATGTTATCTGTATAAAGTAATAGAAAGACAACTGCACTCCCACTGACTTTCTTATATACATATGATTCATCCATATTTTGAACGAAACCAAAATTTTTAATTGTTTCATTAAAAACGGATGTTCCAACTTCTAAAAGCTTGCTTAAGTCCATAAATAGACCTTTGCAACTTGCATACTTTTGTGCCATCTTTGGATGTGAAACCTTCAGGTTGTGTCATGTACACTTCCTCAGTTAGGTTTCCATTTAAGAAAGCTATTTTTACATCTATTTGCCAGACCTCATAATCATAATGGGAGGCAAGTGTTAGGAGTATCCTTATGGATTTTAGCATAGCAACTGGCAAGAAAGTTTCGTTATAGTTAATACCATATTGTTGATGACAACCTTTAGCAACCAGTTGTGCTCTATAGGTAATTACGTTACTATCTATGTTGGTTTTCTTTTTAAAAAACTATTTGCCCCCAATAGGTTTGCTTCCTTCGGGTGGATCAACCAATGTCTATACTTAGTTATCATACATGGAATCCATTTATGATTTCATAGCCTCAAGCTATTTTTTAGATTATGAACTATTCAGAACATTCTTGTAAGTAGTAGGCTCATCTTCATCTATAAGTAATACATCATTCGGACCACTTATTAGAAATCCATATTTCTTAGGTGCCACACATATCCTATTCGAGCTACGAGATTCTTGTATAGATGAAGGTTTATCTATTCTTTCAATAGATGTGAGGATCAGACAGATGATCCATATTTGTTTGTTCTTCTTAAACTTCACTAAGTTCAGTTTTACTTTCACTGTCTCTTTTAAGCATGTGCTCCTTTTCTAAGATGACATGCTTCGAAACAAACACTTTATTTTTAGAAAGGAGATAAAAGTAATATCTGAATGATTTTTTCGAATATATAACAAACAAACTTTTGTTAGACTTACTTTCAAGTTTGTCTGATTGTGGCCTTTTAACAAAGGTAGGGCAACTCCATATTCTTAGGTGAGATAAATTTGGTCTCTTACCAAAGAATAGCTTAAATGGGTAATATCAACCATTTTTTATGAAACTCTGTTTAGTATATAAATAGCAGTCTCTAGTGCATATCCCCAAAATGATTTTGGTAAGTTTACAAAAGCCATTATGGTTCGTACTATATCTAGAAGGGTTCGATTCTTTCTCTCAAATATACCATTATGTTGAGGTGTATATGATAGAATCCATTGAGATAATATCCTATTATCTCTTAGATAACTTTGAAACTCTTAGGTCAAGTATTCACTTCCTCGATAAGATCTTAGAGTTTTAATACTTTTACCAAGTTGTTTCTATACTTTATTCCTAATGTCTTTAAACTTGTCAAAGGCTTTTGATTTGTATTTCATTAAATTCAAATACCCATATCATGAACAATTATCAATAAAGGTAATGAAATTTTGATAATCTCTGCTTTCTTATTTTGACATTGGGCCATATACATCAGTATATATGGGTTCTAATAACTCTTTGACCTTTTCTTCTTTACTAGAAAAGGGTGTTTTAGCCATCTTCCAAGCAAATAAGACTCGCATGTGCCATATGATTCATAATCAAATGATCCTAAGTTACCAAGCTTGTTTAACTTAGAAACACGATTTTCATTTATATAGCCTAAACGACAATACCATAAGTAAGATGAGATTGAGTTATCTTTTCTTTATTTCTTATTGTTTATATTGAGAATAGGATAATCCATGTCTAGAACATACGAACTAGTTATCAAAGTTCCAGTACCATATTGAACATCATTTAATAAAAAATAACAACCTTTATTTTTAAAAATTAAATGAAAATCATTCATGTCTAAACAAGCAATTGAGATAATGTTCTTAAGTAAAATAGGTACATAATAACAATTTATAAATTTTAAAATTAATCCAGAAGGCAATTGTACATGATAAATCCCTATAGCAAGTGCAATAACATTTGCTCTATTTGCAGCACGTAGGACCACATTACCCTTTTCAAGCCTCTTACTGTCCTTTAGACCTTACAAATTATTGCACAAATAAGATCCATATCCGGTATCCAATACCCATATCTCATTTTTAAAGGCAATATTAATCTCAATCATAAACTTACCAGGAGTAGAAGTAGAAATGCCCGCGAGCTTCTCCTTCTCATTCCTTTCTTTGACGGTTTCCGAGTAGGCTTTGTAGTTGCTCATCTAATGGCCCATCTTGTCACAATAATGATATGGGCCTTTGGAAGCTGCTTCCTTTTTCTTCACACCACCTTTGGGTTTGGTGGAAACCTTCTTCTTCTTCTTGGGAACTTTCTTCTTAGAACAGAAAGAATTTACTAGCATACCTGCATTAGCTTCCTTCTTTAAAGAAGTTTATGTGGTCTTGAGAAAGTTGATCAACTCGGGTAGTGTGGTCTCAATCTTTTTCATTTGGTAATTAATCATAAATTATGAAAAATTACTTGGCAAGGATTGTAGACTTAAGTCTATACTTAATTCATGATCCATCACAAAACTAAGAGATCCAAGCTTCTCAATCAAGCATAACATTTTCAGTCCATGAGTGGCCACAAAAGCACCCTTAGCCATCTTAGATCAGAACAACTATTTAGAGATTTCATATCTCTTTATTATAGCTTGCTGATCAAATAGCTCTCTAAGATGAAAGACAATTGAGTAAGCATGCTCATGCTGCTTTTGCTGCTCAGAGTTTATTGATGCCATCATGATACAAGATGCTGTGTCACTATCCTCTTGGTGCTTCTTATAGACAGTATACTTATCAGTAGGAGCATCTTGGGCTGATGGTGGCAAAATAGGAGCATCTAACATGTAGAGAAACCTTTTCAACTTGAGAACGATTCTCAACTTTCTATACCAGTCCACAAAATTTGACTCGGTAAGCTTATTAGTTTTCAAGATGCTACGTAAATTCAAGTTGGTCGATATGATATGAATGACTTAGGTGTAAAGATAGAGAAATTAACAAAATATATATGCACATAATATGCAAATAATTAAGTCTTTAATTAAGTGTAAAATTATTTCACTATTTAATTCAAATCAATAGCCCCCACTATTGATTCGGGTAAGCCCGTTGGAAGCTTTTCTAGTGGGCCGGTATCTAAATTCCTTAAGAATGACCTTGGGTTAGCCCAATTGATAAGACCTAAATTTATATATATATATATATATATATATATATATATTTTCTAGTTATTTGAATATATTTTGTGATACTTTTGATATAACAACTAGTCATATTCCTTCAATTTGATATTTCGCTTATAGAAATATTTTTCTGTGATTTTATGCAAAAATAGGTGAATTTAGAACTAATTGGAAAAACTTCAGTGAAGACCTGGCACCAGGTCAAGGAGATTGACCCAGCGCTAGGCCAAGTCTGGAGAAGGACATCGAACAGAGGAAAATTAAAGGAAAATAGAGAAGCGAAAGCCGAAATTGGAAAAAGAAAAGGAAACAACAAGTGCAATCTTGGGACAGATGCATTATAACCTGGGGAGTTTTCAACAAAGAGAAGCCGTGGCTCAACAAGAAGACAAAAGAGAAAAAAAAATAAAATAGACACAGGCACTGAACAAGGAAACAAATGGACAAAAACAAAGAAAAGAAAGATGGCAGCCTTGGGAGGATGTGTTATATCCTTGGGAGGATGCAACAAGATTATCAGCTTAGGTAGCTTCATTGGTTAAGCCACGGCTCAACAGAAAAGAAAAAGATCGGCTTGGGAGAGCCAATTTCAGTAAAAGAAGAAAGGAAATTACAGCTTAGCTGGGGCTCGGTAAAGAAGAAGATGGAAACGGCTCGATAGCTTGGACCTTGGCTCGGTTTTAGTAGGAAGAAGAGGAAATGGCTTCGGTCGGCTTAAGCTTGGTTTGTGGCTCCAACGTGAGCAAGAAAAGGAACGCGGCTCAGCTATTGGATAAAGAATTGGCTCGGGTAGCTTTGATCTTCATTAGTTCGGCTTCAGTGAAATTAAGTCGGTGGATTTGCAAATTAATTCCAGACTTCTATTAGGAAATTACTTCTCTATTTTGGATTTTTAGGAAATTCGTAAGCCTATAAATAAGGCTATTCACATAGGAAATTGGTGTGCACATATGGAGAATTAAACAAATATTTTAGAATGCACCACCATTAATATTTTCTCTAGAGAAATTACTTGAGAAGTATTGATTTTGGGAGGAGTTTTCATTGGAAATTGAAGGACTTGTCTATGAGTATTTATCTCTTTTCTTCGTTTTCTTTTTCTTGAACAATGATAAATTTAATTCTTTAATTATATTTGGATATTATTCTTGGATTTATGATTTTTTATTTGATTACTTGATCTTATTTGATAGGTTGATGGAATTAAATTTATATCTAATGGACTTGGGAAATGAAGTTAGATTAAATCTAATTTAGTCAATTCTATATATTTGTATCTTAATTGGATTGGAAAAGAAGGTTGAAAATTGAACCTAAGTAATCAAAGATTAGTTAATTTCGCCTAGGGTATAGGGTTATTGGCTAATTTCATGTTCATTATCACCTAGAATATAGAGATAATTGTTGAAGGATAAGTTTAATGCATTTCTTTGGTTATGTTGGTTTAATTAGGAAATCTGCTAATTTAATCAAGAAATAGTGATTTCATGGATTGGGAAAGAAGTGGTTTCTATTTTTATTCCTTCATGATATTAAGAAAATAATTGGTTGTGATAAGTGTTAAATGATTCATGCCATATGTTTGAGAATAACTATTAAATTACATGTTTTTTTCTCTATAAGTTGTATATATATTTTATTTTTATTTTGATTTCATTATCAATCTAGTTGATAAGTTAAATAATGAATGAAAGGTAATTAATGGTAGTTTTTCCTTGAGAATCGATAATCATTAATTCCTTGTACTATACTTGCAATGAGTATACTTACTCATATGTGTAATTTGGGATTAATATTTTAATTAAAACTTGGCTAGGGATAGTTTAAATTTAAATGATTTTCATACCCTCAAAATTTACGCATCACCAACAAACCATTCTTAAGTTCAATTGCATTGAATGTAATTATAGGATCATTGGGTGATTAATATTTTTTAATCTTAAAGCCTTTAAGCTAATCCAATCTCGCCTTTAATTTTCTTTATGCTTGAGTTAGCCCAACTGGAATAAAAAAATTAGTTAAACCCAACCCATTAATAAGGAATTTAATTTTATAGTTCGAATATACTTGATGTCAAGTAGGCTTGGGTCTACCCAATAACCCGATCTTGAAAAGAGCTTTCGTTCTTACTATGTTAATGGAAGGCATTAAGTTTAATATTAATTGAGGGACTTATTATATTAATGGTCTCATACATTTGCCATGCATAAGTATTAACAATTTGACACAATTGTAATAGACTCAATTACATGGCTTGGTTACGGAATTTTCTAGATTAATTTCCTTGAGCCAAGTAGGAAATTAATTTTGGTCAAACCCATGTGTTCATACATGTTTTTTAGAAGAAAGTCTTAGCATCTTCTTGCTTCGTCTTGATTACCATCTTCATAAGCTTGAAAAATAATTTTTAATCCTATCTAATCCTATTAAATAGATTTTTAATAAAGAAACATTGAGTTACATTCGATGGGAGTTAGATGAGAAGAGAAATTACATAAGACTAATAGAGAAGGTAGAACACGCATGCCTTATTTATTCAAAACAAAGCAAGAAAAAAAAAATGCATGACACAATAATAATTAATTAAAATAAATTGGTCTAAGTCCATAACCAAGCCAACATACCAAAATCATGCTTAAAATAAAATAAGCAAAATAAATATAAATTTTCAAAATCATTATTTTGGAAAAATAAAATATCTAGTCCCAAAATCAAATTTTGGGAAAAACTTGAGATCCTTTTGAAAAATAGCATGTCTTGTGGGCTTCATGAAAGAAAAAAAAAACCTTTTTTTTTAAAATTTAAATAAAGGTGCATAGCCGCATCAGGCTGTGCACCGGTTTTCCAATTGCTTGTTTCCAATTTCCAATTGACTTCTTTTTTTTTTTTTTCGTTTGCAATGTTTTTGGAAAAAAAAAAAAACAGGTTACAAAATATTAATTACGTGGACTGAAATGTCTAGCTTACTAAAGGATTAGCAACATTAGCAAACAGAACGCATAATTACGTGGACAGAAATGTATATTAGACGTTCCTGTTGTGCATAATTATTGGTTGTTTCTTGCTGATTTTTTTTTTTTTTTAACTTTCCAAACATTGCGGTAGTTTTTTTTTTTTGTTGACTGTTTCCTAAACAGCTTACAAAAGGAAACAATATATATGGAAATAATTTCGTAATTCCTATTATTATTATTATAAAAATAATTTCCAAATATTTCGTAAATCTTTTTATGGAAAATAATAATAATAATAATAATAATAATAATAATAATAATAATAATAATAATAATAATAATAATAATAATAATAATAATAATAACCCATAAAAAATGATATTTTTCAAAATCAAAATTTTCATAAAACAATTTTTATGGACCTGAATATATTTTTAAAACAATTTCAAAACCACTAAAAATTTATGAAATAATTTCATAACGCAAATAAAACCCATAAAATACATATGAGATGACTCTGATACCATGTTGGATTTTGATCATGTAAAAACAATTTATGCGTAACGGAAATTAAAACGACATCTATTTGTTGACGTCATTTTTAGCCGATTTGTTGCAATGGTAAATTTTAGCCGAAGTCGATATGAATCTTGCCAAACGGATGATGATGCCAAGAAAATCTTTAGTTGTTGTATTCGATCAATATCGGAATTAGGAGCCGATGAGCCGTCACCCCCACATCGCGGCATGATAGGCAAAAACACTACCGTTCTCAATTGCTAAGAACGGGTCACGAAGCAAGATTCTCTCCACGTTCGGATAGTCGGCATCCATGCCACAACAAGTATAAAACGAGCAAGGATCCCAGAATGAAGAACCCAATAACAATTGTCTCAAACCTAATTACCAAATTTTCTTCTAGTTTTCAATTCCCTTTTTTCTACATTTTTTTTATTGCTTTCCTTACAACTTTCGTTTACAGCTTTCCTTACAACTTTCGTTTATAGCTTTCCTCACAGCTTTCGTTTACAGCTTTGTTTACATTTTTCTTACAGTTTTCCTACTCCTTTGATTACAAGCTTTCCGTTTTATGTTGTTTTGATTTCAAATTCCATTACTTTTGTATTTGTTCATCATTTTAATCAAAATATACTGTGTTTAGTGCTACTCTGCTTTAGCATGTAATATTTCTACTTTCTTGGACCCTTTCTATAGTAAGTTTAAGGAACCCATGTCTTTTAAAAGGTCCGGCTCATCCATTCATTTTTCTATCGGACTGTTTATGTTTATCGGAAGAGTAGCCGATCGATAGTTCCATTGGCACCCCTTTTTGTAAGGCAACATAAATTGGCACGCTCGGTGGGACCAAAGGTAGTTATTGGATGCAATTGTGTTCAGGACGCATTATGGCTAATTCTCAGTAGCAATCCTCAGGGCCTTTATTGGATTCCTCCGATCGGCCTACAGTTTGGACTTTATGGGGAGCATTTGATCTTGCAATGATGATGTCCTGCAATGCCCAGGTCATCATCCCTGAGCAACAGGGGGCACAGTCTTCATCTCCTCCCCAGGTGTCCCAGCTAACACCCATTTCTTTAACTGCCATACGACAAGCCATAGAGTAGTGTACGGGCGAACTCATTTAGAGTCTTATTCCTTAGTTCGCCACGGTGTTCCGACCTTTGCTTCAGAACGAGCTCTATAATTTTGAACTAAGGCTAAATGCTCACGGGATGCCTCAAGTAGGTGTGTATCCTTCCCCCTCATCCATTGTTGCACCTTCTTATGAGTCGGTACAATTGTTGCACCGAGACTAGTCTATGCCAATGCCCGGGGGGCACCAAGGGAATCCGAGGTTAAATGCACCTGATATGGTTCTTGTGGAACCTTTCCTAGGAAGAACTCCACCATATCTGATCACAGGGACCCAGGTGCCGATGGGGGCATAGGTATTCTATGACCAGAATGCCGCTCCAAACAGGAATGTTTGTTCTTCGTACGAAGGATCCCAGAGTTACGTTGCAGCTATCCCTGTCGCGTATCCTGTCACGTCGACAGCTTATCCAATGTAGGGTGCAGGATATCTTGAGATGGCTTTATTCCTCGGACAAGGTTCTCGATCGACTGTCATAGATTCCCCCATGTAAAATCAACAATCAATATTATCAGTCGATGTCAGCTCAATGATGGAGGCATTGCGTCGACAGGCCAGAGATCGACCAGTGTATCAGAAGTCGTACCCAAAATGGGTAGACTCTATGGCAGTACTACCACGAGAATTTAAGTTGCCTGAGTTTTTCACATTCTTTGGAGAAGACAACAAGTCAACTATGGAACATATAGGGAGATTTACAGCACAATATGGAGAGTTCAGAAATATTGATTGGCATAAATTACAATTATTCTCTTTATTTTTGACAGGGACGGTGTTCACTTGGTATGCAAACTTGACACCTAGTTCTTGTGCTCATGGGCCGATATGAAACGAATTTTTTACGAGCAATTCTTTAAACCAGCACCTGAGGTCTCCATAGCGGATCTTTGGGTAGTTAAGCAGAGATCATCCAAAAGTGTAGCAGAGTTCATCGAATATTTTCGACAAATTAAAGCCAAATGCACCACCCAATTGCTAAAAATGGAGTGTGCTATGATAACCATCATTAGAATGCATCCATAACTCAAAGAGCACCTTATCCTCTAGGATTTCTCTGACCTATCCCGTCTATTGTCCTAGGATGTCGAAAAGAAGAAATGATCAAGGAAAAAAAAGAAAAGATGGTCAGTCAAATTTTCTCAAGGGCAAACTATGATATCAGTGGTGGACGACGTTATCGATAATGAGGAAGAACAATTACTAGAAGTGATGGCGATAGAATTAGTGAAAGGTATATCTTACACTTGTCCTTTTCTGAAACCCGGCAAAAGGAAGGAGGAAGATTTTCATGCAGAGCCATCCACATACTTATTTGATGTGTCAAAGGCTGAGCAAATCTTTGATCAAATGGTCAAAGATAAACAGATCCGTCTATCTTTTAGCTACAAGGTTCCAGCGCTAGAGGAGTTGAAGGGTAAGAAATACTATAAGTGGATAATTTATTTTTTCATAATACCAATAGTTTTGTTGTTTTTAGGAATACAATACAAAAGGCTTTACAAGAAGGAAGGGTAAGATTTGCTGACAAATGTGAGGAAACCTTAGTTGATACAGACCCATTCCCAGCAGCAGATTTAGGTATGGTGCAGACATGCAAGGAAGACATGGAGCATGAGCCGGGAGATTCTTTAGTCAAGAAGCAGTTCGAGATTTTGGAGGGAAAAAGACCAACGTTCTAAAGGCTAGACGATCGGCCGTTAATTTTCACTCGGCTCACAGTTCCGACCTTCACGGTTCATTTCCAGGGAAAGGATAAGAAGTTTACAGTGCACGTGCCTCGTAAAGAGCTATTTTTCCCAGGGCATCATTCCCAACTTACAAAAACTTAAAAATGACAAGAACAAAGGAGATGGGCTTAGTAGAAACAAGCGTTGGAGGAGTGGTTGATTAAACAAGTATGTACTTCCATAAGTTAGCTCAGCATTCTCCCATCACAATTCTAAGCAAAGGCCGAGTAAGAAGTGGTAGAAGAGGATTACTATGCTACAGAAGAAACAACTGTTGAGCTTATTGATTTTAAAATGCTATCAGAAGGATATTTTTTTCGATCCCCATGGCAAAACATACCAATCACCTCAAACCGTTGTACATCAAGGCATATATCAACGGAAGACCTTTCTCTCGGGTTTTCATCGATGGAGGGGCTATACTGAATGTAATACCATTGGCAACTTTAAGGTGTTTCGGCAAGGATCAATGTGATCTATCTTCTACAGACATCCAAATGCTTAATTTCACCGGGAAGGCAGCCAAAGTAGAAAGGGTTACCACTTTTGAGGTGGTTGTCATATTTTATTTATGCATATTTTTCTTCTTTTCTTTCTTTTTTAATTTTTTCCTCGCTTCCCTTATTTTCTTCATCTTCTTCCCTATCAACATCCCTTTCCCTACGCCACCCCATAGATCCACCATTACCACCCTCTTCTTTTTCATTTTTGTCTTCTTTACAAAATCCCTCTAACTATAGCTATTTCTATCTTCTATTTCTTCTTAAATGGATACCCATCCATCACTACCACCCTCAAATGTTCCTCTTTTTCACAAATCTACAGATCCACCATCACTACAAAAATAAATCAAATTAAGTTTTGCTATACTAGTATTCGAATTCATTTTTTTTACCACAACATCGTCGTCTGTCTTTTTTATCATCTTTGAACTAAAAATGGCTTGCTTTGTCTCCCACACTAAGCTTACCTTTATTTTTTGTCACGCCCCATGCCCGCAGACCCGGGAGCGCAACTATGGGCCTGGCAGCACCCACGATCAACTACTTGGCCGCCGTCCTCGCTGGGCCAAAATGGATATTCCAAGTTGACAATGGGTACTTAGACCCATTCTCATATACTATACATACTTCTCATCCCAATCTCATGTGGGATTAGGGTATCACATTCACCCCTCCTTTAAGCCCAAGTGTCCTCGTTGGGCCCATACTTTAGGGGCCAAACATCGCGCATGGTGCGCGGTGTAGCACTTAGTTCCCATATCCCTGTTTTGGTACCAAATGTCACGTTCCGTGCCCGCGGACCCGGGAGCGCGACTATGGGCCTGGCAGCACCCACGGTCAACTACTTGGCCGCCGTCCTCGTTGGGCAAAAATAGATATCCTAAGTTAACAATGGGTACTTAGGCCCCTCCTTATATACCATACAAACTTCTCATTCCAATCTCATGTGGGGGGATTGGGGTATCACATTTTTGTTATGGACAAAATCTCTATTGTTAGGACTAGGAACGGATATGTGACTGCATCTCACTACCACCTGCCACCCTTCTCCTCCACTAAATGTGTTAAAAACATCATGTAATTCATGAGTTCTCTCAAAATTCATCAAAAGATCCCAAACTTAATATTAGAACTGTTGGGAATATGCTCTAGAGTCAATTTGTACTTATACTATTGTCGTTATATTTTATATAATAATATGAGGCTTTCTTTTCCATGAATAGTACATTTTATTTTGTGGTCATCAAGTACGTGACTTGATAGTAAAACCCAACAATGAATACAATGACTATTCTAAATCTGTCCCTGATCATTTATTATTATTGGAACAATAATAAATTAAGATTAGGATGTTTGTGATTGGATGACTATGTTTTACTGGTCATGGATATTTGTGATATCAAGTCAAAACATAAATAAATGTTAGAGAATATTGTATTGGACATGACCTACTGTGAGAGTATTTCATGGAACATGTCATAAGTACTTTCTAGCCATAATAATATTAAAAGTCCTTTGACCTAAATTCATCATAGTTTCCTACTTGACAAATTTTGTATTTTGACGTTGTCTAAAGTTGTCTTTAACTAGATAATAAATTAGACTACTGTTGGATATAGAATAAATCAATGAGAGGAATATGATTGATAGTGAAGGAATTTATCCCTCTCAATTATGGGAGAGATATCCATAGGCCTCTTGATAAGTTAGACTGTTAAAATGCATAGCCGTGCTCAAATATATCAATCTAAGATATTGATATCATTTGTTTGAATAGTCTACTATGAAATCAAGAAATAATTGATTAAGCTTAATAAGGATGACATGCTCCGTGCCTTATGCTTAATCTGGATATCGTGTGACAAAAGGACTAAATATAAAATTATGATTTGGTTCAAAGAGATCACCAATCTTCATTTAACCTGAATAGTTATAATATTTTGCTAGAAACCGCTTATAACTTGTGGGCCATTTAAATATGATTTAGACACACTGCCAGTGTTAATTGAACCTATAAAGTCACACAATAAGCAAACTTGTTAGGTTATTTTTCTGGTGACCAGATTCGATGAATCTGGAAATATATCTAAGTTAATCGAACTTAGAAAATTTACCAGTTACAATGAATTTGAAAATATGTCCACATTCGATGTATCTGGAAATATGTCTAAGTTAATCGAACTTAGAAAATTTACCAGTTACAATGAATTTGGAAATATATCCACATTCGATGTATCTAGATGATGTCCAGATTATAAAAATCTGATTCGATAAATTAATTAGTAAAATTACCGAGATAATGACAGAATCTTTTCATATCAATTTTAATTTAATTTGAATTTAAATTAAAATACGATAAGATATTATTAGGGTTGGACTCTAAGAGGTTCGGAGTGGGTTTTAAGAAAACCCTAGCCGTCTTCTTGTGGGTGCTAATTTCTGTTGAGAATATTCGTGCCTCCATTGATCAGAAAAAAAAAAACCTCTCAAACCCTAGGCGCTAGCACTCCCCGGGTAACGAGTGAGTTCGTGGTATGTATCCGATAGAGGACGTTCGCACACTGCAGTGTCTGGTGATCGTTCGGGTTGCACGTACAGTGACAGAATCAGAATTGAAGGATATCGATTACACCAAATAGAGGTAATTCTACAAACCTACGATTTTCTTAATCGTTTACTTGGATCATTGGAATGGATTCGTGGATATTTTCAGTGTTTAGGAGTCCACGAATCCCAACAAGAACACCCCTATCAATCTAAGGAACTTAGACCTAACATTAAAAATCTCTTAAATATATAATATAAATTACAATTGTATCAAAATATCATAAATATAAACCAATCATGATCTATGTATCTATTTGAAAATTTTTTGAACAATGATATAAATTAATTCTTTTCAATGAGTAGGTCTTAGTAATGGTTTTTCATTGCTTTGAAAAGCATCAGAGCATTAGCTTCAATGTAGAAGTTCATTAGTGATAAGGGCAGGTGGGAAGAAAGAGAAAGAGGTTTGAGGAGGGGGGAAAAAAGGAAATAAAAGAATGGAGGATGGGGTGAGGGAGGAGATATGGTAGTAGTGAATATGTAGTAGTAGTAGTGGTGCCATAGGGAAAAGGGGAGACATAGCACCGTTGAGCTCATACTGCATGCCATCGTGCAGCTGCTAAATTTTAGAAGTTGACATTCTGAGAGTCAGAGACGCTATACCCATCACTTTACACATCACTGTGCGTCATCAGAATGCAGAATATGCAGAACATATTGAGCTCCATGATGTCATGCCAATCACACTTAATGTTGCCTTGCAGTATTCTAGCACACGACAACAGTAAATCCCATGACATTAATTTAAGCTAAAATCAAAGGATCAAAGCATACAAGGTGCCCTCCAGACCACCTTCCATGGCACTGTGCAACATCGCAGATTATTCCCTATTCTACAGAATTTTAGGGATTTGAATGAGAACCTATAAATACCTTATTTTTTGAGAATCTAATAGAGAGCAACCCACAAAATACCTCTGAGAACCTCTTGAAAATACAAGAGAAAGCCAAGAAGAGAAGATTAAGGAGGATTTGAGGAGAAGAGGAGCACCCAAAGTAAGATTGTAAAGTATAAGAGAAACCTTATCTATGAGTTTTCTTTTTCTCTAATTTTTAATTCAATTTTGTGGATGTTAAATTTACTTGATTTGAGTTGTAATTAAAGGATTGTAGCCTATTTTACTCTTGTAGTGAATGTCTATTTGATCTATTGATTTCTATTTTGAGCAATCTATCAATTGAGTTTGATTGATTGGATTAGTTAATTCGGTAATTCTTTTATATTGAACTTAAGAAAGGCTATATAAGATGGGTTCACTCTTATGTAAATATAATAGATTTGTTTTCTTTTAATGAACTTGAGAAAGGATTTGGGAGACTGAGAACTTTATGGTAGATGAAATTATGGGTCACTTGGAGATGAGGATTCTATGGCTTTTAACTTAGATTTAGATTTCCTTAATTTTTATTCATCTTTGGGTTTAATTTGTAGAATAGAGATATCTACAGGTTGGATACAAGGGTAGGAAATTCACTACTTGAGAGAGAGTGAATTTTACATTATTTTGAAAATCTTGTCAATGCTTGAATTTGATCATAATTGATTGAGTGATGTTTCATAATTGAGTTTTTGTGGGGGAATTCTCCTTAATTACATGGCCAATCTCATTTTCTTACTTAAATCTTATGTTGTGACCTTCTAGACTTTACCTTGTAAATTGGGTTGATATGTTCGTGTATTACTCCTTTGTTCTTGGTTAATAGTAATTAGTTATTTTACTTTTTATTTTAGTTGATTGAATAATAGAACTTTTGTAGAAGTAGGGGTAGTAGATGTTTTTTCTCGAGGATCTTCAATACTTACCAACTACACTCTATATTACATGATGAGTATACTTACTCAGTTGTGTATGTGTATATGAGTTAAATTAGTCTTTTATTTTAAAACTTGGTTGAGCATTAGTTTTATTGTACACCTTAGCAAAAATAAAATTGTACCTCACAACAAGTTTTTGGTGTTGTTGCTGGTGAATCATTCGTCAATATCCTAAAAACACTTGAGTTTTATTGATTTAACCTTTGTTTACCTTCTTAGTATTTTTTTTCTTTGTTTTTGTTCTTGTTTGAGTATTGACTATTTTTGTTTTGTATACTTTTGGTAGATTTTGTGATTTTTGTAGCTTTTGTAGTACAAGGTGTTTGTGAAACCCTACCTAAAACCAACTCTAGAGTAAGGGAGTCGGGATGCATATCATATTTTCTTGCATGCATAAATATATTTTGAAATGATTTTGTGTGTTTTAGAATTATAATTTATAGTCTAGAAGGCTTAATTGTGCTTATTGAGTAGGAAGGGTAAAATGGTAATTTTTCTTGAGGTCAAAATGGGGAGATAGCTTGAGGATTTAATAGGAAGAATATTTGGGAGAGAAAATAAGAACAAGAGTTGTTGTGGTTTAGTGGTTAGAATTTTGGTATTAATCTCTAAGGTATTGAGTTCAAATCCCACCAATTAAGTTTTATCATGATTAAATTATATTTTATAAGGTAGAGTATTTTCGTCCCTTGCATGCCATAAGTAGAAGTAGGAGTGTTGTCCTAGAGGAGACATGAAGAGAATGTCCTAATCCTATTCTTATGCCCTAAAATAATTCTTAAGGGATTCATGTCCTTTTTATTCCCTAACTTACCTTAATTCTTTACCAATTAAGCTTATTCAATTTATCCAAATCCATATTTTAATTCTAGAAAATTCAGCAAGGTTTATTGACATTGGATTTCGAAAATGACTCTTAGAGGATAGAATTTTGGTTGAAAATAGGGAAGGGTTAAGAAAGGTTCTCAAAAGAGTTAGTCTCCATAGTTAAACCTTCAAAACTCCATTCCAAAAGTGTCCATCTTCTTTATGAAAGCAATCTGAAAATTTTTCAGATTCTTGGGCAGCCTAACTTTCAAAAACTTCAACCATTTTTCTTACTCAATTGCTGCCAGAAAAATGGCCAACTTGTTCAGCTTGAAGACTGAAATCCTTTACCAAAAATCAGATTGCACAAAGCTGCGCAAACTAGAAAAAAATTTTGGGTAAGTTTCGCAGCTTGGTAGGCCAAAAACTAAGCTGTTTCTTCTACTTTTCAAACCAGTAATCTAACTCTGTCTTTCCTCCATAAAGAAGGCTAGAAACCAGCCTTAAAGGACCCTCCAATACCCCTTCAAAATCTCTGCAAGTCAGCTGGAACATTACAGAAAAAACTGCATAAAAATTCCAGCAAGCCATTCGAAAATCAAACCAGAAATTCCAGCCTTGCTCTATATTCAAGCCTTGTCCGAAAATCACTTCAACATTCTGTGAAATTAACCTTAGTCAGCCATGAACTGAACTTCATCCCCTTCCTTCACTGACCTACACGATTGAAGACCATAGCCACATCTTAAATTCCTCCTTCAATTACTCCAATCAAGCTTCCAATTAAAATTCAAAATTCCAGCAAATTACTCCATGAAAACTTCCTTGGATTAAGCTTCAACAACCAGAAATCTTCCCACCATTGCACTCAACATTTCGGCCAACCTTTAGCTCCTTCAACCCTCATCCATTTCAGCAAAATCACAGCAAACCAGTTGGCCATTACAGCTCCAAAGAACCTCCATCAGTCAAACCACTCTACCATACCTTCTACCTTAATTCACTCCAAAAATTACTCCCTTTGAAATTCAAATGACCAGATTTCCCTCTCCCCCCTAATCTGAAAATCAAATCACAAGAATTCCTCAATTATTTGGCCAACATCTTTCAGCAATTTCGTCCAGCTTCTCTCTAATTCTCTCTATTTCTCCAAGAACACACACCACTATTCTTCAAGCCTAAGACCACTCTAAACACCTCCAATCCCTTCCAAAAACTCCAGATCACGTCTACTCACTCCCTAGAGTCTATTTCTAGATTTTATAACATCAATCATTGAAAACAAAAATCTGCTATAGGATAAAAAACCAGAATTTTTTCTGAAGTCTCAAGAACTCTATTAAGGTAACCAAGAACGATTTCGTTCAACTTCTTTTCCTTCAATCTTTAACATGATATACTAATACTCCCTCTCTCTCTCTCTCTCTCGGCCGAAATAGTTGTTTCAACCATGGCCGTTTTTCTTCTTCCTTCTTAGACGAATCAAGCCTTCTAAGCGTGTGGATCTTCTTGAATCTTCATCAAGATTGTCATCAACCAAGTATTTCTCTTTAACCTTCTCCTTAATTCTAAAATCATGTCTCTTAGATGTTGTTAGGAAATGATAGAATATGATTGGGGATTGAATATGTACTTGTGTTTGAAGGAGTTGAGAATGGAGCATGAGGATGTTTTGCCATGGTTAAGGTTTATGATAGTTCTTGTGGATCGTTGCATGTTTTCATGATTTGAGTGAGTTTGGATGTTTAAGCATGCTAGATATTATGTCACATTTGGTGAATAGGGTATTATGTTCTTGTTTTCATTGAAACCATGAATATGATTATGCTTAGTAGAGTTTTGACCATGTGATAGTAGATATGGATTTAAGTCTTTACGCATGAATAGAATAGTTTGTTGATTGATGTTGGAATATATGTTCATGAATCTTGTTAGCAATAGGAATTATAATCATGACCTTGTTGATCCTAAAATATTTTTAATTAGCCAATTTCATTACGTTAATCAAAATTAACATTATGATTTCCTCCAAAGATTTTGAAAATCCTAGGAAGTTGAATTTGGAATACTAAATAAAATAGTGATATTTTAGCCAAATAAATGATACATTTTACTAAAAATAATATATATAAATATTTATATATAATAACAATAATAAATAAGGCCTTTTATATAAATAATAATAATAGGTAAAATATTAATCTTGGAGGCCATATATTCATAAATACTATTGAAATTTATTTATTATCTATTGATCAAAATCTAATAAAATTTATTTAATATTAATTTTATTTATTAATTGTTTTCTATCTATTAATCATTATTTAAGATATTAGTAATAATTTATTTTAATAATATCATCTAGGACTTAAGACTCTTCATCAATTAAACCCTAGTTTATTTATTAATAACAACACTCAAGATTTATATTTGGACCTATGACTTATTAGTAATTATTTTACAACCCCTAGTTATTTTCACTTATCAAGCGAGGTTTATTTTCTAGCCTTAAAACTTGGGACATTAGGGTCATGATTGTAATAAATTGAATTAGGATTATTTATGGAAGTGAATATAACTTGAGTATAACCATATGACTTCTGTTTACCCCAGGCGGGGTTAGGTCAGTTTTGGAAGATTTGTGAATTTGCAAGCAAAGGATCAGGTAAGTTCCTGTATAAACTTATTTGATGACAAAAGGTTACTATGGCAAGCTAAATGCAGAGTGTATGGACACTCATTTTGTAAAGGCAATTAAGGACTATTTCCTCTCTTGTTCAGTCAAACAAATCTTTTGAAAACCAAACAAGTAGTTTTGTACAAACACTAAACTCTTTCTAAAAACTCAACTTTGACATGAATTTTAGAAACCCTTAATTACTATTTCCAAGTAAAACAATGTTTTATTAGTTTTCTCCCAAGTGGGACAATCAACGTTGAGTACTCAATAAAGGTAGGCTAGTAGTACTAGTTTTGAAGAGCAAGAGTGAGTCTTCTGGCAGGAGGCCACCTCTAAAAGATAAACTTAACTTAGAGAAACGACAGTACTACTTAGTCATGCCAGTTCGAGTTAGCAAGTTCAGTCAAGTGAACTATGTGTTTTCGGAATGGACAACCAGTTTGTTTGGGTGTAGAAAAAGATGAGTATCTTACCTGGTAGGCCAATCACTTATCTTTTGTCAGTCTGCATAAAGTGTGGCATTCTGACCGTTATATGGTCATGGGGCCCAACGTGTGGTAACCTATGGCTGCCCATTTGAGTGGTTGTATTTATTGTGCATATGTATAGTTTGAAAAGTAAAACGCCACTCTTTATTTTAATCCTTATTTCTTGCTTGTCAGCACTTTCTCTTATGCAATTTTTACAACCTGCATTCATGAATTGTTTTACATGAAACACTCAAAGCACACACGGGTTTATTGAGATTTTTATCTCATAATCTTTCATGTCATATTTTCAGGTCGATCCTGTTGTGAAGTTAAGTAGCTAGATTTGTTGCCTGCTTGGAAGACTCTATGTTGTTATTTTATTTGTTGCCTTGAGAGATGATAGTGAACAATTTATTCTGGATTTGTTATTGAATTTTTGGGTTGTAATAAGTTCAATTTTAAAGTATTGTTTTATATTCATTTGTGTGACTTAGTTATAAAGACCCATTATCTTTTAGACAGGGCGACATCCCCGGCCTTGTTGGGCCTAGGTAGTGGGGTGTTATAGTGTTAATGATACGCAGTTGGCACAATTGCAAGCGTGTATTGATGCTCTTAGTGAGAGGAATAATGATTAGAGTGTAATTCTCCTGGAAGATCAAAGTAAGAGTTGTGAGTTATATGGAGAATAGCAATTCGGTATTATTCTCAATCTAATGAAGCATATCATTTCAAGTACTAATGGCAAAGTAGAGCATATGATTTGGAGAAGTGTGAGCTATCAAGTGCATATTGGAGTAATCAAAAATATTTTTCCTATATAAAACACTATCTTCTCCTTCACACGTTAAGCCTTCACTTGAAGATTTGGTAAATACCTTTGTTTCTAATACAAATGCATCCCTTCAAAGATGGAGCAATCAAAGTGCACAACAACAAAGGATGATTGAGGAGATGTAAGAGAATACTTCTTTCAAAACATTGGTAGCCCCCACATAAAGAAAGACAGTAGAAAAAATTACAGAAAAACAGGGCAAGGCATATAGGAAGCAAACGACACCGTAGGACATGAGGAACACGACACCATGCAAGTGTAAAATTTCTGAAAGAAAAAAGAAACTACTAGAGTATAAACTGTGTATACAATATCTTAGCAGGCTTCAGAAAAAGAAAATTGATAAAATGCAAGAAGGAAAAGCCATGGAGTAACCTTTAAAAATTGAAATAGTGTGCTCTAAGATGGCCCATACATTTGGAAGAGGAGAAGAGATTCTACCACATGAGGACAAAGGAATAAAAAGAGGGAACAATTGTAGGAGAGTGTACAAGAGTAGAAACCTCAAGAAGAATTGAGAGTACATGAGGACCCATTAACTGGTGTGATAAGAGATGGATCCCATTCGTATTTATGTTTTTCTAATGTCTATCTTTCACTTGATTTTGTAGGTGCTTCTTAATTCATAGAGCAAAATGAAGCCAATGATGATGTGAAAAACCAATCATGCTTCAAAGAGCAGGAGTGTTCACACAAAAATCACAAAGTGTCCTTGGAGTATGATGGCCAATTATGCCCTTTATCCCACTCAAAAAGAGATAACTTGGTAATTATAGATACTCTATTATAAAATAAGTATTTCTTGAATACTTCTTTAAGAGCTACATTACAAGGTTTGAAATTGGGAAATTTTGATTTTAATGATGCTTTGGAAGGGATAATTGATGATTTAATTGTTGATGCCCTCTTTAGATGTTATTTGCATTCATATGTGGAAGAATTTTTTTGTTTGTCTAAAACGATGCAAGGGAAGGACTATGTGCTTGATTTTGGTGAAATTTAGGATTTATATGTCCCTTACCCCTTCCAAAAAGCTCCTTTAGTTTCATATGATTCATCATGCCTACCTTCTTTATTGAATTTTAATTTTCTTTATAAAAGGATAATGAGAAAGTATGATGAATGGACAGAGTTGGTTTATGTTTTTAGTTTTTGATGTTATTTTTGCTTTGTTTGATTTTTTATATAATTGTTTGTTTTTGGTTTTTGAGTAGTTTAGTTTTTCTAGTTGGTAGTTATTTTCTCACCCCAACAATGAAACTAATGTTAGTTTAAGTATGAGGAAGTGAGTATTTTCTTTTTTATGGTCTTTGCTTTTATTTGCTTTAATAGGATTTTAATTAGTATTGTATTGTGCTTTATTATGTTATCACTTTCTTTGATATTTTACTACATTTTGCTATTTTTTAGGTTTGTAGATAAGGAATAATTCCTCTTTTTCCTCCTTCAAGATCTTATTATAAATTAAGCTTTTGTTTACTTGGGAAGTACTACTTTAATTCTTATTATATTTAGTCCCATTGCATACATTCATATTGCATATTTTGTTGGCCAATGAGGACATTGTCCATTTTAAATGTGGTAGAAAGGTTAATGTGTATTCCTTGCAACATTATTTGTGGGTTGAAATTAGATTCTTGATTTGTGGTGGAATTTGAAAGTGACTGGTGGAATTTGAAATTTGAGATAAGATTTTTTCTATTTTTAGCTTATTTTGACAATCTTTTGGAATTTCTATCCTTTTTCTCTTAACATGTGAACTTGGAATTTTATTTTGATTGGATATTCTTAGGTAAATGTGTATATTTGATGTGATATGGATTGGATCTTAAGAATTTAGCTTAATCTTTTTTATGTTTTAGTAAACATGGTGACATTTTATTTTTTAGGTTATGATGAAAAACTTGTGATGAAATATAAATTAGGAATTTTCATTTATTTATATTCTGCGATCTTCTAGTTAGTCCTAATTCTGGGTTTAAGTAAATGTGGATTGGGGTAAGCAAATGAGTGATTGAAGTAAAGTAATGCAAAAGTTGAAAATATTCATATTATCTATTTATGCCTTTGCATTACTTTACTCTAAAAGAAAATGAGAGTTCAATGAGGATAATCTAAAAGCTAAAATACCAATCATTTTATCTCTAATAGGCATCTAATTACCCTGCAAAAGTGAGTTTATAGACTAATCATCTGTTTACTACATATAATTGTAGTAGCTTTTGGAAGTTAGAGAACTTAAGTAACTCATTATTCCCTACTTATATGAATTACTTGAGTCGTATTTTTGACTTAGGAAATAAGATAAAACTTGTTGAATAGATATAGAGTTGATTAATCCAATTTCGATGGTTGTGGTTGTAGCTATTCAAATATATGTTTACACGAGTTTAGCCTAGTTGGATAATCTTGAATTGGATTTTCATCTCAATAGAAAACGAATATCTTTTCCAATAGTAGTTAGTGTTGCAAAAAATATACTCTTGATTTTTTATGCTTTTTGCTTGAAGCACTTTTAATTTTGATACTTTGCTTGAGAACAAACAAAGTTTAAGTATGAAGGAGTGATAATTGCTCATTACATGCATATTTTACATATCATTTGCGCTTCAAAGTCCTTAAAATACATTCTAGATTGCTACTTAGTCTTCCATTTTCTCCTTGTTTTGTATAGGATAAAAAAGGTTGAGATTAGACAAGAATTTAAGGAGAAAAAGATTGAAAAAGAGCTAAATTTAAGAGACACAGCGCCATCGAGCTCATGGTGCACGTCTCCTTGTAGTTGCTGAATTTCAAAAGTCGACATTCTAGGAGTCGACGACATTGTGCCTATTGCCTTACATATCATTGTATGTAATAAGGATGTAGAATATCTGGAGCTCCATGGTGCTATGCCAATCACACTTGACGTCGTCGTGCAGTATTCTAGTATACGACAATAGTAAATCCCACGACGTCATTTTAAGTTAAAATAAGAGGATCAAAGCATACACGGTGCTGTGTAGATCACTTTTCACGGTGCCATGCAACATCATAGATTACCCTTTATTCTGTAGAATTTTGGGTATTCTAAGAGGAACCTATAAATATCTTATTTTTTGAGAGTCTAACAGAGAGCCGCCCACGAAATACCTATGAGAACCTTTTAAAAACATAATGGAAAGCCAAGAAAAGAAGATTAAGGAGGATTTGAGGAGAAGAAGAGCACCCAAAGGAATATTACAAAATAGAAGAGAAACCTTTGTAGGTGTGGATCAGGGCAAAAACACAAAAGCAATATGTACAGAGATAATAAAAAAATTACAGCGGAAGCTTTTAAATGATTTCGTTACTTTTGTGTTTAGGAACCACCGTAGGCTGCTTAGGCTATGCAAGAATATTTTCTTCAACTACTGATGGTTGAACTGAAGCCTTTGGTTCGAGTCTCACAGTCCTCTTATTTCTGTGCATGAATTGAGAGAGAGTGATCAGAGTTCTTTTTGAAAACCAAATAAAAATAAAAACTGATAAGATCAATCCCAAATACTTCGGGAGTTGTCCCACATTTTCTTTATCTCTGATATTTAAAAAGAACCCCAGAACCACCCAATGTTCAACTAGGGCAAGACAATTACCTCAGCCAAAATAGGTTTGGGTCTAGTCCGTGGACACTTGGTCCCAACAATTTGGTCAAGTCTAAAATTATTTATTTATTTTTGGGCTAATAAAAGCCTATAAATAAATAATTAACTGACCCAATAAGAACTAAAATAATTTCTCAAGCATTTTCTTCTAGTTTAGACCCAAGCTAATTTTAATTATTTAATTTAGGCTCAAACCTTGAACAATTAATTAATTAACATGCTAAACCAGATAATTAATTTATCCTCTTTTTGGACTTTTTATTTTATTCTAACCTAACAATAAATTAAAGTACCCGAATAAAATAAAACCCTTCCTTATTTGAGATCATTTCCTTAGCCCAAAATTAATGAGGATTTACGGGTTATTTCAAGAATCAAAAGACATATCGTCCTTGACTACTAAAATGACCAAAATACTTCTGCTATAAAAATAGCAAAATTTTGCATTTTAAATATTTTATATTATCACCATAAGAAAATATTGACATCAAGGACAATGTTACATATAACAATGTCTCCAACTTGCATGTGCTATGACTAAAATACTCTCTATGTAACATCCATAATTGAGATAGGAGAAATGTACTAACACCTCTCTCAACAACTTTTACCATCCTCATATATGTAATCCAATATTCTATGACTTCTAGTATTTACCCGTTTATTTCTAGGAGCTACCTAAAAACGTACAATACTAAGTCACGTTTCTAGAGCCCTAGATTATATAGATTATCCTGGACAATTACAAGGGGTTATTTCTCCATTTAGGAGTATAGAAACTATCTTATATGAGTTTGTCTTAACTAACTAGTCACACATTCCCAACATACAAGTATATTGATTTTATAATAGAACCTCACCTAGAGTACATCAAAGTATATACTTTTAGTTTTGCTAGACCACCAACCCATCCTTAAGCCATAAAGTATAAGTCCACACTATAATTGTAGTAGTCTAAGTTTATATTATTTCAGTACTTTATGAAACCACTACTACGGATCCAATTCTACGTATTCTAAATATGCTTATACTATAAAGTGTGAGGACTACTCACTAGCTAAAGGCAAGTCATTCCCTATTTGGAATCCGTAGTATAATAACTTTTGTCCTAATCAGATTCCTATTCTGATTAATTGGGTAAGAACTAAGTTTATGTGTTAAATAACTCATAATCTATACCTTAATGTGAAAGACCTCCATTCACATAATCACTTACGTAAATATAATGGGTATTTTTCAACAAAATCATACATAAATTAAAATAAAGAAACACAAAAAATTTTGAGAATAACAACTTTTATTTATTTCATTATTGAATTTAAATTAGATATATAGTATGAGGGCATACATTCCAACAACATTGTCTATGAGTTTTCTTTTTCTCGTTTTTATAATTTGATTTTGTGAGTGTTAAATTTACTTGATTTGAGTTGTAATTAAAGGATTGTACTCTATTTTACTCTTGTATTGAATGTTTATTTGATCTATTAATTTCTATTTTGAGCAATCTATCACTTGGGTTTGATTGATTGGATTGGTTGATTGGGTAATTCTCTTATATTGAACTTGAGAAAGGCTGTATAAGATGGGTTCCCTTTTATGTAAATATAATAGATTTATTTTTCGTTAATGAACTTGAGAAAGGATTTGGGAGACTTGGAACTTTATGGTAAATGAAGTTATGGGGTCACCTAGAGATGAGGATTCTATGACTTTTTAGTTTAGATTTGGATTTCCTTAATTTTTATTCATCTTTGGGTTCAATTTATATGATAGAGATATCTATAGGTTGGATATAAGGGTACGAAATTCACTATTTGAGAGAGAGAGAGAGAGAGAGAGAGAGAATTTTACATTATTTTGAAAATCTTGTCAATGCTTCAATTTGATCATAATTGATTGAGTGATGTTTTATATTTGAATATTTGTGGGGGGAATTCTCCTTAATTACATGGCTAATCTCATTTTCTTACTTAAATCTTATCTTATGACCTTTTAGACTTTACCTTCTAAATTGGGTTGATATATTCATGTATTACTTCTTTGTATTTGGTTAGTAGTAATTAGTTATTTTACTTCTTATTTTAATTGATAGAATAATAGAACTTTTGTAGAAGTTGGAGTAGTTGATGTCCTTTCCTGAGGATCTTCAATACTTATCAACTACACTTTACTACTACATGATGGGTATACTTGCCCATTTTGTGTGTGTGTGTGAGTTAAATTGGTATTTATTTTAAAACTCGATTGAGCATTAGTTTTATTTTATACCCTGGCATAAACAAAATCCACACCTCACAACAGGCACCATTGTAATTTTTTAACCTTCCCATCAATTCTTTTCCTCTCAACATTATTACCTTACACCAAATTAGTATGAGTTTCATGGTTCCAATTATTCCCATTATCTATCATTGTAGCAGTTGTGGTGTAATAGGATATCAAAATGAGATAGAAGAACTCAAAGAGAATAACAACCCATTTCATGGTCTTGTGAATTGCGATCAACCCTAGCACACTAGACTTGTGGAAGGACTAATAAGGGCACTAAATCCTAATATTGGGGGAGTTTTCATAGAAATTTTAGATTTTCTTGGTAAGATGCATGCTAAAATTTTTCTTAATAAGAAATTTAGCTTGGATAATTACTTTGAATAAGAGTAACAATTAAGAATCAAAAGGTCTTGTTTGTGAGGATAAAATGAAAGGAAATCACTCTTCAATGGTGAGAAAGGTTAGAGGAACAACATGTTAGACTAAGTAAGCTAAAAATTCAAACTTAAGATGAAATGAAATCAATACTAAGAAAGTAATTTATACATGCAAACCATTTGAAAACCTTGTATGAGAGATTTTATGGACTTCAACAAAGGCAACATGGGTGTGGCAGAATACACTATATAATTTTACAATTTATTCATCCATATTAAACTTAATGAGTTTGATGAACAACTAAAAGCTAAATGCCTATCAAGTTTGAAAATTCCTATGTTGGATAAACCTAGAATATACCTTTCTAATAGGAATCCGCTAAAGTAAGAAAGACAAGTTCAAGATGGAAGAATGAAGCTCAAAGAATATATCAAGAAAACTTGGTTGAGATCAAGGATCAAGAAATTTCTTGAATGATTACAAGTATACATGAAAAAGTCATTGGAGTTTGAGGATGATTTGAGGGCCAACAAGAGTTTAAATTGATTTCTAATCATAGGAAGATGCAAGGGAATGCAAGTGAAAGTTTTGAAAACTTCAAAAATATCATTTTGGGTTCAAGAGTATAGGGGATGCATGGCTTTTTGCATAGTTATGCCACAAGCCCTGCAAACAGAGCAACATGGGTAGGCTTTAAGAGTTCTACACAATATCATGGCTACCAGTGCATATTATTGTGCATGATGTGATTTTCCTTACTTCTGAAGCTAGCGTGGCCATGTATTCTTCATTGCATGGCTGTGCATATTGCAGCTATATGGTTATGCTTTTGTTTCAAGTTGCTTTGAAATCCTTTCAATTGGTATGGTTTATAATCATTTTTAAGGAACTTTTAAGCATGTTATGGGCTATTTAAACCTCATGGACTTGATGTAATTATGTTAGGGTTTGCTATGTATTTATATTCCTCTTGTAAATGCACAAACAACAAGTTATGAAGTTATGTTAATTTGAAGATCAAAGGAGGCGGCTTTAGAACATTTGTGAGGGCGTTCCTCATTATTCTTGCCAATTTTCAAGACTAATCTTAGGTCCTTTCCCAGATTTGAGTCTCTAAAACTTCAATGATAGATCAATTAATCTCTCTACCTTTGGGTCTTAGAGTGTTAGTTAGGTTTATCCTAACTGATTAATTGGTGCCTATACTTCCCTATCCTGATAGTTCTAATCCCCTAACTGGGTTTAAGGTTCTTGGGTGTTAGTGTAGTAGGCTTAATCCACTAATATTTAGGTTCTAGGTTGCTTAGTTCACCTATGATTCTTAATTATGGATCAAGAGATTATTTATTGATCAAGTTTCATCTACAATTCCCTGTTTTGAGTTCCTTTGTTTATATTAAATTAAGCCATACAATCAAACGAAAAAGATTCTTGGGAGAATCGCATCAAATTGTTATCAGAGCTACAAAAGTCTTTATTCTAATAAAGTTTTTTCCTTGGGAAAAATACTAAGTTTCATCATAAACAAATTTAATCTTAAAATTCGACACTTTTTTGTTTAGCTTTCTTTGTGTTCAATAGAAGTCTAATTTTTCATATATAATTCCTATGAGATTGAGCTTATATGTTGGGATAATATTTGGGAAATCATTTATCAAAATAATTTTGTAATTTGAGCTAGAAATAAGGTTAATTTACTGAGCAAAATTGGGTTATGAATACGTGAATATCAAGTGTTTGATAGGTGATTATAAGTTGACAAATGATTGATATGATGATCTATATTCACTTGATTACGTTCTATTGGTGATCATATCTTAAATTTTTGCTTCATTAGTGAATTATACGACCAATTGAGTTATCTTATTGATTCTATCTAGTAACTATGTCTATTATCAACTATGATTATCTTGTCTCTTGAATTAGTTATCTTTGTTTTGTTTTGTTTTTTTTAATTTTAGCTTATCTTTGTTAATTCCTTACTTATTAGATTTCTGTTATCTATCTGTTTGCTACTTGAGTTTTGTTGAGTTCTTCTTTCATTGAATTCTTACTTGAATTATCTTTGTGCATCTTTGAGATATCTCTTAGTAACTTTGTCTCTTTGATTTCTTGTAGTGATTTGCCCTGTTGGTTATCACCATATATCTTCCTTTGATTTTTTGAGTTTGTATGACATCTCGTTATTTGAAACTTTTGTTGATTAAATCTCATATTTTGTTATCCATCAAATGCTTGCTAATTTTTCCCTAGAACCTTTCATCTCATTAATCTCTTAGAATCTAGTTGACTTTAACTAGTGGAGCTAAATCCTTTAATTTGAAAAAAATTGAGAAGAATTTAATAAGAGGGTGATTTTGATAAAATTCCAGATGAGAGTATATAAGAGAGAAGAGTACCATTTAAATAAGCAGTAAACATAAAAGGGAGTGAATTAAGGAACGTTTCTTGTGTTTCTAATCAATTTTTGCTAGTTAATCTATTTTGTAAAATTGCATCATGTTCAGTTGGACTTAATACCCCATGGAGATACAAAAAGGCTGATGTGAACATTAAAGAACAAGCTATTACATTAAATAAAGAGTCTAAGGAGTCTGTGAACAATCAAGCTTTGGTTAATAACTTACAACAAGAGGAAAAAGGAGAGGATGAATAGTGGAAAATTTAAAACCACGTTGGAAGCATTAAGTATGAAAAAATTCAAGAGCAAAAAAGTGGAAATATTGAGCAAAAGAAGTCACTAGAATATGGGGAAGAGGAGAAGCTAAAAGAAGAAAGTAAAATTCTAAATTGGCTAGGCCAAGAGAATGAAAAATAGTTTGAGGAAAATGTGCTAAACCAAGTGATGCAAGAACAAGATATCCAAAATAAGGAAGATCAAGAAGAAAGGGTGCTTATTGTTTATAAGGTTCCAGTAGATCAATTGTGTTCAATGAATAGAGTATCTAAAAAGTTTGTAAGCATTCATGGTTTGGAAGAAGATCCATATCAACTAGAAGTATTGAAGATGAAGTTACAAGAAGAAGCTCAAAAGAAAGAGGAAAATGGTGAAAATAAGAAAGAAGAGAAAATTGAAATTTTGGGGCCAATATTTCATTTGCATTTCATGTCTATTAGGATCCTTTCTTGTCTTATAATATAGGTAATGATTTGAGGATGAATTATTTCCAAGAAGGAGAAATGATATCTGCCTAGGTAAAAAAGACAAACCCAAGATGGAAGATTGAAACTTAAAGAATATCTCAAATAAACTTGGCTGAGGTTAAGGATTAATAGATCCTTGAATGATTACAAGCATACATGAAATAGTCATTAGAGTTTGAGGTTGTTCGAGGGCTAATAAGAGCTTGAATTGATCTCTAATCATATGAAGATGCAAGAGAATGCAAATGAAAGCCTTGGAGACTTCAAAAATAATATTATAGGTTTAAGAGTACAGGGATGCATGACCTGTTACATAGTCGTGCTACAAGTTGTGAAAATAGAGTAAAATGTATTGGCTTCGTGATATGTGTTTTTTAGTATAGAAAATATTACCAACAAAGTCCACAATGAATTAAATTTTAATTAAAATGCTAAATACTAAAACTATAGATATGGGCAAGTATACCCATGTAGTAAAAGGAATAACAAGTATTGAATCAATGAGAACTTAGTAATTAACCTTATTTTACTCTAATATTTATTGTTTAGCCAATAAAATAAATAGATAAAATAAATACAACTATTAACCTAATATATTAGAGAATTTATCAGGTTCATACAAGAAAAGTCACAAGGATTATAAAAAAGTAAGAATAAGAAAAAAAGACATATAAAAAAGAAATCACACAATTTTATGTCAAGTAAAGAAATTATCTTAAGCTAATTTATTCCTAATTGAAATACCAATATGAGTTTCAAAACTACATTCCTTCCCTCTCAGGTTATGAAATTTTTGTCCTTAGCTAATCAAATGGTATCTCTACCTCTCTAATTAAATCTAAAAAGTATTAAGTTTAACCCCAATTAGTAAATTCAAAAGTAACAATATTCCCATCTCTAGGCAATATCTTAACTCTTAAATTATCAAGAAAAATAATTAATGTTCCTATCTCTAGACAATGCTAAAGTCTTTCTTATGGAAGAAACAATACCATATCTCTAGGTTAATATAATCTCTTTTTGATTACCAAATTTTATTCTTTTAACTTCTCCCTCGAGTCAGCTAAAAGTTAACAAATATTGAATCAATCAATTGGTACCATTTTCCTAACTTCATCTCTCAAATTCATTAGAAGATAACCAATCAAATCAACATAACAATATGCTCAAGTAATCAAATCTTTAGAATTGGAATTCAATAAGTTTAAAAATAATTTAATACAAAACTATAGGTTTAAGAATATCCTCAATTACAATTAAAAACATAGAAATTCAAATTGTTAATAAAAATTACAAAGAAAAGGAAAAGAAATCGCTCATAGACAAGCATGCTCCCTCATTTCTCTTAGAGATCTCTTTGAAGAACTCTCTTTCTCTTATCTAAGATTTCTCCTTATTCCTCTTTGTTCTTGGTGTTCTTGAACTCTCTAGGAATTTTCTAGGGTTTCTTAAACCCATGAATTGAAAACTAAGGGTATACTATTCTCTTGTTTATATAGGAGTTTTAATTGCCAAAAAGTGTTTATAAGAGTCCTTATTCATTTCTAAATTAGCTTGCAAAAGAGTTCTAGCAAAAATAACCAAAATAAGCTTGCAAAAATAAATCCACCGCCGTACAATTAGTAAGCAGCTAGCCCTGCAGCGGCACCGGTTAGCATTAGTTCTACCGCCATACAAGAAACAGTCAACACCAGTTAAGCCCCTCTAGTAGGCGCCAGCTGGATTTTGTTCCAGTTCTAAAATGCTTAATTTCATGCTCTGTTTTTCTAGGGAGTAGCCAACCCTGGCTCTTTTGCATTAACCAGCATTAAGTGGTCTCTGTTTTGCACTATTGGTCTCTATTTTTCTCTATTTTCATCCTCTTTTGTGTAACTTTCATAATCTTTTCTTGCACTTTTTCATTCCCAATAGTCTTCTAAATATGAAATTATAATAAATATAGCACAGATAACTTAGAAAAATATAGACCAAATCAACCTCTATCAACTCCCTCACATTTAAACTTTTGCTTGTCCTCAAGCAAGTTAGAACTAAACACCACAAGTAAATAACTCACTCATGATAGCCTATTGGCAATCATGGCAAATATAGTAAATATATTATCCTTATTTCAACTAAAGAATTCAATCTAACACTTACTCAACTAAGTCAATTTCATGCAAAGTCATGTACTAAAATAGATATAACCAAAGCTATCGAAGTTGAGTTAAACAAGTTCATACCAATTAATTTAAATTCACTTTTCTTTTGCAATTAAAGAAAATGGATAATGTGATTTATAAAAGTTAAGACTACTAAAATATTTGCATTTTGTGGCTGTAAACTTCTACAAATCCAGTAGCAAACTAGAGGCTCTCTTACTCATTTTCTCTCTTTGGGAATTTATAACTTCATATGGGTACGCTTTACACTCATTGTATTAGCTTATTATCTTCTTTCACATTCTCATCTTATTTTCAATTCTTTTTTTGTTTTAGCAATTTCACTTGTTTTTTTTTCTTAGAAGACATGTTCTTTGCAGTCTTGGACTCTTTTTTTTTTTTTCCCCACTTTTACACACTATTTATTTTTTCCTCATCTTACTTTCCTTTTTCACTCAAGAGAAGCAACATTTTGGGGGCATCTACATTCCCTATTTTTTTCCCCACTCTTCTCACTTCTCATATTTACTTAAACTCAAGGTTAGGATAAGTTTAGAAATTATCACAAAGCAAAAATCAGACAATAAGCACTACATATACTGCATCACATCATTCCACAACCAAAATCACAAGAAAAAAAAGCATAATTCAACTATCAAAGAATAAACAAGGTTAATTCAAATTCTCAAGACTAACTTATACCTCACTAAATATACAAGTTCATACAAAACTCAACTTAATCAAATAAGTCTTAAACTAAATTCTCATGTAAATAGGAAATCCATAATAGCTAAAATTATACCAAAAAATAAAAAAAAACTTTAGCTTAAATTTTGAAATTAGATCAAAATTGCAAGAAAAAACCAAGGTAATTAATAAAGCTTGAACAAAGAATATCACCAAACCTCTCCCCTACACTTAAATTGGACAATGTCCTCATTGGCTAAAAATTAGCACAAGAAAAGTATATCCAAAAGGATAAAAAATAATAAAGAGGGAGAAAGTTAAGCAACACTTCCTGATGAGTATCTATTCTACACATATTTTTATACACCATTTGTATCTAAATTGTAGAGATATGCATTCTAGATTGCTACTTAATTCCCTATTTTATCCTTATTTTATGTAGGATGAAAAAGTTAAAGATTAGATAAGGATTCAAGGAGAAAAGACTGAAAAAAAAGCTAAACTGAAGCAACACGACGCCATGCCCTTCACTCTATATGTTGTTCTGCAGCTGTTGAACTTCAGAAGTCAACATTCTGGGAGACGACAGTGTCGTGCCTTTTATTTTGCACGTCAACGATCGTCATCAGGATACAAAAAATGTAGAATGTAACACCCCACTACCTAGGCCCAATAGGGCCGGGAATGTCGCCCCGTCCAAAGGATAAGGGGTCTTTATAACTAGGTCACACAATCAAAATAATAGAATAAAATAATACTTTAAACTTAAAACTTATTACAATTCAAGAATTCAAAACAAATCCATAATAAAAATTATTCACTCTCAACTTCCCCAAAGCATTACATAAAAACAGATAACAAAATCTCTTCCAAGTCAGACAACACTAGCTACTCATCCCCACAACAGGATTGACCTGAAATCATGGTAAAAAGGGTGATGAGATAAAATCTCAGTAAGTCCGTGTGTGCTTTGAGTGTCTAGTGAAAACAGTTCGTGAATGTAAAGTGTAAAATCTTCATAAGAGAAATGCTGACAAGAAATAAACAATAGTCAAAATCAAGAGTGGCGTTTTGGCTTTTCCATCCATACATGTTCAATAAAATCAACTACTCAAAATGTGGTCATGGGTTACCACACGTTGGGCCTCACAACCATACAACGGTAAAAATGCCACACTTTGTGCAGACTGACAAAAGGTAGGTGATCGGCCTACCAGATAAGATTCTCCTCATTCTCTACACTTAAACAAAATGGGTTGTTCTCTCCAGCAACACATAGTCCACATGACTGAAAACTGCTAGCTCGGACCGGCATAACTAAGTAGTACTAACGTTTCTCTAAGTTGAGTTTATCTTTTGGAGGTGGCCTCCTGCCAGAAGACTCACTCTTGCTCTTCAAAACTAGTACTACTAGCCTACCCTTATTGAGTATTCAATGTAATATATATATCCCACTTGGGAAAATGAATAAAACATAGTACCACTTGTAGATGGCAATTAAGGATTTCCAAAGTCTTTGTTAAAATCAGTTTAGAAACAATTTAGTGTTTGAATAAAATTGCTTGATGATTTTCAAATAATTGGTTTGACAGAAATAAGAAAGGAAACAGTCCCTAATTGCCTTTACCAAATCAGTGTTCACAACCTTTGGGTTTAGCTTGCCATAATAACTTTTTGCAACAATAAGTTTTATGCAGGAGCTTACTTGATTCTTAGCTCGAGATAAAACAAAGGTCTCCAACAGCTGACCTAACCCCGCCTGGGGTAAATATAAGCCATAATTGAACTCAAGCTGAAATTCACTTTTACAAATAATCCTAGCTCAACTTACTACAACCATGACCCTAGTGTCCTAAGCTTTAAGGCTAGATAAATAAATAAAAAGGTTTATAAAATAAATCTAACTTGATATTAAAATAACTAGAGTTTGGAAAAATAGGTACACTAAGTGGGAAGCTTAAATCTTGCTAAAAATAAATTAGGATTTATTTGATTAAGCGACCTAGGTCCTGGATGGTATTATGTAAAATAATAATCTAGTAATAATTAATGGTTAGAAAGTAATTGGTAGCTAGAATTAGTTGTAAGTAAATTTTAATAGGTTTTGATTAAAAGCTAATAAATAAATTCTAATAGTATTTATAAATATATAAGATTTACCAAATTAATATTTTACATATTTTGATTATTTATGAAAAAGGCTTTATTTGATATTCTTATTTTACATAATATCTATAGATTTTATTTCTTTAATAAAAGGTATCATTTATTTGACTAAAATATCATTATTTTATATAAGAGACCAAATCCACCTTTTCCTAGGGTTTTCGACATTCACTAGAAGAAGATATAGCAATAATCATTTTATTGATGAAATAAAATTAGCTTAGGGACAACAAGGTTATGATCATATTTCTATTGCTAACCATAATTATGAACATACACTCCACATCAATTCATCAAATCATGAATAAAAGTATGGATCTAAATTCTACTAACATAATCATATTCATGGCTTTAACAAAAATACATGAACATAACCCTATTCACTAAAGGTAACATAATCTCTAACATGCTTGATCACATAAACTACTCACGACATGAAGACATGCAACAAAACCCTAAAACGCCATACAATCATCCAAGACAATCAACTCATGCAACAATTCCCATCTTCATCACATACACACATTTATTCATGCTTCAATCTCAACTCCTTAACAACAACACATACTTAAACCCTAATCATAATCCATCTCCTTCTAATATCATCCTAGAAACATGAATCTAGAATTTAAAAAGGAGTTTAAAGATACTTGCTTAATTGATAACTACCTTGAAGTAGTTTCGAAGGGATCCTAACCCTTAGGAGACTTGATCCGCCCAAGAGAGATGAAGAAAATATGGCCATGGTTGAAGTATCCATTCGGCCAAGAGAGAGAGAGCATTCGGCCAAGAGAGAGAGAGAGAGGGATAGAAAAGAGAGAAAGAGAGCTTGTTAGTATATTTATATATACATATATTTATTAGAAGTTGAAGATGAGTGAAGATGGAAGCGATTGATCATGTTTACTTTGAAGGTATTCTTGGCCTTCTCGAAAATACTAGTTTTTTTATTCGAAGGCGAGGGCTTGATTTCCGAGTTTGATGTTAAAAGTGGTAGGAATGGATTCATAGAAGTGAGTAGGTACAATCTCGAATTTTTTTGAAGAAGATTGAAGTGGTTTTGGTGGCCTTAGGCGAGAGAAGGTTAGTAGGTATTCTTGGTGTTCTTGAAGGTTGAAGAGAATGAAGAGGATTGAGGGAGAGCTGGCCGAAATTCTGTGGAAGAGGGTGAATTGCTTGAGGGGTTTTGGAAACTGAATTTTCTGGTTTGAAAGGAAAAGGAAAGTTGGTTGTTTGAAATCCCAAAAGAATATTTTAGAGGATCAATTTTGGAAACAAAATATGGTAAGAAGATCTTGGTCAATGGAGAGCTTTTGGAAGCTCCAATGGCCGGTTGTTTGTCTATGATTTTTGTTGGAATGGAAGCTGTGTGAAGGGGCTTAATGGTGGCCGAAAATATGGTGCACAATGGTAAAGGGATTTCTGGTTGTTTGAGGCATGATTTATGATAGTTTACTAAATATGTTTGCTGGAATTTTGGTCTTCAATCAATGGCTTGATTGGAGTAATTGATGGAGATATTTTAGGAGCAGCCATGGACTGGTTTGCGAGCAGAATGTTGGGAAAGATGATGAAGCTCAGTTCATGGCTGTTTAAGGGTAGTTTGTATAGAAAAATTGTGGAGGTTTCGGACATGGTTGAAGAAGGGACAAAGCTGGAAAATTCTGTTCAGCTTTTTCACAGGTTAGCTGGAATTCCTGGGCAGATTTTTCTGCCATTTTCTAGTTAGCTTGTAAAAGATTTGAAGGGATATTCAGAGGTATTTCAAGGCTGGTTTCCAGCTTTCTTTATGGAGGAAAAAAATATGGCTAAGATGCTGGGTGAAAAACTGGAAGAAACAGCTTGGTTTAGGCTCACCAAAGCTGCGAAAGTTGCCCAGAAAAATTTCTGGTTTGCACAGCTTTTGTGTAGTTCGGTTTTGGCCTTATAATTTCAGATTTCAAGCTGGTCAAGAGGGCTATTTTTCTGGCAGCATTTGGGAGGGAATGATGGCTGAAAATTTCGACACTTGGACTGAACAAAAATTTGGAAAAATTCCAGATTCCTACATGAACAAGATGAATATACTTAGGTTGGAGTTTGAAGGTTCAACCATGGAGATTAATTCTCTTGGGAACCTTCCACTACTCCTCCCCATTTTCGGCCAATAAGATGACTTATTCACAGCCATTTTCGAAACCTAAATCTCATAGAACTTTACTGAAATTTTCTAGAATGAAATTGGCTTGAACAAATTAATCAACCTAATTGATTAAGGATTAAGGAAAGCTAAGGAATCAAGAAGGGTATGAAACCCTTAGAATTTTTTTTTTTTTTTGTAGGGCACAAGAGTAGGATTAGGGCATTCCTATTATGTCTCCCCTAGGACAACACTCCTACTCTTCCCTAAAGCATGCAAAGGCCAAAACCTAGCCTTCCCAAACAAAAATTAATTTTAATCATGCTAAATTTCCAATGATGGAATTTGAACTCAAGACCTCAAGAATTAATTCCAAAGCTCTAACCACTAAACCACAACCACTCTTGTTCTTATTTTCTCTTCCAAATATTTTTCCTATTTAATCCTCAAGCTATCTCTCTATTTTCACCTCAAGCAAAAATTACCATTTTGCCATTCTTACTCCACAAGCACAAATAAGCCATCTAGGCTACCAATCACATATCCAAAGCACATAAATCATATATATATACATACATATATATATATATATATATATATATATATACATGCAATAAAACATGATATGCATCCCAACCCCCTTACTCTAAGGTTGGTTTCAACTGGGGTTTCACATAGAACATCTGGAGTTTCATGTCGCTGTGCTAGTCATTGTCCAGGTCACCGTGCATCATTCCAATACATAGCAACAATTAATCTCACGACTTCATGTTAAGGTAAGATTGGAGGATCAGAGAATGCACGGCGCCATGCAAGCTATCTTCATAGTGCCATGCAACATAATAGATTACCTCATATTCTGTAGATTTTTTGGGATTTGCAAAAGAACCTATATATACTAATTTTTTGGGCCATTTGAGGGAGAGTCATCCACGAAATGCAGGAAAAAACTCCTCGAAGCACAAGAAAGAGAAAAGAAGAGAAGATCAAGGAGGATTTGAAGAAGAAGGAGCAATCCCAAAATAAGTTTGCAAAATAGAAGGGAGACATTGTCTATGAGTTTTTCATTTTTCCTTTTGTGATTTGATTTTGTGGTTGTTGCATTTCATTGATTTAAATTGTAATTAAAGAATTTCACCCTAATTTACTCTTGTATTTGATGTTTATTTGATTAATTGATGCCTATTTTGAGAAATTTATCACTTGGGTTTGATTGATTAATTGTATAAGTCTTTTATGTTGAGCTTGAGAAATGATTTATGAGATGAGTTCTCTTTTATGTTAATTTAATAGATTTGTTTTCCCTTAATGAACTTAACAAAGGATTTGGGAGATTTAGAACTTGGTGATAGATGAGGTTTTGGGATCACCTAAATATAGGGATTCTAGGACTTTTTGGCTTGTCATTAGATTTTCTTAATTTTATATATCTTCGGATTTGATTTGTATAATAGAGATATATATAGGTTGGATTCTAGGGTAGAAGATTCATTACTTCAAAGAGGGTTGATTTTACTTTATTTCAAAAATCTTGCCAATGCTTGGAATTGATATCAATTGATTGAGTGATGTTCATTATTTGAGTATTTTTGGAGGAATTCTTGTTAATTACATCGCAATCTCCTTTCTTTACTTGAATCTTTCATTGTGATTTTTTAGTCTTTGCCTTGAGAATTGAGTTAATGTGTTTGTATGGTACTCTTTTGTCCTTAATAATATGTAATTAGTTGCTTTACTTCTTGTTTTGGTTGATTGAACAATAGAATTCAAGTAGAAGTTGGAGTAGTTGATCTCATTCTTGAGGGTCTTTGATACTTTCCGTCACACTTTATACTATATGACGGGTATATTTGCCTAAATATGTGTGTATGTGAGTTAAATCGGTATTTTATTTTAAAACTTGGTTGAGCATTGGACCTGTCATCTAAAACATAGCATAAATTGCACGCAACATTTTTGGCACCATTGTTGAGGATCGATTGTGAATATTCAAAAAACACTTGAGTTTTATTGATTTAATCATTTTTATCCTGTATATATTTTTGATTTTGATTTTTCTTAGGTAATTTATTGATTTTCTATTTTAGGATTGTTGATTTTAGAATTGTTGATTTTAGAATTGTTTTATTAATATTTTGTGCATATTTTTCTTGTGATTCTTTTATTTCAATTCTTATTATAATTGTTCCTTTTGATTTGATGTGTTTTGCTATTGGATTGTTAGTAGTTAAGTAATCCTTATTTTTTTTTAGTTTTGCAAAACTTTGATTGAGTCTTGATTGTGCTTTCTTTTGGCTTCATTTTGAGGAATATACTTTGAGGAGATTTGGTACAAATGTCTTGGGATATGCATCAAGAATATCAATTGCATTATTTTGAAGCATATAGGGAGTATAAGATGAATTCATCTATTGAACAGCGGTTTGTGGACTTTACCATCGCAACAAATGAGCATTTCCAAATAATAGATGAGTTACTTCTAAAACAAGGTGTTTTACTTACAAAATTGAATCTTCAACTTGGACAATTGGAAAAGACAATTTAAAAAGGACAATGCGGTAAAGATGAAAATGAACATGCCAAAGCAGTCTCCCTTTGAAATGGAAAGTAATTAGAAAATATAGCGGAGCTTGCACAAATAGAGGAGAAACAGGTTGATACAGAGAAAATGAGAGATTCAAGGATCCAATAGGGCTGTGTGCAACTAAAAAAAAAAAAAAATTGAGAAAGTTGATTCAAAAGTATCAGAATCCATCCCTTCTATTCTATATCCAGAAAGACTGAAAAAAGAGGAAGATGGTCAATAGTTTTATAAAATTTTGGAATTATTCAAGTAAGTGCATATAATCTTCTATTGGTTGAAGCCCAAGCCCAAATGCCCAAATATGCTAAGTTCTTCAAGGATGTCTTGTCAAACAAAAGGAAGCTTGAAGAGTTATCTCTTATGACTCTAAATGAGGATTGCTCTACCATATTGCAATGCGAGAAGGCACTTCCAAAAAAATTGAAGGATCTAAGAAGTTTTTCGATCCCTTGTATGATTGGAAATATTACTTTTGGTACTGCATTGGCTTATCTAGGTGCTAGAAAAAACTTGTTACTTTCTGCCACTTTTAAAAAGCTAGGCTTGGGTGAACCAGTACCTACTAGGATGAGTATTCAATTTATAGATAGATCAGTAAAATATCCTAGAGGTATTGCTGAAGATGTACTTGTCAAAGTAGAAAAATTCATTTTTCAGTGGACTTTGTTATTCTTGATATGGTTGAAGATTCTAAAGTTCCTTTGATTTTAGGATGCCTATTTCTTTCTACTACTAGATCCCTTATAAATTTTCATAGAGGAAGGTTGACATTGAGAGTAGAGGATGAAGAATTCATTATTAGCCTTTTTGAGAGTATGAAACATTCTTCTAGACATTGAGAATAGAGGGTGAAGAAGTTATTATTAGCTTTTTTGAGAGTATGAAGCATTCTTCTATGCAAGATGATTCATATTTTATGGTTGAAGTGTTTGATGAGTGCATTACTGATTTTGTGTATAAGAAATTTATTGAAAGATCATGGGTTGCACAGTGGATAGAGGAGGATGAAATGGGATCACTCGAGACTAGAGTTTTTAGTACAAGTCTAAAGCTATAAGGCTAAGCCTGAACCAGAAAATTTTGAAACTATTGAGCAATTAACCCATGGAAGGATGAGACCGTCTATAGAAGACCCACCAAAGTTGGAATTGAAAGAGCTACCTAGCTATTTGGAATATGCATTTTTAGCACAAGGAAATAAATTACCAGTGGTTATTTCCAAAGAGTTGAAAAAAGAGCAAAAACTGCAATTGATTCAAGTTTTACAAAAGCACAAGCAAGCAATAGCATGGACGCTCACAAATATTAAAGGGATTAATGCTTCTTTCTATACTCACAAGATCTTATTGGAGTAAGATGAAAAACTTGTGGCACAACCCTAGCGAAAGCTAAATCCAAACATGAAAGAAGTAGTAAAAAGTGAAGTAATTAAACTATTGGACGCATGTATTATATACCTTATTTCAGACAGCATGTGAGTAAGCCCCACATGGGTAGTACCTAAGAATAGAGGTATGGCTGTGGTGCTTAATGAGAAAAATGAGCTTATTCCTATAAGATTTGTTACAGGATGAAGAATGTACATTGATTACAAGAAATTGAATGAAGTTACAAGAAAAGATCATTTTCCCCTTCATTTTATTGATCAGATGCTAGAAAGTTAGTTGGGCAAATGTATTACTGCTTCTTTGATGGATTTTTTTGGGTATTTGTAGATTACCATAGCTTCCAAGGGTCAGGAGAAAACTTCCTTCACCTGCCCTTTTAGTACTTTTGTTTATCGTCGCATGCCTTTTAGACTTTGCAATGGACTTGAGACTTTTTAAGGATATGTGATGGCAATTTTTAAAGAATTTGGAGGAAGAGATAATAGAGGTGTTCATGGGTGATTTTTCAGTGTTTAGGGGTTCCTTTAAGTTATGCTTAAAAAATTTGGATTGAGTACTCCTATAATGTGAGGAAACAAACCTTGTGCTAAATTGCTAAAAGTGCCATTTTATGGTAAAAGTGCTTAGGACATACGATTTCACAACAGAGCCAAAATTGAATTAATTGAGAAGCTGTCTCCACCAACTTCTATAAAGACCATTAAAAGTTTTTTGGGACATGTAGGTTTCTACAAAAGATTTATCCTGGACTTTTCAAAGATCTCAAAACCTTTGACTTCTTGGTTGTATTCAATCTTCTAAAGCAAAAACTCATTAATTTACTTGTCCTGGAGTCACATGATTGGTCACTTCCTTTTGAGTTGATATGTGATGCTAATGATTTTGTAGTAGGAGCAGTACTTAGGCAAAAACATGGGAGAAATTTTCAGTCTATCTATTATGCAAGCAAGACACTTACAGCAGCAAAAGCAAACTACACTATTGAGAAGGAGCTGCTTGTCGTTGTCTTTGCTTTTGATAAATTTCGCTCATATCTTGTTTGATCTAAGTTATTGTTTACACTGACCATTCTGTGCTAACGTATCTCCTTTCTAAACATGATTCTAAACCTCGGCTCATGCGTTGGTTTTATTGTTACAAGAGTTTGACTTAGAAATCAAGAAAATAAAGGAGCTGAAAATTTAGTCATAGACCATTTATCAAGACTTTAAAGCCCTCACTTAGAACCACTTGATGAGAAAGAAATTTATGATACATTTCTAGATGAGCAACTATTTTGGATTGGAAACGAGATAGCCTCTACTCCTTGGTTTGCTGACTTTACTAAATTTTAGCAGCAGGAATTATCTTGAAGACCTTTACACCCCAACAAAAAGAGTTCATTTCCGACATCAAATACTATTTTGGAAGGACATTTTTCTTTTTAAAAGATGTGCAGACCAAGTGATTGGGAGATGTGTTATCTTATTGAAGCTAAGGATATTTTGAGACATTGTCATGAAGGACCTATTGGGGACCACTACCAAGCAAACATAACTACAAGAAAGGTGTTAGAATAAGGATTTTTTCCCCCATCAATATTTAAGGATACACATAGGATTGTGAAGAATTGTGATAAGTGTCAATGCATCGAAAAACATCTCTAAGGCTCAAGAGATTTCTCTTATAGTTTCTCAAGCATGGGGAATTTTTTATTATTGGGAATTAACTTTATGGGACCCTTTCATAGTTTATTTGGGAACATGTGCATTTTGGTTGCAGTGGATTATATTTCCAAATGGGTTGAGTCACAAGTTCTACCAACAAACAATGCTAGCATGGTGATAAAATTTCTTAAGAAATTGTTCACTAGGTTTGAAGTCCCTAGAGTTCTCATTAGTGATAGAGGGATGCACTTTTGTAATATCGAGTTGAAGAGGTACTTAAACATTTAGGTGTCTCTTATAAGCTTGTTATCCTATATCATCCCTAAATTAGTAGTCAGGTTGAGGTGATAAACAGAGAGATCAAGAAGATTTTGGAAAAAGTGGTGAGTTACACAAGGAAAGATTGGAGTGGAAAGTTAGATGGGATGCTTCGAGCATATAGGACAGCTTATAAGACTCCCATTGGTATTACTCCCTATAGATTAGTTTATGAAAAATCTTATCATTTACCAGTAGAGATTGAACACCGAGCTTTTTGGGCAATTAAGTTGATAAACTTTGATTTGAATGATGGAGGAAATAAAAGGTTATTATAGTAGAATGAATTGGAGGAATGGAGATATGAGGCATATGAAAATTCAAGAATTTATAAATATAAAAATGAAGAAATGGTATGATCAACATATCTCCTATAACACCCCACTATCTAGGCCCGCCAGGGTCGAGGATGTCGCCCCGTCCGAAGGACAAGGGGTTTTTATAACTAGGTCACATGAATAAAATAACGAAATAAAAATAATACTTTAACTTAAAATTTATTACAACCTAAGAATAAATCCAGGAATACCATAAACAAATTCATAATAAAATTTATCTACTCTCATCTCCCCAAAGCATTACACAAAATAAATTTATCAGAAAGTCTTCCAAGGCAAGCAATATCTAGCTACTCATCCTCACAACAGGATCGACCTGAAATCATGGTAAAAATGGTGGTGAGACAGAAATCTCAATAAGTCCGTGTGTGCTTTGAGTGTCCAGTGGAAATAGTTCGTGAATGCAAAGTATAAAACCTTTATAAGAGAACACTAGCAAGCAATAAACATTAGTCAAAATCAAGAGTGGTGTTTTGGCTTTTCCAACTATACATAATCAATAAAATCAACCACTCAAAAAAGTGGTCATGGGTTACCACACGTTGGGCCTTATAACCGGTCATAATGCCGACACTTTGTGCAGACTGACAAAAGATAGGTGATCGGCCTACCGGACAAGATACTCCTCCTTCTCTATACCCAAACAACAACCGGTGTCCATTTCGGCAAAACACAGTCACTTGACTAAAAAATAAACTGCTAGCTCGGATTGACACGACCTACTGGACTGACATCTTATCCGGGAAGGACTCACCCCTCAGAGGTGGCCACCTACTGAGAGACTTACCCTAACCCTTCAAAGACTAGCCCTAGCAGTCTACCCTTATTGAGTACATAATGACGTTTCCCACTTGGGAGAAAATGAACAAAGCACTGTTCCACATGAAAATGACAATTAAGGGTTTCCAAAGTTTTTGTCAAAATCAGTTTTGGAAAGAGTTTTGAGTTTGAGTAAATCTGCTTATTAATTTTCAAATAGTTTGTTTGTTTTACATATGAAAGAAGTTAATCCTCAATTGCCTTTGCAGAACTGAGTGTTCATGCACTCTACATTTGGCTTGCCATAATAAACATTTTACATCAATCGGGTTTTATGCAGGAGCTTACCTGATCCTTAGCTTGAATAAAATAAAGGTCTTCAACAGTTGTCCTAACCCCGCCTGGGGTAAATATAAACCACAATCAATCTCAAGCCAAAATCCACTTTCACAAATAAGACTAGTTCAATTCACTACTACCGTGATTCTAGTGTCCCAAGCTTTAAGGCTAAATAATAAATAAAATGGGTTTATAAGCTAAGTCTAATTTGATATTTAAATAATTAGTGTTTTGGGAAATAGGTACTAATAAGTTGAAGGTTTAAATCTTGCTAAGAAAAATTCAGAGTTTATTTGATGAAGAGTCCTAGGTGGTATTAGGTAAAATAATGATTTATTAATAACTTAGTTGTTAGAAAATAATTGATAACTAAAATTAGTTGAAAATAAATTTTAATGAGTCTTGCTTGGAAAATAATAAATAAATTTTAATAGGTTTTGATTAAAAGATAATAATTAAAGTTTAATAATAAATATTTTACTTATTATGATTATTTCCATAAAAGGCTTTATTTGATCATATAATACCTATATATTTTATTTCTTTCAAACCACTATTTAATTGACTAAAATATCCTTATTATGTATATAATAGTCCAAATCTACCTTCCTAGGGTTTTTTCGAATTTATTAGAAAAATTATAATATTAAATATTTTATTGATAAAATAAAATTAGCTTTGGGACAACTAGATCATGATCATATTTCTATTGCTAACTACAATCATGAACATATGTATCCCTTCAATTCATCAAATCATCCAAATCATGCATAATAGCATAGATATAAATTTATCAAGATATGATCTAACCTCTACTAGCATAAATATAATCATGGCTTCAATAATCCAACATGAATATAAATCCTATTCACCAAAGGTGACATAATCTCTAACATACTTGATCACAAATACTACCTATGACATGGAGGCATGCATTAAACCCTAAAAACACCATACAATCAACCAAGATAATCAACTCATGCATAAATCCCATCTCCATCATAAACACACATTTATTAATGCTTCAATCTCAACTCATCACAACAATACATGCTCAAGCCCTATTCATAGTCCATCTTCTACTAATATCATCCTAGAGATATGAATCTAGAATTTCAAAGGAGGGTTAAAAAGGCTTACTTGATTGGTGAATACCTTGAAGGAGTTTTGAATGGATCTCAACTCCTAAATGTCTAAATCCGTCCAAGGAAGATGAAGAAAGCATGACCATGGTTGATGAAATCATTCGGCCAAAAGGGAGAGTGGTTCGGCCAAGAGAGAGAGAGAGTCCATTAGCATGCTTATTCATATGTATGTTCATTAGAGATCAAAGATTAGAGAAGATGAAGTTGTTTGAACAAACCTACCTTGAAGGTGTTCTTGAGCCTTCACAAAATTTCTGGTTTTTGATCCAAAAGAGCAAGTTGGATTTTGGAGTTTGATGTTAAAACTGGTATGGATGGACTCCCGGTAGTGTATAGATGAAATCTGAAATTTTTAGAAGAAGTTTGAAGTGATTTGGAGAGGTATTAGGCGAAAGGAAGGAGTAGGTGTTCTTGGTGTGCTATGTGTTCTTGAAGGTTGAAGAGAGTAGAGAGGTTTTGTTCAAGGCTGGCCGAATTTCTGAAGGGATTAGGGTTGGCCGACTACTTGTAGGGTTTTGGTAGATGATTTTCTGGTTTGGAAGGAAAAAGGAAAGGCTAGTTGTTGAAATCTTTAAAGAATATTTTTGGGAAGCAAATTTGGAAACTAAATATAACAAGAATATATTTAATTATTGGAGAGCTTTTGGGAAGCTACCATGGCCGACTGCTTGTGCAGTATTTCGCCTAGATGAAAGCTGGTTGAATGAGGCTAAGGGTGGCAAAAAATAAGGACTATAATGGTGAAGGAAAGGTCTGGTTGTTTGAGGGATATTTTATGGAAGGTTACTAAATTATTGTGGCTGGAATTTTGGTATCCAATCAAGGTATTATTGCAGTAATTTTTTTTTGGAAATCTTTTAGGGTAGCCATGATTGGATTTTCGTGCAGAAGCTTGGGGAGGACAATGTAGTTCAGTTCATGGATGTTTAAGGGTGGTTTGTGTAGAAGAAGGGTGGAGTTTCGGCTAGGGCTGAATTATGAAACAAGTTGGAAAAAAATTCTGCACAGGATTTTCGCAAGGGCTGGAATTTTTCTAGGCAGTTTTAGCTACCATTTTCCAGCAGATTTGCAGAGGATTTGAGGGCCATTTCAGAGGTCTTTCAAGTCTGGTTTCCAGCCTTCTTTATGGAGGAAAAACGTGGCTAAGATGTTGAACAAAAACTGAAAGAAAATAGCTTGGTTTCGGACCTCCCAAGCTGCGAATTTGCCCAGGGATTTTTCTAGTTTTGCACAGCCTTTGTGCAGTCCGAAAATGGATAGAAAAATTCAGGTTTCAAGCTGATCAAAAGGGCTATTTTTTGGGAGCATTTGGGAGGGAATAATGACTAAGAATTTCAATACCTTGAAGGCACAAGAAGTTGGAAAAATTTCAGTTAATACATGAAAGAAAATGAACTTAACTAGAGTGAAGTTTTAGAAAGTTCACTAGGGAAATTAATTCACTTGGAATCCTTCCCCCTCTTCCATGGTTTCGGTCCATAAGATGTCTTTCACTAAGACATTTTGAACCTCCAAAGCCACAATATATTGCTGGAATTTTTCTAGAATAAAACTGGCTTGAATAAATTGAACAAACTAATGAATTGAGAAATAGAAAAAATTAAGGATCAAGAGGAAATGAATTCCCCTTAGGAATTTTGTGTAGGGTAAAAGAGTAGGATTATGATACTCCTATCATACCTCCCTTAGGATAACACCTCTACCCTATTCTAAAGCACCTAAGGCCGAAAATATCACTTCCCAAGCAAAAATAAAATTCAATCATGCTATAGCTCTAATGATGGAATTTGAACTCAAGACCTCAAGAATTAATTCCAAAGCTCTAACCACTAAACCACAACAACTCTTGTTTTTATTTTCTCCCTAAAATATTTTTCCCATTTAATCCTCGAGCTATCTCCCCATTTTCACCTCAAGCAAAAATTACCATTTTGGCATTCTCACTCAATACTCACAATCAAGCCTTCGAGACAATAAAACATAAATTTAAAGCACATAAAATCATATAAAAATATATTTAAACATACAATAAAATATGATATGCATCCCAACCCCCTTACTCTAAGGTTGGTTTTGACTGGGGTTTCACATTTCCTCTGGCAGGGAATTCTAGGAAGGTTATAGAGTGCTTTTATACAATTCAAGACTGAGGTTATTTCCTGAGAAGCTTGAGTCTAGATGGTCAGGACCAATTGTGGTGCACAAGGTTTTCCCCTATGGTACTATAGAAATATTTCTTCTAGAGAAAGGGACATTTAAAGTAAATGGAAACCGGTTAAAGCTGTATTTTGGGAAGGATCTTAAAGATATAGAAAGAGCTTCTGCCATTTATATGCCTTGGAGGATTTTATTTATTAGTCTTCATGTCCTTCTTTTTTTTTTTTTTTCTTATGCAATAAATTTTAATTTTTTTTATGTGGTTTTAAATCGTATCTTTTAAATTTTTATATTTCCTTTTCATTTTGTAGGTTAGCATACTATACTAAAATCTTGATCCTTTTTCTCCTTAATACAATTCATTTAGGGAGTATTACTTTCATTCTTTCCTCCTTATTATTATTTTCAGTTCTATTGTATATATTCACATTGCACATTTTGTTGACCAATGAAGACATTATCCATTTTTGGTGTGAGTGAGAGATTAAAGTATATTCTTTACAGGATCATTTGTGGGTTTTATTTATTAGTTGGAATTGATTTTTGAAAATTAAAAAAATTGAGCTAATTTTTTCAATTTTGGGCTTATTTTGAATGCCTTTGGAATTTCTATTCTTTTTCTCTTGATATGAGAACTTGGAATGGGTTTTTTTTGACTGGATATTCTTAGGTAATTATGTGTATTTGATGTAATATGGATTAGATTTTGAGAATTTAGCTTAACTTTGTCTATATTTTGATAAACATGGTGATATTTTATTTCTTATGATTGGATGAGAAACTGGTTATGAAATTTAAGTAAGGAATTTTGACTTATTTATATTTTATGATCTTCTAGCTAGTCCTTATTTTGGGTTTAAGAAAATGTGAATTGGGGCAAAAACATAAGAGAAATGAGTAAAATAATGTAATTGCTAAAATGTTTTCATTATATCTTCATTTGGCAATTACATTACCTTGCCATAGAAAGAAAATAGGATTAGAGGGTAATGTAAAAATTGAAAATCTTTCATTTTATCTCGATTAGGCAATTATATTACCATGCAAAATTGAGCATATAGACCAATTTTCTGTTTACTACTTGGACTGCAGTAGCTTTTGGAAGTCAGAGAACTTAAGTAACTTATTATCCCCTACTTATATGAATCACTTGAGTCGTATTCCTGACTTAAGAAATGTGGTAACACTTGTTGAATAAATATAGACTTGTTTAATTCAATTTTGATAGCTCTGGTTTTATCTATTCAAATATATATATTTATACGAGTTTAGCCTAGTTCAATGATCTTGAACTAAATTCTCATCTCAATAGAAAATGAATATCTTTTCCAATAGCAGTCATTGTTTCAAAAATTTACTTTTGATTCTTATGCTTTTTCCATGGAGCACTTTTAATTGTGATATTGTGCTTAATGACAAGCAAAAGTTTAAGTATGGGAGAGTGATAAGTATCCATTGTACACATATTTTTATACATCATTTATGTCTAAATTGTGGAGAAATGCATTTTAGATTCCTACTTAATCCCTCATTTTCTATGTAGAATAAAAAAGTTGAAGATTAGATAAGGATTCAAGGAGAAAAGATTGAAAAAAGAGCTAAACTGAAGTGACACAGTGTCGTGCCCCTCGTTCTACATGCCGTTGCATAGTTACTGAATTTCAAAAGTCAACATTCTGGAAGTCAACAACATCGTGGCCCTCACTTTGCATGTTGCCATGTGTCATTAGGGTGTAAAAAATATAGAACATCTGCAGCTTCACGGCGCTGTGATAGTCATTGTCCACATCTTCATGCATCATTCCAGCATATAGCAATAGTTAATCCCATAATGTCATTTTGAGGTAAGATTAGAGGATCAAAGCACGATGTCGTGCAGGCCATCTTTCACGGTGCTATGCAACATCGCAGATTATCCCATGTTTTGTAAATTTTTATAGATTCACAAAGAAACCTATAAATACCACTTTTCTAGGTTATTTGAGAAAGAGTCACCCACGAAATATACTAGAGAAATCCCTTGGAAAACATGAAAGAGAAGATCAAGGAGGATTTGAAGAAGAATGAGCAACCCCAAAATAAATTTGCAAACTAGAAAAGAGACCTTGTCTATGAGTTTTCTCTTTTTTCCTTTGTGATTTGATTTTATGGTTGTTAAATTTCATTGGTTTGAATTGTAATAAAAGAATTGTACCCTAATTTACTCTTGTATTTAATGTTTATTTGATTAATTGATGTCTATTTTAAGAAATTGATCACTTGGGTTTTGATTGATTGAATTGATTGATTGGGTAATTCTATTATATTAAGTTTGAGAAAGGATTCATAAGATGGTTCCCTTTTATGTTAATTTAATAGATTTGTTTTCCCTTAATGAACTTGAGAAAAGATTTGGGAGATTTAGAACTTGGTGATAGATGAAGTTTTGGGATCATCTAAAGATAGGGATTCTAGGGCTTTTTCGTTTATCATTAGATTTTCTTGATTTTATGCATTCTTGGGTTTGATTTGTATGATAACGATATTTATAGATTAGATCCTAGGGTAGAAGATTCATTACTTGAAAGAGAGTAGATTTTACTGTATTTCAAAAATCTTGCTAGTGCGTGGAATTGATATCAATTGATTGAGTGATGTTCATTATTTGAGTATTCTTGGGGGAATTCTTGTTTAAGTATATGGCCAATCTCCTTTCCTTACTTGAATCTTTCTTTGTGATCCTTTAGTTTTTACCTTGAGAATTGAGCTAATGTATTCGTATGGTACTCTTTTGTCCTTAATAGTAAGTAATTAGTCATTTTACTTTTTGTTTTGGTTCATTGAATAATAGAATTCAAGTAGAAGTAGGAGTAGTTGATCCTGTTCTTAAGGGTTTTCGATACTTACCAACTACACTCTAAACTACATGTTGGGTATTCTTACCCAAATGTGAGTGTATGTGAGTAAAATTGATATTTTATTTTAAAACTTGGTTGAATATTGGACATTTCTTCTAAAACATAGCACAAACCACACGCAACACTCCCCTAGTGCAATTATGCTCCAATAGATGTTGAAACTTAAAAGATTAGAGTTTATCCAAGAAGAATTTATTCAAACCTGCAAAACAAAACACACTGTTAACCCAAAGGGTTTTCTCCTATGTTTTGATTAATGACAAACATTGATATGAACTAACGTATGTGATCGGTATGTAATAGGATTTTTGAAAACAGCATGTTTGATCACGGTTCTTCAAAGTCTTACAAATAGGATTCCAAAGCAACTCATAGATGATGAAGTCCAAGAAGGATTGATCAAACCAAGATCCTACCTAAATGAGTTACATACCGTGAAGACTTTGAAGAATTATAAATTAGAAAATTATGGTTAAGGTATTACTTGTATTTCCTATGTCTCTTTACTTTAAGTTTAATTTATTTTATATTGAAGCACTCAAAGTTATTTAAAAAAAGAAGGTATTTTTAATCCAAGTTTGATCATAAAAAGAATTTTAGAAGAAAAGTTTTTGATTTTATAAAAACTTGTTTGAGTGATTTTGGACGGACCTCTAAATTCAAAATGCCCATCCAAAGTCTATTTTCAAAGTGCTTAAACCCAAAGTTGTTCAAAATATACTTCTTGGCACAAAATGTTATTTTGGAAGCACATTTCAAACGTACAATTTTTTACCTTGTTAGTCCAAAATCCCTGCAAAACCTGACAGTAACAACTAGCCGTTACTAGCCATTGCAATATTAATTTTTGCCCCTATAAAAACCATTTAAAAGGGATTTTCAATAAGGGATTCATGCTAATACTTTCAGAAACATCTTAAGACTTTTGAAAAATAAAAATCCCTCATCTACATTGTACTTCAAAATGAGATTTATTGTTCTAAAGGTAAAAAGGTAAAGGTACTCTAGTTGGTTTAGATTTGCTTAATCTGTGAGCTATTTCTGCATTTTCTCTTTAATCTAAATTATATCAAGGTTTGAAAAATAAAACCCAGTTGGGGTAAGCCTTGATTGTTGGGTGTATAAAGGTTGATGGTAAAACCAAGTATGGTAACCCTATATTGTAATATTAGTGTTACCTATCACCATTAATTTGGAAAAAAGGTTTTAGTGGTTAATTTGAAATCCTTAAGTGTGTGTTTAAGGTAATGGGTGTAGATCATTTGAGGATCGAACCACTATAAATCTTTAGATCTATTCTCTTGCATTTATTTTGAATGCGATTTTACTGATTTGAAAACATTGCATTGCAGTCTTCTTTGCATTCACCGATTTGGTTAAAAACATTTACATAGTAGAGTGAAATGGTTGTTTATGTTTCATCTATCCATCTTTAATATAGTCTTTCTTCTTATCATTTAGTAGAGTTTTGAAAGATCTTTGGCTGCACTCTTAATATTGCATAGAAAATCCATTTTTTAGCACACATATATTTTTGGTTCTATTTTTTTTACAAGTCAAAAGACTTTGAAAATTTGCATTTGTTTGTCATAAACCTTATCACCCCCTCTAAGGTTTATCAATTGATATTAGAGCTTGGTCTATATTTTTTTCGGTCTAATTGCCTTCCAAGAAAGATTCGAATGGCAAACACTTCATCTCTACCGTACATTTAAAGGTCTTCAACAAACAGACTATCATTTTTCAATAGAAGCAATTATACCTTCTGGAAAAACAGAATGAAGATCATTAATTTTGAGCTATGGAACCTGATTAAAAAGGGACCATTTGTCCCATCCAAAACTATCGAAGGCAGAAAAGTGCCTAAACAGAATAATGAATATGACAGTGAAGACACTTCAAAAATGGCCTTAAATTTTCAAGCTATGAATATACTATGTTGTGCTATTGATGCTAATGAATAAACCGGGTTAGTATTTGTGATTTAGCCTATAAGATGTGGAAATTACTTAAAGTCACTCATGAGAGAACAAATCAAGTAAAAGAATCAAAGTTAGAATTTTTAATCTGTGACAATGAGTTGTTTACTATGAAACCAAATAAAAACATAACTATATGTTCACTCGATTTACAAACATTATGAATGGAATAAAGGCATATTGAAAAATCTATTCCCTTGGAGAGTAAAATAGAAAAATACTTGATACCTTACCAAAAAACTGGCAGCCTAAGACCTTGGCTGTGGAAGAATCTAAGGACATGAAAAATTTACCAATCGAAGAACTAATTGGATCTCTCTTAACTCATGAAATGAAACTTAAAAGGTTTCAAGAACATGATAATGATAGAAGCAAAAGAGAAATTACCTTAAAAGCTATCGATGATGAGGTAAACAGTGAACAATCTGAAAGTGACTATGGCACTGATTTATACACTGAAGAATTGGCCATGGTTGTTAGAAAATTCAGGAAGACATTCAGAAAAAAGTAACTTCAGAAAAGGTAAGAAATTTGTTAAAAATGAGGGATAAACATTATCCTTCAAACCTCAATGTTATGAGTGTAAGAGTGCGGAACATTTTATTGCTGATTGTTCAATAGCTAAAGAATATGAGGCCAAGCAAAACAAAAATAAAAGAAAGGACATGAAGATAAAGAAAACAAAAGGACTACTCGGGACTTAGGACCAAGATGAATCTGAAACTGAAAAAAATTGTGAATCCGAAATTGAAACAGCCAACATATGCTTTATGACCATGGAATATAATGTGAATTCTACTCCTTTAATTATGTATCTAAATTACATGATTTTGCATGTGAAAATTATAATGATTCTAATGAGCTTCTTGTTGACATGTTCTATAAACTCAAAAAGCTGTCCAAAAGAAACAAGGAAATGAAAATGAAGATTGATTCCTTATTAGATGACAATACTAAGCTATTGAGTGAGAACAAAACTCTACTTGATTTCATTAGTTGTTCAAATGTTGAAAAAGATATTATCTTAACTTCTTTGCATTGTATGTAACTTGAAAACAAATGCTTAGTATTCTCTCTTGAAATTATGCTTAGTGATTTTAATGACATGAAAAAGAGAGTTGACGATCTTACTACATGCATTGAGAAGTTCACAAATGGTAAAGACAATCTAAATAAATTGCTTGGAGTGCAATGTGTAGTTGGGAACAGAAATGGTCTCGGGTATAGGCATGTGAACAAACTTGGAAATTACAAATCTTATTTTGTGAAAGCCGGTTCTTCATACATGACTCATATTTGTTGCACCTATTGCGGCAAATATGGACACAAAGTATCTAGGTATCATGTTAGGAAAGAAATTAGAATCCAGTGTGAAAACAGTGCGGAGAATTAAAAGAACCATTACTAACCCTCGTGGACCCAAGAAAGTGTGGGTACCGAAGGTCACTCTTCCATCTTGTGTATAGGTATATTTGTGGCAAAAGATGAGCTCCACAAAATGGTTCTTGGATAGTGAATGCTCTAGATACATGACTAGAAATGCAGTACTAATAGAAGACATTCAAGCTATAAAAGATGGATTGTCACATTTGGAGACAAGAAAAAGGAAAAAATACTCAGTATAGGTAATACTGATAAAGGATCTTCTAGTATTAATAAGCAAGTATTGTTGATTGATGGATTGAAGTACAATTTACTTAGTGTTAGCCAATTGTGTGACAATAGTTGCAAGGTTAAATTTGAGAAAGATTCATGCACTATTATTGATAATTCTAGTAATAAAATCATTTTTGTTGCAAACCATATCAGTAATACCTATGTATTATATCTTAATGATATTATTGCTCATGATCTAAAATGTCTCTCCATAAATGATGATGATGGCTACCTTTGGTATATAAGGCTAAGCTAGGCTATGTATCTATTGATTTATTAAATAGATTATCTTCAAAAGAGCTTGTTAGAGGACTGCTTAAAATAAAATTTGACAAAAACTGATTGTGTAATGTTTTCCAATTTAGAAAACAAACCAAAATATCATTTAAACATAAGAAAATGACTTCAACCTCAAAATCTCCTGAATTTATACATATGGATTTGTTTGGACTAATGAGGACCACTAGCTTTGGTGGTAAGAGATATGCTTATGTATTAGTGGATATTTTTTTGAGATTTACTTGGACCTTGTTTCTTGCACAAAAAGATTAAGCATTTTTTGAATTTTCAAAGTTACTCAACCGTGTTCAAAATTCCCTTGGGCACAGATCGATTTCAATTAGAAGTAACAATTGTAGAGAATTTTGCAATCATGAGTTTACAAAATTTTGTAATAGGAATAGTGTTTCTCATAACTTTTCAGCAACAAAAACCCCTCAACAAAATACTGTAATTGAGAGAAAAAATAGGACTTTGCAAGAAATGATAAGATCAATGCTCTGTAAAAGCTCCATTCTAAAATATTTTTGGGCTGAAGTTGTGAATACAACATGCTACATTGTGAATCATGTTATGCTAAGGCCCTTTTTTAGAAAAACACTATTTGAACTTATGTTTGACAAAGTCTCATCCATTTCATATTTCAAAGTTTTTGGATGGAAATGTTTTATTCTCAACACTCGAGATAATCTTGACAAATTCGATAGTAAATCGAAATGAGGCTATATTCTTTGGATACTCTACCAACAAAAAGGCAGATAGAATGTACAATAAAAGAACTCTATGTGTGAAAGAATTTGTATATGTTGTATTTGATGAATCTAACATATATTCCTCGAGAAAAGATGACAATGATATAAGTACTTCAAAGGAAAATGGCATTAAACATCACAAAGCTCCATTATTTGACAACTATGCCAAAGAAAAAGAATTGGAAGAACAGCAAGCTGAAGACAATGAACAAAGAATTAAAGATCATGTTGATCAAAACTTACCAAAAGAATGGAAGTACAAAATCGGACATCTAAAATAGCAAATTATCGGAGATCCAAACTGTGGTGTTAAAACCAGACGGTATTTTATTGATAATTTCACTTTAGTTTCAAGCATTGAACCTGATTGTATTGATGTGGCTTTGTGTGATGATTTTTGGATTGTGGCCACACAAAATGAATTAAATCAATTAAAAAAAAAATCAAGTTTGGAAACTTATTCTTAGACCACTTGACCATCCCGTGATCGGTACCAAGTGGGTATTTAGGAATAAACTTGATGAATATAGTGTTGTTATTAGAAACAAAGTTAGACTTGTTGCTCAAGGATTTAATTAAGAGGAGGACATTGATTATGATAAGACATTTGCACCTGTTGCTGGATCAGAATCTATTAGAATATTTCTTGTTTTTGCATCTTTTAAAAATTTCATGCTCTATCAAATGGATATTAAAAGCACATTTTTAAATGATTTTATTGATGAAGAAGTATATGTGAAGCAACCCCCTGGCTTTATTCATGAACATTTTCTAAATCATGTTTTTAAGCTTTTCAAAGCTCTTTATAGCTTAAAACAGGCTCCATGTGCTTGGTATAAAAGATTTAATGGCTTTTTTCTTTCAAAATATTTTTCAAGAGGTTTGATTGACACTACATTGTTTATCAAAGCTAAAAATTCTAATGATCTCTTAATTGTTCAAATATATGTTAATGACATAAATTTTAGAGCTACTAATGAATCTTTATGTAAGAAGTTTGCAAAAGCTATGCAGTAAGAGTTTGAAATAAGTATGATGAGAGAACTCAATTTCTTTCTTGATTTACAAATTAAGCTAACAAAGAATGAGTTCTTTCTAAATCAAGCAAAATATGCTAAAGAATTTCTCAAAAGGTTTGAAATGAACTAAGCAAAGGAAATTAGTACACCTATGAGCACTTTATTAAAGCTTGACAAAGATAAAAAGGGTAAGAAGGGAGATGAATCAAAGTATCGAGGTATAATTGGAAGTCTTCTATATCTCATTGCTAGCCGTCTTGACATCATGTTTTCGATTTTTCTTTGTGCAAGATTCCAATCTTGTTCCAAAGAATCACATTTATGTGTCGTAAATCTTATCTTTAGATACTTGGTTGAGACATATAATTATGGTCTATGGTATCCTCAAACTAACTCTTTTGATCTTATATGATCTACGAATGTAGATTATTCTGGTTGTAAAGTTGAAAGAAAGAGTACAAGTGGACATTGTTAATTTCTTGGACACTTCTTAGTCTTTTAACATAACAAAAAGTAAGCTTGTGTGTCTCTTTCATCAACCGAAGCAGAATATATAGTTGCAGGAAGTTGTTCTGCTTAAATTTTATGGATGAAACATACTTTACTCGACTTTGGTCTTAATTTTAAGTGTTTTCCTATTCTATGTAACAACACTAATGCTATAAATTTAACTAAAAACCCTATTCAGCACTCAAGAACAAAGCACATTGAAATTAAGTATCACTTTATTAGAGATTATGTGCTTAAGGGTGATATTTGTGTTGAATACATTTCTATTAATGAACAACTTGCAGATATATTCACCAAATCAGTGACTGAATACAGATTCAATTATCTGAGGGGAGGATTGGGAATTACTAGATTTTGTAACTAATGATTTACTGGAGTTAGTTGTTTATTCTTGTAGGTTCCTAAAGATTTCTGATCTAGGATGGAGATTTAGAATGCAATTTTTGGATAAAATGAATCTAAAATCCCTCACCAGAACCAACTTTCTAGTGAAAATATTATATGCCAAAATCAGATGGGCATTTTGGACTAAGTTCCAAGTCCAAAATCGCAGAATCCTATGGCCACGTGTGATACATGTTTTGAATAGGCAAATCAGATGGACAATATCTGTGTCTAAATTTTAAAATTTTTTATATATCCTTGAAAAGTCACATTTTTAATGTATTTGATTGTACTTATCTACTCCTATACCTTGTAAAGCCCAAAAAATTTCAAACCTATTTGAATTATCCACTCTTTTCAAAATTTAAAGCTGCCACCTTTCTTTTTCTTCTGGCCGTTATTCTCTCAACAAAACCAGAAAAACCAAAACCTCCAACTTTATCTGCCATGGCTAAACTTCCAAAACCCAGTAAAGGGACCGAACCAAAAGTAAAGAAGACCAAGAAAAGCAAAGCAATGGCAAAGAAATCAACTACTACCACACAAATGCGTGCAAAGAAAAAGAACAAGGAAGTTGCTGTCGATGAACCTACTTCTCAAACTGTCTTATTAGAACAATCACCAGAGAAGGAAAGTACGAATACTCAGGTACCCCAATTCTTTGATTCAAAATATAAGTCTGAATATAATGAATAGGTGTTTAGGAACAAAACCATTGTTGTGGGTTATTGGGTTGATGTTGAAGCATTTTTGAATTATTCAAATATTCTAAACTTATTTAAATCAGTTGGTTCGGGAACATGATTGTCTGTACGACTTTGGTCTGAAAATTTTATTCCAATTTGAGAAAAGGAAGATATGAGGACACATAGGATGGATTTCTGGTGTAATGGTATACATTTCGGGTTGGATGTGTGAATTTAGAGTTTGACCACTGAATGTTGAATAGAATTTTTGATGTTAGAGATGGTGGGATAGAATTCTTTAAGATGAATAAATTGCTCAAGAGTTTCTGATCTATTTGAACTAAGGAGATTTGAGAGCAAATTCACTGGTAGTAAAAGTTTCAAAAATTCAAATGACCACAATACTAAATGACTAAATAGAATGGACAGATTACTTCACCATATGGTTTCAACTATGGTAATATCGACTTTTGGGCATAAAACTTCTATGAGTAATATGTAGATGGTGTTAATGTTGGGTTTATCAGAGGGTAGGCCAATTAATTTTAGGGTTTTGGCTACAAAATTGATGATTCAGTCTCAGAATACCTCAAATAAAGCTTTGCCTTTCGGGAACCTTCTGACCAAGTTTAAGTATTTTAATGTTAATCTGAGTTTGGTTGCCCTTGAGCACTCTAATATTAATATCTACAGTAAAGATTCTTTTGAAAAGATGGGGTTTATCCAAATGCATAACTAATGGACCTTCCTTAGGGATGCTACGGAAGAAGAAAGAGAAATTGGTTAAGGTTAAAATCGAAGGAAAGAAATCTGCACCTACTGCCTCTGTTAGGACGAAAAGAAAAGCTGAAATTCAAGAAGAATCATCCAGTAAAGGCAAGAAGAGGACTGAAGAAAGTGGGCTGACAAAGAGCATTCTGAATGCTCTAAATATTTTGTCTGCCAAATTGGATGGTCTAAGTACAGAAGTTAAGAGTGAACTATAGAATTTGGGAACTAGATTAACCAATGTGGAAGGGATGCAATCTGAAATAATAGAGAAGGATACTGCAATTGAAACTGCAACTCTCACAAGAGCAAGCCCCTCTACTGGAGCAAGAATATGAAACTGTCATTCCTTTAATAGAGAAGGATACTGGTGTTGATGCTATCCCAATTCAGCAAACTGAAAAATCTACTATTGTTGTAACTGCTACTACCACAACCACTGCAACCACCACTTATGAAGCTATTTCTACGCAGGACAAACTAGCTACACTTGGTAGTTCATTAGGCTACCGACAAAAACATGTAGTATTCAAAAGAAAATCCAGTAGACTATCTGGAAAGCACAAGAAGAATGGTGCAAATGATCAGCCTGTGACTGTGGTGATTCAGGGAGATATGGTAATCTCCATCAACAAACATGGTGTCAAGACCACGAAGAAAATCGGTTGACCTCTTCCTCTGATACCTTTTCTATCATTTTTTTTTCTAAGAATCTTTTTTTTTAATAATATTATGCTGCAAGTACTTATTGTCGCTACAATTTTTTTTATGCAACTTATTTTATGATACTGTTGCTATTTTTGTTTATCTCTTCTTTTTATTTTTTGGTTTCTAACTCCTTTTTTGACTGATGAAAAAAGGGGGAGAAAAATAAGGAGGAGTGAGATTAGGATCGATTTATAAATACAATTGGTGATATTTTGTTTGGACCCTGCATAGACACAAGGAGAGTAATTCTGAATCTAAAATCCCAGTTCGAAAATGTTTACACAAAGGTTATATCTAGATTTTTTTTTGGACACACTTTTTTGGAAGTCCAAAATTACAAACCCAATTTATCTGCTAATGTATAATGTTATAAGTATCTTTCTATCTACTGCTTATATGCAAATAAAAAAGGGGACTATTAATAAATATGTTCTATCTTCTACACCTCCATATGTACATATATATGTGTGTTGTATCTTTGTGCTAACATATTTTATATGTAATAACCATTACTCGGCTTTTTTCTTGTGAAATAATCCTTTCAAAAAAGGAAGGAGGATACAGAGGTTGGTAGGGCCATAGGCTCATTGAGCCCGATTTATAAAAGTATGCTTAAGATTCTTGAATCTTATCTCATAATCACTCTTTGAACTTTATGTTGGGAGATCATGCATCTAATAAATATTAACTTTTATATCTCTCAGTTTAACATTTTCATACAAGCTTACATTATTTTTTTCCTTGTCATAATCCATTAAGTTTGTCATCATTCAAATAGTGGTAGATTGTTAGCTCAAAGGGCTTTCCCCTATATTAATGACAAACATTGATGTTAACTAACATGTGTGATCGGTATGTGATAGGATTTTAAAAATGACATGTTTGACTACGGTTCTTCAAAATCTTACAAATATGATTGCAAAGCAACTCATAGATGATGAAGTCCAAAAAGGATTGATCAAGTCAAGATCCTACCTAAAGAAGTTGCATATTGTAACACCCCACTACCTAGGCCTAATAGGGCCGGGGATGTCGCCCCGTCCAAAGGACAAGGGGTCTTTATAACTAGGATACACAACAAAAATAAAGCAATACTTTAGAATTTAAAACTTACTACAACCCAAAAATTCAAGAATAAATCCAAAATAAAAATTATTCACTCTCAATTTCCAAAGCATTACATAAATTAAATAACAGAATATCTTCCAAGGTAGGCAACAACTAGCTACTCATCCCCACAGCAGGATCGACCTGAAGTCATGGTAAAAAGGGTGATGAGATAAAAATCTCAATAAGTCCATGTGTGCTTTGAGTGTCCAGTGAAAATAGTTCATGAATACAAAGTGTAAGAACTCCATAAGAAAAATATTGGCAAGCAATAAATAATGTTCAAATTTAAGAGTGGCATTTTAGCTTTTCTAACCATTCATATACAATAAAATCAACCGCTCAAAAGGGCAGCCATGGGTTACCACACGTTGGGCCCCATAACCATATAACGGTCAGAATGCCACACTTTGTGCAGACCGACAAAAAGGTAGGTGGCCTACCGGGTAAGATACTCCTCCTTTTCTACACCTAAACAAAATCGGTTGTCCACTCTGACAACACACAGTCCACATAACTGAAACCTACTAGCTCGGACCAACATGACTAAGTAGTACTGACGTTTCCCTAAGTTGAGTTCATCTTCTGGAGGTGGCCTCCTACCAAAAGACTAACTCTTGCTCTTCAAAACTAGTACTACTAGCCTACCCTTATTAAGTACTCAACGTTTGATTGTCCCACTTGGGAGAAAATCGATAAAACATAACTTTATTTGAAAATGGCAATTAAGGGTTTCCAAAGTCCTTGTCAAAATCAGTTTTAGAAATAGTTTAGTGTTTGAATAAAACTGCTTGTTTTTTTTCAAATAATTGGTTTGACCGAAATAAGAAAGGAAACAGTCCCTATTTGCCTTTACCAAATCAATGTTCACAAACATCGCGATTAGCTTGCTATAATAACTTTTTACAACAAACAAGTTTTATGCAGGGGCTTACGCGATTCTTTGCTTGAGGTAAAATATAGATCTCCAAAAGCTGACCTAACCCCGCCTGGGATAAACACAAGCCATAATTAAACTCAAGCCAAAATTTACTTTTATAAATAATCCTAACTCAACTTACTACAATCATGACTTTAGTGTCCCAAACTTTAAGGATAGATAATAAATAAAAGGGTTTTTAAAATAAATCTAGCTTGATATTAAAATAATTAGGGTTTGTGAAATAGTTACTAATAAATTGTAGGTTTAAATCTTGCTATAAATAAATTAGGGTTTATTTGATGAAAGGTCCTAGGTCCTAAATGATATCATTTAAAATAATGATTTATAACAACTAATGGTTAGAAAATAATTGGTAAATAAAATTAATAATAAGTAAATTTTAATATATTTAATTAAAAGATAATAAATAAATTTTAATGATATTTATGAATATATAACTTATAAGATTAATATTTTACCTATTATGATTATTTATATAAAAAAGATTTATTTAATATTATTATTATATATAATATTTTTATATTTTAATTTTAATAAAAGATATCATTTATTTGGCTAAAATATCATTATTTCATATGACAGTCAAAATCCACATTTTCCTAGGGTTTTCGAATTCACTAGAAGGAAATATAGTATTAATTTTTATTGATGAAATCAAATTGGATAACTTAAATAGCTTAGGAACAACAAGGTCATGATTATAATTCCTATTGCTAACCATAATCATGAACATACACTCTACACTAATGAACAAAGCATCCAAATCATGAATAAAAACATAGATCCAAATCTACCAACACATTATCCCAACTCCACTAAACATAATCATATTCATGGCCTCAACAAGAATACAAGAACATAAAATCCTATTCACCAAATGTGTCATAATCTCTAACATGCTCAATCATTCATACTACTCACGACATGATGGCATGCATCAAACCATAAAACAAAATAAAATTTAACCAAGACAAATCCTCCTCATGCATCAATCCCAACTCCATCATATAAACACATTCATTCTCATGCTTCAATCTCAACTCCATCACAAAAACACATGTTCAAACTTTAATCATAATCCATCCTTTTCCAGAAACATTCTAAAGATATGAATCTAGAATTTAAAGAGAAGATTAAAGAGGCTTACTTGAATGATGACTACCTTGAAGACATTTCAAGAGAATCCTCATGCTTGGAAGGCTTGATCCGTTCAAGGAGGAAGAAGGAAAATTGCCATGGTTGGAGTAACCATTCGGCCGAGAGAGAGAGAGAGAGAGAGAGAGAGAGAGAGAGAGAGAGAGAGAGAGAGAGAGAGAGAGAAAGCTTATTAGTATATATTCATTAAGATCGAAGATTGAACAAGATGGAGTTAATTGTTCATGCTTACCTTGAAGGTGTTCTTGAGCCCTCAAGAAAATTCTGGTTTTTGATCCAAAAGTGGAACTTTGATTTCAGCGTTTGATGTTAAAAATTGTAAAAATGGATTCAAGAGGATGAGTAGGTGTGATCTGGAGTTTTTGGAGAAGATTGGAGAGGTTTTGAGTGATCTTAGGTGTGAGAATGGTGGTAGGTGTTCTTGGAGGCTTGGAGAGAATGGAGAGAATGGGAGAAAGGCTGGCTGAAATTCTGCTTGGAAAGGGTGACCGAATGAACTGGAAGTTCTAGTAATTGGATTTTCAGATTTGGGAGAAAAAGGAAAGCTGGTTGTTTGAAATTCAAAAGGAATAATTTAGGGAATCAATTATGGTAGTAAATATGGTAAGAAGATCTTGGTTGATGGAGGTCTTTTGGAAGCTTCAATAGCCGGCTATTTGGCTGAAATTTCTGCTGAGTTGAATGATTTTCGAATAAACTTTGGGGTGGACAAATTATGGAATGTAATGGTGAGGGAATTTTCTGGATGTTTGAGGCTTAATCCATGGATGGTTGATGAAATAAATTGCTGGAATTTTGGACTCTAATTGAGGGCTTGATTGCAGTGATTGATAGGGGGATTTTAGGAGCAGCCACGGAGCTCCTTGAGTGCAGAAAAATGGTGAGGATGATGAAGTTTAGTTCATGGCTGATCAAGGTGGGTTTTATAGAAAAATGGGATGAGTTTCGGACAAGGGTGAAGGAGAAACAAAGTTGGAAATTCTAATTGGTCCTTCGCAAGGCTTGCTGGAAATTCTGTGCAGATTTTTCTGCCATGTCTCATCCGATTTGCTGCAGGTTTGAAGGGATATTGGAAGGCCATTTAAGGCTGGTTTCCAGCCTTTTTTATGGAGGAAAGACAAGGTTGAATTGCTGGTTGAAAAGTTGGAAGAAACAATTTGGTTCTTGGCTCACCAAGTTGCAAAAACTGCCCAGGAATTTTCTTGGTTTGTGCAGCTTTTAGCAGTTCTGTTTTGGCTGATGTTTTCAACCTTCAAGCTGAGTGAATTGGTTATTCTTTTGGCTGTATTTGAGAGGGAAACGTTGCTTAAGATTTTGACAATTGAACTGATCAAGAAGCTGGAAAAATTTTCAGATTACTACATGAAGAAGATGAACACATATAGGTTGGAGTTTGAAGGTTCAACCATAGAGATTAATTCTCTTGGGAACCTTCCATAACTCTTCCCCATTTTCGGTCAACAAGATATCCTCCCATAGACATTTTCGAAACCTCAATATCACAGAACTTTGCTGGAATTTTCTGGAAATAAAATTGGTTTAGATAAATTGAACAACCTAATTGATTACGAATTAAGGAAAGCTAGAGATAAAAAAAGGTATGAATCCCTTAGAAATTTTTGTAGGGTACAAGTTTAGGATTAGGACATTCCTTTCATGCCTCCCCTAGGACAACACCCTCCTACTCCTCCCTAAGGCATGCAAGGGCTGAAATATAGCTTACCTAACAAAAATAAAATTTATTCATGTTAAAACTCAAATGATGGAATTTGAACTCAACACCTCAAGGATTTATTCCAAAGCCCTAACCACTAAACCACAATAATTCTTGTTCTTATTTTTCTCTCCCAAATATTTTTCCTATTTAATACTCAAGCTATCTCCCTATTTCCACAAGCAAAATTATCATTTTGCCATTCTTACTCAATAAACACAATTATGCCATCTAGGCTACAAATCACAAATCCAAAGCACATAAAATTATATAAAAACATATTTATGCATGCAAGAAAATATGATATGCATCCCGACCCCTTTACTCTAGGGTTGGTTTTAATTGAAGTTTCACATCCTCCCCTTCTTAGGAGAATTTCGTCCCGAAATTTAGGCATACCTTTATCACAGATCGGGATATTTCCGCTTTACCCACTCTTCTGATTCCTATGTGGCATCTCGCGTGCCATGATGCTCCCATTGAACTTTTACCATCTGTATCTGCTTGTTCCGGAGATGCTTGATTCTGCGGTCTAATATTCTCACATGTATTTCTTCAGCTGCAACACATGAAACACATCATAAATTCCTGTCAATCTATCTGGCAAGTTCAATCGATATGCTACCGGTCCAATCATTTCCTTTATCGGGAACGGTCCCAAATACCTCAAGTTCAGCTTTCCACCTTTCTGATGCTTCAGGATTTCTCTATTCGGCGTCGATCTCAAAAATACATTGTCTCCTACTCGAAACTCCAACTCTCTCTGCCTATTGTCTGCATAGCTCTTTTGTCGACTTTGAGCTGCCTTTAACCTTTCCCTGATTAACTTAACTTTGTCCAACATTTTCTGAATATAGACTTCTCCGGGTTTGCTTATGTGACTATCTTCTGACCAACTCCAGTATAGCGGTACCTAACACTTGCGTCCATACAGGGCCTCATACGGAGCCATCCCAATTGAAGCTTGATAACTAGTATTATATGACAACTCCGTATATGGCACACATTCGATCCACTTATCTCCGAAATCCAGAACGCAGGCTCTCAGCATATCCTCTAATATCTGTATTACTCTTTCTGACTGCCCATCGGTCTGTGGATGCACCGTTGTACTGAACTTCAGACTCGACCCTATTGATTCTTGAAACTTGCCCCAAAATCGAGACATAAACCTCGGGTCTTGGTCAGACACAATACTTGAAGGCACTCCATGGAGACGGACTATTTCTCGCACATAAGTCTGAGCCAGCTTCTCCATGTAATCTCTTACATTCACTGGTATAAAATGTGCTGATTTGGTCAGTCGATCCACTACCACCTATATGGCGTCCTTCTAGGTCCTTGACATAGGAAGTCCGATGACAAAATTCATGGTCACTTCCTCCCACTTCCATTCAGGTATTGGCAATGGTTGTAACAATCCCACTGACTTCTTATGCTCCGCTTTGACCTTCTAACAGGTGAGACATGTCGAGACGTATTTAACCATATCCTGCTTCATTCCGGGTCACCAATAGGCCCTCTTCAGATCTTGGTACATTTTGACTTCCCCCGGATGAATGGCGTACTTGCTCTTATGCGCCTCTTCCAAAATTCTGTCCTTCAATTGATGCTCTCCAGGTATGCACAATCGATCCCTGAAATACAAAACTCCAACTTCGTCTTGTCGGAATTCACTGCCTTGCCATCTAAGTTCCTTGTCCTTGAAAAGCTGAAATTCTGCGTTGCTTTGCTAAGCTTCCACAATTTCCCGCCTTAGATCCGGTGTCAATTTCAAGTTGCTAACAATAATTCTCCTATCTTGCATTTCCACTCTTCTGTCCAACACATCCTGAACTACTTGAACCTCCTGCATTCTCAATCTGGCCATACCAACTTTTCTACTCAGGGTATCAGCTACAACGTTAGCCTTCCTAGGATGATAGTTGATTAGATAACGGTACTCTTCTAAGAATTCCATCCACCGCCGCTGTCTCAAATTCAAATCCTTCTGGGTGAAGATGTACTTCAAGCTTTTGTGGTCGGTGAACACTTCATATTCAGCTCTGTACGGGTAGTGTCGCCATTTCTTTAGAGCAAACACGATGGCTTCCAATTCTAGGTCATGCATAGGGTAGTTGACTTCATGAGGCCTTAACTTCTGAGAAGCATAGGCGATCACCTTTCGGTCTTACATTAATTCTGCCCCCAATCCTTCATTCGAATCATCAGTATACAGAGCGTAATGCTTATCTCTCTTTAGCAGACTCAACAATGGTGCTGTCATCAATCTTTGCTTCAGTTCTTGGAAGCTCTTCTCACATTTCTCACTCCAAATGAATGGAACATCTTTCCTCAGCAGTTGGGTCATAGGCGATGCGAGCGTTGAAAATCCTTTGATAAACCTCCTATAGTAATCAGCCAATCCCAAGAAGCTTCGAATCTCAGTGATGTTCTCCGGTTGCTTCCAGTCTGACACTGCTTCAATCTTTGCTGGGTCTACCTTGATCCCCACCTTGGTCACCACGTGGCCAAGAAATGCTACACTATCCAGCCAGAATTCACAGTTGCTGAACTTGGCGAAAAGCTTGTGCTCCCGAAGCTTCTCCAATACGAGCTTCAGATGTTTTGTATGCTCCTCTAGACTCTTGGAATAAATTAGGATGTCGTCGATAAAAACTACCACAAACTTGTCCAAATAGGGTCGGAACATTCGATGCATCAAATCCATGAATACTGCTGGAGCATTGGTCACCCCGAACGGCATTACCACGAACTCATAATGTCCATATCTGGTGTTGAAGGCCATTTTGGGGATATCCTTCTCTTTTATCCGCACTTCATAGTATCGTTGCCTCAGGTCCAATTTGGAGTAGCAACTGGATCCTTGTAAGTGGTCGAATAGCTCATCAATCAGCAGTAGGGGATACTTGTTCTTAATCGTTAGATTGTTCAAGCCCCGATAGTTAATACATAGCCTCAAAGTCCCGTCCTTCTTCTTCACAAATAGTACGGGTGCTCCCCAAGGCGACGTGCTAGGTTTGATGTAGCCTTGCTTCACTAACTCTTCTAACTGCTCCTTTAGCTTTTTCAACTCTGCCGGTGCCATTTGATATGGAGTTCAGGATACCAGTTCCGCTCCTAGAACTAGGTCAATGGTAAATTCAACTTCTCGGTCGGAAGGTAGAGAAGTGAGTTCCGCGGGGAACACATCGGGAAAATCCTTTACTACTTCGGTATCCTCCAGAGTGCACTGGTCCTTTGGCTTGTTTATCACATAAGCTAGGTACCATTGACATCCTTGCTTTAGCAATTTCTGGGCCTTAGTCCCCGCTATCAAATACTTCAATTCCTTTACTCTCTTACCATCGAATTCCAACACATCACAACCCGGTCTAATGAACTGGACTGATTTATTCTTACAGTCTACCCTAGCCCCATACTTTGCTAGCCAATCCATTCCCAATATCAAATCATAATCCTTAATATCCAACACTATCAAATCCCTCTCCAAGCTTTGTCTCCCCCCATCAATTTGACAATTCCGCACATACCGATCCGCTTGCACCATCTTCCCCAAATGTGTATTTACCAATAAGGTAAAAGGTAGCTCCACTCCATCCCAACCCAAATAACATGCATAAATCTTGTTTAAATAGGAATGAGTAGAGCCAAGATCTATCAATGCATTAACGGAACGTTCTTGGATAGTAAATGTAACTTCCACTACTGCTGCATCGGTTCCAACCTCCTCTCTGTTGAGAGCGAATACCTTGGCTTTCACTTGAGGCTTCGGTGCTCCACTCCCAGATGCTCCCATGGCATTAGCTCTATTAGGTCCTGGATTCTGAGCCGGATTTTCTTGCCCGACTCGGAGTAGTTTAGAGCAGGCGTTTCGCAAGTGGTTCGAGTCGCCGCAGTGATAACATTTCCGTTCACCTCCTTTGGACCAATAGTTCTTCTTAGTGTGGCCTCTTTTTCCACACTGCCGGCATAATGGAAGGTTCTACGCAGGTCCAATTGGTGCAGTTCGGGCATACTTTCCCTGATTCTGCCACTGCTGGTTGGCTGGGCGCTTGTTGGATTGCTGCCTCTGGAAGTGTCCTTGCGGTTACCTTGGCGGCTGGAAAGGCTTCGCCGCCATCCTGCTATGGTCCTCATTCTCAGCCCTGGTAGCTGCGTCTACGGCCCCCGAATAGGCCATTGGTGGAGAAGGTGCCAACGCCCTCCTCAATTCCTGTCTTAGTCTCTTGACAAACTGCCTCGTCCTATTCTGCTTGGTGTCCACTAACCTCTTGCAGTACTTCGATAGCTGGGTGAACCGTGCTGCGTACTGGGCCATTGTCATACCTCTTTGCTTTAAATTCTGGAACTCGTCCTCCCGCTTTTCCACTATACACCGAGGGTTATACTCAGCTTTGAAGGCTTCAACAAAGTTGGCCCAAGTCCATTCTTGCTCAACCATCTCCCAGTCATCCTGAACCCGCTGCCACCATGCCCGAGCTGGGCTCTTTAAACGGAATGCAACAAACTTAACCATTCGCTCCTCAGTGTACTGGAGCGTTGCAAATATATCTTCCATCTGCTCGATCTATTGCTCTGTTTTCTGATCTTACTCAGCTTGGCCCAAGAAGACAGGCGGCTGAAACTTCAAAAACCGCTCCAATGCCTCATCTTCTCCCTTGGCGTTCCTCTGCTCAGTCAGGGTCTGCAGAATCTTTGCCTTCTTACTCAATGCTTGCCCCCATCGTCACATCAACTGGTGCTTCATACCCCATTCCCATATCTGGTTCACTCTCATTACCCCGGTTGGGTGATTGCATCTGGGTTGTCTCAATTTCTGGTGCCACGTGCTCTGTTTTCGGCATTCTCCTGCTTGATGAAGCTACACGGTGCTTGGGGTGCCATTCTAAACCATACCCAAATGATAAGTTTATGTATTCAATGATTAAATCATTTTAGTTGAGCATGCATTCATAGTTAGATATAAGTAAAAGAAAATCAGATGCAAGTTTTTATCTAAAGAATTGCTCATAAATTTTCTCTCAACTATTAGAGTACTCATGTACTCTTATTTGCATAAATTTGAATTTAAACAGAAAACAGAAATGAAACTCCTTAACATAAAAGTTTACAAAAAATAATAAATAAACATCCTAATTGAAATAACTCTCAGCCCTTTAGTCCTCATCAGAATATTCAAAATCAGCCTCATACAACCATCCCCCAGAGTTTTTAGAAAAGTCTACCCCAACCCTACTGGCAAACCCTTCTATTGGTTCATTCCCGGGTCGCCTAGAACTCTCCCCGGGTTCAACCTGGCTGGGTGGAGGAATGAAAGAAGACCTAGGTGGAGATTCATAATCTATCTCCCCCGGGTCATCACTAGCTGCCAATAAATCCACTACGGGACTAGGAGGGTAGGGAACATGCTCCACGTCTATTTCCTCATCCTCGCTGTTAGAACTCAATTCTATCACTGGTATTGGGGGTGGCTCATTGATCGGGACCTCATCATCACTGCTATCTTCCAAAGGAATAACTGGCTGAGGAGAAGGCTGAGGTACTAGAAGGTCTTCTGGGTAGATAGGAATAGGAGGATGCCATTACTTCTCATTCCTTGCAGTTCTAAGCATTCTAACCATCCTATAGCATAAATACGATAGGTTAGATAAAGATTTGAACTAAAATAAATAGAACATATACTATCAATATTTGCCTAAATCTAGTCTTTGATACAACTTGTAACACCCCACAACCTAGGCCCAACAGGGCCGGGGATGTCGGCTCGTCCAAAGGATAAGGGGTCTTTATAACTAGGATACACAACAAAAATAAAGCATTACTTTAGCATTTAAAACTTATTACAACCAAAAAATTCAAGAATAAATCCAAAATAAAAATTGTTCACTCTCAACTTCCAAAGCATTACATAAATTAAATAACAGAATATCTTCCAAGGCAGGCAACAACTAGCTACTCATCCCCACAGCAGGATCGATCTGAAATCATGGTAAAAAGGGTGATGAGATAAAAATCTCAATAAGTCCGTGTGTGCTTTGAGTGTCCAGTGAAAACAGTTCATGAATGCAAAGTGTAAGAACTCCATAAGAAAAATACTGGCAAGCAATAAATAATGTTCAAAATCAAGAGTGGCATTTTGGCTTTTCCAACCATTCATATACAATAAAATCAACCGCTCAAAAGGGCGGCCATGGGTTACCACACGTTGGGACCCATAATCATACAATGGTCAGAATGCCACACTTTATGCAGATCGACAAAAAGGTAGGTGATCGGCCTACCGGATAAGGTACTCCTCCTTCTCTACACCCAAACAAAACCAGTTGTCCACTCCGACAACACACAGTCCACATAACTAAAACCTACTAGCTCGGACCAACATGACTAAATAGTACTGACGTTTTTCTAAGTTGAGTTCATCTTCTGGAGGTGGCTTCCTGCCAGAAGACTCACTCTTGCTCTTCAAAACTAGTATTACTAGCTTACCCTTATTGAGTACTCAACATTTGGTTGTCCCACTTGGGAGAAAATTGATAAAACATAGCTTTACTTGAAAATGGCAATTAAGGGTTTCCAAAGTCCTTATCAAAATCAGTTTTAGAAATAGTTTAGTGTTTGAATAAAACTGCTTGTTGTTTTTCAAATAATTGGTTTGACCGAAATAAGAAAGGAAACAGTCCCTATTTGCCTTTACCAAATCAGTGTTCACAAACATTGCGATTAGCTTGCCATAATAACTTTTTACAACAAACAAGTTTTATGCAGGAGCTTACCTAATTCTTTGCTCGAGGTAAAATAAAGATCTCCAAAAGCTTACCTAACCCCGCATGGGGTAAACACAAGCCATAATTAAACTCAAGCCAAAATTTACTTTCATAAATAATCCTAGCTCAACTTACTACAATCATGACCTTAGTGTCCCAAACTTTAAGGCTAGATAATAAATAAAAGGGTTTATAAAATAAATCTAGCTTGATATTAAAATAACTAGGGTTTGTGAAATAGTTACTAATAAATTCTAGGTTTCAATCTTGCTATAAATAAATTAGGGTTTATTTGATGAAGGGTCCTAGGTCCTAAATGATATCATTTAAAATAATGATTTATAATAACTAATGGTTGGAAAATAATTGGTAATAAAATTAATAATAAGTAAATTAATATATTTGATTAAAAGATAATAAATAAATTTTAATGGTATTTATGAATATATAACTTATAAGATTAATATATTACCTATTATGATTATTTATATAAAAAAGATTTATTTAATATTATTATTATATATAATATTTTTATATTTTAATTTTAATAAAAGATATCATTTATTTAGCTAAAATATCATTATTTCATATGATAGTCCAAATCCACATTTTCCTAGGGTTTTCGAATTCACTAGAAGGAAATATAGTATTAATTTTTATTGATGAAATCAAATTGGCTAACTTAAATAGCTTAGGAACAACAAGGTCATGATCATAATTCCTATTGCAAACCATAATCATGAACATATACTCTACACTAATCAACAAAACATCCAAATCATGAATAAAAGCATAGATCCAAATCTACCAACACATGATCCCAACTCCACTAAACATAATCATATTCATGGCCTCAACAAGAATACAAGAACATAAAACCCTATTCACCAAACGTGACATAATCTTTCACATGCTCAATCATTCATACTACTCACGACGTTAAGGCATGCATCAAACCCTAAAACATCATAAAATTTAAGCAAGACAAATCCTCCTCATGCATCAATCCCAACTCCATCATATAAACACATTCATTCTCATGCTTCAATCTCAACTCCATCACAAAAACACATGTTCAAACTCTAATCATAATCCCTCCTTTTCCGGTAACATCCTAAAGACATGAATCTAGAATTTAAAGAGAAGATTGAAGAGGTTTACTTGAATGATGACTATCTTGAAGACGTTTCAAGAGAATCCTCACGCTTGGAAGGCTTGATCCGTCCAAGGAGGAAGAAGGAAAATGGCTATGGTTGGAGTAACCATTCGGCCGAGAGAGAGAGAGAGAGAGAGAGAGAGAGAGAGAGAGAGAGAGAGAGAGAGAGAGAGAGAGAGAGAAAGTTTATCAGTATATATTTATTAAGATCAAAGATGGAAGAAGATGGAGTTAATTGTTCATGCTTACCTTGAAGGTGTTCTTGAGCCCTCAAGAAAATTCTGGTTTTTGATCCAAAAGTGGAACTTTGATTTCAGCGTTTTATATTAAAAATTGCAGAAATGGATTCAATAGGATGAGTAGGTGTGATCTGGAGTTTTTGGAGAAGATTGGAGAGGTTTTGAGTGATCTGAGGTGTGAGAATGGTGGTAGGTATTCTTGGTGTTCTTGGAGGTTTGGAGAGAATGGAGAGAATGGGAGAAAGGCTGGCTGAAATTCTGCTTGGAAAGGGTGACCGAATGAAGTGGATGTTCTGGTAATTGGATTTTCAGATTTGGGAGAAAAAGGAAAGCTGGTTGTTTGAAATTCAAAAGGAATAATTTAGGAAATCAATTATGGTAGTAAATATGGTAAGAAGATCTGGGTTGATGGAGGTATTTTGGAAGCTTCAATGGCCGGCTGTTTTGTTGGAATTTTTGCTGAGTTGAATGATATTCGAATGAGTTATAGAGTGGCCGAATTATGGAGTGTAATGGTGAGCGAATTTTCTGGATGTTTGAGGCTTAATCCATGGATGGTTGATGAAATAAATTCCTGGAATTTTGGACTCTAATTGAGGGCTTGATTGCAGTGATTGATAGAGGGATTTTAGGAGTAGCCACGTAGCTTCTTGCATGCAGAACAATGGTGAGGATGATGAAGTTTAGTTCATGGCTAATCAAAGTGGGTTTTACAGAAAAATGGGATGAGTATCGGACAAGGGTGAAGGAGAAACAAAGTTGGAAATTCTGATTGGTCCTTCGTAAGGCTTGCTGGAAATTCTGTGCAGATTTTTTTGGCATGTCTCATCCGATTTGCTACAGGTTTGAAGGGATATTGGAAGGTCCTTTAAGGCTGGTTTCTAGCCTTCTTTATTGAGGAAAGACAAGGTTGAATTTCTGGTTGAAAAGCTAGAAGAAACAACTTGGTTCTTGGCTCACCAAGTTGCGAAAACTGCCCAAGAACTTTCCTGGTTTGTGCAGCTTTTGAGTAGTCCGGTTTTGGCTGAAGTTTTCAGCCTTCAAGATGAGTGAATTGGTTATTGTTCTGGCAGCATTTGAGAGGGAAACATGGCTGAAGATTTTGACAATTGAACTGATCAAGAAGCTGAAAAAATTTCCAGATTACTACATGAAGAATATGAACACACATAGGTTGGAGTTTGAAGGTTCAACCATAGAGATTAATTCTCTTGAGAACCTTCCATAACTCTTCCCCATTTTCGGTCAACAAGATATCCTCCCATAGACATTTTCGAAACCTCAATATCACAAAATCTTGCTGGATTTTTCTGTTAATAAAATTGGTTTAGATAAATTGAACAACCTAATGAATTAAAAATTAAGGAAAGCTAGAGATCCAAATGGGTATGAATCTCTTAGAAATGTTTGTAGGGCACAAGTGTAGGATTAGGACATTCTTTTCATGCCTCCCCTAGGACAACACCCTCCTACTCCTTCTTAAGGCATGTAAGGGCCGAAAGATAGCTTACCTAACAAAAATAAAATTTAATCATGCTAAAACAAAAAAAATGATGAAATTTGAACTAAACACTTCAAGGATTTATTCAAAAGCCCTAACCACTAAAACAATTCTTGTTCTTATTTTTTCTCCCAAATATTTTTCCTATTTAATCCTCAAGCTATCTCCCTATTTCCACCACAAGCAAAATTACCATTTTGCCCTTCTTACTCAATAAACACAATTAAGCCATCTATGCTACAAATCACAAATCCAAAGCACATAAAATCATACAAAAACATATTTATGCATGCAAGAAAATATGATATGCATCCCGACCCCCTTACTCTTGGAAATATTTAAAATGAAAAATTCAACTATTTATATGGTAAGGGTATTTTGGTCATTTTAGTAACCAAGGCGGTGTGTCTTTTGGTCCCCAACCCAATATAGACCATGAGTCCTAATTATATACAGGTTAAGGAATTGGTCTTAAATAAAATTAAATGAAATTTATTTTATTTAAGTAGGCTGATTTAATTATTGGGCTAGAATAAAATATAGGTCCATGGAGAGAGAGAATTAATTAAATTAGTTTGGTAGGTTAATTAATTGTTTAGGGCTTTGGCCCAGTTTGAATAATTAAAGATTGACCTGGGACTAAACTAATATAGGCTTGTTAATTGGACTAGTTTATTTGGGCTGAAAAATTAATTATTTATTGGGCCATTTATTTGGTTCTAATTAGAATAATTAATTTAGTCCAAAAGGTTAAACTAAGAATTCAATGAGCCAGTCCAGTTTAATTTAGGGTTTTGTTTAGGTTAAACAGGAGAATAGAGAAGTGTGTTATTTTTTCACTGCTTCTTCTCTAGTGAAAGAAAACAACGTTGTTTTTTTTCTTCTTTTGGCATGAGAAAAAAAAAAAACAGACGTCTCCTTTCTCTCTCCAAGAAAAATTCCTTAGCCCTGTGAGTTGTTCACCAAACGTGGATTAAGCAGGCCATATACTGGAAGATCGAGAAGTTGGCGTTCATATATATGCACAGACGGAGTAGGAGGCTTGCAAGAATCGTACCAAAGGTTTCCACCAGCACACCTACCCCAATCCCACACATTCTGGTCCAGCTAATTCTGAAAACGAGGAAAAGAGGTAAAAAAAATTTTACTTCAAAGTCCCGCCAAGCCATAACCAGCGCTGGCTAGGCCGCTGAAATCGGTCCCGTCTCTGGCCTGTATGTTTCTTGTTCTTCAGTTTTTTCAGTTTTTGCTTCCACTGTGTGCTTTACTTCCCTCTTTGAAACCTTTAGTTGGTATTAGAGCATGAAGTTTTTGTGAGAATATAGGAAGCATGCATCTAGTTGAATAAAACTGGACACATATGTGTGATTAAACTGTGATTGTTCACTATTTTTGGTATGGATAGATTCTCTATTAAACCTCTCTAATGGAGGTATTGGTGAAATGTAATCTGATTTTTTTAGCAAATCGTGTAAGCCCAATGCTAATGGGTATAGGCGATTGTTGGTTTTTGTTGATTTCATTGTATTTGGATTGAAATCGGAGAGCCAATGGAGGAAGAAAGTTTCAGAAAAACAAAAAGAAAGCTACAGAAAAAAATGCAGAAAAATCTGCAGGAAAAAGACCCAGATAGACCGGGACTGGCGCCGGCTCGAGTCTGGGTCTGGTCTGCACTCTAGTCGCCCGCGAGGTCTGATTCAATGCGGCGGGTGCAGTAGACCGCAATGCAGATGGGTGCTCGATCCAGTGCGGCCGGTGCAGTGGACCAAGAAGATTTTTTTTCCTTGTAATTTTTCTTGCATTTTCTTTTTGTTTTGGGGTCCATACTAGGCGAAATTAATATTTTTGCAATAGTTAATATTCATGGAATATTTTTGCATGAAAAATATTAGTAAGGGATTTTAGGATTAAACAACTTAATTAATTAATTAATTAATTAATTAATTAATTAATTAATGTGTTTAATTCTATTATCTGGGCACTTATGTTTAAAAATAGAAAAGCATGAAAACGTCTACTATTTTCTAGCATGTTATTTATTTTTTAATTACCTATGTGTAGGCTTTCTCAAAGACCAAAGTCTTTGGGAATTGACAAGAAAAATAATTTTCTACAAATTAAATGGTTATTTTAACTTGAACAAAAGTTAATTCTTAGATATTTTCTCAAATGATTTAATCCTTGACTTAGAAAATATATTGGATTTAGATATTTTTGTAAGTTCAAATAGAAATCCATTTTGTTTTATTTTTGCACATGAAAAATTATTTTGTCGAATAAACTTGAGACCAAAGTTTCTAGAAAGTTTTAATTAGAAATTTTTTGAAAACATTAAGTTTTTAACTTAAATAAAATTAGTTCATGGAAAAAGCTCTCAAAGGATATATATCTTGACATAGAGATTTTAATGGATTTAGACATTTTATTTTTAATTTAAAGGAAAACTTAATGGAAATTTTCAAAAGGATATTTTTCAGAAAACCCTTATTTTAAAACACTAAGTGGGAGAGGGGTTCCAATGGTCACACGGCTTCCATTATGATCCTCATTAGAGATTGTGGGTCCCCTCGCGTCACCTTGAGAGTGAACCTGTATAGGATAGGAATACCATAAGGATTTAGATCTAATGGAGGGATGTAATTAATAACTCGGGACACGTACTATGATCGGTCAGCCTACGTTGGAGGTTATAGTGCGAGGTATGTCTATAGGAAATGAGAGAAAACAACCATCTCTTTGATGGAGTTAGCTTCTAGATCATTACCTAGAAGGGAAATTAATTTATGGTAGTCAACACACTTAGCTTAGGGAACTATTCATCTTCTTAAGAAACTATGTCAGTTCTCCTAAGACCAAATTAATTATATTATTAATTTTAATATAAGGATAAAGTGCACAAATTTATTTTATTTTCACAAACTAAATATTTTCTTTTATTTTCGATTTTTTTAGAAATTGTGGGAGGTTCTTTTAGTCTATTGATCGTTATTCTTAGAGAGAATAAGCTAACGGGACCAAACTATGTGGATTGGAAGAGGGACCTGGATATAATACTCACAACGGAAGAGTATAAGTATGTCCTTTACGAAACCTGTTCTGTTATCGAGGAAGGTTCCACCGTTGAGGAACGAGAGGCTAAAAAGGCATGAAAGAAGGGTGCCGAAATGGCACACTGCTATATGTTAGCCTCCATGTCTAATGTACTCCAGTCAAAACACGAGCACATGGCCACTACGTATGACATAAGTCAATCATTAACCACGATGTTCACAGATTAGAGCCGACCCGCAAGGCAGGAGGCTCTTTGAACTATCATAAACACTAAGATGGCTAAGGGAGCATCGATCAGAGAGCATATGCTCAAAATGATTGCTACTTTTGAGGAGGCAGAAATCTTAAAGGCTGTTATTGACCTCGAGAGCCAAGTGGATATGGTTCTCGAATCTCTACCAGGTTCATTTACTCAGTTCAAGTTGAATTACATTATAAACAAGTTAAACATGAGTTTAACTGAGTTGATGAAGGAGCTCCAGATAGCAGAGAAGGTTATGAAGCCACAATCTAAGGCTATGATTGCTAAGGCTTCTTCCTTTAGAACTGGGTACAAGCCTAGAAAATTCAAGAAGAAGAAGGAAAACGCAGCGGCCTAGCCCAAGACCCAGCCCAAAGATAAACCCAAGGGCAAGTGCTTCAAATGTGGACTGAAGAGACACTGGAAAAAGGAGTGTCCAGATCTTTAAGCTAAGAAAAACCCCACAGATAATGTTTTCTATCCAGAGTCTATATCAATGGTTGGATCAACTTCTACTTGGATTGTTAATTCAGGGGCTACTAATCACATCTGTAACTCCTTGCAGGGGTTTAGAAAGATTAGAAGACTCAAGAAGGGCGAACATGGGCTACGGGTGGGAAATGGAGCACAAGTCTGGGCCCTTGCAGTGGGAGAGCTGGATCTTATTTTTTATTGTAATAGAATAATGGTTTTGAAAGATATTTTATATGTACCTGGATTTCGACAGAATTTGATTTCAGTTGCGAAACTAATAAATTAAGGATATTCTGTATCTTTCCATTCGATATTACTATCAGTAGAAATGGAGAAATTTTATGTACTGGGCACATGTATGGAAATCTATTCTTCTTAAACCCTATTGACAATCAATTAAATAACGCTCAATCTGAACCTTTAACAAGAAAGAGGATGACCAATGTTAACGACTCTTATCTTTGGCATCTAAGGTTGGGTTATATCAACTCAACCAAGATTCAGAGGTTAATCCATGATGGGCCTTTGGGCTCATTGAGATTGAAAAATTGGCCTCAGTGTGAATCCTGCCTAATGGGAAAGATGACCAAAAGGTCATTTACCCCAAAGGCAGATCGAGCTAAAAAGGTATTGAGTCTTGTTCACACTGATGTGTGTGGTTCCTTGTCTACGCCAGCTAAAGGGGGTTTTGAGTACTTCATCACTTTCACAGATGATTGTACAAGGTTTGGTTTTATTTACTTGATGAGACGCAAGTCTGACTCTTTTGACAAGTTCAGGAAGTTTAAAGCTGAAGTGGAGCGTCGGACAGGTAAATTGATCAAGACCTTACGATCAGATCCTGGTAGAGAGTACCTCCTTGGTGAATTCAAGGACTACATGGTACATCATGAGATAGTATCCCAACTTTCTGTGACGGGGACACCTCAGCAGAACGGAGTAGCTGAGAGAAAGAACAGGACATTGATGGAAATGGTCCGCAACATGATATCTCATGCTACTCTTCCAGTATCTTTTTGGGGATATGCCCTAGAAACAACGGTATACATTCTGAACTTGGTGCCATCCAAGTCAGTACATAGGACTCCCTATGAGATGTGGACTGGGTGTAAACCAAGTCTGAATCATCTCAAGATATGGGGTTGTCCAGCTTATGTACTGGTAAAGGGAAACAAGTTGGAACTAAGATCAGAATTATGCTATTTTGTTGGGTATCCAAAAGGGACAAAAGGTGGTTACTTTTATCATCCTAAGGAGCAAAAAGTATTGGTAAGTACCAATGCTAGATACTTAGAGGATGATCAGAGTACTTCTACGAAAGGTTCAACTAGGTTGGAACTTGAGGAGAAGTTATCTTTGGAATCAACTTCTTCTGACCTGATTGTGGAACAAGAAGAGGCACAGCCTTAAGAGCCTGTACAAATGGAGCCTCGTCGTAGTGGGAGAGTGTCTAGGGTTTCGGAGAGAGGGACTGGAGAAGCTTTTGAGCTAGTCTCTGACCATCAGGAATAAGACCCCACTAGATACGAAGAGGCTATTGCTGATGCCGATGCAAATCTATGGCATGAAGCAATGAAAGTCGAGATTGAGTCTATGTACTTCAATCAGGTGCGGGATCTTGTAGTTTCACCTGTAGGGATAAAACTCATTAGGTGTAAGTAGGTATATAAGAGAAAGAGGAGAGCGGATGGGAAGGTGAAAACTTTCAAAGCTAGACTTGGAAAGGATATATTCAGAAAGAGGGAATCGATTATGAGGAAATCTTTTCCCCAATAGCCATGCTTAAGTCCATCCGTATCCTCCTTGCCATCGTATCTCATTTTGACTACGAGATATGGCAAATAGATGTGAAGACGGCATTTTTAAATGACCATATTAGCAAAGACATCTATATGTCCCAACCGGAAGATTTTATTGCTAAACCCCAAGATCATATGGTTTGCAAGCTTAAAAAGTTCATTTATGGACTTAAGCAAGCATCGAGAGTATAGAACATTCGTTTTAATGAAACTGTAAAGTCTTATGGCTTTATTCAAAATGAGGACAAACTATACGTGTATATGAAATTTAAAGGCAGTAAAGTAATTTTTCTTGTCTTGTATGTGGATGACATTCTACTCATTGGAAATGATGTAGGGTCATTATCATCTACAAAGGTTGGGCTGTCTAGTCAATTCAGTATGAAGGACTTGGAAGAAGCCAGTTACATTCTCGGGATTAGGCTTCTTAGAAATAGGAAGTAGAGAATGTTAGGATTATTCCAAGCGGCATACATTAACAAGATGCTGGCCAAGTACAACATGGACTCATGCAAGGGAGCTCTAATTCCTTGCAGACATGGGTTGTCTTTTTCCTCAAGGGAATGTCTTAAGTCTCAAGAAGAAAAAGAGAGAATGAGTAAGATTCCCTACGCTTCGGCTGTAGGAAGTCTCATGTACGCCATGCTATGTACTAGGCCAGATATCTGCTTTGCTGTAGGCTTGGTTAGCAGATATTAGTCAAACCCTGGGGAGGTTCATTGGCAAGCTGTAAAGTATATTCTCAAGTACCTCAAGGGAACGAGAGATTATATACTGGTTTACAGGGCTGGTGACTTGGTTCCTACAAGATACACAGACTCAGACTTCTAAGTAGATATGGATGAAAGAAAATTCACTAGTGGATATGTCTTCACCTTGTCTGGAGGAGCTATTTCATGGAGGAGTATCAAGCAATCTTGCATTGCTGACTCGACCATGGAAGCTGAGTATGTGGTAGCTTCGGAGGCATCCAAGGAAGCAATCTGGCTCCGGAAGTTCTTTTCAGAACTTGGAGTCGTGCCACACATGGACAGGCTGATTGTGATGTATTGCGACAACACTAGAGCAGTATCGCAATCCAAAGAACCCAGGAACCACAAGAAGGGGAAGTACATTGAGAGGAAGTACCACCTGATCTGGGATTTAAGAAGTCGTGGTGGAACAGATTACCTCCGAGAACAATCTAGCAGATCCATTCACCAAGCCTTTGGCTGAGAAAGTCTTTAAGAGACATTTAGACGCCATAGGGGTGGGCACCTACGGACTTACTTAGTCTTAGAGTGCAAGTGGGAGATTGTTGGGAAATATGCCCTTTTAGACTAAGTTTCTTATGTAAATATCGAATGTTTTAATAAAAGAATTTATTTTCAAAAATTATTTGTGAATTTACATTTTATTTGTGCATAATTAAGTTTGGAAAAGACCCATTGTGTTTAAGTAAGTGGTCTATGTGAATGGTAGTCTTTCACAGTAAGGTATGGATCACGGGTTACTTAACACATAAACGTTCGTTCTTAACCGATTGATGAGAATGGGAATCTCATCATGTCTAGGTTATTATGTTATGAATTCCAAATAGGGAATGGTTTACCTTTAGCCAGTGAGTAGTCCACTCACTTCACGACATAAGCGTATTTCGAATACGTAGAACAGGACTTGTAGTAGTGGTTTCTAAAAGTACTATATAATAAAAACCTAGACTACTACTACTACAGTGTGGACTAGTACTCTACGACCTGAGCATGAGTTAGTGGTCTGACGAAGTTGGAAGCATGTACTTTGATATGCTATAGTTGAGGTTCTATCGTAGGATAAATATACTTGCATGTTGGGTATGTGTAACTAGTTAGTTAAGACAGACTTGTACAAGATAGTTTCTATACTATATTACCCCTTGTGGTTGTTTGAATGATCTAAATATCCAAGGCCTTGGGAAACATGACTTGGATGTTTACTTTAGGGTAGCTCCCTTGGAAAGCGGAAACAATCCAAGAAGTCGTAGATCATTGGACTAGAAGCCTAAGGATGGTAGATGTCATTTAAAAAGGTGTTAGTACATTTCTTCCTCTCTAATGTATGGCGATGTATAGAGGGGTATTTTAGTTATTTCACCTATAGGTCGGAGACTTTACTAACGCAGCATTGTTCTTAAGGTCAATATTTCCTTATGGTGATATTAGGAAATATTTAAAATGCAAAATACAACTATTTATATGGCAAGGTTATTTTGGTCATTTTAGTAGTTAAGGCAGTGTGTCTTTTGGTCTCCAGTATAGACTGCGAGTCCTAATTATGTACAAGCTAAGGAATTGGTCTTAAATTAAATTAAATAGAATTTATTTTATTTAAGTAGTCTGATTTAATTATTAAGCTAGAATAAAATAAAGGTCCATGTAGGGAAAGAATTAATTAAATTAGTTTGGTGGGTTAATTAATTGTTTAGGGCTTTGACCCAGTTTGAATAATTAAAAATTGCCTTGGGACTAAACTAATATATGCTTGTTAATTGGACTAGTTTATTTGGACTGAAAAATTAATTATTTATTGGGCCATTTATTTGATTATAATTAGAATAATTAATTTAGTTCAAAAGGCTAAACTAATAGTCCAATGGGCCAATCCAGTTTAACCTATGATTTTATTTAGGTTAAACAAGAGAATAGAGAAGTACGTTATTTTTTCCCTGCTTCTTCTCTGGTGAAAGAAAACAATGTTGTTTTTTTCTTCTTTTGGCATGAGAAAAAAAAAAGACGCCTCATTTCTCTCTCCAAGAAAAATTCCTTAGTCTTGTGAGTTGTTCACCAAACGTGGATTTGGCAGGTCATATACTGGAAGATCGATAGGTTGGCATTCATATACATGCACAGACGGAGTAGGAGGCTTGCAAGAATCGTACCAGAAGTTTCCACCAACGCACCTACTCCAATCCCACACATTCCGGTCCAACCAATTCTGAGAACGAGGAAAAGAGGTAAAAAAAAATTTTCCCTTGGAGTCCCGCCAAGCCGTGACCGACACCGACTAGGCCTCCAGAACCGGCACCGGCTCCCGCCTGTGTGTTTCCTGTTCTTCAGTTTTTCCAATTTTTGCTTCCTCTATGTGCTTTGCTTCCCCTTTTTAAACCTTCACCTATGTCTCTTTACTTTAAGTTCAATTTATTTCATATTGAAACACTCAAAGTTATTTAAAAAAAGAGGGTATTTCTAATCCATGTTTTTATAATAAAAAGAATTTTAGAAAAAAAGTTTTTGATTTTATAAAAACTTGTTTGAGTGATTTTGGTTGGACCTCTGAATTCAAAACACCCATCTAAAGTGCATGTTCAAAGTGTCTAAATCTAAAATTGTTCAAAATATACTTCTTGACACAGTGTTATTTTGGATGCACCTTTTGGACGCACAATTTTCACCTTGTGAGTCCAAAATCCTTGCAAAACCTAACAGTAACAACTAATTGATACTAGCTGTTACAACATTGATTTTTGCCCCTATAAAAGCCATTTAAAAGCGATTTTCAGTAAGGGATTCATGCTAACACTTTTAGAAACATTCTAAGACTTTTGAAAAACAAAAATCCCTCATCTACATTGTATTTCAAAATGAGATCTATTGTTCGAAACGTAAAAAGGTAAAGGTACTCTAGTTGGTTTAGATATGCTCAATATGTGAGCTATTTCTACATTTTCTCTTTAATCTAAATTATATCAAGGTTTGAAAAATAAGACCCAGTTGGGATAAGCTTTAATTGTTGGGTGTATAAAGGGTGGGAGTAAAACCAAGTGTAGTAGCCTTCTATTGTAATATTGGTGTTGCCTGCCACTATTAATTTGGGAAAAATATTTTAGTGGTTGATTTGAAATCCTTAAGTGTGTGTTTAAGGTAATGGATGTTGATCATTTAAGGATCAAACCACTATAAATCTTTAAGTCTATTCTCTTGCATTTATTCTAAAATTTATGACTGTAATTTTACTGATTTGAAAACACTACATTGCAATCTTCTTTGCATTTACCGTTTTGGTTAAAGACATTTATGTAATAGAGTGAAATGGTTGTTGATGCTTTATCTGTCCATCTTTAATATAGCCTATCTTCTTATCATTTAGTTGAGTTTTGAAAGATCCTTGGTTGCACAACACAAAAAATTTATTTTTCAGCACACATTCACATTTTTGGTTCTCTTTTTTTATAGGTCAAAAGATTTTGAAAATTTACATTTGTTTGCCATAAACCTTATTCAACCCCCCCCCCTATGGTTTATCACACACATAAAAGCTCAAGGAAAATAATAGCAAAATAAAATACACCAAAACAAAAGAAAGCTAAATAAAGTAACAAACTAAAAACTAAACTAGACAAAACATAGCAACTAAAAACTAAAAACTAAACTAGACGAAACAAACTAAGACAATGACAATAATACCCTAAGTAAAACAAAACACATCCCAAAATACTTCAATACATTTTTTTAACTCATTATGCTTCCTTATCATCCCTTGGTAAAGGAAATTAATGTTTAATGTAAAAAGTAAGAATGTTGAATTATTTAGTAACAAGAGAGGTTTTTGAATGGGGTAAGGTACATGGAAATTATGAATGCCAACAAAACTAACCACATGGACCTTGTTCTCTAGTATCTCTTTAGACACATAAATAAGCTTTTCAATAGAAGAAGCCAAATTATATCTAAAGAGAATATAATCATTGAAATATTCCATTAATCTTTTTAAAGAATCATAACCATAAAAAATCCCTTGCAAATCTAGTATTGTAGCTCCTAAAGAAGGGATCAAGGAATCCTTACTTTGTAATAGATTATCTACAAATACTAAATTACCTCCCTTAAGTTAGGGTGAAGGATATATTTGGCCAGCATACCCTAAGGACTTCTTATGATCTACGCTCGAAAATGGTTTTTCCATGAGGCATGTCGAGTGCATCATATTATCATTGGGCTCTTTCTTATCTATGAAGCTAGAGGGACCTCTCACTTTCTTTTGGGGATTCCTTTCATCTTCACATGTATAGGCCATTATAGGGTCCTTACTAAAGGGACACAATGGATCCTCCAATATTTTTAAGGGTTGCTCAAAAGTTTTCCTTTCTTGCCTTTCATCTTCTCCTTACGTAGTTATTTCTACTTTTATGGGATCAGGCGGTAGTTGAGGCCTCTTAGGTGGGCCGCCTGCTCACTGTACTTCGTCCTTTGTTTTTTTGGAATTCTAAGGTGCTCGATGAAGTTCCTTTTTGAATCTTCTCAACCAACTTTGCTAATTGTGCTCTTTGATGGCTCATTCATTTTCGTGCCACTTGATAGATGCATTCATATATACAACAAATATATCTATTAAATCTTCAAGTGGGGGATGAGCTTGAAAAGAAGGAGGTGGTGGGTCATATGACAGATGCTCATGAGTACTCTAATAGGAATTTAAGCAATCATACCATCCTAAAGTATACATACGGCTTTGTCTCCCCTCTCTAAAATAGTAAGATTGGTCCCATCTATGCTAACTAGCAGCTCCAAGATATTGAGAATCAATATTGAAATGCTTTCCATCATATCTCATGTCGTGGTGAATCGAGGGTGATGCGTGTTTTTTTTTTTTTTAGTATAGGAAATACTATTAACAAATTACACAATTAATCAAGTTTTAATTAAATTGCTAAACACTCAACCATACATATGGGCAAGTTACCTATAATGTAGCATAGGGAATAGCAAGTATTGAATTTATAGGAACTTAGGCTCCAACTTTACTTTACCTAAATATTTATTATTTAGCCAAGAAAATAAAGAAATAAATAAAACACTATCCTAATAAACTAATATACTAGAAAATAGATCAAGTTTACACAAGAAAAGTCACAAGAATAATTAAGGAGTAAGAATAATGAGAAAAGATATGTAAATAGATAGAAATCTTTGAAGATATGATAATGATTGATTAGTAATTATCATAATTAATTATTATCTTTACATCATGAAGGAATAAAATAGATTCCACTTCTTTCCTAAATTATGAATTCACTACATTTCTAGCTAATTTAGTAGATTTCTCAATCTCACTAAAATAACTAAAAAGATACATAAATAGAAATTCCTTAGAAAGTACCCCAATTCTCTAGGTGATATTAAAGTATGAAATGAATCAATATCCCTATTCTCTAGGTGACATAAATCAACATTTGATTACTCAAGTTCAATTCTTAACCTCCTTTCCAAAGTTAGCTAAGAAAATAAATATAGAATTAATTAAGTTAAACCCTCTTCTAATCTTCTTTACAAAGTTAATTAGAAAGAAGAAGCAACTAATTAATCTATCGAATGTAAGTAAGTAATCAAATACCAAGAATAACAATTAATTAATCAAATAACTAAAACTAATACAAAATCATGAATCCAAAAATATCTTCTAAATAAAATTAAAATAGTTAAAACATAAATTGCTAATAAATTACAAAGAAGAGAAAACAAAAATAACTCATAGACAAGTAAGCCTTCTTATTCTTCCTTGAAATCTTCTTGATCAACCTCCTTTCCTTATCTGAGAGTCTCTTTGATCCTTCTAAATCTTGGTGCTTGATTCAACCTTTTAAGAGTTCTTTAGGGTTTTCTTGTACCCAAAAGTGAAAAATCCTTTAATGAGTGCTAATCTCTTATATTTATAAGTGTTTAGATTGTCAAAAAGTGCTTACAAGAGTCCTAATTCGTTCCCAAATCAATTCTCAAAAGATCTCAATAGAAGTTGCCAAATTCTACTTTGAGAAGGAAAATCTGCCACTATTAAGTCAGCAATGGGCCGGCGCTGGTTCAGATGGACAATTTGGTGCCGGCTTAGTTCTGCTTAACCCTAAAATTGCTCTATTTTTCTCTGTTTTGTCTAGAAGCAAGCCCCGGCCAGTTCAACTACTTCATCTGGCGCTAGTTCACCTCTGTTTTAGCTGATTCCACATATTTTTATAACCATCTTTCATCATATTTATTCATCTTATCACTTCTACGCAAAAAGATAGTGAAATAGTGGGAATCAATAGTCATTTAAACATAAAATTATAACAAATATAACATAAATGACCTAGAAAATATAGACCAAATTAGCCCTTATCATGGGGAAATACTTTCCAAGTGTCATTCTTTCTCTAAAAACATCAATTTGAGCTTGTAATATAGGCAACTTATTGACATTATAACCTCCTTAATTTTGTGTGAAATGCCACATACTTCCCCATGAATTGCTTGCCATGATGATGGTTTTCATATTGCACTCACAAAACATAAATCAAATATAAAACAAGAAATAACTAAAAAATACAAATAAATAAAAAACACAAACTTAGAACATAGAGATATATTCACAAAGTACCTAAATATAAAAGTCAATGATATTTACAAATACAAAAATGGCTAAATTAACAAGATTCGAGGTTTTCACAACATTGCCAATCCTTGAGAAGGGTGCAAAAAGCTTGATGTGCATTTTTTTAAATATAGAATATATTACCAACAAAGTTCACAATCAATTAAATTTTAATTAAAATACTAAACACCAAAACCACAAATATGGACAAGTATATCTGTCATGTTAGTATAGGAAATAGCAAGTAATGAATTTACGAGAACATAGTAATTACCCTTACTTTACTCTAATCTTTATTGTTTAACCAATAAAATAAATAGATAAAAGAAATAAAATTATTAATATAATATTAGAGAATATATCAAGTTCACACAAGAAAAATCACAAGAATTATCAATGAGTAAGAATAACGAGAAAAGACATGTAGAGAAGAAATCGCCTAACTCTTTGTCAAGTAAAAAAATAATCTTAAGCCAATTTATTCCCAATCCAAATACCAATATGAGTTTTAAAAGTATATTCACTCCCTCTTCGATTATGAAATACCTATTCTTAGCTAATAAAAAGGTATCTCTACCCCAATAAAATCTAAGAAGTATTAAGTTCAACCCCAATTAGTAAATCTGAAAGTAACAATATATCTATCTCTAGATAATATTCTTAACTCTCAAATTACCAAAGGAAACAATTAATGTTCCTATTTCTAGGCAATACTAAAGTCTTTCTTATAGAAGAAACACTATCCCTATCTCTAGGTGATATGAATATCTTTTTATTACCAAATGCTATTTTTTTAACTTCTCTTTTGAGTTAGTTAAAAGTTAATAAATATTGAATTAATCAGTTGGTACCGCTCTCCTAAACTCATCTCTTGAATTCATTAGAAAAGAATCAATTAATTCAATATAATAATATGCTTAAGTAATCAAATATTTAGAATTGGAATTTAATAAGTCTAAAAATAATTTAGTGAAAATCCATAGGGTTAAGAATATCCTCAATTATAATAAAAAATATATAATTTAAATTGTTAATAAAATTATAAAGAAAATGAAAAGAGACCACTTATAAACAAGCACGCTTCCTTCTTTCTCTTTGAAATCTTCTTGAACAACTCTTTTTTTTTTCTCTCTCCAAGATTTCTCCTTGATCCTCCTTCTTCTTGTTGTTCTTGAATTATGTAGTAATTTTCTAGGGTTTCTTAAACCCAAGAACTGGAAACTATCTAAGATTTTGCTATTCTCTTGTTTATATAAGAGTATTAATTGCCAAAAATTACCTTCAAGAGTCCTTGTTCACGTCCAAATCAGCTTCTAAAAAAGTTCCAGCAAAGTCAGCTAAAATTAGCTTGAAGAGGAAATCTGTTGCCATACAATCAGTAAACGGCCAGCCTTGATTGCTCCAAAATAGCCAGTGCTATTTAGCATTAGTTTTGTCGTCATGCAGTAAGTAGCCGATGACAGTTAAGCCCCTCCAGTCGGCACTAGCTGAACTCTGCTCCAATTCTAGAATACTTAGTTTTGTGCTATGTTTTTCTAGTAAGTGGCCAGCCCTAGCTCCTTTACATCAACTAGTGCCAGGTAGTCTCTTTTGCTCTATTTTCATTCTCTTTTGTGTACCTTTCATCATCTTTTCTTACACCTTTTCATTCCATAAATCCTACACAAAAGATAATAAAATGATGGGAATTAATAGTCATCTAAATACAAAATCATAACAAATATAGCACAAATGACTTAGAAAATATAAACCAAATTAACCCCTATCACTTCAGGAGTTTTGCACAGTATCATGCAGTAATTTTTCTTACTTTCGAACCGAACATAGTTGTGCATGAAGAATTACAGTCATGCACATTGCAGCTATGTTGTTATGATTTTTTTTTTCACCGTGTTTCAAGTTATTTGAAGTCTTTTCAATTGACACAATTTGTTTTCATTTTTAAGGCCCTTTTAAGCATGTTATAGGTCATCTAAACCTCATAGGCTTGATGTAATTAGGGTAGGGTAGCTAAGTGTTTATATTCTTTTTATAAACACACAAACAACAAGTTAAGAAGTTATGTTGATTTGAAGATCAAATACAGGGTTTGAGAACATTTGTGAGGGAGTTCTTCATTATTCTTGCCAATTTCCAAGACCAATCTCAGGGCCTAGCCTTTCTTAGATTTGAGTCTCTAAAACTTCAATGATAGATTAATTATTATTTTTTTTTAGTTTAGAGCATTAGTTCTCTAGGGTTCATCCTATGTCATCAATTAATTACCTACACTTCCCTATCATAATAGTTCTAATCCTCTAACTAGGTTTGGGGTCCTTGGGTGTTAGCGTAATAGGCTTAATCTACTAATCTTCTCACTCTATGTTCAACATTATTCAAACTCCTTAAAAGGTTTTACTCAACATCTCTCTTTCTCTTGTTCATTCAAAAATCAAGAACCTGCATAGAATAAAAACTCTAGACATGGTGGAAAAACCATAGAAGAGATTGTGAAGAGCAATCACTACTAGCACAAAGGACTCAATGGTAACATAGCCAAGTTGATTGGAGACTTCTACAATAGAAATCACGGTAATGTTGCTGAAACTCTTGAACCTATTGTTGAGCAAGTTATTTCATGTTAGGACATTATCTTTTCTATTGAGAATTTAACAAAATTCTATGTTAAGTTGCATATTTCTTGGAAACCTTAAAATCTATGATGATTATAAATTTTCTATGCAGAATTATTTTATTGATCAGAATAACAAAAGAAAAATTTTGAGTAAATTTGTAGAACCTAGTATTATTGTGGACCAGTCTATAGTTCAGATATTAAATGAAATTGAGGCTGAAAAGGAGATAGAGGAAAAGAAAAATGTAAAATTAGCTAAGTTAGACTTAAATGTTGATGCATATTCTAGAACACGTAATTAATCAATCACTGTTGTAGAGCCTCTAGACCTAATTGTTCTCAAAAACCAATATGAACCATGAGGAAGTGATTAGGAATTTGGAAGCTAGAGAGAAATTATTTGTTGCTAGGAATTTGACTAGAAAAATATAAATGACAGTGGTACATCTAGACAAGTTAATAAAAAGGAAATTTCTAAAGTACAAAAAGAGGAAACCAACAAGGTTGTGGTTAAAGAAGCTATTAAGAAAGATGAGATTGAAATTATAGAAGAAAAATCTATAGCATGAAAGAGAAAAACCAGAGCTTTGAGTAAAGAAACGTAAACATTCCTAAAAAACCAAAACGACAAGCTGCTAAAACTCTGAAATCTTTGTCTTTTTTAATCAAGAAATTAAGTGTAAAGCAATTCAAGATTTTGTCTAGAAAGGCTAATTTGGTAGAAAGAATGGTTTATATAGAGATTCAAATACTTTGGTCTTGAGAAAATCTTTAATAAAGTGGGCTTGCTGGAGTTGTCTATGTTTAGGTATACAATGGGACATCAGTAAAAGAATTTTATGCCAACTTGAAGACAACAATTGATGACAAAAACAACTTATCGTATCACTCTGTGTACGTCTGTGGATTATCTATTGAATTCAATCCAGAGATCATTGCAAAAATATTTGAAGTACCATTTTACAATGGCATTGATGGACTGCTCCAAAAATCAATCTAAATGAAGCATGCACAACATTAAGTAGTGGAATAGTGACATATTGGCCAAAGACAAGCTATTCAAATCCTCAAAATTAATAGGTTTATACTTTGTACAAACTTTCTTGTTATAACAAGTTGCCTACTATCTAAAGTAAGAAAATAATAGAAGACATGCATGCACAGGCGAACAGTGGCCAAAACAAAAGCATAGAACACAGCGGAAGGGAAAAATTTAATACCTCTATGCTTTAATGATCTCTTTGACTGTGAAGAACTCGATTGAACAATAGGGATAGCTTCACTACGTGATGATGATTTCGGTTCAAATCCAGCAATCCGCATGCTTCGTCTCGATTGTATGAACGCCAAAGCTTCTCAAATCTCAGAATATTCCTCAGCCTAATATCTTGTTGGTGAAACAAAGAGGCGAGCAAAAACTAGTCTCAAAGCTTCTTGATTCCTTGCTATTAGTTAGCAATATCAAGGCGATGAAGATGGGAAAAACAACGAGAGAAGAGATGAAAAACAAGGCTTGTTAGGGAGAGTTTTTTTTTTCTTTTCTTGTTCACAGACATGTGTCTCTGTGAAGATTGAAAAATATATGGCCTCAATCCCTAAAAACATAACACTGGGATTTTAATATTTCAAAACCCCCGCAAGTTATCAACAGAAGACGTTTGACCTAACCTAAACTCTTTTGTTCTGTGAATTAAAACAAATCCTTTTGGTCCAGCTATTGGGTTGTTAATTATTTTTATTATTTTTCTTGGACCCAATGAGTCCAAAATAATAAACATTAATTATTTATTTTCTAGGCTTATAGAAATAACCCAATAAATAATTAATAAGCCCAAATAAACCAAAATAATTATTCAAGCCTTTTTATCTAGTTTAGGCCCAAGTTAATTTTTAATTATTCAATCGGGTTTAGGTCCTGAATAATTTATTAACTAATTAAACCAGATAATAAATTTAATTTAATTTCTCTCATCTTTTTATTTTATTTTAGCCTAATAATAAATTAAACTTCCTGAATAAAATAAAATTCTTTTTAACTAAGATCATTTGCTCAACCCAAAAGTAATTAGGACGTACGGACTATTTCGAGGACCAAAAAGTCACATCACCTTGACTACTAAAATGACCAAAATATCCCTATAATATAAATAGTTGTATTTTGTATTTTGAATATTTTCTAATATCACCATAAGGAAATATTGACTCTAAGGGTAATGCTGCATTAGCTATGTCTCCGATCTACAGGTGAAATGACTAAAATACCCCTCTACACATTACCGTGCATTTAGAGAAGAAAAAGTGTATTAACACCTCTCTAAAAGACATCTACCATCCTTAGACTTCTAGTCTAATGATCTACGACTTCTTGGAATATTTTCACTTTCCAAGGGAGGTACCCTAAAGTAAATATCTAAGTCATGTTTCTTAGGGCCCTAGATATTTAGATCATTCGGACAACCACAAAGAGCGATATAGTATAGAAGCTATCTTGTACAAGTTTATCTTAACTAACTAGTTGCATATACCCAATATACAAGTATATTGATCTTATAATAGAACATTAACTATAGTACATCAAAGCATATGCTTCTAGCTTCGTCAGACTACCAACTCATACTCAAGTTGTAAAGTACAAGTTCACGTTGTAGCGGTAATAGTTTAGGTTTCTACCATATAGTACATTTAGAAACCACTACTATAGGTCCAATTTTAAGTATTCGAAATACGCTTGTGTCATAAAATGAGAAGACTACTCATTGGCTAAAGGTAAGTCATTCCATATTTAGAATACATAACACAATAACCTTACCATGATGAGATTCACATTCTCATCATTTGGTTAAGAACAATAGTTTATATGCTAAGTAACCCATAGCCCATACCTTACTGTGAAAAACCTCCATTCACATGAACTATTTACTTAAACACAATAAGTCTTTTCCAATGAAATTGGGTACAAAAGTAAAAACGAATTCACAAATAATTTCTGAGAATGAAATTTTTGTTAATACAAGTCAAAATTATATCAAAAACCTAGTCTAATAAGGTATACATTCCAACAATCTCCCACTTGCACTTTAAGACTAAGTAAGTCCATATGTACTTATCCCTATAGCGTCTAAGTGTCTTCTAAAGACTCTCTCAACCATGGACTTGGTAAAGGGATCTACTAGATTGTTCTCTGAGGCAATCTATTCCCCTACGACTTCTTGTCTCTGGATGGAATCTCGAATCACATGGTATTTCCTCTCAATGTGCTTTCCCTTTTTGCAGTTTTTGGGTTCTTTAGATTGTGAGATTGCACCAGTGTTGTCAAAATATATCACAACTGGCCTGTCCATCTATGGCATAACTCTAAGTTCTAAAAGGAACTTCCGAAGCCAGACTATTTCCTTAGATGTCTCCGAAGCTACCACATACTCAGCTTCCATAGTTGAGTTAGCAATATAAGATTACTTGATACTTTTTCATGAAATGCCTTCTCCAGACAAGGTGAAAATATATCTATTAATGGATTTTCTCTTATCCTTATCCGCATAGAAGTTTGAGTCTAGGTATTCTGTAGGAACCAAGTCATCATCCTTGTAAACTAGTATATAATCTCTTATACCCTTAAGGTACTTGAGAATATGTTTTACAACTTGCCAATGAACCTCCCAAAGGTTTGACTAATATCTGCTAACTAAGCCTACAACAAAGCAGATATCTAGTCTAGTACACATTATGGTGTACATGAGACTTCCCACAACTAAAGCATAGGGAACCATACTCATTCTATCCTTTTTTTTTTTTTTTAGACTTTGGATAGTCCTTTGAAGAAAAAGACAACCTATGTCTGCAAGGGATTAATGCTCCTTTGCATGAGTTCATGGTTCATGCTAAACATTGCCAATATCTTGTCAATATATATAGCTTGGATAATCCTAACATTCTCTACTTCTTATTTCTAAGAAGCTTAATCCTGAGAATGTAACTGGCTTCTCCCAAGTCTTTTACACTAAATTGACTAGATAGCCAAACCTTAGTAGATAACAGTGTCCCTACATCATTCCTAATGAGTAGAATGTTATCCATGTATAGTACAAGAAAAATTATGTTTATGCCTTCCAGTTTCCTATACACACATGGTTCATCCTCGTTTTAAATTAAACCGTAGGATTTTACAATCTCATTGAAACGAATGTTCCATGCTCTAGATGCCTGCTTAAATCCATAAATGGATTTCTTAAGCTTACAAACCATATGCTCCTAGCCTTTATCAATAAAGTTTTATGGTTGAGACATATAGATGTCTTTATTCAGATGGCCATATAGAAATGTCGTCTTGAAATCGATTTGCCATATCTCATAATTATAATGATATGCGATGGCAAGGAAGATACGGATGAACTTAAGCATAACTATCGGGGAAAAGGTTTCCTCATAATTGATACCTTCTTTCTGAGTATACCTTTTCACCACAAGACTAGCTTTGAAATCCGCTCCCTCTTCCTTCTGTATAACCACTTACACCCAATGAGTTTTATCCTTTCAGGTAAAGCTACAAGATACCAAACCTGATTGAAGTATATGGATTCAATCTCGGCTTTCATTGCTTCATGCCATATGTTTGCATCAATATCAGCAATAGCCTCCTCATATCTAGTGGAATCTTATTCCTGATAGTTGGAGACTAGGTCAAAAGCTTCTCTAGTCGAACTTTCTGGAACCCTAAATACCCTCCCTGTAACACCCCACTACCCAGGTCCATCAGGGCTGGGGATGTCGCCCCGTCCAGAGGACAAGGGGTCTTTATAACTAGGTTACATAAAAATAAAATAAAATAAAGACTTTAAAATTAAACTTATTACAACCCAAAAGATAAGTACTAGAACAAATCCAAATAAACCGTTTGCAACAATCTCTCCAAACATCACATAAAGTAAATAACATGAGTCTTTAAAGCATAGGCAACATCTAGATAATGACCTCCACAGCAGGATCTTCCTGAAAACATGGTATAAAAGGTGGTGAGATAAAAATCTCAGTAAGCCCGTATGTGCTTTGAGTGTTTCAGGTAAAATAATTCATGTATGCAAGTTGTAAAAGTTTCATAAGAAAAAGGTGCTGGCAAGCAATAAATAAGTGTTGAAAATAAAGAGTGGTGTTTCACTTTTCAAACTATACATGTGCACAATAAATACAACCACTCAAATAGGTAGCCATGGGTTACCACACGTTGAGCCCCAAGACTAAATAACAGTCAGAATGCCACACTTTATGCAAGCTGACAAAAGGTAGGTGTACAGCCTACCGGTTGAGATACTCCTCCATCTCTACACCTAAACTTACCGGTTGTCCACTCCAGAACACACAGTCCACATGACTGAAACTTGCTAACTCGGACCGGTATGACCTACCGGACTGGCATCCTATCCAGGAAGGACTACCCCTCAGAGGTGGCCACCTACTGAGAGACTTACCCTAACCCTTCAAGGACTAGTCCTAGTGGTCTACCCTTATTGAGTACTCAACGTTGATTGTTCCACTTGGGAGAAAATTGAGCATAATCCACTTTATTTGGAAATAGCAATTAAGGGTTTCTAAAAGTCTTGTCAAAGTTGGATTTTAGAAAAAGTTTAGCATTTTGTGTAAAACTGCTTGTTTAACTTTCAAGTGATTTGCTTGACTGAAACAAAAAGGGAAACACAGTCCTTACATGCCTTCACAAAATTAATGTCCATATACATCATACTTGGCTTGTCACAATAACTTTTTGGTCTTCACAAAACTCCATGCAGGAGCTTACCTGATTCTTTGCTTGCTCAACTCAAACATTTTCCAAGGCTGACCTAACCCCGCCTGGGGTAAACACAAAACATAAGGTTACATTCGAGCTATACCTGCCTTACATAAATAATTTCTTAGCTCAACTAGTTACAACCATGACTAGCCATGACCCTAATGTCCTAAGCTTTAAGGCTAGGTGACAAAGAATTTTATAAAATAAGTTTTAGTTGATAAGTTAAAATAACTTGGGGTTCTAAAATAATTGCTAACAAATCATAGACCCAATTAATAATTCTTGAGTGTTATTTTTACTAAATAAACTAAGGTTTGAATATTAAGTCCTAAATAGTACTAATAAACGGTGGTTTGAAAATAGCTTTATTATAAATAAATATTTAATTAAAAATAACCTTTAATTAATTTTTAAATAAATAATAAATAATTAGTAATAAATAAAATTAATAATGAATGAATTATTTTAAATTTTAATTAATAAATAACAAATAGATTTTAATATAAATAATATTTTATTTATTGTAAAGGATTTATTACTATATATATATATATATTATTTTTATTAAAAGATCTCATTTACTTGATAAAGAAAATATTAATATTTTAATTAATAAACCACTCCAAATTTTCCTAGAGTTTCGAATTTTATAGAGAAAAATATAGTAGTATTCTATTCAAGGTAATAAAATTTGTTAATAAAAATAATCTAGCCTTAACAAGAAAATATTTTTTCTCCATGATTTTCTTATTGCTAGAAAGGATTCATGATCACATTCTCCATCATCAACAATATATTAATCCATTCATGAACATACACTTGAACTATCTCATACCATCACATGGCCAAAATCCTACTAAGCGTAATCATCAATCATGGTTTCCATGGAAAAATAAGAACATAAAAGCCTAATCACCTTTGGTGTCATAATATCTAATCATGCTTCAAACCTCCATAAAATTCATTAAGCATGAAGCACATACATTGATTCGAAAGGAAAACACATACATCCTAGTCATATACAACAATCATCATGTCCTAACTCCATCCCCTTAATCCACATGCATATACTCAATCCCTTATCCATATTTCATTCTTCCTATCAATATCTAAGAGACACGAATACTGAATTAAAAGAAGGATTAAAGGAAAAATACTTGATTTGATGAACACTTCGATGAAGATTTAAGAAGGTCCACGCGAATGAGAGCCTTGAACGATCTAATGGAAAAACGGCCATGGTTGATGGTTGATCAACCATTTCAGTTGGAAGAGAGAGAGAGAGAGAGAGAGAGAGAGAGAGAGAGAGAGAGAGAGAGAGAGAGAGAGAGAGAGAGAGAGAATTAGAACAGTACAATCGAATGGAAGAAGATGAACAAGAAGGTTGTTCTTGCCTTACCTTGTTGATGTTCTTGAGACCTTCAAAGAAAAGTTAATTTTGATCTGCTCGAAAATTCTTGTTTGCGAGGTTTTGTGTTATAAATACCATAAATGAAGTTTAGAGATTAAATGGAAGTGATTTGGAGTATTTGAGAGTGATTGGAGGTGTTTAGAGTAGGGTTAGGCTTGAAGAAGGTTAGTGTGTGTTCTTGGTGTTCTAGGTGAAAATGGAGAGAATTTGGAAGAAGTGCTGCACGAATTTTGGTAGAAGGCTGGCCGAATGGTATGGAATGAATGAGGGTTTCAGTTTTTAGCAAGAAGGAGAGAGAATGATCAGATTTTTTTGAAATTTAAATGGAGGAAATGGTGGAGATGTTTAAGGTAAGAGGTTAGCTATGGTGTTTTGATCAAGAGAGGTTTCTATGTCTTTCAATGGTGCCGGCTGAACAAGGGGTTTTTGCTGGAATGATTAAAGGTTAATGTTGCTCAAGGCTGGCCGAAATTCAGTCTTAAATGGCAGAGGAAATTCTGGTTTATTAGCCTAATACAAGAGTGATTTTAATGGAGTAAAATACTGGAATTATTTGAAGTTCAAAAAGAGTTTGAATGGAGTGATCTTAGGAGTGTTTTGAGGTGTGGCTATGGAGTCCATATGCTCAAGGTAAGTGTGGGGTTAATGGTGTTCAGTCTATAGCTGAATAAGGATCAATTTTATAGAGGTTTGAAGGGTGATTTTCGGCCTAGGCTAGAAGGAAGAAAAGCTGAAAAATTCTGGTTTCAAGTTGTTCATGGTTTCGAATGTTGCTGAATTTTTGGTGCAGAATTTCTGCACTTCTTTCAGCCCGATTTGCAGCTGGTTCTTGAGGTTGTTTGAAGGTCTTCCAAGGATGGTTTTTCAGCCTTATTTCTGGACAAATACAGAGGGGTTTTGCTGGCTTGAAGATGAACTAAAAACAGCTTCATTTCCTTGATTGAAAGTTGCAAAATGCCCAGAATTTTTTTCTGGTTTGGTGCTGTTTGTGCAGTCCGAAAGTTGCACAGATTTTCCAGCCTTCAAGCCACATGAAATTACCATTTTTCTGGCAGAAAATGAGTGGTTTTACTGGCTTAATTTTCAAAGAGAAGGTCTACAAAATATCTGAAAAATTTCCAGATTTTTCCTTCACTAAGCTATGGACAACATGAAGGTTCTTTCATGGTGATTGATTTTCTCTTGGAAACCCTTCCTATTTCTCCTCCTACTTTCGGCCAACTTCCCAACCACCAAAGCAGATTTTCGAATTTCATGGTGGAGGAGTTATCACAGATTTTTTTTGGAATTTAAAAGAAAGGATTTAATGGTTTTGAATTATAAAGATGTTAGGACAAGCTAGTGGTAATAAAAATGACAAGAATTCCTCTAGAATTCTTTTTAGGACATGAGGATAAGATTAGGACATTCTCTTCCTGTCTCCCCTAAGATAACCTTCCTATTTCTATGAAATGTAAGAAAACAAAAATTCAAATTTAGTTAGGATAATCATGATAAAACTTAAATGATGGGATTCGAACTCATGACCTTAGAAATTAATTCCAAAGCTCTAACCACTAAACCACAACAATTCTTGTTCTTATTTTCTCACCCACATATTCTTCTTGTTTAATTCTCAAGCTATCTTCCTAATTTGACCTCAAGCAAAATTACCATTTTACCCCTCCTACTCGATAAGCATAACTAAGCATTTTAACCTATAATTCACAACTCTAAAGCACATAAAATCATTCAAAAACATATATATTCATGCAAAATAATATGATATGTATTCCCGACCCCCTTACTCTAGGGTTGGTTTTAGGTGGGGTTTCACACTCCCACTATGACGAAGCTCATTTTGTACAGGTTCCTGAAGCTATGTCTCTTCTTGTTCTATTATCGGGTTAGGAGTCATTTTAGAAGATAACTTCTCCTCGAGTTCCAACCTTATTGAACCTTAGTGGATGTGCTTTGATCATCCTCTAAGTATCTAGTATTAGTACTCATAAGTACCTTTTGCTCCTTAAGATGATAAAAGTAACCAGCCTTTGTCCCTTTTAGATACCTAAAAAAATAGTATAATTCTGATTTTGGTTCTAACTTGTCTCTCTTGATCAGTACATAAGCTAGACAATCCTATATCTTGAGATGATTTAGACTTGACTTATACCCAATCCACATCTTGTAGGGCATCCTAGGTACTGACTTAGAAGGTACAAAGTTCAGCACATATGCTGCTATTTTTAGGGTATATCCCCCAAAAGATACTAGAAGAGAAGTATGAGACATTATGCTTCGAACCATGTCTATCAATATCATGTTCCTTCTCTCAGATACTCCATCCTACTGGGCTATTCTCGGTGCAGGGAGTTAGGATACTATCCCATGATGTACCATGTAGTCCTTGAATTCACTAAGGAGATACTCTCCACCACGATCTGATCGTAAGGTCTTGATTAGTTTACCTGTCCGACAACACACTTCAGTCTTAAACTCTTTGAACTTGTCAAAAAAGTTAGACTTGCGTCTCATTAGGTAAACAAAATCATACCTGGTACAATCATCCGTGAAGGTGATGAAGTATTCAAACTCTCCTCTTATTGGTATAGACAAAGGATCATACACATCAGTGTGAACAAGACTTGGTGTCTTCTTGACTCTATCCGCCTTTTGGTAAAGGACCTCTTAATGAGCCCAAAGGCCAATCATAGATTAACTTCTGAATGCTAGTTGAGTTAATGTGACCTAACCTTAGATGCTAAAGATATGAGTCATTGACATTGGTCTTTCGCTTATGATAGGGTCTAAATTAGTCATATATTTCATAGTTATTTTAGGCTATTTTGTGATACATTTTGTGTAATAACTGGCCATATTCCTTCATATTTGAGATTTTACCATTGGAAAGCTATTTTGTGCATTATTTCAGATTTTAGGGATAAAATAATGCAAAATCATCGCTAAACAGACTAGAGGCAGCGTCGGCCACGTGTTGCTGGCACGCACTTCAAGACAATAAAAATTGGTGAAATAAGAGCTGAACAGAACACAGCCGGTGCCGGTTGGGAGCCCAGAGGAGGCGCCAGCTGCGACTTGAAAGAAGTGGCATGAAAATCGAAAAAAATTGATGAATGGATAGAGAGACAGAATGAACCGGCACTGACCCTAGGCAGGACAGGCGGCACCGGCTGTGCACTGGTACAGAGATGGTGCATTAATTTTTGTGCGTATTTTTATAATTTTTAGAGTTTTGGTATTTTCCTACTTCTATTCGGCCAGAAACCCTAGAGGGACGAATTTAGGCACTCCTAATGCCTAAAAATAGAGGAAAAACACAAGTCAAAAGGATGAATCGAATGAGCAAAACACAAGATCACTCAAAATCAAAGAGAAATTCATCAAATCAATGAGGATTGTATAAAAGAGTCTACGAAAGAAGAAGAATGAGGCTTGTCTATAAGTTCTTTCTTTTAACTTTGTTTTCTTTTCTTAAACAATGATGTATTAATTGTTTTATTATAATTTGACATTGTTTTCAATATTCATGATTTTTAGAGTTACTTTGATCTTTTGATTAATTGATTGTTATTCTTGGTATTTAATTACTTATGCTGATTACGAGATTAATTTGTTGTTTCTTTCTATTAACTTGCTTGGAAAAGGCGTTGATGGAGGTCTCAATTCATTAATTTCATATTTGTTGTTTATTAACTTACTTGGAAAATAGGTTAATTGCTAAGAACTGGATAATTAAAAGTTAATTGATATCTGTCAGGATATGGATTCATTGTTTAATTTCATGTTTTAAATTTGCCAGGATATGGGGATTTAATCAAGATTATATTTAATGCATCTTTTAGGTGAATTAGTTGAGACCGAATATGTGATGCTAATTTGTCTAAAAGATAGTGATTTCATGTATTGGAAAAGAAGTGAATCTATTTTAATCCTTCATGATGTCAAGAGAATGATTAGTTATGATAATGATTGGGTACTTTAAGGTCGTGTTTGTCAAAATAATGGTTTGAGTTATATAATTCTCCATCCTTGACATTTATATACTCTTTTATTTTATTTTGTTTTCCTTTTTTATTCTTTTTTACTCTATGAAGTCGGTTAAACAATGAAAGAAAAGTAATTACTGCATACTTGTTTCTTAAAGATTGATACTCGTTTTAAACCCTATGCTATGGTTAATGATGAGTACGCTTGCTCATATGTATAATTTGGAGTCAATTTTTTAATTTAAACTTGATTGAGAATGTACTTATTTTTATATGATTTTTTATACCCAAATTCGTACGCATTAAGTTTTTGGCGCCATTATCGGGGAATAATATCATGAAAGTTTAGATTTTGTTGATTTAACCATGTAAATATATAAATATGTAAATTTGTACAATTGTTTTTTTTTTTACAAAAAGGTACCATCTTTTGTATCTTGTGTATCTTTGTAATGTAATTTACTAACTTTGACTGATGTTTAATTGACTAATTTGTTCTTTTAGTTTTGTTTGAATTGTGATTCCGTTATCTAACTTTCTTCTTGTCTTTTCTAGGTGTTAGCTTGGCAATGAATTTTTTATTTTCTTTAGTTTTATTTATTTCTTCATGAATTGAATTGTATTATTCATCACTGCTATGTGTTCATTATTTTTATTTCGTTTTTCACCAAAAAAAAAAAAAAAAAAATCGGAGCCCGGATAGCCTAGGGCTGGTGCCGGCCAGGCCTGGAACCTGCGCTGGCTCCTGTCGTGGGAGGGCCTCAAAACAGGCCAATTTGGCCATTTTTTCTTTCAAACTCTCCAACTCTCTCTCAAATTATCTCTAACCCACGCCGGCTCCACATCCTACACCTTTCAAATTTTGATTTTTCAGCTTCCAAACATTTCTAGAGTATCAATCTATCATTCTTTTGTTGATTCTACGGATCAAAATCCTCTAAATCTTCCATTTTTCACAAAAATCCAATCTTCAATTTACCTTTAAAGAGCTTTGATTTCTGGAAAAAGGATGCATATTTTGCTTGCCCATGCATAGAAGAACATAAAGGTACATTTTTTCTTGAATTCCAACGGTTAAAATGTTATAGGTAAAATTTTCTAATTTTAGGTATATTTTTTGGCCGAAATTTGGGATATTTAATGTTTTCTTGCATTGTGAATCAATTTGTGAACTTCATGACATTGGATATATTATAAGTTGATGATTCTTGAGAACTTATTCATTCACATGATCATTAGAGAGATTGTGTATTCGCTTAAGGGTATGATTATGGCTATTATGATGATTGAGTAACTAGTTGCACATTGGCCTTGAATTATCTTACACTTGATCACTATAATGCCATGATGATTCAACAATTCACATGATCATATTATGAGCATCTAGATATATTGGGTTTGTTCAGCAAATTTACGCTTTCCAGTGAGATATTATGCTTATTCTTGCAGGTTGTGTGAAAATTGTGGTAGATTGATTGGAGGAGGTTGAATTGGTTATTGTGTTGGTGAAAGGTATACTTTAAGGAGTTTGGGAATTGTGGTGTGAGTTGGTTGAGAGTTGAGTGAGTGTTGTGCATTGTGTTTGAAAAAGGGGAGATTATATTCTTCTAAAATCTTTGAGCTTCCTAGTACTTATACTCCTATCTTCACTACTATCTCCTTCCTAATATGTCTAGAGTCCGGGGCCAATCATCTAAAAGGGCTAGAGCTTCTTCTTCCTCAACCCTTTCGTCTATAGACCCCCTATTCCTCAGGCCAGCAGATTTTATTGATCTATTTTGTGAGGAGTGATACAATAGGAGGTCCTCAAATAAGATTATTGTGGAGCGTACCTTTGCACCTACCATAGACCGTGCCCTTAAACTAGGAATGATGTTTAGGAGACTAGGGTGGGGACCTATAGTACAGCTTAAGGGGGATTATTGTTCAGTGCTCATAAAAGAATTCTATGCAAACATGGTTGCAAAGGACAATAACCATCTTCCACACATTGAGACACGAGTGAAGGGAACCCCCATTTTCATCACAAGAAACCATTTATCCACTCTTCTCCATGTGTGTGATGATGATTCTTGGCTAGGGATAGATACCAATCATCAAAAGATTCTTTCGGACCCTAATTGGGATGCCATTAGAACTAGAGCTACTCTAGGGATGCGCAAGAAAAATGCTTTCCAAGCCAACAGCTTCTACTCTAACAATGATCTTGCTACCAACTTTCGGGCTCTAGTATACATGTTTGCTTTTAATGTCGTACCCCGACCTAGTGGATTCAATGAGACATGTACTATTGATATGTACATCTTGCATAGGATGATGACCACTCAACCTATCTCTCTTGCACCATTGATCATACAATCCATTAGGGATGTGGTTCATCATCGTCTCTCGACGAAAGCCTTCGTCTTTCCTCTAGTAATCATAAAAATTCTAAGAGATTTTGGTATTAGTACTAAGGGGGAATTGATTGAGACTACCACTAAGCATAACCTGGTCATGGAGCAAACTTTAATGAGCTGTGGGTACAAATATAGCTAGGAGATGAAGAAATGGCTAAATTCCTATGAGGCGAAGTATCCCGAACAAGTTCGGCCACCACCTGTGGAGGAGCAGCACCCACCACCACCGTCGCGAGCACGAGCCAGTAGTTCACAGTCCCAACCAAGAACTAACTTTGAGACCGTGGTGATGGGACAGTTAGCTCAGCAGACGGAGATGTTGCAACACATGCGACATGCCATTGATGACAATGCCCGGAGGCAGACTATTTAGGAGCAGCAATGGGCTCAGTAGCGTTTTTTGGGACCTATGGCGGTGATGGCACTTCAGCACATGATGATGATGATGATGATGATGATGATGATGATGATGATGATAGAGAGGATTGAGATGATTTTTCTGCACTTGTTCCTACTTGTCACTCTCTTTTTCCTTTATATTTTCATGACTTTTCTAGTTATTTCTTGTACTTTTCTTTTTCGTACTATTTTCTTTACTTTTTACTTATTTTTCTTTTCTAATTTTTATGCTTTAGTGTATTTCTTTTGTGTATTTTTCTTTCTAGGTACTTCAACAATGCTCCTTTCTATTGGAATTCAACTCTTTTGTAGGAGAATGCACAAAGCAATGGAAGTATTTTATATCTTCTCTTTTCCCCTTTATTTTTGGTCCCGTGGTAATATTTTCTTACTCTATTTGTTTAGCCATTGAGGACAATGTCCAGTTTAAGTGTGGGGGAGTGGTTAGAATAGGAATTCTTCTAGGCTTCCTTCTTCTTGAAATTCTTTAAATCTTGGAATTCTTCTATGCTTCATTCTTTTGAAATTCTTTGAACACCTTTTGAGCAAGCAAATATTTCAAAAATTTTTTAGCTTTCAAGATGTATTTTTAATGTATGTCTTTGTGCTTAATTATAGAGCATATGTTCTATATCATTTGTGGCTTATGCATGACTTCTTACATGCACTTGGACTAAGTAGCTCTTGATCAAATACTTTACATTGTTCTTAAATCTATTTTTCTGCTAAAATTCATGCAGCATTCTAGAACTTACTTGAATACCTCTTGAGGTAAAATAAGAAAGACATTCATGATTTAACTTAGGGATGACGATAATAAGCCTTTTTTGGATAGTTTGAGCTTTTCAAGCCTACCTATTTTATATTATCCTAAGTGCCTATTTTGAGCCTAAATTGTTAATTTCTTTCTTAAACCCATTATTATACTTTATCCATTAATTCTTTCTGAGAGTTTGATTTACCTTCCAAATCTTTGGTTGCTCTTGATGGATAAAAGTACAAGTAGAAGAATTATGAGGGAGAAAGCGTGTGTAAATGTCATGACTTGTTACTTTCAGTCATACATCATATGTTGAGTTGGAATTGTGAAAGGAGAAATGAGGAAGAAAAAGAAAGATTGAGAAAAATAAAAAGCTGCTAGAAAATATTGAAAGAAAAAAACTAAGAAACAAACAAAAGCAGTATTTGGAAAGAAGAGAAAAAGAAAAGAAAAGCTGAAAGAAAAAGAAAAAGAAAGCAGATGAAGAATGTTGGTTGAGTTGGAATAAGAATTGCTGAAATTTTGATGATCTTGTGCAATATGATTGATGAGTTGAGAACCATTGATGAAAAGAATGCAAGATTTGCTTGAACTGTAATATGATTGCTATACAAGGTTTTGGGTTTTTGATTGGTTTGGTGATAGGAGAGCTAGCATTAATGTAGAGAACATTGAGTTTGCAATAACCCTCAAGCTCTTTTTGGGATGCTTTTTGTCCAGAAATCTATAATGGGATAGATAACAAAAATATAGAAATGAACATTAAGAATAAAATAAGGCACCAAAAATTTATGTGATTCGGCTTACTTAACCAAACCTACGTCCACAACGAAGATCATGAAACATTTTATTAACAGCCACTAAAAGATTTACACAAAGGTATTCTTTATATTTTCCCAAGCCCTTTATATAAACCATGTCTCGTACCACTCATACACTTACATAACCTATACTCATATGCTCTATAACACTGAATATACTAAAACAAACTAGGACTTTCTTAAAATGACTCTACCTATATATAGGTACCAAGTCATAAAACTCCTAACCAATACAATGATATAGTATGAGTAACTTTCTAATTATAATATACATAGGACAATAGTAACTTTCTAATTCTAAATACATTAGAAATACATTTTTAATCAAACCACTTTGTCCTAATTTGATTAGCAATGTAAGACAAAACCCAATATTTTTTACCTCATAAAGAGCCTTGGTCTTCATCTTTCTTGAGGAGACGCAGAAATCATCTAACTTTACCCTACCGGGAGCCTTGGCCTACCATCTAATGTCATATACTCATATTTTTTTTGAAGAGATGCTTGACCAAAAAACATCTTAGTGCAAATTATTCATGAAAGTTTTTCAAGAGAACAATGTTGTTCCAAGATAAAAGTTGACAAAGGTGTTGTTAAACGAATGGTGAAACCTCCAAAGGATTGATAGGCTCGGAGCACACTGTGCTTAGCATTATAGGCCTGGTGCTCATTTTGCTAATTGGCGTGCAAGGGTTTGATGACCTTGGAGTACATTGTGCTCAGTACAGGTGATGCAGATGTTTTGGGTAAATATAATTCTATTCTTTTTAAGCTTATTCCTGAACCAAGTTTTAATTAAAATTCAATTCCAAAATCATACGTATAGAGTAAGTGTACTTATTGTAAGCATAGTATAGGAAATTTACGAGTATCAATCCACAAGGAATAAGTATCACTAATTACTTTCATTCTTCATTATTTAGGCTACCAAAACTAGAAACGATAAAACGTAAGTACATATATATACAAGATCAATTATGGACAAGATAAGGATTAAAAGTATGTATTTAAACAGGATTTCCAAGAAATATGATAAATATTAAGTTAGCAATTATAACAATTAATCAACCAATTCTAACATCATGAAGGAATAAATATAGAGTTCACTCGCTCTTAAGTTATGGATTTACTATTTCTTAACCAAATTAATGGGTATCTCTATCTTATTAATCAATCAAAAATATGCATTAATTCCAATTCTTTGATAATAATTTCCCATCTCTAGGTAATATTAATTTGAAAGAAATTAGTATCCCTATTTCTAGGTAATATTAATAACATTTTTCTCAAGTTAATTAGAATGAAAGCAGCAATCAATCAATCCAACAAAATAAATCCAAGTAATTAAATACTAGAAATTGGCGATTAATTGATAAAAAAAAACCTCATTAAAATCATAATATTTAATTCATCCCCTAAAATACAATAAAACAATAAAAACAACTTTTCAAATAAAGAAAACAAAATAAAAAGAATAGGAACTTGTAAATAGGCAATCCTTCTTCTCCTCTTAGAAGCTCTCCTGGAACAATGATCTTATCTTCCAAGAACACTTGGTCCACCTTCTCTAAATTATATACAATTGATCTTGTATATATTCGATTATATATATTAAGCTTCTTCTCCAATGGTTATATAGGACTCTTGGTTACAAAAAACTGTCTAGAAGAGTCTTTTTTTTGTGTCCAAATTAATCTCCAAAAGATCTAATCAGTAATTACCAAATTCTACTCAAAATTAGAAATTCTACCTCCATTAAGTCAGAAAAAGACCAGAACGGGGTCCTTCAGAGGGGCTGGTGCCGCCTTCTGCCTTGATGAACTTTTGTGTAGGATTGATTTTGAAGAGTTGTCCTTCAAAACTTTGATGAAAATTGATAAAAAGTGAACAAAACCTTAAAAAAAATGCTATGGTTTGCTCTATTCTTCTAGAAAGAAGCCGACCTTGGCTTCTTCACAGCAATTGGAGCCAGATCCTCACTAGAATACTCCGGTTTCATTCATTTTTTAGCAATTTTCATGAACAACTCTTCCAAATCAATCCTACACAAAAGTTCATTAAAGTAGAGGGAATGTATAGCCATTTAACTCAAAAATAACACAAATACTACATAAATAATTAGAAAAATATAGATAAATTCAAACCCTATCAACAGGCTAAAGCTTGCTTTGCTAAGTGGCATGATGTTCTCAATATTGGTGTTATACTCTTTATTATTTGATATCTACCTTGACTTCTAATTTATTATCCATTTAATATGATTTCAGACTAAACTTGTAGTACTTATTATTGATTGAATTTCACTTTTTTCAACTTAATTTGCTCGATGTTGTCTCTAGTTTATTATCCATTTAATCTAATTAACTTTTAGTACTTATTATTGATTGAACTTCATTTCTTTCAGCTTAATTTTGTTGGTGTTGTCTATATAGTTACACATAACTATTTCTCTATTTTTATATAGTTGAACTGTAATTTTGAATATATTGAATGTAAGCTTTTCCAATAAACTCATTTACATTTAAACATGAGAAATTTCAGAATGCAGAAGAATTGTTTTATTTCTTTCACTCATCTTTAACAAATATATTATACAACACTCAATTAATATATGGAAAGTTTGCTGGAAAATGATAAAGGAAACTTCCTCTACTGCTACTCATTTCCTGATCAAGTAGGCAATGTGTCACGCTTTGTGCTCAGAGGCCTAAAAACACGACTATAGGCCTGGCAGCACCCACAATCAACTATTTAACTAACGTTTTCACTGGTTTAAATAGATATCCCAAATTGATAACAAATTATTTAAGTTCATTCTTATATGGTATTCACATTTTTTATCTCAATCCCATGTAGGATTGGAGTATTACATTTATCTCCCCTTTAGGCCCAAACATCCTCTCTGGACCCAAATTTAGAAACCATATTCATGACCAACCAGGCAGTATGGGATTCTAGAGATGACTCTCATCCATATAGAGTCTAACACTTAGTTCCCACATTAGGAATTGGTTATTTTCTCTGATACTGAATGTAACGCCCTATGCCCGCCGACTCAAGAGTGTCATTACATGTCTAGTAACACCAACGGTCAACTATTTGGTTGCTGTTCTTATTGTGCCAAAATAAATATTCTAAGTTGACAATATGTATTTAGACTTAACCTTATATACTATTTATACTTCTCGTCATAATTTCATATAGGTAAGAGGCGTGATATTTGGTATCAGAGCCGATAACTAGCCCCCGATGTGAGAAATAAGTGCTACACCATGTGTGGTGAGAACCATCTTTAAAATCTCATGGAGCCTGGTCGATCCTAGGTTTGGCCTCTATATTTAGGCCTAACGAAAATGCTTAGGTCTAAAGGAATTGTGAATATGATAGTCCAATCTCACATGAAATTTGAATGAAAAGTGTGAATACTATACAAGGATAGGTCTAAATAACCATTATCAACTTAGGTTTTTCATTTTGACTCAACAAGAATAGTGGCCAAAGAGTGGATTGTGGGTGCTTTAGCATAGCAAAGCCATGACTCTAAGTCAAATAGTTATCAATACTATATGAACGGAAGTATTTTTTTGAGTTTGGTTTGTAATTTTTTAGAATTTTCATTTTAAAAATTTTCCATTAGGTTTGTACGATAAGAAATGAAATATCTATTATTTTTTTTCAACAAAATATTAGAACACAAAAAAAGAAAAATCTAACTAAAAAATGTAAACAAAGAACATTAAGTATGCATTAAATAGAAATTTTCTTTTATAAAAACCTTAGAATAAGTGGTTTATTTTGTGGGTAGGGACAATATTTTAAATTTATTCTTGTGAAACCTATGTGATAATCTAAACATTTTAATTTATTTAAATTGTTTCAAATTGAATAACTAAATCATTTCCCAACTAATTTAATATCTAAACTAACCACCAGCGTTTATTAGAAATAAAAAAAAATAGAAGAATTGAGAGGAGAAAGTAATTTAATTACCTTATGCAACACTGCTTGTTCAATTTTTACGATGAAATTGCCAAAATTTTATACAATTTTTCTTTCAAGACAAAGTAAAGGTGTAAGTGGATAGGAATCTGTTTGAGATGAGAATAGTTGAATGAAATAAAAAATTATTAAAAGTGTGAGATTAGGTAGGATCTAAAATAGGGTTAAAGAGAGAGAATATAATGTATTGTAAGTGTATGACAGGTCAAATTAATATTATTTTAAATTTGACTTTTGGTTTGGGATGGGAAGAATCCCTTCCCGCTTACAGCCTAAATAAAAGGGGGAAGAGCAAGGATGGAGAGAGAAACATAAAGATTCATTTGAAATTTTGAGATAAAATGGGATAAAATAATAATAGTTTGACGCAATAGTGTAGAGAGGTTTCCATGTTAAATATAAATATATATATATATATATATATATATATTATTTGCCCATCAAATATTTTTAGTGGGGTTAATTAAAAGAATTAATCTCATTATTCTTGTAATTTATTTTATTTAATTTATCTAGATATAATATGAAAGCTCTAAAATTTTTAATTAACTTAATTTGTTCAGTGGTATGATGTGATAAGTTCTATTGTAGATGAACATTTATTTGAATATCTTATAAAAAAGAACTTATATAAAGATATCTTCAATATGTTGACCACTCAATAGATCTTACAGATCTCTAGTGATAGGATTGTTTTATATACGAGGCATTAATTTATAATTATTTCTATGTTATTTGCCTTAGTATGGATCATTTTTCATGGTTCATTAACCATGCTTATTTAACTTAGTTTTTACAAAATTTTTTGAAGATACTTAAAAATAATATATTTTAAAATAGGTTTTGATTTTAAGGGTGTACTTTGATGGAGATTATATTTTTTTACAAAAAAATACAGTCTAAGTATAATTTTAAAATTTATAAATAAATTATGAATTCAGAGATAAATATTGTAATATACTTGAAATGAATAATAAAATTATCAATATTTCACAAATAAAATCCATTTGCATTAACACAATTTTTTCGTTGACTAAAGCCTAAAGCTATTTTCATTTCAAAAGAGTCTCAATTCAAAAAAAGTTTTTGAACATATTTGTACTTGGACAGTAACCTATTTAAGAAAATTTAATTTAAGTTGAAAAAGAATTGAATTAGGGGGGGGGGGGAATATAGGGATAAGAAGAGAGAATGTGATATTTTGTGAGTAGATAACCGTTTTCGAGAATTAAGAATCAATTGGATTAAAATTATTTTAAATGAATTGACAAACTTTTTCCACTTGAGTTGCTACACAAGAAGATTAATTTTGAAAAGAATGTAATACACACTTAACAAATGGTTTAAAGTTTATTGAACAAGTTTAAAATGTTGTATTTCATCTTTCCAAGTTTTGCGAAAGCAAATTTGTGGAAGAAAGACTTAGGAAGCATATATTGAAGGATGACTATCCAATAGTGACTACTAGATTTCTAGTTAGGAGTAGCGACAAATTTTAAACTAGCGGTGACTAGATGTTTGAGACTTTTTCTCTATAAAAGGCATTTTGTGGACTACTTTCAAGAACCTTTTGGATAATATGTCTAAGGTGAAATCAAGAAAGATTCTCTATATTTTCACCTCATTTCTTCAAGTTTTATGAGCTTCCTTTGTTAAATAACTTTCTAGAAAGGAATCAAAGCCTGAGCTTACATTGTCAAGTCTAACGTTATAAAATCTTTATATCTTTAAAATTTTTGTGGATTAGGTGAGTTTTGATTATTTGTTGTAAAGTGATTTTAAAAATGATAAGCCTTTAGTGTGCATTGGAGTTAGATTTGCTCTCAATCTAGTGAGTTTGTGAAATAAATTTTAGAGAAAACTCCAAGAAGTGAATGTAAACTTAAGCAGTGTGGGTTAAACCACTATAATTGTTGTGTTGCTTCTGCATAACTACTTCGGTACCTTATTTTTATCATTTATTATGATCTTTATCTATTTTTCATTTTTATCATTTTATACTTTCTGAGTATCATATTAGATTTTATTTATTTGTCTTTCTTGTTGTTATTTGCTTTGGTGTTTTACTTCTACTATTTTTAGTTGAGTATAACTATGCTTCCATAGTTTTAGTTTGCTTCCTTTTATTCTTTGCTCTTGCAAAGAGATTTTAAAATTTTATTTGAAAATTGTTGTGAAATTTTCAACCTGATATGGATATCCATTTCCCTAAAAGATAGTGATACTTCCTTACCCTTGGAATGATATAGTCAGTGATGCCATAAGTAGATAATATGATTAATGATATCATTGTTTATTAGAAGTTAAGAACTATAGCCCTATAAATATATGGTTATTGGGACCACTTGTGATATAGAAAACTAAAAAAATATAATAGGTCTCCTTTATTTCCCAACATTTCTTTACTTTCTTTTTCTATATATAAATTCTAAAATATTGTCATTTTACTTTGGTATTTTGTCTACGCACTCCAATAAATTTATAATATATTGTTAGTACAAGACTTTACCAAATAACTTTTGAAATTTACAATTAAGAAAAGAAAGAAGGTTATTGTTCTATTTACTAGATTTAAAAGTGGCACTGATGATATATGTCTAACGCATGCCATAGTTAAAAATGAGAAGTATTTTCCTCATTTAAATATAAGATAAATATATGTTAATATTATAAATAGTTATGTAAAATTGATTTAAGGCTCTGAAAGAGTTAGTATATTGTTATTTGAAAGAACAAAAATTATTGTTTATGAAATAATATTTTTTTGAAAATCAACTAAATTTATTGAGTTTTAAAGATATCCGATAAAATGAATAGCATATTAAAAAATGTAGGAAAATAATTTTAAATATCTTTGTATTATTTAGATAACCTAGGATAAGAAATCCTTATCAGAGAAGCTATCAACTAACTCTTTTTTTTTTTTTTTTTGGCTTGTATTATACAAAAATTAATGAAATTGAAGTGCATTAGTAAGTAAACCAAACATTTGCTAAACATATTATGAAAAACCTGGGGGGGGGGGGGGGGGATAAATAAGGTTTAGGGCAAGCAAATGCAAACTTTACAGATCTTCTGAAAATCTTAAGGCAAGAATCAACAAAGTGAGTGAGCCAAAAACATATTGTTCGTGGAGCTTTGAATGTAATACTAAAGAACTTTCAATACTTCACTAAATGATAGAAAGAAGATCTATATTTAAGATGGGTAAATTAAGCAACAATAACAGTTTCACCTAACTATATAAAGTTTTTTATTAAATTAATGAATGCAAGGAGGAGTGTAATACTTGTGTTTAAAATGACAGATTTACTTCACAGCTTTAAGAAAGCAAACAGAAATCTTTTGAATCAGTAGTAAATGATGAGAAGATGGTTTGTTTTAATGATGGGTAATTGAGATATCAATAACAAACTTACTATAAAATAATAAAGTCTCTAAAGTTGTTCAATAATTGCAAAGATAAAGATAGAATTCTTTGATCTGATAACCAGAGAAAATGCAACGATGAAGTGCAGATAAAATGCAGAAGAAAAGACTCAAGGATATATAGTGGTTCGATCTTCAAATAATCTACATCCACTACCTTAAGCACATACTTAAGGATTTCAACATAACCAATAAATCCTGTTTCCTAAATCAATGGTAGTAGGCAACACCAATTTTACAAAAAAGAATCACCATACTTAGTTTTACACCCAACCTCTTCAAACTCAATGATCAAGGCTCACCCCAACTGGGTTTTACTAACCTTGATACACAATAAATCACAGAGAAAATGTAAAAATAGCTCACAGTTGTGCAGATATAAACAATCTAAGCACCTATACCTTTTTACCTTTGGAATAATTTGATTTCTCTTTGAAGCACAAATAAAAATAGTAGATTTTTGTTTCCTAAAATGTAAGAGTGTTTTTAAATAAGATAGCACAAAAATTTACTTTAAAATCGAGTTCTAAAGGCTTTTATAGGAGCTAAACACAAAGTCCCAACAGCTAGTAACGGCTAGTTACTTTCTGTTAGGATTTCTAGGATTTTGCATTCACAAAATGGAAGGATGTCTATCCAAAATGTGAGTCCAAAATGGCACTTTTTTAAGTAGAAACATTTTGAAAAATGCTACAGATCATTGGATGGAGTTTTGGATTCAGTGGTCCATCCAAATTACTCAATTTATACATCTGAAAACCTACTCTTTGAAATCATTTTATTTGTGTGCCTCAAGATAAAAACAAATTAAACATAAAGTAAAGAGACATAGGAATTATAAGTAATATCTTAACAATGATTCCTAATCTATAGTTCTTTCATAAAGATTTCAAGATTTGCAATCTCTTGAAATGAAGTTATACTTGATTTGGATTCCATTGCTCAGGAGTTGCTTAGCAGTCTCATTTGCACGTCTTTGAAAAAATTAAGGTCAAAGATGTCCTATCACATATAAATTACATAAGTTAGTCCTCATAAATATTTGTCATAAGTCAAAACACAAGAAAATACCCTTAGGGCTAACAATCTCCCCCTTTTTGAGTGATGACAGATTTGATAGGATTATGACATGAAAATAATGATATACACAGTATGGGCATGTTAGACGGAGAAAAATAAGAATATTTTTAACTGAAATGCATTCTCTCATTATAAGACTTAAAGAGTTCTTATGGGATTAAGATAAGAAAATTCAAGCATAATCTCATAAACAAGGCTCAATGAGCCTACGGCCCAACCAATGTCCATATCCTCCTTTCTTTCATAAAAAGGATTATTTCTTAAGGAAATAGCCAAATAGTAGTCACAGTATATGTGTGTGTGTGTGTGTGTGTGTGTGTGTGTGTGTGTACATGAGGAGTTGTGGAGGATAGATAATAAAAAGCAATACTCCCCCTACATGTATTCATATATGAACAGTACTTAGAAAGATGCTAGCTATGAAGTGTTTTGAAAAAAAAACTAATCGGGATTTTGAGATTTTGGACTTCCAAATCGTGCATCCAAAACAGGTTAAAATGCTTAAAATGTAGTTTTGGACTAGTGTTTTGGATTGAGAAATTTAGGATCCAAAGCTCCCCTTGTGTCTGTGTAGGGTTAACATCAAGATTTTTTCCAAAAAAAAAAAAAAACTTCAGACAGTAATCACATCAAAGTTTTATTAAAAAAAATTATATCAAATTCACTTAGATAGACATCCAAAACTCTCGAAAACAATTTTCTAGATTCAGCAAACAAAAGACATTCAAAAATAGTCCTATCATAATCTATCAACATAAACCCATCACCATAGTCATATAATTTTCTTATGACACAATTCAAACAACAGCTATGCTATTCTCAAATCAATCCATAGAACAATTTCTTCTTTACTCAAGGCACAATAGTCATCAAAGTCATAATCATAGTCACTACTAAGTCACAAATCATATTTCAAGTTCACAATCTATATTTATGAGGGCAAAAATCAGTGAACGAGATATCATGATAGAAAAAAATTTGTACGACACAATGTTTGATCAGCCTAAATCCAAAAAAAAAAAATTATTTCACAGAATCATGAGCTCCTTAGGAAATTATAGTCTCCATAACCATAATCCAAATTCAGTCACAATCCTTATCATCCAAATTTAGCATAATACTACAGCAAATACTACAACAAATTTAGCACAATAGCAAATTCAGTTCCTAATCATATAGTCACAATTCATATTTATTTCTCCCCCTTTGTCATTAATAAAAAAAATATAACAATAAGCAGCAGAGAAGCAATTAGTAGTAAATTGGTAGTAATATCAAGAGAATGCCCAAAACAAGGACATCAATAAGCAATAACAACATTAGCAATAATAATAAATAGTAGGAAACTAACAGTAATATCAGTTAAGAACCAAAATAAAGGTGTTCATGAAAATATAGTGCAGAGCGCATGAAATTTAGCTGAATAAAGTTGTGTTATCAGAATAAAAGTTGGCAGAAGAGGTCATCAGTCATCGGTCGTCATGTGCCACATCTTATTGAATGAGGATAGTCACAGGCTTAGCATTGACACTCTTCTTTGAATGTCATCCAGCAATTTTGCTAGACTGCTGTTTTACCACGACATATTTCTTCCTTCGGCTAGATGAGCTGCCAAATGCAGTTGGTTTGTCTTATTTGGGAACTTCCTTGTCAACAAGGGGTGTAGTAGTTGTGAGAACTTCAGCCTCCTTTCCTCTTTCTTTCTAACTTTCTCGTGCCTCCTCTATGTCTTTCTCCTTTTCTTTTTCCTTTTGCACCTGATGCTCAATGTGTTGAACAATATCGTCTTCAACTTGTCGAGTGACAGTTTTCTCTGTAGGCATTTGTTCTTGAGGAGAAATGTATTTTTTTCGAGGATTCATATCATCATGATGCTTTTATTCCACAACAGTCAATCTCTTTCCCAAATTTTTTAGTTCACCTTTGACTTCTATACTTAGACTATCTAGCTTGATAGATAGCAGATTTATAGCATCCAAAATACTCTGAGTTGTTCTATTTTCCTGAGTTTTCTACTTCCCTCTACTTGATGTTTCTCCTTGAATTTCAATCTCAACTTTTCTTTTTGTTCGTCCTGATGTAGCAAATTTTCCATGGCCTTCACCAATTTATCTTCCTCTTCTTCAATGGCCTCTCTGAGTAATATTCATTGATTATCCGCTTGAATGGACCTCATTTTCTCAAATGAATCTCTACTGTAGATGTTTACCTTGCAATGCTCTGGGGCAACCATACTCAAATCAACATTGAAGTACTTAAATAACTTGGTGAGAAAGTTTCCAAAGATTAGTACTTTGTTTTATGTGTTTCAAGATTGAGTCATCAATTTCACAATAAAAAACCTAAAGTTAATTGGTTTTCCTTCTAATAGAACCAGCATCAACACCATTTGCAGCATACTTATAGATATCTTGTGGAAAAAACTAGATATCACCATGGTTGAGACCATGTGATGTAGCAATCTCCCCATTCCATTTAACTATTTGGCATTTCGATCAATTGAATTTCTAAAACTCTTGGCACCAGTAAATTTCATCTCAAATCAACTCAATTTAAGAAAAGGTCAGAATTTTTCATATAGTTTGTTTATTTCAAAAAAATTGCATTCCACAATCTTTGACATAAAAAAAATTATGTTTTACATACGGTGGTCAAACTCGAAATTCACTTCTCCAACTCTAGATGTATATAACTACTCAATAAACCCATTCACTGTTTTCTCATATCGTTCTTTTCTCATATTCACATAGAATTCTCAAACCAGTGTAGTGTATAATTTTTCATTCACAAATAATAAAGACCCCCAACTGATTAAAAAAACAAAATGCACGCATAATTTAAAAATGCCTTAGTATCAAGCCGATAGCCCACAATAATAATTAGATTTCTAAACACCTAATCATTGTACTCAAATTCACCTTTTGAGTTGAGAAATCGAGGTACCTGAGTGTCCATGCTTTCCTCTTCTGGATGTTGTTTTGAAAATGCAGTTTGAGAAGTTAGTTTATCAATAGCAACTCATTTTTCTTTCTTCTTCGCAGATATCGGTCCGGTAGCAACTGATTTCCTTCCTTTTTTTTATCTTACATTTCTTGATCTCCTTCGTTATTGGCTTGGCCCCTTTACTATGTTTTGGATTTTTACACATGGTGAACAGGATTGAAGAATTTGATTTTTTTTAGTTTTTAGCGAGAGAACAAAGGCCAGAGGAAAGAGAAAAATGCTGAGAAAAATGACAGCTTTTTTTATTTTTGAAAGGAGAAAAAGATTCAAATAGATTTGAATTCTTTTGGGGGTTTACAAGGTATTGAAGAGTATAAGTACAATTTAGTACATTTGAGAAAGGTGATTTTTAAAAAAATGTAAAGATATTCTGATAAGAAGAGAGAGATTGTTGTGACTGGAATAAAAAAAAGTACGAACATTTAGAATTTGAAAGATTTGAACATTTGGACATAGATTGTCCATCTGATTTCCCTACCCAAAAGGTGTGTCACACGTGGTCAAAAATACTATAGTTTTTTACTTAAAATACAATCCAAATGCTGCATCCAATATCTTCATCCAAACTCAGAAGATCTTCAGGAATTCTGCAAGAGCAAGCAATCAATCTTTGGTAAAATCGTTAGTTACATAATCTGGTAATTCCAAATGCTCTCCTCAGATGATTGAATCGTTCTTCAGCCAGTGGTTTGGTGAATATATCCGCTATTATATATTCATTTTTGGTTGCTGAGAGAGAGACGTAAGCTTGTTTCTTGCTGTACCAAGAGATAAGAGAGTGTCCAAGAAACTGACAGTGACCACTAGTGCTTTTTCTCTCAACTTTGCACCCGGAATAGTCGGCATCCATGTATTCTCTGTATTTCAATTCATTAACTTTCTTACCTTTTTCAACTTTATCAAGTTTTAACGATATGCTTACAGGTGTACCTATTTCTTTTACTTCGTTCATACCAAACCTTTTTAAGTAGTTCCTTGGTATACTTGGCTTAATTTAAGAAGATTCCATCTTTGGTTTGCTTGATTTGAAGATCGAGGAATAAATTAAGTTCTCTCATCATGCTCATTTCAAACTCTTGCTACATTTTTTTGGTAAATATCTTGCACAAGGAATCATTAGTAGCTCCAAAAATAATATCATCAACATATATTTGCACAATTAAGATATCATCAGAATTTTCAGATTTGATAAATAACGTAGTGTCAACTAAGCCTCTTGAAAAACCTTTTGAAAGAAGAAAACCACTAAATCTTTCATACCATGCTCTTAGAACTTATTTTAAATCATAAAGGGCATTGGAGAGTTTAACGACATGGTTTGGGAAACGCTTATGAGTAAAACCATGAGGTTACTCCACGTACACTTCTTCTTCAATAAAACCATTTAAGAAAGCACTTTTGACATTAATTTAGTAGAGCATAAAACCTTTGAAAGGTGTAAATGCAAGCAACATTCTTATTGACTCTAACTGAGCAACGGGAGCAAAAGTTTCATTATAATCAATGCCCTCTTCTTGGTTGAATTCATGGCCAACTAATCTGGCGTTATTTCTAATAAGAACACCATACTCATCAAGTTTGTTTCTGAAGACCCACTTGGTGCCAATTATGGGATGATCAAGTGGTCTAGGGATAAGCTTCCAAACTTGATTGGTTTAACTCTTCTTGTATAGCCATAATCTAAAATCCATCTTGAAAAAGCTGCATCAATACAATTTGGTTCAGTGTTAGAAAGTAGAGTAAAATTATCAACAATATACCATCAGGTTTTGACTCCATAGTTAGGATCATCAATGATCTATTTTTTGGATGGACCATTTTGTAGTTCCAATCTTTTGGAAAATTCTGATCAGTGTGCTCATCACTTCTTTGCTCACTATCTTCAGCTTGTTATTTCTCTAGTTCTTCTTCATTAGCATGGTTGTCAAGTGATGGAGCTTAATAATGTTCAATGTCATTTTTCTTTGAGCTGCCTACATTATAGCCATCTTTTTGTGCAAGAGATAAAGTCTAAGTAAATCTCGAAAAATCATCTACTGATACATAAGTATACCTCTTACCATTTAGGCTAGTGGTCCTCGTTGGTCCAAAAAAATCTATATGTATTAGCTTAAGAGGTCTTGAGGTTGAAATTATTTTCTTGGGTTTGAAAAAAAAAATGTCTCGGTTTGTTTTCTAAATTGGCAAGCATCATACAATTGGTTTTTGTCAAATATCATTTTGGGCTGTCCTCTAACAAGCTCTTTTAAGGACAATTTATTTAGCAAATTAATATAAATATGGCCTAACCTTCTATGCCAAAGGTAGCCATCATCATCATTTATGGAGAAGCACTTTACATCATGAGCAGTAGGATTATCAAGATATAATATATAGACATTACCAATGTGGTTGGCAACAAAAAAAAAAAAAAATCATCAATAGAATTATCAATGATAGTGCATGAAAATTAACCTTGCAACCATTGTCACACAAATGGCTAATACTAACCAAGTTGTACTTCAATTCATCAATCAACAATACTTGCTTGATAATGATGGGGGATCCCTTACTAACATTACTTATACAGAGTAATTTTTTTCTTTTTCTTATCTCCAAATGTAAAAATCCATCATTTGCAGCTTGAATGTCCTCCATTAGTGTTGCATTTTCCATCATGTGTCTTAAACATCCACTATCCAAGAACCATTTTGTGGAGTTCAAGTTTTGTAGCTGATGTACCTGTTCATGAGATGGAAGAATAACTTTTAGTACCCTCTTTTTCTTGGGTCTGCGGGGGTTAGTAATGGTTTCTCTAATTTTTTAAACTGTTTTTGCACTAAATTTCACTTTCTTTCTAACATGACACCTAAATGCTTTATGTCCAGATTTTCTGTAATATATGCAACAACTGTGAGTCATGTATGAAGAAGCAGCTTTTACAAAGTAGGATTTGTAATTTTTAGTTTGGTTTTCATGCTTATAGCTTAGACCATTTCAGTTTTCGGCTATGTGTTGTGCACCAAATAATTTTTCCAAATTGTTTTTGCTATTTGTAAACTTTTCAATGCATGTAGTGAGATCATCAACTCTATTTTCCATATCATCATAGTTGCTAAGCATAATTTCAAGAGAATGGACTTTGTCACACAAGCATTTATTTTCTAGAGACATATAACGCAAGGAAGTTAGGATAACATCATTTTCAACATTTGAGCACATAAATGTATCAAGTGAGACTTTGTTCTCATTCAACAGCTTTGTATTCTCATCTAACAAGGCATCAATTTTTATTTTCATTTTCTTGTTTCTTCTAGACAACTTTTGAGCTCATGAAACATGTCAAAGAGCAGCTCTCTCAGATCATCAGGCTTCTCACAATCAGAATCATGTAATTCAGATATGAAATTAGAGGAAGTAGGATTTACATTATCTTCTATGGGCATAAAGCAAATATTTACTTTTTCAATAACAGATTCACAGCTTTCTTCAATCTCCAATTCAACTTGGTTCCAAGTCCCAACCAGTCTTTTCTTTTCTTTTTGTTGTGCTTGGCTTCTTTTTCTTTAGCTATTAGGCAATCAGCAATAAAATGCTCTGTACTCTTACATTCATAGCATTGAGGTTTGAAGGACGAAGTTTGTCCTTTCTTTTTGACAAACTTCTTTCCTTTGCTGAAGTTGCCTTTTCTGAACATCTTTTTAAATTTTCTAGCTACCATAACCAATTCTTCATTGTCCAAATTAGTACCACAATCACTTTCAAATTGTTCGTCGATAGTTTCATTGTTTCCAGCTTTTAAGGTTGTTACTCTTTTTCCTTTGCCATCATCATCATGTTCTTGAAACCACTTGAGTTTCATTTCATGGGTCAAGAGAGATCCGGTCAATTTTTCAGTTGGTAAGCTATTTAAATTCTTGGATTCCTCTACAGTCAAGGTTTTTTGCTACCAACTTTTTGACAAAACATCAAGTAACTTGTTTTGCTCACCGAGAGAATAGATTTTTCCATATGCCTTCAGTGCATTCATAATGTTTGTGAATCTTGTGAACATATCAATTTTGTTCTCAGTTGGCTTTATAGTGAACAACTTATAATGGCGAACTAAAAGTCCTAGCTTTGATTCGTTAACTTGATTAGTCCCCTCATGGGTGACTTTAAGTAATCTTCACATTTCGTAAGTTGAATCACAACCACTAACCCGGTTGTATTCATTAGCATCAAGAGCACATCACAATATATTCATTATTTGAAAATTTAAAGTCATTTTCAAAATATTCTCATTGTCATATTCATTACTCTGTTTAGGCATTTTTCTACTTTCAACAATTTTTTACAAGACAAATTGTCCCTTTTCAATCAGATTCCACAACCTAAAATTGATTAAACAAACATAAATCTTCATTCTATTTTTTTAGAATTTATAATTGCTTCCATTGAACAAAGGTGGTCTATCTGTTGAAGATTCTTCAATGTAAGGTAGAGAATATAAGTTTGCCATCTGGATCAAAACTATAAGGTTGTTAAACCAAAGATAATGTAGACCAATACTTTGATACTAATTGAAAAATCTTAGGAGGTGAATAAGGTTTATGGCAAACAAATGCAAACTTTAGAGATCTTTCGAAAATCTTAAGGAAAGAACCAACAAAGTAAGTGAGCCGAAAGAATATTGTCCGTGCAGCTTTGAATGTGCTGCTAAAGAACTTTCAATGCTTTACTAAATGATGGAAAGAAGATCTATATTTAATATGGGTAAATTAAGCAATAATAACAGGTTCATCCAACCATATAAAGTCTTTGATTAAATCAATAAATGCAAGGAGGAGTGTAATGCTTGTGTTCACAATGACAGATTTGCTTCGCAACTTTAGGAGAGTAGACAAGAATCTTTTGAATCAGCACTAAATGATAAGAAGATGGTCTGTTTTAAAGATGGATAGTTGAGATATCAATAACAACCTTATTATAGAGCAATAAAGTCTTTAAAGCTAACCAATAATTGCAGAGATAAAGATAGAATTCTTTGATCTGATAACCAAAGAAAATTCAGCAACGAAGTGTAAACAAACTGTAGAAGAAAAAACCCAAAGATATATAGTAGTTCGATCCTCAAATGATTTACATCAACTACCTTAAGCACATATTTAAGGATTTCAACACAATCACCAAAACCTTTTTTCCAAATCAATGGTGGTAGGTAACACTAATCTTTCATAAGAGGATCACCACACTTGGTTTTATACCCAACCTCAACAAACTTAACAATCAAGGCTCACCCCAACTGGGTTTTACTTCCTTAACCTTGATACACAATAAATCATAAAGAAAATGCAAAAATAACTCACAGATTAAGCATATATAAACAATCTAAGTACCTATACCATTTTACTTTTGGAACAATTTAATTTCACTTTGAAGCATAAATAAAACGGGAGATTTTTATTTTCTAAAGTGTAAGAGTGTTTCTAAATAAGATAGCATAAAAATATACTTTAAAATCGAGTTCTAAATGCTTTTATAGGAGCCAAATTTGAAGTCCCAATGGCTAGTTACTTTCTATTAGGATTTTCAAGATTTTGGATTCACAAAGTGGAAGGATGTCCGTCCAAACTATAAGTCCAAAATGGCACCTTTTTAAACAAAAACATTTTGAAAAATGCTACAAATCATTGGATGGAGTTTTAGATTCAGAGGTCCATCCAAACTATTCAATCCAAACATCTGAAGACCTACTCTTTAAAATCATTTTATTTGTGTACTTCAAAGTAAAAACAAATTGAACATAAGGTAAACAGTCATAGGAATTTACAAGTAATACCTTAACAACAATTCCTAATCTATAGTTCTTTCACAAAGACTTCATCATTTGCAAGCTCTTGAAGTGAAGTTATACTTGACTTGGATTCCATTGCTCAAGAGTTATTTAGTAGTCTAATTTGACGCCTTTGGAATAATTGAGGCCAAATATGTCATATCACATATAAATCATATAAGTTAGTCCTCATCAATATTTTTCATAACTCAAAACATAGAAGAATACCCTTAGGACTAACATATTACATTTATTATTTATCATGACATTCTGAGGTGGTTTAGACTTGGCTTATGCCCAGTCCACATCTCACAGGGTGTCCTTAGTATTGACTTAGAAGGCATTAAGTTCAGAATATATGTCACTATTTCCAGGGTATATCCCTAAAAAAAATTGGAAGAGTAGCATAAAATATCATGTTCTGGACTATTTTTATCAATATCCTGTTTCTTTTTTCAGCTACTCCGTTCTATTGGGGTATCATCGATATAGAGAGTGGGATATTATTGTTGGGTATCTCAGGCTCATATTCTATACGGCGCAGCGGAAAATAAACGAGATACCATCCCAAGACCCGCTTATGTGTGGAAAACAAGACACAAAGATAATAAAGGTAACAGTTTTTTACCTTTGTTTGATCGTCCGAAGAACAAAATTTCTTCTTCAAGTCGAGGCGCGATCCAGCAATCCTCTTGAGCAAACTCCACGTGGGTTGAACATCTAACCACTATAATCACAGTGTGTGATTATCTCAAACAGTAATCCACACAAAGGAATACTCACACACCAAAATTTTCTATGCTAGCAGAAAAAGATGGTGGCTAGGGTTGTTTTCATTTTCAGCAAAACGAGAGAGAGAGAGAGAGAGAGAGAGAGAGAGAGAGAGAGAAAGAGAAAATAAGACGTTTGTTTTGTGGCTTCTATTTTCGTGTGAATCACCCTTGGATTAGGGTTTCGAGCATATCCAATATATGTTCCAAAATCCACTAAAGATCTGCAATTCTAAAATAATTAGAATTTCCTAGTTGTAATTGGAAACATCAAGTTCCCACAATTACAACTTGATGTTTCCAATTACAACTTGGACCACAAATTATAACTAATTATAATTTGTCCACAACAACTTCTCTTTCTCGCAATTAACCCCTCTATGTTATCAAATAACATCTTGAGTATATAATCCTCTATTGTGTGTGATCTATTAGGTTTCCTAGTCAATTGGTAGCGAACATGAATTAATCCAAGCCTCTTTGAGATTAATAATCCATAATTAATTAGAATTAATTCTATTAATTCTAATCAGAATTGGTTTATTAATTCATTAATTAATAAATCCATATTCTCAAATCATGAGCGGTATCTAGCAACACATCATGACCACCCAAGAGTCCAGGAAGTCAAGTGTCTTGACATGAACCCTTTAATAATAAACTTCAGTGCAATCAACTCCTTTCACCATACAATATCTCATTCGGTTTGAAGTACGGAATTAGTGCCAACTCTCTCCAGAATTAATTCTAGCCCAAATACAATAGTACTTGTACCAATAACCCACTACTCTAGATGTGTATCAATTGGACCTGTTTCCAATACACAATCGCCTTGGCCAAAGACTTTCCGAGTAGTAATTCCTACAAGTGGCCGTGAGATATTCGCCCTTACTATTAGGAGTGGTGAATCCTTTATTGACCCTCTCAACTACTTTCGTTTACTTCACAACGTACCCAATATCCATCCTATAGGCGGCCCTCGATCGAGCTCAGGAGATTGGAATCAAAGTACAAAGCTCAGCAAACAAAGTACCTTAAAGATCTCAAGTCTAAGGATATTTGCATGTTTGCTATATTGAGATTATATCACTGGTACTAAATAGTTATCCATGTGACTATCTCAAAGCTAGGTTATTCCATTAACAAGCATTCATGTGTTAACTTTGAATATCTCAATACTCACGGTTATGAGAACCACCGCCTGATCAAATCAGGAAGTCTAACACATGCTAGTCTTAATGCATTAATGATGTCCTGTCTCATTAATACTATTACTAGGGACTATTTAAGTACTAACACTATACAGTAGAGTAGGAATCTCATATCATGATCTCTATCATGATTTTCTTAACACAGTGTTGTACTAGGGACTTTATTGAATAGTTATATTAGTTAAAAGTAAACAAAAGAAACTGTAAGATAAATAATGTCTTTTTATTAAAATAAAATGTGTCATATACAATGTACAAGTGATTGCCTCTAGGGCACAACACAAACAAACTCCCACTTGCACTAGTGCCAATTATTCATGTATCTAATACCGAATGACTCAACATGACAATCATGTTTCTTTTGGGATAGTACTTTCATATGCGGGTCAGCTATGTTCTCATCCGTGGGAACTCTCTCTATCTTTATTTCCTTAGTTGCTTCAGAAACGGCTATGTACTCAGTTTCTGTTGTAGAGTTGGTAATAGTCTCTTGTTTGGAACCTTTCTAACTTATTGCCCCTCTACACAACGTAAACACGTAACCTGATTGTGATTTGAAATCATCTTTGTTAAATTTAAAACTGGCATCAGTATACCTGTCTATTTTTTAATCACCTTATCCATATACTAAGAACATATCCTTAGTCCTTCGTAAGTAATTAAGAATGTTCTTTATAGCTGTCGAATGATCCTTACCAGGGTCAGATTGGTATCTACTTGTCAAATTGAGAGCACAAGATACATCGGGCCTAGTACATATTATAGCATACATGATAGATCCAACTGCCGAGGCATATGGAATCTTACTCATGTGATCCCTTTCAACTTGTGTCTTGGGAGACATCGACTTTGAAAGACTTACACCATGTGACATGGGTAAAAATCCCTTTTTGGATTGATCCATGCTAAACCTTTTTAGCATTTTATCTATGTATGTGGATTGCGAAAGACCTAGCAACCTTTTAGATCTATCTCTATAGATCCTTATTTCGAGAATATAGGTTACTTCACCAAGGTCTTTCATGGAGAATTATTTGGACAACCAAACTTTAACCGTTTGCAAGATAGGTATATCATTTCCTATTAGCAATATATCATCTACATAAAGCAGTAAGAAAATAATTGCACTCCCACTAACCTTCTTGTATACACAAGGCTCATCCATATTTTGAATGAAACCAAACTCTTTGATTGTTTCATCAAAATGGATATTCCAACTCCTAGAAGCTTGCTTAAGTCCATAAATAGACCTTTGCAGCTTGCACACCTTTGTGCTATCACTGGATGTGAAACCCTTAGGTTGTGTCATATATACTTCCTCAGTCAGATTTCCATTTAAGAAAGCTATCTTCACATCTATTTGCCAAATCTCATAATCATGATGAGCAGTAATGGCCAAGAGTATCCTGATGGATTTCAACATGGCTACTGGCGAGAAGGTTTCATCATAGTCAATACCATGTTATTGACGATAACCCTTTACCACTAGTCGTGCTTTATAGGTAACTAAGTTACCATCCATGTCTGTTTTCTTCTTGAAAACCCACTTGTACCCAATAGGCTTAGTTCCTTTAGGTAGATCAACCAAAGTCCATACTTGGTTGTCGTACATAAAATCTATCTCTGACTTCATGGCCTCAAGCCATTTGCCAGATTCTAAACTGTTCAGAACATCTTTGTAGTTAGTAGGCTCATCTTCATCTATGAGCAATACGTTATTGTGGTCACTAATGAGAAATCCATATCTCTCAGGTACCATACGTATCTTACTAGATCTACGAGATTCTTGTGTATTAGAAGGCTCATCTATTCTCTCAATAGATGTAGGGTTAGACGGTTGATCCTAGTTTGTTTGATCTTCATGAACTTTACTAAGTTCAATCTTACTCCCACTGTCCCCTCTGAGCATGTGCTCCTTCTCTAAGAAGACGGCATGCTTCGAAAGAAACAATTTGTTTTCAGAGGTTTGGAAAAAGTAATATCCGAAAGATTCTTTCGGATATCCCACAAATAAACACTTGTCAGACTTACTATCAAGTTTGTCTAACTGTGGCCTTTTGACAAAGGCAGGACAACCCCATACTCGTAAGTAAGTTAACTTTGGTTTCTTACCAAAGAACATCTCAAATGGGGTAGTATCAACCGATTTTACCGGAACTCTATTTAGTATATAAACAGAAGTCTCTAGTGCATACCCTCAAAATGATTTTAGCCGGTCTGCAGAAGCCATCATGGTCCGTACCATATTTAGAAAGGTTCAATTCCTTCTCTCAAATACACCATTATGTTGAGGTGTATGTGGTGGAGTCCATTGAGATAATATCTCATTATCTCTAAGATAACTCAGGAACTCTGGGCTCAAGTATTCTCCTCCTCGATCAGATCTTAGAGTCTTAATTCTTTTGCCAAGTTGTTTCTCTATTTCATTATTGAAGTCTTTGAACCTTTCAAAGGCCTCAGATTTGTATTTCATTAAATATAAATACCCGTATCGTGAGAAGTCATCGATAAAGGTTATGAAATAGTTGTAACCTCCTCTTGCTTGTATTGACATGGGCCACACACATCAAAATGTATGAGTTCTAATAACTCCTTGGCCCCTTCCCCTTATCCTAGAAAATGAGTTTTAGTCATTTTACCTAGTAAACAAGACTTGCATATGCCATATGATTCATAATCAAATGACCCTAAGTCACCAAGCTTGTGTAACTTAGAAACACGATTTTTTGTTTACATAGCCCAAACGATAATGCCATAAGTAAGAGGTGTTAGAGTTATCTATTTTAGGTTTCTTATTATTTATATTGAGAATTAGATTATCCAAGTCTAGAACATATAAACAATTAACCAAAGTTGTTGAACCATAATGAATATTATTCAATGAAAAAGAACAACATTTATTCTTAAATATTAAATGAAATCCATATAAGTCTAAACACGCAATTGAGATAATGTTTTTTATTAAAACTGGTACAAAATAACAATTTTGTAGTTCTAGAATTAATCCCGAAGGCAAGTTCAGCTCGTATGTCTCTACAGCAAGTGCAGCAACCTTTGCCCCATTTGCAGTACATAGGTCCACATCGCCTTTCTCTAGCCTTCTACTACTCTTTAGTCTCTGCAAGTTATTGTACAAATGAGATTCACATCTGGTATCTAATACCCATATCTCATTTTTAAAGGCAGTATTTATCTCAATCATAAACATACCCAGAGTAGAAGTAGAAGTGCTTGTAAGCTTCTCTTTCTACTTCTTGTCCTTAATGGTCTCCAAGTAGACTTTGCAGTTGTGCCTTCAATGGCCCATCTTACCACAATGATGGCATGGGCCCTTGGTAGCTGCGTCCTTCTTATTCACATCACCTTTGGGAATCATGGGAGCCTTCTTCTTCTTCTTTTAAACTTTCTTCTTAGAAGAGAAAGATTCTACCATTAAAATTGCATTTGAATCCTTCTTCATGGAGGACTCCGCAGTTTTGAGAAGATTGATCAACTCAGGAATGGTGGATTCAATCTTATTCATCTGATAGTTAATCACAAATTGTCAAAAACTATTAGGCAAAGACTGTAGAATTAAGTCAACATTTAAATCATGATCCATTGCAAACTCGAGAGATCCAAGCTTCTTTATTAAGCCCAGCATCTTTAGCCCATGAGTGGCTACAAAAGAACCCTCTGTCATTTTGCAATGGAATAGTTGCTTCGAGATCTCGTATCTCTCAGTTCTGGCTTGGGCATCAAATAGCTCTCGAAGATGTAGTATAATCGATTGAGCATCTATATGATTGTGCTGTTTTTGCAGCTCAGGAGTTATGGATGCCAGCACAATACATGATGCTGTATCACTACTCCTTGTGCCTCTTGTGGACAGCATGCTCATCAGCATGAGCATCTTGGGCTGGTGATGGTGGAATAGGAGATCTAGCACGTAGAGCAACTTTTCTAATTTGAGAACGATTCTCAAATTTCTATACCAGTTGAGATTGTTTGATTCGGTTAACTTGTTGGTTTCCAAGATGCTACGTAAGTTTAGGTTTGTTGACATGATGCAAGTGGCATAGATGTAAAGATAGAGAACATTAGCTACTTGTATATGCACATGATATGCAAATAATTAGGACTTTAATTAAGTGCATTTTTATTTCACTATTTTACTCAAACCAATAGTCCCCACTACTGATTCGGGAAAGCCCGTTGGAAGCTTTCCTAGTGGACCGGTATTCAAATTCCTTAAGAACAACCTTAGGTTTGCCCAACTAGACACCCTTAAGTTTATTGGTAGGTATCCAATACCAATTACATCATATGTAACTACCGGATCATTGGGTGATTAACAGCTTTTAATCTTAAAGCCTTTTGGACTACCCCAACTTTTCCTCTAAATTTCTTTATGCTTGAGTTTGCCCAATCGGGATAAAGAATTTAGTTAAACTCAACCCATTAATCAGGAATTTAATTCCATAGCTTGAACATGCCTGATGTCAAGTAAGTTTGGGTTTGCCCAACAACCTGGTCTCGAAAAAGGACTCTTGTTCTTACTATATTAACGGAAGGAATTAGGTTTAATATTAATTGAGGGATTTGTTCCTTTTAGTGATTTCATTGAATGACATGCATAAAAATCAATAAATCACATAATTGATAATCATGGTAATAAAGCGATTAAATGGTATGGTTATAAACTTTATCCTAAATTAATTTCCTTGAGCCATAAAAGAAATTAATATAGTTAACCCTATGTATTCATGCATGATTTAAGTAGAAGGTCTTACCTTCTCGCCTTGTTTTGGTTGACATCTCCAAAATAAAATAATTCTACTCCTATCTAACCTATGTAGACTAATTACATATTTTCCTAAAGAGAGAAAACCTCGAGTTACATTCGAGGGGAGTTAGATGAGAAGAGAATTACACAAGAATTCTAGAGAAGGCAGGATGCGCAGACCCTATTTCATAAAAAAAAAAAATCAAAACTGTAAAATGTATGAACAGATATTATTGGTTTTAGTCCATAACCATCCATCATGCTATTGACTATGCTTAAACAAAATAAACATATACTTTTATTACCACTATGCCATCCACGGGGGTGCTGCCCCCTTAACCCCTGCCCGTTGATCGGTCAGCGGGACCGCCGTTATCGTTGCAAGACGGGACCCAAAAGTATTTTCTCAAAATTAGTTCTGAGATAAACAATTTTATTTTTCAAAATAGTGATTTTGAAAATTTAAAATTAATGTATTTTTTTAAAGTATTAATTTTAGAATTTGTTTTATTTTCCAAAACAATGATTTTGGAATAATAAAAAGTATATGTTTATTTTGTTTAAGTATAGTCAATGGCATGGTGGATGGTTGTGGACTAAAACCAATTATATTTGTTCATGCATTTTACAGTTTTGATTTTTTATGAAATAGGCCCTACGTGTCCTACCTTCTTTAAAATTTTTATGTAATTCTCTTCTCATCTTACTCCCCTCAAATGTAATTTGAGGTTTTTTCTCTTTAGAAAATTATGTAATTAGTTTACATAGGTTAAATAGGAGTAGAATTATTCTATTCTGGAGATAGCAACCAAAATAAGGCGAGAAAGTAAGACCTTCTACTTAAATCATGCATGAACACATAGGGTTAACTATATTAATATTTTTTATGGCTCAAGGAAATTAATTTAGGGTAAAGTCCATAACCATACCACGTAATCGCTTTATTACCATAATTATAAATTATGTGATTTATTGATTTTTATGCATGTCATTCATTAAAATCACTAAAAGGAACAAATCCTTCAATTAATATTCAACCTAATTCCTTCCGTTAATATAGTAAGAACGAGAGTCTTTTTTCGTGACCAGGTTGTTGGGCAAACCCAAGCCTACTTAACATCGGTCATGTTCAAGCTATGGAGTTAAATTCCTTTGGAATTAAATTCCTAATTAATGGGTCGGGTTTAACAAAATTCTTTATCCCGATTGGGCAAACTCAAGCATAAAAAAATTTAGAGGAAAAGTTAGGGTAGTCCAAAAGGCTTTAAGATTAAAAGTTGTTAATCACCCAATGATCCGGTAGTTACATACGATGTAACTGGTATTGGATACCTACCAATGAACTTAAGAGTGGCTTGTTGGACAAACCCAAAGTTGTTCTTGAGGAATTTGGATACCGGTCCACTAGGAAAGCTTCCAACGGGCTTTCTCGAATCAGTAGTGGGTGCTATTGGTTTAAGTAAAATAATGAAATAAAAATGTGTTTAATTAAAGTCCTAATTATTTGCATATCATGTGCATATACAAGTAGCTAATGCTCTCTATCTTTACATCTAGATCACTTGCATCATGTCAACAAACTTGAACTTACGTAGCATCTTGGAACTAACAAGTTAACCGAATCAAACTATCTCGATTGGTATAGAAATTTGAGAATCGTTCTCAAATCAGAAAAGTTACTCTACGTGCTAGATGCTCCTATTCCACCCCCACCAGCCTAAGATGCTCATGCTAATGAGCATGCTGTCCACAAGAGGCACAAGGAGGATAGTGATACAGTATCATATATTATGTTGGCATCCATAACTCCTGAGTTGCAAAAACAGCACGAGCATATAGATGCTCTATTTTGTTCATTTCACATCTTCGAGAGCTATTTGATGCCCAAGCCAAAACTGAGAGATACGAGATCTCGAATAACTATTTCGTTGCAAAATGGCAGAGGGTTCTTCTGTGGCCACTCATAGGCTGAAGATGTTGGACTTAATAGAGAAGCTTGGATCTCTCAAGTTTGCAATGGATCATGTCTTAAGTGTTGACTTAATTCTATAATCTTTACCTAATAGTTTCTCACAATTTGTAATTAACTATCCGATGAACAATATTAAGTCCACCATTCTTGAGTTGATCAATCTTCTCAAAACTACGAAGTCCTCCATAAAGAAGGATTCCAATGCAGTTTTAATGGTAGAATCTTCCTTTTCTAAGAAGAAAGTTCAAAAGAAGAAGAATAAGGCTCCCATGAAGCCCAAATGTGGTGTGAACAAAAAGGACGCAGCTACCAAGAGCTCATGCCATCATTGTGGGAAGATTGGCCACTGGAGGTGGAATTGCAAAGTCTACTTGGAGACCATTAGCAGAAGGAGAAGCTTACAAGCACTTCTACTTCTACTTCAGGTATGTTTATGATTGAGATAAAAACTGCCTTTAGAAATGAGATATGGGTATTAGATACCGGATGTAGATCTTATCTGTGCAAAAACTTGCAGGGACTAAAGAGCAGTAGAAGGCTAGAGAAAGGCAATGTGGACCTACGTACTGCAAATAGGGCAAAGGTTGTTGCACTTGCTGTGGGGACATACGAACTGAACCTACCTTAAGGATTAATTCTAAAACTACAAAACTGTTATTTTGTACCAGTTTTAATGAAAAATATTATCTCAGTTGCGTGTTTAGACTTATGTGAATTTTATTTAATATTTAAGAATAAATATTGATCTTTTTCATTGAATAATATTCATTATGGTTCAGCAACTTTGATTAATGGTTTATATGTTCTAAACTTGGATAATCCAATTCTCAATATAAATAATAAAAAACCTAAAATAGATAACTCTAACATCTCTTACTTATGGCATTGTCATTTGGGCCATGTAAACGAAAATCGTGTTTCTAAGTTACACAAGCTTGGTGACTTAGGGTCATTTGATTATGAATCATATGGCACATGCAAGTCCTGTTTACTAGGTAAAATGACTAAAACTCCTTTTCCAGGAAAAAGGAGAACGGACCAAGGAGTTATTAGAACTCATATAATTGATGTATGTTGCCCAATGTCAATACAAGTAAGAGGAAGTTATAACTATTTCATAACCTTTATCGATGATTTCTCACGATACAGGTATTTATATTTAATGAAATACAAATCTGAGGTTTTTGAAAGGTTCAAAGACTTCAAGAATGAAATAGAGAAATAATTTAACAAAAGTATTAAGACTCTAAGATCTTATCGAGGAAGAGAATACTTGAGCCAAAAGTTTCTGAGTTATCTTAGAGATAATGGGATATTATCTCAATGGACTCCACCACAAACACCTCAACATAACGGTGTATCTAAGAGAAGTAATCAAACCCTTTTAGACATAATACTGACCATGATGGCTTCTGTAGACTTACCAAAATCGTTTTGGGGGTATGCACTAGAGACATCTGTTTATGTACTAAACAGAGTTTCAACAAAAAAGGTTGATTCTACCCCATTTGAGATGTTCTTTGGTAAGAAACCAAAATTGTCTTACTTGAGAATATGGGGTTGTCCTGCCTTTGTCAAAAGGTTACAGTCTGACAAACTTGATTGTAAGTCTGACAAGTGTTTATTTGTGAGATATCCGAAAGAAACTTTCGGATATTACTTCTACCTACCCTCCAAAAACAAATTGTTTGTTTTGAAGCATACCGTCTTCTTAGAGAAGGAGCACATGCTCAAAAGAGACAGTGGGAGTAAGATTGAACTTAGTCAAGTTCATGAAGATCAAACAAACGAGGATCAACCGTCTAACTCCACATCTATTGAGAAAATAGATGAACCTTCTAATACACAAGAACCTCGTAGATCTAGTAGGATACATATGGCACCTGAGAGATATGGATTTCTCATTAGTGACCACAATGAAGTATTGCTCATAGATGAAGATGAGCCTACTAACTACAAGGCTGTTCTGAACAATTCAGAATCTGACAAATGGCTTGAGACCATGAAGTCAGAAATGGATTCCATATACGACAACCAAGTATGGACTTTGGTTGATCCACCCAAAGGAACTAAACATATTGGGTACAAGTGGGTTTTCAAGAAGAAAACGGATATAGATGATAACTTAGTTACCTATTGTTAGAATTCGTGGACTCCTAAACGCGAAAAACATCCACGAATCCCTTCCGAGGATCCAAGTAAACGATTAAGAAAATCGTAGGTTTGCAAAATTACCTCTGTTAGGTGTAATCGACATCCTTCGATTCTGATTGTGCTACTGTACGTGCAACCTGAACGATCACCAGAAGCTGCAATATACAAACGTCCTCTATCGGATACACACCGTGAACTCACTTGTCACCTGGGGAATGCTAGCGTCTAGGGTTTGAGAGGCTTTTTTTTTTTTTTTGTGGATGAAGGCACGAATATTCTTAACAGAATAGCTCTCTAGAAAAGATGGCTAGGGTTTTCTTAAAAACCCTCCAATCTCCTAGAGTCCAAATCTGATAATATCTTATCATATTTTAATTTAAATTCAAATTAAATTAAAATTGATATAATAAGATTCTGCCATTATCTCGGTAATTTAACTAATTAATTTACCGAGTCAAATTCTTATAATCTGGATATCACCCAGATACATCAAATATGGACATATTTCTAGATTCATTGTATTTGGTAAATTTTCTAAGTTCGATTAATTTAGACATATTTCCAAATTCATCGAATCTGGTTCCTAGAAAAACAACCTAACTAGTTCGCTTATTGTGTGACCCTATAGGTTCATTTAACACTGGCAGTGTATCTAAATCATATTTAAATGGCTCCCAAGTTATAAGCGATTTCTAGCAAAACATTATAACTATCCAGGTTAAATGAAGATCAGTGATCTCTTTGACCCAAACAACAATTTTATATTCAATCATTTTGTCACACGATATCCAAATTAAGCATAAGGCACGGAGCATGTCATCCTTATTAAGCTTAATCAATTATTTCTTGATTTCATAGTAGACTGTTCAAATAAATTATATCAATATCTTAGATTGATATATTTGAGTACGGCCATGCATTTTAACAGTCTAACTTATCAAGGGGCCTATGGATATCTCTCCCATAATTAAGAGGGACAAATTCCTTCACTATCAATCATATTCCTCTCCTTAATTTATTCTACATCCAACAATAGTCTAATTTAATATCTAGTTAAAGACAATTTTAGACAATGTCAAAATATAGAACTTATCAAGTAAGAAACCATGATGAATTTAAGTCGAAGGACTTTTAATATCATTATGGCTAGAAAGTATTTATGACATCTCCTAGAAATACTCTTACAGTGGGTCATGTCCAATATAATATTCTCTAACATTTATTTATGTTTTGACTTGATATCGCAAATATCTATGACCAGTAAAACATAGCCATCTAGTCACAAACATACTGATTTTAATTTATTATTATTCCAATAATAATAATCGATCAGGGACTGTTTTAGAATAGTCATTGTATTTATTATTAGGTTTTACTATTAAGTCACGAACTTGATGACCACAAAACAGAATGCACTATTCATGGAAAGGAAAATCTCGTATTATTATATAAAATATAACGACAATAGTATAAGTACAAATTGACTCTAGGTCATATCCCTAACACCTATAAAGCATGACTAGTGGCAAATGGTTATCGTCAACAACATGGTATTGACTATGATGAAACCTTCTTGCCAGTAGCCATGTTGAAATCCATCAGGAAACTCCTAGCCATTGGTGCTCATCATGATTATGAGATTTGGCAAATGGATGTAAAAAAAGCTTTCCTAAATGGAAAACTGACTGAGGAAGTGTATATGACACAGCCTAAGGGTTTCACATCCAATGATAGCATAAAGGTATGCAAGCTGCAAAGGTCCATTTATGGACTTAAGCAAGCTTCTAGGAGTTGGAATATCCATTTTGATGGAACAATCAAAGAGTTTGGTTTCATTCAAAACATGGATGAGCCTTGTGTATACAAGAAGGTTAGTGGGAGTGCAATCGTTTTCTTACGGCTTTATATAAATAACATATTGCTAATAGGAAACGATATACCTGTCTTGTAAACGGTTAAAGTTTGGTTGTCCAAACAATTCTCCATGAAAGACCTTGGAGAAGCAACCTTTTTTCTCGGAATAAGGATCTATAGAGATAGATCCAAAAGTTTATTATGTCTTTCGCAGTCTACATACATAGATAAAGTGTTAAAGATGTTTAATATGGATCAATCCAAAAAGGGATTTTTACCCATGTCACATGAACTTTTCAAAGTCAATGTCTCCCAAGACACAAGTTGAAAGGGATCGCATGAGTAAGATTCCATATGCCTTGGCAGTTGGATCTATCATGTACACTATGATATGTACTAGGCTCGATGTATCTTGTACTCTCAGTTTGACGAGCAGATACCAATCTGACCCTGGTGAGGGTCATTGGGCTACTGTAAAGAACATTCTTAAGTACTTACGAAGGACTAAGAATATGTTCTTAGTATATTAAGAAGGTGATTTGAAAAGAAACGGGTATACTGATACCAGTTTTCAATCTGACAAAGATGATTTCAAATCACAATCTGGCTACGTGTTTACGTTGTGTGGAGGGGCAATAAGTTAGAAATGTTACAAAAAAGAGACTATTGCCAACTCTACAATAGAAGCTAAGTACATAACCGCTTCTGAAGCAGCTAAGGAAATAAAGATAGAGAGAGTTCCCACGGATGAGAACATAGCTAACCCGCTTACAAAAGCACTATCCCAAAAAAAACATGATTATCATGTTGAGTCATTCGATATTAGATACATGAATGATTGACTCTAGTACAAGTGGGAGTTTGTTAGTATTGTACCTTAGAGGCAATCACTTGTATATTGTATATGACACATTTTATTTTAATAAAAAACATTATTTATCTTACAATTTCTTTTGTTTACTTTAAGTAATATAACTATTCGATAAAGTCCCTAGTACAACACTGTGTTAAGGAAATCATGATAGAGATCATGATATGAGATTCCTACTGCACTGGATGGTGTTAGTACTTAAATAGTCCCTAATCATAGTATTAACAAGACAGGACATCATTAATACGTTAAGACTAGCATGTGTTAGACTTCCTGATTTGATCAAGTAGTGGTTCTCATAACCGTGAGTATTGAGATACTCAAAGTTAACACATAGATGCTTGTTAATGGAACAAGTTCATTAAATGATATAGCTTTAAGATAATCACATAGATAACTATTTAGTACCAGTGATATAATCTCAATATAGCAAACGTGCAAGTATCCTTAGACTTGAGATCTCCAAGGTACTTTATTTGCTGAGCTTTGTCCTTTTGATTCCAGTCTCTGGAGCTCGATCGAGGGCCACCTATGGGATGGATATTGGGTACATTGTGAAGTAAACGAAAGTAGTTGAGAGGGTCAATAAAGGATTCACCACTCCTAATAGTAGGGGCGAATATCTCACGGTCACGTGTAGGAATTACTACTCGAGAAGTCCTTAGCCAAGGCGATTGTGTATTGAAAATAGTTCCAATTGATACACATCTAAAGTAGTGAGTTCCTAGTATAAGTACTATTGTATTCGGGCTAGAATAAATTCTAGAGGGAGTTAACACTAATTCCGTACTCCAAACCAAATGAGATATTGTATGGTGAAAAGAGTTAATTGAACTGAAGTTTGTTATTGAAGGGTTCATGTCAAGCCACTTGACTTCCTAAACTCTTGGGTGGTCATGATGTGTTGCTAGATACCGCTCATGATCTGGGAATATGGATTTATTAATTGATGAATTAATAAACCAATCATGATTAGAATTAATAGGATTAATTCTAATTAATTATGGTTTATTAATCTCGAAAACGTTTGGATTAATTCATGTTCTCTACCAATTGACTGGGAAACCTAATAGATCACACACAATAGAGGATTATATACTCAAGATGTTATTTAATAATATAGTGGGGTTGATTGTGAGAAAAAAAAAGTTGTTGTGGATAAATTATAATTAGTTATAATTTATGGTCCAAATTGTAATTGTGGGAATTTGATGTTTCCAATTACAATTAGGAAATTCTAATAGGATTAAAATTCTCAGTTTTAGCAAGATTTTTCGGTTATATATATGATATAATCGAAACCCTAGTAGAGGTTGGATCAACAAACACTCCAGGCAACATACAACCTTCTTTCTTCTCTCTCTCTCATTTTGCTGAAAACGAAAACAGCCCTAGCTGCCATCTTTTTCTGCTAGCACAGGAAATTTTGGTGCTTGAGTATTCCTCTGTGTGAATTACTGTTAGAGATAATCACACACTGTGATTATAGTGGTTAGACATTCAACCCACGTGGAGTTTGCACAAGAGGATTGCTGGATCGTGCCTCGACTTGAAGAAGAAATTTTGTTCTTCGGACGATCAAACAAAGGTAAAAAGCTATTACATTTATTGTCTTTATGTCTTGTTTTCCACACATAGGCGGGTCCTGGGATGGTATCTCGTTTATTCTTCCGTTGAGTTGTATAAGATGCGAGCTTGAGATACCCAACAGTGGTATCAGAGCCATAAAAGAAACAGATACCCATTAGTGATGTCATGTCTCATTAATACTATGACTAGGGACTATTTAAGTACTAACACCATCCTATGTAGTAGCAATCTCATATCATGATCTCTATCATGATTTCCTTAACACAGCATTATACTAGGGATTTTATCGAACAGCTATATTACTAAAATAAACAAAAAAACTGTAAGATAAATAATGCCTTTTATTAAAATAAAATGTGTCATATACAATGTACAAGTGATTGCCTCTAGGACATAACACTAACAAATATCCCATGATATACTATGTAATTCTTAAATTTACCGAGGAGGTACTCTCTACTATGATCCAATCTTAAGGTTTTGATTAGTTTACCTATTCAATGCTCCACTTTAGCTTTAAACTCTTTGAACTTGTCAAATGAGTCAGACTTGTATCTCATCAGGTAAACGTAACCAAACCTTGTACAATCATCTGTGAAAATAATAAAGTATTCAACCTATCCTCTCTTTAATGTAGACAATGGACCACATACATTAGTATGAATAAGGCTTAATATCACATTGGCTTTATCTGCCTTTTGGGTAAAAAACTTTTTGGTTGTCTTTTCTATTATGCAGGATTCACATTGAGGGCAACTTTCCAATCTCAATGAGCCCAAAGGCCCATCGTAGATTAAGGTCTAAATCCTAGTTGAGTTAATGTGACCCAATCTTACATGCTAAAGATATGAGTTATTGACATTGATCTTTCTCTTCTTACTTAAATATTCACTTTGAGTGTTACTTAATTACTTGTTAATAAGATTTATGAATAATAGATTTCTATACATGTGCTCAGTACACAAAACTATTCTATTTCTATTGATAGTAATACCAAAATGGAAAGAAACAAAATAACCATGATTTATTAGTTTTGCAACTGAAAACAAATTATGTCAAAAGTCAGGTACATATAAAAAATATCCTTTGAAATAACTATTCTATTACAATAAAAAAGAAGTTCCAGCTCTCCCACTGGTTGGGCCCACACTTGTACTCTATTTCTCACGCGTAGTCCATGTTCGCTCTTCTGGAGCCTTTTTATCTTCCTAAACCCCTACAAGGAGTTATAGATATGATTAGTAGCTCCAGAATCAACAATTTAAGTAAAAATTGATCCAACCATTGATACAGACTCTAGATAGTAAAAATTACATGTGGGATTTTTCTTCCCCTGAAGATCTAGACACTCTTTTTTCTAATGTCCCTTCTTCCAACATTTGAAACACTTACTGTGAAACCCCAGTCAAAACCAACCTTAGAGTGAAGGGGTTGGGATGCATATCATACTTTATTGCATGTTTAAATATATTTTTATATGATTTTGTGTGCATTAAATTTGTGTTTTATGGTCTAGAGGGCTTGATTATGATTACTGAGTGAGAAGGGCAAAATGGTAATTTTTTCTTGAGGATTAAATAGGAAAAATATTTCAGAGAGAAAGTAAAAGCAAGAGTTGTTATGTTTTAGTGGTTAGAGCCTTAGAATTAATATTTGAGGTCTTGAGTTCAAATTCCATCATGGGAGCTTTAGAATGATTAAATTTTATTTTTTGCTTAGAAAGTATTACTTTCGGCCTCAGGTGCTTGGAGTAGGTAGAGATGTTGTCCTAAGAGAGACATGATAGGAGTATCATAATCCTACTCTTTTACCCTACACAAAATTCCTAAAGGGAATTCATTTCCTCTTGATCCTTAATTTTTCCTATTTCTCAATCCATTAGGATGTTCAATTTGTTCGAGACAATTTTATTCTAGAAAAATTCCAACAATGTGTTGTGACTTTGAAGGTTCAAAATGTCTTAATAAAAGACACCCTATGGACCGAAACCATGGAAGAAGGGGAAGGATTTCAAGTGAATTAAATTTCCCTAGTGAACTTTCTAAAACTTCACTCTAGCTAGGTTTATTTTTCTTCATGCATAGAACTGAAATTTTTCCAACTTCTTGTGCCTTCAAGGTGTCGAGATTCTTAGCCATTATTCCCTCCCAAATGCTGCCAGAAAATGATCCTTTTGATCAACTTGAAACCTGGATTTTTCTGGCCATTTTCGGACTGCACAAAGGCTGTGCAAAACCAGAAAAATCCCTGGGCAAAATCGCAGCTTTGGAGGTCCGAAACCAAGCTGTTTTATTTCAGTTTTTGTTCAACAACTTAGCCACGTTTTTCCTCCATAAAGAAGGTTCGAAACCAGCCTTTAAAGCCCCTAAAATCCCCTTCAAACTCCCTGCAAGCCGACTGGAAAAGGGCAGCCGAAAACTGCCTAAAAAATTCCAGCCTTGCAAAATTCTGTGCAGTGATTTTTCCAGCCTTGTTTCCTTATTCAGACCTAGCCGAAACTCCTTCAATTTTCTATACAGTCTTCCCTTAAACAACCATGAACTAAACTCCATTTTCTTCCCCAACCTTTTGCACGAAAATCCAATCATGGCTGCCCTAAAAGATTTCCAAAAAAATTACTGCAATCATGCTTGATTAGTTACCAAAATTCCAACCACCATAATTTAACAACCTTCCATAAAATATCCCTCAAACAACCAAACCATTCCTTCACCATTGTACTCCTTATTTTCGGCCACCTTTAGCCTCCCTCAGCCAACTTTCATCCAGCCAAAATACTGCACAAGCAGTCGGCCATGGCAGCATTCCAAAAGCTCTCCAATAATCAAAGATATTCTTGTATATTTAGTTTCCAAATTTGCTTCCCAAAAATATTCTTCAATGATTTCAACAACTAACCTTTCATTTTTCCTTCCAAACTAGAAAATCATCTCCCAAACCCTACAAGCAATTCGGCAGCCCTAAACCCTACAGAAATTCGGCAACCTCCAATCCCAAAAGCTCTCTATTCTCTTCAACCTTCAAGAACACATAGCACACCAAGAACACCTACTCCTTCCTTTCACCTAATACCTCTCCAAATCACTTCAAACTTCTTCTAAAAATTTCAGATTTCATCTATACACTACCGTGAATCCATCCATACCATTTTTAACATCAAACTCCAAAATCCAACTTGCACTTTTGGGTCAAAAACCAAAAATTTTGTGAAGGCTCAAGAACACCTTCAAGGTAGGTTTATTCAATCGACTTCATCTTCGCTAATCTTCAATCTCTAATGAACATATATGTGTTTAAGCATGCTAATGGACTTTCTTCTTCTCTTCTCTCTCTCTCTCTCTCTCTCTCGACCGAACACTCCCTCTCTCTTGGCCGAATGGCTTCTTCTCCATGGCCATGCTTCCTTCATCTTCTTTGGACGGATTTAGACATCTAGAGGTTGAGATTCATTCAAAACTCCTTCAAGGTATTCATCAATCAAGTAAGAATTTTTAACCCTTCCTTTAAATTCTAGATTCATGTCTCTAGGATGATGTTGATAGAAGATGAATCATGAATAGGGTTGAGTATATATTGTTGTGATGAGTTGAGATTGAAGCATGAATATATGTATGAATATGTTGGAGATGGGATTTATGGATGGATGGGTTATCTTGGTTGATTGTATGATGTTTTGAGGTTTAATGCATGTCTCCATGATCAAGTATGCTAGATATTATGTCATCTATGATGAATAGAATTTATATTCTTGTGTGATTATTAAAGCCATGATTATATTTATGCTAGTAAAGGTTAGATCATGCCTTAGTAAGTCTAGATCTATGCTTATATGCATGATTTGGATGAGTTGATGAATTGAAGGATTGTATATGTTCATGATTGTGGTTAGCCATAGAAATATGATCATGACCTAGCTGTCCCTAAGCTAATTTTTATTTCATGAATAAAATATTTCATAATATGATTTTGCTAGTAATTTCGAAAAAAAAAACCCTATGAGGGGTAGATTTGGATTATTATATATAATAAGGATATTTTAGTCAAATAAATAATAGCTTTTGCTAGAAAAATAAAAAATATATATGTAGATATTATATAAAATAATGAAATCAACTAAAGCTTTTTATGGAAATAATCATAATTAGTTAAATATTTATTACTAAAAATTTAATTATTATCTTTTAATCAAAACCCATTAAAAATTTATTTATTATTTTTCAAGCAAGACTCATTACATTTATTTTCAACTAATTTTAATTATCAATTATTTTCTAACAACTAAATTATTAATAAATCATTATTTTACCTAATACCACCTAGGACTTTTCATCAAATAAACTCTAAATTTTTCTTGGCAAGATTTACACCTTCAACTTATCAGTATTTATTTCCCAAAATATTAATTATTTTAAATATCAAATTAGGCTTAGCTTATAAACCTATTTATTTATTGTTTGGCCTTAAAGCTTGGGACACTAGGATTATGGTTGTAATAAGTTGAGCTAATTTTATTTGTGAAAGCAGATTTTGGCTTGAGATTGATTGTGGTTTATATTTACCCCAGGCAGGGTTAGGTCAGCTGTTGAAGACCTTAATTTTATTTCGAGTTAAGGATCAGGTAAACTCCTGCATAAAACCTGATTGATGTAAAATGTTTATTATGGCAAGCCAAATGTAGAGTACATGGACATTCAGTTCTGCAAAGGCAATTGAGGATTAACTTCTTTCTTTTTTTCAGACAAACAAATTATTTGAAAATCAATAAGCAGGTTTACCCAATCTCAAAACTCTTTCCAAAATTGAATTTGACAAAGACTTTGGAAACCCTTAATTGCTTTTTCATGTGGAACGGTGTTTTATTCATTTTCTCCCAAGTGGGAAACGTCATTGAGTACTCAATAAGGGTGGATTATTAGGACTAGTCTTTGAAGGGTTAGGGTGAGTCTCTCAGTAGGTGGCCACCTCTAAGGAGTGAGTCCTTCCCGGATAAGATGTCAGTCCAGTAGGTCGTACCGGTCCGAGCTAGCAGTTGTTTATTTTTTTTAGTCAAGTGACTATGTTTTGCCGGAATGGACACTCGATTGTTGTTTGGGTATAGAGAAGGAGGAGTATCTTACCCGGTAGGCCGATCACCTTCATTTTTTGTCAGTTTGTACAAAGTGTCGGCATTCTGACCGGTTATGGGGCCCAGCGTGTGGTAACCCATGATCATTTCTTTTGAGTGGTTGATTTTATTGATTATGTATGGTTGAAAAGGCTAAAACACCACTCTTGCTTTTGACTAATGTTTATTGCTTGCCAGTATTTCTCTTATAAAGGTTTTATACTTTGCATTCACGAACTATTTCCACTAGACACTCAAAGCACACACGGACTTACTGAGATTTCTGTCTCATCACATTTTTACCATGATTTCAGGTCGATCCTGCTGTGGGGATGAGTAGCTAGTGTTATCATCCTTGAAAGAGATGTTGTCATTTATTTTTATGTGTTGCTTTGGGGAGTTGAGAGTGGATAATTTTACTTATGGATTTGTTTCTTTTGAGAATTCATGGATTTATTCTTGGGATGTAATAAATTTTAAGTTAAAGTATTATTTTTATTCCGCTAGTTTATTTGTGTGACCTAGTTATAAAGACACATTGTCCTTTGGACGGGGCGACATCCCCAGCCTTGGCGGGCCTAGGTAGCGGGGTGTTACACTTACATTTGGGCTTATTGGGCTAGGACTTGGGTTGGGTTGTTACATTTCCTTTCTTCTTCTTGAACTTTCTGGACTTAGGCCCAGTTCTTGAAGAAGAAGCCTTAGCAATCATTGCCTTAGACTGTGGCTTCATAACCTTCTCTGCTACCTGGAGCTCCTTCATCAACTCTGTTAAGCCTATATTTAACTTGTTCATGTTGAAATTCAACTTGAATTGAGTGAAAGAGTCCGGCAGAGATTCAAGAACTATATCCACTTGGCTCTCGAGGTTAATCACAGCTCCTATGACTTCTACTTCCTTGAAAGCATCAATCATCTTAAGTATATATTCTCTTACTAATGCTCCCTCAGCCTTCATGGTTTAACGATCATTCTAAGAGCCTCCTGCCTTGCTAGCTGGCTCTTATCAACGAACATTATGGCCAATGTAGTGGCCATGTGCTCGTATTTTAACTAGAACACATTAGACATGGAGGCCAACATATAGCAACGAACCATCTCGTCGGTCTTCTTCCATGTCTTCTCAGCCCTTGCTCTTTTTCGGTGGAATCCTCTTCAATAATTTGGCAGGTTTCATAGATGATATACTTATACTCCTCTATAGGTAGTATTATATCCAGGTTCCTTTTCCAATCTACATAGTTTGGACCTGTTAGCTGATTCTCATGGAGAATAACAGCCAAATGATTGAAAAAACCTCCATCTACCATTTCTAAAAATTGAAAATAAAAGAAAATTCTCAATTTGTGAAAAATAAATAATTTGTGCACTTTATCCTCATATTAAAACTGATAATAGTTAACCTTCTCACTATTATCTTTAATATGATTAATTTAGCTCTTAGGAAAACTGACATAGCTTCTTGGAAAGATTAACAGTTTCCTAAACTAAATGTGTTGACCATCACACATTGACTACCCTTCTAGGTAATAATCTAGAAGATAACTTTATCGAGGAGATGGCCATTTTTTTCTCATTTCTTATGGACAATCTACGCACTATGACCTCCAATGTGGGCTGGCCGATCACAGAAAGTGTTCCGAGTATCAACTATGTCCATTCATTAGGTCTAGATCCTTGTCGAATTCTCATCATATAAAGGTTCACTCCCAGGATAATACGAGGAGATCCATGGTCTCTAATGAAGATAGTGATGGAAGCCATGGGGCCGTTGGAACCCCTTTTCTACTTAGTCTTTTAAAACAATGATTTTTAAGAAAATGTCCTTTTGAAAATATCCCATTAAGTATCCCTTAACTCTTATAAAATATCTAAATCCATAAATCTCTATATCAAGGTAAAATTCTTTAAGAGATTTTCTATGGATTAATTTTGTTTAGTTAAGAACTTAATGATTTCAAAAGTTTCCTTTTTAAAACTTTCAAGAGACTTTGGTTTGAAGTTTTATTTGACAAAAAATAAATTTTCTTGTAAAATAAATTAAAATAGTTATTCCTTTTAACTCACAAAAATATCTAAATTCAAAATATTTTCTATGTCAAGGATAAAATCATCTGAGAGAATAACCAAGGATTAATTTTTGCCTTTAATTTAAAATAACTATTTAATTAAAAAAATATTTTTCCTTGTTAAAATTTCCAAATGACTTTGATTTTTGAGAAAACACGCATATAGGTCCATAAAAGAAAATAGCATGCTAGAAAACTGTAAACATTTTCATTCTTTTAACCTAGGTGTTCAACTAAATAGAATTAAACGTATTAATTAATTAATTAATTAATTATCTTGTTTAATCCTAAATCCCTTCCTATTATTTTTCATGCAAAAATATTCTAGGAATATTAACTATGCAAAAATAATAATAATTTTGCCTAGTATGGGACCCAAAACGGAAAAGAAAATTGCAAGAAAATTACAAAAAAATTACAAAATTTTCTTGGTCTTCATGCACCCACCACACCAGATCAAAAGACCCTGAACAAACCGTACAGTAACCAAAAACGAAACCAAACCTAAATCGAACCAACCGCGGCACCATCCTCCTGTGACTCGGCACTAATTATGCCTTGAGCCACAGCACTAGCTGCCCGCACCTTGTCTTAAACCCATGGAAGCCAACTGCGGCTTTGAGCATTTTTTGCTCTAGATCTACAGCCTGCTGTATTGAATCCTAGCCTGACCTTTCTCTAAAGATCTTCATCTTCTTCATCTTTTCCTTCTGATTTCTTCCAGCAACATTTACAGGTGATCTTTGTTTATAGATTTCAACCACAATTGAAATAAAAACAACACCGAAACAAATGTCTATGCCCTTTCAAATCAGGCGTACACAATTCATCTACAAAAAACAGTAAATTACATCATGCCTATATCTCAACAGTGAGACGTACAAAGAACTACCCATACCAGAAACACGAAGGATCTCAAATAAATATTCAATAGAAAACTTGCTAATTTTATTTAGCATAAGCATGCTTCCTACATTTGCCATGAAACCAACACGGTCGGATACCAATTGAAGGTGAAATATAGTAAACAAACACATAGAAGCATGAAAAATGCAACAACAGAAGAGGTTAATACCATTGGATTTTCTAAAAAGCAATCTCTTAAGCTCTATTAAATTTGGTTGAACAGGCATTGGCTCTCGTGTGTGTGAAACCCCAGTCGAAACCAACCTTAGAGTAAGGGGTTGGGATGCATATCACATTTTATTGCATGTTTAAATATATTTTTATATGATTTTATGTGCTTTGGATTTGTGTGTTGTAGTCTCGAGGGCTTGATCATATTTATTGAGTAAGAATGGCAAAATAGTAATTTTTGCTTGAGGAGAAAATAGGGAGATAGCTTGAGGATTAAATAGAAAAAATATTTTATAAAGAAAATAAGAACAAGAGTTGTTGTGGTTTAGTGGTTAGAGATTTAGAATTAATCCTTGAGGTCTTGGGTTCAAATTCCATCATTGGAGCTTTAGCAAAATTAAATTTTATTTTTGCTTGGGAATGTGGTATTTTCGGCCTTAAGTGCTTTAGAGTAAAGTAGAGGTGTTGTCTTATGGGAGACATAATAGGAATATCCCAATCCTATTCTTGTGCCCTACAAAAATTCCTAAGGGAATTCATTTCTTCTTGATCTTTAATTTTTCCTAATTCTCAACTCGTTAGATTGGACAAAATTGTTCTAGCCAATTTCATTCCAGAAATTTTAGTAAAGTGTTGTGGCCTTGAAGGTTCAAAATGTCTTAGTGAAAGACATCTTATGGACCGAAAATGTGGAAGAAATGGGGAAGGTTCCAAGAGAATTAATTTCCCTAGTGAACCTTCAAAACTTCACTCCAGCTAGGTTCATTTTCCTTCATGTAATGATCTGAAATTTTTCTAGCTTCTTGTGCATGCAAAGTGTCGGAATTCTCAGCCATTATTCCCTCCCAAATGCTACCAGAAAATGGCCCTTTTGATCAGCTTGAAATCTGAAAATTTCTTGCCATTTTCGGACTGCACAAATGCTGTGCAATACTAGAAAATTTTCTGGGCAAAATCGCAGCTGAGGTGGTCTTAAACCAAGTTGTTTCCTTCCAGTTTTCTCCCAGCTCCTTAGCCACGTTTTTCCTCCATGAAGAAGGCTGGAAACCAGCCTTGAAAGACCTCTGAATGCCCCTTCAAACTCTCTGCAATCTGGCTGAAAAATGGCAGCAAAAGCTGTCCAGAAAAATTCCAGCAATGGCGAAATTTTGTGCAGGAATTTTTCAACTTTGTTTCCTATTCCAGCCCTGGCCGAAACTTCATCCTTTTTCTGCACAAACCTCCCTTGAACAGCCATGAATAGAACTCATTGTCTTCCCCAACCTTTTGCACGAAAATCAGTCATGGCTGCCCTAAAATATCTCCAACAAATTACTGCAATCATGCCTTAATTGGAGACCAAAATTCCATCAATCCTAATTTAGTAACCTTCTGTAAAATGTCCCTTAAATAACCAGACCTTTCCTTCACCATTACACTCCTTCTTTTCGGCCACCATTAACCTTCTTCAAGTAGCTTTCATCCAGCCGAAACACTAAACAAAAGCTCTCTATTGATCAAAGATATTCTTGCTATATTTTATTTCCAAATTTGATTCCCAAAAATATTCTTTTAGGATTTCAACAACCAGTCTTTCCTTTTCCTTTCAAACCAGAAAAATCATCTACCTAAACTACACAAACAATTCGGCCACTGCACACACACAGAATTTCGGCAGCCTCCAATCTAAAATCCCTCCATTCTCTTCAACATTTAAGTACACATAGAACACCAAGAACACCTACTCCCTCATCTCGCCTAATACCTCTCCAAACCACTTCAATCTTCTTCAAAAAAATTTCAGATTTCATCTACTCACTACCGTGAGTCCATCCATACCATTTTTAACATCAAACTCCAAAATCCAACTCACTATTTTGGATTAAAAAATCAGTATTTTTGTGAAGCCTCAAGAACACTTTCAAGGTAAGTTTGTTCAAGTGACTTCATCTTCACTAATCTTTGATCTCTAATGAATATACATGTGTAAAAGCGTGCTAATGGACTCTCTTCTTCTCGTTTCTCTCTCTCTCTCTCTCTTGGCCGAACACCCTCTCCTTCTTGGCCGAATGAATTCTTCAACAATGGCCATGCTTTCTTCATCTCCCTTGGACGAATCTAGTCCTCTAAGAGTTAAGATCCATTCGAAACTCCTTCAAGGTACTCATCAATCAAGTAAGCCTTTTCAACCCTCCTTTTTAATTCTAGATTCATGTCTCTAGGATGATATTGGTAGGAGATGGATTATGAATAGGATTTGAGCATGTATTGTTGTGATGAGTTGAGAGTGAAGCATGAATAAATGTGTGTATATGATGGAGATGGGATTTATGCATAAGTTGGTTATCTTGGTTGATTGTCTGGTGTTTTTAGGGTTTAATGCATGTCTCCATGTCATAGGTAGTATTTGTGATCAAGTATGTTAGAGATTATGTCACATATGGTGAATAAGATTTATATTCATGTATGATTGTTAAATCTATGATTATGTTTATGCTATTAGAGGTTGGATCATGCCTTGGTAAATTTAGATCTATGTTTTTATTCATGATTGATAGGGGCTAAATTGGTCATACTTTGCTTAGTTATTTGAGACTCTTTTGTAATACATTTTGTGCAATAACTAGTCATATTCTTTCATATTTGAGATTTTACCCTTGAAAAGGTACGTTGGTCATTATTTCAGATTTTTAGATAAAACGAAGTAAAACTGTCGCGAAACAGAGCAAAGGCGGCGCCGGCTAGAGCACTGGAACCGGCGCCGACTGTACACTGGTTGCACAAACTTCAAAGCGATGGAGAAATTGTAAAAATAGAGTAGAATAGAACCTAAGCGGTGTGACTGTAAGGCTGGAACCAGCGCCGGCTGCATTCTGGAGCTTATGCGCACAATTCGGAGAAAAATCAGCAAACGAGTGGAGAAGCATAACACAGGCGGCGCCGGCTCTGAAGAACCAAGGCGGCGCTGGCTGTGGTCTGTCCTTGAGGTGGTGCTATGATCTTTCTATGCGTTTTTGGAAATTTGAGGAGTTTTAGTATCTTCCAACTTCTATTCGGCCAAGAACTTTGTACCTACGAGTTTAGGCACTTCTTTAGCCCATAAATAGATGAAAAACGCAAGGGAAAAGAGAATAATTCTTTGATCATCATACAAAATCACTCAGTCCAAGGAGGAATTCTTCAAGTTCAAGGAGGGTTGTACAAGAAGGTCTTCAAAGGAAGAAGAATGAGGCTTGTCTGTGAGTGCTTTCTTTTACTTTGTCTTCTTTTTCTTGACAATGATATGTTAATTATTCATTGTAATTTGACATTATTTAAGATATTCATGATTTTTTGAGTTATTTGATCTTTTGATTAATTGATTGTTCTTCTTGGTATTTAATTACTTGGGCGTATGACAAGATTAATTGGTTGTTTCTTTTCATTAACTTGCTAGACCAAAGAGGTTGATGGTAGTTGCAATTGATTAATTTCATATTTATTGGCTATTAACTTGCTAGACCAAAGAGGTTAATTGTTGAGGATGGAGTAATTAAAGGTTAATTGATGTTTGCCAGACCAAAGATTCATTGATTAATTTCATATTTTAAATTTGCCAGACCAAGGAAATTTAATCAAGGATTGTACTTAATTCATCTTCTGGATGAATTAGTTGAGACAGACCAAGTGATGCTAACTTATCTAGAAGGTAGTAATTAGGTGAGACAGACCAAGTGATGCTAATTTACTTTAATCCTTCATGATGCCAAAAGAATGATTGGTTATAATAATGGTTAGGTACTTTGAGATCATGTTTGTCGACACAATGGTTTGAGTTGCATACTTCTCCATCCTTAACGTGTATATATTTCGATTTTTGTTTTCTTTTATTTCGGTTTGGTTTTATCGAGTCAGTTAAACAATGAAAGAATGGTAATTAATGTCTACTTGTTCCTTGAGGATCGACACTCATTTGAACCTTATGCTCAGTTAATGATGGGTACGCTTACTCATATATGTGATTTGGGTTTAACGTTTTAAATTTAAACTTAATTGGGAATGTGCTTAGTTTTGTATAGTTTTTATACCCAAGTCCAAACACATCAAGTTTTTGGTGCCGTTGCCGAGGAACAATAGCATGAAAGCTTGGATTTTGTTGATTTAACTATGTAAATATGTCAATATGTATACTTGTTCTTTCTATAAAACGGTGCTATCTTTTGTATTTCGTGTACTCTTGTATAACCTTGTAACCTGACTTAACCAACTAACTTGGACTGTGTTTGAATTACTAACTTTGTAGCCTTGTAGTTTTGTTAACCATTAATTATATATATCTAACTTGCTTCTTGTTTTCTTAGGTATTACCCTTAGTACATGACCAGAAAATCCAACGGCGAGATAGTCGATTTTGACCCTGAAATTGAGAGGATGTTATCAAAAATTCACCGAACAATTCAAAGAAATCTGATTGTCAAGATGGATGGTGCTCAACAGAACAATGCTTGGAATGATAGGAGAGTTATGGACGACTTTGTGAAACCCGCAATCTCAGGCACAGGCTCGAGTATCACTAGACCTAGGATAGATGTAAACAATTTTGAAATAAAGCCCAACATTATCCAAATGGTGCAAAATATAGTTCAATTTGACGGGCTACCGGAAGAGGATCCCAATGCTCACTTAGCCAGTTTTCTTGAGATTTGTGATACCTTCAAGATGAATGGTGTTTGTAAAGATGCCATTAAATTACGACTTTTTCCTTTTTCCTTGAGAGATAGAACTAAATCGTGGTTAAAGTCTTTACCTACAGGTTCAATCACAACTTGGAATGCCCTAACTGAAAAATTTTTGGCCAAATATTTTCCTCCAACTAGGACAGCCAAGCTTAGAAATGAAATCTTCGCCTTCCAACAACTAGATTTTGAGCCCTTATATGAGAGTTGAGAGAGATTTAAGGAAATGTTAAGAAAATGCCCACACCACGGATTCGAGCTGGGAATGCAAATGCTTATCTTCTTGAATGGCCTTATGTTCGCAACACGGCAAGTGGTGGACTCTTCTTCAGGGGGTTCCATCAACCATAAGACCCCGGAATAAGTATTTGAGCTTATTGAAAATTTGGCTTCTAATAACTATTCTTGGGGAAGTGCAAGGTTAAAGGCTCGTGTGCAAGGAGTGCACAAAATGGATGTCGTGGCAGCATTAGAGGCTAAGGTAGACGCCTTAACTCAAAAGATGGAATAGTTGGTGATACCTCAAGACCAAGTGTTAAACGTCAACTGCGATTTCTGGGAAGAAGGACACCCCAATCATGAATGCTAAAAGATGGGGTTACTCCACGAAACTTCAGAACAAGCGGCCTTCGCAGGTAATGTCCGGCCAGGTAACAATCCATATAGCTCTACCTATAATCCTGGCTGGAGAAATCACCCTAATTTCTCTTGGAACAATGGGAATCCACCTTGGTAAAGTTCGTTCAATTTTGGAGGTAACCAAAGGAATTCAAACTCTATGAACAACACGACAACACCTCAAAAACCACTATTGGAAGAATTTATTGGCCAATTGGTAAGTACCACGGAGACTAAATTCTAAGGAATCGATGCGACAACAAGGAACCTAGAGGCTTCCATGCGTAATCTAGAGAACCAGATTGGTCAACTAGCCAAACTCATGGGGGATAATCAAGCAGGGACACTACCAGGGAATACGGAGGAAAATCCACGGGATCACAGTCGTGGAAAACCTTGAAGCATTTTTTTTCTCTTTTCTTTACTTTTGGTTTTGTGTTAAGGACAATTTTTTATTTATAGTATTCTCATTCCAGTGCATTATTCAGCATTTGTGTGTTTTTCTGCATTCTTATAAAAAAAAAATTTTGAGAACTGGATAGAACAGAGCCAGTGCCGGCTCCAAGAGCCGGGCTGGCGCCAATTCCTGTCGGGAGGAGCATAATTAAAGGGCCATTTTGGCCACTTTTTCTTCAAAACCTCCATTCTCCCTCGCAAATCCTCTCAAGCCCGTGCCGGCTTCACATCCATCAGTGCCCAAAATTTGATTTTTCAACTTCTAAATACCTCTATAACATTTATTACCGTCTTTTTTGTTGATCCTACGGATCAAACACCCCAAAAGCTTTGATTTTTTACAACAAAAACACATTCAATCCAAAAGCAAAGGGAGTAGATTTTCACAAAAAGCTTGCATCTTTTGCTTACCCATGCATATAAAAGCCTAAAGGTATGAGTTTTATTTAAGTCCTACGGTTAAATTAATGGAGGTGATTTTTTTCTAATTATAGGGATAGTTTTGGCCAAAAATTGGGAATTAATTATGCTATGATTATGCATTCCTCCTTGAGCTTCATGAATTGGATTACATTAGGAGTTATTGAGCCTTCACTACTTGATTTATGCTTGCAATCATTTGAGAATTCATATAGCTCGAGCTAGAATTATGGTTACTGATGCTACTTGAATATATTGAACATGCATTATTGATCACATAATACCATGATACTACCTTCATTCACATGATCATGTTTACTAGCATGCTTTGAGAAAATCAGCACAGTTATGCTTTACAGTGAACTCTTACATGCATTGTGCAGGTTGTGTTGAATTGATTGAAAGTGATTGATTGACTTGGGTGTTGGAGTTGATATACATTGAAGGAGTTTAGGATTTGTGGATTGTGAGCTTGGTTGAGAGTTGTGTGCAATTTGAAGAATATCTGTGCAGGGGTAGCTATACTTTCTTCAGTCATTGAGCGTACTTGTTCTCTCTTCTTATTACCCCCATTCCTTACTTGACCATGTCTAGAGCAAGGAGTCAGCCTTCTAAAAGGGCGAGAACTTCCTCGTCCTCAGTTCCATCATCCATTGATCCCTTATCTCTTAGACCTACTGAGTTTGTTGATGCCTCTTGTGAGGAATGGTATAGTAGGAGAGCTTCAAATAAGATCATTGTTGAGCGTACCTTCTCATCCACCTTAGACCGGGCACTCAAATTAGGAATGATGTTTAGACGGCTAGGTTGGGGGTCAATTGTACAATTGAAAGGTAAGTATTGTCCCGTGCTTGTTAAGGAATTCTACGCTAATATAACGGACAAGGGCAATAAACATCTTTCGCATATTGAAACAAGAGTAAAAGGAGTTCCTATTGTCATCACTCAAAACCAATTAGCTAACCTCCTCCAGATTTTTTACGATGATACTTGGCAAGGGATTGATGTGAATAATCAAAAGATTCTTTTAGACCCAAATTGGAATGCTAGAGGGACGCGAGCGACCCTAGGCTTATATAAGCATAATGCCTTCCAAGCTAACAATTTCTATTCCAACAATGACTTGGCAGTCAACTTTCGCGCGCTGGTTTACATGTTTGGGTTTAATGTTGTTCCCCGTGCTAGTGGTTTTAATGAAACTAGGCTTATTGACACTTATATTTTACATCGGATGATGAACACATTACCTATCCCTCTTGCTCCTTTGATCATCCAATCTATTAGGGAGGTTGTTCATCACTGTCTCTCCACAAAAGCTTTTGTTTTTCCCTTGGTTATAATGAAGATTCTAAAGGACTTTAGAGTGAGTCTTGAGGGAGAACTCATGGAGGCTACCACTAAGCACGATATAGTTACTGAGCATACTCTTATGAGTTGCGGGTACAAATACAGCCAGGAGTTGAAGAAGTGGCTCACTCCATTCGAGGCCCAACATCCCGGTCAGGTAAGACCACCCATAGTGGAGAATGAGCAGCCACCACCACCGGCAGGTGCTAGAGCTGGTAGTTCTCAGTCCCACTCCTGGACTGACTTTGAGACCACTGTACTGGGGCACCTCGACCAGCAAATGGAGGTACTCCTATGCTTGCGGGGTACTATAGAAGATACGACAAGACGACAAGCTACCATGGAGCAGCAATTAACTGAGTTACGGCAGCAGTCTTCTAGGCCACATGGTGGTGCGGGGCACCTCTATACTTGCTGATAAGGAGAAGGATGAGGATGATGATGCTGCGGAGGACTGATGCTGGCTGATTGATCACTCTTGTTTTTGTTTTCTTTCTCTTTTCATGTTTTTGTTGCAGTTAGTTTGGATTTTCTTTCGTTGTTTTTTTTTTTCTATTTTATTTCTTTTGTTTTTGCTTTATTTTCTTTTCTAGTTATTATGTTTTGGTATTTTCTTTTGTTTTTTTTAGGTACTTTGATGATGCCTCACTCTTCAAGCATTCAACTCTTGTACGCCACGATAAATGGAAGTTTATTTTTCCTATCTCTTCTCCTTTATCATTTTGGTCCCATGGTATTATTTATTCTGGTTATATTTATTTGGCCATTGAGGACAATGTCCAGTTTAAGTGTGGGAGAGTGGTTTGATTGACAAGTCTTCTATACATATTCTTTAGCCTTCTTGGGAGTTAACAATTTTTGTTGCAAAATTCTTCAAAATTTTCTGATTTTCTGGAGATTTCAAGCTGTATTTTTTTTTCGTGCATGTCTTTATGATGGATTATAGAGCATATGTTCTACATCATTTATGGCTTATGCATGATTTTTTGCACTCACTTGGACAAAATAGTTCTTGATCAACTGCTTTGCATTATTCTTAAACCTGTTTTTTCTCTAAAATTCATGGAGCATTCTAGAACTTACTTGAATACCTCTCGAGGCAAAATAAGAAAGGTAATCATGATTTAACTTAGGGATGACGGTAATAGGCCTTCTTTGGATAGTTTGAGCTTTTTAAGCCTACCTATTGTTATATTATCCCTAGTGCCTATTTTGAGCCTAAATTGGTGATCTCTTTCTTTAAAACCCGTCACAATATTTTATCCATTACTTGTGCTGAGAGTTTGTGTAATTTTCCAAATCTTTATGCTCTTGAAGGATGAAAGTTTATGTATGTTGAGAAAAAATGCAGGGATAGAGATCATGACTTGTTACTTTCAGTCATGGATCAATTACGAGTGGAGCTGGGAAAAGAAAGGAAGTAGAATGGAAGAAAGAAGTTGAAAAAATTGAGAAAGAAAAGAGTGTTGAGCTGAAAAAGATGAGAAAGAAGAAAAGAAACGAGAGGAATTGAAAAGAGAAAATGACAAGCTGCTAGAAAGAAAAGTGAAGAAAAAGAAAAGAATAGCAGCAGTGAAAACAAAAGAGAAATAAAAGAAGAGAGAATTGAAAGAGAATCAAAAGAAAATTGAAAAAGAAAAGAAAAAAAGAGCAAAAAGATCACAAAATGGATGGTGAGTGAACTGTAAAAGTAAGTTCATATAAAACACTTGACACCATTGCCGGAAAATTGAGTGATCTGGTGAGGAAAAAAGTTAATGAAAAGAAGAGGCGAAAGAAAAAAAAACAATGCAGGATTTGCTTGAAGTGCACAAGGGTTGTTATATAAGGTTATTGTTTGATTGATTCTTGAAATAGGAGAGCAAGAAGAGTTGAGAATTATAGGTTTATTTTGGTTACCCTTTTCTTGCTTACTCTCAGTTTTTCTTTGTCTTTTGATTTTCCTATATCCTTCATTTGCTAAGCCACATTACAAACCTTTAGCCTTACATTACAAGCTTAAAAGTCCTACTTGATCTAAGTAGAATCAAGATATGTCTCGAATTAGTGGAGAAAGTGTATGAAAAGTAAGCATATGGAATGCATATTTTTTTTTTAACTAACTTCTTTCCAATGATTTGAGAATATTGTGACGTATTGAGATGGTTCTACTAAGTTATTTATCACTACACAAGTCTTGCGTTGGCTGTGAAAGATTTAGTATCATATGTTTCATGTTCATGAATAAAGAAAGCATTGAAAATATGGTTTTGGAATTGATTAAGTGATTTGATTAAAACCTTGTGTTTTCCCTACTTGTTCTTGATACTTTGCTTGAAGACAAGCAAAAAGTTAAGTGCGGGGGAATTTGATAGGGGCTAAATTAGTCATACTTTGCTTAGTTATTTTAGACTCTTTTGTAATACATTTTGTACAATAACTAGTCATATTTTTTCATATTTGAGATTTTACCTTTGGAAAGGTATGTTGGTCATTATTTCAAATTTCTGGGTAAAACGAAGCAAAACCGTCACGAAACAGGCAGAGGCGACGCCGGCTCGAACACTGGAACCTGCGCCGGCTGTATGCTAGTTGTACAAACTTCAAAGCGATGGGAAAATTGTAGAAACATAGTAGAACAGAACCTAAGCAGTGCCAGCTGTAAGGCTGGAGCCGGCGCCGACTGCATTCTGGAGCTTATGCGCACAATTCGGAGAAAAATCGGAGAACGAGTGGAGAAGTAGAACACAGGCGGCACTGGCTCTGAAGAACCAAGGCGGCACCGGCTGTGGTCTGTCCTTGAGGTGGTGCTATGATCTTTCTATGCGTTTTTGGAAATTTGAGGAGTTTTAGTATCTTCCAACTTCTATTCGGCCAAGAACTTTGTACCTACGAGTTTAGGCACTTCTTTAGCCCATAAATAGATGAAAAACGCAAGGGAAAAGAGAATAATTCTTTGATCATCATACAAAATCACTCAGTCCAAGGAGGAATTCTTCAAGTTCAAGGAGGGTTGTACAAGAAGGTCTTCAAAGGAAGAAGAATGAGGCTTGTCTGTGAGTGCTTTCTTTTACTTTGTCTTCTTTTTCTTGACAATGATATGTTAATTATTTATTGCAATTTGACATTGTTTAAGATATTCATGATTTTTAGAGTTATTTGATCTTTTGATTAATTGATTGTTCTTCTTGGTATTTAATTACTTGGGCATATGACGAGATTAATTGGTTGTTTTTTTTCATTAACTTGCTAGACCAAAGAGGTTGATGGTAGTTGCAATTAATTAATTTCATATTTATTGGCTATTAACTTGCTAGACCAAAGAGGTTAATTGCTGAGGATGGAGTAATTAAAGGTTAATTGATGTTTGACAGACCAAAGATTCATTGATTAATTTCATGTTTTAAATTTGCCAAACTAAGGAAATTTAATCAAGGATTATGCTTAATGCATCTTCTGGATGAATTAGTTGAGACAGACCTAGTGATTCTAACTTATCTAGAAGGTAATAATTAGTTGAGACAAACCAAGTGATGTTAATTTACCTTAATCCTTCATGATGCCAAAAGAATAATTGGTTATGATAATGGTTAGGTACTTTGAGATCATGTTTGTCTACACAATGGTTTGAGTTGCATACTTCTCCATCCTTGACGTGTATATATTTCGATTTTTGTTTTCTTTTGTTTCGGTTTGGTTTTATCAAGTTGGTTAAATAATGAAAGAAGGATAATTAATGTCTACTTGTTCCTTAAGGATCGACACTCGTTTAAACCTTATGCTCAGTTAATGATGGGTACACTTGCTCATATGTGTGATTTGGGTTTAACATTTTAAATTTAAACTTGATTAGGAATGTACTTAGTTTTGTATGATTTTTATACCCAAGTCCTGACGCATCAATGATTTGGATGAGTTGATGAATTAAAGTGGAGTATATATTCATGATTGTGGTTAGCAATAGAAATATGATCATGATCTAGTTGTCCCTAAGCTAAGTTTATTTCATCAATAAAATATTTAATATTAAAATTTTTGCTAGTAAGGTAGACTTGGATTATTATATATAATAAGGATATTTTAGTCAAATAAATGATAGCTTTTATTTCAAGAAATAAAATATATAGATATTATATAATAATAATAATATCAAATAAAGCCTTTTATATAAATAATCATAATAAGTAAAATATTAATTTTGTAAGTCTTATATTCATAAATATCATTAAAATTTATTATCTTTCAATTATTATCTTTTAATCAAAACCTATTAAAATTTATTTTGTATCTTTCAATCAAGACCCATTAAAATTTATTTTCAACTAATTTTAGTTATCAATTATTTTCAAACAATTAATTATTAATAAATCATTATTTTACCTAATACCACCTAAGACTCTTCATCAAATAAACTCTAAATTATTCTTAGCAAGATTTAAACCTTCAACTTATTAGTACATATTTCCCGAAGTAATAATTATTTTAAATATCAAATTAGACTTAAACCCTTTTTATTTATAATTTGGCCTTAAAGCTTAGGACACTAGGATCATAGTAGTAGTGAGTTGAGTTAGCTTTATTTGTGAGAGTGGATTTTAGCTTGAGATTAATTATGACTTGTATTTACCACAGGCGGGGTTAGGTCAGCTGTTGAAAACCTTTATTTTATCTCAAGTTAAGGATCAGGTAAGCTCCTGCATAAAACCTGTTTAATACGAAATGTTTATAATGACAAGCCAAATGTACAGTGCATGGACACTCATTTCTGCAAAGGCAATTGAGGATTAACTTCTTCATTATTTTAGTCAAACAATTATTTGAAAATCAATAAGCAGATTTACTCACACTCAAAACTCTTTCAAAAACTGATTTTGACAAAGACTTTGGAAACCCTTAATTGCCATGTTCAAGTGGAACTTTGTTTTATTCATTTTTCCCAAATAGGATACGTTACGTTGAGTACTCAATAAGGGTGGACTGCTGGGACTAGTCTTTGAAGGGTATTGGTAAGTCTCTCGGTAGGTGGCCACCTCTGAGGGGTAAGTCCTTCCCGAATAGGATGTCAGTCCAGTAAGTCGTGCTGGTCCGAGCTAGCAGTTATTTCTTTCAGTTAAGTGACTGTGTTTTGCCGGAATGGACACCCGGTTGTTGTTTGGGTATAGAGAATGAGGAGTATCTTACCCAATAAGCCGATCACCTACCTTTGTCAGTTTGCACAAAATGTCGGCATTCTGACCGGTTATGGGGCCCAACGTGTGGTAACCCATGATCATTTCTTTTGAGTGGTTGATTTTATTGATTCTGTATGGTTAGAAAAACCAAAACACCACTCTTGATTTTAACTAATGTTTATTGCTTGCCAGTATTTCTCTTATAAAGGTTTTATACTTTGCATTCACGAATTGTTTCCACTGGACACTCAAAGCACACACGGACTTATTGAGATTTTTATCTCATCACCCTTTTTACCATGATTTCAGGTCGATCCTACTGTGGGGATGAGTAGCTAGATATTGCCTGCTTTGGAAGATTTTTCTGATGTTTTATTTATGTAATTCTTTGGGGAGTTGAGAGTGGATAATTTTTATTATGGATTTGATTTTGGAATTCTTGGATTTATTCTTGGATTTATTCTCGGGTTGTAATAAATTTTAAGTTAAAGTATTACTTTTATTCCGCTATTTTGATTGTGTGTCCTAATTATAAAGACCCATTGTCCTTTGGACGGGGCGACATCCCCGGCCCTGGCGGGCCTAGGTAGTGGGGTGTTACAGTGTGGGCGTCTCGAGTTCCTGTCCAGCAAGCCTCCAGTTTTTTCTCATCCACGTTTCCCTTCTGGCCTTGCGAAATACAACCGCTGCCTGGAGTAAGTGAAAACTCTAAGGGAAAGAAGTATAGTCTTTTTTCTATTTTGTTTCTTCTATATAGAATAGAACAAAAAGAACGAGAGATATGGAGACTTGAGAGAAAAGGAAAACACACTAACACCCCAGAGATATTGATATTCCCTATCTTCCTATTTTTTAGACGTCAAACACTAATAGCTCACCAAGTAACCTAGATAACTTAAAACTCAACTAAGAGCTATCTACGGGACTTTAAAAACAAGACGCTAACCGGTGTTTTATGTCTATGCCCAGTCAAGCCTTAAACAAATAAAGACTCGACCCATGGACCCTTTGTCCAATCTATTGGACCATATTCTTTGATTAATTTAATTATTTCTGGACCTGTAGAAGCCCAATAATCAAATTAATTAATTAGTCCAAGTGGGCCAGATTAATTCTCAAGCCTTTTCTAGCTCAAACCAGGCTAATCTTAATTACTCAGCCTGGGCTTAAGCCCTGAATAATTAATTAACTAACCAAACCAAATAATTAATTTATTCTCTCTTTGGGCCTATTATTTTATTCTAGCTCAATAATTAAACTAAGTTACCTGAATAAATTAAAACCCATAATATTACAAGACCAATTTCTCAATCTCAAAACCATCAGGACTTATGGGTTATTCCGAGGACCAAAAGATATATCACCTTCGCTACTAAAATGACTAAAATATCCATGCTACATAAATAGATATATTTTATATTTTAACTATTTTTTAATATCACCATAAGAAAATATTGACCCCAAAGACAATGCTGCGTTAACAAAGTCTCCGACCTACAGGTATTATGACAAATATACCTCTCTACATAATGCCTTACATTCAAAGAGAAAGAGTGTACTAACACCTCTCTAAATGACATCTACCATCCTTAGACCTCTAGTCCAATTATCCATGACTTCCTAGAATGTTTTCACATTCCAAGAGAGCTATCCTAACGCAAACATCCAAATCATATTCCCTAGGACCCTAGATTATTAATCATTGAAACAATCTCAATGGGCGATATTGTTGGAATGTATACCCAAAATAGCCTATATATTTCAGTATTTTTAGAAATTAATAAAAGTTTCATTCATTAATAATTGTTTGTTTATATATATTGCACATTAAATGTCTAAATGTATTATTAAGTAATCTACGTGATTAGGTCATACTTTCACAGTAAGTGTAGATTATGGGTTACTAATACATAAACGAAAAAATTGTTCTTGATCGATTGATAAAGCTGGACACTTCATCAAGGTTTAGATCATTACACTATGGTTTCTGAATGGGGAATGGTTTACCTCTAACCAGAGAGTAGTCCACTCACATAATAGTGTAAGCATATTTGGAATACGTAAAACTGGACCACACGATAATAATCTTTATAAAAGTACTAAAATAAATAAAGATTGGTTTATTGTAACTACTACATGAAGGAGTATCCTAAAACTTGAGTATAAGTTGGTGGTCTGGTAAAGCTGGACTTTTATACTTTGATGTATATTAGGTGAAGTCTTATCTCAAGGCCAGTAACCTTATACATTAGGTGTATGACTCTAGTTAATTAAGACAAACTTATACAATAGAGTTTCTATGCTTCATTACATGACGAAATCACTCCCTTGTGATTATCCGAGATAATCCAAATAATCCAAGGCCCTGGAAAATGTGGCTAAGTATGTACACTTTTGGGTAACTCCCTGTGATAAGTGGATAAATATTGAAAGTCATGGATTATCGGATTAGCTATCAATGGATGGTAGATATCATTGAGAAATGTGTTAGTACATTTTTCCTATCTCAATGATGGGTATTACGTAGAGGGGTATTTTTATTATTACACCTATAGATCGAAGACACTGCACTTGCAATATTATTCTTGGGGTTAATATTTTCATATGGTGATAAATAGAATATTTAAAATGATTAAAATATCGCTATTTGTTAGTAGGGATATTTTGGTCATTTTAGTAGCCAAGAATAATATATTTTTTGATCCCTAAAGTAGCCCAAATAACCTTAGTAAATTAATTTTACTATATGGGTTTATTGGATGAATTTATTATTAGAATAATTATTCTAGGAAGTCTAATTAATTATTTATTTGGCTAGAATAATTAATTGAGCTAATTTAATTAATTGGTTTATTAATTAATTATCTTAAGTAATTTTATATTAGGTCTAAGTAGATTAATTAATTAATAAAAGAGCTAATTTAATTAATTAGTTTATTAATTAATTATCTTGAATAATTTTATATTAGGCCCAAGTAAATTAATTAATTAAAGAGCTAATTAATTAGTTTTAGACTAATTAAAAAAAAAACCCAAGCCCATCAAGGTATTGTGACGACTTAAGGATTTTTAGAAATCCTAGGAAGCCGCTGCTACATAAGGAATAAGAGAATAAGGAAATAAAAGAAAAGAAAATAAGGCTGGTTGTTTTGTTAGAAAAGGAAAGGAAAGCCATTAATATAAATACGTCTGGTTTTGTGTACTGAAAAAATGTTGACCAATTTTTTGAGAAAAACATAACACACGTACAGAACTTTCGGTTCTTTTCTTTTAAACGAAACTAAGGCCACCGTTTTCTTACCATTTTTCCTTTACCGTTTGAGCTCTTCCATTTTTTTCTAATCTTCTTCACCATAGTTCTACTTTCACTGGTAGAGGTCCATAGAGGTTAGAGAATACTCTGAAAGGTCAAGAGTTAGCAAACGTGGTAAGTGTTTGATGTGAAGGAGCCGACGATTAGCTGACATACCTACACAACAAGTAAATGTTTCAGTTGAGAAAGTGCCATCAAACTCGAATCCAACTCTGGTTATTGAAGTAAAATGCCCTAAAAGTAAGTGTTCCTAAACTTTAACTTGAAAAGAAATTTAATTTGCTGTTTTCTGCTAGATATTTAATTTTCCTGCGGTCCTTCTGATATAGTGTAAAAGCTATCTTATAAGAGTCTGTCTTGACTAACTAGTCACATACATCTAACATACAAGTATATTGGTTCTACGATAAAATCTCAACTATAGTATATCAAAGTATATGCTTCCAACTTCACTAAACCACCAAACCATACTTAAGCCGTAGGGTATAAGTCCACGCTGTAGTAGTAGTAGTAGTTTGGGTTTCTACCATTAGTACTTTTAGAAACCATGACTACAGGTCCAATTCTACGTATTCGAAATATGCTTATGTTATGCAGTGAGAGGACTATTCACTAATTAAAAGTAAGTCATTCCCCATCTAATTCATAACATAATAACCTTAATCATGATGAGATTCCCATTCCTATCATCTAGTTAAGAACAACAGTTTACGTGTTAAGTAACCCATAATCGATACCTTATTGTGAAAGACCTCCATTCATATGGATCACTTACTTAAACATAATGAGTTTTTTCTAGCGAAATCGTGCACAAAATAAAATACAAAAATACAAACAATTAATGGGAATAAAATTTTTATTAATTTAATCAAAATTACATCAAAAATACAGTCTTAGTGAGCATACAACCCAACAGTTTTGACCTTTTAAACATAAGAAGCGTTGCTTTGTTAAACCTTGAATATTCAGATATCGAAATGTTAATGTCTCAAGTTGCAAATTGCGTAGCTAAACTATACCTTCTAGAATATTCATGACGTAAATCGTAAAAAAGATTCCTTATATTAGCTATTATACAAGAAACATCAGGAGGACGTGTAAGATATCGAGTACTACTTTTACCATCATCATCATTATTATTATTATTTGAAAATAAAAAATCATAATAACAAATAAGATTAACTTATAAACTATCAATTCTCATACCTGAATCAAGAACACTAGCAACTAAATTAACATAAGGTATTTCTAAATAATATTTTAACTATTTAGTTTTTATAGCATCAATATAAGGAGACAAAAGAGCATCACGAGAGTATTCATTAAAAACATGACTAACATTAATACATTCTTAAAAAAGTAAATATGCAGTAGGATAATAAAATCTAGATAAATTATAAGTAGTATCATTAAATATTTTTAAAATATTTAAAAAACCTTTGCAAACATTCTACTATTGAGGATATAAATATATTCCAATAGCTCTATTTGTAAAAAAAAAATCACATAGAAGTTCTGTATATGGAAAAAATTCATTTAGTAATTCATATGTTGAATTCCATCTATTTATGGCTTCTTTTGGAAATTATTTTGGTTTTATACCATTACGTCTACAAAATTGACTCTATTTCTTTTCAACTACAGTCCTAATCTATAAATAAAAAATCATGGCTCTTATTTGTTTCATATAAAACTAAAGACTTTTTAAACTATATTGTATACATAAGTTTAAAATATGGCACATACATCTTACATGAAAAAAATCTACCTTCAAAAATTGGCTCAATTAAATTTTTAAAACTAATAATTGAGGTAATATTTGCACTAGCATTATCAAAAGAAGTCAAAAAAGTTATATTCACTAAACCATATTCTCTAGAATAATAATTAATAGTTGATAAATATTTTCAGCAAAATGTGGATCATTAAAGGCCCTATAAGCAAGTAATCATTTTTTAATATTCTATTCATTATCTATCCAATGATAGTAACACCCATATGAGAATGACTTTGCCAATGATCACTTCAAATATCACTATATAAAGAAATTTTATCAGACAAATATAAAAAAAATTGAACTAATTGGTTTTTATTTTTCCTATATAATTTTGTAACTGTATATGTGTGAGTAGTGCAGGAAACACATTTTGCAGCAGGATTTAAAGTTTTTTGATAATATTTATTAAAACAATAATTTTTACCAAAACTAAATGAAAGATGTTCCACAGCTACAATTTTAGTTAATTCTTCTTTTGCACTTTTTCACAATAAAAAATTAATAGAAGGAAGAGCAGAGGTAGAGTTGGTGTACCTGGTAATTTGCTGTTATTTGTAATCCAAACTAAATTCCTGAGGATGGTGTCTTCTTAGATGTTGAAAGAGCATACCATATCCTATTCATGGCCTAAATGCATACAATTTAGGAGTAGCAGTGCAATAATTACACTTAGTTTTCACTTCACTGGATGGCATCATTGTAATGGTGAAATGCTTAGTGAACATATCAGCTTCCCTTTTTTGTGCTTTCTTTATTGTATTTTTAGATTGTATTTCACTTTCTTGAGTATCAACGTGAGGATGATGCAGTTAAGCTTCAACTTCTTCATCACTAACTTGCACCGATTGGTTGGTTGTTGGAGGTGAAAATATCACCGGAAAAAATTTTGGATAAAGACTGGAGGCTAGTTAATAATCAAATGTAGTAAATGTTTCCAAATGCAAATATGAACTATAGTTACCAGTCATTTTTTCCTTCTTCAAATGCAAATACAGATTTTATCTACCAGTCATTTTTTCCTTACCCTTAGAGATATATTTTTAAAAAAATAAAAATAAATATAACAATAATATTATAATTTGAAATTGAGAATTGAGAAAGTTGAGAGAGAGTTAAGAGAAGTTGAGAGAAGTATAAAAAAATGAGGGGTGGATTGAAGATATTTATAGAGGGAGAAAAATGAAAAAAAAAAAAAGTCTCAGCAGGCCATGGCAATTCAAAACAAGCATATTTCTGACTGTTACATCATGCAACGACCAGAATAGCATGCGGCCTATGGGCCATAGTGGCCTATTATGATGTGCCATTGGCCTCTTTTTTATTTTTTAATTTTTAATACATTGTCTCATGTCGGCACGTAATTTTAACATGTGGCTAGAAAAAAATTTAAAATAATAAAAACTAAACGATTTCAACTGCCAGTTGGCGGCTGGGAAAAAACCCCAACCTCAACCAAATCATGAAACCTAGTTTCGAATCATGATTTAAACCATGAACAGGGGCCATGTCCAATTTAGGTCATTCAAGGACTATTATTATGCGAAGAATAATTGAGACTATATATGGTCATCTTTTAAAAAATAAAAAATTATGACTTTTGATAAGTTTTCATGTGATGTATGCTTTTAGGAGAAATTAATTATTAAACTTTCTCTAATGAAAGTGGAAATTGAATCTCTAACAATTATAGAATGGATTTAAAGTAATATATGTGGACCAATTCATCCACTATATGGGCGATTCAAATACTTTATGATTTTAGTTGATATATCAACTTGATGATTGCATGTCTATTTATTGTCAACTTGTAGCCTAACATTATTAAGATTATTTGTCAAAATAATTTGCTTTATTAAGAACACAATTTCCAAATCATTCTATTAAAAGAATTTGTATAGATAATAACGAATAATATTCTTCTCATGTCTTTGATGCTTTATGCATGTCGATTAACATTTTTGTTGAACATATAGTAGCTCATATTCATACTTGAAATGGTTTAGTAGAATCATTTATTAAAATATTACAATTAATTGTTAGACCATTACTAGTGGAACAAACCTCCCTACATTTGTTTGGAAACATACTATTTTGTATGCTACAACATTTGTGTATATAATGCTAACTAGTTATCATAAATTTTCTTGCATACGATTAACATTTAGTCTAGAGTTAAATATTACTCATTTGAGAATTTTTTAACTGTGCAACATATATTCTAATAGCGCTAAATCAATGTACTCAGATGGATCCTCAAAGAAGATTGAAAATATGTTAGGTATAAATCTCCTTCTATAACTAGGTATTTTGAACCTTTGACAAGAAACATATTCACTGCAAGATTTTCTCATTGCTATTTTGATGAAACTTTATTTCTTAAGTTAGGGGGAAAAAATAAGCAACATAAAGTGAAACTTTGTTTGGACAAAATCATTAAATCATTTGTTGCACAAGCACGAGTGAATTAGAAGTTTAAAAGAAAATTCATTATAAAGACTTGTAAATTAATTGCCCGATTCTTTTGTCAATTCCACAAGGATAACTAATTGCATATTCCAATTATATATGCTTCTATTTGAATAGAAGTTCTAATAGGGTAACATGAAATCTCTATAATTGCTAAGTAAAAAATACGCAAAAAGCATGGCCAACTACTTGATTCTAAAGATAAAAATAATTGAAAGAAAAGAGGGTTAAATTATCAATGTGATTACATTAAAAAAAATTATATAAAAATGACCAAGATACAATTGATGAAAAGGTGCAAGTTTCTAAAAGTAGTGAAAATAATACCCAAATTCTCATCAATTATGCTATTTTTGGTAGAAGTTGGAATTGGATAAAAAATAATTGTTGATGATGTTTTCTTATACAATGTAACATTTTATAGTTTAAAAGATAATCAGGATCTTGAACCAATATTAATAGAAGTAATTGGCTAAAATGGAAAGATGTAATTTAATCAGAGTTAACTTACTCGCAAAATGAAAAAAGAAAATTGAACTTGTAATCCAAACAATAGAAAGTATAAAATCAATTTGTTACAAATGGATAATTATGTAAAAGTAAAATGAAAATAATGAAGTCATGAGATATAAAGCACAACTTGTAGCACAAGACTTTTCACAAAAAGTAGGGGTTAATATTTTATCCCTTACATACTACTTTATATATATTTATATTTTGTGTGTGCATGTGTGTGGTTGTGTAATATATATATAAATATATATATATATATAATATCTAATGTATAATACATATTAAAGTATAAACATTTTATATTTTATTCACTTATGTATATACACTTACCTACTTGCATACTAATTATATATATTTATATATAATAAGGTTTTTTTTAACACACACACATATAATATATATATATATATATATACACGCACATATTTTATGCATATACACACATACTTATATATTTATACACTAATTATATATATTGCATATACAAATTATGATACGGAAGAGGCAGGATGAGCCAAGGATCATGCAATCCCCACCCTTAGTTATGGGTTGAGGGATAAAGCTCGATCCCATTCCCATCCCAACTTAAATTGGAGGCCCGACCCAATCTCGAATTTAAGTGGGAAAATGTCGTCCTAAATTTGATCCACATAAAACACATTCACAAACTGATTATTTATTTGTATGTAGTGGACCTCCAATCATGGCACTATATAAAACAGTTTATAACTACTTTTTCTAATCATTCTGAAACTATAGAAATTATAATTATTCAAAAGACAAGTCAAGAATATGTGTTGTTGAGATTAATAAGATATTACTTCTGAGAAAGTTGTGACTTATCTTTTGAGAAATAAATTCCAAATCTTCTTTTATAAAGATAATGTAACTTGTATAACTCAATTGAGAGGAGGGTACATTAAAGCTAATAAGAAAAATCATATTTTATCAAAAATTTTCTTTACTCATGAATTTTGGCAGAAAGGTGAAATTGATATGCAATAAATGATGTGATAATCTAGCATATTTGTTTATTAAGACATTATTGACTACAATATTTGAAAAGTTAAAATAAAAAATTGATATACATCGATTCAAATATTTTATGGGATCATCACAAGGAGATTAATACTTAACACAAAGAATAGTGTACTATTTTTCCTTCACTAAAGTTTTTTTTTTTTTTTTGCATTGATTTTTTTTATTTTTATCTAATAGGTTTTAACAAGGTATATTCATTTTTTAATTGACATTTAAAGGATAGTGTTATGAAATTTCTAACTTAATATGGGTGTCCATGATAAGATAATATCTTATTTTCAGTTTCAAAAGTTTGTTGTATTATAGATAATTCAATAACGTATTATAGATAACTCAATCACTTAGATATATTTCCTATGACTTGTATCCTAAATATACTTGTACAAATTGTTAATCAAAGTAGAGTTCCCTTTATGCTTTGCTTGTCTTTCATGGTATCAAAGCCGCTTTTTAAGGTTTAACAGCCAATGTATTTTTTTCATCATGGGCAATCCTACTAATACTAGCCATACATCTATTATTTCCTCAACTTTTTCTTCCATTCAATCATTGCCTAATATAGTGCATCAATTACCAATCAAATTAATTCTACTAATTATTTATGGTGGCAAGCACAATTAATGCCATTTCTTTTTAGCTATGATTTAGCTCATCATATTGATGGATCTTGTGAACCACCACCTTAATTCCTTGCAAATGATGAGATTAATCCTACTTATCAATATTGGTTTTGACAAAACCAATTAGTTCTTAGCTGTATCATTGGATCTATATCTGAGGCTTATGTTTCTCAAGTAGTGGGTTCTAGAACAACACAGGTTGCTTGGTAGAAACTTATTGTTGCTTATGCATTTGGTTCTAAAGTGCGATCTAGAATGATTAAGTCTCGTTTCTTCAAACTGTTTAAGGAAACTTTTGAGACAATCGCGCTAAAAACTTGTTGGTGTGCTTTGCGTGTATAAAGAAGTAATATCAATAATCCACAAAATCCTCAACTTTTCCAATTTTAAATGCCTAATCAACTCACATAACATATATATCTAGGCAAGTGCACCTATCGTGTAGTGTAGAGAACAATGGTAAGTATCGAAGAACCTTAGGAAACAATAATAAGTACCCCTACTTCCTTTTTTCTCATTATTTATCCAATTGTTTAGATGAAACAAGATTAATTAATTACGCTAGGGAGCCTATCAAGTCTATACACAAGAAAGAGTTTTAAGTTCATCAAAGAATTGGAAAAAGAGAGAGAAGCTATGTAATAAAAGGAATTCCCTATATAACCCCCACTACCTACGTACCACAAAAAGGGTTGTGATGTCGCCTCATCCTTAAGACAAGGGGTCTTTATAACCAAATAAAAGAAAAAAAAAAGAAAGAAATAATCTAATGTTCAAAACTTATTACAACCCAAAACCATACTTATACAAGTCTTGAAAAGAGTAAGTAAATAAACAAAGCTCGCTAGGAAATAAATACAATAAATCAAACTAAAATCTTTAATTCTTAAGGTAACTCAACCTTCAAAGTAGGATCGTCCTAAAAACATGACATTAAACATGGTAAGAAAAATTTCTCAATAAGTCTTGTGTGTGCTTGTGCTAATTTAAGAAGCATTTCGTGTATTCAATTCTGTACAAATTACAATAAAAGTCTGCAAGTCCAAATAATTAATTTTGATCAAAGAGTGGTGGTTTATTAGTATTTCAAATAAAAAAGTTCAACATTGTAAATAAATAAACCACTCGAATATAAGCAACTATGAAACTCTACATCATAGCTATGGCCATAAAACCTTACATCATGACCACGTATTGTGAAACCCTGCATCACAATACAAGTAGGTGATCAGCCTATTGGGTGAGATACTTCTCCATCTTTGCACCATAACTTACTGGTTGTCCATTTTGAAAAAAAAAAAATAGTCCATATGGACTAAGTTGCTAGCACGGACTGGCTTGACTAACTAGAAGTGTCACCTTATCTAGAAAGAGTTTTATACCTTGATAGAGGCCTCCACCAAGAGACTTACCCTAGCCTTTCAAGGTTAGCTCTAATGCGCCTATCCTTATTGAGTACTCAACACTAAGTTTGTCCCACTTAGGAGAAATTCAACAAAGTGTGTTACCTTGAAATTGCAATTGTGGTTCTAAAAAGTCTAAGTTTAAATTTTGATTTAAGAAAACTTAACATTTTGTTTTGAAAAACCTTTACTTGCTTGAAACTATTTTGTTTTGACAGAAGATGCAGAATAACCATAATTGCAACCCAAAGAACAACTTTACAGTACACATCACATTTGACTTGTAGAAGTACTTTAGTTTAGCAAACAGTTTATGCAAGGACTTACTTGACTCTTTTATCTCATAAAATCTCCCGATGTCTAGATCAAAGAAACCTAGCCTTGTCTGGGACAAATACAAAGTATATGTTACTATCGGCCAACAACTCATATACCTCAAGTGTATAAGCATATATTTAACTCTATTTCCCATATTTCACCTAACTTTTGACAAATTCCCAATCAGTACCTACATTATCATAATATCAAAAGAGTTTAACTAGTAATTTCAAGTCAACAATTAATTTGATACAACTACTATCTTTATTCTTATCACAGCTTGTTAAAGATTAAAGCAGATCCCAAAATACCGAGCATTCATAATTATATATCCAAAACCCAAAATATCCTACTAGCAATAGTAACTACTGTTGATAGCAACATCCAATAACAATTAAATAACATACTACAACAATGCTCAACATGGATAAATAATGTGCTCTCGATTAACTAGCAAATAAAAACAACCATTAGTACTTTATAATATAAATACTAATTTTATAGGTAATAAATTTCATATCACATACAATATCTGGTAAAGTATATGTATATTCTCTTTTAGAAAATAGTGACTAGTTAATAAATACAAGATGTTAATAAATAGCAGTTTATTGATGCTAAATAATGGATCAAATAAGATTAATTGATATATAAACTAGAGTTTTGATACCATTATTAAGCATAAAAATGACAGTAATAATGATGATGATGATAACAACAACGACAATAATAATATTATTAATAACAGTGATAATAATACTACTAATAAGAAGAGGAAGAAGAAGCAGAAGAATGATAAAAATAATATTAGTTTGTTAAATATTTTCCAATAGCAATAATGTTTTAAACAACAAGCTTTATAAAAATACACACACGTATACTTATAGTATATATAGATGTATATAAAGTTAAAGTACTAGTTATAAATAATAGCAAACTAAAATTAATGATAATAATAATAATAATAATAATAATAATAATAATAATAATAATAATAATAATTTCCATAGTAGCAATTAGATCATAATACAAATAACATTGATATATAAATTCTATTCATAGTATTACATACTTTGTATAATATCTCATCACATAACACCTATCGATCATAACAAAGATATTACATTAAAACCACAACTTTAATCATGCCATACACTCAAACGTATAGTACATCTTAAAATAAAGGTAACGTTTAACAAACATAAACTCCCATTCTCTATCCACAAAAATCACATATACTATCAACTTCTCCTCAAATGTCATCACAATAAAACAACATAAATCACTCCTCAAATTCATCATCTCAACACCTCATCATAACATCACTTTACTTAACATGAGTTCATTGAAAGCAAAGATTAAAACAAAAGTTACTTGTTTGAATATGAGTCCAGTTTGAAGGTGACGTTTTGATGACCAAGAGGTCTTGATTGCTTCAATGTACAAGCCTCAACCTCTTTTGGTAGATTCCATCCAAACCAAGTGAAGGAAATGAATCAAGATGAACATGAGTTTCGATCCAAAGGAATAAGAAAAATAAGGAAAACAAGAACGAAAAGAGAGAAAATGAGATTAGTGATTGAACTAAATTACCTTCTAGTTTGATCTTTGGAGTAGGATTTTCTTGATTGATTTACTGTTAAAACCCAAATATAGGAGAAAGCTGTAAGAGTTCTTGCTTGTTTGGGCGATTTGGGGTGGTTTGAGATACTTAGAGATGAGTGGGATGCAAAAGAGTGAAAGTGTGTGTTTTTAGTGTTCTTGAGAGAACAATAGAGCAATGAAAGAAATGTGCAAGTGTTCTTGAAGTTGAAGTAGCCGAATGGTGAGAATAGAGATAGTGTTTCGGTTGACTTACTGTAGAGATTTGCAGGAATAAAATATGGTCTTTGAATTTTGAAATTGAAAACGTGTTGAGTAAATGGTGGAAACTATGGTGATGGTAAATGCTAATGATGACCGAATAGAAGAAGGCTTGAAGTGCTCTTGTGATGGTTCTTTTTTCTTAGGAATGAAGAAGAAAATTGAAGTGGTCTTGTGTTTTGTGCTAGCCGAAATCTTGTATTGGTTGAAGGCTAAAATTTTGGTAACATAAAGTAAGGTTAGTAGCTATCTTATTGAGTGTTTGAAGGAGATATTCAAGGTTTTTAATTTTAAATTCAAACTAATTTGAATAAAGGAAAATTAGGAGTGTTTAGAGGTGTTCTAATGGTGTTTTCAGTTACCATGGCTAGAAGAAGAAAGATGAACAATTTGGTATATTAAGAGGATCGAAATTATGAAAAAGAAGAAGAAGAAGAAGAAAGGAAATTTGATTATATACATCATATTTGTTGGAAAAAATTCTGGTTACTTGTGTGTGATAGTGTGGAGTGTTTTTAGGTGTTGGTTGAGGTTTTGAATTGAAAATTCAAAACCTTTGGCATGAAGTATTTGTAGCTAAATTGTAGGAGTGTTTTGAGGTATAGTAATGATGCTTTTCGGCTGCAATGATGAAAGGAAGAAAATTGCAGCTTGTGTTTTTCAAGAAGGCTAAAAGTATGAAAAAAAGAAATGCTAGAAAAATTCTGATGAACTAATGTTGTAAAAATTGTAAAAATTATGATCAAGTATGCTTAATTGAATAGGAAAATTTAAGGAGTTGTTGAGCAAAAATTCAAACTATTTTGAATAGATTTTGTAGCTAAAAAATACGAGTACTTTTAGGTACTCCCATGGAGGCATGACTGGTTGCCTTGATGAAAAAATAAGAAGTAAAGGTGAAGATAATTCTTGATGTCCTATGCCCAAAGAATACCGGACTAGTAGATGGAAGTTTATGCATAAATGAAAATTTGATAAAACTATAGTGTTTTGTTGAAAATAACCAAGAGTGGGTAAGCTGTTTTCTTTTGTGTAACTTGGTCACTTGGTTTTAAGGTTGCTAACAACGAAATAGGTTCCAATTTTTGTACTTCTTAAAGATAGTTGATAAAAGGAGAAAGGTTTGCTTGCTATGATTCTGGTCCTAATGTGATTGAACAACCTAAGTAATTGCTCAAGAGATAATTTTCCAACTTCCCAATCAAACAAGGACCAACATCATGTAGTTTCCTTAGGAACGAAAATAGGTGTTTAATTTTTGAAAACTAAGAATCTCTCCAACCTCTTATTCCTCTTATGTTTTGGCCAAGGTAGTTCTAATTTACTGGAATTCTGGTATCATGTGTAGCTAAGAATTGAGAACAAGCAACTTAAATATGGGAGAATTTAAGTTGAGAGAATATTAGAATTTAATAGGGTTATGACATTAAAACACATATATAGGAAATGGAGATTTATAGAGGCTAAAATTATCATTATTTTCCTAAATATTTTAAGTTAATTTGAGATACTTTTGACGTAAATCCTATGTGTATTCCTACATATTTGACATTTTTCTTGTGAAAAGTATTTTTAACAAATTTGTACAATCTTGAGTTAATTTCGAGCAAAATTGGAGAAATTTCATAACATACTTGGCGCCAAGCCCAGCCAGTGCACCTGTCACCAAGTCTATTCTAGAACAGTAGGGAAAACAGAGCAAAAATTCAAGGCAAGAACAGAACACACCTGGGGCCAGGTGGGTCAAAAGGACCCGGCGCCAGGCCCATTCTGGACAAGCGAAATTCTGTGCACAAATTTGGAAATTTTCCAATAATTTTGGTATTTTTCGAATCCTACTTGGCCAAGACTTCTCAAATAATGATTTTAGCATAAAAAGGACTATAAAAGTAAGAGAAAACATAAGAGAAATTGGGGCATTGAAGGTGAATTCAAAGAGCAAATCAGAAAATCACTCATTGAAGGAGGAATTCATTAAATCAAATAGGGTTGTTCAAGAAAGTCTTTAAGGGAGAAGAAGGAGGCTTGTCTATGAGTGCTTTCTTTTATCTCTATTTTATTTTTTTGTAACAATTATGTAATTAATATTTTCATTGTAATTTGACATTGTTTTTGGGATTCATGATTTCTTAAATTAATTTAGTCTTTTGATCAATTAATTATTTATCTTGGGATTTGATTACTTGTTTTGTGTACGGAGGTGGTTAATTGATTTTTGTTATTAACTTGCTTGAAAAATGGGTTGGTAATGACTTCCATTAATTAATTTCATATTTGTTATCTCTTAACTTGCTTAAAAAATGAGTTAATTATCTAGAACTTGGGTAATCAAAGGTTAGTTAATGATTGTTAGAATATAGATTCATTGACTAGTTTCATATTTTAAATCACCTAGAATATATAGGTTTATATGATGATTGATTTTAATGCATCTTTTGGATAAATTGGTTGAAACAGAATATGTTCACTAATTTAACTAGAAGATAGTGATTCCATAGATTGCAAACGAAGTGGGTCTATTTTAAATCTTTCATGAGAGTAGGATGATAATTGATTATGATATATGCTAAGTGATTTATTGTCATGTTTTCAAAGGCCTTTGTCTAAATTGTATATTTTCACATCCTTAATTTGTACATATTTCTTTATTTTTCTTTTTATTATCATGTTACTTTATTTGGTGGGATGAAAAGTGATTAGTGTATACTTGTTCCTTTAAGGATAATACTCGTTAATTCCCTATAATATACTTGCGATAAATATACTGGCTCATATATGTATTTTGGATTAATGTTTTAATTAAAACTTGACTAAGAGATGGATTTAAATTTGATAATTTTGATACACCCAAAATTTATGCACCAAGCTTTTGGTGTCATTACCGGGGAACAATATCATGAAAGTTTGTATTTTGTTGATTTAACCATGATTATATGTTTATATGTCTATATGTAAATATGTATATATGTTTTTTGTGTAACTAGGTGCTATATATTGTTGTTTGTAACATTGTGTACCTTAATTAATGAACTTAGTTCATATTGTCCTTGTAAATACAACTAACTTTTGTATTTAGATAGTTTGTGAATATATCTAATGTGTGTGTTTTTCTTTTCTTTGTTTTTCTATTTTTTTTATTTTTAATTTTTATTTTTGATTTGATTTTTTTTTCTTTAAGCACGAGATTGACATCATCATGGATAATTACTTTTGAGAACAAGTTAAAAGGAGCTACAATGATGAGAATTTGGCGCATTTGCAAGCTCTGATTGATACTTTTTTTGTGAGACGTCTCTTGAAGTCTCAATGTATTATTTTGTCGCCAATACAAATTTATTTGTTAAGTGACATGAAGAAGCATCCCAACGTATAAGCCATCAAAGAACACAATTAGAGAGGATGCTATAAAGGCTCATACACTTGAATAAGAGAATCCCCAAGGAAATGAGAGAGGATATGAGGAACAATTGTCCAATGTGGAAAGAGAGGTACTCAATTCTCCTCTATGTGCTAATAATTTTAATCCTCTCTTTGTCACATGATTTCTTAGGTTTCTCTCCATTCTTGGAGGATAATGGTCCAAATGATAATGTATGGAGTTTAACATGTCTCAAGGAGTTAGATTTATCCATGATTCATCATAAGAAGTCCTTGAAGAATATTGATAAATTCTATCCTTCACCCCTATTCAAAGGGAGGTAACTTGGTATTTGTAAAAGTATTGAAAAGTAAGGATTTCTTGATCTCATCTTTAAGATCTCAATTACTAAATTTTAAGGGGAATTTTCATTACAACAATTCTTTTGAAGTGTTAAATAGTGATTTCAAGTTCAATACATTCTTTAGAAACTATGTGCACTTATATGTTGACAAAAATATTTATGTGTCTAAAGGAATGTTAAAGAATGACGTTTATATGTTTTGCTTTATTGAGAAAATTTGTTTTCATGAACCTTCTATTTTTCAAAAACCTTCGTTATTTCTACTTTTATCATCCTTACCTTTTTCAATGAATATTAATGTCTTTTACAAAGGGGTGATGAGAAAAGATAATGAGTGGAAAGAGTTTGTCTTTTTGTCTTAGGTTTGATTTTCTTTAGTCAGTTAAGTGTCTTTTTCCTCCCCAAATAAAGAAAATATTTTTCATCTTAAGTTTAGAGGAGTGGGTTGTATCTTTCTTTGCTTTATTAGCATTTTTCTTTAGTTTTTTTCTTTTATTTAGGTATGGCTTTATTTTGTTATTATTTTCTTTGTGCTTTTATTTGTATTTTCTTTTATAGGTCGGAATAAAGTCCTTTTAGACAAGCTCTCTTCTCTCTATTCTAAGTTTTATAATTTATTGGAGCATCATTGCACTTGGGGAGTATTACCTAACTTTCAACCTCTTTTATTATTTTTTGTCCTTTTGGAAATGCTTTACTGTGTTAATTATTTGCTAATGAGGACATTGTCCAGTTTAAGTGTGTGGGAGTGATTTGGTAATATTCTTTATCCAAGTTTTTATCAATCATCTTGGTATTTTGTGTAGCTCTGAAAACGAAAGAAGCCATGTATGCAGTGCTCAAAACTAGAAAAAGCACCAAACACGATGCAGTGGAAAGCCAGAAAATAATACCTTTAGTGTTCTAGGTCTGTTTGGCTGAGAAAAAGAGGTGCTAATCACTGGAATGGCTACTTGTCTGGACGACGATTCTAGCAAAAAACCTACAATCCTTCGACTTCTCCTTGGCATGAACATGAAGTTTTTCACTTCTCAGAATATTCCACCGCCCAAACTAGTTGGTGAAACAACTTAGGCGAGGAATGGCCCTTCCTGATTCTTTGTTGTTAATTAGCAAAATCAAGAAGATGAAAAGGAAGAAGAGAAACAAGAGAGAGAGAGCAGAGAGAAGAAGCTCTGTTGGTTTTTTTTTTTTCTTTCTGTGTCGTGTGTCTACTGTGTCGAAGAAGAACACCAAAGTATTCACAATACCAGATCACCAAAATACCAGGGTTTTGATATTTCAAAACTCCCGAAGGCTATTAATAGAAGAGGTTTGACTTAGCCTTAACTCTTCTGTTTCATGAATAAAAAAACTCTTTTATTCCAGGCTATTGGACTAAAAATAATTTATTATTTTCCTTAGACCCAATGAGCCCAAAAATAATAACCATTAATTATTTATTTCCTGTGTCTATTAAAATAATCTAATAAATAATTAATGAGCCCAAATGAACTAAAATAATTTTTAAGCCTTTTATTAACTAGTTTAAGCCCAAGTTAATTTTCTTAATTATTCAATATGGGCTTAGGCCTTGAATAATTAATTAACCAATTAAACTAGATAATAAATTTAATTTCTCTCATTCTTTTAATTTATTCCAATCTAAAAAATAAATTAGGCTTCTTGAATAAAAATCCTTTTTATTGTAACCATCTCCTCGACCTTAAATAATTAGAACTTACGGGCTATTCCGAGGACCAAAAAGACACATCGCCTTTGACTGCTAAAATAGCCAAAATACCCTTACTATATAAATAGCTATATTTCGTATTTTAAATATTCTCTAATATCACCATAAAAAAATATTAACCCCAAAGACAATGTTGCGTTAACTATGTCTTCGACCTTCAGGTGAAATGACAAAAATACCACTCTACACACAGTCGTGTATTTAGAGAGGAAAGATTACACTAACACCTCTCTAAAAGACATCTACTATCCTTAGACTTTTAGTCCAATAATCTACAACTTCTTAGAATATCTTCGCTTTCCAAGAGAGCTACCCTAAAGCCAATATCCAATTCATGTTCCCCAAGACCCTAGATAATTGTCATTCGAATAACCATACAAGGCGATATAGTGTAAATACTATCTTGTACAAGTCTGTCTTAACTAACTAGTTACATATACCCAACATACAAGTATATTGGTCCTTCTAAAGAACATCAACTATAGTATATCAAAGCATACGCTTCTAGCTTCGTCAGATCACCAATTTATACTCAAACTGTAGAGTACAAGTCCACGCTATAACAGTAGTAGTCTAGGTTTCTATCACATAGTACTTTTAGAAACCACCACTACAGGTCTTGTTCTACGTATTTGAAATATACTTATGTTATGAAATGAGAAGGCTACTCATTAGCTAAAGGTAAGCCATTCCCTATATAGAATTCATAACACAATAACATTACCATGATGAGATTTCCATTCTCATCATTCGGTTATGAATAGTAGTTTATGTGTTAAGTATCCCATAGTCCATACCTTACTGTGAAAGACCTCCATTCACATAAACCATTTACTTAAACATAATGGGTCTTTTCTAATAAAATCGTGCACAAATTTAACGAAGATTTCACAAACAATTTCTGAGAAAAATACTTTTATTAATATAAGTCAAAATTACATTAAAAACCTAGTCTAAGAGGGCATACATTCCAACATTTTGGTGATATGCTTTGTTACAATTTTCCTAAAAATTTTGAATTGGTGGTTTGGTGATATGCTTTGTTGCAATTTTCTTGAAAATTTTGAAAATTCATAAAGCAAATATTTTCTTCTCTTCCTTCTTTCTCTTTATTTATTTTGGTCTTCTTGGCTTTGCTTTCATTGTTCTATTTTTTGCCATTGAAGGCAATGTCCCGTTTAAGTGTGGAGGGAGAGTTTAGGTATTGAAGATATTTTTCATATCATTTTTGTGCAAAATTTTTCAAAATTTTTTGTGATTTTCATTGTTTAGAAGGTTATAATTCTTTTTCTTACTTGGATATGAATTTTTGTCATTCATTTGGTGGATTTTTATGAAATTGGTTTATGGGTAGGATATTTTTCGAGATTTGAGAATTTTGATTAATCTTATTTATGCATTGGTGTTTAAGTATTATTTGACTCATTTAGTTTGAATATAGAAAATACGATGAATGTGGAAAAAGTTTGTTGGCTAACTCTTGTATTATGGGTTTAAATTTTGCTTAGCTTTAAGTTGTGATAAGGAATGTAAGTTGATAAAAGATCATTGAGTGGAAAAAATTGTGAAAAATTCTTATGAGTTGAAGAATTGACAAAATGAGTTGATTGTTGTTTCCTCTTTGAATATGAAAAAGTATTATTTTTTCTTGATTATGGGATCCAATACGGATAGTGAAGAGAAATTCACTTTCTTGAGGCTATGAATTCCTAAAGGCAAAAAAGAGGAAAGATATTGAAAGAAATGATGAGTGATGACTAAAAAGGTGCCAATACGGTGTGTGAAGAGAAATCCATGCACTTGAGGCTATCAATTCCCTAAGTCATTAGAAAAAATAGAGAGAAAAAATTGGAGTACTTTCCTTACATCATAACTTGAGTTGTGCAATTTTTGAATTCATAATGCTTGAGTTGGTAAATAGCTTAACTTGAAGGGTGAAATAATTTTCTTAAACTAAAGTATACACTTGATTAATTTAACTTCAAGAGTTTTGTGATGTCTTATCAAATGTTTTAAAGTTTGAATTGTTTTCAAATGGTTTGTTGAATGACAAGAGTTTTATCTAAAGTTTAAAGGGAAGTTATAATACTTGTTATGATTCAAAATTTTTGGAAGAGTAAAGGTTTGTGTTTTCTTGATGATTTTCTTAGCTTAAAATATTTTTCTTAAGGACAAGCAAAAATTCAAGTGTGAGAGAATTGATAAAAGCTAAAATCATCACTATTTTCCTAATCATTTTAGGTTAATTTGAGATATTTTTTATGTAAAAACTACGAGTATTCTTTCATATTTGACATTTTGTTTGTGAAAAGTGTTTTTAACAAATTTGTACAGATTTGAGTTAATTTCGAGCAAAATTGGAGAAATTCTAGAAAACACCTAGCGCTAAGCCTAGTCCGTGCACCTGGTGCTAGGTCCATTCTAGAACAGCAGTGAAAATAGAGCAAAAATTCAGGGCAGGAACATAACACACCTGGCACCAAGTGGGTTGAAGGGACCCAGTGCCAGGTCCATTCTGGACAAGCGAAATCCTGTACATGAATTTGGGAATTTTCTAATGATTTTAGTATTTTCTGAATCCTACTCGACCAAGACTTCTCAAACAACGATTTTAGCATCAAAGAGGCCTATAAAAGCAAGAGAAACACAAGAGAAATGGGGGATTGAAAGTGAATTCAAAGAGCAAATCAGAAAATCACTCATTGAATGAGGAGTTCATCAAATTAAGGAATGTTGTTCAAGAGAGTCTTCAAGGGAGAAAAACGAGGCTTGTCTATGAGTACTTTCTTTTACCTTTGTTTTTTTTTTTCTCTTAAACAATTATGTAATTAATATTTTCAGTATAATTTGATATTGTTTTTGGGATTCACGATTTCTTAAGTTAATCTAGTCTTTTGATCAATTAATTATTTATCTTGGGATTTGATTACTTGTTTTGCATATGGAGTTGGTTGATTGATTTTCGTTATTAACTTGCTTGAAAAGGGGATTGGTAATGACTTCAATTAATTAATTTTAAATTTGTTATCTCTTACCTTGCTTGAAAAAGGGGTTAATTGTCTAGAATTTGGGTAATCAAAGGTTAGTTGATGATTGTTAGAATATAGATTCACTGACTAATTTTATATTTTAAATTAACTAGAATATAGGGGTTTATATAAGGATTGATTTTAATGCATTTTTTGAATAAATTGGTTAAGACAGAATATGTTCACTAATTTAACTAGAAGATAGTGATTTCATGGATTGCAAACGAAAGGGATCTATTTTAAATCCTTCATGAGACCAAAATGATAACTGATTGTGATATATGCTAAATGATTCATTGTCACGTTTTCAAAATCCTTTGTCTAAATTGCATATTTTTACATCCTTGGGTTGTACATATTTCTTTATTTTTCTTTATATTATCTTATTACTTTATTTGGTCAGTTAAATAATAAATAAAAAGTAATTAGTGTGTATTTGTTCTTCTGAGGATCAATATTCGTTAATTCCCTATACTATACTTACGATGAGTATACTTGCTCATATGTGTATTTTAGGATTAATGTTTTAATAAAAACTTGACTAAAGGATGGATTTAAATTTAATGATTTTTATACACCTAGAATTTATGCATCAAGCTTTTATCCAAATCTCCTCATGACATGTAAGAATCTAAATCTTAAATTCTAAAGACAATTCTCCTACATCCAAGGAATGTAAGAGAGATTTCATATAGTAGTTGGGTTTTCCCAATCGGTCAAAGAAATAAGAAGAGATTAAATCAAAATATTTTTGTAGCAAGTGGGATTTAAATTCAAGTCATCAAGATATAATTCTCAAAATTTAACCACTAGACTACAACAGCTCTTGTATTCTCTACCCCAACTCAATTACTCCTATCTCCTAACTCCAAAATTTACCTAATTCCTTTCTTATGAATCTCAAATAAAAATACTCTTTATTTCTAACACACAATAAAAACGTATATAAACAATTTTAAATTCCTTCAAATTTCATCTAGAAAATATATGCACATGCAATATTCCATGAAATGCAACTCTTCCCTCTAACCTAGAGTAGGCTTAGGTGGGGTTTTACACCCCACTAACACCTAAAAGAAGAGTACCTCTTGGATCCATTAATCCTAACTCTAGGCACTAGAGTGAGTTCAATAATTAATCTTAGTCTCTCTCGAGTTATGAGATTTCTAATCTCTAATTTGATTAATTAGTATCTCTACCTAATCAACCAAATCTAATAAGGCAGTAAATACCACTCGCAAACCCAAGTCTTCCAGAAGCTATAAAATCTCTATCTCTAGATAATTTCATAAATCCTTTGATTATTTAGGCCTAATCCCTAACCTCCGTCTCAAGTTAATTAAGGATGAGAAACATCAAATCAGTTAAGTAGGTATTTAAAACCTTAACCCTATCTTTTGAATTTATTAAGTAGAATAAATGATTGAAGAAAATTAATCAAAACCTAACTTAACACAATAAAGCTAAATAATCAAATGTCATAGAGTAAAATCAATAAATCCAAGCAAACACATCATCCAAAAGTATAAAATAGGATGCAACCCACCATTACAACTAATAATCAAAGATTAGTATTGACAAGTGACATTTACAAAAACAAGGTAAAGAAATCTCATTGACAAGTCGTTCTCTTTCTCTTCTTGAAATCTTCTTGCAATCTCCTATTTTTCCTTCTTGAATCCCTAACTCCTCCTCTTCTTCTTGTGTATAAATAAGGTTTCCTGGGGCTTTGGTGTGTTTTTGAGTATTGAAAATAACATCAAAAATAGTCATAAATAATCAAGTTTTAATCAAAATGCCAAATACTAAAACCACATAATTGGGCAAATATACCCATCACATAGTATAGGGAATAACAAGTATCAAATCTACAGAAACTTAGCAATTATCACTACTCTTCTCTAATCTCATTATTTAGCCAATCAAATAAAAAGATAAAGCAAATAAAACTATATGCTAAACTATTACAATAGAGAATACATTGAATCCACACAAGAAAAGTCACAAGGATTATTAAGGAATAATATTTAAAAGAAAGGTCATGTAAAAGAAGTAATTCTCCCAAATCTAGTCAAGTAAAGAATATATCATTTAGCCTATCAAATCCTAATTCAAGCACCAGTATGAGTTTCTATTGAGAATTTCACACACACTCTCGAGTTATGAAATCCCTATCCCCAAGTTCGATTGATCGATATATCTACCAATCAATTTACCCAAGGGAGTATTAAGATCAATCTAATTACCAAACACTCAGAAGCCCTAATATCCCTATCTCTACATAATATTAAAAATCCAGTGATTATCAAGTTTTAATCCTCCAACCTCTCTCTTGAGTTAATCAAAGAAAAATAAATATTGGACTAATTAATTTGGTGCTCAACTCCTAACCCCATCTCTCGAATTCATTAAAAGTAAACCAATCAGTTGAGTAAATCAATCAAGCCCAAACAATCAATTCAATAGAATAATACCGAAGTAATCAAATACAAGAGATTAGAATTCAATAAATCATAATAATAACTCAATCCAAGAACATAGAGTTAGTGTTCATCCCTCAATTACAATTAAAAGCATTGAAATATAATATTGTCAATGTAGAAAATAAAGAAAAAGAACATCACTCATAGACAACTATTGCCATTCTTTTTCCTTGAATCTCTTGAATAACTCTCTTCATCTTCTTTAATGATATACCTTTTATCCTTCTTTTCTTGGTATTTCTTTGAATTCTCTAAGGGATCTCTAGATTACTAGCCACTATAGTGTATGTTTTTAGGGCTTATAATAGGGTACTTGTAGTTGTCCAATAAAAAAATTTGCAAAAATCACAAAATAGAGCAAATCTTCGAAACCATGCAACCTATGGTAGTCCAACTACCTTAGCTTGCCTAGATGGGCTGCCTGGTTACTATTCATTTTCAAAAAAAAAACCAACCTAGGCAGCCCAGAGTGGTTTGGACCACCCTAGGCTGCCTTATTTCTGAAAATTTTTACCATTTGATCCACTTTTCTTCCTTTTGTTGGATTTCGATCATGCTAGATCAAATATACATGTAGTGGGGAAAAAAAATCCACGCAATAGGATTATTCGTATGTAATTAAACGAGTTAAGAGAAGGAAGAAAATTTTAATACCTCGAAATTGTAGCTGTTAAAATTTTTCTCCTGCACGAATCCTATTCAAAATTTGATCAAATCGAGCCGCCAAATTCCAAATATAGGAATTCTCAAACAGTAATCCACACATGGAATTATGCTCTATTAGTGCCAAAAATCGCTGCTAGTAGGTAATTTAGATTAGCGGTGTTAAGGATTAATCGGAGAAGAATAGAAGAAAAAAGGATGTTGTAATTTTTAGGAAAGAAAAACTCTGAATTTCCCTTTCTAAAATAAAGCGGGCGTTTATGTGTTTTCTTCTAAAGACACAGAGAATAATTCATCTATATCTTTTAGAGCATCACCGCTTTATAAAAAAGAATCGTACAAAGCTTTACTATTTCCAAAATCTTTTAGGAAACAATTATTTAACCTTTCCAATTACGGACTCTTAGATTTTAGAAATTGCAATTTGGCCCTTTGAATTATAACAAGTTTATAATTCACAAACAAAGGATTTAATAATTGTAATTTCACCTAACTAATTATAATTCTTTATAATAATCCCATAATAATTAATTCTTCTCACAAATTAACCCATAATATTATCATATAATATTTTGAGTACCAATTCCTCTATTGTGTCTGACCTATTAGGTTTTTCGGTCTATTGGTAGTGAAATATGAATTAATTCTAATCACAATAGAATTAATAATCTTTAATAATTAGAATTAACTTATTAATTTTAATTAAAACTAATTTATTAATTCTCTAATTAATAAATTCATATTTAGCAGATAATGAGCGGTATCTAACAATGCATCATGACCCCTCAAAAGTTTAGAAAGTCAAGTAGCTTAACATGAACCATTCAATAGCAAAATATCAGTGGAATAAACTTCTTTTATTAGATTATATCTTATTCGATTTAGAGTATAGAATTAGTACCAACTTTCTCCAAAATATAATTAATTCTAGCTCAAATTTATTAGTATTTGTTCCAAAATTTATTACTCAACATGTGTATCATTTGGAACAAATTCCAATACATAGTTGCATTGGCCAAAGACTTCTTGAGTAACGATTCCCTACAACTGGCCATGAAATATACGCCCATACTAGTAAGAGTGATGAATATTTTATTGACCATTTCAACAATTTTCATTTACTTTACATTGTACCCAATATCCATCATATAGGTAGTCCTTTATAAGATTCCAAAGATTAGAATCAAAGTACAACGCTCAGTAAACAAAATATTTTGAAGATCTCAAGTCTAAGGATACTTGCACTTATGCTATAATAAGATTTTATCACTAGTATTAAATAGTTATCCATGTAATTCTCTCATAATTAGATCATCCAATGTACTTGTTCATGTAACAAACATTCACATGTTAACTTTAAGTATCACAATACCTACGGATGTAAAAATCACCTCTTGATACAATTAAGAAGTCTAACACGTATTAGTCTTGGAATATTAATGATGTCTCATCTCATCAAAACTATGACTAGAAATGGTTTAAGCACAAATACTGCATAGTGCAGTTGGTGTGATAACCTAATCCTACATGGGATTGGGATGAGAAGTATAAATGATATATAAGGATGGGTCTAAATACCCATTGTCAACTTCGGATATTCATTTTGGCCTAGCGAGAACGGCGGCCAAGTAGTTGACCATGGGTGCTGCCAGATCCATAGTCACGCTCCCAGGTCCGTGGGTACAAGGCGTGACATTTGGTATCAGAGTAGGTAACCAGCCTCCGATTTGGGAACTAAGTGCTACACCTTACACGGTGGGAGCTACCTCTAGAGTACCATGCCACCTGGTTGGTCCTGGGTTTGGCTCTTAAAGTATGGGCCCAGCGAGGACGCTTGGGCCAGAAGGAGGGATGTATGTGATAACCTAATCCCACATGGGATTGAAATGAGAAGTATGAATGATATATAAGGATAGGCCTAAGTACCCATTGTCAACTCAGGATATCCATTTTGGTCCAGCGAGGACGGCGGCCAAATAGTTAACCATGGGTGCTGCTAGGCCCATAGTTACGCTCCTAGGTCTGCGGGCACGGGGCGTGACAATAGGAATCTCATATTTTGATCTCTATCACAATTTTTTTAATACTGTACATTATGCTATGGGTTTTATTTATCAGTTTTACATGCATACACATATAAAATAAAGAAATAAAAAATAAAAAGATGAAGAGTGCATTTATTAGATAAATGTGCAAAATACATTGTACAAATGGATTGGTTCTAAAGCATAACTCTAACACCTTTTCCATCGTTGTTCATCCTTAATTAATCTTTTTACATTCCCTAGTAGTGATTTAAATAAGATTTTATTACAAATAAGGTATAAATACTATAGAAAATGTGTGTATAATGAGTCCTCATCACATAATATGTACATGGGCAAAAATAATATGTGATATATTGACTGCTCTAAATAATCCATTTTATAAATCTGATCTTATTCAAGTTATCTTCAATGGCTTGGGTACTATCTACAAACCATTTGTTCACTCTCTTCAATAGTGGTCTGAGGATATTTCTTATGATATGATTTGTATGGTTTGTTACTTTGTGAAGAAGAATATTTACAAGTGGACAATAATTCTAAGGAATTAATCCCTCCCGCAACTCATCTTGCTAGTAATCAACCTTCTTCTAATCATCGCACTTTAGGAGGTCATAGTTCTAATTCCACTCGTGGTAGAAGTGGACGAAATTCTCGTGGAGAAGGGTAGGGGATGGTACAATGAAGGATGTTACAATTCCTTCCAGACTTCTCCTTGTTATCATTCTAATTAGAATGTTTTACAGTGCCACAATTATTTTGGATTCGGTCATATTACACCACAATGTCCTCCAAAATCCTGCTTAAAGAGAACTACACCTTTAAAATCCATAACTTATTCCCAACTTTGCTGCCAATTCTTCTTTTCAACCAAGTCAACAGTGGATCATTGATTCTAGTACAACTTATCACATGATCTTTGACCTAGAGAATCTCTCATTCAATTCTGAATATCAAGGTCCAAAAAGTGCTAAAATTGATGATAATTCTTTACCTATCTCACATATTGGTTCTTTTTGTTTTCAACCTTGTTTTAACTCTAATTTTCTTCTCAATAATATTTTGCACGTTCTAAGTTCCAGTTCAAATTTAACATTCTTTCACATCTGCTAATAATATTTCTATTAAATTCTATCCTAATCATTTTTCTATGAAGGATACCCATACGAAACAGGTTTTACATATAGGCTGAATGAAAATGGGTTATACTATATGTTGTTGAATCCTCTAAAACAACCTTCCTCCTTACCATCGGCTATATTGGCAGTCTTTCTTCAATAGTGGCACTCAGTTTTACCTTGCAAATTTACCAATTGTTTACAAGGTAATTAGCCAATCTAATATTATTTTTCATAATAAAGATTCTCTAACTTATCATTCGTGTAATGTTAATAAGAGTCATCATTTGTCTTTTCTTATTTCTCATTTTCAAGCAAAAGGCCTATTTGAGTTAATTTGTTCCGATTTGTGGGGACCTTCTCCTATTGATTCTATTGGTGGTAGTCATTACTATGTCATTTTCTTTGATCACGTCAGTAAGAATACCTAAATTTATTTTTTTAAATATAAGTCACAGGTTCTCAGTGTCTTTAACAAGTTTCCCCGTCATGTTGAAAAGTTTTTTAGTTGTTCCATTCAATCTCTTCGGGCTAATTGGGAAGGTGAATACCAAGCCCTTAACAATTATTTACTTGAAAATGGAATCACTCAATGTAGTTCTTGTCCCAAAACACTAGAACAAAATGGTTGTGTTGAAAGAAACATAGGCATATTGTTGAAATTACTTTATCTTTGATCACTCATACTCATGTTCCTACCAAGTATCAGACATATATATACTTTTGACATTGTTGTTTATATTATTAGTCAACTTCCTAGGTCATTAATTGCTAATTGCACTCATTTTGCTAAACTTTTCAAAACTGAACCTTCAAATTTTATCATGCATATGTTTGGCTGCCTATGCTATTCATAGCTTTGTCCATATAGTGTAAATAAATTATCTCTTCAGTCTTGCAAGTGTGCTTTTTAGGTTATAGCAAACTTCATAGAAGTTATAATTGGTTAGATTTTACTTCCTCTATATTTTTTTTATCTCACGTAATATAATTTTTTATGATCAAGAATTTCCTTTTTTAACACGTGATAAGACACCATCAAGGGTTAAGGATCCATCTCTAGCTACAATATTTTTGCTACCTTTTCTGTCTCCTTCCATACCTAGCACCATACCCTCCTCTACTTTCTCCAACTTTTTTTTTTTTATCTCTACCATTATCTCCATCTACTATTCCACTGTTAGAATGTATGCCCTCTAAACTAAGTTTCTAATGTAAGTATCGAATTTATTAATAAAAGAATTTATTCTCAAAATTTATTTGTGAATTTACATTTTATTTGTGCATAATTTATGTTTGGAAAAGACCCATTGTGTTTAAATAAGTAATTCATGTGAATAGTGGTCTTTCATAGTAAGGTATGAATCACGAGTTACTTAACACATAAATGTTTGCTTTAAACCGATTGGTGAGAATGGGAATCTCATCATGTTTAGGTTATTATATTATGAATTTCAAATGGAGAATGTCTTACATGTAACCAGTAGGTAGTCCACTCATTTTATAGCATGAGCGTATTTCAAATACGTAGAATAGGACCTGTAATAGTAGTTTCTAAAAGTCATATTTAAAAGAAACCCAAACTATTACTGTTATAGTGTAGACTAATACTCTACCACTTGAATATAAGTTGGTGATTTGACGAAGTTGGAAGCATGTACTTTGATATGTTGTAGTTGAGGTTCTATCGTAGAGCTGATATACTTGTATGTTGGATATATATGACCAGTTAGTTAAGACAGACTTGTACAAGATAGCTTCTATGCTATAGCGCCCCTTGTGACTGTTCGAATGATCTAAATATCTAGGGCTCTGGGGAACATGACTTGGGTGTTTGCTTTAGAGTAGCTCCCTTAGAGAGCGGAAACATTTTAGGAGTCATGGATCATTGGACTAAAGGTTTAAGGATGGTAGATATTTTTTAGAGAGGTGTTAGTATACTCTTCTTCTCTAAATGTGCGGTGATGTGTAGAGGGGTATTTTAGTCATTACACCTGTAGGTCGAAGATTTTGCTAACGCTGCATTGTCCTTGGGGTCAATATTTTCTTATGGTGATGTTAGAAAATGTTTAAAATGCAAAATACAACTATTTTTATAATAGGGGTATTTTGATCATTTTAGTAACCAAGACGATATGTCTTTTGGTCCTCAGAATAGCTCATAAGTCCTGATGGTTTTGGGTTGAGGGATTGATCTTATATTAAATTGATTTTATTTTATTCGAGTAGCCTGGTTTATTTATTGGGCTAGAATAAAATAAAAGGTTCCAAAAAGGGAGAATTATATATTGACCCATTTGGGTTATTTAATTAATTTAATTATTGTGTTTGTATTAGTCCAGGAATAATTAAATTAAATTAAAGACTAAACTCAATGAACTGGGCCAAGGCTTGAGATTTATATTGGTCCATTAAGTTATTTAATTAATTTAATTATTGGACTTTTATTAGTTCAAGAATAATTAAATTAAATCAAAGGCTTAACCAAATGAACTGGGTCATAGGTCCAAAGGCCTGTTTAATGGCTTAACATGACTTGGGCCTTAGGGCTTCTATTTGATTTTTGAATGCCCGGATAATAGCCTATTATCAAGGCAGTGGGGATTCAATTGAACACCGGAGTCTTTCATAGAGGCACATTGGTTTTTCCTTCTTTTCAAGCATCACGTCTTCTTTCTCGTGGGTGCTCTCTGTGCTTTGTAAAAAGAGCAAGAATAGAGACACGTCTTTCTCCTGATTAATGCTTAATAGCATTCAGTCAGAGAAAGGAAGATCATACTCTTCATCCATAGCCTTCACCAGGCTTTCAGGCGAGGTTATATTCCAAAAGACAAATGAGTTGCATTGATGCCCAGAACAGCCTGAAAGATCGATCTCAGAACCAGAAGCGGTTCAGACCGAAGTGTTAGTACCCCCTAGACCAATGAAAGCGCACAAAGGTATAAAAAATTTTCTTCCGCTGCTCTTCTGCATGTGCTTTATTTTATTACCATACTATGTGCATTTTTGTTTTGCCGTGTTTTGCCTTCATCCACGACCTACTCAGTCCATCCCAAATTGTAGTTTTTCTTCATCTCCTCCTCCAGCTACAGTTTCACATTCCTCTCCTGGCCTTTCGCTTGTAGTGGGCTTACCTCCATCTCAAACCAATTATGTTGCTCCTGCAAATACACATCCGATGATCACCCGCTCCAAAATAGGAAATTTCAAACCCAAAGCATTCTTATCCAATACAGACCTTGAGACCAAACCAAGTTGCTTTTCTCAAGCTAATTAATCTGTAAAGTGGCATGTAGCTATGTCTGACAATCACAATGCTATGTCTTGCAACCATACTTGGGATCTAGTTCCACCACATTCTCATCATAACATAGTGGGATCCAAATGGGTTTATAATATTAAGAGGCATAAGGAGTTGGGTATCTCTCACGCATATCATATATGGCGCAGCGGAGTAATAAAAATGAGATACCATCCCAGGACTCACATATGTGTGAAAAATAAGACATAAAGAGAACAAAGGTAACAGCTTTACCTTTCTTTGAGCGTCTGAAAAACAAAATTTTTTCTTCTTCAAATTTGAGACGCGATCCAGCAATCCTCTTGATCAAACACTACGAAAGTTGAACGTCCAACCATTGTAATCACAGTATGTGATTATCTCTAATAGAAATCCATACGGAGGGTCACACTCAAGCGCGAAGTTTTCTCTGCTAGCAGAAAAACTAAGTGGCGGCTAGGATTCCTCTTGTATTTCAGCAAAAACAAAAGAGAGAAGAAGGAAGAGAGGACTTTTCCAGCTATTGTTTTTCGTGTATTACCCCTTTTTAGGGTTTCATGCATATACCTTGTCTGTCACGAAAAATCACTGAAAAGCCGAGAATTCTACAACAGTTAGAATTCCCTAATTGTAATTGGAAATATCAAATTCTCACAATTACAATTTGGCCTATAAATTATAACTAATTATAATTTAGCCACAACTACTTCTCTTTCTTGCAATTAACCCCACTATGCTATCAAATAACATATTGAGTATATAATCCTCTTTTGTGTGTGACCTATTAGGTTTCCCAGCCAATTGGTGGTGAATATGAATTAATTCAAATGTCTTTAAGATTAATAATCCATAATTAATTAGAATTAATCATATCAATTCTAATCAGGATTGGTTTATTAATTCATTAATTAATAAACTCATATTCCCAAATCATGAGTGGTATCTAGCAACACATCAAGACCACCCAAAAGTCCAGGAAGTCAAGTGGCTTGACATGAACCATTCAATAACAAACTATAATGCAATTAACTCCTTTTATCATACAATATCTCATTCGGTTTGGAGTACAGAATTAGTCCCAATTTTCTCCAGAATATATATTAATTCTAGCCCGAATATAATAGTACTTGTACCAGGAACCCACTACTCTAGATGTGTATCAATTGGAACTGTTTCCAATACACAGTCGCCTTGGCTAAGGACTTCTCGAGTGATAATTCCTACAAGTGGCCATGAGATATTCGCCCCTACTATTAGGAGTGATGAATCATTTATTGACCCTCTCAACTACTTTCGTTTATCTCACAATGTACCCAATATCCATCCTATAGGCGGCCCTCTATCTGGCTCCAAAGATTGGAATTAAAGCACAATACTCAGCAAACAAAGTACCTTGGAGATCTCAAATCTAAATATACTTGCAAGTTTGCTATATTGAGATTATATCACTAGCACTAAATAGTTATCCATGTAATTATCTCATAGCTAGGTCATATAATGAACTTGTTTCATTAACAAGCATCCACGTGTAAACTTTGAGTATCTCAATACTCACGGATATGAGAATCACCGCCTGATCAAATCAGGAAGTCTAACACATGCTAGTCTTGACGCATTAATGATGTCCTATTTCATTAATACTACGACTAGGGACTATTTAAGTACTAACACTATACAGTATAGTAGGAATCTTATTTCATGATCTCTATCATGATTTCCTTAACACAGTATTGTACTAGGGACTTTATCTAACAGTTATATTACACAAAAGTGATCAAAAGAAACTGTAAGATAAATAATGCCTTTTATTAAAATAAAATATGTCATATACAACGTACAAGTGATTGCCTCTAGGGTATAACACTAACAAACTCCCACTTGTACTAGAGCCAATCATTTATGTATCTAATACCAAATGACTCAATATGCCTATCATGTTTCTTTTGGAATAATGCTTTTGTAAGCGGTTTAGCTATGTTCTCATCCGTGGGAACTGTCTCTATCTTTATTTCCTTAGCTGCTTCAGAAGCGGTTATGTACTCAGCTTCTGTCGTAGAGTCGGCAATAGTCTCTTGTTTGGAACTCTTCCAACTTATTGCCCCTCCACACAACGTAAACATGTAATCAGATTGTGATTTGAAATCATCTTTGTCAGATTGAAAATTGGCATCAATATATTCGTTTATTTTCAAATCACCTTCTCCATATATTAAGAATACATCCTTAGTCCTTCGTAAGTACTTAAGGATGTTTTTTACAGCTGCCCAATGACTCTCACCAGGGTCAAATTGGTATCTGCTCGTTAAACTGAAAGCACAAGATACATTGTAATAACCCGCCTTATATGAAGGACTTGCGTAGGGTGGACTTATTTAAAAATAAGAATAAATATAAAAAGAATTAATGATATATTTTATTTTATTTCATTATTGCTATTATTCTAAAACCATTATTATTTTATAACAAAATATCTTGGCAATATTAAATTATAATATTATTAAAATTTTAATAATTATATTGAATTATTATATTATTCTTACCATTAATATATATATATATATATATATATATATTATATACCTAATGCTATACATATCTCAAATTATATTATATTATATGCAAGGATATTCTAGGGGGCCTATAAAAATTAAATAAAGGTGGCCCACAAGCATGACATTGTTGACCAAATTTGACCATTATTAGATTTCTTCTAATTAAGCTTAATTAAGCTAAGTGAGATTAGGGAAAGTTAATTAAAATTAATCATATATTAGTCCAAAAAGGTTTTAAGAATTTCTTCAAACTTCTAGAGGACCCTACAACCTTCTAGAGCAATCCACAATTCTCTTGAAAAACCTAGAGAAGTCTCAAGACTTCTAAAAATTGCCAACTCACCCTAGATCTTTTATAAAGTCCAAAATAAGACCAAGGGGAGCAAGCTCTATAAATAGGAGCAAGGGGGAGGATTTCGGCCCAAGAGAGAAAGAAGTAAGAAGAGAAGAAAAACAAAGAAAGAAAGGAAGAGAAAACAAAAGAAAGACTAGAAGAGAGAAAGAGAGAATTTCGGCAACAAGAGGAAGAAGAGAAGAACCGACAGTAAGGAGGAGGAAAGGAAAAGAAAGAAAATGAGCGAGAGTTATAGCTTGCCTTCATCTTAGAAAGGTAAGAGATCACTTTTCCAAAGCTCAAAAAAATAATACTAGAAGTTGGAAGCTAGCAACATGTGAATATTGTTGAAGTTAAGTAGTGAAAATGTGTTGATTTTGTGATGGTTAGTTAACCGGTTGGATGAGTGATGAAGTAGACATGATTTTCAGTTCATTTTAGAGTGATGGTTTGCTGGAATTTGAACATGAATAATCCTAAGCCTGTCCTAGACTAGTTAGAAAGGATTTGAATAAGGTGATGTGGGTTTGGATGACTAAGAGATCAGAAATAGCAAGAATAATGTAATCTGCCAAAATTTACTAGTTTGAATAGTTTAGAATAAATAATTCATATGGATAAAAGAGAAGTGCTGGATATGAAAACCTAATAGAATATTGATATTGGGATATTAAATGAAGTATTGAAGGATTTAAATGAGGTAGGGTATGTTGAAGAAATCAGGGGAATAAGTTAAAATAAGTTGGGGTCCTAAACTGTAAATTTAAATCACCAACTCGGAGCAGCGGGTTTAGCTGAAAACCTGAATGAAATGGAAAGGGTTTTGAATACCCTATGACCTGAAATTGGTATAGAAATGTCCTAGGAGTATTTAGGAGGTGGTTTCACCTCATTTGGACTTGAATTGGAGGAGATATGTATAAAGTACTGGAAAGTGGCGAAACTGAATTCCAAACTCGGAATAGTGGAATCAATTGAAAAACTGTACAAAATGGGATGGAGTTTGCATGACTCATGACCTGGAATTGATAAAGGGATATCTTAGGAATATTATGGAAGTAGCCTCACCTTATTTGGACCTATATTGAATAAGTTATTCGAAGAATGGTGGAGAGTGGTAAAGTTGTAAAATCAATAAAACCACTAAAAGCGTTAATTCATTTATTTCTTTAGAGAGATTATAGAAACCTTATTCGAACCATTAAGAATTTGAAACCATTGAGTAATAACAAAGGGATATACCAATGGTGTAGGTGAATCAAGTCAAGAGAATACCTTTTAGGTCTAAACAAGTGCAACTTCGACCTATTATACAAGGTGAGTCTCTTGATTTTAAAACTACCATTTGCTATGTGTTTTTCTGACAAAGTTTAATGTTTCTCTGATATAAACTATGTCTTCTTGATATGATTGAAGCTTATAAATCCAGTCTAATTGATATTTACGAAATGTTTCAATGAGCTTCCTTTATGCTTAAAGACTTCCAAGATGAACGAAATGTCTCAATGAGCTTTCTTTATGCTTAAAATAAGCTTTCTTTATGCTTAATGGCTTCCGAGATGAAATTTATACAATTTTGCTAGCTCTTAAAAATACCTACTCGGGTGATGTAAAAGTTTTATAAAATGATGTTTGGCCCCAAGAATGAGTTGTTTTGAATTCCCTTCGGGGAGAGCAGACTCCTTTCAAATGAGTATATTGAATATGTGAATCAGTGGTGATGTTGAGTACTCAACAAGGGCTTTGACCTTTATACTAGCCTTCGTTATAGCTAGATGAACCCAAATAACCTGGTCCAGTTATTGGGCTTATCTTACTCCGAACGGGGCGACAGGACAATGGAATTAGCCGTCCCTGGTTAGCCGTTGTGAGCCTGGCAATTGCCTATTGATTGTGATGGTGGGTTGTTCACATGAGACCGAGCGGGGACACTCTTTGTGTTCAATCCCTTGCCACATCGATGGTGATTAACATCAGGATTGGGACCCCTGCCTTATGGTGGCAAGTAAAAGATTCCTAAGTTCACAGTGAAGTACATTTGTACGCTGCTCACCCTTTCGGCATATCACGGGTGACGTGCTGTATGGCGCAGTCCCTGGCACAAGAGACCATGTAGCCAAAAGCGAAGTTCCTTGAACTTTGCACACAGGTCGCACTTCCAATCGGGGAAGAATCCACATTTAATGAATTAGGGGCCATGTGTTTGGAAGCCACTGTTTTTCGAATCTACATGACAGATTGAACCAAAATTATAAAATAGTACCATTTTCCTGGCACAAAATTTATTTCAATAAAGAAATTGAAAAATGTCTTTCTCTTCTGAGTAAAACACTAGCACACACAGGACTCACTGAGTATACCACTCACACGTGTATTTGTCTTTTCTATTTTAGGGATTGGAGCTGAAGACTAGAGATGGTACTACCCGGACTTTGCCATCTAGCACTAGTTAGCGAATCTTTTAGCATGACCTTTGTACATAGATGATGAGACTATTTTGGCTAGTATATTTTGGGAACCCTGATGATGTATCTATCACCACTCATGTATTTATAATGAAAGAGTATGTTTCATATATTTACTTAAGCTTTGACTTGTACATGCTTGCTTTAAGTTTATATCATTATAAAGACCCCTAGTCTGGGGATTCAGACGGGGCGACATCCCACTTGAGCTGGCCTATTGCAACAAGAAGAGAATGAGGGATGTTACATACATCGGGCCTTGTACATATCATAGCGTACATGATAGATCCAACTGCCTAAGCATATGGAATCTTACTCATGTAATCTTTTTCAACTTGTGTCTTGGGAGATATCGACTTTGGAAGGCTTACACTGTGTGACATGGGTAAGAATATCTTTTTAGATTGATCCATGCTAAACCTCTTTAGCACTTTATTTATGTATGTAGACTGTGAAAGACCTAGCAACCTTTTGGATCTATCTCTTATTCCAAGAATATAGGTTGCTTCTCCAAGGTTTTACATAGAGAATTATTCGGACAACCAAACTTTAATCGTTTGCAAGACAGGTATATCGTTTCCTATTAGCAATATGTCATCTACATAAAGCAACAAGAAAACGATTACACTCCCACTGACCTTCTTGTATACACAATCCTCATTCATATTTTAAATGAAACCAAACTCTTTGATTATTTCATCAAAACGGATGTTCCAACTCCTAGAAGCTTGCTTAAGTCCATAAATAGACATTTGCAACTTACACATTTTTGTGCCATTACTGAATGCGAAACCCTCAGGTTATGTCATATACACTTCCTCAGTTAGATTTCCATTTAGGATAGCTGTTTTCACATCCATTTGCCAAATCTTATAATCATAATGAGCAGCAATGGCTAGGAGTATCCTGATGGATTTTAACATGGCTATTGGCGAGAAGGTTTCGTCATAGTCAATATCATGTTATTGACGATAACCCTTCACCATTAGACGTACTTTATAGGTAACGAAGTTACCATCCATGTCCATTTTCTTCTTGAAAATCCATTTGTACCAAATAGGTTTAATTCTTTTGGGTAGATCAACAAAAGTCCATACTTGGTTGTCGTACATGGAATCCATCTCTGACTTCATGGCCTCAAGCCATTTGCTAGATTTTGAACTGTTCAGAACATCCTTGTAGGTAGTAGGCTTATCTTCGTCTATGATCAATACGTCATTGTGGTCACTAATGAGAAATTCATATCTCTCAGATGCCACACGTATCCTACTAGACCTACGAGGTTCTTCTGTAGTAAAAAGTTCATCTATTCTCTCAATAGATGTGGGATCAGACGGTTGATCCTTATTTGTTTGATCTTCTTGAATTTCATTAAATTCAATAGTACTCCCACTGTCCCCTTTAAGCATGTGCTCCTTCTCTAAGAAGACGGCATACTTCAAAACAAACACTTTGTTTTCAGAGGGTATGTAGAAGTAATATCTAAAAGATTCTTTCGGATATCCCACAAACAAACACTTGTCAAACTTACTATCAAGTTTGTCTGACTGTGGCCTTTGGACAAAGGCAGGACAACCCAATACTCGCAAATGAGATAACTTTGGTCTCTTACCAAAGAAAATCTCAAATAGGGTAGAATCAACTGATTTTGTCGGAACTTTGTTTAGTATATAAACAAAAGTCTCTAATGTATACCACAAAAACGATTTTGATAGGTCTGCAGAAGCCATCATGGTCCGTACCATGTGTAACACCCCACTACCTAAGCCCAAAAGGGCCGGGGATGTCGCCCCGTTTAAAGGATAAGGGGTCTTTATAACTAGGTCACACAATCAAAATGAAACTATACTTCAAAAATTAAAACTTATTACAATCCAAAAATTCAAGACAAATCCAAAAAAAAAATAATATAACAATTGTTCACTCTCAACTCCCAAAGCATCACATAAAAATAAATAACAGAATATCTTCCAAGGCAAGCAACAACCAGCTACTCATCCCTACAGCAGGATCGACCTGAAATCATGGTAAAAAATGTGATGAGATAAAAATCTTAGTAAGTCCGTGTGTGCTTTGAGTGTTCAGTGAAAATAGTTTGTGAATGTAAGGTGTAAGAACTTATAAGAAAAATACTGGCAAGCAATAAATAAAGTTCAAAAGCAAGAGTGGCGTTTTAGCTTTTCTAACCATATAGGTACAATAAAATCAACCACTCGAAAGGGCGGTCATGGGTGGAAAGCTAAATCCGAGGTATTTAAGGTCGTTCTCGATAAAGAAAAGGATTGGACCGGTAGCATACCGATTGGACTTGCCAGATGGATTGACGGGAATTCATGATGTATTTCATGTGTCACAGTTGAAGAAGTACAATGCCGATTCCAGTCATGTTCTGAATAATGAGCCGTTGGTGTTGCAACCCGATCTGAGCTATGTGGAGAAGCCCGTGCGAATATTGGACCGCAGTATCAAGAGTCTCCGGAACAAGCAGATACCGATGGTAAAAGTTCACTGGGAGCATCATAGCACGTGAGATGCCACATAGGAATCAGAAGAGTGTGTAAAGCGGAAGTATCTCGATCTGAAATAGAGGTATGCCGAAATTTCAGGGCGAAATTCTCTTAAGGAGGGGAGGATGTGAAACCCCAACTAAAACCAATCTTAGAGTAAGGGGGTCGGGATGCATATCATATTTTCTTACATGCATAAATATATTTTTGTATGATTTTAGGTGTTTTGGATATGTGATTTGTAGTCTAGATGGCTTAATTGTGCTTATTGAGTAAGAATGGTAAAATGGTAATTTTACTTAAGGTGGAAATAGGGAGATAGCTTGAGGGTTAAATAGGAAAAATATTTGGGAGAGAAAATAAGGGCAAGAGCTATTGTGGTTTAGTGGTTAGAGCTTTGGAATTAATCCTTGAGGTCTTGAGTTCAAATTCTATCATTGGAGTTTTAGCATGATTAAATTTTATTTTTGTATAGGAATGCTATATTTCGGCTCTTGCATGCTTTAGGGAAGAGTATGAGTGTTATCTTAGGGGAGATATGATAGGAATTTCCTAATCCTACTCTTGTGCCCTACAAAAATTTCTAAAAGATTCCTACCTTTCTTGATCCTTAGCTCTCCTTACTTCTTAATCAATTAGATTGTTCCATTTACCTAACTCAATTTTATTTCCAGAAAATTCCAGCAAAGTTTAGTGGCATTGAAGGTTCGAAAATGTCTAAGTGTGAGGTATCTTATTGAACAAAAATGGGGAAGAGTTATGGAAGGTTTCCAAGAGAATTAATCTCCATGGTTGAACCTTCAAAACTCCAACCTAGTTGTGTCATCTTCTTCATGTAGTAAACTGAAAATTTTTCTAGCTTCTTGATCAGTCCAATTGTCTAAATTTTTAGCCATCTTTCCCTCCCAAATGCTGCCATAAAAATGACCAATTCACTCAGCTTGAAGGCTGAAAATTCCAGCCAAAACCAAGCTGCACAAAAGCTATGCAAACCAGGAAAATTTTCTGGTCAGTTTCGCAGCTTGGTGAGCAAAAAACCAATATGTCCAACTTTTCAACCAGCAATTCAACCCTATTTTTCCTCCATAAAGAAGGCTGGAAACCAGCCTTAAAGGACCCTCTAATGACCCTTCAAACCTTCTGCAAGCTGACTGAAATATGACAGAAAAATTAGCCTAAAAATTCCAGCAAACCTTGCAGAAAAACTGAATAGAATTTCCAGTTTTGTTCCTTTTTCACCCTTGTCCGAAACTTCCTCTATTTTTCTGTACAAACAGACCTTGATCAGCCATGAATTGAACTCCAGCATCCTCACCATTGTTCTGCACGAAAAACAGCTCGATGGCTGCTCCTAAAATCTTTCCATCAATCACTCCAATCAAGCCATCAATAGGAGTCCATAATTGCAGCAAGATATTTCAGCAAGCTACCATAGATAAACCCTCAAACAACCAGAAAATTCGTTCACTATGGTACACCATATTTCGGCCACTCTAAAGCTCCTTCAAACATCATTCATCCCAGCAGAAACCTTAACCAATCAGTCGGCCATTGAAGCTTCCAAAAGCTCTCCATCAACCAAGATCTCCTTACCATATTTATTTCCAAAATTGATTCCCTAAATTATTTTTTTTTTAATTTCAAACAACCAGCTTTCCTTTTCCTTCCAAGTCTGAAAATCCAATTACCAAAACCTTCCAAACAATTCGGGCACCCTTTCTCCACAGAATTTCGGCCAGCTCTCTCTCTCTATTCTCTTCATTTTTTTCAAACCTCCAAGAACACCTACTACCATTCTCATGCCTAAGGCCATTCAAAACCACTTCAATCTTCTCCAAAAACTCCAGATTATACCTACTCATTCTCGTGAATCCATTCCTGCAATTTTTAACATCAAACATGGAAATCAAAGCCTCACTTTTGGATAAAAAACCAAAATTTTCTTGAAGGCTCAAGAACACCTTCAAGGTAAGCATGAACAATCATCTCCATCTTCTTCCATCTTCGACTTTGATGAGTATATACTAATGAACTCCCTTTTTCTCTTTCTCTTTCCCTCCCTCTCTCTCTCTCTCTCTCTCTCTCTCTCTATCTCTCTCTCTGTCTCTCGGCCGAATGGTTGCTCCAACCATGGCCATGTTCCCTTCTTCCTCCTTGGACGAATCAAGCTGTCCACACGAAAGGATTCTTTCGAAACTACTTCAAGGCAGTCATCATTCAAGTAAGCCTCTCCAATCTTCTCTTTAAAATTCTAGATTCATGTCTCTTGGATGTAGTGGGATGAGGATGGGATATATTTGGAGATTGATTATGTGTTTTGTGATGGAGTTGGGATTGAAGCATGAGAATGAATGTATTTGTATGATGAAGATGGGATTGATGCATGAGATGATTTGTCTTGGTTAAATGTATGGCGTTTTCAGGGTTTGTTGCATGTCTTCATGTTGTGAGTAGTATGAATGATCAAGCATGTTAGAGATTATGTCACCTTTGGTGAACAGGGTTTTATGTTCATGTATTCTTATTAAGGCCATGATTATGATTATGTTAGTGGAGTTTGGATCATGTTTTGGTAGATTTGGATCTATGTTTTTATTCATGATTTGGATGTTTTGTTGATTGGTGTAGAGTGTATGTTCATGATTATGGTTAGCAATAGGAATTATGATCATGACCTTGTTGTCCCTAAGCTAATTTTATTTCATCAATAAAATGATTAATGCTATAATTTCTTCTAGTAATTTCGAAAACCCTAGGAAAATGTGGATTTGGACTCTTATATAAAATAATGATATTTTAGTCAAATAAATGATAGTTTTTATTAAAGAAATAAAATATATAGATATTATATAGAATAATAATATCAAATAAAGCCTTTTATATAAATAATTATAATAGGTAAAATATTCATTTTGTAAGTCTTATATTCATAAATACTAATAGAATTTATTTATTATCTTTTAATCAAAACATAATAAAATTTATTTGCTATTAATTTTATTTACCAATTATTTTCAACCATTAGTTATTAAAAATCATTATTTTAAATAATATCATCTAGGGCCTAGGACCTTTCATCAAATAAACCCTAATTTATTTATAGCAAGATTTAAACATTCAACTTATTAGTATCTAATTCACAAACCCTAGTTATTTTAATATCAAGTTAGATTTATTTTATAAACCCTTTATTTATTATCTAACCTTAAAACTTGGGACACTAGGGTTATGATTGTGGTAAGTTGAATTATGATTATTTGTGAAAGTGAATTTTGGCTTGAGTTTAATTATGACTTATGTTTATCCCAGGCAGGGTTAGGTCAGCTTTTGAAGATCTTTATTTTATCTCAAGCAAAGGATCAGGTAAGCTCCTACATAAAACTTGTTTGTTGCAAAAAGTTATTATGGCAAGCTAAACCTGAAGTTTGTGAACACTGATTTGGTAAAGGCAATTAGGGATGTTTCCTTTCTTGTTTCAGTCAAACCAATTCTTTGAAAATCAACAAGCAATTTTATTCAAATACTAAACTATTTCTAAAACTGACTTTGACAAAGGCTTTGGAAACCCTTGATTGCCATTTTCAAGTAAAGTTATGTTTTATCAGTTTTCTCCCAAGTGGGATAAACTACGTTGAGTACTCAATAAGGGTGAGCTAGTAGTACTAGTTTTGAAGAGCAAGAGTGAGTCTTCTGACAGAAGGCCACCTCCAGAAGATGAACTCAATTTAGAGAAACGTCAGTACTAATTAGTTATGCCGGTCCGAGCTAGCAGGTTTTAGTTATATGGACTGTGTGTTGTCGGAGTGGACAATCGGTTTTGTTTGGGTGTAGAGAATGAGGAGAATCTTACCCGGTAGGCCGATCACCTACCTTTTTGTCACTCTGCGCAACGTGTAGCATTCTAATCGTTGTATGGTTATAGGGCTCAACGCGTGGTAACCCATGGCCGCCCTTTTGAGTGGTTGATTTTATTGTACCGTATGGTTGGAAAATGCCAAAACGCCACTCTTGCTTTTAAACTTTATTTATTGTTTGTCAGTATTTTTCTTATGAAGTTCTTACACCTTGCATTCATGAACTCTTTTCACTGAACACTCAAAGCATACACGGACTTACTGAGATTTTTATCTCATCACCATTTTTACCATAATTTCAGGTGAATCCTACTATGGCGATGAATAGCTAGTTGTTGCCTGCCTTAGAAGATATTCTGTTATTTATTTTTATGTTATGCTTTGGGAGTTAAGAGTGAATAATTATTTTTATTATTTTTATTTTTTTCTGGATTTGCCCTGAAATTTTGGATTGTAATAAATTTTAATTTTTGAAGTATTGTTTTGTTTTGATTATGTGACCTAGTTATAAAGACCCCTTGTCCATTGGACGGGGCGACATCCGCGGCCCTGTTGGGCCTAGATAGTGGGGGTGTTACACCATGTCTAGAAGGGTTCGATTCCTTCTCTCAGATACACCGTTATGTTGAGGTGTATGTGGTGGAGTCCATTGAGATAATATTCCATTATCTCTAAGATAACTCAGAAACTCTGGGCTCAAGTATTCTTCTCCTCGATCAGATCTTAGAGTCTTAATACTTTTGCCAAGTTGTTTCTCTATTTCATTCTTGAAGTATTTGAACTTATTAAAGGCCTCAAATTTATATTTCATTAAATACAAATACCCGTATCGTGAGAAATCATCGATAAAGGTTATGAAATAGTTATAACCTCCTCTTGTTGTATTGACATTGGGCCACATACATCAGAATATATGAGTTCTAATAACTCCTTGGTCTGTTCTTCTTTTCCTGGAAAATGAGTTTTAGCCATTTTACCTAGTAAATAAGACTCGCATGTGCCACATGATTTATAATCAAATGACCCTAAGTCACCAAACTTGTGTAACTTAGAAACACGATTTTCGTTTACATGGCCCAAACGATAATGCCATAAGTAAGAGGTGTTAGAGTTATCTATTTTAGGTTTCTTATTGTTTACATTGAGAATTGGATTATTCAAGTCTAGAACATATAAACCATTAACCAGAGTTGCTGAACCATAATGAATATCATTCAATGAAAAAGAACAACATTTATTCTTAAATATCAAATGAAATCTATTTAAGTCTAAACACGCAATTGAGATAATGTTTTTCATTAAAACTAATACATAGTAACAGTTTTGTAATTCTAGAACTAATCCCGAAGGCACTCGAATGTCCCCACAGCAAGTGCAGCAACCTTTATCCTATTTGCAGTACGTAGGTCTATGTCGCATTTCTCTAGCCTTCTACTGCTTTTTAGTCCCTACAAGTTATTGCACAAATAAGATCCACATCCGGTATCTAATACCCATATCTCATTTCTAAAGGCAATATTTATTTCAATCATAAATATACCTGGAGTAGAAGTAAAAGTGCTTGCAAGCTTCTCCTTTTGCTTCTTGTCCTTAACGGTTTCCAAGTAGGCTTTGCAGTTGCGCCTCTAGTGGCCTATCTTGCCACAATGATGGCATGGGCCCTTGGTGGCAACGTCCTTCTTCTTCACACCACCTTTGGGCTTCATGGGAGCCTTCTTCTTCTTTTGAACTTTCTTCTTAGAAGAAGAAGATTTTACCATTAAAACTGCATTGGAATCCTTCTTCATGGAGGACTCCGCAGTTTTAAGAAGATAGTTCAACTCAGGAATAGTGGACTCAATCTTGTTCATCTGATAGTTAATCATAAATTATGAGAAACTATTAGGCAAAAATTATAGAATTAAGTCAATACTTAGTCATGGTCCATTGCGAACTCAAGTGATCTAAGCTTCTCTATCAAGCCCAATATCTTCAACCTATGAGTGGCCACAAAAGAACCCTCTGCCATTTTGCAATAGAATAGTTGCTTCGAGATCTCGTATCTCTCAATTCTAACTTGGGTGTTAAACAGCTCTCGAAGATGTAGTATAATCGATTGAGCATCCATATGCTCGTGCCGTTTTTGTAGCTCGGGAGTCATGGATGCTAGCATAATACCCGATGTTGTATCACTATCCTCCTCGTGCCTTTTGTGGACAGCATGCTCATCAGCATGAGTATCTTGAGCTGGTGGTGGCGGAATAGGAGCATCTAGCACGTAGAGTAACTTTTTTTTATTTGAGAACGATTCTCAAATTTCTATACCAGTCAAGATAGTTTGATTCATTTAACTTGTTGGTTTCCAAGATGCTATATAGGTTTAGGTTTGTTGACATGATGCAAGTGTCCTAGATGTAAAGATAGAGAGAATTAGCTACTGTATATGCACATGAAATGCAAATAATTAGGACTTTAATTAAACGCATTTTTACTTTACTATTTTACTCAAATCAATAGCCCCCACTATTGATTCGGGAAAACCCGTTGGAAGCTTTCCTAATGGACCGGTATCCAAATTTCTCAAGAATAACATTGGGTTTGCCCAATAAGCCACCCTTGAGTTCATTGGTAGGTACCCAATACCAATTATATCGTATGTACCTACCGGATCATTGAGTGATTAACAGCTTTTAATCTTAAAGCCTTTTGAGCTATCCCAACTTTTCCTCTAAATTTCTTTATGCTTGAGTTTACCCAATTGGGATAAAGAATTTAGTTAAACCTGACCTATTAATCAGGAATTTAATTCAAAAGGAATTTAACTCCATAGCTTGAACATGCCCGATATCGAGTATGCTTGGGTTTGTCCAACAACCTGGTCTCGAAAAAGAACTCTCGTTCTTACTATATTAACAGAAGGAATTATGTTTAATATTAACTGAGGGATTTGTTCCTTTTAGTGATTTCAATAAATGGCATGTATAAAAATCAATAAATCACAAAATTGATAATTATGATAATAAAGCGATTACGTAGTATGGTTATGGACTTTACTCTAAATTAATTTCTTTGAGCCAAAAAAGAAATTAATATAATTAACCATATGTGTTTATGCATGATTTAAGTAGAAGGTCTTACATTCTCGCCTTATTTTGGTTGCCATCTCCAAAATAAAATAATTCTATTCCTATCTAACTTATGTAAATTAATTACATAATTTCCTAAAGCGAGAAAACCTCGAGTTATATTCGAGGGGAGTTAAATAAGAAGAGAATTACATAAGAATTTTAGAGAAGGCAGGACACGGAGGCTAAATTTCATAAAAAATCAAAAATGTAAAATGTAAGAACAAATATAATTATTTTTAGTCCATAACCATCCACCATGCCATTAATTATGCTTAAAAAAATAAACATATAATTTTTATTATTCTAAAATCACTATTTTGAAAAAATAAAACAAATTCTAAAATCAATATTGTAGAAAAATACATTAATTTTAAAATTTTCAAAATTATTATTTTGAAAAATAAAATTGTTTGTCTCAAAACTAATTTTGAAAAAATATTTTTGGGTCCCGTCTCTCATCAAATGAGATTTTTCCCTTTTAGAACTCTATTTCAGAATTTTTTTTTTTAATTGCTGGAACGTCGCGAAAATAGGGCAGAACCGGCGCCGGTTAGAAGCCCGAGGCAGCGCCGACTCCAGTCTGGTTTTAAGAAATTTTTTCCAAAAACAATTTCTGGACATCGTGAAACAGCACGGAACCGGCGCCGGTTTGGAGCCTGAGGCGACGCCGGTTGTAGTCGGGAAGAGATGGCAATTTTCAGAAAATTTTCCAAAAACAATTTCTGGAGCCCTTATCTTTTGCAATAGTTTAGTGAGAACAATTCTCAACTGAATTTTCTATTTTGAAGCTCAAAACAACAACCAATTTGTTAATTTAAACAAAAACAAAATCGAAAATTAGGATGAAACAGAAGGCAATCAACCCATGTTCAAGAGAACTGTTTTCAATACACAGTCGCCTTGGCCAAGGACTTCTCGAGTAGTAATTCCAACAAGTGGCCGTGAGATATTCACTCCTACTATTAGAAGTAGTGAATCTTTTATTGACCCTTTCAACTACTTTCATTTATCTCATAATATACCCAATATCCATACTATAAGCGGCCCTCAATCTGGCTCCAGAAATTGGAATCAAAGTACAATATTCGGCAAACAAAGTACCTTGGAGATCTCAAGTCTAAGGATACTTGCACGTTTGCTATATTGAGATTATATCACTGGCACTAAATAGTTATTCATGTAATTATCTCATAACTAGGTCATCCAATGAACTTGTTCCATTAACAAGCATCCACGTGTAAATTTTGAGTATCTCAATACTCACGGATATGAGAACTACCGCCTGATCAAATCAGGAAGTCTAACACATGCTAGTCTTAACACATTAATGATGTCTTGTCTCATTAATGCTACGACTAGGGACTATTTAAGTACTAACACTATACAATGTAGTAGGAATCTCATATCATGATCTCTATCATGATTTCCTTAACACAGTGTTGTACTATGGACTTTATCTAACAGTTATATTACATAAAAGTGATCAAAAGAAACTGTAAGATAAATAACGCCTTTTATTAAAATAAAATGTGTCATATACAACATACAAGTGATTACCTTTAGGGCATAACACTAATATAAGGATGGTAGTATTGAACGGTACAAGGCCCTGCTTGTAGAAAAAGGCTTTCATCAATGTTAGGGAATTGATTATATTGATACTTTCAATCTTGTTGTGAAAATTGCTACTATCAGATTAATTTTAACAATGGAATTGTTATTTGGGTAGGAGATTCGGCAATTGGATATTTCCAATGCTTTCCTTCATGGTTTCTTAGATGAAGCAATGTACATGTCACAACCACAGGGCTTTGTTGATCCTAATTATCCTACCTATGTGTGCAAGCTCAATAAGGCTATTTATGGCCTTAGACAAGCTCCTTGTCAATGGTTCAAGTGTTTAACATTTGTTCTTCTTTCTTCGGGTTTCAAAAGTTTGAAGACAGATTGCTCTCTTTTCATTTACAAGCATGGTTCAGTTCAACTTTATTATCTTATTTATATTGATGACATATTTCTTACGGGTAGTGATTTTCATTTTGTGCAATATGTTATTCATTCTCTTCAGCGGCACTTTCCTTTGAAGGATCTTGGAAAGCTCCATTACTTCTTACGAATTGAAGCAAATTGGTGTCATGGTAGTTTATTGCTTACACAAAGCAACTATATTAATGACTTATTGCATACAATGAATATGGCTATTGCAGACTCTATTTCGACAACTATACGGAATTCTATTAGCTATTCGTTTTCTAATCCTACTCTTTACCCAAGTATTGTTGGTGCATTGCAATATGTGTACATTACCAGGTCCAATCTTAATTTTGTTGTTAATTCTTTGTCTCAATTTATGCTTGATCTAAAGATTGATCATTGGGTTGTTGTCAAATGCATTTTGTGTTACTTGTATAGTACATCTACTCATGGGTTGTTTTTACAACCTTCTAAGGATTTTCGCATTTCAGCCTACAATGATTCTAACTAGGAAACTAACCCTGAAGATCGCAAGTCTATTTCTGGTTTTTGTATTTTTGTGGGTAAGAACTTAATTGCTTGGGGCTCGTGTAAGTAATGTATAGTTGCCAGATCATCCACGGATGAAGAGTACAGGGTAATACCTATGGTTGTTAATGAGCTTCACTGGTTATGTTCACTTATTAATGAATTACTCCATCGATTCCAATCCCGTGGTGTGACAACTTGAGTGCCACTAATTTAACATCCACTCTTATTTTTCATTCTAGGTCCAAACACCTAGAAATTGATTTTCATTATGTAAGGGACAAGGTGTTTAATGAGGAGCTACAGGTTTAGTATATCTCCACTCAAGATCAACTTGCTAATGTGCTTACTAAAGCATTGTTCGAAGCCAAGTTTCATGGTTTTAAGTCCAAGTTGTTTGTGATTGCACCTCCTGTACAACTTGCAGGAGGGTGATAAGATAATATCTTATTTCCAGTTACAAAAGTTTGTTCTATTATAGATAACTCAATCACGTGTTATAGAAACTCAATCACTTAGATATATTTGCTATAACTTGTACCCTATATATCCTTGTACAGATTGTTAATTAAAGTAGATTTCCCTTTTATGCTTTGCTTATCTTTTAGTCGCTATTTTTGGACCAGACCATACCGACCAATCAGACTTGTCAGATCATGAACTAGTACCCTAACCGATTTAGTCATTTACTTTGAGCCGTTTTCTCCAAAACTATTCTATTTTATTTAAACCATTTGAACCGGTCGGTCTAACCAGCAAATCGTTAAACCAGCCAATCTAACTGAATTGAACCATTCTCTCTCTCTCTTTCTCTCTCTCTGCTACATAAAATAATATATTTATAGAAAAGAAAGAAGCTATACAGATATATTAAACAGTTCATAGTAATAGAGAATATACCACAATTTTCTCCCAATTTCGTTGTTTTGAATTTGAATTACACTATATTACACTATAGGAAAATTTGCAATTTGTGATGAGCAAATTGTCGTCCCTGTTAGCGACGCCAATGTGATGGGGTCGACAATTGACCAAGACCGTCACAATACTATTGCAAATTACGAGAGATTTGCAACAGTAGCAAATGACTTAGCCACGGCGTCACAAAATTCTCGCAATTAGAGAGGGTTTTGCGACGCAAGCAAAACCCTTATTAATTGCAAGGACTTTGCGACGGCATAAAATAGTCGTCATAAAACCCTTACTGATTAGCGATGGTTTAGCGATGATTGTTGGTAATTATAATTTAATACTAAATAATTTGTAAAAGTTGTCGCTAAATCTTCACTAATTAGCGACGGTTTAGTGATGGCAACCCAAAATTTAAAAATGAATTTAATTTTTTAGAATTTGTCAAGGTGCTGTCGCTAAACCTCACTAATTACGACACTCGATAATTATACATTAACATTAAGTAATTAGTAAAAGTCATAACTAACCATCGCTTATTAGCGATAATTTAGTAACAGTAAAAAAAAATTCAAAAAAAAATTATTTTTTTAGGATTTGCCAATGTGCCGTTGCTAATTAGTGACAGTAATTAGCGACGGTTTAAGGAGGGCACTTGGTAATTATACATTACCACTAAATAATTAGTAAAAGTCATCGCTAATTAGCAACAATTTAGCGACGACTATCCAAAAGTCAAAAAATCAATTTAATTTTTTAGGATTTGTCAAAATGTTGTCACAAAACCCTCGCTAATTGCGAAGGCTTGCAATGGCATAAAATAGTCGTCGCAAAACCCTCATTAATTAGCGATGGCTGTTGAGAATTAAAATTTAATACTAAATAATTTGTAAAATTCAAAAATAAATTTAATTTTTTAGGATTTGCCAATTGCCATTGCAAAACCCTCGCTAATTAATGATGGTTAGCGATGACTATTGAGAATTATAATTTAATACTAAATAATTTGTAAAACCTGTCACAAAATCCTCGCTAATTAGTGATGGTTTAGCGACGACTATTGCGAATTATAATTTAATACTACATAATTTGTAAAAGCCGTTGCAAAACTCTTGCTAATTAGCGACTGTTTAGTGACAGCTATCCAAAATTAAAATATAAATTTAATTTTTTAGGATTTGCTAATACACCGTCGCAAAACCCTCACTAATTAATAACGGTTTAATGATGACTGTTGTTAATTATACATTAACACTAATGAATTGTGAAGTCATCGTAAAATAGCGACGATTTTGCGAGGAATTAGGGTATCGTGCCCTAAACTGCCACTGAGTTGTCGCTATTTAGAGAATATCCTAATTCGTCGCAAATCTAAAAAATTTATTTAAAAAATTCAAATTTTGATTTCATATACATATATATATATATATATATGTTATATATATGTATATATATATATATATATATATATTCTAAGTACATAATATGTATCTAAATTATATATATAGTATAGATATGTACTATACTATATCTAGTATTTAAAGTTTGGATATGAATTTTTTACTTTATTTAATTGAATAATAGAATGCGTAAAAATATATTATTAAGTGGAATATATTTAAATATATAAAATATAAATATAATTTATTAATAAATATATAATATAATATATTTTATTTATTAAAAGAATTTATTAATATTCTATATAGTATAATATAGTATTTAATTAATGTAAGGTGAAAATAAATACAATAATTCACATAGTCTAATGGTGGAGTATATGCTCCTTCACAACAAGGACGCGGGTTCGCGTCCAACAACGATTTCAACAATTATTAGCGAAGGAGATTGCGATGGCCGATCGGATCGGGTTTGTATTGGGTTGGGGCCCAATTGAATAATTAATTTTTTTAAAAAAAATTTAAATTCGGCAACCATCACAAATCCGTCGTTAAACCGTCGCAAATTTAATTACTTACTTAGAATGCCACAAATAATTTTTTTTTAAAAAAAAAATTAAATCCAATGGTTGTTTTTAATCCATTGTTAAAGCATAGTCGTTAAATCGTCGCAAACTTAATTATAAATTTAATTATAATATCATTAATTAAATGGCCATTGCTAAATTAATTATAATGTCATTAATTAGATGGCCATTGCAAATCCATCGCTAAGGGTTTGTTGACTTTCCCATCACAAATAGCAACGGTTTCTCTTTGGCGGTTGCAAAACTCCAGTTTGCGACGCCCTTTTTAGCTACAGTTTTTTGCTGTTGCAAAACACGAATTTTCCTATAGTGTGTATTAATCTATTTTGTTATTTAAAATAATTATATTTTTAATTTTTAAATTATAATATTACCAATTCAATTACGATTAGACTATTAAATCATGAACTTGTAAATTTTTTGACTTGATGTTCGTTCCGATTCTAAAAATATTACTTTGAGTCCATTCCCCTAAGAGATAAATGGTTCTTACCCTTAGGATGGGTGTAATTAGTGGTATTATGAGTAGATGATATAATCACTATTATCATAGGTAGATGATGTCATTAATGGTATTATTGTTTATTAGAGATTAATAATCTTATCTTTATAAATATAGGACTATTGGGATAATTTGTAATTAATATAAAAAATACATAAAATATAACAGTTGTCTCTTATCTCCCAACCTTATTTTCTTTATCTAGATATAATTTCTAGAATGTTACTATTACTTTATTTTACCATCGATATTCTATCTACTCTAACAAATTTATTATAAAATATAATTCATACTCCCTTAAGTTTCATAATTATCTAACTATAAATACAATTTTAAGTAAAAAAAAAACAACTAGCAAATTAAAATGTACTCTCATTTAGCATGCGATGGTATTGAATTATTTTTAAAATATAATTAACTCTGACAATATTATTTAATTTAAAGAATTAAAAACACATAGACAAAAAATGTGTGATAATTTCAAGTGGCAGTAGGGCAGTTTTATATTTCATTCTAATCCCCGATGGAAGTGGCAATTGGCAATTTGCAGGGCGTTTTTATTTTATTTTTAACTGCCTTAAACCGATAGTCAGTTGGTTCTGGTTACTGGTCCTGGTTCCATCAACGGTTCTGGTTTAATTTGGAACTGAAACTGTAGTCTATCTCGGATGGACTTGCGGTTCAAGACGAAATCAAGAGAGCCATGGACGGCAACTGTGAGTGTTTGTGTGTATGGTTTTTTTTTTAATAAATAATAAATTGTGTTAAACTGTGTCAATCTGTCAAAACTTGTTCCTTCCCTTACAACCCTAAGTCTCTATCTTTCTGACTTTCTCTCTCTCAAAACCCTCCCCGTTTCTTTCTCTCTCTTGTCTCCTTACTCCACTGCAACTTACCCCGCCACCTCTAATGCCAGCTCTCCATACGGCGACGTTTTTTGGGTTCACTTCCTTTTGCTCTACTCAACTTCACTAAACCAGTGCTATTCCCTTCAGTTGTATACAAGCTTTTTTGACATTTTTGGGACATTTCAGAATGGTGATGGCAGAAAATGAGGGAAGCGGAGATGATCAGAAGGAGGTGCCTGCGCTTCAGAAGTCTCCATGGAAGACTTCGGGCGCAGCAGTTGATGCCTCTACTGCCTCTGCTCCGGTTTCGGCTGCCTCTGATTCCGATACTTGGCCGGCGCTTTCCGATGCTCAGCAGCGGCCAAAGAGCAACTCAGGTGATTCCCGCTCTTCCAAGTCTCCGCCACTATCTGCTGCTGTGGCGGTAGACAGTGCTCCTCCACAGCCATCTCCGCGGGTATATTTAATCACTTTGCTTTACCCTTTTTAATTGTGTATTTATTATAGTAGGTGTAATGTGGTCCTTGCGAGCTTGTGCATGGAGCTGATTGTCTTTGTTATAGATTCTGAAGTGTAATCTGAAGGATGAAAATTTCAATCCTTCAAGGTAGAAGTGTGTAATTCTAGAAGCTGTTAGTACAAGAAAATACTCCCGCGTGCAATAGTTATATGTTGCACGTGTATATATGAGCAGATACTTTTAATCTTCAAATTTTGGAAAAGATCAACAATAAAAAATTCAGTTGAAAGAGAAGGTATACAATTGCTTTTAGGTTTACAAAAAATGCGGATATTTTGTTGGTACTTTAATTGATTTAACAGAATTAAATTATTCAAGTGAAAAGAAAATATACAATTGCATATTGATTGTTGAGAATGCAGTATGATTTCAGAGGTTTTACATTGAAATTCTATTTAAATATTTAATTTTGGTGGAGAAATGTATGTATGTGCTCCCACACACGTATGCATTTCAAATCGAAATTTGAGCATTTTAAAAATTCTATAGAATTGTCAAAATGAAGGGCACGAGCTTGTCACTAATTGGTTGGAAATATCCCAAGGAAGGGACAAAACACGATACAGGTGTCTTCGTATTTTGTCCCGAGGCAGCGCTGAGAACTTCTATGTATGTAGTTGTATAATAATTACATATTGTCCCCTTTTGTACAAAGTCCTATTCAAGTAATCACTTCAATTGTTTTACTTAATATGTTGATAGATACTGATTTTGGATGCTCAATCATCATTATTTCAAGTTGCTTACTTGGCAGTGGTGTCTACTGTTTTACTTTTTTGTTCTTCCAGGGATCAGCTGAGCAGCAAAAGTCAAATGTGCGTGCTAACTTCAAGGCTTCGCATAAATCCCAGGGAATTCGTCAGCCAAAAACAGGGCCTAAGCATTACCCAAACAGTGTACCACATATCCCCCCACCCTTGCCTTATCCTCAACCAGGCATGCCTCCAGTTTTCCATACAATGGTACCTATGCCGCACATTCCTGTTCCTGGATTTGTTTATCAGCCTCCACCTGGACCTTTTCCTGGAGCTGAACCTCATTTGCTAAAGCCTGTTTATGATGCTCCTGTGCAAACTTTTCCACCATCAGTAGATGGTAGCTTTCAGCCTCCTCCACGGGCTGATCACGGAGCATTTGATGCCAATTCTTCAAAAAGAAGACCTGAGATGCGAGACCGAGGTTTCCAGTTTAATCCTGTGCGACCAAATCACCAACCAGTTGGATCTAAGGACAATATTTGCTTGCAACAACCCATGGGACCAAGGCCTTTCATGAGGCCTCCATTTTTTCCAGCTCCAGGCTTTATTGACGGATCGAATTTTCCAGGTAATTCTCTGTGTTATTAGGCCATCTAAATGATGAATTCATTTCAGTGATCTTGTTTTATAAGGTCTTCTCTGTCTCTTCATCCTTTGATTAGATTGTGTAGTTGTCCTCCCCCCCCCCCTCTCTTCCTTCTTGGGTGGTTTATCAGTTGAAATTGTCTAATATGTTAATGTACTACAGGTTCACCTGGTGCCATATATTATATCCCTTCTGCTCCTCCAGGCTCTGTTAGAGTCCCTTACCCACCCATCTTCGTTCCACATCCTTTGAACTCTGGGGCACCTATGCTACCTTCTCCGACAGTAGTGTTGAGAGCTAATATTGTAAAGCAAATTGAGTACTACTTCAGGTGAATTATGGGATGGATTTTACTTGGATGTTTCTTGATTGTTTTGTTTAAAATGGTGATTGATGTTACTTAATTGTGGTATTGGCCTTATAATGCATTCATATTACATCTCCTGATATGGATCTACAACTGTCACATATGTGGTTTTTCTTGATTAATGTTTTAATATTTTAAAATTTAGTTGGCAATTGCTGGCTTTTTGAGGCACTTTAAGGTGATTGAACCCAATACATTTGATTTTCTATTAGATTATCTCTGTAAAATGAATTAGACATTCTTTTAATTATATTATATGGAACAACTGGAAATTGTAACTTAACCCTCAGGTTTCTTGTAGGTACACTAGCTGCTGTGGGAATTCAAATAATTTTGATTGTTAGGCTATAAGAAACCAAGACATCTGATGTTTAATTCTCTTTTTGTTTTCCCTTGACAGTGATGAGAATCTTCAAAATGACCACTACTTGCTTTCCTTGATGGATGACCATGGCTGGGTACCTATTTCCACCATTGCTGACTTTAAAAGGGTGTGTTCTAATGGCATTATTTGTACAAGTCAAGCCTATATTTTGCATGTGTTACTGTGATGTTTAGTTGTTCACTTTGTGAAAGTTGAACTGCTAAAATTTCTTTTATCTTATCCCTAATCCTGGGTTTCAGGTTAAAAAGATGAGTACGGACATACCATTTATCCTGGATGCATTGCAGTCTTCAAGTACCATCGAAGTTCAGGTTGTAGTCCCAACTTTTCTTAATTTCTAGATTACCCTAAGAAAGTCATTTTCTACCTCCACTCCCGCCCTTCAATCTTTTTATTTCTTAGATTGAATAACCTTGGATTTAATCACATTGCTTATTCTCTGTAGAGTGACAAGGTGAGAAGACGTGAGGAGTGGCCAAAGTGGATTGGTCATAAATCAACTACTGCGGTGCAGTCTACCCTGAAAAAGCCTTTGGAGAATAGTTCTTTAAATACAAGTTTTGAGTTGAAGGATGGTAAGGAGGAGCAGTGTGAAGGTACAAAAAAGGGTTCTGCTGTCAATGATGGTATGGCGGACAACTCATTATTAGGCAATGGAACTAGAACAGAGTTGGTTACTAATGAACAAGAGAAGAATTCGCTGAATTTACCAGCTGAGCTAGGACATGAGGAATCTTGTGCAAGAAATGAGGTTTCAAGTTCAGGATTGGATTCGCAATCAAATAACACCGGTCATTTTCCTAAGAATGACTTAATTAAACATTCACAAGGAATTCAGTTAGAAAAGTCCAAGGTTTATGAAGACCTTAAAAATAGAAAGGCAGATTTGCATTCACTTTCAGCAATTGAAAAACTGGAGGACTTGACAAATTATTTTTCGAACACCTTTATGCTAGATGAAGAGCTAGAACTTGAGCATAAAACAGTAAGCAGGGAAAATCTTTCTACTGCAGGAAGGTATTGTTAGCTTTTAACTAATGTTAAATCAAAAATGGTTTTGGTGGTTCCTTTTTTCATCATCCTCCATGCCCATTTTTCCATACTATTCCATAACTTGGGCTCATCCATGAGGACCCTATGTGGAGTGGTAGGTTTTGTATATTTTTCACCAGGGAGCGCCAATCATTTTTCAAAAAAATTATTTATTTATTTTTCATTTCTTGTCTTAACCATGCTACATTTGTATTTATGCCTGTATCTAGTTAGGTCTGTATGTGCACACATGATTTTTCCATAAGTGGACAAATGATATTTTTACAATCTAAAATGAGGTTGCAAATTGCACAATTTAAAAGAATTGCAGTTGCAAGTTGACTACTCAAAATGAGGCTGCAGGTTGAGTTGTTTACTTTTGACTTTGAGTTTCAAGGCCATTTACCCTTTGGAACATAGGCTTAAATATCCTGTAAATATGTGCATCTGTCTCTGTAGACGGAAATTCTTGGATGTTTACCTACTAGTTGCATATTGCTTATCTGTTCTGCAATTTTCTGCCTAAAACAGAACAGTTATCTGTGGTCAAGCAATGTGTTCCAGTTATGTAAGTGGCCAGTAGTAGCATAATTGTTTTGGTTGTTTATATGATTAGCTATCTCACTAAGTCTATGCCATCACTATTTTGGTAGAAGAAAGTTGCTGCCCTTTATTTGCACTCATTTTTGTATTTTTTCCCCCTTATTTTACTTTCTTGCTTATGAGCACTGTTCTTGAAAGTAGATGTTCCTGTTACTGTCATGTATCAATGCTTGATGAACGACTGCCTACAGGATTGATGATGAAGATGATGACATGGTCGTTAATGATCAGGCTGTTGAAAGACTGGTAATTGTGACTCAGGTAGGCAGTATGTCCTGTGTTTTCTTTTGAGTTTTCTCTGATTTTCTCATCTCCTTTGGGAGGGTATGATTTTCAGTTATCACAGTTTATCACTATGACTTCTACCACTGTTTGTCATAAGGACACTACTCTGACCACTATATGAGTATGTTTCATCTGAAGTAGTTGTTTAGATAATGTAGCCATCACTTTGTCGAGAAATTTAGAAAAATTCAGAGCATCATTACTTTGACCAAGATGTTATGGAATATCTTTTATAGACATAGACCTTGGAATGGTGTGTGACTAGTTTTATACTGTCGAGCATTGACAATAGGCGATCCTTTGCAATGAATGATAGGCCTTTTGCTATTTTTTGCTTCTTGCTGTTAAAAGCTTTATGCTAATCTTTCTTTACAGTTGGTGGCTGAGGTCCCCCCTCCCCTTTCTTTTTTTCTTTTTGGCAGGAAACTCGTATGGTTGATGGATCCGGAACTGTGGTGAAAGGGTCAAATTCTATGTCCAGTGAGCTTGCTTCTGCTATAAATGATGGCCTCTATTTTTATGAGCAGGTTGATGGAGATTCAATTTATTTATTTTTCCCCATGTCTCATTTAAGAAATGCTGAATTATGCATGAATAATTTTCTTTTAGGAACTAAGAGCTAGGCGGTCTAGTCATAGGAATAACATCTCAAGTAATGAAAGCAAAGATGAAAATTCCAAATCTTCTAGTGCTTCTTGTGCATTGTCAAAATCAAGGGCTAGCAATCATTCTTCTGGAAACATCGGCAGTGAATTGTCAGGGAGTTCTAATTCTCGAAGGAAGCAAAACAAAGGATATTCTAAGCAGCACACAAGTCATAAACAGCGGCTATTCCCCAGCACCCTGAGAAATCATGGAACTGGGCGAAACTCGCTAAGTGTCATATCTGAAAGTCCACCAAGTGATTCTGTTGGATTTTTCTTTGGTTCTACACCTCCTGATAATCATGGGTGAGTGGACAAAGATCATTTACATCCTTAATCCATTCCTATATGAAACTGGTTTTGACCTAAGGTACTTTCTAGAAATTGGACAATTTCAGGTTTTTTTCTGCACTGATTGAAGTTGAGAACTTTCGGCTTGTGGTATGCCTATTATTGTTAATTCTAGCTTTGATGTAACAGAATTCATATCTCAAGCCCCAGACCCTCAAAGTTAAGTGCTTCTCCTCATGGAAATGTTTCCTGCGGCAGTCCGCCAATAGGTTCAGTGCCAAAGTCATTTCCTCCTTTCCAGCATCCTAGTCATCAACTTCTGGAGGAAAATGGTTTCAAACAGCAGCTGTAAGTCAGTTTCTTGTTTGAATGTGAATATGCATGTCTGTATGGTTGCCGATTGCGTCCATGAGGAATTCAGCATTTTTCCGTAGTTTTCTTGGTTTTATAATTTTAATTTGATTGTTTTTCTATGTAGGTACAAGAAGTATCATAAACGTTGCCTTAGTGAGCGGAGGAAACTGGGAATTGGTTGCAGTGAGGTGCATATTATACTGTGTCTTGCGGAGAATCTTGATTTATTTGTGTAATTGTATGTTTGATGCTGGTTTTCCTTGCTTGGGGAGACTTTCTGTGGCTCTTCTTGTTATAAATGTTTCGCTGGGAAGTAATCTGCTGATATCTGATAAAGCTCTTAAAGAATTTCTGTTTGAGTACTTGAGTAAACAGATAGTTCTGCATATTTCTGTATATGAATATCTTCTATATATTGTATACAATATTTCTCTCTTCTTTTTGCATTTTAAACTCTCTTTTTTTATGCAGCGGTGTCTTCTTAGCATGTTTTCCAGATTATAATTTCTGAGAGACAGAAATCTGTTTCTGATCCTGTTAGCATCTGTATGCATACATCTATGTATTTGCTAATTTACCTCTTGCTTCTGCCTTCTGGGTTCTATGGGATGGATGTAGCCCTACATGTTAACAGGAAAAATTTAGAAAACTGCCATAACTTGTGGTCCAGGCAATTTGACAGGTGTCACACAAGCTGTTGACCTAATAAATAAAATCCAATTAAGGAAGCTTAAATTTTAGTTGACGGCTCATCCCTTAGATCTGTCCTTTTATCGAGTCATACTGGTATTAAGGTGAATGCATTGGAAAGCAAGACAGGAGAAATGTATTAATAGTAAACCTTGTCTAATTTCTGAAAACCCTAATGGCAAGTTGGTAGATCGGTGAGCTGTACTCCTAGCTGGACAATGGTCTTGGGTTATGCTCCTTACTGTTGATCTATACGAAGAAAATGTCAGGAAACTTCAACATAAATCAATTAGTATTCACTAATAATAGGATTCAGAATTAGTGCCAACTCAGAAAATTTTGGAGAGCAGCTTGCGGTAGGGAACATTAGTCCTTTGCAAATGGAGAGGGATAAATATGACCATTGCTATTGGCTTCAGTTTCCAGTAATAGTGGTAAAGGCTTTAGGATAATTTAGAAGAGATTTGAAGTATTGTGGATTCTATGCTTATTAGAAAGGAGGGTAGAATTTTCAAATTTTTTCCTCCCAAAAATCCTGGACACATCTTTCTTCCATGCTTGCTAATTCATGTGAATAGAATCACAAACGAAGATTTGAAGCATATTTTTGTTAAGAAACTTTAATAAACACGTGGTTCTAACTATTAAGATGTCAGGTCCTAGACAGAAAAATAAGTTAAAGAGTTTCAGCTTTGTAATGATCTTTCTTGGAAGCCTTCTTTTCAATGTATTTCAATCGTTTTTCAGAATCTGAAGTTAGTTCGTTATTTTGAAGGTTATAGGAAAGTTTGTTACTTGTTGAGTGACTTTGTAAGTGATTACCTTGCTTCAGGTGCTTTGGGAAGGGTACAAAGTACAAAGCCTTTTCAAAGATGCACATAGATTCAGACAGACATGGGGGCACTTGCATTGGAATTTTTTGGGGGGGGGGAAAAAAAAAAAACTGCTTTGGGGCTTGTTTTGAAAACACCTCCCCCCCCCCCACAAAAAATAATAATAAATAAAAATAAAATTTATTTGTGAAATATTGGTAGTTATTATTATTCATGAGTAGATCACAGTGTTGATCTTCGAACCCTTAAATTTATATGAAATTAAAAAATCGTACTTCTATTTCTTTTCAAAAAACATTTTTTGTAGTTCCAATCCAATAACACCCAATAGATAAAAAATTTTAGATTGTAGAAATGTTGATGTTTGAATATTTTGCTTCTCCTCTGGCACGTGTGTGCATGCTTTTGTATGGCAAATCGTAAACATGGACATCACATTTTTGTAAAACAGGGTGTAACACATTTTAGACTCATTGTATGTCATTACTATTGAACAAGTGTCCAAAGTTAAAACTTCTAGCTTTAATTGTTGGTGTAGTCAAATTATTGTCAGATGCACGTGGGAGAATTTTGGTGGAATAACAAGTGTCCAACATGGATATGTAATGTCTGTGCTTCCTACCTGTGGGTGTTCCATGCATTTCAAACATTTAATTGCTTCTGGAATGCGTAAAGGCATGCAAACTATATGCGAGATTTTATGATGGAGAGGAATTAATTTTAAATTATTTTTTGTTTAGTTTAGAGCAACATCCCACTTAACTTTTTTGCTAGATTGTATTACTTTGTGCTATAACATGTGAGTTCTTGAACAACGTACCATAACCTGAAACATTCCCACGATTGATGCATGTCTTGACTCCTACATGAACTTGGTATCTTTCAACCTTTGACAATATGCTCATTGTGAAGGTTTTGATGTTTTGGTTTTGACACATGTTTACTTGCATTTGTTTCGACACTTCGGTTGGTTCAGGTCTAGTACTTTTTCCTTTGACTTGTGACTAACGTCTTGCATTAAATGCTTTTTATTATCTGTGTCATGCATGTACGTATTTTTCATGTAGTGCTACTCTTATCTTCGTTTGGAATATTATTATGTGTGTAGTACATCTGAAAGGAGATTCTCATTCTATACATGCAGGAAATGAATACACTTTACAGGTTTTGGTCATACTTTTTGAGGAATATGTTTATATCCTCTATGTATAATGAATTCCGAAAGCTGGCTCTCGAAGATGCTGCTGCTAATTATAATTATGGAGTGGAGTGTCTATTTAGGTTCTATAGGTATGGCATTATACCTGACCTGATCGAAATATCAAAATTGGTTGGTTTTCAGCATTGTGTACCATCTTTTCCACTTAAAATTTGCATATGTTGTTGGTTCTTCCTATCTGACTTTCCTTCAGTTACCTCTGCTTCATATTCTTCTTTAGTCACCCTTTCCTTGTTCCAGTTATGGGCTGGAGAAGGAATTCAGAGTGGACCTCTACAAGGACTTCGAACAGATGACTCTCGACTTCTACAATAAAGGCAGTCTTTATGGCCTTGAAAAATACTGGTACTGCTTCTATTGCTTGTAAATGTTTGCATTGTTGTGATGGAAGGTTCACATAGTGGTCTCAATTTTTCTTCTTAGATGGCAAGGCAAATTGGACTTAGTTTTTCTTCTGTTTCTCTTTTTGTGCGTTACAAGTGGTTTTTCTATTTGATACTAATGGGGGAAAACATAATTTCCTTTTGACATTATGCTTAAAAGTTTTATTTTATCTGTTGTCAAGTTGGGAAGCTTTAGTGCTGAATTTTTTATTAACCAGCCAGAGTTCATCAAATAACGGTGTATCTTATGAAAATTTCTTCTCCTGGGACTGTTGTCCTTCTGCATTTCTGTCTATGATGCTGAAAGTGGAAAAGCCAGAAAAAAAAAAAAAAAACAAACAAACAAACCTTGGGTGAGCTGGACATATTGAAAAAGAGAAAATGAGAGAAAAGAGGGATAGTAAATAAATATAGACAGCAGTTTGGCTATGCTGGTGCTCTACAATCTGCAACTTATTTCTCAAAGATCTGTGTCCCATGTTTTCTCCGGAATGCAGCTCTTTATCACATTATTTTCTGTTAAAGCGTGAGTGAGATGTTAGCATGCAACCAATGGATCTTACTATCCAGTTCAGTCTTGTTATTCGTTGAATTAATATAGGAAAATGCCATAATTTTGAGTAGGTTCTGACAGGTGAACGATAACACCTATTATATTGTTTCTGCTTTGTTTCTATGAAGTACTAAAAGAAATATCTCAACCTAGTAAAGCCGATTCAGAATATGGCAAAATGCAGATTATTGTTGAGAATATACTTAATTGTTCACGTTGCCATGTGTTCTGAGTGTTGGAAAGATGCATATTTTGCTGCTATTTTCTGTGGAAAGCCTTTAATTGAGGCTAGTATTTTTGGAAACTTATGTTGAAAAATGGAGATCATGTTATTTAAATTTCAGAAAGGTAATTATATCATTAACTGTCCTTAATTTACATCAGTAATATCCAATATGCTTATGGCAGGGCATTTCATCATTACCGTGAACTGCGTGATCAGAAAAATCCTATAAAGAAACATCCAGTTTTGGAGAGATTGCTGAGAGAAGAATTCCGTAGTTTGGATGATTTCAACCGTGTCAAAGGAAGGTCTACAACGATACAAGAGGATTGTGGCTAGTCGACAAGTTTTGCATCCTATGTCTGCAGTCAACTGACATGACCAATTTTGAAAAGGCAGTTCTAACCGTTTTTTTGAGAAATGCTTAAGGCAGCGATCCATTTTGAACTTGAGGATGATTTTGTACATAGGATTTGGATAGCGTTATACATATCTCTTAGGGCTGAATGCAGATATTCTTCTGAGTTTGGAGAAGTTTTATAGCCAAGCCTAGAGCGAGATTTGTTCCATCACATCTGGATTGTAGTTTGTATATAGGAATAAAACATAAAGAAATGGAAAAAGAAAAATAATGGACATTTAACTGTATTATTTTCTGTGGCTTTGTAATTGACCCCCTCCCGTATTTTATTTTATTTTTATTTCTGCCGCCCACCATTTTGCTCTTGCTGGCAGATTTGCCAATTGAAACCAGACAGTGGAGAGTGGTAATGGTGGGTTTTAGGGTCGAATTAGTGTACTGGAGAAAACTTGTCTGGGAAAGGATCAGGTGATCGGGTCTTCGCAGATTTTGGTAATATTCATCTGTTATTGTGTTTCATTGAAGTGTGAGAGAGGTTCTTTGTAGATTTTGGCAATTTTTAAGAGAGAGGGAGGGAGGGAGGGATTTTGGTAATGCTTACAAATGCTATTAAGTCGAGAATCGAGGATCTATTGTAAATGTTTTTCTTTTAATTTTAAGTAGTTAAATTTGACATAACGGCCAAGCTAACATGGGAGATCAAGCAACCATTTAAAAGATTAAAAGGACCAAGACTTAAACGGGCAAGTAAATGGGTAGGTCTATTACTTTTTGCAAATTTTGATAATGGAGCGGATCGGAACAAAATTTCAATTGTAATGAGGTCGTATTTTAAAAATATGATTTTTTAAAATGAAGTGGTATTGCGATTTTTTTTTTTAATTTAAACAAAGGATAGATGGAAAAAATTAGGCAAATAAATTGTTAATGCCGATCCTATTGTCTTCCTCTTCATCATCTTCGTGGCCTTCATACAAGTCCATCAACACCCTCTTCAAATGCACTAACTCAATCCACCTTCTTTTCAGAACTCAATCAACCGTCTCCATTTGTGCTATTCTTATCTTCATAACTCTCCTCTTCACTCTCTCTACCTTCGAACTATCCACTTCGAACTTCTCTCCAAAAAGGCAATTAGTTTCTCAGCTCTCTTCTAATTCTCATTTCAAGAAATACAAGAACAATCCTGCTGCCATTGCATATCCATTAGTATTGCCAAGGGCATGGGAACTTTGTATAGAAGAGGTACAAGAGCAATGAATGACCTCATTGTAGCCCACGTTCTATAGTCCCTCACTGTGCATGAGCTCAAATTGTTTAAGAGAGTCTTGCATAGGTCTGCTATCGTAGCAAGATAAGACCTTTTGTTTATACTTCCATAGAAATCAACTTCCTTTGATACCACAATTCTTGAAGAGAATAACTCGTTCTTGAAACTCGTTCAAGTAGATTGAGTTAGTGCACAAAATGCGACATTACCGTTTCGTTGTTCAATTTCGTCCATTTATCCTTTACTTAAATTAACAAAAAAAGGCCATTCTGGTCGCATTCACATAGACTTCATTTTAGAAAATACCACCTCAATACAATCAAAATTTCGTCCTGATCCGTCCCACTGTTAGAATTCTTTTGAAAATTGGTACCATTTTCTAGAATTATCCATTACTTTTTAAACAAACAAATAAAACAAAATATGATTTAAAAATAAGAAAGACGTTTCTAATAATCTCTAATAATCCTTACTAAGTGGCCTATAAAGAAAAGGTCCGACTTAAGAGAATTTACTTTTTTAATTACGTTAAGACAATCACTTTCGAAAATCACATAATGAAAGTGATTTTTGCTGCAAAATGGATACCCATCAGCAAGTTATAGGCCTCCTCCACATACTCTATGGCATCACTAAAAGGAACTTGTCAAGCCGATGCATTGAAAACTGAGCTACTAGAATCCCGACAAATATCACCCGTAGCAGCAGAAGAACCCTTCAACGCAACATCACAAGTAATCTTAATACAACCCCTAGGAGGGGGGGTCCAAAGGGGCCAAAGGCTACTGCATACAACACTGATCAGTAGCTCGAAAGTAGCCCGTTCCAAGAGCATTACCACCAGAAACAATTTGGTCCGCAGCTAGAGGAATCTGTTCGAAAACAAATACATTCCTAACTCTCCACAAAAATCAAAGAAGTACACAAAATAGAGCAAAATCAGTAGAACTCCAAAATTGGGTCAGGTAATAATACAAATCCGCAAAGGGCATCATACAAACATTTAGAACCTACTGACCAAAGAGAACTAGCTGGCCAAGTCTGCTTAGCTATTGAGGACAAGCTATGTACTGCGGCCTTGTTTTCTTCAGATATGAGCAAGTGATGTAGAAGCTTTTAGTTTTCTAGATAGGGCTTAGATTTGTTTGCACTTCAAATTATTTAAAATGTTGGTCATGGATATGAAGTAATATAGTTGCACCGATGATTTTACTCTCTCTGTTTGAATTTGATGTGTATCTTTTGAATGGAGGAATTTAATGCGGAACTTTATAGAGAAAATCTATATATTTTTTAAAATAAATATTTATTAGGGATAATTTAAAATAAAAATATAGTTATTTAAATTCAAATGGATCTGGAGTGACATGGTGCAATAATTGTATGATTATATATCATTACCATTTCTGATTAAAAATTATCTTATCGTTAACATATTGGTTATTTTAATTCTTTTTACAGACTTTTATTCAAATATAAGCTTGTCAGAAGTACTTGCAACAAATTCAAATGGAAACTTATAGGAAGTATTTACAATAAGTTTAAATTAAGTTTAGGTGGAGGGGAACATCATAGACGGCAACAGACAACTTTCAGTTCTATTCCGTTCTCTTTTTTTCACCATCTATATAATCATGATAATTTCTTTTAATAGATATCATTTTTTCCAAATCGATGGGAGAATTTACATGTATATGAAAATTTACATGTATAGTCCTAAGGCCTTAAGAAATTTATAAAAATACAAGCAGCTCCTATCTATAGATGTACAGTGGAAAACAGAGGTAGCTGACGCCGGTCACCTGGCTGGGCATCAGTTGTCTTGGTTTGGCACTGGGTGCTAGGCACGGGTGTCTTGGCTGGGCGCTGTGCTCCGGCATCCTGACTTGACATCTAATTATTTGTTTCGAACTTTCGCTTAGGGGCGCCTGGATGTTCTCAAAGTTGATCAGACAATCCTTAGGACAAGCATGAGCATTCTAGGTAAGCTACCTTTACCATTTCTGATTAAAAATCGTCTTATCGTTAACGTGTTAATTATCTTAACATCTTTGTTAATTTATCAACACCAATATGTAAAACTAATAATATATTGATATTGACATTGACGGATTAAGTATTAAAAAATTAATTTTTTGATTAAGAAACAAAATGCATAAATAATCTCCATCAATTTAAACTATACAAATCCAAAAAACAGATAACAAAAATAATTAACCTATGGAATGTGATAAAAACTATATCAATGTCATCCCTAAAATGGAGGGGTACTAATTAACTTCCTATTACAAAGAAATTATGTGTGGAAAAATGGCAAAATGCAATTTGCAAATAAGAATAGTAAGGTTACGGTAACAATATAATTACCATTTATCATTACTATTACTATTAATTAAAAAAATAATCTCTAATCATTACCAATTAAAAATTCTTTAATCGTTATCATACTTATTATCATAGTAATATTTATTGTCTTACCAATATCAATACTATTAATAAGTAATAAATTCAATATTATATTAATATTTTTTATAAAAACAATTACATAAATAGTCTTCTTCCATTTAAAGTTATATAAATTCAAACAATATATAACTTAACACTCAAATTTTCATACTCTACTTCTTATTAATACCTAATGATATCGATATCGATTAATCTATGTGAAATAAAATTTTATAAAAATTTTATCAATTATAAAGTCAATCGGTTAATAACCCATTGAAATCAATAAAATACGGCCAGCATCCGTATTTGCAAGAGAGTAATTGCTCATTTGCTCAGCATCGATGTGTTTTAAGTGTAAAGTGATTGAGGACAAACTATGTACTGCGGCCATGTTTTCTCAAATTATAAAATCATAATCTGCTTTCAATACGTTGAGGGCAAAACTGTCAATGACCCTTCAAGTAAAGTGAAATGTAAATGTTGCAAATGTCATTTGAATTTTATTTACTTATATATGGGGCCCCACTCCAATTCCTGCCTGGTCATTGATCAATCTTTTTTATATATCAGTCATAGTCATACATACATACATACATATATATATATATATATATATATATATATATATTGTTAAATAAGAGAAATCATTGAAAAAGAAGAAATAAGTTATATATAAAGACAATAAAATCTATAATAACTGAGAAATACTATATCCCTAAATAAGGTGAATATAGAGAAATAAATATAAACAAAACAAATATACAACAATCATTTACTTTCAATTCATCAACCACAAACACCCTTGACATAAGAAGCCTATATAAGATCTTAACTTTCCAGCATATCCGTTGTCTTGAGACTTATCTAGGAAGAGGAGGAAAGTTGGGAAGAGAGGTCAAACTGTTAGGAATCTCTCACGTATCGTATACGGCGTAACGGAAGAATAAAACGAGATATCATCCCAGGACTCGCTTATATGTGAAAAACAAGACATAAAGATAATAAAGGTAATAGCTTTTTACCTTTGTTTGATCGTTCGAAGAACAAAATTTCTTCTTCAAGTCAAAGTGCGATCCAACAATCCTCTTGTGCAAACTCCACGAGGGTTGGATGTCTAACCACTATATTCACAGTGTGTGATTATCTCTAATAGTAATCCACATAGAGGAATACTCAAGCACGAAGTTTTTTGTGCTAGTAGAAAATCTAAGTGGCGGCTAGGGTTGTTTCTCAAGAACAATCGAGAGAGAGAAGAAAGAAGGTTGTGTGTTGCCTAGAGTGTCTGTTGATCCAACCTCAGTTAGGGTTTCGATTATATCATATATATAACCAAAAAATCCTGCTAAAACTTAGAATTCTAATCCTATTAGAATTTCCTAATTGTAATTGGAAATATCAAGTTCTCACAATTACAATTTGGACCATAAATTATAACTAATTATAATTTATCCACAACAACTTTTCTTTCTCCCAATTAACTCCACTATGTTATCAAATAACATCTTGAGTATATATAATCCTCTATTGTATGTGACCTATTAGGTTTCCCAGTCAATTAGTAGTGAACATGAATTAATCCAAACGTCTTGGAGATTAATAATCCATAATTAATTAGAATTAATCCTATTAATTCTAATCAGGATTGGTTTATTAATTCATCAATTAATAAACTTATATTTCCATATCATGAGCGGTATCTAGCAACACATCATGACCATCCAAGAGTCCAGGAAGTCAAGTGGCTTGACATGAACCATTCAATAACAAACTATAGTGCAATTAACTCCTTTCACCATACAATATTTCATTCGGTTTGTAGTACAGAATTAGAGCCAACTCCCTCCAGAATATATATTAATTCTGATCCGAATATAATAGTACTTGTACCAGGAACCCACTACTCTAGATGTGTATTATTTGGAACTATTTCCAATACACATATGCCTTGGCTAAGGACTTCTCGAGTAATAATTCCTACAAGTAGCCGTGAGATATTCGTCCTTACTATTAGGAGTGATGAATCCTTTATTTACCATCTCAACTACTTTCGTTTACCTCACAATGTACTCAATATCCATCCCATAGACGGCCCTCGATCGAGCTCCGGAGATTAGAATCAAAGTACAATGCTCAGCAAATAAAGTACCTTAGAGATTTCAAGTCTAAGGATACTTGCACGTTTGCTATATTGAGATTATATCACTGGCACTAAATAGTTATCCATGTGATTACCTCAAAGTTAGGTCATCCAATGAACTTGTTCCATTAACAAGCATCCATATGTTAACTTTGAGTATCTCAATACTCACGGATATGAGAACCACCGCCTGATCAAATCAGGAAGTCTAACACATGCTAGTCTTAACGCATTAATGATGTCCTGTCTCATTAATACTATGACTAAGGATTATTTAAGTACTAACACTATACAGTGTAGTAGGAATCTCATATCATGATCTCTATCATGATTTCCTTAACACAATGTTGTGCTAGGGACTTTATTGAACAGTTATATTACTTAAAAGTAAACAAAAGAAACTGTAAGATAAATAATGCCTTTTATTAAAGTAAAATGTGTCATATACAATGTACAAGTGATTGCCTCTAGGGTACAACACTAACATAAACCAAAGTTGGATAAGAAAATAACTCCAAGAATATGAAGGAGCAGAAAACTCATGCCAAAGCAGTGTAGATTAGGAGAAGGAAAATTAGAGGAGAAGATGGTGTAGTTTGTAGATAAAATAAGAGGTGGGGGCACAAAAGGTAAGAGAAAAATGAAGATGGCAGCCGAGTTCTGAATACTGGATGAAGCCAGTGCTTAGATCTGGCCGTAGTTGCAGAAGGGAAGGTTGGAAATGATGACTTGATAGAGAGCAAAGGGTACTAGGGATGGCAATGGGGCTAGGGACTAAAAATCCCGGCTTCGCCCCCACATATCCCCGTCCCCCCATCCCCAGCCCGTCCCCAACATGGGGAGAGGCGGGGATTCCAGCCCCCAGCCCACCGGGGGTAAAATAATTCCCGATCCCGGCCCAGTGGAAAACCGAGGAGGCGAGGGCCCGATTTCAACCCAGTGGAGAATCGAGGATGCAGGGCCCCGGTTTCAGCCTAGCAGCCCACAACAAAATTAAGAATTCTAAACACTTTATTCCGTAAGTTAAACACATCTCAAATCAAATTTAATGACCCATGTAAACAGATAATTCCTAATCTTATAAAAACAAAAGACAAAGATATGTTATTTTCACAAGAGGGAATTCAACTGTTACAAGTCCAATTGTCCCAACACATATCAATCCACAAAATGAAAACACAAGCCAAGACAACAAATTGGAAATACAACCCAAGAGTCCAAGATATTAAAAACGTAAATAAGCAAATGACACATAAAATAACCAAGCTCAACATACAATATGATGTAAAGAATATCCCCACTTAAACATATAATGTAATTTAAGTCAAGAAAAGTTGCAGTTGCCAAACCCAAACTTCATTCAAATCTAACGTCGGTAGTTCCACTCACCTAGAAAAGAAATATTGTTAGTAATTTTTTAAATATTATGTACATTATTCAAAATATTAATAAAGCAAATCAATGATACAAATATATATATATATATATATATATATATATATAAATGATAATAAGTTTTAAAAAAAATACCCCACTCATCATCGGCATCCACATCTTCTAAAATATAGCCAAACTCTATAGCATTCTGTTAGCCCTAAGGGCTTTCTTTTATATTTTGATTTATGACAAACGTTGATATGGACTAACTTATTAATTTCCTATGATAGGACATGGTTAATCTTTATTCTTCTAAAGTCTTCAGATAAGAATTGTTGACAACCTTTTCATCGCTGATTTCAAGATTAGAAGATCAAATGAGAAAATCAGAGTATGAGAAGTTATATATCATGGAAGCTCTTTATGAAGAATAATAGACTAGGAAGTATTATTAAAGTATATTTATTAATTCCTATGTCTTCTTATCTTTTGATTCATTTGACTTTACCTTGAAGCTTCAAAGGAGATGATTTTCAAAGTTTTTAAAATTCATAGAATTTTGGATGAAATAGTTTGAATCCAAAAGGTTCATCCAAAATCCTGTAAATCGCGTTGAAAATTTTCTGTCAGGAATGTGCTACTTTGGACTTACCTTTTGGATGCATCTTCGTCCAAAACCCGAGTCTAAAACTCGGATGAGTTTAAATAGAAAAATTTGTAGCCATTTTTTTATGACCGTTGGCACTCCACTTTTTGGTTCTATAAATAATCCTTAAAGCAAGATTAGAAGCAGGATTTTTGAAACATTCATCTTAGAAACCTTATTACTTAATACTTTCAAAATCTCCTTTTATCTAGCTTCAAAGTGAGTTCATTGTGTATCAAAGATAAAAGTAATTTGTGACTGGTATCCGAGAGAACATCTGCTTAAGGAAGTGAGCTCATCTATGTTCTATTGATTTTCAATTCTTTGTTGTAGTGCAAGGTTGTGGTGTAAAACCCATAGGGGTGAACCTTGTGTTTTGTATATGTTCAAGGTTGTGTGGTAAAACCCATTGGGGTGATCCTTGTTTTGTGTTTGTGTCAAGGTTGTGGAGTAAAACCTAATGAGGTGATCCTTGATGTGTTTGAGAGGTTGTAGAAAACTTAGTGTGGTGATCCTCTCTTGTATGTAAATTGGTTTCATTAAGCGAGGTTAATGAAATAGGGTTGAAAATCCTTAAGTGTGAGGCTTAAGGTAGTGGACGTAGATCATTGTTGATCGAACCACTATACATCTCTTGTCTCATTTTATTCAGTGGTTCATGTACTGTCTTTTTATGATATTTCACTGTTTAAATCTGGATATACATCTACGAGTACTTGGATAGCTTTCTATGCATCTATAAAGTCAGTCCAAGTATCTTGGTAATCATTCTTGTTCAACATTTTAGACAATTCGAAAAAATTATTTTTGCTTGCCAAAAACCTTATTCACCCCCCCTCCCCTCTAAGGTTTTTCATATTCAAAGAAGAACCTATAAAAGTATTAATTAATTAAAATATAAATATAATGATGGCACAATTCATAAACTATATTTATTATATATACATTTACTATTAGCACAAATATCAGTACACAATCAATTTTGAACACACATTAAAGCTTCGAGTGTATCTAGATGAAGTTTGCTGCAATGTGGATTTACCATTCTTCCTCCAATTCTAAATGCAGACTCTGAAGTAACTATGCATACCGGAATACAAAATATATCCCTAACAATCAGGTGAAGAATGAGATATTTGGTTTTATTTAACTTCCACCAATTTAAGATATCAAATTCTCCAATACTCCATGGTAAAACTTTTTCCTCTAAATATTGATCAAACTTTGTCTTTTCTTACAAGTTATTCTCATTTTGTGATACAAAATTATAAAATCGAACAAGTCTATTTACCACTGTTGTCGTTGACCGATTTCCAAGTTGTTGAAGAGATTGAACTGACAAGGAAGTTGTTGATTGACTTGAATACTTCTCATTGTTTAACTTGTATTCATGAAATAAATCACTACAAAACTTCTTGATTTTCTCAATCTTTATAGAAGTATCATCACCAAATATTTGTGAAAAAACATAATCCACCAAAGTCATTTTATACCGTGGATCCAAAAATATAGCTACACCCATAATTCCATGCATATCTCTCTAATATTTATCAAATTTATAAACCATCTTTTCAAGCATTGTTTTTTCCAATCGATTCTCAATTGCAAGCCATTTCTCTAACTCCATTCTAATATTGAAAGCAGTAAGGAAAAACAAATTTACAGTTGGAGAGTTGGTTTTCGAAAATATTTGGGTGGCCTCATAAAATATGCACCAATGATCACAAATCTCTTGTGCCAAAACCCAATCATCTTCAGTTGGCAAGCAAATATATAAGCGCTTCCTATGTTTTAGCCTATAAAACACATCCTTGTATGACAATGAAGTCGAAAGCATAAAAAAGGTTCAATTCCGTCTAGTTTTGCAATCTAAAATTAGCTTCTTGGAACATGGAGTACCTATTTGATGTGCAGCTTCTTTAAATCTTTACTCTCTCTTAGGTGAAGCTGTCCAAAATCTAATACTGTCACGAATCTTCTCAATCTCTTGATGTATAACTGACAATCCATCTTGAACAATCAAATTCAGGATGTGTGCACAACAACGCATATGGAGTAAACTCCCATGTAATATAAGAGAGTTGGGTTGAAGCTTCCCTAAGAGATTTTCAATAGTGGTATTATTACTAGAACAATTGTCAAGCGTAATTATAAATAACTTCCTATCAATGTTCTAATCAAAGAGGTATTCTTCCAAAACTTTAGCAAGTATTTCACTTGTACGAGGATATGGCACATAGATAAACCTTTCAATAACATAAAAAAGAAAAAAAGAGCAAATGTGTACGTATTAACTAACTAGTTGCTTTACTTTATAGTAAACAATCAAATTCCAGAAGAAAAGCTAAGACAAAAAAATACCTCAAAATTCTATATTGTAATTGTCAAGCATTATCAACAAAATGAGTAGTGATAACCATATAAGACTTGTTTTGGTGATTAGCAGTCCACAAGTCACAAGTGATAGCAATCCTCCCATGATTTTTGTTCAATAAAGCCATTATATTTTTTTTCTCATCATCAAAAAATTTTAGGATATCTTTCTTCAAAGTATTTCTTGAGTTTATCTTGAACAAAGGTTGCAGAGAGTTTGAATATTTTCTAAATCTAAAATGATCTACTATAGACAACGGATATTCATGGATAACTACCATCTCAGCAAGATCTCTCCTTGCAATTTCTTGGCAAAAAACATAAGTCGACATTTGTGTAATATTTGAAGAAGGATCAGTTACCTTCCCTGCTAAAAAACCTTGTCTAATGTCATGTTGCTTTCTCTTTTTGCATGATTTAATGTGATCATTTAAATGTCTTGTTCCATTTTTTGCACCAGCAACTTGAGAGCAATAAATACACTCAACTTTTTGTTTACTAGTTATCATTTTTTTTGCTTAAAATGACTCCACACCGCTGATTTTTGCCTTCCAATAGGTCCAACATCACTTTAACTTTTTGGCTGTTGAGATTCTCTAACTTCAGGTTCAATACTCTCATCAACTGCTATATTCACTTGCTGCATAGGATATGACATTGGATTGCTACTATCACGTGGGGTTGAAGTAGTTTCTTCCATGAGTTTGACTAAATTTTGAATATGTAAATGATGAATATTGATTAATAGAAAATAACTCTAAGTACAATGATAGAGTATGTGTGTAATAGCAATGGCAATTTCATGAACTTCCTATTCTTAGCCATCAGTTGAGAATTAAAGAGGGAAAAGAGAGAAATTTAAAAGGGATGATCAATTCTTTTACCCATATGTGAATTAGAATTGAAAGAATTTACAAGATAATGTTCATCCACTATAAAGAAAAAAATCTTGAACAAGTTACATTCAAAAAATAATACAGAAAATGTTCACAAAATAATATAAGGTGGGAATAATTCAAATTAATATTGACTCCGAGTCCAATTGCATTCTACACGTGTCACCAAGAACAAAGAAAACCTTAGTAATCAAACCCAGCATTTTCATTTCAATCAATGAACAATCTTTGCCTCAATAAAACTCAGCATTTTCATTTCAATGTAGCTTCACCAAGTAGGTTCTCCCTGCAAAAGCAGAGACTTGACTCCACATACACCTCATTTTACATGGATTATGTCAAAGCTAAGTAACTTCAATCTTAAGCAATTTAAAAGCTAAAATTTTTGACCAAAAAGTGTTCCATGTTGGCTGCCTAAACTAATTTGCTGCAAGCTGAAAACTAATTTGATTATGAGTGTCTTTAGATAAATGTAACAAAAAGCTGTTTTAATGGTGGCTATCCTATTCCAGAGTGAAAAAACAATTGCAACTCCGAATGAGGTAGAAATGTGGATAATAGTAGAACAAATTGAGACCAGAAAGAGAGAATAATATATAACAGTTGACAGTCCAACTAACATTCAAAATTTCAAATGTTCAAATATAGACTGTAAAGAACATATAACTCCCACCACTAACTAACAGTCTAGCTATATTTTATTTTAGTATGTGGAAAGTTTTCACTAACTAAAAGTTACATCTATGCATGCAAGTCCCTAAAACCCTTCAGGAGGGATTACTATTTGTCCAGAAAAAGTGTGGTTTACATGCATTCTTCATTCAGAAATAGATAATACATAAGTACACATGGACATACATTTAATCACAAACGTAGGACGAATTAAATTGAAAATATTAGATTATTCAAAAAATAAAGCCACATTAGTCCCTTATGTGCAGAAGTGCCCTACGTTCATTTCTGACTATTTTCACCTATCAAACTAGCAACACCCCAAGTCTCAATAAAGATAAGCCAGACAGTTTTAATAACAGTAGTCCCTTCTATGAGTGAACAGAAATTGGCATATGGAAAGTAATGTTGCCAGTGAAGTTCAAATTAAAACAAAGCATCTATGTTGCCTTGGAAAATGCAAATTGGAAAACCAAGCACAACAGCAAGTCTATTACCTAAATCTATGCATTCGTGATATATGTTAAACACTAAGGTTCCTTATGAGCAAGGACCACAATCTTTTTAAAAGAAAATTCTACACTACATGCATTATTAAGGCCCAAGGTAAGCTTCACGGCCTAGAAAGTCATAGTCAGTAATTCCAATCACTATATGACTGCATTTTTTGTTAGATCCTAAAAGCAAGTTCAAGATGTTTCGAACCCTTTCATCCTAGTGATATCAGTTCAGGAAGCAGATCGACCCAAGATATATCGTTGTCCATCATCATCAAGAAAGCTATTGATAAAACAGTAAATAGACTCATGAATTCTACTTCCCTCTCCAAATGACATGCAGGTATACTATATGCTGTGTCAGCAGCTGAAGTTAAAGCAGTTAAAATTAGGGATGTTCTCTTGTATCATTTTTAGGGAACCTCCCCAATTGATTGAGGCAATTGGATAATGGAGTTTCTATATCAACTCAAATCTATTCATATGTTCCTCAGAGGAAAAATTCAACAAGGAAGCCTCTACACGTTCTTCCTCATCTAAAAATCCAACAAGATTAATCCAAACAGAAGTAAAGGTCCTTTAACTTAATAATCAGTCTCAGTGTGGTGTAGAAGTGGAATAATTGGTATTTCAGAGGATGTGTAATCTTGACATACTCTTTGAGAATCAAAAAAAGTATGGAGAAAAAAACAATCTAGACTACAGTTGCAAGTTGCTTATTTAAATACATCTAAGAAGAACCAGTTCAAAGTGCTTCAAAATGGAGAACATTTAACCAACTTACAAATTGGTCGGTAGAAGATTTAACCTTGAAGGAGATGCAACTCACCGAGAAAAGGAGAGCTTCTTAACCTTGAAGGAGATGCAAGCCGTGCAACAGAGAAGTCGACGATATCAACTAAGTCTGGGCTCGATTCACTTGCGGCAGTGGCGTGCTTCTGGTGAACAACACAGAGCAAAGAAGAAAAAAAGATGGGTTGGGTAAGGTTTGATTGTTTGAACTATTGAATATAGGCAAGGCACATTTGATTTTATATTTTAAAAATATTTTTTATTATATGAGCTAATATAATATTACCTTAAATAAAGTTCTATTTTTTAATTATATTGTTTGTTTTTATTTTGAGCTAACATAACTAAAATATAAGCTCTATTATTAAATTCAATTACTTGTTTTATTTTTTGTGTTCATCAATTTAATAATGCCTCTATTGTTAAATGGCTTAATACAAATTTTTTTTTGCATTAAAAATATATTTGTATTATTGTTTTGTTTCCTTTTTGTCGGATATTCACAAGATAGGAGTAATTATTTACTCCTATTCATACTTACCTAATAATTTGCAAAACAAAATAGTCCAAATCCTAAACTATTTCCTTCCCCTCCTCTTTTTTTTGGGGGGGGGAGGCAATAAAACAGGTATTTTTTAATTTAAAATATTTCATAAATGTCTTTTTAAACACACACACACACACACAATAATACAAAATTTGAAGAACAATAAATTTTATGAATAAACTTATCTAAAGTACTTTTAGTCAAATTATTTAAAAAATTAAAATATAATATTTAGAATATTAGAAAAATAAGAATAAATAAAATATATACATACATATATTATTATAAATATAAATAATTTTAAAATAAATTATTTTATAAATACAGATACATTTATTATATATACATATTATTTTTTACATACTAATTATATGTACTCATATTTTGTGATAATATATATATATATATATATATATATGTATATATAAGCATGTGTGTATATATATAAGCATTTGTTATCTTGAAAATTCCTTAACTTTTTGGGATAAAAATTGCAACGAAGAAAAATAAAATTAAGTTGCCTAATTAATGTGTGTGTCTGTGTGTGTGCATATATACATATACATAATACATATATATGTGTGTGTGTGTGTGTGTGTGTGTGTGTGTGTGTGTGTGTGTATACATATACATATATATTATACATTTTGATAATTAATACATATAATATAACATATATAAAAATATTTTATACATATAATACATTTAAAAATATAAGTATTTTTAATATTTACTCACTTATGATCCTAAATAAATCCATGATTTGAATTTGATTATTCCTTTTTACTAGGTACCTGAACCACAAATTGTCTTTTTATGACTCATTAATCAATCAGATAGATGAATATCTTTTGAAAGAACTGTTTAAGGAATAATCAATCTCCTCTCTCACTCACAACCGATTAACTCCCCTTGTGTCCATTAAATAATAATATTATTAGATCTTTTTCGGGAGATTGAAAAAAATAAAAATATTTATATAGTCTTCTAATTTTTATGTATACTAAATTAAAGTATTTTACTACTTTATTTTTTATTTTCTTTAGTATCTTCTTTATTAGTTCTATCCTTTCTTTTCCTTCTGATAAATTGAAAACTCGTGTAAAAAAGAAAAAGAGATAATTTCCTTTTTTTTTCTCTTTTGAAATTAAAAAAAAAAAAAGAGGCTAGAAATGAAAGTCTTTTTTTCGCATAGATTCTCTATTGTACTATCACAAAAAAAATATAGGATGCAAAATTTTTAACTTATCTACTTAATTACTAATTATTATATATATATAGACACACACACACACACACACACACACACACACTAGATATATAATTGTAAACTATATATACTATGTAGGCTGTTCGAGGCCGGGCAGGTTGGGCAGGCCAGGGATGGGCTAGGGATCATGCGATCCCCATCCCCGGATTGGCCTCGCCTGGCAAGCCAAGGAATGAAGCCCGTCCCCATTTAAATCGGGGAATCTTCAGTCTCGTCGGGCCGGGCCCCCGCTTTGTTCTAGGGAATTGCGATCTCTAAAGGGTACATAAAGAAAAGTAAGAGAGAGAAGAGAGAGTGTAGTAGTCAAAATTGAATACACAATTGCTCCAATTAAGTGGTTTGTGCCATGCAGCAAAGACCAAAAGTCTTCTCCGATTACATCTCTTTCTTTCTTTCTCACACACACAAAAATATAACATTTGATTCTTTAAAGATGTAGTAATATTTTGTCAAAATTCAATTGATATATAGAGATATATATATATATATATATATTATTATAAATTATTTAAATTCCGTTAACCTTTTTATAAAGTATATGATTTTTTAAAAAATATTTTTATTTTATGTTTACTAATAAAAATTATTTTGGGATGCATTATTTTCATTATACTAATGAAATGATCATAAATATAATATATACCTTGCTGTTTTAACAAAGAAAAAAAAAAAAGCAGTCTTCTCATTTTGATCCACTTAAATTAAGGGATACAAAATTTAGAAAAATAGGAAATTAGAGAAACAACCAAACTAGACCAATAAAAATAATACTTTTCATTTACTTATTCTTTTACTATGAATTGAAAGAAAACAAAAATTTAAGAATTTAGTCAAAACTCTTAGAACATGAACCATGAAAAAAAAGAAAAAACTGATAAAGGAAATACGTAAAAAATTCACTGTGGTCTAATTGCAATCCACCATGGCTTTCATTACTTCCTATAACTGAAAAGGGGAGGGGGAACTGACCTTAAGATGAATATTTTTGTTATTGCTTTCTTTCTTTAGAATCTTTAGGGCCTATTTAAGGCAAATTGTTAAATTTAATCCCTAAAGTTTTTATTTTTGGTAATGTCTCCAATCTTTTTTATTTTAGCAAAAATAGTTATTCTGATCAATTTTTAGCCAGTCAAGTGCCGGTCAAATAGTCAATTCCAGCATTGACTATTTTTAGGAGGGCAAATATGTGATTTTACTGTTTACAAATAAAAAAAAAGATTTATAAGTGGAAAATGACTAATAAAGAAAGAAAAGCATTTATACATAGATTTATACATAACAAGAACAGTTAGGCACCTTTTATGTTCAAACAAAAAGCAATTGAGTACTTCGTGGGTTTTAATATTCTTGAGCTTCCCGATCATATGCCACAGTGTTGGAATATATGCCCTCTAGACTAGTTTATCTGATGTAATTATCGAATTTATTAATAAAAGAATTTATTCTCAAAATTTGTTTGTGAATTTACATTTTATTTGTGCACGATTTTTGTTTGGAAATGACCCATTATGTTTAAGTAATTGATCCATGTGAATAGTGGTCATTCACAGTAAGGTATGGATCACGGGTTACTTAACACATAAATATTTGTTTTTAACCGATTGATGAGAATGGGAATATCATAATGTATAGGTTATTGTGTTATGAATTTCAAATGGAGAATGGCTTACCTTTAACCAGTGAGTAGTCCGCTAACTTCATAGCATGAGCGTATTTCGAATACGTAGAACAGGACCTGTAATAGTGATTTCTAAAAGTACTATTTAAAAGAACCTCAGACTATTACTGCTACAGTGTGGACTAATACTCTATCGCTTGAGTATGAGTTGGTAGTCTGACGAAGTTAGAAGCATATACTTTAATATACTGTAGTTGAGGTTCTTTTGTAGAATCAATATACTTGCATGTTGGGTATATGTGACTAGTTAGTTAAGATAGACTTGTACAAGATAACTTCTATGCTATATCGCCCCTTGTGACTGTTCAAATGATCTAATTATTCAAGGCTCTGGGGAACATGACTTGGATGTTTACTTTAGGGTAGTTCCTATGAAATGTAGAAACATTCCAAGAGTCGTGGATCATTGGACTAGAGGTCTAAGGATGGTAGATGTCTATTAAAGAGGTGTTAGTACACTCTTCATCTCTAATTGCATATCAATGCGTAGAGGGGTATTTTAGTCGTTACACCTGTAGGTCAAAGACTTTGCTAACGTAGTATTGTCCTTGGGGTCAATATTTCCTTATAGTGATATTAAAAAATATTTAAAATGTAAAATATAACTATTAATATAGTAGGGGTATTTTGGTTATTTTAGTAACCAATGCGATGTGTCTTTTGGTCTCCGAAATGACCCTTAAGTCATGAAAGATTTGGGTTAAGGAATTGGTCCTGATATTTATGGGTTTTATATTATTTTATTAGTCCGATTTATTATTGGACTAGAATAAAATTAAAGATCCGAGAGAGAGTATTTATTTTATCTAGTTTAATTAGTTAATTAATTATTCAGGACCCAAGGTTCAGATTGAATAATTAAGAAATTAATCTGGATTAAACTAGATAAAAGGTATGAAATTTTATATTGGTCTATTTGATTGTTAATTATTTATTAGGCTGTTTAATGAAGTCCAAAAAATAAATAATTGAGATTTATTATTTATGGGTGTTCAAGCCCAAGAATAAATAATTTTATCTAACCCAATGAATAAGACTAAGGAAAAAATAAAATTAATAAAATAAAATAAATTAATTAATTAATAATTAATTAATTAAATAAAATAAAAAAATAACACGGAATGGAACCCGTGTTGTTTCGCATGCAAGATAACAGAAAGTATGGAAGCTTTCTATTTGCAAGCGGACGGATTACACTCTCGGAGTGTGGAAATGAAATAGGAAATGAAGCTATGATTGTTTCATTATTTCGTTGGGCAATCAAAAAGAAAACCACATTGTTCATATCAGAAAACCAATTCACAAAGAAACGGTGTCTGTGAAAAATTTCACAGGGAAGAAAACGTCTTGCAAATCCACTTCTTTAAGCCTTCACCGGTTGTGCTACGGGTACCATTTCGGAAGATCAAAAGTTTCGCGTGAATGAGACGCAATAGACGTTGTAAGGACGTGAGCCACTAGCCTCAAATATCCTTATACAGACATCTACATCGGTGCGAAAAGGGCAATTTAATCACAGAGATAAATTTTTTGTTTCCCTAACAGGCATTCGTTTTGATTATTTTTTCCATTTTAAGCCTTCATTTAGTAGCCAAGGTGATGTGTCTTTTGGTCCTCGGAATGGCCCTTAAGTCATGAAAGATTTGGGTTAAGAAATTGGTCTTGATATTTATGAGTTTTATTTTATTAGTCTAATTTATTATTGGACTAGAATAAAATAAAAGGTTCAAGAGAGAGTATTTATTTTATTTAATTTAATTGGTTAATTAATTATTCAGGGCCGAAGGCCCAGATTGAATAATTAAAAAATTAATCTGGCTATAAACTAGATAAAATGTATAAAATTTTATATTGATCTATTTAGACTTGTTAATTATTTATTGGGCTGTTTAATGTAACCCAAAAAATAAATAATTGATATTTATTATTTATGAGTGCTCAAACCCAAGAATAAATAATTTTATCTGGTCTAATGAATAAGACTAAGGGAAAAATAAAATTAAAAAATATTAAATTAATTAAATAAAACAATACAGGATTGAACCCGTGTTGTTTCGCGTGTAGGATAACAAAAAGTATAGATGATTTTTGTTTGCACGCAAATGGCTTCTCTCTCGGGGATGGATTCAAATGCATAAAAAAGGAATTGAAGTGGAGCTGATGTTTTGAACTTCTATGAGCTTTCATTGGCAGAAGAAAAGCAAAGAAAATACAGCTCTCCGTAGTTTATTTTGATTCACAGAAAACAAACCCATTTCGACCAAGCCTTTAAGGCTTATCAAAACCCAACCTTTAAGCCTTCATCGGTTGTGCTACGGGTACCATTTCGAAATATCAAAAGCTTCGCGTGGATGAGACGCAGTAGACGTTTGCAAGGACATGATCTATTAGCCTCAAATATCCTTATATAGACATCTACACTAGTGCAAAGAGGGCCATTCAATCACAAAGGTAAAATTTTCGTTTTCTTAACAAGCTTTCGTTTTGATGGTTTTTGCCATTTTAAGCCTTCAATTAGTATCAAAGCTATGATTTGGCAAATGTAGGAAGCATGTTAGGCTTAACTAAAACAAGAAAATATTTGTTTTGATTGAAATCTGTGATCCTTTGTATTTACTGGTATGTGTAGTTTCAATATAAGTTTCGCGAGTGGAAGTATAAGAATAATGTATTTTGATTACTTTCATAGATATCGTGGTAGCCCAGTGTTTTTTTAAGGGCATAGGTAGTTGTTTGGATGATTTTTGAGTAAAAATGAAAGAAAAAGCAAAATCAGTATGCAGAGATGCATTTTGGAGAAGAAGGCATTGTTGAAGCTGAAGGCTCCGAGCTGCGCCATAGGAGCCGAGCCATGTTGTCGCTGTGTGTGGAGTCATTGAGCCGCGGCTCCAAGCTACGCACCACTCCAAGGCGCAAGGAAGGTTCTTTCCGCGAGGATTTGAATTGCAAATTGCAATTCACTGTGCGGTCAACATTTTGACCACGCAGTTGGGTAGGTGCAGGGCGGGCCGGGTCCACCCGCCCGGATTCGGCCCATAGGTTTTCCCATGGGTCGTGATCCAGTGTGGCGAGTGCATGGACTCGATTTGAATAATTTTTTTTTATCCCATACCAAACGAAGTTATTTTTATTGTAATAGTTAATATTCTCTAAATATTTTGCATGAAAAATAATAGTAAAGAAAATTTAGGATTAAACAAGATCATTAATTAATTAATGTGTTTAATTCTATTATTTGCACACTGAGGTTAAAAGAATAGAAAAGTATGAAAACATTTACAATTTTCTAGCATGCTTATTTCTTTTTGTATCCTATATGCTCGTTTTCTCAAAGACCAAAGTCTTTGGGAATTTTGACAAAGAAAAACATTTTTCTTAAATCAAATGGCTAATTTTAATTCGAACAAAATTTAATTCTTGGATATTTTCTCAAAGAATTTTATCCTTGATATAAAATATATATTGGATTTAGATATTTTTGTGAATTAAAATAGAAAACCATTTTGATTGAATTTTAACAAGAAAAATTATTTTTGTCAAATTAAACTTGAGATCAAAATCTCTCGAAAGTTTTATTGGAAATTTTTTGAAATTATTAAGTTTATTAACTTAAATAAAATTAATCCATTGAAAAATTTCTCAAAGGGTATAAACCTTGACATAAAATTTTTTATGGATTTAGATATTTTATTTTGAGTTAAAAGAAAATTTAATTGAAAATTTCAAAATATATATTTTCCAAGAAAAATCTTTATTTTAAAATACTAAGTGAGAGAGGGGCTCCAACGGCCCCACGGCTTCCATTACAATCCTTATTAGAGATCGTGGGTCTCCTTGTGTCACCCTGGGAGTGAACTCGTATAGGATGGGGGTACCACAAAGATCTAGAACTAATGGATGGATGTAATTAATAACTCGGGACACGTGTTATGATTGGCCAGCTCACGTTGGAGGTTATAGTGTGAGGAATGTCCGTAGCAATTGAGAAGAAATGGTCATCCCACGATAGAGTTATATTCTAGATCATTACTTAGAAGGGAAATTAATTTGTGGTGGTTAATACACTTAGCTTAGAAAACTATTAATTTTTCCAAGAAGCTATGTCAGTTTTTCTAAGAGTCAAATTAATCATATTAAAGATAATAGTGATAAGGTTAACTATTATCGAATTTAATATGAGGATAAAGTCACAAATTATTTTGTTTTTCATAAACTGAATTTTCTTTTATTTTTGATTTTTTCAGAAATGGTTGGTGGAGGTTCTTTCAGTCATTTAGCCATTATTCTCCGTGTGAATAAACTAACGAGTCCGAATTATATGGACTGGAAAAGGAACTTGGATATAATACTCACTGTTGAGGAGTATAAGTATGTCCTCTTTGAAACTTGCCATGTTATTGGGGAGGGTTCCACCGCGGAGGAGCGTGAAGCTAAAAAAACATGGAAGAAGGCCAACGAAATGGCTCGATGCTACATGTTGACCTCCATGTCTAATGTGCTCCAGTCAAAACACAAATACTTGGCCACTGCATATGACATTAGCCACGATATTCGCTGATAAGAGCCGGCTCGCAAGGCAGGAAGCTCTTAGGACGATCATAAACACTAAGATGGCTGAGGGAGCATCAGTCAGGGAGCATATGTTCAAAATGATTGCTACTTTCAAGGAAGTGGAAGTCTTAGGGACTGTTATTGACCCCGAGAGCCAAATGAACATGATTTTCGAATCTCTGCCGGCTCTTTTACTCAGTTCAAGTTGAACTACAATATGAACAAATTAAACATGACTTTAACTAAGTTGATGAAGGAGCTCCAGGTGGCGGAGAAGGTCATGAAGCCACAATCCAAGGCTACGATTGCTAGGATTTTTTCTTCTAGAAATAGGCCCAAGCCCAGAAAGTTCAAGAAGAATAAGAGAAATGCACAGGACCAGCCCAAGAACCAGCCCAACAAGCCTAAAGGTAAATACTTCAAATGCAAGTAGAAGGAACACTAGAAAAAGGAGTGCCCAGAACATCAGGTCAAGAAAAACCCTACAGGTATTGTTCTCTATCTAGAGTCTATTTCAATGGTTTGATCAACTTCCACTTGGATTGTTGATTCTGGTGCCATCGATTATATCTGTAACTCCTTGCAGGGGCCTAGGAAGATAAAAAGACTCCAGAAGGGCGAGTATAGACTACGAGTAGGAAATGAAGCACGAGTATGGGCCCTTGCAGTGGGAGAGTTGGATCTTATTTTTTATTATAATAAAGTAATTGTATTAAATGATATTTTATATGTACCCAATTTTAGACAGAATTTGATTTCAATTGCAAAATTAATAAATCATGAATATTCTATTTCTTTTCATTATAGTATTACTATCAGTAGAAATGAAAAATTTTTATATACATGGCACATGTATGGAAACTTATTCTTTTTAAATCTTATAAACAATCAAATAAATAAAGCTTAATCTAAACCTTTAAGTAAGAAGAAAAAGACCAATATCAATGACTCATATTTTTGGCATTTAAGGTTGGGTCATATTAACTCAATCAGGATTCAGAGGTTAATCCATGATGAACCCTTGGGCTCATTAAGATTGGAAAGTTGGCCTTAGTGTGAATCCTGCCTTATAGGAAAAATGACCAAAAGGTCATTCACCTAAAAGGCTGATAGAGCCAATGAGGTATTGAGTATTGTTCATACTGATGTGTGTGGTCTTTTGTCTACTCAAGCTAGAAGGGGCTTTGAGTACTTCATCACTTTCACGAATGATTGTATAAGGTTTAGTTATATCTACTTGATGAGATGCAAGTCTGACTCTTTTGACAAGTTCAAAGAGTTTAAGGCTGAAGTGGAGCGTTAAACAGGTAAACTGATCAAAACCTTACGATCGGATTGTGGTGGAGAATGCCTTCTTGGTGAGTTTAAGGATTACATGGTACATCATGGAATAGTATCCCAACTCTCTACGCTGGGTACATACCAACAGAATGGAGTAGCTAAGAAAAGGAACATGACATTAATGGAAATGGTCCAAAGCATGATGTCTCATGCTATTCTTCCGATCTCTTTTTGTAGGGATATGCCTTGAAAATAGTGGTATATATTCTGAACTTGGTACCTTCTAAGTCAGTACCTACGACACCTTATAAGATGTAGATTGAGCGTAAGCCAAGTCTAAATCACCTCAAAATATGGGGCTGTCCAACTTATGTATTGATCAAGGGAGACAAGCTAGAACCATGATCAGAATAATGCTACTTTGTTGGGTATCCAAAAGGGACAAAAAAAGGTTACTTTTATCATCCCAAGGAGTAGAAAGTACTGGTAAGTACTAATGTTAGATACGTGGAGGATGATCAAAGTACTTCTACTAAAGATTCAACAAGGTTGGAAATTGAGGAGAATTTATCTTTGGAATTAACTTCTTCAGATCCGATTATGGAACAAGAAGAGGCACAGCCTCAAGAACCTGTATAAACGGAGTTTCGTCGTAGTGGGAGAATATCTAGAGTTTCAGAAAGATGGATAGGAGAGGCTTTTGAGTTGGTTTTTGACCATTATGAACAAGATCCTACTAGATACGAGAAGGCTATTGCTGATGCCGATATAGATCTGTGGCATGAAGCAATGAAATTCGAGATTGAGTCTATGTACTTCAATTAGGTTTGGGATCTTGTAGTTTCACCTGAAGGAATAAAACCCATTGGGTGTAAGTGGTTATACAAGAGGAAGAGAGGAGTGGATGGAAAGATGGAAACCTTCAAAGCTAGACTTGTGGCAAAAGGGTATACTTAGAAAGAATGAATCGATTATGATGAAACATTTTCCTCGATAGCCATACTTAAATCCATTTGTATCATCCTGGCCATTATATGTCATTATGACTATGAGATATAGCAAATAGATGTTAAGACGACATTTCTTAATGGCCACTTTAACGAAGACATCTATATGTTTCAACTGGAAGGTTTTATTGCTAAAGGTAAGGAACATATAGTCTGTAAGCTTAAGAAGTCAATTTATGGACTTAAGTAGGCATCTAGAACATGGAGCATTCGTTTTGATGAGACTATAAAGTCTTATGTTTTATTCAAAATGAGGCTGAACCATGCATGTATAGGAAATTGAAAGGCATAAATGTGATTTTTCTTGTCCTATATATGGATGACATTCTACTCATTGGTAATGATGTAGGGACATTATCATCTACTAATGTTTGGTTGTCTAATTAATTTTGTATAAAGGACTTGGGAGAAGCCAGTTACATTCTCGGGATTAATCTTCTTAGAAATAGGAAGCAGAGAATGTTAGGATTATCCCAAGCGACATACATTGATAAGATACTGGCCAAGTTTAGCATGGACTATGCATGAGAGTTATAATCCCTTGCAGACATGTATTGTCTTTTTGTTCTAAGGACTGTCCTAAGTCTCAAGAAGAAAAAAACAGGATGGGTAGGATTCCCTACGCTTCAACTATGGGAAGTCTCATGTACGCCATGCTGTGCACTAGGCCAGATATCTACTTTGTTGTAGGCTTAGTTAGCAAATATCAATCAAACCCTAGGGAGATTCATTGGCAAGCTATAAAGCATATTCTTAAATACCTCAATGGTAATAAAGATTATATGCTGGTTTACAGGGCTGACAACTAGGTTCTTATTAGATACACAGACTCAGATTTTCAGGCGGATAAGGATGAGAGAAAATCTACTAGTGGATATGTCTTTACCTTATCTGGAGGAGTTGTTTCATGGAGGAGTATCAAGCAATCTTGTATTACTAACTCGACTATGGAAGTTGAGTATGTGGCAGCTTCGGAAGCGTCCAAAGAAGTAGTCTGGCTCTAGAAGTTTTTTTCAAAACTTAGAGTTGTGCCACACATGGACAGACCGATTGTGGTGTGTTGCAACAACTCTAGAGTAGTTTCGCAATCCAAAGAATCCAAGAACCACAAGAAAAGGAAGTACATCCAGAGAAAGTACCAATTGATCTGGGATTTCATTCAGAGACAGGAAATCGTGGTGGAACAGATAGCCTTGGAGAACAACCTAACAGATCCCTTTACCAAGCCTTTGGCTGAGGGAGTCTTCAAGAGACATTTAGACGCCATAGGGGTGGGAACCTACAGACTTGCTTAGTCCTAGAGTACAAGTGGGAGATTATTGGAATATATGCCCTCTAAACTAGTTTATCTGATATAATTATCAAATTTATTAATAAAAGAATTTATTCTCAAAATTTGTTTTGTGAATTTACATTTTATTTGTGCACGATTTTCATTTGGAAAGGACCCATTGTATTTAAGTAAGTGATCTATGTGAATGGTGGTCATTCACAGTAATGTATGGATCACGGGTTATTTAACACATAAATATTTGTTCTTAACCGATTGATGAGAATGAGAATCTCATAATGTATAGGTTATTGCGTTATGAATTTCAAATGGAGAATGGCTTACCTTTAGCCAGTGAGCAGTCCACTCATTTTATAACATGATCGTATTTTGAATACGTAGAATAAGACCTGTAATAGTGGTTTCATAACATGATCGTGTTGTTTTGCTTGTAGGATAACAGAAAGTATGGATGCTTTCTGTTATGCATGCAAATAGCTTCTCTCACAGGGATGGATTCAAATGAATGAAAAAGGAATTGAAGTGTTGCTGATGTTTTGAACTTCTGTGAGCTTTCATCCACAGAAGAAAGGCAACGAAAAAACAGCTCTCCGTAGTTCATTTTGATTCATAGAAAACAAACTCATTTCGACCAAGCCTTCAAGACTTATCAAACCCAACCTTTAAGCCTTCACTGGCTGTGCTACGGGTACTATTTCAGAAGATCAAAAGCTTCGCATGGATGAAACGCAATAGGCGTTTGCAATGATGTGATCCACTAATCTCAAATATCATTATACAGACATCTACACCAATGCGAAGAGAGTCATTCAATCACAGAGGTAAATTTTTCATTTTCCTAACATGCTTTCGTTTTGATGATTTTTGCTATTTTAAGCCTTCACACAGATGTTGGAATGTATACCTTCTTATACTAGGTTTTTTTATGTAATTTTAATTTGCATTAATAAAAGTTTTATTCTCAGAAATTGTTTGTGAATTCTTCTTTACTTTTGTGCACAATTTCGCTAAAAAAGCCCCATTGTATTTAAGTAAATGGTTTATGTGAATGGAGGTCTTTCACAGTAAGGTATGAACCATAGATTACTTAACACATAAACTATTGTTCTTAACCGAATGATAAGAATGGAAATCTCATCGTGGTAAGGTTATTGTATTATGAATTCTAAATATGGAATGGCTTTCCTTTAGCAAATGAATAGTCTTCTTATTTCATAACACAAACGTAGAACTGGATATGTAGTAGTGGTTTCTAAAAGTACTATGTGGTAGAAACCTAGACTACTACCGCTACAGCGTGGGTGCTTTCCTACAAGTACACCCTTTACACCCTTTCTTTATTCTAACTTTTACTCTTTGATTGACCAAGGCCGAAATAGAGATCTCAACACATTTCGTTCCCTTCTGTAGAGTTGGTGGTCTGACGAAATTGGAAGTGTATGCTTTGATGTACTGTAGTTGAGGTTCTATTGTAGGATCAATATACTTGTATATTGGATATATGTAACTAGTTAGTCAAGACAGACTTGTACAAGATAGCTTCTATACTATATCGCCCCTTACGGTTGTCTGAATGATCTAAGTATTTAGGGTCCTAGGGAACATGACTTGGATATTTGCTTTAGGTTAACTCTTTTGGAAAGCGAAAATATTCTAAGAAGTCGTGGATCATTGGACTAGAAGCCTAAGGATGTTAGATGTCTCTTAGAAAGATGTTAGTACACTTTTTCCTCTCTAAATGTACGACAATGTATAGATGGGTGTTTTAGTCATTACACCTATAGGTCGGAGACATAGCTAACGCAACATTGTCTTTGGGGTCAATATTTTCTTATAATGATATTAAAAAATATTTAAAATATAAAATACAACTATTTATTGTAGGAGTATTTTGGTTATTTTAACAGCTAAGGTGATGTGTCTTTTTGGTCCTCAGAATAGCCCATAAGTCCTAATTAATTTTAGATTGTGAAAATGGTCTCAGTTAAAGATGATTTTATTTTATTCAGGAAGTCTAATTTATTATTGAACTGAAATAAAATAAAAGTACGAGAGAAATTAAATTAAATTTATTATTTGGCTTAATTGGTTAATTAATTATTAAGGCCCTAAGCCCAGATTGAGTAATTAGAAACTTAACCTGGGCCTAAATTAGATAGAAAGGCGTGAATAATTATTTTGATTTATTTGGACTTATTAATTATTTATTTGATTATTTTTATAAGTCTAGAAAATAAATAAATAATATTTATTATTTTTGGGCTCATTGGGTCCAAGAAAAATAATAAAAATAATTAATGGCCCAATAGTCTGGACCAAAGAGTTTTTTTATTCACGAGATAGAAGAGTTTAGGCTAAGCTAAACATCTTTTATTGATAACTTTCGGGTGTTTTGAAATATCAAAATCCCGGTGTTATGTTATCTTGTAAAAAAAAACCCCGTGTGTTTTTCATTATTGGAGACATGTCTGTGAAAAAAAAAAACTCCTCCCAGAAGACTTTTTGTTTTTCATCTCTCATTCTTTCTTCTTGTGCTTCTTGATATTGTTAATTAATAATAGAGAATCAAGAAGAATAGAGACTTGTTTTCCTCGCCTATTTGTTTCACCAACAAGATATTAGGCAGTGGAATATTCTGAGAAGCAAGAAACTTGGCGTTCATGCAAACAAGGCATAGCAGATGCTTAGCGGGATTTCAACTAGAGGTTTCAACGACTGTAGGAGAGGTCCCTGTTGTTCAGTTGGCTTCTTCACAGCTAAAGAAATATTTCGCGCGCAGAGGTGCAAATTAAACGAAACCTTCCGCTGTGTTCTGTTTGTCTGTGCGTGTTTTTTTATTTTTGTTTACTGTGTGCATGGCTTTCTGTTTTATTTTCAAGCTTCATGTGGTATTAGAATGAGAAGCTTTAAATGGATTAGGAAGCATATATGCTAGTCTAATAAAATTGGCCAGATAATTGATTGATTATGCCTATGAGCCTTTGCTATTTATGGTATGGATAGATTGTTGTAAGCCTCATCGTTGAGGTTTAGGATGCACTGTAATTTTAATGCTTTCCATAGCAATTGTGTAAACTCGAATTTAAAGGGTATAGTCAGATATGGTTTTGTTTTGATGAAAATATGTAATAAAATGACTGCCTATTGGAGTTACTAAGCAGGGTTGTAGAAGTAGAAAAAACGAAGAAGAAGAAGAACTGTGCGTGAGCCACCAAGGAGTGAGCTGAGCCATGTGGCAAGGGTAGCCGCTCGTATGCTTGGAGCCGAGGGACAGCTTAGTCAAGCCACGGCTCAAGAGATGCAACAAGGCATCGAGCCGACCCTCAACTCGGTGTTATTGCAAGCATCTTGGGAAGGATGCTATGCATCCTCCCCAAGATCTAGTCACTGTTGTGACAAGATTGCTTGTGGGTTCTGGGGCGAGCGCACGGGTTGCGGTTGTGGCGCATGGGTCATGGTCCATAGACCTTTCTATGGGCCATGATCCGGTGTGGTGGGTGTGCAAGACTGGAAAAAATATTTTTTATTTTAATGGAATGATATAATTAATAATGGAATATGGAATGATTACAAGTTCATTAATTATTAATGGATCCTGGAAAAATTATTAATTATTTTTTTACAAAACTGAGAATTTCTTTTATTTTCAAAATTTTCAGAAATGGTTGGTTGAGGTTCTTTCAGTTCTTTAGCCGTTATTCTCCATGAAAATAAGCTAATGAGTCATTATTATATGGATTGGAAAAGGAACTTGGACATAATACTTACAGCTGATGAGTATAAATATATTCTCTACAAAACTTGCCGTGTTATAGAGGAGGGTTCCACTGATGAGGAGCGAGAGGCTGAAAAAGTATGGAAGAAGGCTAATGAAATGGCACGCTGCTATATGTTAGCCTCCATGTCTAATGTGCTTCAATTCAAATACAAGTACATGGCAATTGCGTATGATATAAGCACATCATTAGTTGCGATGTTCGCAGACAAGAGTCAGTCTGCAAGGCAGGAAGCTCTTCGAACGATCATCAACACCAAGATGGTTAAGAGAGTATCAGTCAGAGAGCATATACTCAAAATAATTACTGTTTTCGAGAAAACGAAAGTCTTGGAGGCTATCATCGACCCCAAGAACCACATGGAGATGGTTCTCGAATCTTTATCGGACTCTTTTACTCAATTTAAGTTGAACTACAACATAAACAAGTTAAATATGAGTTTAACTGAGTTAATGAAAGAGTTCTAAGTGGCGGAGAAGGTCATGAAGCCACAAACAAGGGCTATGATGGATTTTTCTTCCAGAATTGGGCCCAAACTCAGAAAGTTCAAGAAGAAGAAGGGTAATGTAGTACCCCAGGCCAAGTCCCAGCCCAAAGAGAAATCCAAGGGCAAATGTTTCAAATATGGAAAGAAGGGATATTAGAAAAATGAGTGTCCAGATTTTCAAACCAAGAAAACCCCCACAAATAATGTTTTCTATCTAGAATCTATATCAATTGTTAGATCAACTTTCACTTGGATTATTGATTCAGGAGCCATTGATTACATTTGTAACTCCTTGTAGGGGTTTAGAAAGATGAGAAGACTCCAGAAGAGCGAACATGGACTACGCATGGGAAATGTAGCACAAGTTTGGGCCCTTGCCGTGGGAGAACTAGAACTCGTGTTTGATTGTAATCGAATAATTATATTGAAGGATATTTTATTTATTCCTAGTTTTAAACTAAATTTGGTTTTAGTTGCAAAACTAATAAATCAATGATATTTTATTTTTTTTCCATTTTGGTATAACTATCAGTAAAAATGGAGAAGTTTTATGTACTGGGCACATGTATAGAAACCTATTCTTCATTAATCCTATTAATAATCAATTAAACAACTCTCAATCTGAACCTTTAAATAGGAAGAGAAAGACTAATGTCAATGACTCATATCTTTGACATCTAAAGTTGGGTCACATTAACTTAACCAAGAATCAGAAGTTAATCCATGATGGGTTTTTGGACTCATTGAGATTGGAAAGTTGGCCTCATTGTGAATCCTGGTTTATGGAAAAAAATGACCAAAAGGTCCTTTACCCAAAAGGCAGATAGGGCCAAGGAAATATTGAGTCTTGTTCATACAAATGTGTGTGGTCCTTTGTCTATACCAGCAAGAGGGAGGTTTGAATACTTCATCACTTTCACATATGATTGTACTAGGTATGGTTATGTTTACCTGATGAGATGCAAGTCTGACTTTTTTGACAAGTTTAAAGAGTTTAAGGTTAAAGTAGAGCGTCGAATAGGTAAACTAATCAATATCTTACAATCAGATTATGGTAGAGAGTATCCCTTTGTTGAATTTAAGGACTACATAGTAAATCATGGGAAAGTATCCCAACTTTCTGCGTCGCGAACACCCAGTAGAATGAAGTAGCTGAGTGAAGGAATAAGACATTGATGAAAATAGTCCAAAGCATGATGTCGCATGTTACTCTTCTAGTGTTTTTTTTGGGGATATGCCTTAGAAACAACGACATATATTCTGAGCATGGTGCCTTCCAAATCAGTACCTAGGATGCCCTATGAGATGTGGATTAGATGTAAGCCAAGTCTAAATCATCTCAAGATGTGAGATTGTCCAATTTATGTACTGATCAAGGAAGATAAGTTAGAACTAAAATCAGAATTATACTATTTTGTTGGGTATCCAAAAGGAACAAATGGTGGTTATTTTTATCATCCCAAAGAGTAAAACGTACTTGTGAGTACTAATGCTAGATACTTGGAGGATTATCAAAGCGCATCCACTAAAGGTTCAACAAGATTGGAACTCATGGAGAAGTTATCTTCTAAAACGACTTCTTCTAACTCGATTATAGAACAAGAAGAGGCATAGTTTCAGGAACCTGTACAAATGGAGCCTCGTTGTAGTGGGAGGGTATTTAGGGTTCCAGAAAGATGGACTAGAGAGGTTTTTGACCTATCAGGAATAAGATCCCACTAGATACGAGAAGGCTATTGCTGATGCCGATGCAAACCTATGGCATGAAGCAATAAACGCTGAGATTGAGTTTATGTACTTTAATCAAGTTTGGGATCTTGTAGCTTCACTTGAAGGGATAAAACCCATTGGGTGTAAGTGGCTATACAAGAGGAAGAGGGGAGCATATGGGAAGGTAAAAACATTCAAAGCTAGACTTGTGGCGAAAGGGTTCACTCAGAAAGAAGGTATCGACTATGAGAAAACCTTTTTCCCGGTAGTCATGCTTAAATCCATACATATTCTCTTTACCATCGTATGTCATTATGACTATGAGATATGAAAAATAGATGTCAAGATGGCATTTCTAAATGGCCATCTTAGTGAAGACATCTATATGTCCCAACTAGAAGGCTTTATTGCTGAAGGCTAAGAGCATATAGTTTGTAAGTTTAAAAAATCATTTATAGACTTAAGCAAGCATCCAGAGTATGAAATATTCATTTTGATAAGATTGTAAAATCCTACAGTTTTATTTAGAACAAGAATGAACAATGTGTGTACAGAAAATTAGAAGGTATAAACGTGATTTTTCTTGTACTAAATGTGAATGACATTCTACTCATTAGAAATGATGTAGGGACATTGTCATCTACTAAGGTTTGGCTATCTAGTCAATTTAGTATGAAGGACTTGGAAGAAGCCAATTACATTCTCGAGATTAAGCTTTTTAAAAATAGGAAGAAGAGAATGTTGAGATTATCCCAAGTGACATACATTGACAAGATGCTGGCCAAGTTCAGCATGGACTTATGTAAGGAAGTGTTAATCCCTTGAAGACATGGGTTGTCTTTTTTTTCGAAGGACTGTCCAAAATCTCAAGAAGAAAAAGATAAAATGAGTAGGATTCCCTATGCTTCAGTTATGGAAAGTCTCATGTATGCTATGCTATGCACTAGGCCAGATATCTGCTTTGCCGTAAGCTTAATTAGCAGATATCAGTCAAACTCTAGGAAGATTCCTTAGCAAGTTGTAAAGTATATTCTCAAGTATCTTAAGAGTACGAGGGATAATATGTTAGTTTACAAGGCTAATGACTTAATTCCTACAGAATACACCGACTCAGACTTCTAGGTGGATAAGAATGAGAGAAAATTTACTAGTGAATATGTTTTCACCTTGTCTGGAGGAGCTATTTCACAAAGGAGTATCAAGAAATCTTACATTGTTGACTCAACCATGGAAGTTGAGTATGTAGCAGCTTCGAAGGCATCCAAGGAAGTTGTCTGGTTTCGAAAGTTCCTTTTAGAACTTGGACGTGTCACAGATGGACATGCCGATTGTGATATATAGCGATAATACTGACGCGGTCTCACAATCCAAAGAACCTAGAAATCTCAAAAAGGGAAAGCACATTGAGAAAAAGTACCACCTGATCTAGAATTTCATCCAGAGATGGAAAGTCATAATGGAATAGATAGCCTCAAAGAACAATCTTGCAGATTCCTTCACCAAGCCTTTGGCTGAGAGAGTCTTTCAAAGACACTTAGATGACATAGAGGTGGGCACCTATGGACTTACTTAGTCTTAGAGTGTAAGTGGAAGATTGTTGGGATGCATGCCCTTTTAAATTAGATTTCTGATGTAATTTTAATTTGAATTAATAAAAGTTTTATTCTAAAAAATTATTTATGAATTCTTATTTACTTTTGTGCACAATTTCGTTGAAAAAGACCCATTGTGTTTAAGTAAATGGTTCATGTGAATAGAGGTCATTCACAGTAAGATATGGACCATAGGTTACTTAACACATAAACTATTATTCTTAACCAAATAATGAGAATGAGAATCTCATCATGGTAAGGTTATTGTGTTATGAATTCTAATTGTAGAATGGCTTACTTTTAACCAATGAGTAGTCTTCTCATTTCATAACACAAGTATATTTTGAATACGTAAAACTGGACCTGTAGTGGTAGTTTTTAAAAGTACTATGTGGTAGAAACCTAGATTACAACCGCTACAGCGTGGATTTATACTATACAATTTGAGTATGAGTTGATGGTCTGATGAAGCTAGAAGCATATGCTTTGATGTACTATAGTTAAGGTTCTATTATAGGACCGATATACTTATATGTTAGGTATATGTAATTAGTTAATCAAGACAGACTTGTACAAAATAACTTCTATACTATATCGCCCCTTATGGTTGTCCGAATGATCTAAGTATCTAAGGCCCTAGAAAATATGACTTGGATATTTGCTTTAAGGTATCTTCTTTGGAAAGAAAAAATATTCCAAAAAATCGTGGATCATTAAAGTAGAAGCCTAAAGATGATAGATGTTTCTTAGAGAGGTGTTAGTACACTTTTTTCTCTCTAAATGCACGACGATATGTAGAAGGGTATTTTAATAGTTAGATCTGTAGGTCGGAGACATAACTAACGCAACATTATCCTTGTGGTCAATATTTTCCTATGATGATATTAGAAAATATTTAAAATACAAAATATAACTATTTATATAGTAGGGGTATTTTGATCATTTTAGTAGCCAAGACAATGTGTCTTTTTGGTCCTCGAATAGCCCAAAAGGTCTAATTAATTTTGGATTGAGGAAATGGTCTCAGTTAAAGAGGATTTTATTTTATTCAAAAAATCTAATTTATTATTGAATTTTAATAAAATAAAAGGATGAGAGAAATTAAATTAAATTAATTATTTGGCTTAATTGGTTAATTAGTTATTGAGGGCTTAAGTCCAAATTGAATAATTAGAAAATTAACTTGGGCCTAAACTAGATAAAAGGTTTGAATAATTATTTTGGTTTATTTGGGGTCATTAATTATTTATTTGGTTATTTTTATAAATTCAGAAAATAAATAATTAATGTTTATTATTTTTGGGCTCATTGGGTCTAAAAAAAATAATTAAAATAATTAATGACCCAATAGCCTAGACCAAAGGGTTTTTTTTTTTTTTAATTCACGGGATAGAAGAGTTTATGTTAAACTAAATATCTTCTGTTAATAACTTTTGGGTGTTTTGAAATATCAAAACCCCAATGTTATGTTATCTTGTAAAAAAAAAGTCGTGTGCTTTTCATTGTTGGAGACACGTCTGTAAAAAAAAAAACTCCTCCCAGAAGCCTTCTGTTTTTCATCTCTCATTCTTCCTTCTTATGCTTCTTGATACTGTTAATTAATAACAAAGAATAAAGAAGAATAGAGACTTACTTTCCTCGCCTATTTATTTCACCAATAAGATATTAGGTGGTGGAATATTCTGAGGAGCAAGAAGCTCAGCGTTCATGCAAACAAGGCGTAGTAGACGCTCAGCGAGATTTCAACCAGAGGTTTCAACGACCGTAGGAGAGGTCCCTGTTGTTCAGTCGGCTTCTTCACAACCAAAGAAATATTTCGCGTGCAAAGGTATAAATTAAGCGAAACCTTCCACTGTGTTCTGTTTGTCTGTGCATGTTTTTTTGGTTTTTGTTGCTGCGTGGCTTTCTATTTTATTTTCAAGCTTCAACAGAGTTCCTAGAGCATGCAAACGCCAAGTTCTCTAAATCGTCATCTGGGTTAGCAATATAGAAAAATAAGAATAGCCTAGAGAGTGTCCAAGCATAACAACACAGTAAGTATAAATTCATTGGACAAATCGTCATCTGGGTTGGCTCCATTTATTCTCCTTCCCATTTTCCTCCAACGATAGCATTGGCGAAGATCGAAAATGATGCTTGCTAGTTTTGTCGAATCCAGTATTATGGTTTAATTTACATTTGATGTATATTTTGTGTTTTAATGGGGGTATGTAGAGGTACGGAGGTTGTTAAATCGTTACTTATTTGAAAAATAATATTAGGGGGTTTATTTTTCATTCTTTATTAGAAGATTCTTTACTGTTAGTTTTTGTTGATTATGTACTGATTTTATGAATTTGGATGTCTGTCAGGGGTTTATCTACAATGCGGGCTTAATTTGATAGATTAAATTGTGAGTTGATTTATGAACTTTTGGAAAGGAAAAACTATTTTCCGTAGGACCTATGCATTTTTTTTTTCATTTATCTCCTTCCAAATATGAATGAACATGATATTCCTTCCAAATTATTATTTAAGGCATAAGGTATTACATTAATCTCCCTCATAGTTTGTTGTAATTCCCTTGAAGTTTTAGACATCATCATAATCTCCCTTATTAGAGTTGCCAATGACCTTATTAATGTGAGACATCATCAGTTCTTTTTCTTGATAATTTGTCAGACTTATTGCAGTTAGTACATAGGTGCATTATCTGAGTAGAATGATTTTGACTTAGGAATGTTTCCCTTGTTGGAATGTATGCCTAAAATGGCTTATGTATCTTTGTATTTTGAAAATTAATACAAAATTCATTCAGTAATGATTACTTGTTTACATATATTGTACATTAAGGTCTAAATATATTAGTAAGTAATCTATGTAATTGGGACGTACTTTTACAATAAGATATAGATTATAGATTACTACCACATAAGCAAAAAATTGTTCTTGATCGATTAATAGAGTTGGGCACTTTATCAAATTTTTGATCATTACACTATGGTTTCTAAATAGGGAATGATTTACCTTTAACCAGTGAGTAGTCCATTCACACCAATACTGTAAGGATATTTTGGAATACGTAGAATTGAACTACGCAATAATAATATTTATCAAAGTACTAAAATAAATGAAGATTGGTTTATTGCAGCTACTATATGGACGAGTATCCTAAAACTTGGGTATAAGTTGGTAGTCTGGTGAAGTTGCACTTGTACACTTGTACACTTGATGCATGTTAGGTGAAGTTTTATCGCAAGGCCAATAACCTTGTACGTTAGATATATGACTCTAGTTAATTAAGATAGACTTATACAATAGAGTTTCTATACTTCATTATGTGAAAGAATAACCTCCTTGTGATTATCAAAGATAATCTAAATAATCTAAGGCTTTAGGAAACATGACTAAGTATGTACACTTTTGGATAATTCCCTGTGATAAGTGGATAAATATTAGAAGTCATGAGTTATCGGACTAACTATCAAAAGATGGTCGATGTCATTGAGAAAGGTTTTAGTGCATTTTTTCTATCTCAATGATGGGTGTTACGTAGAAGGGTATTTTCGTCATTACATATGTAAGTCGAAGACAATGCACTTGCAATATTATTCTTAAGGTTAATATTTTTATATGGTAATAAATAAAATATTTAAAATAATAAAATATAGTTATTTGTTAGTAGGGATATTTTGATTATTTTAGTAGTCAATAATAATATGTTTTTTGATCCCTAAAGTAGCTCAAATAGCCTTAGTAATTTATTTTACTATATAGGTTTATTGGGTGAATTTATTATTGAAAGAATTATTCTAAGAGTCCAATTAATTATTTATTTGGACTAGATTAATTAATTGTGCTAATATAATTTAATTAGTTTATTAATTATTTATCTTGAATAATTTTATATTAGGTCCAAGTGGATTAATTAATTAATAAAAGAGCTAATTAATTAGTCTTTAACTAATTAAGAAAAGCCTTGACCTATTAGGGTTTGGGTGTGGCAGCTAGAAGGTTTTAGTAACCTAAGGTAGCCGCCATATGATCAAAGAAAAAAGAAATAAGGAAATAAAAAGAAAGAAGAAAGTAGTCGGCTATTTAGTTTTGAAATGGAAAAGGAAGCTATTTAATTAAAAGGGCATCACGTGTGCCTGGAGAGGGTTGACCGAATCACTCTGAAATAAAAGATAGCTTTCGGTTTTCCTTCACAAAACAAGGCTGTCGTTTTTTTTTTTTTCTTGTCGTTTCCTTCGTTTTTCCTTTAACGTTTAGCTCTTTTGTTTTTCTTCCAATCTTCTTCACCCTAGTTTTACTTTCACTGGTAGAAGAAGTTCATAGGAGGTTCTAGAATACTTTGAGAGGTCAAGAGCTAGCAAACGTGGTAAATGTTTAATGCGAAGAAGCCGACGGTTAGCTGGTATAATTGCAGAACAATTAGACGTTCCAGTTGAGGAAACACCATCAAACTCGAATCCAACTCTGATTATTTGATTTAAATGCCCCAAAAATAAGTGTCCTAAACTTTAGCTCAAATTTTTTTTTTAATTTGCATACTTCTGCTACGTATTTATTTTCTTGCGGTCCCTTCATCTCTTTCCTGTGATGATATTTTGTAATTTTTGGTCGTCATTGATTATCCTCTAAATACTTAATTTCCCTCTTTTAGGTTGTGTTGGGGTTCATTTGATGGGTTTAATGTTATTTCAGTTCTATGATGCCATCTTGTGAACTCAAGATCGATCAGACCCTTCAATCAACCTGACTTCAGTGTAGTTAAAGTTGTAATACATCTAAGATAAACCCAAATGATGCATAGAAGAAGCAGCAAAGAAGCCAGAAGGCTTCTTGTACACATTCAATGGAATCAATAGAAGTCTGGCCAAGGACGGAAATTGGAGGGGATGCTAGACTCAGAGAACATCGAACACTTCTTGGTGTAAGATTTTCTACAATTTTCAACATTTGAAGTTGTGGGTTTGCTTTCTCATGCCTTTTTTTTTTTTTTAAACAAGAGTAGTGAATTTTGCAGAAAGCTCTTAAGGGAAATTCCTAAAGAGAAGAGAGTTGCATTTGCATATCTTGACTCATTGGGGTTTTATATATTCATGTATACATAAAGAAAAAGTGGTGGCTTGGTTGACGAAAAAAGATATTTTGTCCAAGAAATTTGTTCTAGTACCAATTGTTATCTAGTATGAAGCTAGTTTTTTTTATTTACATTATCTATTTTTGATACTGAATAAGATGCCTAAACCAATGCCATTCATCTGTTGTTAAATCAAAATTTATCAATTGTTATGTTGTAGGTCTCACTAGTCTTTGCTGATATTATGTAACTTTGATGAAGATTTAGAATTTAAGAGTCAATGCATGCTCTTGTTGAACTCTCTTCAAAGTGTGAAACACATACTTGAACATCAAATAAGAGCATAAGTTCCTCTACAAGGATTATATCCCCTAATAATATAATCTTGTTTAATATGTTTGACTCAATTATATGTTTAAATAGAACTTTTTTTTTTTTTCTGTTGTGGATAGTTTTGTGCTGGATATCTTTCTAACTAATGGGCATCTTGTGGATAGGAAAATAGTAAACAAAATTCCCTTTATGATACCCAAGGTAAGTCATACTTTATCAATCAAATTGATTTTTTTTTTATCTTATATTATAGCACAACAGGATTACACTTATTTGGAGGTAAATTTATAAATAGGTTCCACATCAGATAAATGAGGAAAATTGTGGATGATATTTCCTATATTACACATATTTGTTTATAAAAAATGCCCTACCAATTTTCAGCATTCATGAAGGTTACCGCTATTTTGTAAGTCTTTCATTCTGTTATATCTATGCATATGTGGTTTGGATAGGACTTACTGTGTTATTCGCCATGTGAGAGCACTTGATTTATATAGTTTTTTATTTTAATTACATGATTTCCCATATGTAATGTAGATGACAGAGGACTGGTTTATTGAAGACAAATGAATTTAGAAATATATTAAATTTTGCAAGGGAAGATGATCGGTTGGAGAGTAATATTTTATCTGTATCTAGAATTTAGGCTGATGAGAGAGATAAGGGTAAGTTGATGGATGTACAAGTAGTAATCTTTGATCAAATGGAGAATCTACTACAAATCGGAGACGATGAAATTGAGACTAAGGTTGAGCTTCCAGAAGAGATTCTTTCTTCTGCAGCTTCTGTTGTGTGCAATGATGAGTTGCCACTAACTCAAAAAGTTGCTGATGTGTTTGACATTGAGGTACTCGACAGCTTAAAAAAGCAAGTCTAATCTGTCCATTCTTAGAAGGCTAAAGAGAGTGTTGAATTCTCACAACCAGACTCAAAATCCATGTACAACACAACAATAGATGAAGAAGATGGTACTAATAGTGATTGGGCTGTCTCTAATGATGAGATTGAATCTAATGATGAGCAGATTATTCCTTGTAGAGAGGGGAGATGTTTTGAAGACTTAGATTACCTTTTATCAGATGATGACGAAGGCTTGTTTGATATGGTTGTAGGTCAAAGTCTTGAAGATGCTTATGCTCACATTGAGAACAAAAAAACAAAGATGACCATTCCATATATCAAAGTAAAGGTATCTGCTAATGAGGAGGCCAATGCAGTAGTAGAGAATGATGTACAAGGAGATAAGCATTTGATAAAAATGGCAAATGAAACGTGCGATGATGAGCAAGGTGGAACTGTAGGTATGAAAAGAAAAACAGAGTATGTCAAAGGTCCACAAAGAACATAAATGTACAATCAAGATTTTCGTGAAATTGAGGCAAAATGTGCAAATGAAACACCTAAAATATGCATGCCAGATGAAGACAGTGTGTAGGATACAGGTAATGGTTATTTTGATGGTTTAAGCAACAGTGATGATAATCATGCAGATAGCAAAAAAGGTAAAAATATGAGATTTAACAAGGATAGGGATAGAAAGAATCCAAAATTTGTGGTGGGTATGAGATTTAACACAAAAAAAGATTTAAAGACTACAATTATAAACTATGGAATCAAGCATGGAAGAGATGTTTTTTTCAAGAAAAATGACAAGGTAAAAGTTAGGGCCTATTGTAAAGGAATTATTTGCAAGTGGATTGTCTATGGGTATAGGGTGAATGATACCCCTACATTTGAGATACAAACACTACAAGAAAAACATGACTGTTCTAGAAACTTGCACAAAAAATTAGCAAATGCAAAATATCTAACAGCTAGGTATATTGGTGGTTTGTGGTTAAGGTGGATGAATTTCAAGACAAAGTACATAGAGATCTAATTGTGAATATTTCACAATGGAAAGTTTACATACTAAGGGCAGAGGCAAAGATGTTGATCAAAGGGAAATAAAAAAATCAATACAAGCTACTGTGGAGTTATTGTGAGAAGTTTAGGAGAAGTAATCCCGGGGAAACTATTTACGTTGATACAATTGAGAATGAGGTTGTTGATGAAGAGGTTTTTAGAAGAATATACATATGCCTTGATGCACTCAGGAAGGGATTCAAGGCTGGATGTAGAAAAGTCCTTAGTTTAGATAGAACATTTTAAAGGGGCCACATCCAACAGTTGGTGTTGATGCTAATAATGGAGTATACTCAGTAGTTTATGCAGTAGTCGATGCTGAAAATAAGTTTACATGTAAGTGGTTTATTGAAGGCTTAATTAAAGACCTTAGAATATATAATCCTAGAGATTGGGTTTTTATGTCCGATAGACAGAAGGTATGGTTGTTGTTCTGTATTTTTATAATACTAAGAATCACTCATTAATTCTATTTTTAGAATACCGAGGGTAACTTATTTGATTTAGTTGTTGTTCTGTATAGGGTTTAAGTTAAGCTGTACAGAATTTGCTATTTGGAATGGAACACCGACATTGTGTCCGCCACCTGCATTGTAATTTTTAGAAATCACATCCAGAGGATGCATTGAAGGGTATGTTATGGAAGTGTGCCAAATTAGCATACCTCAACAAATTTAAGCTTTTTTCAACTATTGATGAAATGAAAATGGTGCATAATTTGAACAAATGCGGCAACTGTGGTCAACTTGGCCATAACAAAAGAAAATGTCAAGTTAAGCTGCCAGAAAACTTAACCAACTTTGCTATGACCCAACAGGAACAACTAAATGATGCTCGTGGGACTAGTCAATTCCATGATGGTATATGTGAGATTGGTCAGTCCCAATCTGCTGAAAATCCAGTTCTTGCACAAGCCCACTCAACCCAAGCAAATGAAGGTTCCAAGAAGTGTGCAACATCAAGTGACCTCATGAAAATCAACCAATTACGACTATTGGCCTAAGTAATAAGTCAAATGAATATATTATTGTACATGCAACATTTGAGAAAATATTTTGTAATGATATTATTTTGTTATGTTATCATGATAGACTTTGTTCACTATTAAATTTTTGTTGATTAAGACTTGGTTTGTACTGTATAGACTTCCAAGAAAAAGGTAAAGAAGCCCATAAGATTAAGTTGGTGCAGAAAAGTTGGGCATAACAGGGCTAAGTGCCCACATCTAGGTTCATTTTTGCACTCCAAGATAAGCATACTGGACAACAAAACAAGGAAGTTAAAGTGAGATTGGTTTGCAAGCTGGATGCTATTGAGGTTTATCATTTTTTGTTGGCAGTAATTGAAGTGTATAGCTAAATGGTCTGGGATTGTGAACATTTTTTTTATGGCTTTTGTAAATTTAAAAAAGAAGTAATTGTGTGGGCTACTGCACATTTTGATCTGCTTCTTTTGTAAATTTATTATGTTGTATCTTCCAAGAACTTAGAAGATTTTTATTTTCCTTTTGTCAATGAATATTTTGCCAGGATGTTTTATTCTTATTTTGTTTTGTTAAGATTAAAGGTGTAGTTCAATTATTTCATGGTAGTCAAAATGAGCAGCTAAAGTTGATACTATGCTATACTGTGCCATTTAGAGTTTTTTTTGTTCATCAGTGTTTTTCTAGTAGATATATCTCTTTCTACTTCTCTCTTTTCTCAGTAGACCTTACAATCTCCATAGTATGCTATTGTTATATGGCATTTTGTAAGCCGTACGATCTCCATATAAATACGTTGAGCTTTAGTGAAAAATCTATCTTCCACAATGAGGTAGTCAAACAAGAAGATTTTGTTCTTTTATGATGAAAAACTTCACATGCATACTCAAGGGAGAAATCACCAGAATTTTTTGCAAGACATTTTGATCAAGCAATGGTTGAATAAAATTAGCTTTCTAGAAGCTGTTTTGGATACACCATTACAATGTACCACACCATCTAGATAAATATTATTAGAATTGTCACACCATTACAAAATAAATAAATAGTCTACATTTCAAGATTAGAATTTAAAGCTCTATTCCTCAAGCTTGCAAAGTTGCTAAAATGCATATGCATTTAGTTTCTTCACAACCACAAAAGGATTATCACAAACTAAGACAGAATTATGGAAATCGAAAAGGCTAACTTTCTCCTCTGAAATGAGGCCTTTTCTGCTTCCATTTTCTTTATCCTATCCAATAGACCAAGTATGCTTTGCTTTGATCTTTCGCACATGGGAGGGTCAACGCACTGAAACAAACGACATTTTGCACCACCCTAAAAAAATTTTAAAAAAAAATCTACAAAATGCTTTTAGATTTAAAATCACTACCAATGCACACAATACTTAAACTCACTGTCTTGTTTTCACATGCCACAAATATTCTTCTTAGATTCTTATCGGTCCATGATGTCCGAATAATAGTTCCAAACCCACATACGCATTTGGTTGGTAGATTGTCAAATAATTTAGACTTCACTTCCTTGCACCATGAATTTGAATTGTAAGATGCTTAGTCTTCTACTTCTTCTTCAAATGCTTTTGGTATCATTTGATTCTGGCTTTGACTTCTGCATTTTGCCATTTCTAGGGTTATAATTTGTAGGGGGGACAGTTTGATATTGGGGATGAGAAGAGAACGAGAAGAAAGAAGGGGATGAGAAGAGAACTGGGTTGCCATTTTAACATTAAAAAAACATATTTGTGAATAGTAAAATAACATATTTACCCTTCTAAAAATGGTCAATGCTAGAGTTGACTATTTGACTGGTGGTTGACTGGCCAAAATTGATCGGAAGGACTACATTTGTCAAAATAAAAAAGATTGGGGACTTAAAAAGTTGAAAACAAAGAAGATGGACCAATGTTACTAAAAATAAAAAGTTCAGGGACTAAACTTGACAATTTGCCCCCATTTAATTTGAGAGGAAAGAAAGAAAAGAGGAGAGGAGTAGGACATAAATTGTAATAATCCTCACTTTTGTACTTTAATCGGTTACTATTATGTATAGAATAAGAATTTGTATAAGTGACCAGGATAAAAAATGATCAGTATAATGAGATAAACATTTTAGTGCAATAAAAATATCCAGGGGTATTATTAGAATTTTAAAATTATGGGGACTTGAATGGAATTTTTGAATTTGTTGTACTCGTACCCTAAGTCTTCAGATTGCGAATACTTCCAGTAGAGTGAGAATTAAGGGTACATTAAGAACAAAAATTGATCAGTGTAATAAAACGAGTATTTTGGTATAAATTAAGCTATCGGATGTATCAGAGGTATTTTTGTAATTTTGACCGTAATTGGGATTTTGACCATAAATTTTATAGGATTGAGAAAGAATTGAAGATTTTGAATATTACCATTGAATTCAGTGGAATTTATAGAATTTATTGGTGGAATAAAATATTTTTCCAATACGGACCTGAATTGTCATTTTTGAAAAAAATTCTAAAATGTGGTCGAAATTAAAACACGTGGCCAAATATGATTGGTGGATGGAAACAAGTGTCAAAACACCATTAGAGGAGTGAAATACTTAAGGGATTATATAATTAGAAAAGCTTATTAAATAAGCTTAAGAAATAATAAGAAAAATGATGGAAAATTGAGAAAGTGACATGTGTAAAGTTAGCCACAATATGTGACCAATTTGGTCACAATTTTGACCAGCAAATGGTGGTGAAAATGCTATAAAAACAGCCAAATTTTGTGCAGCTATAAGAGAGGAAAGAAAGAGAGAAGAAAAAGAGAGAAAATAAGAGAAAAAGTTGAGAAAAATAAAGAAAAATTAGAAAAGAGAGAGAGAAGTGTGTTCTTGGTGATTCTTGGAGCAAAATCAAGCTAGAAGATCTCATACACAAGGTAAAAAGCTATACTTCATGAATTAAAGTTGTAGATTTCATTGCAAGGATTATTATAGTATGAATATTGTTGGGAAAATATGAAAGTTGTGAATTTGTCTAGCATGATTTCTATATTTTGTGAAGATTGGTGTGTGTATATTTGTGCCGGTTTGTTTAAGGATTTATATAAAATGTTTTATAAGGTATATGAAGGTGTTTTCATGGTGGTTTGGGTGGTTGTTCATGGCTGTAAAGGTGTAAGAAATGGAAAGGAAAGATGGAATTAATTGTTGAAAAAAATGAATTGTTAATGTTATTGTTTGCACTTGTTGAACTTGATATTGGAAAATATGATTTTGCTGGTCTAAATATCTCTGAAAATCAGATAATTGAAGGCCACTATGATGGAATTTAAGATGATTTAATTGTTATATAGTTGTTAGAATTAAAGAAGAATAGATGGTGTGAAGAAAGGAAACAAAAACAGAAATTATATTTTGAAGAAATCCCTAACAGCCTTGAAAAATAAATAAAATGTACAAATTAGACTGTTCATTTGGAACTTTATGACCTGAAATTTGTAGCTAAATGTCCTAGGATCATTTTGGGACCAATTTTACATGATTTGGAGTTGTAAGTAAAAAGTTAGGATGAAAATATTACAAGCTGCCAAAACAGTAATGAGATTGAGAAGCTGAGATGTTGGACCCAAAACTAAGTGAAATAAGAAGGAAAATCAGTAGTTCATGAATTGGAAATCATAAAGGAATGTCTTGAGGACATTTTGGAACAAGTTTGACAACAATTGGACTTATGAATTATAAGTTATGATATAAACAAACAAGTGTGACAAGAATAAAGAAATGCAGAATTTTGTTTAGCAAGAAATAAACTCAAGTATTGTTCTATTGGTGTTAATGAATGAAAGAGAGATCACAAGAACATATGGAAACCATGGATATTTGTTTGAACAAAGAGATAGGAAATGAATTAATGAACCTTTGATCATTCTAAGTATTTATCTCATTTTGGTTGGAAGAAGTGAGAAAGAAGAAAATAGAATATTTTCTATTCACATAATAGTTTTGTGTTAGTCGTTCCTTAGAATGATAAGTGAGATTTGGAATGACTCTCAATATAAGTCATTCATCTTCAAAGCTTCGTAAAGGACTAAGAGTATTATATACGCCATCACATTGAGCTAGGATACAAGGTGAGTCCCACTACTTTTTAAATGTTGTTTTAGCTACGTGTTTTCCTGGAATGATCATGTGCTTTCCTGATACAATTAATGCTTTCCTGATACATTATGAGATGAATGTTACATTTGTATTTGAAAGCATTATCAAACACTCAATTTCTTGAATATTCTGGATATGAAATATCTCGTGTGATCTTTTCAATTTCCAAATCCCAGTTTTAGTAAGGTGTTTTTCTGATATGGAAAATGATTTCCTGATGTGCTCAAGTGCGAGCTTTCTATATGAATTTGGAAACATGATGAATAATATGAATATTGAATTCTTGATTTTCTAAACTTGTCAATCCTTGAATCCAATACATAACTAACTTGAATACTTGGCGTATGCATTGACTTGAATTCTTAGCGTAAGTACTAACTTGGATACTTGGCGTAAGCACTGACTTAACTACTTGACATATTTACTAACTTAAATACTTGGCGTATGCATTGACTTAAATACTTGGTGTAAGCACTAATTTGATACTTGGTGCATGCACTAACTTGAATATTTGGCGTAAGCACTAACTTGAATACTTGGTGTAAGTACTAACTTGACTACTTGACGTATGCACTAACTTGACTACTTGGTGTATGCACTAACTTAAATACTTAATGTATGCACTTGTTAGGGATATGCCCTAGAGTTAATTTGTACTTATAGTATTGTTGTTATGTTTTATATAATAATACGAGGTTTTCCTTTCCATGAATAGTGCATTCTGTTTTGTGGTCATCAAGTACGTGCCTTAATAGTAAAACTCAACAATAAATACAATGACTATTCTAAAACAGTCATTGATCGATTATTATTATTGGAATAATAATAAATTAAGATTGGTATGTTTGTGACTAGATGACTATGTTTTACTGGTCATGGATATTTGTGATATCAAGTCAAAACATAAATAAATATTAGAGAACATTGTATCGGACATGACCTACTGTGAGAGTATTTCATGGAACATGCCATAAGTACTTTCTAGCCATAATGATATTAAAAGTCCTTCGATCTAAATTCATCATGGTTTCCTACTTGATAAGTTTTATATTTTGACGTTGTCTAAAGTTGTCTTTAACCAGATAATAAATTAGACTACTGTTAGATGTAGAATAAATCGAGGAGAGGAATATGATTGTTAGTGAAGGAATTTGTCCCTCTTAATTATGGGAGAGATATCCATAGGCCCCTTGATAAGTTAGACTGTTAAAATGCATGGCCGTGCTCAAATATATCAATCTAAGATATTGATATCATTTGTTTGAATAGTCTACTATGAAATCAAGAAATAATTGATTAAGCTTAATAAGGATGACATGCTCCGTGCCTTATGCTTAATCTGGATATCGTGTGACAAAAGGACTAAATATAAAATTGTGGTTTGGTTCAAAGAGATCACTGATCTTCATTTAACCTGGATAGTTATAATGTTTTACTAGAAACCGCTTATAACTTGTGGGCCATTTAAATATGATTTAGGTACACTGCCAGTATTAAATGAACCTATAGGGTCACACAATAAGCGAACTAGTTAGGTTATTTTTCTAGTAACCAGATTCGATAAATTTGGAAATATGTCTAAGTTAATCGAACTTAGAAAATTTACCAAATACAATGAATTTGGAAATATGTCCACATTCGATGTATTTGGGTAATGTCTAGATTTTAAGAATTTGACTCGATAAATTAATTAGTTAAATTACCGAGATAATGACAGAATCTTATTATATTAGGTTTTAATTTAATTTGAATTTAAATTAAAATATGATAAGATATTATCAGATTTGAACTTTAAGAGATTCAGGAGTTTTTAAGAAAACCCTAGCCGTCTTCTCAACGGTTCTGTTCTGTTAAAAATTTCATGCCTCTATTCACTAGAAAAAAAAAAACCTCTCAAACTCTAGGCGCTAGCACTCTTAGGGTAATGAGTCAATTCGCCGTGTATACCTGTAGAGGACGTTCGCATATTACAGCGTCTTGTGATCGTTCGGGTTGCACATACAATAGCACAATCAGAATCAAAGGATCTTGATTACGCAGAACAAAGGTAATCCTATAAATCTTAAATCTTCTTAATCGTTTACTTGGATCCTCGGAAGGGATTTATGGATGTTTTCTGCGTTTAGGAGTCCACGAATTCCAACAGCACTAACTTAAATATTTGACGTAAGCACTAACTTGAATATTTGGCGCAAGCACTGACTTGACTACTTGGCGTAACCACTAATTTGAATATTTGACGTATGCATTAACTTGAATACTTAGCGTATGCACTAACTTGACTACTTGGCATAAGTACTGACTTGACTACTTGGCGTAAGCACTGACTTGAATATTCAAATACTTGAATACTTGAATACTTGAATCAGAATATTTTATACTAGTATTCTGAATACTTAAATCAGCATGTTTTCACTCGAAATCCTTAAATACTTGTTTTGAGAATGTTTTTACACGAGAATTTCTGAACTAGCTTATGTTGAGATTATTCTTTATGGGATCTTTTCAATTGAAAACACTAGCATACACGAGACTCACTGCATTTTACGCTCACACGTGTTATCTCTTTTGAAAAATTTAGGATCAGAGGTGCAATGAAAGTGCGGTAGACTCCCAGAGGCTCATGCTACATCTTGGAGTTGTTATACCCTTGAGTGTATGTATTAGAAGCCAAAGTGTTGTACTTTTCTATTTTAGAAATATTTCCGCTGCCTATTGAGAAAAGTTTGTTATAAAGACCATTTGTCTGAGCAATCAGATAGGGTGACTTCCCACAAAGTTACAGCCCACTATGTTATGAAAATATAGGGTGTTACATAAAGGATAGGGAAGGAGAGGTGAGGAGATCACTAATGATAGTTGGGTTAGACATGAGGAGAAAAGAAATGAAAGATTAAATGTAAGTTTGGAGAAGGAAAAGAAAGGGAAGGATATGATTTGGGTTTATATTTTTATCTATTAATTTAACATAAAATGTTAAATCCTATATTTATTAGAGATATTTTAGACCATTCAATAAAAATTCAATAAATAAGGTTTTCTTTCCCTCTATTTTAGACGGAAAGGATATTATTTAAAAACTAATCCCTCCATTCCCCTTTCATTACCTTCCTTAACACATGAAACCCAAATCTTCTGTTTCATCTTTTCTCTCTTTCTTCCTTTTCCCTCAATCCAAATGGGTTGTTAAGGATCAAAACTCAACTTTTTGAACTATGAAGTAGGTATTCAACTGCTGAGTTTTTAGTGCATCCACAAAACAAATTAGAGCTGTTAGTATTTTTTGATCCATGAAACTTGCTGTTAAATTTGAGGATGGAAATTCTCCTACCTTACACCTACCATTAATATGATAGGTTAGTTTTCTTTCTTTCTTTTCTTTTCTTTTTTTTTTTTTTTTGAATGTACCAAAATTGGAGAAGTGTATCAAGCTAGAACCTATAGCTTGCATGTATGACTAAACACAAGGAATGCATGTGAAATTATGATACATAATATCTAAGCTAGTTAACGATGGCTTAAAAGGGATGCAAGCTGTTAAGTATAGCATAACCATATTAAAATATCTTGAATGTAGCATACTCTAGCATGTTAAAATATTTCACACTAGCATATGTGAATTCCTTTTCTTAAAACACTATACATAAAATTGTATGCGAACAATAAAAATTTACTAGTATTGAAAATCTTTCTAAAACATGAAAGTTAAAGATATATCCAATGAGTTCATAGGCCAGGGTGTAAAAGGAACCTGAGGTGAAGAAAACACTATCCATTCTATTACTTTTGTAACTTGATCAACAATATAGCATCACTGACATTTTTTCTATATATTTATGTAGAAAAGAGAAGACTTCTGATTAAAAGAAAAATTGCAACATAGGAAGCATCATTTGAAAAATGTGTAATTGGAAATTGTTGACCTTCCCATTTTGCATTTTTCTCAGGGAAAGAATCAGGACTCTAGATTAGGGGAAAAACGTAAAGTCATGAAAAAGAAAAAGATAAAAGATAATATTACAAACTTTAAAAATATTTTAGGGGATAGAAGACAAATTTATATACCTAGAAAACCTCAAGTTTTTAGGGAGCAAATTTTGTCTCATTAATTCCATTGATGAACGATTCCTCAATCTACCAATTAGCTATGTAGAGGAATGCCTCCACAACTAGCTTCTTATATAGAGGGACTATGACTTTTTAAGTTGTGGAAATTTGAATACACTGATGTATTCAATGAGTTTATAACCTTGGCTCACAAGCTTGAAAAATCTTTAAAATTTCATTGTGATAAGAATAGATTAATGCAATTATTGATCTTCAATGAGCAATTCCTATTATGCACAACTCATCAACTCATGTTGACTATGTGCTTACCCTTTGTACATGCCGCCTGTCTACCGATTGAATGGGGTCTAGTGAAGTATTTGAATTGTGGTAATGTGAGCAGTTTGCTACCCATGATATCATGAGAAGTTTGCTAAATCTTATCATTTAGAGGATGAAGAAGTTGTAATAATAAGGCTTCTATAGATGAACCTATGGAAGGATTATTGTTGAATCCTATGAAGCAAATGATTTGCGAACTCATTCTACATCGCACTTCAGTTAAGGGTCTTCCCCAACTTGTTGCCCTTCGATCAGCTAGTGCCCTTTGAGATTCCTAATCACACAAACCCAGCAAAACCGTGGCACAAAAAGTGCCAAGGACTATTTAAATGAACTACCTTCCCATGGCTTGTCCATTCGTAGTTCAGGTCTATGGAGCAAGGTGTCAGTTAACTATCGTCAATGGATATCTAGACTTTTGCATTGATGAGGAACATAGTACACTATGATACTTGGTGTAAATTGTAGAATCCCATGACAATTGAGTTTTCTAATACCAATTGCACCTGAAGCCACTAGGTTGAGGGCACGTCTGCGTAGGCATCGTGGATTGCATCGTCCTTCTCTCCCTTTGTTGCATCTTCATGTTGAGGGCTGCATGGGGGGGGGGGGGGGTAGAAAATGGCCTCCATGCCTGCTCAAAACCGAGCTAAACCCTTGCTATAGATGTCACGACAAGTGGTGATTGAAAATCTCAATTCGATTACAAGTTGTGCAAGACTTTGTAACTGGAGACTAATCGACCCTCCAACAACACTCACTGCGACCATGACCTCAAGTCAGATGGGACTATCTGCTGAGTTTAAGTATATTAATAAGTGGAGAAAAATAAGCTAACTAGATTTCCCTAATAACGGTGAGCAAACTGGGAAAAGCCCATGCATAGAATTGGGTAGCTCTGCCACCTGAATTGTAGCCTAGATAAGCGCATTTAGTGGTAGACTGAGCATAAGTTCCTTGAAATCAGTCATTGGGAACAATGATAGTTCTTTAGTACTCGGATCCTATTGCACTACAAGACACTATTGGAGTCTTGCACCCACAAGGTGTGGTACGGCCATATTATTAGAATATTTTTTTAATAATACAAAATCTTATATTAAAAACTTAACGACCCAATATGTTTCAAAAAATAATAAACAAAAATATTACAACTAAATCTCTCTAAGAAAGTACAATCTATTTAACTTATTACATGAAAGAACAAAAATCTACTCTTACACTCGTCTTATCAAGTGCTTAAGTAACAAGGATGTAATTTCAAACAAATAAAATAACATAAGTCACTAAACCAAATCTTGAATTTTGATTTCGTGTTATGCCTAAAAAAATATTATTAGTAGAAAGGATTTTCGTACTATTGATTATCATTAGAATCTCAAGGGAAGAAAATTGAAGGACGAGCTGACCACATACTAACTCAGTAGTAATGAATCATATTTTTCCAAATAAAGTTTATTATACATACAAAATATAATTTTAATAACCACACTCACAAAAGGTAATAACTATTCCCTAATATTTAGTTCTAAAATATTCTTATAACACATTTAGAAATATATAAATTTTTGTTATATAAATAACTCAGTACATTTTAAATTATTTCAATAATTTTAAACATTTAAATATACTGAAAAGAAATTTATTCTTCTATTCAAACTTCAAATTAACTAAAAACTAATACTATTACATAGAGATATGTCATATGTATATTTTGTTATAAAAATCATCTAGGCATGCGGATATACTGGAGTCACTTCATGACACCCATATACATACATATTCAAAAGCTTCAGAATGGCATGAAATCATGTCAGGAACACAAACGTCACCCGTATTCTGACACCGAAAAGTAAACATAAAAAAAAAAAAAAAATTTCCCACTAACTTCATGACACCTTCATCATCAACGAGTACACGAAGTGACATTAACTTCGTGCCCCACACCACCAGCAACTTCTTTTTTTTTTTTTTTTCCTTCCGAAATCCAAACATATTTCTTTTTTTTTTTCCAAAGAAAATCTTTTTGTTTTTGTTTTAAGAACAGAAAAACACCTAGAATCAAATAAACGAAACAGAATATGAAATATACAGATATATCCTTACAGAAATATATTATTTTTCATAAATACAAATTCATATAAGTATTATCACATTCTAACCGAATAACTTATTTCATTAAGAAAATTCGAAAAAAACTTAAGTTGATCTTAACAGTTCAAAAAAATTGAAATTTCGTTTTATACAAACTTTAAAAAGACGGGTTTAATCTTAATATTGTTTCAAAAAAAGTTTAAATCAACTTAGATGCATGATATTCAAAAAATCATAAATAGATTCATCATGTATAAATTTTATTGAATACATTCACAATAATATATGTATAATGTATAGAATAAAAACGCCAAAATATATACCGTGCATTAATTAATCATTAAAATATATACTTTGAGAAAATACTACATTTTATTTGAGAATTTTTAACCAAAATAACGTTTTTATTTTATTGTTCTACAAGAAAATAAAAGAGATTCATTGTTACTTACTTTTGAATGTCGATGTTTGAAGACTATTCTCTTTTTATATTTGTTGACGATTATAATAAAATAACAATTGTTTCCACAAACTTCTAAATTTCAATAAATAAAACAGGGTTAGGAGTTTTTTTTCCTACTCTTTAATAATTTTATCCAAACTCCTACTTACTTAAAATATTAATCGAAAAAAATTTTAATTCTTATTTATTAGGATTCTATTTCTAAAATATTAATAAAATCTAAAATATCTTCATAAATAAAAAATTTTTAAAAAATACTAATTTTACGTTTGGTAAGTCAAGCTGGTTGGGATGCAGCCCCAATTGGACAGTAAATTTTGTACAAGGCTAAATATGAGTGAGATATTGATAATAAATGAGTATCGCCAGAGAAAGATGAAAAGGATTTTGAAAATAAAGTGCTTGAAATTGTTAGACGAGAAGTGGCCGGATGCGCCCATCACTCATTATAAGTCATTTTTTATTTTTTACGTCTTAAACATTAAACAAAAATATTTTAGTCCTATCACTATTTTTTAACCTTTTAATTTTTTTAAAAAATAAAAACAAAAAGAATTTTCGATTGACTAGTTGATCAATTGTAACTTTAATCCTCAATTATTTATTAAATAATCTTAAGTAATTGAGATTGAAAGATTAAAATTGAGATTGATTAAAATAATCACTAATCAACTGACCATTAAGAATCGATAATCACCAATTTCCAATTACGATCATTCCTAGAGGCTACGCCCGCTCCCTAAGCCATCTCGGTTATCTTTTATGAACCAACACTAATTAACCACATTGCTCTTCTATGACTCGTAGTTTTTCCATTTAACATGAAGAGCATCTTGTACACTCTTTGCTTTCATGTTAATTTGTTGTATTTTCTGTCTCTTTTACCAGCATTATTTTTCTAAATTATGTTCTCATATTCTTTGCTTTCTAATTTACATAATTTTCTTTGATTTCTAAACTAGCCGATAGGTGTTTTTCCCCCTCCTTTTCAGACATGGAAAGTAATGAAAGTCACGGTGGATTGCAATTGGACCACAGTAAAATTTTTACCTATTTCCTTTTATCTGTTTTTTTCTTTTTCTAGAAAATAATTAAAAAACGTTATTATTGATTAATGATTTTCCTTTTTTTCTTGGTTCATGCTCTACAAGTTTTGACTAAATTCTTAAATATTATTTTCTTTCAATTTTTAGTAAAAAAATAACTATATGGAAAGTAGTCCTTTTTATTCTTCTTGTTTTCCTAGTTTCCTATTTTTCATTTTCTGGTAAATTTAATTAAAATATTGATCACGAGAACATATTCTAAAAGAAATTCTTCAAATATTTATCACATATATTCTAGTATTTTATTTTTTGCTCACCAATTTATAGTGTTTTTCATGTTAGTCACAAATTATTTGTAGAAAATTTTGTTAAGTAGTTCAACTTTGCTGTGACTTGCGCTACCGTTTTTTGTTTTTTGTTTTTTTTTTTTAACAAACATGCATTACTGCACCATTTTTGTCTTTAGAACATGACACTTAAATGCTCAAACTTTATTAAAATTAACAAGATAATAAGAAAAAGATTTTTAAATGAGCACTCTTTTTAACATAGATAACATGGAGGTATAAATTACTAAAAAGAAACAAACAGATTAAATCATTTTTGTTAGAAACAAAAGTATTGTATATCTTTTCATTATCTTGTAAACTTATATGACAGAGTGCATTATTGGAGAAGTCTATGAGGAGTCACACTATTGGAGGAGTTTATGTAATTAACGGAAATATAAATATCTGGTAGGATCATTAAAGTAGAGGATAAACTCATAGTGGATTAAAGAATCCCACTCCGAAACGACTTCCTTGCGACGAACAGCCAATGCCAATTCTAATCCACCTCAGAGATACATGGACGCCCAAGAAATTAAACCAGCTTTTGGCGGCTCTGCAGTTGCTACTACTGCTCCTTCTATGGCATCGGATCACACCCAGATTTAGCCTATGCCTACTGATGAAATAGCCATTGATGCCGAAACCACACTACAAAGGAAAACCCTAGCAGACTGAAATTGTTTCTCAATTTCCAGATGCCGCCAATGTTTTGCAAATTCCTGATTCCGACTAGAATTCAGGACAATTACTTCAAAAAATTCAGACAAAGAATTAGATGAAGCCATCCAGGAAAAGGTTCTTATATGATTTCGCTTCTGATTCCACCACGTCTGTTGTTTAGCACGCTCTACTATCTCAAACTTTGTTCAGGATTCTTCGGCCCACCTGCAGATAAACTCTAATCGAGACTCACCCATATATGAAACCAATACTTCTCCGAAACAACAAAAAGACTATTCAATGCACCCTTCAAAACAAACAACATTTTTAGTTTTCAATGAACAGATTTGTCCATGGAAGATTCTGAGCTGTCTCTGGTTCTTTTTAAAACAGCACAAAGGGATCAGTTTTCACGAAAGGTACAAATTAGAGACTCTGAAGTTCAGCTATTTAACAAAGTTTGTGAATACTTTATAGTTAAATTATCTTATCATATTGCCAATGATATTTGAAATGAACAATTTACTCATAATTTTAGTTAATGATCATGATTATCTTTATGATCACATATATTATTTAGTAGACCAGATTTTCAACTTGAAACCCAGCAATTGAAACCCAGCAATAGTCTAGAAAATTGAAAGTGCACAAAAAGGAGCAAGAAAAGTAAGTACAATGGTGTGCCCAAGTTTCGAACCTAAACTGAGTATGTGATAACAATAATTTTACTTCAACATGCTCATGGAGAGGGAAAAATAGTACATCAATTCAACTATCCAAGCATCCTATGGTCAGCAGATATAAAGTGCACGGACCTAAGCACCCTATGGCCACTAGATATAAAATATAGGAATGCTTTCAAATATAACTGTTTTTACATTTTTCATTAAGTTGTCAGCTTATTTATTTAATTTTAAAAAATTAAATTTCCACGTGGTTTTTATTTTTTAAAAAAACTCATAGTGGATAAACCCCGCCCTTGACTGCAATCCGACCTAATGATTTGGAGTATCTCGTAACCTTTATTCACACATGACCAGTTAAAAGTCAAAGATTAATTTCATGAACATAGAGGTGTGCTTAAAATCCTGTGAAGTCATTAATTCATGTTGGTACTCACATTTCTTTTTTTTTAAATGCTTTTGTCTAGCATTCACTAAGTTCCAAAACAAGAAAAAAAGGCCTTTCAGAAATAAGGGGAAAAAGAAAAAGAGAAAACCAAAATGAATGACAGACATAGAAAAGCCACGAACATCAATTTAAGTTTTCCATTCCCCCCTCCCCCAAAATTGATAGGTGATCTTCATAACAATGAAAAGGAACTACATCATAAAATTGTGATAGAAACCCTATTCTCAATTGATTTAAAATACACAAAGATATTCAGCGAAAACAAAGAAATTACTGAGAAGTATAATTAGAACTATGGCCTCATAACTGGGAAGACTCGACTAAGCTGTGAGTATTAGGAGCAAGAAGCGACATCAGTTTCCACCATTTTTGCTGTCTGCATCTTCAATGTCAGGCAGTTCATTCAGATCAAATTTCAGGAATTTTCTCACTGACTGGATGTCTTCTTCCGGAGATGCAGCTTGGCTTGATGGACCAGTCGCATGGCACCTCATGTGACCTCCGAGAGCCTGACCTGAAAAGAAAGTCTTGTTACAAATCTGACATTGATGAGGGTTCTCAGTCAACTTCAATCCTGGGCAAGACCCTTCTTTGGCCTCCAAGATTTGGGAGATGGAGTTGGATTGATTTTCAGCAGAAGAATCATCAGTAGTATTCTGAATGCTCACCCTTAACTTGTTATGACTTGACCTATGACCGCCCAGAGCTTGATGCGTTGGAAAGCACTTATTGCAAGTGCTGCATTTGTACTTTTCGGGTGTAGATTCTGCTAAGCCATCTTTCTTCTCAGCTGGGATGAGATTTGTTTCTAGTTCAATGCTCAATGCCTTCTCACTGCCCTCATCCCTCTCCAATCTTTTCTTGTACCATACAAACCCATTTTTCCTCCTAGGTGCAAGATACTTGTAATTTTGCTGCTCAGGAGTTCTCTCGCTATCAGAGTCATCAGCAAAGGACTTGTTGACGTAATCAGATCCCGTGGTCATTTCTTCATCGTCAGATTCATGGATCGCATCATGAAATTCATGAAACTTGGGTTCCATTGGAGCCTTCCCTTTGCCTTTATAAGATGCTGGTTGAGGGATTTGTTTCTCCGGCGTTCTTTCATCTATTCTTAATTTTTTGACAGGTGAAAATTGCCTCTTATATGTTGACGGAGGCCCTTCAATTCTTTGCCTTTTTGATTTATAACATCTCTTCAAATCCTCGTAATAATCAGCATCAGAATTGGACTTTGTCTCGCCATTTCTTGTGGGCTTCACAGGTAAACCCTGTGCGTTTCCAGGTGCATAAACTTCTTTCCTTGGCTTCTTTATTGGATTCATATCCTCAATTTCAGCATCGGGAGTCATTGAATTACTGCTCATATCCTCAGCTTCCTCGGGTTGGTCCTCCTCTTTGTGCCTGAGATGAATCCCAGTACCGAGGTTTACCAGCGAATAAGCAGCTGCACTCAGTGCCTCCGCTTCTTCAGTAGAAAAAGATGAATGGCTCAAGCCTCCTGCACTAGAAAGAGATGGAGGCCTCAACTCCTCTAGTCCTGCGCTAGGAAGAGAGAGATCACCAGACAAAGAGGAATTAGCATAGAAAATGCCAGGGTTATTAGCCTGGCGGCCGCGCTGGCCGGTAACAGCCCAACTGCTTAAGAATTTGGTTAAATCAGCCATGGGCAAACCTGAATCATCAATCGGATGAACTGGTTCATCGAGAGATGCACCAGATGAGGGTGGACTGGTAGCTAAAAATGGGCTATCCTCTCTCACCTCCTTCCCCATAGCCTCATCAGTGATATAATCCGATGGAGAGAATCGATGAGTCTTCTTAGACACCGGAGGCTGCATACCTCTATATTCCCGGTCAGGGTGACATCTCATATGGCCATACAAGGATTTCCGGGATGGAAAATCCTTTCCACAAATCTTACATAGGATGATCCTTGCACCATCTCCGACTCCATTATCTGCACTGAAAACAGATCCACGGTGCTTGAATTTGGTGCAATTTTTCAGCCTCAACTTCTTAGACTGGTAGTCTTTGCCCGCCTGAACATGAGCACTGCTCATGTGACCACCTAAAGCCTTGCCGTTGCTAAAGCTCTTGTCACAGTCTGCACAGTAATGTTCCTTTCTCGCCACCGAGCTAGCAGTCTCACCCTCTTCAATTCCTTCATTAGGTTTAGGAATCTTGAGTTTGACTACAAATCTGCCATCACGGGCTGATCCAGCTTCTTCAAGATAATACTTATCAATTGAATCAGCTGGGCTTTCTTGATTGGAGGACAACATTGATACGGAGAGCAAAAAGAGGGCAAGAAAGTTTAGGTAGAGCCGAAAAAAAGTATCCAGGCTGATGAGTGAACTGAGATCTTGAGAACTAGCACAAGTAGAGGAGTTGATTAGTGACAGATAGAGAAGGCTAAGAGATAAACCCTAAAAAAAGAAGACAGAGGGGCAGTGTTAAAGAACAGTAGGGCACTGACTCAATGTTTATAACAAAATTAAGATTATAACAAAATTAAGATTAAAAATAAAAATAAATGACTTTTTCCAGAAAAAATCCAACAATTTAGAGAAAAAAGAAAGATTTACTGGAAGATCGATTCTGTTACTTAATAAACAAGGAAACTATATCGCAAAGGAAATTCAAGCAAAAAAGAAGGAAAACCCTCAAATTCTTAGCTCGAAAAAGTAGCTCCAATGGCTGGACTTGTACCTATACTCTGAGAACTGATGAGAGCGCCGATGACTGAAGGGAGGAAGAAAAAGAAGACGACGACTTGAAATTGAAAGAAAGCGAGAGAGAACAAGGAGAATTTATTAGCAAAAATAAAGAGGAAAGTTGAGAAAGAGATAAATTCGAGACTACACGAATGATGAATTCTGAGTGGGATTAGTTTCCTTAATTTCGTGTTTGGCTTCACCTACCTAAACTCTCACGATGGAATCCTATTTAAGGATTTTTTTTTATTACATTCCTTAGAAACAGCTTGATTAATGAGAAGAACCAAAGATTTTAGAGTTTGTTTTTGTAATTTTTCCATCTCAAGCAAAAAAAAAAAAAAAAAGAAAAAAAAGGAAAAAATCTGTATATAGTACATTTGGGTTGGGAGAAATATCTGTTAGAGTCTCATTCCAATTATCAAAAATTTTCAAAAGGGATTTTTTTTTTCTTTTAATCCATTTTTCAACATTTTTTACTATTTAAGTTCAAATTCTATAGTGGATTTTTTTTTTTCTTTTGGGATTGTTTCAAAAAAGAAATATTTTCACTCACTACTACTTAAGGTAACTATACGTTTCCATCACATGCGTTATAAATTTTATCTTATTTTATCGAAATAAAATATCATAATATATTATTATTTATAGAAACACGTAAAAATTTCTCAATTAATTGGTCGTCTGGAATAATTAGTTTCCATGTAAAAATTTGTTACCTTTTTTTGTCCTTTTTAAATTATGCTTTAGTATTTGAACAATTTAATCAGTAGGAAATTATTATTAGAAGGCTCATCCTTTGGATATAGATCCATGTCCATGGCACTAGTTAAAAATAGAACGATTTTGCCAAATTTAAGCTCCTTACACAAATTTAAATTTAGGTCCTAAAAAACCTATATAAACTTTAAAAGAAAATCTTATGTACTATTGATTTTAAAATTTAAAGGAGTTGGAAAGGATGATGTCAAATTAACCACCTCCCCCCTCCCCCAACCAAAAAAAAAAAAAAAAAAAAGAATACGTTGGGGATGAATCTCCTAAGTCAATCACTCGAAAGTAGTTCAATAGATTAAAAGTCAAAGTAAAGAGGGTAACAGAAAAATAATTGAAAAGTTTGGAATTCAAGAGGCGTTTTATGTGGAGTTTTGTCTTTTCAAGTGTTTCTCTCGGCATATAACACAACCTTATGTCCAAAAAAAAAGTCTCTTCAGATGTTGTCAAGAGTCAACTTTCTTAATCCTTTAAAAGATTCAAGACTTGAATGGTGAAAACATATATATATATATATGAGACATGTCAAATAATATATACAAACAGTACTTTATTTATTACATTTATTTTCTTTAAATATAACAGACATATCAAATAGTATATATATATATATATATACATAAAATTTATATTTATTTATCAAGCATTCGTGCGTATTCTATGTCATTGATTACATTATTAACGACATAAAACATTTAAGCTTATATTCCTTTCAAAAGTTTAACAATTTTTTGTAAAATTTTATTTTAAAACCAACTTCTCTTATTTCAAAAGATGTACGATTTTATTTTAATTTTCTTTTGAAGCAAAAACCCTTTCCATTAATCAGCAAAGTGCTGAATACACGGCAGCCAGGAGGACTAGATTCTGTCCACACATTCCTATATATATTGAGTTAAATACCTAACCTGATCCATGCATTCCCAAGTTGTTTGCAATAGCTTCAGGGCTTGGGCACCGGATATTACTTCAAGAGTGCAAAGGGCATCACTGTGATTACAACCTCCCCCTGTGAATTCCAGACCATCTGTTGCTCCACTCTTTCCACTTTAAAAAGCCCATAAATTTATCCTCAAAACGCTTCTTCCAGTGGCGCCCGGCTCTGATTGTTATGCATTACGTAGTATTCCTCTCTGGAGTCCCATCCGTACCCCTAGTATTCCATAATTGATGCAACATAAAATCTGCCTCCTCTGTACTTTTGTTCGCCTCCTTTGTACAGTCCAGTCCTCAAACACTAAGGGCACTGCGAGCCTTCCACATCCCCCACAACACCATAGCTGCCAATTCTAGCTGGCGTCCTTCCACTTAATGCCTTCTCTTCTAACCTATCGAACCATCCTAGCCATGACGCAACAGTCTTCATCCTCAATACATATTGCAAGTTCGAAAACTTTCACAATTCTGTGGTTCGAAAATATTCACAATTTTCTGGCAAACCACATTCACTACTAGAAAAAAAAGTTTTACTAACATATTTTTAATGACACTTTTTATAAAGTGTAATAATGTAATACTTGTTATGAAATATGAAAGGTTAAGTGGCTGTTCATTTTCCTAACAATAGTAAGTGACTGTTTGTTATCTTAAAGATAATGTAACTGTTCGTATACTGTGACTGTTCGTTTACTGTGATTCTTCATTTTTTAAGGTTATTTTCTTAACCTTTTAGATTTTGTAACTTTTCAGATTTTGTATCGAAACCTCTATAAATAGGGGTCATATGTAAACAAACGAAGAATGAATCAATAAATTTGTATTTAAACGATTCTCTCCCTTCTCTCTAATATTTTTATTTTACTTTTTATATTTTCTGATGCTATTCTGAATCAAATTCACAACACGTTATCAGTACGAGCCTCTACCGAAGTTATTTTACTGAAGGTTATAGTCACGGTGACACTATTGAAGTTGTTCTATTGAAGGTGATAACCAAGCCAACACCATCGAAGTTCTCTCTCGATCCATGCAATCAAAAAGTCTGGTTTGTTTTTGAAGTTTTCTAGAACAAAAGAGGAAGGTAAGTACTTTTCCTATTTGATTTTGTATTCACATGGAAAATCTCACCAAATTTGAGTTTGCAGCTCTTGATATTACTGGAAAAAACTATTTATTTTGGACACTAGATGCTGAAATGCATTTAGCTGCAATGGGTCTAGCAGATACCATTGTAGAAGGAAATCCATCATCATCGCAAAATGATGCTAAAGCTATAATTTTTCTCCGGCATCATCTTCATGATGACTTAAAGGTTGAATACCTTATTGTGAAAAATTCACTTATTTTGTGGACAAATTTGAAAGAAAGGTTTGATCACCAGAAGATGGTCGTCCTTTTAAAGGCACGGTATGACTAGATGCACTTGTAATTACAAGATTTTAAATCCGTTAGTGAGTATAATTCTGCTACTTTAAAATTAGCTCGCAGCTAAAATTGTGTGAAGAAAATATTACTGATGAAGATATGTTAGAAAAAACTTTTTTCTACTTTTCATGCCTCGAATGTGCTCCTACAGTAGCAATATCGAGAGAAAAATTAGAAGTTTACTTTTAATATATTTCTTTTATGTTTTATATTTTTGGCATTGTAATAGTAATTAGCATTTAAAGTTTTTATTGTTTGAGTATTTAAATTTATAAATGTTTTGCTATGCCCAAATGGCTATTATTCCGCTTACTGGATACACAAGTGGCATTGAAGATATATGCCTAATTGATAGTGGTACAACACACACCATATTGAAAGATAGAAAATATTTCTCTTACCTGCAAATGGGAGAAACAAATGTTAATAATATAAGTGGTAGTGTAAAGTTGATTGAAGGCTCCGGAAGAGCTAATATTATATTACCCGGAGGAATAAATATTGTTATTCCCAAAGCGTTATTTTCTTCCAAATCTCGAAGAAATTTATTAAGTTTTAAAGATATTCGCCGGAATGGGTATCACATTGAAACAATGAAAGAAAATGGTTTTAAGTATCTCTGTATTACTCAAATAATGTCGGGTAAGAAATCTGTATTAAAAAAGTTACCATCTCTTTCATCTAGCCTATATAGCACAAAAATCCATGCAACTGAAGTGCATCATTCAGTAAATTAGAAGTTTACTGATCCTGCTACATTTATCATTTGACATGATCGTTTGGGTCATCCAGGAGCTATTATGATGCGAAGGATAATTGAAAATACGTATGGTCATCCTTTGAAAAGTCAAAGGATTTTGACATCTGATAAATTTTCATGTGCTGCATGTTCTCAAGGGAAATTGGTTGTTAACCCATCTCTAACAAAAGTGGAGTTTGAGTCTCCAGTATTTCTAGAAAGAATTCATGGTGATATATGTGGACCAATTAATCCACCATGTAGGCAATTTAGATACTTTATGATTTTAATTGATGCATCGACCCGATGGTCGCATGTTAATTTATTATCAACTTGCAACTTGGTGTTCGCGAGATTGCTTGCCCAAATAATTCGCTTAAGAGCGCAATTTCCAGATTATTCTATCAAAAGAATCCGTCTAGATAATGCTAGAGAATATTCCTCCCAAGCCTTTGATGCTTATTGCATGTCAATTGGCATTACTATTGAACATCCAGTAACTCATGCTCATACTTAGAATGGTCTAGCTGAATCATTTATTAAACGGTTACAATTAATTACTAGACCGTTATTAATGAGAACAAATCTCCCGACAACTGCTTAGGGACATGCTATTTTGCATGTTGCAGCACTTGTACGCATAAAGCCAACAAGTTATTACAAATTTTCTCCCTTACAATTGGCTTTTGGTTCCGAGCAAAACATTACTCATTTGAGAATTTTTTGGTGTACTGTGTATGTACCGATAGCGCCAAATCAACGTACCAAAATGGGTCCTCAAAAAAGGTTGGAGATATATGTTGGATATGATTCTCCCTCTATAATCAGATACGTTGAACCATTGACAGGTGATGTATTTACAACAAGATTTGTTGATTGTCATTTTGATGAAACTTTGTTTCCTAAATTAGGGGAAGAACATAAACCACATAAAAATGAGCTTGCTTGGACAATATCATTGAATTATTTAGATCCGCGCACAAGCGCAAGCGAACTAGAAGTTTAAAAGATCATTCATTTGCAAAGACTTGCAAATCAACTGCCAGATTCTTTTGCTGACTCTACAAGGGTAACTAAATCGCATATTTTAGCTATAGATGCTCCTATTCGGATAGAAGTCCCAGCAAGACAAAATACAATTCCTATAACTATTGAATCTAAAACACGTCAGAAACGTGGACGACCCATTGGTTCAAAAGATAAAAATCCTCGAAAGAAAAGAGGATTAAATGATCAGAATTATCCAATTGAAGAATTAGGAAAAAGAAATCAAGTGGAAACTATTGAAAAGGTCCAAATATCTGAAAATAGTGAACAGAATAGTGAGATGTCTATTAATTATATAACTTCTGGCAGAAGTTGGAATCGGACAGAAATAACTGTTAATGATGTTTTTACATACAACATAGCACTTGAAGTGTTAAAAGATAATAAGGATCTTGAACCAACATCAGTTGAAGAATGTCGTCACAGAAATGATTGGCCAAAATGGAAAGATGCGATTCAATCGGAGTTAAACTCACTTGCAAAGCGTGAGGTTTTTGGACCTGTAGTCCAAACACCAGAAGGTGTAAAACCAATTGGTTATAAATGGGTATTTGTGTGAAAGCGAAATGAAAATAATGAAGTCGTAAGATATAAAGCATGACTTGTGGCACAAGGTTTTTCACAAAAATTTGGTATTGATTACGATGAAACATATTCACTTGTGGTGGATGTAATTATACTCCGATACCTTGTGAGTCTAGTAGTACGTGAAAAGATTGACATGCGTCTAATGGATGTTGTGATTGCTTATTTATATGGGAACCTTGATAATGATATTTATATGAAAATCCCAAAAGGATTTAGTATGCCTGGCGCATATAATTCTAACCCTCGTGAAAATTATTCCATTTGATTACAAAAGTCATTATATGGCTTAAAGCAGTTTGGACGCATGTGGTATAATCGTCTTAGTGAATATTTATTGAAATCAGGATATAAAAATGATCCACTATGTCCATGTATTTTTATTAAGAAATCTGGATCTGGTTTTGTGATACTTGCGATATATGTTGATGATATTAATCTTATTGGAACTCCAAAAGGTAAGAAATAGCCTGAAGCAAGAATTTGAAGTTAAGGATTTTGGCAGAACCAAGTTTTGTCTTGGTTTACAAATTGAGCATCTAGAAGATGGTATTTTTATTCATCAATCAACATATACAACAAAAGTTCTTAAAAGGTTTTACATGGACAAAGCATATCCATTAAGTTCTCCAATGGTCGTGAGGTCGTTAGATATAAATAAAGATCCTTTTCGACCTCGGGAAGATAATGAAGAACTACTTGGTCCTGAAGCACCCTATCTCAGTGCAATTGGCGTATTGATGTACCTTGCTAATAATACTATACCTGATATAGCATTTTCTGTGAATTTATTAGCAAGATTCAGTTCTTCCCCAACACGTCGACATTGGAATGGGATTAAACATGTCCTAAGATATCTCCAAGGGATAATGGATCTTGGATTATTTTATTCAAATAGAACCAATCCAATGTTGATTGGATATGCTGATGCTGGTTATCTATCCGATCCACATAAAGCACGTTCTCAAACTGGTTATTTATTTACATGTGGTGGTACTGCTATATCATGGCGCTCTACAAAACAATCTATAGCAGCTACTTCTTCTAATCATGCTGAAATTATAGCTATTCACGAGGCAAGCCGAGAATATGTGTGGTTGAGATCAATGATCCATTATATCCGAGAAAATTGTGGATTACCTTCTGAAAAGGAAATTTCAATACCTCTTTATGAAGATAATGCAGCTTGTATAGCTCAATTAAGAGGTGGATATATTAAAGAAGATAGGACAAAACATATTTCCCCAAAATTTTTCTTTACTCACGAACTCCAGAAGAGAGGTGAAATTGATGTGCAACAGATTCGATCATGTGATAATCTGACAGATTTACTCACTAAGGCATTGCCGTCCGCTTCATTTGAAAAATTAGTACATAAAATTGGAATGCGTCGGTTAAAAGATATAAAGTCATTTTGAAAATGTTATTAAGAGGGGGAGTATGTATACTGTACTCTTTTTCCCTAACTAAGGTTTTTTCCCTACTAGGTTTTTTCTTAGTCAGGTTTTTAATGAGGCAGTATTCCCTCCAGAACGGAAAGTGTACTCTTTTCCTTCACTAGGTTTTTATCCTACAGGGTTTTTCCTATGAAGGTTTTTAACGATGCATTTTTTGAAGTGGTTGAAAATGAACATTCAAGGGGGAGTGTTATGAAATATGAAAGGTTAAGTGGCTGTTCATTTTCCTAACAATAGTAAGTGACTGTTCGTTATCTTGAAGATAATGTGACTGTTCGTATACTGTGACTCTTCATTTTTTAAGGTTATTTTCTTAACCTTTCAGATTCTGTAACCTTTCAGATTCTGTATCGAAACTTCTATAAATAGGGGTCATATGTAAACAAACGAAGAATGAATCAATGAAATCGTATCTAAACGATTCTCTCTCTTCTCTCTAGTATCTTTACTTTACTTTTTATATTTACTTATTCTATTTTGAATCAAATTCACAACAATACTTATAATGACACTAGTTTTTTAAGTGTTATTATATTGAATCAATACGATGTAGTTTTATTAGTTTCATTTAAAGTGATAAACTGTTATGCCACAATTTTGTGTCAAGAAAAAAAATTAGATTTTTCCTAACACTTTAGGATCCTCAGGTGCGCATAACACTTTGCCAAAAAAAATCGCGCGATTCATTAGAAGGAAGGAAAAAAACGAGGGCTGTGTTTCAAGAAGCGCTGAGCAACAACAATGGTGGATTTTTCCTTCAAATTTGTGAGGGAAATCAGACGAAATAGAGCTTGATTCGCAGCTTCTTCAGCCCAAACTCCTCTGCACGAGTCACAGCATCTTCTCTGCACAACCGGTTCTGTCGGCTCTGCTACTGTGTGAAGCGGTATCGGCATCGCAGAGGGGCATTATTTAGCTGCGGTTTGTACACCGCTCTTTAGACTGGTAAGTATTCTTAGGTCGATTTGCATTTCTGTGCATTTGTTTGTTTAATTTTACTGCGGTTGAGGCGGTTTACCCCTGAAATTCGAAGCTTAAATTTGGCCAAGTTGAATTCGGTTTTCTGTGCATATTATTGTTGGCATATAGTTGCTGTGAAAAAAATTGGTGGGTTGTTGTTGTGAATCTGTTTTTGAACAATATATTTTGCTCACTTATCCCGTTAATCAGTCAACTTTTGAAATTTCTCTTTGCTTTGTGCATAGGAGTAAGTTTTAAGTGAGTTAAGTTGTTTTTGGGTTTTCTTGTTCTAACCTTTAGAAAGTTAGGTTTCTATCTCCCTCTGCAAAGAGAAAATTTGTAAATCTGGGGTTAATTTTGGGGTGAGATCCAGACTATAAGATATGGTAATGGGCATTTTTGGTCATTTGACATGATGTTGTTTGATAGTTCTGTGAAGTTTGTTCCATAAAATGTCTATGTCATTACTAGTTCTAGAAAACTGGTAGGCACGTAAGAGCAAACCTCGGCTTTTTGGGTAATTTTATTTTGTATTTTGTACTTTTTTTCTTTGAATAAATCAGAACCGACTCATTTTCTTGAAGGGTGCAAGTTTGTGTCTTCAGTCCTTACATTGTTGGTTTATGTGCATTTTGTTTACATTTGGGTTTGCACCTTATTCTTATATTCCTACTATCTGATTCTTTCGAAAAAGAGTTCTTGAATGTGATTTGTATCGGGGCTCTTGCTAGTGTGCTTCAATAGTTCAACTTTCTCCCTCTATGTGTATGTGTTTCTGAGATGAAGTTATTCTATTTTAGTTGATTTTGTTGTGTTTCTACATGGGTTCTTGCAGTTGTTACCATCATTCTTTGTTATTCATAATTATCAATAGTGATTTTAAGTGTTGGTTTTGGCATAAAATGAAGTGACTCATAGATAATGGAAGCCTAGTGTAGATTTGTGGGTGCTTGTGGATTTTCTATTTCAGCAATAGATGCTGTTTGTTTCAGTAATTTATGGATTACTGCATGTTGTGTTTTTGTTGTTATTTGGGGGGGGGGCACTGAAAGATACAAGCAATGATTATTTTGAGAATTGACATTTGAGAAAATATGAGGTAACTGCATAATGATGGACATGATTAGTGGCATCAATAAACCATACTCGGAACCTTAATGTTTGATTTTGATTGGCCTCTTGCGGACTCCCTTGATTTGTCAAATAAGTCAAGAATCAAGTACTAGTGAAGAACTTGGGGACTTCAATTGATGTTATCTCTAATTTCCGTGTTTGATATCTTTAATTTCTGGACGTTTGTCTTTTAGTAGAGTTTCAACATATTTGTCAAACACATGCTCCTAAGTACCACTAATATTAAGACACGTGAGGATAATGTCGATGAATTCACAGGCTTTACTATTCTAGACTTCCTGCTGCTGCCATTTTAGCAATAAATAGTACACCAATATAACCTATTTTCTTAAAAGGCCTAATACTCTTCCTCCCATTTTTTTCATTCTTCCAGTATGCCTTTCATCTCATTTCCTTCATTTTCTCTGAATAAGTTGCAGTGGACAGTAGCCAAGAACAATTCTCATAGTTACACCATCAAAATCAAATCTCACTCTTGCTCATCCTGCTCAATACAGTAGGTTGCTTTTTCTATATTAGTATTTGTTTTGTCATATTCTGTATTAATTCTAAGATTGTATCATATCCACTTATCTTTAAGTAGAGCCTCTTCCTATTTCAAATTAGAAAGTTCACGCACCACTTAACATATTAGAACTTTTTTCCTATTTATTGTAATAGGTACTGCAAGCTGTTTTTTTTAGGGATTTCTCCACTTGTATTCTAACGTGATGCTAACATAGGTAAATTCTCTTCCATTTGCTACTGCCATTTGAGTTGTATAATTAGTTTCAAAAGTATGGATAAGGATTGGATGAAACTTCCAAAGAATTGCATTGCATATAAAAATAGAGTTGAAAGGTTTTTAAACTTTGCAATAAACAATGCAAGTTTAAATGGAATGATATTATGTCCTTGTCTGAAATGTGAAAATGGAGTAATGAGAACAAAAATTAAGGCCAGGAAGCATTTGATTGTTGCGGGATTTATTAAGGGATATACACATTGGATAGCACATGGAGAACTTTTTACACCTAGTTTAAGTACATTTCACTCCGAGCCTATTTCAAATAATGTAGCATCTATGCCTGATGACATGGAAGCAATGTTGTATGATGCTTTTGGGGTCCCACCTTGTGGAAATGTAGATGAAGAAAGTACTTCGACTACCGTAGATGCTGAAAAATTTTATAAACTGATTAATGGCTCTTAACAAGATTTGTATCTAGGTTGTAAGAAATTATCTAAACTTTCTTTCATCATTCGGTTACTTCATCTCAAGTGCGCAGGAAAGTGGTTTAACAAGCATTTTGATATGCTACTTGATTTGCTGAGAGAAGCATTGCCCGAGGGTGTTGAACTTCCTAAATCTTTTTATGAAGCTGAAAAATTGATGAAGCAACTGGGTTTAGGCTATCAAAAAATAGATGCTTGTCCTAACGATTGTACATTGTACTGGGGGGATAAGGAATGATGGAAGGATTGTGAAATGTGTAAAGAGTCTAGGTGGGTCATTTCTGAAAATGACCCAACGGGAGCGAAGAGAAAGATTGCAAAGAAAGTTTTGTGGCACTTTCCTTTGAAACCTCGACTACAACGTCTATTCATGTCAGCTAAGACTTCGGCTTCCATGAGATGGCATACAAAAGGGCGCATAGATGATGGTCGGATGAGGCATCCTGCTGATTCACCTGCTTGGAAAGCTTTTGACGCTATAAATACTGATTTTGCAAAAGATGCACGTAATGTGAGGTTAGGATTGGCGTCCGATGGTTTTAATCCGTTTAAAAATATGAATGTTGCTCATAGTACTTGGCCTGTGATACTTATGCCTTACAATTTGCCCCATTAGATGTGTATGAAGTAACCATATTTCATATTGTCATTGTTGATACGTGGTCCATCTGCTCCCAGTAATAATATTGATGTTTATTTACAACCTCTAATTGCTAAATTGAAAGAATTATGGGACATAGGCGTGCAAACATTTGATGCATCTTCGAAGCAGAATTTTCAGCTACGTGTTGCATTGTTGTAGACAATTAGTGATTTCCCTGGTTATGTAAATTTGTCGGGGTGGAGTACTAAAGGGCAGCTAGCCTGTCCTATTTGTCATAAGGAAGCAAAATCTCAATGGTTGAAGAATGGTGCCAAACATTACTACATGGGGCATCGTAGGTTTTTGTCTTCTAATCATCATTTTCGAAATGATGCACGGTCATTTGATGGTCAACAAGAACATGGAAGGCCACCTCCTAGATTGAATGGGGATACAATATTACATGAGTTAAATGGAAAACAGATTAAATTTGGAAGGGCTGTTAATGATAACCAGCAATTGCTCCATAATTGGAAGAAACAAAGTATATTCTTCGAGTTGCCGTATTGGAAAGACAATTTGATGCGCCATAATTTTGATGTAATGCATATTGAAAAGAACATTTCTGAAACCATACACGCAATATTATTGGAGATGGATAAGAAAAGGGACCTTAAGTCACATCTCGACTTAAAGAACATGGGTATTCGATTCAACCTTCATCCCGTTGAGAGGGATAATGGTAAGGTGTATTTGCCACCGGCTTCTTTTGTACTACGTAAGAAGGAGAAAGTGACATTTTGCAAGACTCTGAAAGGTGTTAAGGTGCCAGACCGATATGCTGCCAACTTGTCTAAGTGCGTACACATTAATCCACCTAAGCTTTCTGGACTTAAAAGCCATGACCATCATATTTTGATAGAACAATTGTTGCCAATCGCTCTAAGAAAAGTTTTACCTAAGACTGTCTGCTATCCTTTAATAAAACTCAGTAGATACTTTAGAAAGTTGTGTTGTACTGAGCTTTATTCGAATGAAGTGTTTCAATTAGAGCAAGAGATTACAGTTATCCTTTGTGAATTGGAGCGAGTCTTCCCACCTTCATCATTCAATATCATGATGCATCTAACTGTCCATTTAGCTTCCGAAGCTAGGATAGCTGGGCCGGTTCATTATCAATGGATGTATCCTATAGAGGATACATGTTTCATTTATTACATATTTAGCTTATTCTTTCTTTCGATTTCAAACATGTACAACAATGGCATTGAAACTAATGTATGAAAGTTAAATTTAAATAGGCATTTGAGCACGTTAAAATCCTATGTTTGTAATAGGAGTCGTCTAGAGGGTTCTATTGCTGAAGGGTACTTAGCTGAAGAATGTTTGACATTTTGCTCGTTATATCTTGCTGACTATGTGGAGACAAAGTTCAACCAACCAAGTAGGAATGACGATCATGAAACCAATTTCTATACTAGGTTAGATGTTTTCAAACTAATTGGACGCTCACTTGGAAAAGGAGTCCCTACAAAATTCGATGAGGACACATTGAAGATAGCACATCAATATGTGTTGTTTAATTCTCAAAACCTAACATAGAGTATTTATGAGATGAAGGGATTTATATGCTTTATTATTTTAGGCTAATGAAGCCACGCTTAACTAATGCATAGTATGTATATGCAGCCAACATCATGGACTAATGTAGTAAAGTCATTCTCGTGCAAGTTTTCATGAAATTAAGCGCATCCATAGTGAAGAATTTGTGAATTGGTTTTGCAATCATGTAAGGTCGAACTCAAATAGCATGCTTAAGTTATGCTTTAATGATGCTTACGCTTACACTAACTCTTACATGATTTCCTAGGTGAAGACATTGCAATTCAATGATGATGATATAATTTCTAAGGATTTGAGGCATTTGGCCAGAGGACCCAATGGAATTGGTCTTAAATACGATAGGTTCATGGTGAACGGCTTTCGATTTCATACTACAGAAGTTGAACGTAAAAGGAAAACTCAAAATAGTGGCATTTCTATAAATGCAATGACAACTAGTTTTTCAAGTGTTAGGGACAGAAATCCAATTTCAAGTGATGTGTCTTATTTAGAGAAATTAACAGATGTGATTGAGTTAGATTATAGAGACGGGCATAGAGTTGTGTTGTTCAAATGCGACTAGGTATCAACAGGGAAAAGGTTGAAACAAGATGATGAGGGCTTTACTCTGGCCAATTTCACTGATGTTAGGCCCTATGAAGAGCCTTTCATTCTAGCCTTTCAAGTAACGTAAGTCTTTTACGTTGGAGACCTGACTGAAAGTAATTGGCAAATTGTTATAACCACAGCTCCAAGAGCTGTCTATAACATGTTGGGAATATGCCCTCTAAGACTAGTTTTCTGATGACAATATCGAATATGTTAATAAAAGAATTTATTTGTCGAAAATCGTTTGTGAAATAATTTTTCTTTATTTGTGTACATTTTCATTTGGAACAGACCCATTGTGTGTAAATAAGTAATCCATATGAATGGAGGTCTTTCACAGTAAGGTATGGATCATAGGTTATTTAAACACATAGACAGTTGTTCTTAACCGATTGATGAGAATGAGAATCTCATCATGTTTAGGTTATTATGTTATGAATTCTAAGTGGGGAATTGCTTACCTTTAGTCAGTGAGTAGTCCACTCACTTCATGACATAAGTGTATTTCGAATACGTAGAACATGACCTGTAGTAGTGGTTTCTAAAAAGTATTATATGGTAGAAACCTAGCCTATTACCGCTACAGCGTGGACTAGTACTCTATGACTTGAGTATGAGTTGGTGGTCTGGCGAAGCTGGAAGCATATACTTTGATATACTATAGTTGAGGTTCTATCGAAGGGCTAATATACTTGTATGTTAGGTATGTGTGACTAGTTAGTTAAGACAGACTTGTACAAGATAGTTTCTACACCATATTGCCCTTTGTGGTTGTCTGGATGATCTAAATATCCAGGGCACTGGGAAACATGACTTGGATGTTTGCTTTAGGGTCGCTCCCTTGGAAAGCAGAAACACTCCAAGAAGTTGTGGATTATTGGACTAGAGGCCTAAGGATGGTAGATGTCTTTAGAGAGGTGTTAATATACTTCTTCCTCTCTAGATGTACGGCGATGTGTAAAGGGGTATTTTAGTCATTTTCACTTGTAGGTCGAAGACTCTGCTAATGCAGCATTGTCCTTGGGGTCAAATTTCCTTATGGTGATATTAGAAAATATTTAAAATGCAAAATACATCTATTTATATAGTAGGGGTATTTTGGTCATTTTAGTAGCCAAGGCGATGTGTCTTTTTGATTCTTGGAATAACCCATAAGTCCTAATTAATTTTTGGGTTGAGAAAATGATCTCAGTTGAGAGAGTTTTGTTTTTTATTCGGGAAGTCTACTTTATTATTAAACTAGAATAAAATAATTGGAGAGAAATTTATTATCTGGTTTTTTTGGTTAATTAATTATTCAGGGCCTGTGTCCAGTTTGAATAATTAAAAAATTAATCGGGACTTAAACTAGAGGAAAATAATTATTACTTAATTATTTATTGGGTTATGTATTTAATTAAATCCCAAGAAAAAAATAATTAATGTTTAATTATTTTTTGGTTCATTTGGGTTCATTAATTATTTATTAGATTATTTATTTAATCCTAAGAAAAATAATTAATGTTTATTATTTTGGATTTTTCGAGTCCAAGAAAAATAATAAATATTATTTTGGCCCAATAGCCTGGATCATAGGATTTTTTCGGACACAGTTTAGAATAGTTTAGGGTGAAGCCAAAATTTATTTTGTAAATAATATTCGGGTATAAAATTCCGGGAATATTATTTTTATCAAAATACTTTTTTTTTGTTTTATGACTCTTGGCTTTCTGTGTGGAAAAATAAAATAAAATAAAAGGAAAAAATAAATAAAAATTTGTCTCGGCCTCTCATGTGACGTTTGGTTATCTGGCTTTTGACTTTTGATTTTTGATATCATAAGAAGCCAAGCCAGAAGAGTTAACCATGAGAGGCTGTTTACTTTCCTGGCTTTTGGTTTTCTGGCTTCTGGGTTTGATTCATGAAGCCACTGCTATAAATAGCCAACCGAGAGAAGGAAATGCAAGACATCTAAGTGATCATTTTTTTTCATCCAAATTGAGTGCTCACCAACTAGATTTAGGTAGTGGTCATATTCCGTGAACTAGAAAGTTTGGCATTTCACCGGAGTGTTCGTTTTCACCGGAGGAAGAAAAATTGGACAGTGGAAGCTTCACTGGAAATGCACTGGACGTTGGAGAGGAAGAAGCTGTTTCTGGCTTCAAGCCATTCAACCATGTTCTTCGTGTTTTTAAGGCTCCAAGAGGTATGTTTTCAAGCCCACCATGATGCTTCCATACTATGATATTGTTCATGTTTTCTCCATTTTCATTACCGTGAAGCATGCTCTGTGATATGTTAATTCCTTCAAGTGATATCAGAGCATGAATTTGATTGACTTAGGGAGCATGTTAGTTAATAAAAATGGAGAAGAACATTGTTTGGAGCTTAAATATATGATCCTTCGCTATTTATGGTATGGGATATGTCTTCTGTGATTTTCACAAACTCTCTGTAAAAATTTAGTTTGATGAGTTTGGATCGTGTAAACCCAATTTAAATGGGTATAGGCGGTTATTGTTTTGGTTTGGATGAGTTTTTGTAATAAAAATGGTCCATAGAAGCCAATAGAAATCATCCGCAGAAGAAAATGCAGAAGACAGAACTCAGAAAGTGCTTCGGAGAAGAAGGAACTGTTCATAAGCCGTGCAGTCAAGCCGAGCCGAGCCGTTGCCATTGTGTGCCTGAAGCCATCCGGCTATTTGCTGTGAGCCGAGTCGATTTCAATTTGATTTGAGCCGTTTCAAATTGAAGAATTGCAATTGAATTGCAATTCATGTAGACCAGGTCAAACGGCGGGAACGGTAAAACACGCGGGCGGTAGCAGCGGGTGCGGGTCAATGGGTCACGGGCATGATCCATGGGTTGCAGTGCTAGTGATCTGGTGCGTGCGGTGCACCGGAGCCGTGGTGAACCGCAATGCATGCAGGCGTGGATCCGGTGCAGTGAACCGCCAGTCAATTTTTTTAAAAAATTTTTTTAATTTGGGTCCCATACCAGGCGAAGTTAATATTTTTGCAATATTTTATATTCTTGGAATATATTTGCATGAAAATATTAGTAAAGGATTTTAGGATTAAATAAGATAATTAATTAATTAATGTGTTTAATTCTATTATTTGGGCACATAGGTTTAAAAATAGAAAAGCATGAAAACGTTTACTGTTTTCTAGCATGCTATTTATTTTGTGTACCTATGTGCGCGGTTTCTCAAAGACCAAAGTCTTTGGGAATATTTATGCAAGGAAAACATTTTTCTTTAAAAATGATTAAATTGTTATTTTAACTTGAACAAAAATTAATTCTTGGATATTTTCTTAAAGGATTTAATCCTTGGCATAGAAAATATGTTGGATTTAGATATTTTTGTAAGTTAAAATAAAAAGCCATTTTATTTGATTTTACAAAAGAAAATTGTTTTGTTAAGTAAAATTGAGACTAATGTCTCGAGTAAAGTTTTAATTGAAAAATTTTGAAATCATTAAGTTTTAACTTAAATAAAATTAGTCCATGGATAAATTCTCCCAAAGGATATAATCCTTGGCATTGAGATTTTAATGGACTTGGATATTTTATTTTTAAGTTAAAGGAGAATTTAATGGAAATTTCAAAAGGACATTTTTCCAGAAAACTTTATTTTAAAAGACTAAGTGGGAGAGGGGTTCCAACGGCCCCACGGCTTCCATCACGGTCCTCATTAGAGATCGTGGGTTCCCTCCATCACCCTGGGAGTGAACCCGTATAGGATGGGGATACCACAAGGATCTAGATCTAATGGAATAACCTTGGACACGTACTATAATCGGCCAGCCCACGTTGGAGGTAATAGTGCGAGGAATGTCCATAGGAATTGAGAGAAAACGGCCATCCCACGATGGAGTTATTCTCTAGAGAAAACGGCCATCCCACGTTGGAGGTAATAGTGCGAGGAATGTCCATAGGAAATGAGAGAAAACGGCTATCCCATGATGGAGTTATTCTCTAGATCATTACCTAGAAGGGAAATTAATTTGTGGTGGTTATTACACTTAGCTTAGGGAACTGTTAATCTTCCAAAGAAGCTATGTCAGTTTTCCTATGAGCTAAATTAATTTCTATACACAAATTTATTTTCACAAACTAAATCATTTCTTTTATTTTTCGATTTTTCGAAAATGGTGGAAGGTTCTTTTAGTCATTTGGCTGTTATTCTCCGTGAGAATAAATTAACGGGACCAAACCATGTGGATTGAAAGAGGAATCTGGACATAATACTCACAGCCGAGGAGTATAAGTATGTCTTTTACGAGACCTGCCCTGTAATCGGGGAAGGTTCCACTGACAATGAGCGAGAGGCTGAGAAGGCATGGAAGAAGGCTAATGAAATGGCACGTTGCTATATATTAGCTTCCATGTCTAATGTGCTCCAGTTTAAACATGAGCACATGGCTTCTGCGTATGACATTAGTCATTTATTGGCCACTATGTTTGCGGATAAGAGCCGGCCCACAAGGCAGGTGATTCTTCGAACTATAATAAACTCTAAGATGGCTGATGGAGCATCAGTCAGGGAGCATATACTCAAGATGATTGCTACTTTCGAGGAGGCGAAAATCTTAGGGGCTATCATTGACCCTGAGAGCCAAGTGGACATGGTTCTCGAATCTTTACCGGGTTCCTTTACTCAGTTCAAACTAAATTACAATATGAACAAGTTAAATATGAGTTTGACTGAGTTGATAAAGGAACTTCAAATGGCAGAGAAGGTCATAAAGCCACATTCAATGGTCATGATTGCTAAGGCTTCTTCCTCAAGAATTGGGTCCAAGCCCAGAAAGTTCAAAAGGAAGAAGGGATACGCAGTAGCCTAGCCCAAGACCCAACCCAAAGACAAACTAAAGAGCAAGTGCTTCAAATGTGGGAAGAAGGAATACTGGAAAAAAGAGTGTTCAGATCTTCAATCTAAGAAAAATTTCACATGTAATGTTCTCTATCTAGAGTCTATATCATTGGTTGGATCAACTTCCACTTGGATTGTTGATTCAGGAGCCACTGATTATATCTGTAACTCCTTGTGGGGGTTTAGGAAGATAAGTAGACTCAAGAAAGGCGAACATGGATTACGCGTGGGAGTTGGAGCACAAGTCTGGGCCCTTGCAGTGGGAGATCTGGATCTTGTTTTTTTATTGTAATAATGAAGTGGTTTTAATAGATATTTTATATGCACCTGGTTTTCGTCAGAATTTGATTTTAGTTGTGAGACTTATAAATCAAGGATATTCTGAATATTTCCATTCTGGTATTTCTATCAGTAGAAATGGAGAAATATTGTGTACTGGGCACATGTATGGAAATTTATTCTGTTTAAACCCTATTAATCATTAATCAAATAACGCTCAATCTGAACCTTTAACTAAGAAGAGAAAGACCAATATCAATGACTCAAATCTTTGGCATCTGGGGTTGGGTCACATCTACCCAACTAGGATTCAGAGGCTATTTCATGATGGGCCTTTGGGCTCATTGAGATTGGAGAATTAGCCTTAGTGTGAATCTTGCCTGATGGGAAAGATGACCAAATGGTCTTTTCCCAAAGGCAGATTGTGCCAATGAGGTACTGAGTCTTATTCACACTGATATGTGTGGTCGCTTGTCTACACCAGCTAGAGGAGGTTTTGAGTTCGTTATCACTTTCACGGATGATTGTACAAGGTTTGGTTACGTTTACCTGATGAGACGCAAGTCTGGCTCTTTTGACAAGTTCAAAGAGTTTAAGATTGAAGTGGAGCGTCAGACAGGTAAATTAATCAAGACCTTACGATCGGATCGTGGTGAAGAGTACCTCCTAGGTGAATTCAAGGACTACATGGTACATCATTAGATAGTATCCCGCTCTCTGTGTCGGGGACACCCCAGAAGAACGAAATAGCTGAGAGAATGAACAGGATATTAATGGAAATGGTCAGAAACATGATGTCTCATGCTACTCTTCCAGTGTATTTTTGGAGATAGCGGCATATATTCTGAACTTGGTGCTTTCCATGTCAGTACCTAGGACTCCCTATGAGATGTGGAGTGGGCGTAAGCCAAGTTTGAATCATCTCAGGATATGAGGTTGTCTAACTTATGTACTGATCAAGGGAGACAAGTTGGAACCAATGTCAGAATTATGCTATTTTGTTAGATATCCAAAAGGAACAAATGGTGGTTACTGCTATCATCTTAAGGAGCAGAAGGTACTGGTTAGTACCAATGCTAGATACTTAGAGGATGATCAAAGTACTCCCATGAAAGGTTCAACTAGGTTGGAACTCGAGGAGAAGTTATCTTCGGAAGCAACTTCTTCTGACTCGATTGTGGAACAAGAAGAGGCACAGTCTCAAGAGCCTGTACAAATGGTGCCTTGTCGCAGTGGGAGAGTGTCTAGGGTTCCGGATAGATGGAATGGAGAAACTTTTGAGCTGGTCTCTGACTATTAGGAACAAGACTCCACTAGATACGAGGAGGCAATTGCTGATGCCGATGCAAATCTATGGCAAGAAGCAATGAAAGCCGAGATTGAGTCTATGTACTTCAATCAGGTTTGGGATCTTATAGCTTCACCTAAAGGGATAAGACCCATTGGGTGTAAGTGGGTGTATAAGAGGAATGAGGGGAGCGGATGGGAAGGTGGAAACCTTCATAGCTAGACGTGTGGCAAAAAGGTATATTCAGAAAGAAGGGATCAATTATGAGGAAACCTTTTTCCTCGATGGCCATGCTTAAATCTATCCGTATTCTCCTTGCCATCGCATGTCACTATGACTACGAGATATGGCAATTGGATGTCAAGACGGCATTTTTGAATGGCCATTTTAGCGATGACATCTATATGTCCCAATTGGAAGGTTTCATTGTAGAAGGTCAAGAACATATGGTTTGAAAACTTAAGAAGTCCATCTATGAACTTAAGCAAGCATCGAAAATGTAGAATATTCATTTTGATGAGACTATGAAGTCTTACGATTTTATTCAAAATGAGGATGAACCATGCATGTAGAAGAATCTTGAGGGGTTTAATGTGGTTTTCTTGCCTTGTATATGGATGACATTGTACTCATTAGAAATGATGTAGGGTCATTGTTATCTACAAAGGTTTGGCTATCTAGTTAATTGAGTATGAAGGACTTGGGAGAAGCCAGCTGCATTCTCGGGATTAGACTTCTTAGAAATTGGAAGCAGAGAATGTTAGGATTATCCCAAGTCGCATACATTGACAAGATGCTGACCAAGTACAGTATGGACTCATGCAAGGGAACTCTAAACCCTTGCAGATATGGGTTGTCTCTTTCTTCAAGGGACTGTCCTAAGTCTCAAGAAGAAAAGGACAGGATGAGTAGGATTCCCTACGCTTTGACTGTGGAAAGTCTCATGTACGCCATGCTGTGTGCTAGGCCAGATATCTGCTTTGTCGTAGGCTTAGTTAGCAGATGTCAGTCAAACCTTAGGGAGGTTCATTGGCATGCTGTGAAGCATATTCTTATGTACCTCAAAGGAACCTTGGAACCACAAGGAGGGGAAGCATATAGTGAGGTAGTACCACTTGGACTGGGATTTCATCCAGAGACGGGATGTAGTGGTGGTACAGATTGCCTCAGAGAATAATCTAGTATGTCCATTACCAAGCCTTTGGCTGAGGGTCTTCAAGAGACACTTAGACGTTATTGGGGTGGGCACCTATGGACTTATCTAGTCTTAGAGTGCAAGTGGGAGATTGTTGGGAATATGCCTTCTAAGACTAGTTTTCTAATGACAATATCGAATATGTTAATAAAAGAATTTATTTGTCGAAAATCGTTGTGAAATAATTTTTCTTTATTTGTGTACATTTTCGTTTGGAACAGACCCATTGTGTGTAAATAAGTGATCTATATGAATGGAGGTCTTTCACAGTAAGGTATGGATCATAGGTTATTTAAACACATAGACAGTTGTTCTTAACCAATTGATGAGAATGAGAATCTCATCATGTTTAGGTTATTACGTTATGAATTCCAAGTGGGGAATGACTTACTTTTAGCTAGTGAGTAGTCCACTCACTTCATGACATAAGCGTATTTCGAATACGTAGAACATGACCTATAATAGTGGTTTCTAAAAAGTACTATATGGAAGAAACCTAGCTATTACAGCTACAGCGTGGACTAGTACTCTATGACTTGAGTATGAGTTGGTGGTCTGGCGAAGCTGGAAGCATATGCTTTGATATACTATAGTTGAAGTTCTATCGGAGGGCCAATATATTTGTATGTTGGGTATGTGTGACTAGTTAGTTAAGACAGACTTGTACAAGATAATTTCTATACCATATCGCTCTTTGTGGTTGTCTAGATGATTTAAATATCCAGGGCACTGGGAAACATGACTTGGATGTTTGCTTTAGGGTCGCTCCCTTGGAAAGCGAAAACACTCCAGGAGTCGTGGATCATTGGACTAGAGGCCTAAGGATGATAGATGTCTTTAGAGAGGTGTTAGTACACTTCTTTCTCTCTAGATGTACGTCGATATGTAAAGGAGTATTTTAGTCATTTTCACTTGTAGGTCGAAGACTCTGCTAATGCAACATTGTCCTTGGGTCAATATTTCCTTATGGTAATATTAGAAAATATTTAAAATGCAAAATACATCTATTTATATAGTAGGGGTATTTTGGTCATTTTAGTAGCCAATGCGATGTGTCTTTTTAGTCCTCAGAATAACCCGTAAGTCCTAATTAATTTTTGGGTTGAGAAAATGATCTCAGTTGAGAGAGTTTTATTTTATTCGGGAAGTCTAATTTATTATTAGATTGGAATAAAATAATTGGAGAGAAATTTATTTTCTGCTTTAATTGGTTAATTAATTATTCAGGGCCTATGTCTAGTTTGAATAATTAGAAAATTAACCGGGACTTAAATTAGAGAAAAATAATTATTACTTAATTATTTATTGGGTTATTTATTTAATTAAATCCCAAGAAATAAATAATTAATGTTTAATTATTTTTTGGTTCATTTGGGTTCATTAATTATTTATTGGGTTATTTATTTAATCCCAAGGAAAATAATTAACGTTTATTATTTTGGATTTTTCGGGTCCAAGAAAAATAATAAATATTATTTTGGCCCAATAGCCTGGACTATAGGATTTTTTCGGACACAGTTTAGAATAGTTTAGGGTGAAGCTAAAATTTATTTTGTAAATAATATTCGGGTATAAAATCTCGGGAATATTATTTTTATCACTTATTTTTTGTTTCATGACTCTTAGCTTTCTGTGTGGAAAAATAAAATAAAATAAAAGGAAAAAATAAATAAAAATTTGTCTCGGCCTCTCATGTGACGTTTGGTTATCTGTCTTTTGGCTTTTGATTTTTGATATCATAAGAAGCCAAGCTAGAAGTGTTAATTGTGAGAGGCTGTTTGCTTTCCTGGCTTTTGGTTTTCTGGCTTCTGGGTTTGATTCATGAAGCCACTGCTATAAATAGCCAACCGAGAGAAGGAAATGCAAGACATCTGAGTGATCATTTTTCTTCATCCAAATTGAGTGCTCACCAACTAGATTTAGGCAGTGGTCATATTCCGTGAACTAGAAAGCTTGGCATTTCACCGGAGTGTTCGTTTTCACCGGAGGAAGAAAAACTGGACAGTGGAAGCTTCACTGGAAATGCACTGGACGTTAGAGTGGAAGAAGTTGTTTCTGGCTTCATGCCATTCAACCATGTTCTTCATGTTTTTAAGGCTTCAAGAGGTATGTTTTCAAGCGCACCATGATGTTTCCATACTCTGATATTGTTCATGTTTTCTCCATTTTCATTACCGTGAAGCATGCTCTGTGATATGTCAATTCCTTCATAACATGGGGTCCGTAGTTGATGTTAAGAATTATTTGCAGAGTGAAAGTTGCAACATCCAGGCAGATTTGGGTAGTGAGGAAGTTAGTTAGGTTCGTGAAGGGGTCGATGGAGTTGAAGTTGAAATGACATTTACTTCATAAATTTTTACTTCATTGAATCCCATTGTTATCTTCTATTTGTTTTGAGAAACCTTCTATTCAAGCCAAGTTGTTCAAACTTATTGGCTGTACTATGAGATACAAAGTTTGGCCGTAATATTAAATCTTTTATTTGTTTGTTTGCTGTTTTTTTTTTTTTTAAGTATAGTTGATGTTTGTCTTGTGTTATTTTTAAAGGATTTTTTTGGATATGAAATAATTGATCTTTATGTGAACATTTGAACCCCAGATTTGAATCATAGTATGGCAAGAACTAGGGGAAGAAGAAGAAGTACCAGCCAAAGAAGCCAATGTGTTGATGGCTGTACCAATGCGCATGTTGTACAAGAGGTATTTAGGGAAATTACCGATGTGCATGTTACACAAGAGGTTGAGGGCTAAGTCATGCAATAAAGTGAAAGTCAAGGTATATTTATATTGTTGACTTATAATATGCTTTATATGTTTTTGTACTTCCTAATGTGTCCTCGCTCAAATTTTTGTAGGAGCAGTAAGTACCAGAAGAAGTGAGGCAACTCGCAAGAGAGGACCAACATATATGACCTCTATTTGGGGCCGCCCTTGAAATGCGAAGCCTTTGGAGGTTGAATTCAACAAGTTTGAACAGTCGGTGGGACCGAACCATACAAAATTGACCGAATATTTGGGAACCATAGCAAGGAATGGATTGCATGCTCCGATAGATATCAAAACATGGTCCCAGATTCCTGGACAACAAGAATGAGATGTTCAATGTTGTGAAGGTATTTTACGTTTTTATTTAATATTGAAGTACAGTATATAGTAATATGTGTTTGAGTTTTGTTATTTTGCTGTCCATGTGCAGGAGAAGTTTAATGTACACCCCGGTCTTAAGCCTGCTATCCTAAAATCAATTGGCATAAAATGAAGGACATGGAAAGCATCACTGAAGAACGAATGGTATGATGTAGAAAAAGACATCCATCACCAAACTCCATGTATCGATGACCGTGTGATTCACGCTCAGTGGACTAATTTCCTTCAATGGTGGGATTCAGCTGAAGGAAAGGTAAGAACTTGTCCATGTATTCTTTCTTGATTGATTGACTAATCTCATAAATTTTTTAAATCATACTGGGGTTACTGAATGTTTTAAATTCAGGCAATGTCAGAGAAGAATAAAAGGAATAGGAATATGAAGAATATGAATCATAGGATAGGGAAGAAACCACACTATCAAATTCGTGATGATATGGTAACTTTACGATTTAGGAGCAATTTCAAGTAGAGCAAGGAGCAAGGAGCAAGGAGCAATTTCCATTGACCTCTATTAACTACTTACATAAATTGAATAATGTAGAGAAAGGAGCAAGGCTAGTCTCCAACTTGTGTACGAATGTTTAAGAAATGTTACACGGATGCTAATGGAGCTTCTTCCAGCTCTCATGTTGTGAGTGCAATGGTAATTGTACACATGAAACAATAGTTTTTGTTTTATTGGAATATGCCTTTCTTTATAATTACATAGGACAACTTTGGGACAAATATGTTTTTTTATCGATGGATAACATTGTGGACAACTTTGAATGCGTTAAATGTGTGGAGTTTGGATGGGACTGCATAGGAGATGTTGAATGTGTGAAGTTTGGATTGAACTTTGAATGTGTGCAGTTTGGATTGAACTTTGAATTAACTCAGTTTTGATGTTCAGGATGTTTCAGTTTTGTTGTTTCAGTTTTGATGTTAGCCTGTGTTGTTTCAGTTTTGAGATGTGCACAGTTGTCTCGTGTGTATGTGTGGCTTGGTTTGGCAGTTTAGCAGGTTTTTGAGGGAGCATTTCTTGATTATTTAGTAGATTTTTTGTTCAAAGTTACAGCATATTCATGTTTTTTTTTGGGACTTCACAAACGTCATGAAAGTAGTGAACTGTTTTATTTAATCTCCTTCAAAGGAAAACGTGCGGCAGTGTGTGCGCGGCTTTTGTTCTAGTACTTGATGTTGAACTTATTGTGTGTGTGTGTGTGTGTGTGTGTGTGTGTGTGTGTGTGTGTGTGTGTGTGTGTGTGTGTGTGTGTGTGTGTGTCTGTGGCTTAGTAAAATGCTTCAATTAACTTAGCGTGTGTGTGTGTGTGGTTTAGAAGAATAAAAGAATGAGGTTGACCTTTGGAATCTATATTGTTGTAGCCTTTCTTTTTGGTTCATTTTCATGAAAACCTGCAATTACAACAACCAGTAAAATAAGCAGTTGTTTGGTTCATTTTCATTTCCTTCTTGATTCCCACTTCTATAAAATAACTTGGATAAAATAAGCAATTGTTTATGCAGATAGAAAATCAAGAAGGAAAATGGAAACTGCTGCCAGTTAGTGCTTTGTTTCTTTGGCAGAGTCATAGATTGAGCTGTTACAAAGTTTCTGAAAGAACATGTTGCTCAACATTATAATTTCCTTAAGCAATATTTGAAAAGGAAATTGTGAAAGAAAACCATTTAGGTTCGCTTCTTACTGAACTTGATGGTAAATAGAGAACAAAGATTAGTGAATGCATTATCTAGAAAGGTATGGTGTTAAAAAATGCTTGTCTGCAGAAAGAATGAAAGGTTGTGTTTTCTTCCTCTTCAGATTCACTCATCATTTTTTTTTTCTAGTGGTTTCTTGTCCTTGTTATTGGGCAAAAGTTGTCCTTGTCCTTGTCCTTGTGGAAATGTGATTTAGGCTTTATGTTCATGTTGTTTCTTAGATGCTATCTACATATTTTCTTTATTGGATGTTACATGAACCTTTCTGGTTTCAAAGTTCTATGAAATCATTTGGCAAAACAATAGTACCATTTCAAAAACCTTCCATATTTATCAGTTTTTGTAAATTGTTTTTGAGTATGATCTATTTGTGGAAAACATTTTATGATAAAGACCATTTCCATTTTCAACCAATTGGCAAAAAATTTGGAACTTTTTGCTGGCAATATATCATATGCTAACTTGATGTTGAGATTTTTAAATTGTTGTCGAAGTCACTGTTTAGAGAAGTTTATGTGGAAGGAAGTTAGTGTATAATGATGTGTAACAAAGGGGGAAAATAAATATGGGAATGTTGTATCTTACATGAAGTTGGAAACTTGAGTCACATCCTCGCTTAACTGTGCCTTAAGATGTAGATTTGAGATTTTATGACTTTTCCCCAATATTATGCATTCTTTAAGTATATGTACAGAGTTTTGTTGCTTACACTAAATATTACTATAAATTGTCACAATAGAGACTAACTTTTGTGATTGCTTACCCATCTTAAATAATGAAATGGATGAAAGAAGTACACAACTTCCTCCTGGCTCAAAAGATACACTTGGACCAAATGATATCTTCTCCCAAGTTGTTGGACCAGATAGATATGGCAGGGTGCGCATATTTGGCAGCGGTGTTCACCCTTCGGATGTGTGGGGTGAAATTCTGAGTCATACCACTTCTTTTCGTATTATTCAGAAGCAAAGAGATGAAATTACAAGTATGAAAGCACAGTTGAGTGAACAAGCAAAAGAGATTGCCAAGATACGTGCTATGTTAGTGTCTCAGAGAGATTGTTCATCTCCACCTGTTTCAAGAGTTCACTCAAAAGGTTCTAATAATAACACCACCACATTGAGGGTATATTTAATATTACAACATCATGGCTGTGTTACTTATTTGTATTTATAGCAAAGTATGCATATATATAGGTTGATGTCCTATTTCATTGTTCTACCGTATTATTCATGACATGTCTAATATTTCTATTGGCCATTTATATTTATTTTGTTGTTATTTCTATGTGCTGGAATCTTCATGGCTTTGGCATAAATGCAGCATATGATGTCTATTGTGCAATCTTTTGGCTTTTTGAGTACTATATAGCATTTTTTTAGCATCTAAGTCTAGTTTCCTTTATCTAGTGAGCATGGGCTATTTGGCTTGTTTAACTAATTCACTTTTAACTGAATAGTTTTTGTTTTGTAGGTTCATAACTATGTTTCTCTTTTAAGCATGTTGGATACATCTAAAATAGTTGCAAAAGACTTCATTCAAAGTGTGGACCCATCCCACGATGTTGGAGGTGTACTGCTAGGTGAGGAATAGCGTGAAGTAATGGTCCTAGTTCTATTTCATCGTGACGAGAAATTGTTGAGACCAATAGAGTTTATTCAGACTATTTGAGATTCCATTGGAATAGGTATCGCTTGGCCATGACACTTGGTAATTCTCTAATCACTTATATTCTTAATTAATTTAATATTTTTTTATTCTAAGAAGATTTTATAATATTATTACTAAATTCATTCTATATTATTGTAAGTGAAGATTCGCGAAGCAGATTGAATATGTATTCCAGTATCGAAGCCATTTGGGATTGGGACAAGCGAAATTAATGATACTATGTTTTTTTGAAGGCCTAATGCTTGGCTTTATGCATGTATCTAAATACTTAATACTCATGTTTGAACAACTTTTGAACGTTATGAAATTTATAGGCTTACTCTTTAACATGGTGTGACATATTTGATTATTTTTGAGTTTTAATGATGTCTATTTAACAATTGTGTTATACATACATACATACATACATACATACATACATACATACATACATACATACATACATACATACATACATACATACATACATACATACATACATACATACATACATACATACATACATACATACATACATACATACATACATACATACATACATACATACATACATACATATATATATATATATATATATATATATATATATATATATGACAGGGATAAAAAACATACTTTTTGGATAAACTCTAAATTATTATTACAATTTTTTGTCAAATATTTGATTTAATTATTCAGATGGCGAATCTATTGTGACACTTTTTTTGGTCATCTGTTCCAATGTTTCATGACACTAAAAGCCCGTCATTCCAGAAGTCTATCGTGACGCTTCATTTTGTCATTTTTTCAGTATTTCCTGACACATAAAAACATCATCCCAAAGCTCTACTGTGACGGTATAGTGTGACATATTCGCTATGTTTCATGACACCCAATTCTGTCATCCAAATAACCTATTGTGACCAATAAATATGTCATATTAACAAAACGTTTAGTGACGTATAAATGTGTCATCAAAACTTACCTATTGTAACCAAAAGTTTTGTCATAATAACATGAGTTTACTGACACAATTTTTTATCACTTAAAACACCTATTATGACGTTTTTTTCCGTTACCATAGACAATCTGGGATGCCACTGAAAAGCATCACGGAACCTATTGTGACGGCCATATGCACGACGCTCTTTGAAAGCGTTAGCAGCTAAAAAGCATCACTATAGCTCTCTGTAATGACGCTTTTTAGCGTCATTATAGCCCTTTTTATCTAGTAGTGATTTAAGAAGGAATAAGGATGTGAGTTTCATCCTGCACTAAAGCATCACAGCTAGGATAGGCACATAATAAGGAACACATGGCTGAGGAAAATTATATAAAAGAATATGTTGAAAGATATTGTTATAATTTTTTTTATGTTTTTAAAATGAAAGAAAAAATTTTAAAAATTTTTTAATTTTTTTTAAAATGTAGAGAATTCTTAAAATTTTGGGCCATAATTCCGTTCACTCATAGGACACACCCAAGCCGAATGTTGGCTCTTTTAAACAAACTCCACCTGGTAGGTAGAATTCTTTTGCTAATTTACCATAGACACGCCTCGCTATAATAGAAAAGAAATTTAGCGATGGTCAAATTCGTTGTTAATCGAATTTAGCAACGAATTACGATTGTCACTAGAACGAGTATCGCAAATAGCAACAGAATGAAAATAGTGATAGATTTATGACGGCCATTTAATTGATAATATTATAATTGTTTTGAGAGTTCAAGTAAGGACAAGGGCTATGCTATATAAAATTTTATTCTTCACAGCGATAGGTTCCAATGTTAGTTCAAGCCTGTCGTTGCGCAAGAGAATTCTTTCTTTGATATGTACCATCCATCCAGGAGGGTACCCGTTTAACAAGGTAAATTTGTAATTAAAGGTGGTTGCTAAACCGTCACTATCAAAAAAATTAATTTTTTAAAAAATTAATTAATTTAGTGACAACAAAATATTTTTATTTTAATTAACCATCCCAACCCTCTAAGAATATTACAAGATTATGTCGGACATGGGATTTGAGCTCGTGTCCTTGTTGTGGGGGAGTACATGCTTTGCCATTAGGCTATTGATTTTTTTTGTATTTTTTTATACTATAGATTAATTATATAGTATATATATATATTTTTATGGATTAATGATGGATTTGCAAGAGATTTGCGATGGAAGGATTAGCGAAGGCTCGCGTAAAAAATAAATTAATTTTAGAAATTTGAAATTTGATCGCAATTAGCGACGGATTTGCAACTGCTTGTGATTTTTTAACATAAATTTATAATTAGATGAGACTGTCGCTAATCACAAATTCGTCACTAATTACTGACGGCTTGCAGTTTTTTATTATTAGTTTATAATTACGTGAGACTAGCAACGAATTTAAATTTTTTAGTTTTAATTTATGATTAGATGACTCCGTTAATCCATTGCTAATTAGGGATGGATTTAGAATAGATTTTTAATTTTTTAATTTTAATTTATGATTAGATGAATTCGTCACAAATTTGTCGCTAATTAGCCACAGATTTGTGATGAATTTTTATTTCTTGTAGTTTTAATTTATGATTAGATGAATCCGTCCCTAACACTACTACAGAAGAGGGATTTTAGGGCACTTGGAAGCGCCTCAATATGTATCCTAATAGGGCACTTACCTTAATGAGGCGCATAGATAAGCGCCTTCCATTCGTCCGTCACAATAACCTGTTGAGGCACTTATAAGCGCCCTAATATATGAAAAATATAATAGGGCGCTTGAAAGTGCCATTTAAAAGTATGTTAACGGTAGGAGGTTCACAACCCGCGTAAAAACTTATTGAGGCGCTTGCAAGTGCCCTAATACTGTCATTTAAAAAGTATGATATTTACATTTCAACCTACACTTAGAAGTGACACATTAGAGTTTATAGGACACTTATATGTGCATCATCAACTCTGAGCCCAAAAAAGTTCTTTAGATTTAAGGCACTTATAAGTGCCTTATTTTTCACTTTTTAAGGCACTTCTAATATGCCTTATTATATCACTTTTTAAGGCACTTCTAAAAATTATTATTTTCATATTTGAGGCATTTGGTGCTGGCTTTCTGCTCAATTTTTTTAGAGTTTGTACCTATTTTTTGTTTTCTTGTGGAATGCTACCTATGTAATAAATCTAGTAAAATATATACATACTAAAAAATAATCAATATAAGAACTTATCTTTGGAATGTATTTTGAACCATCATGTTCATCAAATCGACTTTACACTAAACCCAAAAATATATGTCTCCTGTCCAATTTTGAACTATCATCATCAAGTCGACTTTACATTCAAAAATAAAAATATATGTCTCCTATCCACTTGATTCCAAAAGTAACAAAAATAGAAGCATAACATCTAGTTTTTCTCCCAAAAGTTCTTGTCAATAAACAAAAGGCACTATATATATCTCCTATTCACTTGACCCCAAAAGTAACAGTTCAAAAAAAAAAAAAAAAATAGATCATGCACCATCTTGTACTTGCAAAAAGTGTTAGGTTGCACCAAGATCATGCACCTTCCTTGAAACCTGCAGTAAAAGAAAATAGAAATATTTACCCAATCAATTTTTATTTGCAGTTAACATCTCTCCCAAAATAATGATCCCATTATAACAACAAAGCCATGAAAATGCATTGCATTGCATATGTGTGCGTGAGAGAGTAATATGATGTCCTCGATCAGCAGAACAAATGTAAAGCATCCACACAGCTAATCAGTCTTAGTATGTACCACTATCAGCAGCATGACGTCAATTGTCAATTTTCAAAACCACATAAAGCAACATAAAAGAAGCACTTATTGCTAATGCATTGCATATGTGTGAGAGAGTGTGTGATATGAGGTCCTTGATCAGTAGAACAAATGTAAAGCATCCAGCTAATCATTTGAAACACATAGTTCCAAAAATTTGCAGGAATAGAATTTATGGAGTCAGAGCTCCTAGAATATTTCAGACTTCTAGTACAGGCAAAGCATATTTTCTTCTTAAAGCAGCTTACGTCCGTGGGTTGTATGTATGTAGATTGATTCAAATGGGAATAATTATAGAAGAAAAAAGGCATTAGCTATATATCAAACATTGCTTGGACAAAGACAAAATAAAGAAATATGATTTCAAATCCGTTCAAATGGAACTGGTTTGCAGATAGATATTGAGCTTTGTTGATGTCTCCTAGGATTTTCCTTGAATTATAACTAGAAACAATCAAACCAACCTAAAGATCATTGTTAATACAAATCATCCGCATTTACATCATTCAATCCAACAACAAAGTGCAGGAGTCCAGTCATCATTGCACGATTGTGCTGTAAGCATTTGAAAGAGAATCACTAATTATACATACATCTTTTACAGTAATTGATTCCTTTAAGGCACCCACACCCACACCCACAAAAAAGAACCAAGAAAAATGAGTATAAGGTTGTTCTTGTGAAAAGAAAAGAAAAGAAGAAAAAAAAATCTCATTTATGTTCAATCATGTCAGAATCACAAGATCACTATGAAAATAGTTTACCAACAGCACCCCCACCCCAACACACAACCCCCCCCCCACACAAAAAAAAAAAATGAGGACAATGACTCATCATAAAAATAGATCATGCACCAAGATCATGCACCTTCTTGTACTTGCAAAAAGTGTTAGGTTGCACCAAGATCATGCACCTTCCTTAAAAACCTGTAGTAAAAGAAAATAGAAACATTTACCCAATCAGTTTTTATTTACAGTTAACATCTCTCCCAAAATAATGATCCCATTATAACAACAAAGCCATGAAAATGACGCACAAAACTAACCTTTATTCTCAACTTAATTACTCACTTCTAGCTAAACTTGTGTTGAATATCAAAAGGACCACATATGTAAGTGAAAAAAACAAAATTTACATATAGTAGAGCAACCATGAGTTGGCAAACAAGATAATATTTCAACTATTTCAAGAAACAATTTTCATCAAATGATCCGTGTAACTTGGACATACGAAGCATAGCATACCAAATTACATATAGAAGCTTAACATACCAAATGACAAGGATATGCAATGCTTTCCCCAAGTGTATCTCCAATTGTCTTGAATGCCCCATATGGCCTAATCAATTCTTCTTCCCACTCAAATGGACATAATATCTTTACTTCGCACCAATGCTGTCCCAAGTGCATTCCTCCAACTTCTGTATGTGAATCCAAACTTTGAATGATTCCCTTGGCTACTTTTTTAGAGTTCTCAAACATGCTCACAAGGAAAACATTATCACCAACCTAAAAACCAAATTCAATCATTATTCAATTGAAATTTACATAATTTAGATCATGTCCCCAATTTTTAACCAAAAAAATTAGAATTAACTTTTACATTATTTGTTTTCTAGCTTTGTGCTCACCTTAAGACTCTGAGAAGTAACAAATGAAGGAACGTTATAATGCCCAATTTGTCCTCCATTTTGGTGTTCAAGTCTAGATGTTAAATCAACAAGTTGTGTAGCTTGTTCACCAATTTTTAAATTTTCTTGAGTGATACTATCCTCTAGCCTCTTTATGGTGGCCTCACTCTCCTTGATAATGCGGTAACATGTTGTAGTACTAGGGATAGGACAAAAAAGATCTGATGGTGATGGTCCCAAACCACACATACGAACTCTTCCAAATGGATCTTTACCAAAAACCTTGGAAAATGAATCATCAGCACTAATAGGGTCTAGTGATCCATCTGGAAGTTGACTTCGATGCTCTCTCAATTACACCTAATAAATCCAAGCAAAACAAATTAGTATCGTGTACTAACTTGAAAATCCCATTTATTTATTGTCAATAAGTAATGGACGGATTGCAACTTACTAGTTTTTCCCTTACTATCTCAGTAGTTGCTTCTCCAATCTCATTAGTGTAACAAGCATCAAACATTTCTGCCTGTGATGGGACATGTCCCAATTCAATTTCTTGTAAAATTAGTTATGTATTCATTGGTGAAACCTTGGGCATAAATCCCAAAAAAATATGGTGTCAAATAAGCTTTCAACATGGACTAAAATTGGGAAAGATTTAGGAAATTACCAATTCTTGTTCAACTTCTGCAAAGCTTAATTTTCTGGTAGTTGTCTTCGCTTGTCTATGCTTCTTATTTCTTTCACTAAGAACCTGCTTTTTTTCCAGAGAAAACAGAAAAGGAAAAGAATAAGGAGCAATTAGACAACATCCTTGAAATGAGCAAGATTCCTTGTTCTAACCTTTGCATCATTTGTATTCCAACAAGACACAATGTCGTTCCACTGATCTTCGACAACACGAGTCGGCCTATTTGCTGCTACATTGTCAACTGACATATTGGATTTATAATGTTCAGCCTTGACTCTTGATTTCCAATTTCTTCTCTTTTTGCCTAAAGACTTCAAAATCCAAATTTCTGCACCTGGAGGTATCTCGAATCTCTCCTATACAAATTTGATTGTCATTGATCACTCATAAATTGCTATGAAATAATATAAAGTATTTTACAAAGTAAAACATTTATAATAGTTGTAAATGAGGCAAACACTCATTGTGGCATACCTTTACGAGTCTAAGCATCTCATCTTTCTTGGCTTGAGGTACCATACGCCAATCATTAACATCAAGTGGGGCATACCTTCCAGTTCTTGAAATAGTTCCCAAGAACCCTGTAAGTGTTTTTTTATTAGGACTAAATGGTTGTCCGCGATTATTCCACCCAACTGTAATAAGTGGGTCACCCTCTTTATGAGCTTAAAGATCAGGCATATGTGTAAGTCCTCTCGTTTTCTTTATCATTTCAGCACCACCATTTTCATTCCCTAGAAAGAAAGTACCTACATTTAGTGGAACAAAAAGGAAGAATATGATAAGCTTAAAAAGAAATTCATTTGTTCAAGCTACAGAAGAAATTCATAGTTATGCAATTTAGACCAATGTATAGCAGAAAATTTCAGAACATTGTCAGCCATTTATGAGTGTACAATAAGTCATGATACTCAATCCAAAATCCAAGTCAAAATCATGCCCAAAACTCCTCAAAGTTGATTCAAACTAACTCCTCCAACAATCTCAGCTTCTACAACAATAAACAATTATGCAATTTATACCAATGTATAGCTGAAAATTTTCAACATTTTCAGCCATTTATGAGTCCACAATAAGTCATGATACTCAATCCAAAATCAATTTAAATCCTCCAATTAGACAACACAATCACTCCTCAAACAATTTCCCTTACCAAAACAGTTTAAACAGTTATGCTAGAGTTGAAATCAGCCCCCTAAGCTAACATTCAAGCTACGGAACTGAACTGAATAGTACAAAATAGAACAGAACCAAAAAAGGAAAAAACAGTTCAGGTTTTTGCAACAGAACTGAATTGAACTCAACCAAAAAAAAAAAAAAAACAGTTCCAAAATCTGCAATAGAAAAGTACAGAACAGGAAAAAAAAACAGTTCAGATATAAAAAATAAAAAAATACAGAACAGAACAGAATAAAAAAAAAAGATCAGTTCAGATTTGCTGCAACAGAACAGAATTGAACTGAAATCTGCAACTGAAAACAGTTCTGAAATCAAGAACATAAGAGTATAGATCATAACAGGGCATTGACAAAAAATAGTCCAGAAATCTGCAACCCAGAATAGAAAAAAAAAACAAAATAAAACAGTTCAAAAATATGCAACTGAACAGAACAGAACAGGGAAAAAATTAGAACAAAGCCAAAAAAAAAAAAAAAAAAGAAACAGTTCAGATTTCTATAACAGAACTGAACTGAACTGAACAAAAAAAAAAAAAATAGTTCTGAAGTCTGCAAAAGAAAAGTACATAACAAAAAAAAAACAGTTCTGATATAAAAAACAAAACAATATGGAACAGAACAGAATAAAAAAAAAAAGATCAGTTCATGTTTCTGCAATGTAACGAATCGAATCGAAATCTGCAATCGAAAACGATTCGAAATGAAGAATAGAAGAGTACAAAACAGAATAGGGCATTGACAAAAACAGTCCAGAAATTTGCAACCCAGAACAGAAAAAACAAAACAAAACAAAACAGTTCAGAAATCTGCCCCCTATGCCAGTCAAACAGTCTACAATAAGTCATGATACTCAATCAAAAATCAACTCAAATCAGTCAATTAGACAACACAATCACTCCTCAATCAATCTCCCTTGCCAAAACAGTTTACATGCAACGTTAATAGCTAAAAATAATGTAGAAAATTTCAGTAGTTGTTGGACCTCCAAAGTAGTAAAATTCCCAACAGAATCACAATAAATTCACAATTTTAGTGTTGAAATCTGGCCCCAAAACAATAAAATTCTCCAACAGAATCACCAAAAAAATAGTCCAGAAATATGCCCCCTTTGCTTCTATTAACTTTTTCATGGTCACGGTTCAGAAAAAGACAGAACATAACGGAAATGATTTTAATACCTTCATGTGCTTCTGGCTGTGTTACTGTCACATTTGTATCGCCTTTTCTTCTAGTCCTTCGAGCCATAGCTGAAAAGGAAACAAAAAAATCATTTTAATGTAGCAAAAACAAGAGGTAGTATTTAGTACATTCACATGTATAAACCATTCTCCATTCAACTGGACAAAGCACAAAATGAACATAAAAACCAAGATATATTTATTAAATACTTGGAAATCTCTATGCCATCAAAATTTAGTCATGATTATATATATATATGACTGATAATATTCCAAAATCCTATCAAATCTGGATAACATAACAACTAACATTCAGTAGCTATCAATTGATCATTCTATATCTGAAGGTAAGTATACATCAATAGCATCCAATTAATTCATATCATATTTTTCCCTTGATGTTGTGGTGATAGCAACATGCCACCCTTTTTGAAATTGATCTTCAACATGGAACACTTGCTTTGCTTGAGATGTAAGAATAAATGGCTCATTATGGCGCTTTACACTACTAAAATTAGTTACAGTGAAACCATCTTCATCTTGCTTCAATCTTGTTCCCTTGGAAACCCAATCACATTCAAACAAAATAACTTTGTGATCCCCGGTGTAATCCAATTCAATAATGTCCTGCAATACTCCATAGTACACCATTTCTCCTACAATAAGATTTTTATCTTTGGAACTTGAGAAGCTTGAAACTGTTGCATTGACAACAACTCCACTATTTTGAGTCTTTCTTCTTTTCTCCAAAATTTTGGTATGAAACCTAAAGCCATTCACCAAACATCTCTTATACTTTTTTCCTACGAGATTTGGACCCCTAGCAAGCAACTTCAAATATGTCATTATTGGATCATCATCAAGCAATGACAATTCGCCGACTTGATAAGGTGTACTTGTCAAGAATTTAAATTTAAAAATCAAAAACAATTAAAAAATAGAACCACTACTTACAGTTTTAGAGAATCAAACGGCAAAATTTTCACTATGAATTCTCTCAATTTCATGCTTTGAAACCCGGGGAAGTTCTCTTTTCACAATGTCGAGGTGTTGGCTGCAAAATTATATATGTTTTTTCAGAATCTCTTTTTAAATTTTTTTCTTCGAAAGATAAATCCCATTAAGAATGGTACTTACTCAATATATGGTTTCACGGCATCACTATTAAACAATACATATCTATGTCCCTTTCTCAATATCTCATCATTCAATGTCACTGCAACTCCTTTTCCAAATAGACACGCAAATGGTGAAAAAACATTCAAGCCAATTCTCTCTACTACATCTTCATCATTTCGACCGAGTCGGTTAAATCTTGTTTCAACATCATTCGCAAAATAGAGAGAACAAAATGCTAAACACTCTTCTGCCAAATATCCTTCAGCAATAGAACCTTCAGGCCTTCGTCTATTACGGACATACGATTTCAAAGTGCATAAGTACCTAACAAGATTACCCATAAGAATTTTAAAGTTAATAAAAATTTTAAGAATCAAATGGGATGTTATTCATAATGATCAAGATTAAAACCTCTCAATTGGATACATCCAACGATAGTGTTCTGGTCCAGCTAACTTTACCTCAGTAGCCAAATGAACACAAAGATGTACCATAATATCAAAAAATGATGGGGGAAAAAACTTTTCCAACTGGCAAAGAATGACAGCAATATCTTTCTCCAAACGAACAAGGTTTCGAGGGTCAAGAACCTTAGAACATAATTCCCTAAAATATCGGCTTAACTTCATCAAAGTAGCCCGGACCTCTTTTTTTAAGGTTTTCCTCAAAGATAATGGTAGAAGTTGCTGCATTAAAATGTGATAATCATGACTCTTAAGTCCAGAAATTTTTGGATGCTTTAACTGAACACCTCTTGATATATTTTGGGGCTAACCATCTGGAACCTTCTACTTCTTGAGAGTGTTACAAAATATCGCCTTCTCTTTTTTGTTTAAGACATAGCAAGTAGGAGGTAAAGTTATTTTTCCCAACTCATCTTCAATAGGATGAAGCTCTACTCTTATACCTATTTCTTTTAGGTCCTGTCATGTTTTGTAATCTTTCACCTTATCTAAATCCATCAACAAATTAACCACTTTCTCACAAACTTTTTTTGTGATATGCATGACATCAAGGTTATGAGGCACTATATTATCCTTCCAATAAGGCAACTAAAATAAAATGCTCTTCTTTTTCCAATTGAATGGCATCTTTTGATTGTCAGAAACTAATTTACCAAACTTAGTGTCAAACCCTTCTAACTGTCCTAAAGTCAGGGAACTTATCACTTTAGGAGGTGGATCTCTATGTTCTTTGGTGCCTTCAAAAGAATGGGAGTCATCTCAAAATGGATGATTTTTTTTTGAGAAATCGATGGTGTCCCATATAGCATTGCTTTCCACTATGTTTTAGCCACTTTGAACGTGTATGCTCACGACAAACTGGGCATGCAAAATCTCCTTTAGTGCTCCATCCAGATAGCATTCATAACCAAGAAAGTCACTAATCGTCCATAATAAGGCAGCCCGCATCTGAAAATTTTCCTTCAATGATGCATCATATGTGTTCACGCCAATATCCCACAATTCCTTTAGCTCTGCAATGAGTGGCTGCAAATATATGTCAATATTATTTCCAGGAGATAAAGGGCCAGGTATAAGTAGCGACAACATGAAATGTGAATGTTTCATACACATCCAAGGTGGCAAATTATATGGCATTAAGATCACTGGCCATGTACTATGAGCTACACTCATATTCTTAAAAGGATTGAACCTGTCTGATGCTTACCCTAATCTCACATTACGAGATTCTTTAGCAAATTCGGGATGCTTAACATCAAAATACTGTCACGTTGTCGAATCTGCTGGATGCCTCATATACCCATCCTTGGTGCGACCTTTAGCATGCCATCGCATATCAGCTGCAGTCTTACATGACATAAACAGACGTTGTAATCTGGGCTTCAAAGGAAAGTGCCACATGACCTTTTTCGTGATCTTTCTTTTCTCACCAGTAGGATCATTTTCTGATGTAACCCACCGTGTTTCATTACATGTTTTGCACACAATAGAAGATTGGTTTTCTCCCCAACACATGGTATAATCATTGGGACAAGCATCATACTTCTCATTTCCTAATCCTAAATCTTTTATCAATTTCTTTACCTCGTAGTATGACTTTGGTAATTCCACATCGAATGCCTCTCTTAGCATATCAAGCAGCATAGCAAAGATCTTGTCAGACATTTTCCCAAGACACTTCAAATGAAGTAGTCGTATTAAAAAAGATAGCTTGAAAAACTTTTTACACCCAGGATATAGTTCCTGTTGAGAATCATCAAGTAATTTATAGAATTTCTCAGCTTCTAAGTTTGGCTTTTCATTCCCAAAAGCACTAGAATTGGCCATTACATCATCTTCATCATGAATTCCAAATGCATCGTGCACTAAATCATCTATATCGTTAATAGGATTTGTAGTCCTATGGAAGATATTGGCCGCTGCAGTTGTAGTATCATGGAAAAAGCTTTCTCCGTGAGCTATCCATTGGGTGTAACCTCTAATGAATCCCTTACACCTTAAGTGAACCTCTACATCTTCCCTTCTCAAACTTATACCATTTTTACATGTTTTGCATGGGCATAATATTGTCCTATCTACATTTGAATTAGAGAAAGCTAAATCAAGGAAGTCTTACAACCCTTTCCTATATCCTTTACTTGTTCTTGACAACTTCATCCAGCTTTTATCCATAATATTAGGTCTGAGAAAATGTATACAAACAGCCCAAAATAACTAAGTAATTTCCCAAAATTAGTAGAACATTAAAGAAAATATAATTTCTTTCCTACAAAAGAACAAAAATCAAACTTCAAAATTAAAGAAAAAGAAATAACACCAATATTCTTATACATCACACACCAGAACATAAGGATCAGCTTACTGCTCATGTAACAAAGGTACATGAAATAAAGTTCACCTTTATTAATTTTGCAAATCACATGAAATAAAGTTCAATTTTTAACATATCAACTTGTTATTTTTATAATACTTAAAATATAAAAACATATTTAGCATGACAAGAGAAACATAAGATGACACGAGCGACCAAAAAAGGAAAAAAAGGAATAGATGAGAAAAGGAAAGAATACAAAAGACTTTGCCAATTGTCCATACTTCCATAAGCAATTCACCATTTACTAGTTTAGTGGTAAGAGTTATTTCTTACACTATCGTCGAAAGCAAAGGGTAAATAATGATTACATTTAATTTAGAGAATATCCACAAGAATTCTTAATGATCACCTACCACAAAGTATCCTAAAGAATGTGAAAATAATGAAATGTCTCTTGAGATTCTTTAAAAATGAAAGAATTGGTGATCACTTACCACTTCATTGGATTCTCTTAATAATTTTTGACTAAGGTCATACACTAAAATACAATCATCCCTCACATTTCAATGTACAACCACACCTAACAGTCTATAAAAAGGAATCACCCCTCACATTTCTTTTTGTTCCCCACACTGTAAGAAGGAATTTAGCTCTCATTTTCAGCTGTGCATTTTCTTTTCCTTTTCCAACTCTAATTCCACCAAAAATTTTTCTTCTAATTTCTGGAATTGGGATTGGCAATTTGACTAGACTAGTGTTGGAACAAGGTTAAGCACAACAACCATAGGGGAAAAGGGAATGCATAGGTTTTTGCAATATGTAAATAGATTTTCAGCTGAGGCTAAAAAATGATCAACTAGTAATCTCAAGGAAAAATGAAAAAAAAAAAAAAGGCATGGAACCATAATTTGATCGAACCTCATTGTATAAAACCAAAACATGCCTAAGAAATGTAATTCGCAGCAGCCTACTAACAACAGAATCTCTGGACACACTAACCAAGTCAAGATCTTGCACCCCAAATACTATCCTTTTATCCTTAGCTCAATACTATACTTTTATCCATAGGTACCTCAATGTTAAGAGTACAAGGGACTTGATTTACAAGAAAGGTGTTGGAAAACTTAACAAGCAGAGAGTTCTTTTAACAGACAATAATATTATTGAATAGGTATTTGACATACCTCACTTGTTGTTTTATGTGTTCTGGTTTATTTTTGTGGTGGAATAACATGTTCTGCTAATTCTCATGTTAGGCATTGGATGAACACAATATAATCTGTTTAGAAGATATTGTAAATGAGATCACAACTTTAGGCCATCATTTCAAGGAGGTAACTAGTTTTCTTTGCCCTTTTGCACTCAACAAGCCAGAAAAGGCATTGCAGGGCAAGAAGAAATGGTACAAGGATGGAGGGGACTTTGGAAACCGTGAGGATGACATCAATGAGTTACTTAGCAGGATGAATTAACACAACAACGCAAGTCCTACACTAGAATGAAGATACAAATATGAAGTAAAATTTTCAGTCAGAAACATTCTGTGGCTAAAACCCATGAAATATCAGTCATATTGAGCTAAAATTAGAGGGGGAGAAAAACACAAAATCAAAAGTTGTAGCTGCAATACAAGCTCAAACGAAATATCAAATTCATTCAACAACGAAGAAAAGCTCAAAAATTTGTAGTGACAAAAACCCATTTAACACCATCTGTGCAAAATCGAAACAAAAAACCAATTAAAATCTGAAGTCATATCTTAACACAACTGTCAAAGGTGTTTTCCTAGCAAAGATTGCAATTTTGTAGCCCATCAACTCTACTACAATGAATCATCCATGCATTTGCCATATTTTACAATCTATTTGATTTTTCTCTCGTCAATCAGAGGTGGAATGGTGTGGAGGAGATAGGTCTGTTCGAGCAACATTCTCTGATTTTTCTCTTGCCAACTAGAGGTGGAATGGTGTGGAGGAGATTGGGCTGTTCGAATACACTGAAACTCTCTGATTTTTCTCTCAAAACTAGAGATGGAGAAGAGTGGAGAAGATGGCTCTATTCGTCGAGTACTGAAGACTTCGATTTTTCTTTTTTGTTTATTTCTCTATTTTTTCATTTCTTTCCTCGCTTTTTTTCTCTCAGCCTTCCGGTATGGCACGAAATGGATTGATCACTGTTGTTTTCACACGAGCAACATTGTTTTTCCTCCCAAATTTTTATGTTTCTGTGCATATGTTTTTAAAACTATGTAGTTTTATTTCACCTAATAAGGCTCTTAATTTTGTGTCTTATTAAAATCATAATGTTTCACTTATTAATGAAGTGCCTCAAGATAAGTGTTTTATTAGCCTTATTTTGTAGTAGTGTAAGTAACGACGAATAGTTGGAATATTTGAAAAATATTATTTTCAAAATTTAGTTTTCCGTCGCAATACCGTAGCAAATTAGTGATGGATTCTTATGCCCTCACTATTCCATCGCAAATTAGTGATGGTGAAAAATCCATCGCTAATTTTATCACTAAACAATATTTTTCTTGTAATCTCCTACCTTATAAGGCACTCACTCTCTGGATTAAAAATCAAGAAACATTGGATTTTGAAAAATACATTGGATTTCTTTTTTGAACTATTTGATTATTTTGATAAAATATATTTTACCAAATAAATTTAATGTTTTATTCAAAGAATGTTTTATCTAAAAACATTCATAGGATTTGTGAATGATATGATACAATGTTTTATATGATTCATGAATGATATAGTTCATTATTCTGACTTGATACATATATGTATATTTAAAGAAAAATTTTCGTTTTGAAACCTATGAATAGAGGACATTCTTTTATTTTCAAAACATTAGAAAGACTTGAAAGATTGGAAAATATTGGGAAAATAAAAGAGAGTTCATTTTTAGCTCCAAACATGTTAGAGGTGGGTTACAAAAGTTCTCGAAAGAAAAACACTTTTTTGAACGTTAATTTTTAGTTTAATCTCAGAGAGTGTTTCCAATTATTCTTCCATTTGCTCCTGGAAGAGACTTAGGTAAGGCTCATCCCCAACGCTAATGAAATTGGAGGATGTCCTACCATTAAATAAAAATACTCAACATCAATAATTCTACTCAATATTAAGATTGAAAAATGATTTTTATTAGATTAAGTAGTTACCAAAGTGAACACTTGAGAGAGAGAAAAAGATGATATGATTGAATAACAACTATTAGATTCTTATCGAAGTATATATTTTAATATTTCTTTCATCTCAAAATAAGTGTCTCATTTAACCGATTATGCGAGTATTAAGATAAGTAGATTTTTTAGTTAATTAAATATTTTTTATTTTTACCTTTAAAATTCAATTTATTCTCTCTCTCTCTCCCCCCCCCCTTTACGTACTCAAATTTTAAAGTTTTGATATATTCCAAATTGCTTTTTTCTCCTATTATTTAATTCAAATAAGTAGTAGCAGTTGTTATTAATGTTTCTTGGGAGTTAAGATGATGAATATAAATAACAAAACTTGTAAATCAAGTTTTCTGAGCATCTAAATGTGTTTGGGAATTAGAATGCTATTAAATGGGAGCAAGTTTAGAATATTAAATATTAATTTTCTAAAGAAACAGATAAATTGGAAAAAAAAATTAAGTTAGAAATAGAACATTTATTTTGGGACATGTGAGTACTATTAAAACAGTGGTAGATGTCTGGTTTCATAAATACTGGAGATGAGTTATTTCCGTGAAGCTCCAACTATCTTCAAAAAATGCATCTCACACATCTCGAAATCTTACAAAATTTCATTCTTTATTTCTCTTTCTTTGCTGGTCCCAACAAATTGAAGGTATTTTACTCTATGGCTTCATCAGTTGTTGTTGTGCCAAACCATGTTCCGGTATTGCCAAATCCTAATTTTGAGGCCTTTGATGAAAAATACGATCCTGTGTGGTAAGGAAAAATTTATTTATTTATTATTTTTTTTTGCATTGCCTAAAGTTGGTACATGTACTGGATCAACATAGACCTAATGTTCTTGTCAATGAAGCAACATCAGGTGCCATTGTCCAAATTAATGAGAGGATTGCTCAATGAAAGGATGATAAGTACATGTATAGGAATCATATCCTTAGTGGCATAATCAACAAATTTTATGATCAATATTCTAAAAAGTGCAAGATTGTAAAAGAGTTATAGGATACTTTACAAACCATTTATTAAACATAAGAAGCAACTACTAAGAAATTCTTAGTTTCCAACTACATAGAATTTAAAATGGCAGATGAAAAATCAGTGACTAATTAGGTATGAGAATTTCAATTTATTACTAACAAAATTATTATTTTAGGAATCCTTCTTGATGAAAATTTTCATGTGGAAGTTATTGAGTCAAAACTTCATTCTTCTTGGAAGTGGATCGCAACAAACTCTTTTACAATGAAGAAGATGATATTGATTCATGAATAACTACAATAATAATTACAAACTGAACAACAAACTCGGGAACAAGAGACCATTGGGAAGAGGATAAGTATTATGAAGGAGCCAATCATGAAAGTCCATATTATGGAAGAAAATGAGAAGGAACAAGACACTACGGAATATTGGGATTTAAAGACGAAACTTTTCAGATGAAATTATTTCGTCTTTAAATAGAGATCAATTTGAGACATAGTGGAGACAAATTTATTTCTGTTATAGGTATTTATGTCATTGTTAAACATTCTAGAAGAAGCTTTTACATAACTATGTACAGATTTATCTTAATCGCATGATTTATAATACTATTATAGTACTATTTGTGGAAGAATTGTGTAGTATATGAAATAATAGTACCATATAATGCTTGATGATTATATTTATTCATAGATTATAAATTAATAATTTAATTAAATTACATAGTAATTTTTTTAAGAAAAAAAGAAGAAACTTTGCATGACAAATTTAATTATTCGTTATTTAGAAAAAAATAAAAATTTTTAAAAAATGTCAAATTTTAATTTTAAAAAATAAGGACAAATTTAATAAAAAATATGATATTAATAAAATTTTGGTCTCAATTTAGTCTCTAATTCATCTAAAAATTCTATGGCAGGATACAAAATTTTAATAAAATTTTTAGCCCTTCATTCAAAATTTTCCCGAGTGTCGTCTCAAACCTCAACAGTGCAAGTGGATATTAGAAGCCATTACTGAATAGCTTTCTACCACAGCAAACTTCCCTCTTTTTGAGGGGATTTTTGGGACTGAGCAACTCAGCAATCGGCATGCACAAAGACTTTTGAAGGTACAATCAACTCTCCTGCGCAACTCTTTCAATCGGTTTCAGATTCTTCTTTGTTATTCAATTCCTTGATCCTTTTAGTTTTATTTTTTATCCAACTCTCAGTAATTTTGCTTCGAATTTCTAATTTTTAGGAATTGTTGGTAAAAGATTTTTAGTAGTTAAGAAGGACCTAAGATTTATAGATAACGTTCAGATAGGGAATAACGGGGAACAAAGGCAGATGCTATAACTTCTGGATTGACTTTAGTGAGTGTATGTTTCGCTGCAGCGAATGGACGGTGGTGCAGCTTAGCAGTCGGAAACCGTTATGTCAGAGGCATTGCAACCACCTCCTCTATCGCAGCAACAACAGCCGTACCCGCCAGTTAGGATGGAACATCTTAGCCACAGCGATAGGTTTATTCAGTATAATATATTTGGAAACATCTTTGAGGTCACTGCTAAATACATTATGCTTATTGGTAAAGGCGCCTACGGCATCGTCTAGTAAAGTTTGATCAAAAGTCTTTCTTTTTTTTTTTTGTGATTTTTTCCCCTTTTTCTCTTCTGCATCAGAATTTGATTTCTCTTCTTCTTCTTCTTCTTCTTCTTCTTCTTCTTCTTATTATTATTATTATTATTATTCTTCTTCTTCTTATTCTTCTTCTTCTTCTTCTTCTTCTTCTTCTTCTTCTTATTATTATTATTATTATTATTATTATTATTATTATTATTATTATTATTATTATTATTATTATTATTATTATTATTATTATTATTATTATTTATTTATTTATTTTTACTAATTTTGATTTTTGATTGTCTACTAATGCAAGTTTTAGACTCTCTGATGGTGTTAGTTGAAGCTACTCATATTTGCGCTTGTCTAAATCAAGTGTAATCTGAAATGAGTATGTTCTGCCACCATTAGTTGTTGCAACCTCTTCTTAAATGAAGTAAGGATGTCTTCATGTATATCATGCATTGGCGAAGATGGGCATCCAGCTAATATTGCTGATTGTGTGCTAATATTGTTGCCAATTATAGTTAAATTATGCTAAAGTAAAGTTTATTGAAGCTGACAACTCTTAAGTCTTGAACGTTCAATAATTCTTAAATTCTAGATTCCTTTAGGGTTTTATTCTTATAAAATTTTTGTGTCCCTTTCTAAATTCAAGATTCCATTTCGTAATCCCATCTGAAATGTGGAATTCTCTTCTTTGTTAATCTGAAATCTATAGAGGCCTTGAAACTTGTTGTTAGATGGCTATTACCTATTGATCAATTAGTCCAGAACCTAACATTTTGTGTAGCTTGACCTTAAACGTCTTTGTTCATCACAAACTTCCTACCCTTACTTTGATACTTTTCTAAGAACTTGATGCCATATGGAGTAGAGACTATTACATTTTTAAATAACCATTCTTGTCTCATATTTATTAGCTAACAACTTTTTTCATAGTCTTCGATGCAAACTGTTTATGCTGAAGCATGAGATTATATATGCTTAATTGAATTTTTACCATCAATTTTGTATATTCTTTATCCCTGAAAGATGGAGATTTTAGAAATCTCAATTTATCTATTTAGTTATTAGAATGTACTGCCAAGATACTTTCTCATCAAAGTAGAGAGACTCGGATTTGTTTTAATTTAGGGGTTCCAGAGTGTACAAAAGCTAAGATACTTTAAGATACCATTCATGGAGAGTTTGTAGATGACATGAAAGAGAATAAGCTTTCATGATATTATTTCAAGTTAAACCTTGAAAGATTGGTTAGCAAGAGTTTCTTTGAATAAAGTGTTGGAGAGGAAAATTTTGGTTATAATAGCGGAGTTGATGCATGAATGTCTTTCTTTTGCTACAATGTCTTTTGTTGATTGGACATTCTAAAACTTGGTTTATTTTTTGCCAGTTTGGAGGCCATTCAAAATTTTGTCTTTTTTATTTTCCCTAGCAGTGTATGCCCTAAGTAAACCTATCACCTGAATGTGCTGTGAATGGTGTTGAAAATTTTGCAGCCTGTAAGTTGCTACTATATGTACATTCTCTGTAACACATCACTACCTAGGCCCAACAGGGCCGGGGATGTCGCCACATCCTTAAGATAAAGGGTCTTTATAACTATGTCACATAAAAGCAATACTTTAAAATTAATCTTATTACAACCCAAAAATGCATGAACAAATCCAAAATAAATCGCTTGCTACCATCTCTCAAAACATCACATAAGAGAAATAACATAAAGTCTTCAAAGCATAGGCAACAAATCCAGCTATCGACCTTCACAACAGGATCGACCTGAAAACGTGGCATAAAAGGTGATGAGATAAAAAAAAAAAATCTCAGTAAGCCCGTGTGTGCTTTGATATTTCAGGTAAAACAGTTCATGTATGCAAGTTGTAAAAGTTTCATAAGAGAAAGTGTTGGCAAGCATTAAATAAATGCTGAAAATAAAGAGTGGTGTTTTGCTTTTCAAACCATACATGTGCACAAAAAATACAACCACTCAAAGGGGTAGCTATGGGTTACCACAAGTTGGGCCCCATGACCACATGGTCAGTATGCTACATGTTGAGCATACTGCTGGTCAGACTGCCACACGTTGAGTATGCTGACAAAAGGTAGGTGTACGGCCTACCAGATGAGATACTCCTCCATTTCTACACCCAAACTTACCAGTTGTTCACTCCGAAAACACACAGTCTACTTGACTGAAACTTGCTAGCTCGGATGGCCTGACTAAGTAGTACTGTCGCTTTTTCGAGTTGAGTTCATCTTCTAGAGGTGGCCTCCTACCAAAAGATTCGCTCATACCCTTCAAAACTAGTACTACTAGCCTACTCTTATTGAGTACTCAACGTTGATTGTCCCACTTGAGAGAAAAATGATCATGAATTGATTTACTTGGAAATAGTAATTAAGGGTTTTTAAAATTCTTGTCAAAGTTGGGTTTTAGAAAGAGATTAGTATTTTGTGTAAAACTGCTTGTTTAATTTTCAAATGATTTGCTTGACTGAAATAAAAAGGGAAATAGTCCTTAATTGCCTTTACAAAATGAATGTCTATACACATCACATTTGGCTTGCCAAAGTAATTTTTGGTCTTCAAATAATTCCATGTAAGAGCTTACCTGATCCTTTACTTGCTCGAATTCAACAAAAATCCTCCAAGGTTGACCTAATCCCGCCTAGGGTAAACACAAGGCATAATGTTATACTTGAGCTAGACTTGCCTTATACAAATAATTCCTAATTCAACTAATTACAACCATGACCTTAATGTCCTAAGCTTTAAGGCTAGATGATAAAAGATTTTATAAAATAAATCTAGTTTGATAAGTTAAAATAACTAGGGGTTCTAAAATAATTATTAATAAGTTATAGGTTCAAATAATAAATCTTGAGTACTATTGTTAATAAATAAACTAGGGTTTAAATGTTGAATCATCCTAATTAATATTAGTAAATGGTAATTTAAAAATAGTTTTATTATAAATAAATAATAAATTACAATTAATTTTTAATAGATAATAAATAATTAGTAATAAATAAAATTAATAATAAATGAATTATATTAAATTTTTGTTGAATAAATAACAAACAAATTTTGATATAATTAATATTTATGAATATAGGTAAAAGTTTGAACTATGGTCTACAAGGTCATTAATATTTTATTTATTATTATTATTATTTATATGAAAGATCTTATTTACTATTATACATATATATATATGTATTATTTTTAATAAAAGATATTATTTATTTGACTAGTAAAATATCAATATTTCATTTAATATTCCATTTCCAAAACTTCTTAGGAATTTCAAAATCTTTAGAGAAAAATATAGTAATAATTTTAATTAAGGTAATAAAATTTGCTAATTAAAATAACCTAAGATCAACAAGAACATAATCATGGTTCCTATTGCTAAACAAGATCATGAACACATTCTCCAATATCAACCATTAAACCAATCCATTCATGAGCATAGGCTTAAATCAACACATGCTATCACATGGCCAAATCCCTACTAGGCATAATCATAATCATGGCCTCAAATGAGATAAGAACATAAAAATCCTATTCACCAAAGGTGTCATAGTATCTAACATGCTTTAAACATTCATAATTTCCTTAAGACATGATGAACATACATTAATTCTCAAGAAAATCCATATAGCTTAAACATACACAACCATTCTTATGTCCTAATCTCAATTCCTTTATTCATATGAATATACTCAATCCCCCATTCATATTCTATTCTTCCTATCAACATCAAAGAGATATGAATTCAGAATTTAAAACTAGAATTAAGGAGAAATGCTTGATTGATGTGTACTTCAATGAAGATTTAAGAAGGTCCACGCAATTGAGAGTCTTGAATTGTCCATGAGTGGAGAAAAACAACCATGGTTGTAATCTACCATTTCGGCTGAGAGAGAGAGAGAGAGAGAGAGAGAGAGAGAGAGAGAGAGAGAGAGAGAGAGAGAGAATGCATTAGCATGATATGTTGTAGGTTGAATGGAAGAAGATGAACAAATGAGTTGTTTTTGGTTACTTTGATGATGTTCTTGAGACTTCAATAAAAAAAAAAAATTAGTTTTGATCCGAATGCCAATTCTTGTTTTCGAGATTTGCGGTTATAAATTCCAGAAATGAACTCTATGGAGTATGTAGGAGTAATCTAGAGTTTTTGAGAGGGATTGGAGGTGTTTAGAGTGGGTTTTGACTTGAAGAAAGGTAGTGTGTGTTCTTGGTGAAAATTGAGAGAGTTTGAGGAAAATATGCTGCACGAAATCTGGGAATGCTGGCCGAATGATTTAGGGAGTTTAGGAGTTTCAGTTTCAGCTTAGAAAAGAAGAGAGAAATCTGATTGTTTGAAATTCAAATGGAGAGATTTGAGGTATAGGATATGTTAATGGTGTTTGATTGATGGAGGTTTCTTGGAGCTGCAATGGAGCCGGCTGAATTGGTTTGCTTTGCTAAAATGAATGGAGATTGATGGAGCTTTAAGGTTGGCTAAAATTCAGAGCTCAATGACGGAGGAATTTCTGGTTATGAAGCCTAGTACAAGGGTGTTTTCATGGAGCAAATGCTAGAAATTTTTTAAGTTCAAATTGTAGTTTGAATGGAGTGATCTTAGGAGATATTTGAGGTGTGGTTATAGAGTCCAAGTGTGCAAGGCAAGTGGAGAGTTTGATGGTGTTCAGTTCATGGCTGAACAAGGGTCATTTTACAGAGGTTTGAAGGTGGTTTCTTCGGTCTAGGCCTAAGGGAACAAAGCTGGAAATTTTTGGTTTCATGGTGTTTTAAGGTTCGAATGTATGTTGTAATTTTCTATGCAGTTTTCTACAATATTCCAGCCCAATTTGCAGAGGTTCTTGAGGGGTGTTTGAGGGTCCTTTAAGGCTGGTTTCTAGCATTCTTTATGGAGGAAAAGCAGAGGAGTTCTACTGGATTGAAGATAGAAGAAAACAGCCTCATTTTCTAGTTGAAGGTAGCGAAATTGCCCAAAATTTTTTTCTGGTTTGTACAGTTTTTTGTGTAGTCCGAATTGCACAGAATTTTCAGTCTTCAAGCAGAATAAATTGGCCATATTTCTAGGAGTAAATGAGTAAGAAAGCTAGCTGTGTTTTTCGAAGGTTAGGGTGCTCAAGAATCTGGAAAATTTATAGGTTTCTTCCATGAAGAACATGATCACTATGAAGATGAGTTTGAAGGTTCAACTATGGTGATTAATTTCTCTTGGGAACCTTTCCTAACTCCTCTCCTATTTTCAATCAATCCTCCAACTTCCAAGATCCATTTTCAAAATTCAAAAACAATAGATCCTTGCTAAATTTTCTGGAATTAAAAAGATGGATTTTGATAAATTTTGAACAAATTTAATTTGTGAAGGTGTTAGGACAAGCTAGAGGTAATAAAAGGATAAGAATTCCTCTAGAATTCTTTTTAGGACATGATGATATAATTAGGGCTTTATCTTCATGTTTCCCCTAAGACAACATTCCTATCTTTATGAAATGTAAGAAAATAAAAATTCAAACTCAACTAAGATAATCATGATTAAAACTTAAGTGATGGGATTTGAACTCAAAACCTTAGAGATTAAACCACAAAGCTCTAACCACTTAACCACACTAACTCTTGTTCTTATTTTCTCACCCAAATATTCTTCTTATTTAATCCACAAGCTATCTTCCTATTTGACCTCAAACAAAATTACCATTTTACCCTTTCCACTCAATAAGCATAACTGAGCTTTTTAATCCATAAATCATAATTCTAAAGCACATAAAATCATTCAAAAACATATATATTCATGTAAAATGATATGATATGCATCCCGACCCTCCCATACTTTAGGGTTGGCTTTAGGTGGGGTTTTACATTCTCATTCCTAAGTTGCTTTGTCTATTCATGTCCGTGTCTAACCTTTTTGCATCTCTTCCAATCTGACGACTTACACTTATTAGTTACTCTGCAATGAATAAGAATACGGAAGAGAATATCCTTGTCTTGCTGATTTGTTGTCTTTTATGCATTCATAGACACAAATTGCTGATTTGTTTTGTTGACAACAAATTGCATTTGTTGAAGGTATTCTAGATGGATGACATGAGATCTATAGTTAAGAGATGACTACCAAGGTTTAACATTGACATGTATTTTATTAACATCGACATATACAGTATGCAACTTCCTGATCTCTAGTTTTGATATTCGTAAGACTAATGAAGTAATATATGTATGTGTGTGTGTGTGTGTGTGTGTGTGTGTGTGTGTGTGTGTGTGTGTGTGTGTGTGTGTGTGTATATATATATATTGTACTTATTCCTGGGAAGGTTCTTTTCCTTTTGGTGTTATTTTCTAATTTATTGTTTATTCTGCTAGAAGATGCATCTATTAGCTGTAATTCAAGGTCTTGATTAAAATGCAATTTCTTCTATATCTTTGCAGACAGATATGCATGTAAGATATAAAATTTTGGACTTATTGGACTCTTGGAAAAAGGCTTTTGGTGGTCCTGGAGGAAAGTATCCTTAATATTATCGGGCTTAAGGAATAAACTTTTGGAAAATTTAGCATCTTCATTTCACAGACATTGTTAAAGTGTTCAATAATGCAGTTCCTTATAGTCATTTATTTATATCAAAGAAGTGCATGAAATATGTCTTCTATCCTTTTTGGTTTAATTGGCCTTGAATGCGCCATAATGATGTGATTATGATATGATAATGTTTCTTAATGAGTAAAGCTATGCTGGATTAACACCTATGAAATTTGTGATTTTCGTTAGAATGATTGTTTAATTTGTTTCTAATAAATGTTATGAATATAGAAGGTTAATATCAAAGTTGAACTTTTCCTGTCTACGTTGTGTTCATGGCAACAATCTGGTGTGGGATTTCCCCAGCATTCTTTAGATACTGCTCCTATATTTACGCCATCTATAACTCATCCAACTTATATGTTGATGATGTGATTTTCGGTCAGTAATGATCTTAATGTTATTAGTTCAGTATAATATCATTTGCATGATAAATATTGCATTAAGAATATTAGATAGCTCCATTACATTCCTTGGCTTTGAGGTTGTATGAAATGTTAATGACATTAGTCTTTGCTAACATAATATGCTCTTGAATTGCTAAGTGATTCAGGTTATTTTGGATGCAATTTTTGGTCACTTCTATTAACAATATGCTTTTTACTGTGTGTTTTTTTTAAAAAAAATTGTAAATGATGATTTCTTGATGATGTACGTGAACAAAGAAAGGATTCCCAAAAGTCTCAAGAGGCAATATAAAAAAGATGATGGTCAGGACACACTTGAAGATGATAAGTAAGTAGAGATTGTAGTAAAATCTCTGTATTTTTTTTGTAGACCTTTTTGGTACTATATTTTGTTTCTAATGTTTTCTAATGTTGCACATTATATTATTTTTACTATATTTTGTTGGAAATATTTTGTAATGTTTAATACTGTTATGTTTTTTTTTTTTTTTGTTTAGCAATCACATGGTGAATATACTATTATTTTTGTCTTAAAAATAGAATCGCATATTTTTTTTTTCTAATTTTTGTCTCGATATTCTATCAAAGTAGAGTTAGAATGGAGACGAAAATATGGTCTCCAATATAGTGACAGACAAATTAATTTCCAATTTTTGTTTCGAAATGGAGACAAAAGATTATTTTAGTCGATCTCAAAAATTTGTCTTCAAATCGAGTAAAAAAATAGTGAGAAAAATTTGTCTCTATGTTAGAGACAATTTTTTTATGTCCGTCTCCAATTAGAGACAGATAAATTGGTTGCTAATTTTTGTTTCTAAATAGAAACTAAAAATTATTTTGGATGGTCTAAAAAATTTGTCTCAAAATCGTCAAAATAGTGACAAAAAGTCTGTCTCTATGTTAGAGACAAAATGTTCATATTCGTCTCTAAATTCGTGATGGATTAGAGACGAAAATTGCATCTCTAATGAAGTATTGAATTTGGTATTTGACCTGATAAATTAGAGATGGATACTAATAATTTAGAGATGACTTATTTTCATCTTTATAATTTAGAGACCAACTTTGTGGTTCGTCTCTAATTAGAATGCCCCTTTTAGAGGCCACGCATCTTTTGTCTCCATTTCGTCTCTAACGTCAATTTAGAGATGAATTCTAGTGTTTAGAGATGAAAATTTTTCGTTTCTAAACAACAATTTTCCTGTAGTGAGAGAAGAGGAAGTTTAGTAAAAGAAAAAGACAATCTCAAGTGCTCTGGTTTTTAGTTTAAATCAAGAGAATATTGTCACTATTATAAGGCTAGTCATTTCACTTGATATTGTCATGTTTTGAAAGCAGAAAAAAAGAAATAGAATGGAAAAAATGAATATAATACTAACCTTGTTGCTATGATAATTTAAGCTTTTATTGTAGGAAATGAAATAGAGTGGTGGATTGCTATTGGTGCTTCTTAGCATATTGTAGTATATCGAAGCAATTTCGTGACCTATGAAATAGTTAGTGATGACAAGGTCTTGCATATGGGAAATTCAACTTCTGTAATGGCGGTTGGTAAAGGAACTATAGAATTGAAGTTCACTTTTGGTAAGATGTTTATTTTGATTGAAGTGCTGCATGTTCTAGAAATTCAGAAGAATCTATATCAAATGCTCTTCTCTCTAAATTTGGATTTAAGATGATCTTTGAGTCTAATATATTTATTGTATAAAAAAAATTAAATGTTTTTGAAAAAAGATATGTTATAAATAGAATGTTCAAACTGATGTTAGAATAGAAGATCATTTTATTAAAAAAGGGTTAGATTATGTTTTTAGTCACTATTCATAAACCAAAAGAAGAATTTGCATCCTATTCTTTATGATTGGTTATTGATACATCTATTCGGAGTAAGCCAAAAGCCACATTTTATAATTTATTATGATAATAAGGTAGCTATTGAGTTGGGCAAGTGAATGTTATAATGACAAATCCAAATAAGTATGCCAAAAGTATAATCAGGGAAAAATGTTTTTAGAAGAATGATTCATTTCTCTTTAACATGTAAAATCTAAACTTAATTTAGAATTTCTTCTATCTAATGGTTTAGGTAGAAATTGTTAATGTTGTGCCCTAGAGGCAATCACTTGTACATTGTATATGACACATTTTATATTAATAAAAGATATTATTTATCTTACAGTTTCTTTTGTTTACTTTTAAAGTAATATAACTGTTCGATAAAGTCTCTAGTACAACACTGTGTTAAGAAAATCATGATAGAGATCATGATATGAGATTTCTACTACACTGTATAGTGTTAGTACTTAAATAGTCCCTAGTCATAGTATTAATGAGACAGGACATCATTAATGCGTTAAGACTAGCATGTGTTAGACTTCCTGATTTGATCAGGCGGTGGTTCTCATATCCATGAGTATTGAGATACTCAAAGCTAACACATGGATGCTTGTTAATGGAACAAGTTTATTGGATGACCTAACTATGAGATAATCACATTGATAACTATTTAGTGCTAGTGATATAATCTCAATATAGCAAACGTGCAAGTATCATTAGACTTGATATCTCCAAGATACTTTGTTTGCTGAGCATTATACTTTGATTCCAATCTCTGGAGCTCGATCAAGGGCCGCCTATGGGATGGATATTGGGTACATTGTGAGATAAACGAAAGTAGTTGAGAGGATCAATAAAGGATTCACCACTCCTAATAGTAGGGACGAATATCTCACAGCCACTTGTAGGAATTACTACTCGAGAAGTCCTTGGCCAAGGCGATTGTGTATTAGAAATAGTTCCAATTGATACACATCTAGAGTAGTGGGTTCATGGTATAAGTACTATTGTATTTGGGCCAGAATTAATTCTGGATAGACTTGGCACTAATTTCGTACTCTAAACCAAATGAGATATTATATGGTGAAAGGAGTTAATTGTACTGTAGTTTGTTATTGAAGGGTTTATGTTAAGCCATTTGACTTCCTAGACTCTTGGGTGGTTATAATGTGTTGCTAGATACCGCTCATGGTTTGAGAATATGGGTTTATTAATTGATGAATTAATAAATCAATCCTGATTAGAATCAATATGATTAATTCTAATTAATTATGGATTATTAATCTCAAAGACGTTTGGATTAATTCATGTTCACTACCAATTAATTGGGAAACCTAATATGTCACACACAATAGAGGATTATATACTTAAGATGTTATTTGATAACATAGTGGGGTTAATTGCGAGAAAGAGAAGTTGTTGTGGCTAAATTATAATTAGTTATAATTTATGGTTCAAAAATGTAATTATGAGAACTTGATGTTTCCAATTACAATTAGAAATTCCAATAGGATTAGAATTCTCAATTTTAGTAGGGTTTTTCAGTTTATATGTATGACATATTTGAAACCCTAGCAGAGGTTGGATTCACGAAAAACCCTAGAGACACACGACACACACACACACACACACACACACACACACACACACTCTCTCTCTCTCTCTCTCTCTCTCTCTCTCTCTCTCTCTCTCGTTTTGCTAAAAATGTGAAGAACCCTAGCCACCTTATTTTTTTCTGCTAGCATAGAAATATTTTGGTGTTTGAGTGTATCCTTTATGTGGATTACTGTTAGAGATAATCACACACTGTAATTATAGTGGTTAGACGTTTAACTCTCATGGAGTTTGATCAAGAGAATTTCTAGATCACACCTGAACTTGAAGAAGAAATATGTGTTCTTTGGATGATCAAAGAAAGGTAAAAGCTGTCATATTTGTTATTTTTATGTCTTGTTTTCCACACATATGTGGGTCCTAGGATGGTATCTCGTTTTATTTTTCCGTTGCGCCGTATAAGATACGAGCCTGAGATACCCAACAAAAATTTGGTGTTTGGAACTAGTGAAAGAATAAGATTAAAGTTTGTATTCAAGTTGATTATACATTATGTCAACCTAACCTAGTGACATTGTAACACCCTTAATTTTATTATAATATAAAGCTTATAAGAATCTAGGTATCACCCCGTCTGAACTCCTAGACAAGGGGTCATTATAACGTGTTAAAGTTTACTATAAATAAATAGGAACATACTATCCCATTACTAAAGAGTACGAGCTGCTCTAATACGTACATTACAATTGCAGATATATATAGATGTGCACCACTATAATCAGTATAAGAGAAAATTTACATAACTTTCACGTGATTGGACTAAAAGGAGTGAAACTATGGTCACAAGTCCAAGTCTTTAGCTTTAAGTCCTAAAGAAAACAAAAAATGACACACGTGTCAGTGATAACTTAGTGAGTCCTGTGTGTGCTAGTATTTTTTCTTAGAAAACAAATGAGAGGATTTTATTGTATTTTTTCATTGAAAACAACTCTTTAAGCATTATATTCAAAAACCTCTTCAACTATTATCAAAAGAGTTTATGCATATTTGAAATTTATTTTTTATTGAAAATTGATGCCCTATATTTGAAGAAAGTAGGTACGTCTCTCAATAGAAGAACAACCTGCATGCAGAGTCCAAAAGGGCTCCGTCTTCATCTGCTACAATATTAATTATCTTGCCGGGGTGGTAGAATTATCAACAAAATCTACCTCATATCAATACTAAATAATCTAATTTGTAGTTGTACAGGCTCTTCCATTCCCGTACTCACCTCATATGAGATATGGCAATTGATTTACATGTGGTAGCACACAAGCTCCCTATTCCCGTCCTCCTTTTCTATGAGGTATTGCAAGGGTCGATCGTTGAGTGTCCTACCTAGCCCCAATTAGTAGCTTTCACATGATTTTGCTTGCGCATAAGGATAATTCTAGTTGGAAAATTGGCTAATTTCAATGTCCTGCCGCCTCATTTGGAGTAAGATAAACTCCAAAACTAACTAGGTTGGGGTTATCTATCTCTAGCATAAGTTAGTGCAAAGGCCAAAGCCCTTGCTGAGTACTTAGTATCTTCACAGATCCACCTGACTAGTTATAAGACCAACTTTCTAGAGGAAGATCAAGAAAACAGTTTCGAGGGCCAAAATATTATTTTCCAAATGTTTGTAACACTTCTTGTAACAATTTTCCAAGTTCATTGAACTTAGAAGGAAATCATGTCTTTCAGTCATGCATGGTCTGCTTTGAAAGTAACAAGAACCAATATCATCATAGTAATGTATTCCTTTATCAAAATGTTGCAGTGGTGTAAGCAAAGAGCTTTATAAATATGCATCGTCTTATGAATGCCAGGTATATGCTCAATCATAGGAGAATATTGCTTAGGAACATTATTTATCAATAAAAAGTTCATATCCAAATATGTTGGAAAACCATTAGCTAAAATTAGATTTGAAACATAAAGGGACTTAAATAATGCATAAAAGTCTTAGTTACTTGAGTAAAATGTTCATGTCTATATATATAGGAAAAGCACCTAGTTATCATGAGTTCGGAAAGTCAGGGGACTCACAGCTAAGGCTTATGTGTACAATATTGTAGGTTTAAGACCTCCTCAAGTTAGGTTCACCTACAGCAAAGAGATATCTCTAAAATAATGCACAACTCCATGAATTAGGAACAATACCATCTAAGGAAGTTACATCATATTGTTTGGTAATGATAGATGGTGTGCCGTACCATTCTCTTCCTAATTTCAAGAGCTTGATGGAGATTTAACTCCTCAATTTCCTAATTGTTCATGAGCTCCAAAATGCATCAAAATAGCCTACACCCTTCATAAACTAAATCACGATAGCCAACTTGCACACCATGGCAGCCTCCTATGTAAACTTCATAACTTTCATTGTACTAGTCCAAATGAAGTTAAATTTACCTCACAATGTTCCTAAGACATTTCTTTATAAGTTCCAGCTCATGAGAATACAATATCTTTCTCCATTATTTTCAGTTATTGCTATCAACAAACATCACATGCTAACAAGAAAAACATAAGCATTCAAGAGTGCAACATTACCTAGGTTATTCCCATGGATTCTTCAACATAACCTATTGTGTTTAAGCCTTCCAAAACCTTTTTTAAAATTTCATTTTGGTCAGCTTTATCTCCCGCAATTCCCAATCATCTAAATCGCAACTATGTTCTCAAAAATATTAAAACAAAATTTTTTATTCCCTCCTAATGGTAGCTTTAGTATTTTTAATACCATGTGGTTCTTAGCAATCAAACTCCTACAAAACCTATGCCAAGCCCTTCATAACATTCCAAGACATATATAGCTTTAGCCATATCAATTCAAAGAAAATCCACAATTATTAAATTAACTCATTCAAGTAATATTTACTAACAAATTTTAACTTTATGCTTTCTTTTTTCCATAAACTATTGCCACCTTTCTTTGACCATCCCCAACATTCTACCATATTAAAACATATCGAATAGAATGCATAAAATGCAACAAACACTCTTCTTAGCAACCGATCATCATCCCTCATCAATCAACACCTAAATAGCAATTCTATTACTGTTCATTCTCATTTTTTAATAGAGTTTAAGTACCAAAATTTATTCCAAAAGAATCCTTACTATGTATATAACAACTTTAATTCAATAGGGAAAAGCCTTACCTAAATATTTATGCTAAAATCAAGCTTCCTAGCTCCAAGTTCTTCTTCTCTTTCTTCTTTCATTTCCTCTCAGTTTCTCTCGGTTTTCTTCTTTCTTTTCCGTCTCCTTTTGTTTTTTTCTTCTCTTATACCTTCCTTTTATATGCTCTTTATTCCTTTAATAACATGGCACATGGTTAAGCAAAAATGAAAATGTTTAGAAGGTGTTAGAACATGATGAAAAGAAGTAGAAAGCTTAGGAAATTCCCTACAATCATATTAGGTCCAATAGGCTTCCATCATGGGCTTAAATATCTAGTAGTTTTAAATGAAATGGCCCACCAAATATTATTAGTATAATGGAACTAATGGGCCATATCATCTTTTCTCTCTTTTTTTTTTTTTTTCAATGGGCTATTTAGTATAAGCCTAATATTTTTTCCTCCTAATAGGTCATTAATCAATGGGCCTATTTCTCCCATATTCCCTCTTAAGAATAAACAGATAAATATATATATATATATATATATATATATATGTCTGTACAAACACATATATATGATCACACACACACATACACATAAATATATACATATATATATATATATTATTTTCAAATAATCCATGCAGTAAATAACTTTTTAGAAAGGGGTCTTACAGTCTTTCCTCCTAACAAAAATTTCGTCCTCAAATTTGTACTTACCTTCAAAAAGTTTTTGGTAAGTTCTTCGCATTTCTGGCTTTGTTTCCCAAGTGGCATCTTATGTAGGATGGTGGTTTTTTAGTCCTTTGACAAGTGAAATTCTTCTCCGATGTAATTCCTTTTCCATATATTCTAAAATCTTAATGGGTTTTTCTTTATAGCTCAAGTCTGGCGTTATTTCTATGGCAGCATCATTCGGAATATGTTCAGGATCAATTTTGTATTGTCGAAGTTACGATGCATGAAATACATCATGGATGCCCTAAAGTTCTAAAGGCAAATCTAACTGACAAACTACTTTTTCAATCCTTTCTACAACTGAAAATTGTCTTAGATGATGAGGACCGATTTCTTCTTCTATTTTTTCTTTCCTATACCTCGTCGTGGTGTCATCATTAGGAATACTTGGTCCCCTTCAACAAACTCTAGACCCCTTTTGTGGTAATTAGCATAACTTTTTTGTCAACTCCAAGCAACCTCTAATACGTCCTCAATTTGCTCTACTTTTACCGGGTTTTTTTTTTTAATATCCGAAGTATCATATTGATTTTGTTTTCACTCTGAGGTTTCCTAATAAAGTGAGGATTGACATTTTCATCCATATATGGCTTCAAATAGTGCCATTTCAATTGTAGACTGATAGCTATTGTTATAAGCAAATTTCACATAAGTTAAGTTATCAATCCATTTACTTCCAAAATCTAATGTATATGCTCACAACATATTTTTTAGAATTCAGATCACTCATTCTGTCTATCCATCTATTTGTGAATGTGCTAGAGTACTAAACTTTAAGGTAGTTCCATGTAGCTGTTACATTTTTCTCCAAAATTGTGAGATGCATCTTGGATCTCTATCATATATAATACTAGAAGGCACTCCATGTAATCTTATAACTTGATCACAAAATCCATGGTAATCTCATTCCATTTCCATTATGGGATCGGTAGAGGTTGTAACAATCCTCCAGGCCTTTGATGTTCTACCTTCACTTTCTAGCAAGTAAGACATTGCACCACAATTTGAGAAATATCTTTCTTCATACCCACCCATTAAAATTGTTGTTTCAAATCATGAATGCCGCATGCCTTGGTACACAATATCGACCTCAAAATTGGAGAATTCCTGCATCATTCACTTAGAAGTTACTTTGTATTCTTTTCTCACTCTTTGCATTAATTTGCTGTAATTCTTTATCCTGCTTTTAAGCTTCTTTTTTACTATTGCTGCAATATGGGTTGAATTGAAATATTATTTATCATGATTCATCCTTCAATCATAAATGCTTCCAACTTTAGAGTTTATACATTTAAAGTGCTGATATTTGCCCCTTTCTACTCAGTGCATCTGCTACTACATTAGCTTTGCTTGGATGATACTTAATGGGGCATCGAAATTTTTTCTAGAATTCCATCCGCCTTTGTTGGCATATATTTAAATTCTTTTAGTTAACAATATACTTTAAATTCTTATTGTTAGTAAAAAACTCAAATACTACACCATAAAAGTAATGCTTTCACTTCTTTGGTGCAAATAAAATAGTTGCTAATTCCAAATTATGGGTAGGATAATTTATTTTATGGGTCTTGAATGGTAACGATTTTAGAAGGTTTAGCGAGATACCTATTAAGGATACCAGTAAGATTGTATATATTAGCTATGCGAGGATGATGTTGGAAAGGTTTGGAAGTGGAGGATGAAGATGATGATTGATCAAGAGTTTGTTTGAACTTATCAAGGCACTCCTTTTTGTTTGAATCATTAAGAAGTTTTCCTGTAAGCTCTAGGAGAAGATCCTGTTCTTTGGTAAGAGTGTTGATGGTTGGTTCTTCTAAATCAGAATGATTAGAAGAGGATAAAGAACAAAGATCAAAAGGGTTTTTGACATCTTTTTGCAATGGTAAAAATAAGGGTTGAGACAGCATAAGGGATTGTTACCAAAGAATAGGATCTTTTCCTAGAGCTTATAGGAAAATTTTCTAAGGATTTTCTTGTTTATCTCTCCTTGAACCTCCTGGTCCAGAAAAAAAAAAAAAAAAAAAACCTGTTGAGATGCCAATTGCATCGTGCTAATGTTTGTGTTTTTGGAACTTAAGGTTCCAGTGGTTGTTGGGTGACTAGCCACCATTGATTTTGAGTCAGAGGGAGTTACCTGATGGGAGGAGGGGGGTGAAGCACATAAGCTGGCACCATTTATCAAAGTCTAACTGACTAAAGGTTTGGGTTTGGGCATTTTGTAGATCCGGTTGAAACCAGCTTTTATATCAGACTAGTTTATTTTGATTATTTTCCAAATTTTACTATTTCACTTCGAGATCAAAATTTGGAGATCTGGTTTCAGATATACTCATCCAGGTACCTTTTGTGAATAATTTGGTCTGCCTTCCTATAGTACCAATCCTTCAAGACGTTACAATAATAGCCCACTACAGTGTATAGCTGAAAATAGTAATACGTGAAAAGCCACTACAGTTTATAGTTGAAAATAGTAGCAAATGAAAAATGCTACAGTACTGCTACAGTGACCCCGCACTGCAATAATTTCAATAATGTACAGTTGACAATAGTAGCAAATGAAAGGTGCTACATTACTGCTATAGTAATTTTGATGATGTTACGAGTGATGTTAGAATTTTGCTGATATCACCAATGTCATAGCCGATAACTAGTCAAAATAATAGTCATGTTCTTTATCTTCTGAGTTAACTGGAGATGTGTCAGAGGACTATTGTTGGTTAGCAGAAGGATCAGAAGGTTTTGCCTTCAATTGCTTGTGTAGGCTTTTTGTTGCTGCTAGAAAACCTTCTTTGGACGTCAATATTGTAAGAGTTGCTACTGCAATGGATTTTTACTGTAGAAACTTTGTTTGTTGGCTGTTAGAAGGAGATAGATATTTTGGATTTTCTTTTAACCATTTTTTGATGGAGGGAATGTATGTATTTTGAGCATTTCAATCTTTCCACCATTTACAATAACCTTGGAGGGCAAGGTAAGGAAGACCTTGCTGATCTGATTCTTTGAAGTAAGCAAATTTCTGTGAATATATCCAAACAAGCTTAAATTTGCTGAAAAATTGGAACAGTAAAGCAACTGTTGGCTGTTGGTTGAAATACTTGCTTTTGAAATATTCAAATCATTCCTTAACAGGTTCAGGGAGAATGGATTCTGTTAGCCCAAAGCATGGCCACCACTGATTGATAAACCAATTTGGGAAAACTAATTGTGTAGGTTTTTTCTATTAAAATAAAGAAATCAAGAATGATTTTAAAAATGATTTTGAAAGGTAAAGGTATTTACTAAAGCCTGTTGATAATCTCAATAATTATAAATTAATAGGTCAAAAGGTTAAGAAAATTTTTTGAAGAAGTTAGGAGGAGCTTTTCATACAGAAGGAGTATGGACAAAGTGGATTTGGATTGAGGCGTTGGTAAAATATGACTCAGTTTTCTTATCTTTATGAGGGTGGAAAGAGGAATTTTTTGTATCTACAAGGATGAACTCGTAGTATTTTTGAGTAAATTTTAGAGATTTTTGAAGAAAGTTGACATCTAGACCAAAGAGTTGTCTGTTACCTTTTGTGAGTTTTGATCCCAAAATTCGGGTTCCATTTGTAAGAGCTTGTATACTCCGGGAGTTTTGATATGTGTAGGTTCTTAGGATGAAGAGAACCTAGAAGAATTAGTTTAGGCTCAGAAGAAAGAGCCTGTTGAGATGCTAATTGCATCGTGCTAGAGTTTGTGTTTTTTGAACTTGAGGTTCCAATGGTTGTGGGGGTGATTAGCCACCATAAATTTTGAGTCCGAAGGAGTTACCGGACGGGGGGTGAAATCCATAAGCTGGCACTGATAGGGGTTAAAATCACCATTCTTTTTTTACTTATTTGATGTTGTTTTAAGATACATTTGCTGTAATAACTAGATATATTCTTTTCTATTTGACATTTTGCTTGTAAAAGGTGTTGTTGGAAAATATGTGCAGATTTTAGTAAAAATCGAGCAGAAAATGCACAGAATCAGAATGCACCTAGCGCCAGGCCCAGCTAGTAGACCAGGAGCCAGGTCCATTCTATCCAACAATAGAGATTGAACGAGCTTCAGGGATTTTTCCAGAACAGACCTGGCGCCAAGTCTAGCAAGTGTACCTGGCACCGGGTCCATTCTACTTGCTAAAGAAAAGGCGGTAAAAAATAGAGCAAAACAGAGGAAGAATAGAGTGTACTTGGCTCCAGGTGGGTCAAAGGTACCCAGTGCCAGGTAGGTTTTGGAGACGAAAATTTTGTATGTAAAATTAGGGCTTATTCAAGAATTTTGGTGTTTTCCTATTCCTACTCGGCTAAGACTTCCTCAACCAAGAAATAGGCATCCAAGAGGCTTATAAAAGTATAAGAGAACACAAGGGTTTGAGGATAAACAACCAAGAGAGATGAATCAAAGAGTGAAAATTCTAATTTTCTCATTCAAGAAGGAATTCATCCAAGCCAAGGAAGATTATTCAAAAGGATTCTTTAAGGAAAAAGAAAGAGGCTTGTTGATGCGTATTTATTTGGATATAAAAATCATATAAAAATAAACACATTCCCAATCAAGTTTAAATTAAAACGTTAATATCAAATTACACATATAAGCAACCGTACTAATCATTAACATAGCATAGGGTTCAAACGAATGTCAATCCTCAAGAAACAAGTATGCATTAATCACTTTTCTTTCATTGTTTAACCGACTCAATAAAGTGAAAAAGAAATAAAAATAAATATAAAATAAAATAAAAGAATATATACATGTCAAGGATAGAGAATTATGTAACTTAAACCATTGTTTTGACAAACATGATCTTAAAGTACCTAATCATTATCATAATTAACTATTCTCTTAGTATTATGAAGGATTAAGATAAATTCACTTCTTTTTCAATCCATGAAATCACTATATTCTAGACAAATTAGTATCACATATTATGTTTCAACTAATTCACCCAAAAGATTCATTAAATACAATCCTTGATTAAATCTCTATATTCTGGCAAATTTAAAACATAAAATTAACCAATGAATCTATATTCTGCAAAACATCAATTAACCTTCAATTACCTAGTTCTTAGCAATTAACCTCTTTTTTAAGCAAGTTAAGAGACAATAAATATGAAATTAATAAATTGAAACCACCATCAATCTCTTTTTCAAGCAAGTTAATGGAAGAAACAACCAACTAATCTCATAATAAGCACAAGTAATTAAATACCAAGAATAATACTCAATTAATCAAGAGATCAAAGTAACCCAAAAAATCATGAATACCTAAAACAATATCAAATTACAATAAACAATTAACAATTAATACATCATTGTTCAAGAAAAAGAAAACAAAGTAAAAGAAAGCACTCATAGACAAGCCTCATTCTTCTTCCCTTGTAGACCTTCTTGCACAGCCCTCCTTGATTTAAAGAATTCCTCCTTGATTTGAGTGATTTTCTGTTATGATTTATGAATTCCTCCATTTTCCCTTGTATTTTGTATCTATTTATAGGCTTAGGAAGTGCCTAAACTCGTTGGTGTAGGGTTTTTGGCCGATTAGAAGTAGGAAGATACTAAAATTCTGTAGATTACCAAAAATCATGTGCAAAATTCAAGGCACCGCCTCAACATTAGGTCACAGCTGGCGCCGCCTTGGCTCCCTAGAGCCGGCACTGTTTGTGTTATGTTTCTTCAATTGTTTACCGATTTTTCTTGATTTCCTCACAATGTTTTCCAAAGTGCAGCCAACGTCGATTCCAACTTCCTAACCGGTGCCGATTCGGTTCTATTCTAGTTCGTCTCATTGCTTTTTTTGTTACCTCGAAGTGCGTGCCAACAACATGTGACTGGTACTAGTTCCTCTGCCATAGCCGATGCCACCTCTACTCTGTTTTACGATGTTTTTGTCTTATTTTACCCTTAAAATTTGAAATAATGCACAAGATGCCTTTCCAATGATAAAATCTCAAATATGAAGGAATATGGCCAGTTATTGAACAACATGTATCACAAAATAACCTCAAATAGCTAGAAAAAGTATAACTAATTTAGACCCTATCACATTCCCCCACACTTAATTCTTTGCTTGTCCTCAAGTAAAGTATCAAAGACAAGTGAAAAAACACACGTTTTCAATGAATCATTCAATCAGTTTCAAAATAGTACTCCAATGCTTTCTTCATTTAAGACAATAAAACATATATTAATACATCTTTTATAACAAATGCAAGACTTGTGTAAGTGAATAGTGACTAGTAGAACCATTTCAATACTTTAACATTATTCTCAAACCATTGGAAAGAATTGAGTTCGAGAAAAATATGCATTCCTTAAGCTTGCTTTTCATATACTCTCTCCACAAATTCAAGACATATCATGATTCTGCTTAGGTCAAGTAGGATTTTCAAGCTTGTAATGTAACTTATCAAACGAAGGATATAGGAAAATCCAATATCAAAGAAGATAAGAGTTCTCAAGAAAAGGATAAACACAATGCATTAAGAAATTATAAACTCTTCTTGCTCTCCTATTCCAAAATCAATCAAAACACATAACCTTTTATAGTAATTCTAGTTCAGTTCAAGCAAATCTTACATTTTCATCAATCATTCTCAGCTCATCACTACTTTTTTTTCACAAGATCATTGAAACATTTCAACAATGGTGCCAATGACTTGATGTGAACTCCAATTTTTTAGAAATACCTAAAGCTCAACTACCATTCTTCTTGTGATCTTTCTTTCCTTTCTCTCTCAATTTTTCTTTCTTTTTCTCTTCTTCCTTCACATGTTTGTTTGTTGTTTGTTTTCTTTTTGCTTTCAATCTTTTGTTTTCTTTTTCTTCTCTTTCTTTTCTCCTTTCCCAGCTCAACACAACTATTAATGCATGACTGAAAGTAACAAGTCATGATCTTTACATAAGTATTCTCCTTCAACATTCTCCTAAACGTACTTTCATCCATCCAGAGCAATCAAAGATTTGGAATATAAATCAAATTCTCAGAAAAAAGTAATGGACAAAATATGACAATGGGGGTTAAGAAAGAAATTAACAAGTTAGGCTCAAAATAGGCACTAGGGATAATATCAAATAGGTAGGCTTGAAAAACTCAAACTATCTAAAGAAGGCTTATTATTGTCATCCCTAAGTTAAATCATGAATGTCTTTCTTATTTCACCTCGAGAGGTATTCAAGTAAGTTCTAGAATGCTCAATGAATTTTAATGGAAAAATAGGTTTAAGAACAATGTAAAGCATTTGATCAAGAACTACTTAGTCCAAGCGCGTGCAAAAAGTCGTACATAAGCCATAAATGATATAGAACATATGCTCTATGATCTATCACAAAGACATGCATTAAAAATACATCTTGAAATCTCAAAGAAAATCAGAAAATTTTTTGAAATTTGCTCAAAGGTTTCTCAAAGGTTCAAAGAAGAATTTCAAGAAGAATAAAGTATAGAAGAATTCTCATTCTAACCACTCTCCTATACTTAAACTGGACACTATCCTCAATGGCCAAACAAATAGAGCAACGAACTATTGCCACGGGACAAAAATTAAATGGGAAAAGAGAAGAAAGAAAATACTCCTATACTTTGTGCTCAAAATAAAATTATTTCTCAATTTTAAAATATTTTAAAGTAGCTCAATACTAAGAAAATACCAAGATAATAGATAAAAACTTGGACAAAGTATATCACCAAACCACTCTCACACACTTAAATTGAACAATGTCCTCATTGGCAAAAAAATAAACACGAGAAAGTATCTCCAAATGGACTAAAAATAATAAGGGATTAGAAAGTTTAAGTAATACCTCCCAAGTGCAATAAAGCTCCAATAAATATTAAACCATGGAATAGAGAGAAGGGTTGTCCAAGAAGTATTTATTCCTACCTGTAGAACAAAACATAAATAAAAGCATAAAGGAAATAAAGGCAAAATAAAGTAGACCTAATTAAAAGAAAGCAAACTAAAAATCCTAAAAAAATAATAATAATAACGACACGACTCATTCCCCCATACTTAAGATGGACAATATTTTCCTTATTTGGGAAGGAAAAGACACTAAACAAAATTGAACACAAACCAAATACACACACTCTTTCCATTCATCATGCTTCCTCATGAAACATTTGTAAAAGAAATTAAAGCTCAAAAGACAAGATAGGCATGATGAATGTAAAAAGAGAAAAGAGGTTTTTTAAAAATTGAAGGTTTATAAAAATATTTTTTTTTCACTAAAGCATAACACATAAACCTCTTTTTCTAACATTCCTTTAGACACACAAATATTTTTGTCAACATATAACTGCATATAGTTTCTAAAGAATGCATCAAACTTGAAATCACCTTTTAACCCTTCAAAAGATTTGTTATAATTGAAATTCCCCTTAGAACTTAGCAATTGAGTTCTTAAAGATGGGATCAAGAAATCCTTATAATTCAACACATCTACAACAATTAAGTTACCTCCCATTGAATGGGATGAATGGTAGAAATTATCACCATCCTCCAAGGACTTTTTACGATATAGTGTTGAAAGATCCAACTCCTTGAGGCATGATAAAGTCAACACATTATTATTTGGACCCATATTCTCCAAGAAAAGAGAGGAACTTAAGAAATCATATGACACAAAGAGATTAGGATTATTAGCACATAGAAAAGAACTGAATACCTCCCTTTCCAACTTGAATAATTGTCTCTCATAGCATCTTTCCTCTACTTGGAGATTCTCTGGTTCAAGTGTATGGGCTAGTATGAACTCATGAGTCTCCTCAACAATCTTAACTAATTGTTTCCTTTAATCGCACAATCGTTGGGAAGCTTCTTCATGCCCCTGAACAGATGAATTTGTATTGGCAACAAAAGATTTCACTAATGCTTCTAATGACATCTCACTAAAAACATCACTATGGGCTTGTAAGTTTGCCTATCAATACAACTTGTTTCCTTTTTTTTTCTTTTTTTAAAACTAAAACTTTCCTAATTAAATGCATGACCACAATACATTTAAAACAAGAATTCCTAAATTAAACTAAAAGTAAAAATTGTAAATAAAGAAACAAATAAAAAAATAAAATAGTCCATCTAAAATATCATGTTAGCAAAAGTCCAAACTTGAAAATAAGAAGAATTAATATTGACTCAAAATTATAGACGTAAAAATCATCTAATTCAAAATACAAAGATTACACATATTTCTTTTTTTTTTTTATGAAAATGTAAAAGTATATTAAACATCAAAATAAGATATACAAAGAGTTCATGTGGTTTTAAGCCCGAGGAGGGCCCTAACCGGTTCTGTTTACATAAGACTCAAAAAGGGTCAACACATGAGGGTACAGGGTGAAAACAACTCTATACACATGTGTTTTGATCCTTGTTACTACGTCAGTCGGTTGGCATTGGAGTGAATCGAATACAATGCAGTTCCGAATTATCCATAAGAAATAAATTGTGGCACATATAAGTAGTCTTTTCTTTGGACACCCAGCCTGGTCTATGGCTGTGGTGTTTGAACCAATGAAGGCAGTCTGACAGCAATTTCACAGCCCAAGGAATTCGAAGCTAGTCCAGGATGTCAGCCCATACCGTGCTAGTGAATGCGCAAGCAAAGAATAAGTTAATGGCCGTCTCAGGCTCCACCCTACAGAACGAACACGTAGTGTCTTCAACATGAAACGGAAGAATGTCCTTCGTTTTGAGTTTACCCTGTATAGTAAGCCATACCGTGAACGAATGCTTCGGTGTGAGATCTTGTTTCCATATAGTACGAGCCTATGGACATGTCTGGCCTTTGGTGCGAAAGTAGTTATAAGCTTTTCTGGTGCAAAGTCGGTCCCTTTCGGCCCAAGAAGATAAGATTTGTGTCGCTCTGCCCTTGTCCCGTGCCAAGTTGAGTATCAAGTCCCTAATGCTCAAAATAAGTCGAAATAAGTGGGATTGTCCCTTGGCTGGATGGACATCCCATATTGACTAACCATTCATATAGTAGTGGGAGACCCACATCACTCATAAGGTTTGTTTCTCCATGCTGATGTCCCATAGCACTCGCGCCAGTAACGTATAGTTCCATATGCACAGGTTCATCAGGCCAAGGCCACCCTCTTGCATCGGCCTGCATATGTTGTCCCAAGCCAGCATAGCATTTTTGCTGTCCCAAATGAAGTCTCTAGCCATACGGTTTAATTGATCAATAACCCCTGAAGAGAAGGGTAAGATAGATAACCAGAAGCAATCCACTCCTTGTAAGACAGCCCTAATAAGTCGGATCCGGCTAGCATATGAAAGAGAACAAGTAGACCATCGTCCAATATAGGAACTAATATTGTCTAGCAACGGCTTGTAATTGTTTACCCGTACCCTAGCGGACGTTATAGGAACACCGAGGTATCTGAATGGAAACAAGCCAATTGGGATGCCGGCTGTGCGAGCTAAACAATCCATGTCCAGTTTAGGCAGTCTAGACAGGTAGATTTATGACTTGCGCTTGTTGACATAAAGTCCCGAGCATGCCCTGAAATGTTCGAGGCAGTCTAATAGGACAGAAATGGATGCTTCTTCTACCTTAGCAAAGAGCATTAGGTCATCTGCAAACGCCAAGTGCGTGATGCCTATCCTTTGACACTTGGGATGGTACTTGAAGCCAGTCCCCAGAGTTGCTACCTTGATGGTTCTTAATAGATATTCCATGCATAGAACAAAGAGGAAGGGGGAGATGGGGTCTCCCTATCTCAGACCCTGTTGTCCACGAAAGAAGCCATGTACACGTCCGTTAACGACAACTGAGTAGGACGATGTAGTGATGCATTGTGATATCCAACCAATGTATTTCCCCGGGAATCCCAACTCGGTAAGGAGGTCGAGGATGAAGCCCCAATGAATCGAGTCATATGCCTTGCGCAGATCAATTTTAATGGTGCACCTGGGTGATATCCTTATTCGACTGTACATCCTAAGCAATTCCTGCACAAGAAAAATATTATCCGCCATGAGCTGGTCTTCAATGAATGCTGATTGTGCTGAGTCTACCAGTGCAGGAAGAACCCCCCGCAGCCTGTCTGCTAAGACTTATGAGATAATCTTGTAGACAACATTGTAGCACGATATTGGTCTATAGTCCCCCACATTTTCGACCAAGCTGGCTTTTGGGACTAGAGTGATCAGAGAATGGTTAATTTACCTCAGTAGCTTACCATAGTGGAAAAATTCCTTGCATGCGGGTATAATATCTTGACCTACAATTGGCCAGGCTTTCTTAAAAAAGCTCGAAGTGTATCCATCCGGTCCCGATGCTCTATTGTCTCCAATGTCCCAAAGTGCTTTCTTAATTTCTACCAGTATGACTTCACGGATCAAGTCCATCGCATCAGAGGGCAATAGCACTAGCCCAGCACAGGTAGTATCAGAGTCCAACTTAGTGCACAGAGAAGCCGTTCCTAGCTGCATTCGGTAGAATTCCACAAACTCCGTAGCAACATCCTCCGGACTTGCAGTCTGAGAACCATCCTAGCGTGTGACTGAGGCAATGAAATACTTTTACTTGTTTTGGTTAACAACATTATGGAAGTACTTTGTACATCGATCGGCATTTGCAAGGTATTTCACCTTGGCAAGTTGCTGGTAAAATTTAAGTTCTGCCTCAGCCAGTTTCCTGAACTCGCAGGTGCCGCCTTGAGCTGCTCCACAAGTGCCTGATTGGTTGGGTCTAGCTGGTGTTGAGCCTGCACTATTTCAACCAACTTCTTAGCCACCTTAACTCTGTCTAATATGTTAGAAAACTCCTTAGCATTGAGGGCCTTAAGATGGCGCTTCAAGAGTTTCAGCCTCCTACACAAGACAAATTGTTGGTGTCCCTGCACGTGTATGCCCCAGTTCTGTCACAGTAATTCTTGAAATGAGCCATGTTCCCTCCAAACATTAAAGTAGCGGAAAGGCCATTTTATAGGCCCCTGGTGCTGATGGAATCGCCATAAGTATGGGCAGTGGTCAGATAGTGCTGAGATAGGAAAGAATTCTGCAGTAGCCTGTTGCGAATACCCAAACCACAGGTGGTTGCCCATAATACGGTCAAGCTTCAACCAGACATGCGAGTTGGACCAAGTGTAAAGGGGGCCCACAGAAGGGAGATCAGCCAACTTCAGTTCCCTACATATATCAGCAAAGTCTTTGATTTCATAATTTGTGAGGGGTGCACCGTTAAGCTTTTCCCCCAGAGAAAGATATGTGTTAAAGTCAACCATGAGTATCCAAGGATTAGATACCTGCAAAGCTATATTACTAAGCTCAGACCACAAAGAACGGTGTGCAATAACCGTATTGTATGTATATACAAAAGAGAACATTAGGGAGAAGTGGTAGGTCTTACTGATGATTCGACAAGTAATGGTTTGAGGAGACGAAGCAATTACTTTTAGGTCAACTCTATCACTGTCCCACCGAAGAAGAATGCGACCATTTCTATCTAGTTCGAAATTATGAGCATAAGACCAACCCAGGAATCGGTACCGTAAAGCAGACAGCAAACTGTTGTTGGATAATTTTGTTTCCAATACTCCAAAAACATCCACACTGTGTCTCAAAAGGAAATCCTTCACTCCCTGCTACTTGAGGGTCTTATGGAACCCTCTAATGTTCCAACAACCAATAATCATTGGGGGTAGTACCAGTGCCTTTTGGGCACCAGACATAGCCGGGTTGTTCTGTGTGTACTTTGTCTAAGCAGTGCGCAAAAACTTCGATGCCTGCATTGTTGCCTAGCCAGCTTTGATAGCAGCATTAGGGATTCATACAGAGATCTTCTTTGGGAAAGACTGAGTAGGAGAAGTGGATTTTGGTTCACAATACCGAGGCTGGGACTTGTTCCAGTTTCTACTTCTCGATCGGCCTTTGCTCTGTCTGGAACCGCCCCGCACAATCGGCCTGCCTCGAAAGTATCCATAGCTATCCGACTGTTGAAAACGAACCTCCTTTGGGGCATCTAATTCTATATCTGCACAAGCAGGGGCCTGCTTACTTGTAGTTGCCTGATTCTCAGGTTGGGCCAGTTGAGACGGTCGTGTTTCTGGAGGAATTAAATCATGCATAGTGTCCTTCCCCTTCTCATCGCACGTCCTGCTGGGGTCTAATGCAAAGTGTCCTTCCCCTTCCCGGAAGTGTCCACATTAACATTGGGTTAGTAAAATTAAATAACTAAATATACAATATTTACAAATATATAAAGACAAGTTAATTATTATGAACATGTATCTACCTATTTACATATTTATAACATATAGTGAAATTAAAATACAATTATACAAACAACAAAATATGACACCTTTTTGCAAAAAGAACAATTGTACAAATTTACATATATACATATATGCATATTTACATATTCACATGGATAAATCAACAAAATCTAAGTTTTCATGATATTGTTCCCCGGCAACAGCGCCAAAAACTTGATGCGTATTTATTTGGGTATAAAAATTATATAAAAATAAGTACATTCCCAATTAAGTTTATATTGAAACGTTAATCCCAAATTACACATATGAGTAAGCGTACTCATCATTGACATAGCATAGGGTTCAAACAAGTGTCAATCCTCAAGGAACAAGCATGCATTAATCACTTTTCTTTCATTGTTTAACTGACTTAATAAAGTGAAAAATAAATAAAATAAAAATAAAAATAAAATAATATATACATGTCAAGGATAGAGAATTATGTAACTTAAACCATTGTTTTGATAAACATGATCTTAAAGTATCTAATCATTATCATAATTAACTATTCTCTTAGTATTATGAAGGATTAAGATAAATTCACTTCTTTTTCAATATATGAAATCACTATATTCTAGACAAATTAGCATCACATATTCTGTCTCAACAAATTCACCCAAAAGATGTATTAAATACAATCCTTGATTAAATCTTCATATTCTGGCAAACTTAAAACTTAAAATTAACCAATGAATCTATATTCTGCCAAACATCAATTAACCTTCAATTACCTAGTTCTTAGCAATTGACCTCTTTTTCGAGTAAGTTAAGAGACAACAAATATGAAATTAATAAATTGAAACCACCGTCAACCTATTTTTCAAGAAAGTTAATGGAAGAAACAATCAACTAATCTCGTAATAAGCACAAGTAATTAAATACTAAGAATAATACTCAAATAATTAAGAGATCAAAGTAACCCTAAAAATCATGAATACCTAAAACAATGTCAAATTACAATAAACAATTAATACATCATTGTTCAAGAAAAAGAAAACAAAGTAAAAGAGAGCACTCATAAACAAGCTTCCTTCTTCTTCCCTTGTAGACCTTCTTACACAACCTTCCTTGATTTGAAGAATTCCTCTTCAATTTGAGTAATTTTCTGTTATGATCTATGAATTCCTCCCTTTTTCCTTATGTTTTTCATCTATTTATAGGCTTAGAAAGTGCCTAAACTCGTTGGTGTAGGGTTTTTGGCTGATTAGAAGTAGGAAGATACTAAAATTTTACAAATTACCAAAAATCGCGTGCAAAATTCAAGGCACCGCCTCAACATCAGGTTACAGCCGGCGCCGCCTTGACTGCCTAGAGTCGACGCCGGTTGTGTTCTGTTTTTTTAGTTGTTCGTTGATTTTTTTTTCTTGATTTCCTCGCAATGTTTTCTAGAGTGCAGCCGGCGCCGGTTCGATTATGTTTCGGTTCGTCTCATTGCTTTTTTTTATTGTCTCAAAGTGCGTGCCAACAGCATGTGACCGGCACTGGTTCCTCTAACGTAGCCAGCACCGCCTATGCTCTTTTTTGCGATATTTTTGTCTTATTTTACCCCTAAAATCTGAAATAATACACAAGATACCTTTCCAAGGATAAAATCTCAAATATGAAGGAATATGACCAGTTATTGAACAATATGTATCACAAAATAACCTCAAATAACTAGGAAAAATATAACTAATTTAGGCCCTATCACTTGTCTATGAGTGCTTTCTTTTCTCTTTGTTTTCTTTTTCTTTAGCAATGATGTATTCAATATTTTCATTGTATTCAAAGAGGCTTGTCTATTTTAGGATTCATGATTTTAGGTTAATTGAGTTATTTGATCAATTCTTTGTCATCGTTGGTGTTTGATTACATGATTTCATTTAATTTAGTTGTTTGATCAATTCTTTGTCATCTTTGGTGTTTGATTACTTGATTTCATTGGTTATTGATGTGAGTTCTTCTAATTGACTTGAAACGACGATGTTAGGAGTTTCATTGTATTGATTTCGTATTTGTCTAATCTTAATGGACTTGAGCGACGAAGTTAAGGTTATAGGACTAAGTGATCAAAGATTAGTTAATTTCACCTCGAGTAATGAGTTATTAGCTAATTTTATGTTTATAAGGAATTGAACCTAATACATGCTTTGGTTAGGATTAGCTTGATTAACAAATTTGTTAATATAATCAAAATATAGGATTCCATGGATTGGGACATGAAGTGAAATTTACCTAAGTAGAATCATAACTTATGAGATAATTGAGTTTTACTTTATATTCTTTCTTGATGCCTAGATGATAATTAGTTGAGAGAATTGCTAATTGGTTCATTGTTATGTTTTCTAAGGTAATTGTCTAAATTGCATAAATCTACATCCTTGAGTTGTATATATATATTTTTTTTCTTTTATTCTTTTCTTACTTTATTTGGGGTCAGTTAAATAATAAAAGAAAAGTGATTAGTGTATACTTGTTCCTTTGAGGCCTGTACTATGCTTGTAATGAGTATATTTGCTCACATGTGTATTTTGGAATTAATATTTTAATTAAAACTTGATTTAAAATAGATGATTTTATATACCAAAAATTTACGCATCAAGCAACATTTGTTAAAGTCTGACTGACTAAAGGTTTGGGTTTGGGCATTTTGTAGATCCTTTTATTCTACCATATCGGCCAACCTCTCATGAGGTATTTTTGCTAAGAAAATGGGTTCTTGACTTTTTGTGGGATGAGAAACAACTATTTTGGGATATGCTGATTATGACATAATCTTTTGGGGAGGTAAACTTAGTTTTACCTAAGGATGATGGTTTCGAAGAATCTTTTAGAATATGTGGGCTAGACAGTGTAGGAAGGGCAAAAAGCTCATTGAGCTTCGACTTAGTTCATTTGGGAGGCATGGTTATCTTCCCTACATAAATTCCTGAGTAAGAAGATCAGGAATAGAATTTGAAGATCTTTTGATATATTTTATATCAAAATAAAAAATAAATAAAATAACTTACCACATAGAAAATATTTGTTTAGAGGCAAGGTTTTTGTCATCTTTTTGCAAGTCATATTTTGCAACTTTGTAATCAATGCGAAGTAAAAACTTTTGATTTAGCAAATCAACTTGAAATTTGGAAATGCATAACACAATTGTCAAAATTTTCTTTTTGATGGTAGGATAGTTCTACTGAGAACTATTCCAATGTTTTGATGCAAATGTAACAATATGTTCTTTGCTATTTTTAACTTACTTGAGGATGCCAACATATCCTATATCGGCAGCATCTGTTTCAACAATTTTTTAGAGCAGAAGAATCAAGGAGAGATAAACAAGGAAGTTGTTTAACTTTAGACTTTACTTGTCTAACTATTGAAGTATAGATATCTGTCATGTTTAAGAAATCCATTACTCAATATGTATATCAAATTTGGAACTATTTCCAACACATAGTCGCCTTGGCCAAGGACTTCATGAGTAATGATTTCTACAAGTGGCCCTAAGATATACTCTCCTACTATTAGGAGTGGTGAATCCTTTGTTGACCCCCTCAGCTATTTTCATTTACTTTACATTGTACCCAATATCCATCCCATAGGCAATTCTTGTAAGACTTCAAAGATTAGAATCAAAGTACAATACTCGATAAACAAAATACCTTGGAGATATCAAATCTAAGGATACTTGCACACATGCTATAATGAGATTCTATCACTAACACTCAATAGCTTATCCAAGTGATTATCTCACAGTTAGGTCATCCAATAAACTTGTTCGTATAACAAGCATTCATATATTAATCTTGAGTATCACAATATTCACGATTATCAGAACCATCGCTTGATCCAATTAAGGGATATAACATATGCTAGTCTTAGCATATTAATAATGTCCCATCTCATTAATACTATGACTAGGGATTATTCAAGCACAAACACTACATAGTGTAGTAGGGATCTAATATTATAATCTGTATCATGATTTCCTTAACACTATGTTGTACTATGGACTTTATTAAACAGTTTATATGCATATTAAGATATAACAATCAAATTGAAAGATAAAGAATGCCTCTTTTATTAATTATTATGCAATATGCATAGTTCAAGTGATTGCCTCTAGAGCACAACACTAATAATCTCTCACTTGCACTAGAGCCAATCATTCATATATTGAATGACTCAACATGTTTATTATGTTTCTTCTAGGAAAGTGCTTTAGTGAGTGGATCAGCTACATTCTGGTCCGTTAGAATTCTCTCTATCTTTACATCTCGCCTATCTATGATCTCTCTAATAAGATGATAACATCTAAGTACATACTTGGATCGTTGATGAGACCATGGCTCCTTTGCTTGTGCAATGGCTCCATTATTGTCACAATACAAAAGTATCGGATCTACAATGCTAGGTACCACTCCAAGTTTAGTGACGAACTTCTTGATCCACATTGCTTCTTTAGCTACTTCAGAAGCTACTATATAGTCTGCTTCAGTTATCTCTTGTTTGAAATTTTTCCAACTTACTGCCCCACCACCTAACATGAACACATAGCTAAATTGTAAATTATAGTCGTTCTTATCAGATTAAAAGCTGGTATCAGTAAACCCTCTTACTTGCAAATCACCATCTCCATATACCAAGAATACATCCTTAATCCTTCGTAAGTACTTGAGGATATTATTTACAGCTGCCCAATGACTCTCTCCAGGATCAGATTGATATCTGCTCGTCAAGCTAAGAGCACATGATACATCGAACCTAATACATATCATAGCATACATGATAGACCCAATTGCCGAAGTATATGGAATTCTATTCATATGATCCCTTTCAACTTGTGTCTTTAGAAACATCAACTTTAAATGGCTTACTCCATGTATCATAGGTAAGAATCATTTTTTGGATTGATCCATGATGAACCTCTTCAATACTTTATCTATGTATATAGACTGCGAAAGACCTACCAACCTTCTTGATCTATCTCTATAGATCCTTATTCTCAGAATATAGGTTGATTCTCCAAGATCTTTCATGGAGAACATTTTGGATAACCAAATCTTTATAGATTGAAGAACGGAAACATCATTTCCTATTAGTAATATGTCATCTACATAAAGCAATAAGAAAATAACTGCACTCCCACTAACCTTCTTATACACACAAGGTTCATGCATGTTTTGAATGAAACCAAATTCTTTAATTGTCTCATTAAAATGGATGTTCCAACTCCTAGATGCTTGCTTAAGTCCATAAATAGACCTTTACAACTTGCATCCATTTTTGCTATCTTTAGATGTGAAACCTTCAAGTTGTGTCATATACACTTTCTCAATAAAGTTTCCATTAAGGAAAGTTGTTTTTATATCCATTTGTCAAACCTCATAGTCATAATGAGCGACAAGTGCCACGAATATTCTTATAAATTTTAGCATAGCGATTGGTAAAAAAGTTTCGTCATTGTCAATACCTTACTGTTGTCGATAACCTTTTGCAATCAGATGTGCCTTACAGGTTACCACATTACCATCCATGTCGGTTTTCTTCTTGAAAACCCATTTGCATCCTATAGGCTTGATTCCTTCGAGTGGATCAACCAAAGTCCATACTTGGTTGTTATACATAGAATCTATTTCTCACTTCATGGCTTCAAACCATTTGTCACATTCTAAACTATTCAGAACATCTTTATAAGTAGTAGGCTTATCTTCTTCTATGACTAATACGTCATTGTGGTCACTTATGAAAAATCCATATCTCTCAGGCGCCACTCGTATCCTACTCGACCTACGAAGCTCTTGTGTGTTAGAAGGTTCATCAATAGGTGTGGGTTCAGACAGTTGATCAATATTTGTTTGATCTTCTTGAACTTCACTAAATTCAAGCTTGCTCCCACTATCTCCTTTAAACATGTGCTCCTTCTCTAAGAAGATAGCATGTTTTGAAACAAAAACTTTATTTTTAGAAGGAAGATAGAAGTAATATTTGAAGGATTCTTTCGGATATCCAATAAACAAATATTTGTCAAACTTACTTTCAAGTTTGTCTGACATTTCCCTTTTCACAAAAGTAGGGCAACCTAAATTCTTAAATGAGTTAACTTTGGTCTCTTACCAAAGAATAGCTCATATGGAGTTGTATCAACCGTTTTTTATAGAACTTTGTATAATATATAAACAGCAGTCTCCAGTGCATATCCCCAAAACAATTTTGGTAACTCTGCAAAAGCCATCATGGTCCGTACCATGTCTAGAAATGTTCGATTCCTTCGCTCAGATACACCATTATGTTGAGGTATATGTGGCGGAGTCCATTGAGATAATATTCTATTATCTTTAAGATAACTGTGAAACTCTTAGCTTTAGTATTCACCTCCTCGATTGGATCTAAGAGTTTTAATACTCTTATCAAGTTGTTTCTCTACTTCATTCTTGAAGTCTTTGAACTTGTCAAATGCTTTAGACTTGTATTTCATTAAATATAAATACTCATATCGTGAATAGTCATCAATAAAGGTTAAAAAATAGTGATAACCTCTTCTTGCTTGTATAGACATTGGGCCACATACATCTATATGTATTAGTTCTAATAACTCTTTAGCCCTTTCTCCTTTTCCAGAAAATGGAGTCTTAGCCATTTTATCAAATAAATAAGATTCACATGTGTCATATGATTCATAATCAAATGACCCCAAATCACCCGACTTGTATAACTTAGACACGCACTTTTCATTTACATGGCCTAAACGACAATGCCATAAGTAAAATGAGATTGAGTTATCTTTTCTTTATTTCTTTACATTTATATTGAGAATTGGATTATCCATGTTTAGAACATATAAAACCATTAACCAAAGTTGTAGAATCATAATGGATATCATTTAATGAAAAAGAACAATGTTTATTCTTAAAATTTAAATGCAATCCAAATAAGTCTAAACAAGCAATTAAGATAATATTTTTTAATAAAAATAGTACAAAATAGCAGTTTTGAAGTTCTAAAATTAACCCAAAAGGTATATTAAGATCATAAGTCCCCATAACTAGTGCAACAACTTTTGCTCTATTTGCAACTCTCAAGTCCACATCACCCTTTTCCAACCTTCTACTACCATTTAGTCCCTACAAATTATTGCATAAATGAGATCCACAACTGGTATCCAATACCCATATCTCATTACTAAAGGCAGTATTAATCTTATTCATAAACATACCAGGAGTAAAAGTAGAAGTGCTTGCAAACTTCTCCTTCTCCTTCTTTTCCTTTACGGTCTCTAAGTAGACTTTACAGTTGCACCTCCAATGGCCCATCTTGTCACAATGATGACATGGGTCTTTAGTGGCTACTTCCTTCTTCTTCACGCCTCTATTGGGCTTAGTAGGATTTTTCTTCTTCTTCTTGGGAACTTTTTTCTTAAAAGACGAAGAATATACTAGCAAGATCGCCTTATCATCCTTCTTCATGGATGATTCAATAGTTTTAAGCAGATTGATAAGCTCAGGTATGGTGGTCTCAATATTGTTCATGTGATAGTTAATCACAAATTATGAAAAATTATTTGGTAATGATTGTAGAATTAAATTAACACTTAAATCATAATCCATTATGAAACCAAGAGACCCAAGCTTTTTAATATAGCCCAACATCTGCAGCTCATGAGTGGCCACTGAAGCACCCTCAACCATCTTAGAATAGAATGGTAACTTAGAGATCTCATATCTCTCAATTCTAGTTTGTTTATCAAACAGCTCTTTAAGATGGAAGATAATAGTTTGAGCATCCATATGCTCATGCTATTTTTGTAACTCAAGAGTCATTGATGCCAACATAATACATGATGTAGTGTCACTATCCTCCTTGTACTTCTTATGGGCAACATGCTAATCAGCAGGAGCATCTTGGATTGGAGGTGGCGGAATAGGAGCATCTAGCACATACAGTAACTTTTATGACTTGAGAACAATTCTCAAGTTCCTATACCAATTCAAATAGTTTAATTCGATGAGCTTATTTGTTTCCAAGATGCTACATAGGTTTAGTTTTGTCGATATGATGCAAGTGACTTAAATGCAAAGATAGAGTAATTAGAACATGTATATGCTCATGATATGCAAGTAATTAGGTCTTTAATTAAACGCATTTTTATTCCACTATTTTATTCAAATCAATAGCCCTCACTATTGACTCAGGAAAGCCCGTTAGAAGCTTTCCTAGTGGATCAGTATCCAAATTCTTTAAGAATGACTTTGGATTAGCCCAACAAGCCACTCTTAAGTGTAGTGCTAGGTATCCAATACCAATTACATCAAATGTAACTAATGTTTCATTGGGTGATTAACATCTTTTAATCATTAAAGTATTTAACACTATCCCAACCTTACCTCTAATATTTTTTATGCTTGGGTTAGCCCAACCGAGATAAAAAAATTAGTTAAACACAACCCATTAATCAGGAATTAAATTCCATAGCTTGAATATACTAAATGTCAAGTAGGCTTGGGTATGTCCAACAACTTAGTCTCGAAAAAGAGCTCTCGTTTTTACTATATTAATGGAAGGAATTAGATTTAATATTATTTGAGGGATTTATTCCTTTTAGTTGTCTCATCATTTGGCATGCATACAATTTTTCAATAAGCAGCATAAATTGATAAACATGGTAATAAACAATTACGTGGCATGGTTATGGACTCTCTAAATTAATTTTCTCGAGCCATCGAGGAAATTAATATGGTCAACCCTATGTGTTCATGCATGATTTAAGTAAAATATCTTACAATCTCGCTTCGTTTTGATTGTTGTCTTATAAATAAAATTCTACCTCAATCTAACCTATATAAACTAATTACATAATTTTTTAAAGGAAGAAACCTCAAGTTACATTCGAGGGAGTTAGATGAGAAGAGAATTATATAAGAATTTGAGATAAGACAAGACGCATGGCCCAATTTAATTAAAACAAAGCGATAAAGATGCATGAACAGATAAGTTTGGTCTTAGTCCATAACCATTCACCATACCAATAAAACGTGCTTAAAATATAGCATAAACCATCCAATGCACAAATATCCAAAATTGGTATTTTGGAGGAATCTGGGTCCATAATCGAATTTTGTAAAGTTCTAGGTCAAAATTAAATTTTTAAAAAATTGTGGGTCCTACATGTAATTTTGAAAATATTTTTATCCAAAATCATGGGTTTCAAATAAATTTTAAATCATTATAGAATCTATTCTCAAAATTAGAAAAGATAAAAAAAACTTATTTTTTATATAAAATAGTGCTAGAATAAAGTGCACCTGGCGTCAGGTTGGTCGAACATACTCGACGCCAAGTTTGCTTTGGAGGCATGCACAGGGGAAGACTAGAGTGTACCTGGTGCCAGGTGGGTCGAACGTACCCAGTGTCAGGTATGCTCTGGAGGCAGAAAAATACCACTATTCAAATTCTTCCCCAAATTTCTCTGCAAATTTTTCATGAACAACAATGATATTTTCAGACCGTTCAAAACAATTTTGATATCAAGCATTGTTAATAAATATTAACAACCAAATATAATCTACATTACAATTTAAGCAACAATCCAAATTATTGAATCAAAATCTTGATTGCAGAAAAATTTAATGCCAAAACAGACCCACATGGAAACAACTTTTCAACCATTTTTCAATGACCCAGAGACTCTTCAAACCAGAAAACCCAAACACACCATAAAAAGTAGTAGACATACAATCACCATGATCATACAATTACATACTCAGAAATGATTTCAAATTGATTAAAGACCCATTAAAATATAAACACGAAGGCTCTGACACCACTGTTGGGATTTCATCATACTTATCAAATAAGAATGCAGTGGAAATAACCATGAAATCCAAGCCCAAGAATAACGTGTTTGCAATTAAAATGGAAATTGTGGAAGGAAACAGAGATTACCTTCTATAATAGAAAACAAAATTTTCTTACGCCAACTAAAGAACTAATTTTTCTATTTTTTTTATTGTCCACCAAGCGCCACTACAATCCAAGAGTATGATTGTCTCTAGCAGTAATCCAGACAAGGTTGAATTTCTCATAAAGCCTACTCAAAACTATGCTAGTAGAAGAGGAGCAGCTAGGTTTAATTGGAGAAGAATAAGGATGAAGAAAGAGAAGGAACGTCCGCCTCTCGTGCTCTGCTTTTCAACGTCTGCACAAGGGAACAATTTCCATATTTATAGTTTTTAAAATTTGTGTTAATTGTAATTAAGTCATCTAAGATCCAATGTCTACAATTGAGCCCTTGAAGTTTATATAATTGTAACCAAGTCACATGAATTTTAACAAACTTATAATTCACTTATAAATATATTGTTTTCTCTTAATTAATCTCATAATATTATCAAATAATATAAATGGACCATTCAAACCTTTATTGTGTGCGACCCATTAGGTTTCTTGTTCTTATTGTAGCATAATATGAATTAATTCTAACAACATTAGAATTAATAATCCTAAATAAAATATAGGATTAATTTATTAATTCTCTAATTAATAATTTCATATTTAGCAGATCAAGAGCGACATCAATCAATGACTCTTGATCACCCAAAAGTTCAGAAAGTCAAGTGGCTTGGCATGAACCTTTCAATAGCAAATAATCAGTGCAATAAACTCTTTTTACTATACTATATCTCATTCGGTCTAGAGCATGGAATTAATGCCAACTCTATCCAGAATATTATTAATTCTGACCCGAATATTTTAGTACTCAAGTAGTAAATTCATTACTCAATATGTGTATCAAATTTGGAACTATTTTCAACATATAATCGCCTTAGCTAAGGACTTCATGAGTAATGATTTCTACATATGGCCCTGAGATATATTCTCCTACTATTAGGAGTGGTGAATCCTTTATTGACCCTCTCAGCTATTTTTGTTTACTTTACATTGTACCCAATATCCATCCCATAGGCGGTCCTTGTAAGATTCCAAAGATTAGAATCAAAGTACAATGCTTGAAAAATAAAATACATTGAAGATCTCAAGTCTAATGATACTTGCACATTTGCTATAATGAGACTCTATCACTGACACTCAATAGCTTATCTAAGTGATTATCTCATAGCTAAGTCATCCAATGAACTTGTTCATATAACAAGCATTCATAAATTAATCCTGAGTGTCACAATACTCACGGTTATCATAATCACCGCTTGATCTAATCAAGGGATATAACATATGCTAGTCTTGGCGAATTAATAATGTTCCATCTCATTAATACTATGACTAGGGATTATTGAAGCACAAACACTACATAATGTAGTTGAAATATCACATCATGATCTCTATCATGATTTCCTTAATACTGTGTTGTACTAGGGACTTTATCAAATAGTTTATACGCATACTAAGATAAAACAATCAAATTGGAAGATAAAACATGCCTCCTTTATTAACTATTATGAAATATACAAAGTTTAAGTGATTGTCTCTAAGGCACAATACTAACAAATACGTTTTGCATAGAAGCAGCAAATGAATACTTGACAGCTTATTAGAGGCTATATAAGAAAGAGAATGCTTGACAAAATTTTTCACTAATGCTTGACAACTTGTTTCGTTGGACTTACTATTTTTATTCATTGGGTTCATCAAATTCTTCTAAAAATTCATTTTCCTCATTCTCTAAACTCTCATCACTTGTATTTCATTCTTCTTCTTCCTCTTCTTCATCATCATTTTCATCTAATTCTAAATCTCATTGTTCTTCAAGTCATTGGAACTCAACAAACAATTCTACCACTTCTTTATCACTGGATTCATGAGACAAAGATCCCACATCATCAACTCCATGAGTCATAATAGCCAATTCTACATCAATTGCATCCTTTTGATATGCATTTTCAACATGAGGAGTGTCAATGACATGGTGAGATTTACATCTTTGCACTGTTAGCCAATCACTTTTTTGTCTCTTAACTCCGAGATAAGGGGTATAGTAAATTTGAATAGTTTGATGGGCCAAGATAAATGGGTCATAACTTGGGATCTCTTTTTATCGTTGATGTCTACAAATTTGTACTGTGGGTGAACTTTCACTCCCCAATTATTAGTTGGATTAAACCAATCACATTTGAACATTACCACTTTTTAAATAGGAGTAAAAGGGCGTTCAAACTTAATGATTTCTTGCAAGACTCCATAGTAATCAGAAGTAGCTAAATTGTTATCACTTCCTTTGACACAAAATCCACTATTGCATGTCTTTTTTCCTTCACTGTGTGAATAGGTATGAAACCTATATCCATTGACAAAGTATTCTTTAAAGGATTCCACAGTCCGAGATGGTCCCCAAGAAATGGCCTTTAGGCACTGGTTATCCACATGATTAAAGCTATTGTTAACCAGTAGACGTAATTGACAAAACGTGAATAAATAACAAAATATTACATTAAACTCAATGTAAGATTTAGGATGCAAAAGATTCTACACTTACAAATTCCCTAAACCATTGAATGAACTCTTTGTCAAATCATAGGTCAATGTTTAGATCTGTGATATTCGATTCCATAAACCGCAAATAGTCTTTGAATTTCCTAGAAACATTACAAGTAATCATAGTGTTATGATCTTTGAACCTTTCTGATGAATCTCTGAATTGCATATAATACATTATCAAGGATATGTAATATATGTATATTACTTACTGAACATATGGTTCAACCTCTTCACAGTTGTGCAATATATAATTTGTAATTGCAATCACCTCTTCATCCTTCAAATATCGCTTTTTTGCTACACCTATTTTTTGCTTCAAATATCGCTTCAAATATCAAAGGAGCAATATCTTCCTCTAGTTTGTACATGTGTGACTCAGACAATTTTTGAGAGCATAAGTCTCTGTAAAAGAGGCTCAACTCCATTAAAACATTCCATATTTTTATGGGCAGTAGTTCTTGTAAGGCAGTTGGAAGTAATCTCTCCATGAACACATGGCAATCATGGCTCTTCATGCCAGACATTTTCAAATCTTTATAATCAACGCACCTCCCTAAGTTAGATGTATACCCATCTGGAAGCCTAAGATCCTTAACCCAATCCAGTACAAACTTCCTTTGTTCTTTTGTCAATGAGTAGCAAGCTTTAGGTTTGGTACCTTTCTTCTGATCTACTTGACGAATTTCTAATTCTGGCCTATTACAAAACACGACCAAATCATGTCTGTCCTTGACATTGTCCTTGGACTTACCATTCACATCCATCACTATATAGAATACATTATCAAACACATTTTTCTTGTTGTGCATTATATTAATCTTGTGGCGGATAAGATTATCTCACCAATAGAGAAAATCGCAGAATATGTTCCATTTTGCCCAATTATGGAATCACCCCTACCATCGTGTTTCCCAAGTTCAGTTACAGTTTCAATTATCTTTGGAAACAATTTAACTCTATTCCATAGTTGGTCACTAGTAAGACAAGGTGGTGGTGGACTTAGATCCCCACCTTTGTCTACTTTGAAGGATTTTTTGTCTCTTCGAAACGGGTGGTTAATAGGTAAAAATTTACGATGGCAATCAAACCAAGTTTGCTTTCCTCCAGAAGGCAGTTGAAATGCTTTTGTATGCTCCATGCAATATGGACAAGCCAACCTCCCCGATGTAGTCCACCCACTTAACATTCTATAAGTAAAGAAGTCATTGATTATCCACTAAAGGGCAGCTTGTATTTGAAAATTTTGTCTCTTTGAAATATCATATGTCACAACACCGGATGCCCATAAGTGATTGAGTTCATCCACTAATGGGTGCATATATACAGCTACCTTATGTTTTGGAATTTTTGGTCCTAGTATAATGATAGTTAGGAACATAACGGAATTTTTCATGCACATCCAAAATGGTAGATTATAAGGGGTCATAATTACGGGCCAACAGGAGTACTGTTTTCCTAAAATTTCAAATGGTGAGAATCTATTTATACACAAGCCTAGTCTAACATTGCTAGGCTCTGATGTAAAATCAGGATAGCATGCATCAAAGTGCTTCCAGGATTCTCCATCTCATGGATGATTCAAAATACCATCCTCACTTGCACCCTTCGCATGCCACCTCATATGCTCTGCAATGGTGTTAGATGCATACAATCTCTGTAGCCTTAGAGTGATTGAAAAATAATACATTTTCTTAAAAGAAACCTCTTTCCTCAATTTATTTCCAACCTTCTTCTTACGCATATAGAGTTCATGGCCACAGAATTTACACACTCTACTATGACTTTCATATTTCCAATAGAGCATACAACCATTAACACAAATATCAATTTTTTGCATTGGTAATCTAAGTCCAGTGACCAACTTCTTAGTTTGATAGAAGTCTTCCGCCATCTTGTTACCAGGTGGTATAACTTCTTTCATAAGTTGGGCAATCTGGTTGAAATAATTTTCAGATATATTATTTTCAAACTTAATATTTAGCAAGCGAGAAACAACAGATAACTGTAAGTGACTGGCACATCCATTCCATATTGGTGTATCAACAGCTCTTAACATGTCGTACAATTTCTGTGCCTCTGGATTAGGGGATTCCTTAGCATGAGATTGAGGATTCGAGTTAAAGCTTGGTCCTGCAGCGTCAATTATCATCTAACGGTATGGGTTTTCGGATGCTAATTCTATGAATGATGCGACTTGGTCACTCTTGTGAGTTGTTAGACTAATTCTTCTTCGTGACAAGTCCAATCTGTATAATTAGATACAAACCATTTCTGATACAAATGGGATACGATTACTTCTTTATAATAGAACCTTTCATTCTTACAAGCTGAACAAGGACATCTAATTTGACCTCTATCTATTAGAGGAGCATTTAATGATGCAAACTCACTGAATTTATAGACTCTCGCAATAAACTTTGAATTAAGCCCCTGTCCCTGAGAGTTATGATATTTATACATCCAACTATGATTATCCATCTGTAACATACACATTATTAGGAAAGCATTTAGTCATATATCAGGAAAACACTGGATTGTGCTTGGATATAAACACTATGATTAGTTTTTTTTTTATCCATTTACTACCTTCCTTATACTTTTTCCCTTTGGATTCTATTCAAATATGTTAACATTTTCATGACATTGTGCGTCATACGTAGGCTTCTGATGGTAAACTATCGTCTCAAAACACCGGATGGTTACCCAATTATGTTTATATAAACGCTCAATATACTTAGTACACAATCAAATTCCTATAGCATATAGCATATCCAAAAGAATATTTCAGTACATGCTGCATATTCATAAGCTTAATAACTATGGAAATTATTAAATGACAAATGTGTTATCAATTTCATGACATTGTGCATCATATGTGGGCTTCTAATGGTAAACTATCATTGCAAAACACCAAATGGTTGTCCAATCATGTTTATATAGACGCCTAATATACTTAGCACACAATCAGATCCCTATAGTATATAGCATATCCAAAAGAATATTTCAATGCATGGTACATATTCATATGCTTAATAACTACGGAAATTATTAAATGACAAATGTGTTATCTATTTCATGACATTGTGCATCATACGTGGGCTTCTGATGGTAAACCATCCTCTCAAAATACTGAATAGTTACCTAATCATGTTTATATAGACGCCCAATATACTTAGCACACAATTAGATCCCTATAGCATATAGCATTCCCAAAAGAATATTTCAGTGCATGGTACATATTCATAAGCTTAGTAACTAGAAGAGAGAAAAAATAGCAGATCTTCCTGCTCCAACAGTCAAGGAGAATCCCATAGAAACAGTTCAATTTCCCAAAGTTTTAAATCCCATCATAATCATAACTAATAGGTCTGACAGGTTTTTAAAAAACCAAAAACTACAAAAGTCCTTTTACAACTACTATAAGAAAAATCCTTACAGTAAGACCCCAAGTTAAATAAAACCATATGACAGAACCTCAAAGACATATCAGTACCCTATGAAATTCTAGAATTCTCAATAGTGCTGCAGATAATGATATAACTTCTAAAATATTTAAGTAATATCAAGAATAAAACTTGTTAAATTCTTTATAACTTAATATGGATCATTAACTGATTTATTCTCCATTTGATTCTCACCTAATTCAATCTTAAACTCTCAATCACTGCTCACGAGAAATTGCATTTATTCAGTGCATGGAATCTTGCAAGCAGTTTTCTACTAAAAATCTAGAAAAGAAATTCAAAATGGTGAAATAAAGCTATTAAAGATCAAAAAGATATAGAAGTAATGATAATAAACCTAGTCAATAAAATCTAGTAGTTTTACACCTTCAGTAACACTTATATACGGTGATGTAAGATATGTACAACACAAATTCATCAAAAGTTATACAAACATATATTGAAATCTCTCCACTATCGCATCTATTTTGGTTGTTTGTTTGATGATTAAAATGTTAGTGTTATGCCCTAGAAGTAATCACTTGTACGTTATATATGACACATTTTATTTTAATAAAAGATATTATTTATCTTACAGTTTCTTTTGTTTACCTTTGTGTAATATAACTGTTAGATAAAGTCCCTAGTACAACACTGTATTAAGAAAATCATAATAGAGATCATGATATAAGATTCCTACTACACTGTATAGTGTTAGTACTTAAACAGTCCCTAGTCGTAGTATTAATGAGATTGGACATCACTAATGCGTTAAGACTAGCATGTGTTAAACTTCCTAATTTGATTAGGCGGTGGTTCTCATATCCGTAAGTATGAGATACTCAAAGTTAACACATGGAAGCTTATTAATGGAACAAGTTCATTTGATGACCTAGCTATGAGATAATCACATGGATAACTATTTAGTGCCAGTGATATAATCTCAATATAACAAACGTACAAGTATTCTTAAACTTGAGATCTCCAAGGTACTTTGTTTGCTGAACATTGTGCTTTGATTCTAATCTCTGGAGTACGATCAAGGGCTGCCTATGAGATGAATATTGGGTACACTGTGAGGTAAATGAAAGTAGTTGAGAGGATCAATAAATGATTCACTACTTCTAATAGTAGGGGCAAATATCTCACGGCCACTTGTAGGAATTACTACTTAAGAAATCTTTGGCCAAGGTGACTATGTATTGGAAACAGTTCCAATTGATACACATCTAGAGTAGTGGGTTCCTAGTATAAATACTATTATATTCAGGCCAGAATTAATTCTGGAGGGAATTGGTACTAATTCCGTACTCCAAACCGAATGAGATATTATATTGGTGAAAGGAGTTAATTGCACTGTACTTTGTTATTGAAAGGTTGATGTGAAGCCACTTGACTTCCTGGACTCTTGGGTGGTCATGATATGTTGCTAGATACCGCTCATGATCTGAGAATATGGGTTTATTAATTGATGAATTAATAAACCAATCCTGATTAGAATCAATATGATTAATTCTAATTAATTATGGATTATTAATCTCAAAGACGTTTAGATTAATTCATGTTCGCTACCAATTGACTGGGAAACCTAATAGTTCACACGTAATAAATGATTATATACTCAAGATGTTATTTAATAATATAGTGTGGTTAATTGCGAGAAAGAGAAATTATTGTGGCCGAATTATAATTAGTTAAAATTTATGGTCCAAATTGTAATTGTGAAAACTTGATGTTTCCAATTATAATTAGGGAATTCTAACTGTTTTAGAATTCTCAGTTTTTAGTGATTTTTCATGTGATATATTAGATATACACTAAACCTACTTGGTGGGGGATTCACGAAAACCCCAGGGCACACATACGTCCTTCTCTTCTCTCTCTCTCTCGTTTTTCTGAAAACAAGACTAACTCTAGCCGCCATCTTGTTTATGCTAGCACATAAACATCTTAGTGCTTGAGTGTCATCCTCCATGTTGATTTCTTAAAGATAATCACACACTGTGATTATAGTGGTTGGACGCTCAACTCTTGTGGTGTTCGATCAAGAGGATTGTTGGATCGCGTCTCAACTTGAAGAAGAAAAAATTTTATTTTTCACACGATCAAAGAAAGGTAAAAAACTATTACCTTTGTTCTCTTTATGTCTTGTTTACCACACATAAGCGAATCCTGGAGTGGTATCTCGTTTTAATTTTTCGCTTCGCCGTATATGATACGCGTGAGATACCCAACATAAAAACCCAGCAGATATTGCTCTATCAAGGAAAAATAATAGCATTCCTAAATTGCCTCTCCAGACACTATCAATGATACTTGACCACACAATTCCTTCCATAATCCACAAAAGGAATGATTAGAAAACCAGCTTGTTTGAGCACAAAATCCCTTCCCTAACGACCCAAAAAATAAAAAATAGAAAAATAATCCAGCACAATTTATTCCAAAAGAAGTTTTTTAAAGATCAACTACAGAAAGATAGCAAAATAATTTATTATCTAAATGAAGCATAGACTTTTTTTTTCATATTTATATAAAGAAAACCATAACTAAATTCCGAAATAGGAGCATCATTTTAACAAGAAAATATTCTACATGCTTAAACTTGAATAATTTTTTGTAACTATTCCTATCTCTCAGTGAACTCATCCAAATTCTCTATATATGCATAATACGCTATGAATTTTAACAATTCAAGTCACCAACATTACAAAATAAGAAGTTAAGTTTTTAGCTGACTTTGTTTTTAGCATGTTTATTTTTTAAAATTTAATTTGGAATTGAAGAGCTGGATATCTTTATTTCTCACACAATTTTGCAACTGAAATAGGAAACTTGTCAAGTGGAGGTTCTTAAGGAGGAAATTTTTAAGCTTAAACTAGAACAGATGCATGTTTTTTTGTAGCTAGTGACTAAGGACCTCAAAGGAATGGGATTCAGTGAAGTAAAGTAGCATGAAAGGAAAAATGAAAAAAGGCTTGAAGTATGTAAAGGTTTTGATGGTTGGAAATTCTTATTTTATTTCTCCCTTGCAATATAAGTTAATATGTGTTGGGCAATGATATTTTTTTCTTGTTTAAGCATTCTTATGGATACGTATCTTTATAGAGGATATGTTATAAAAGCCTAATTATGGTCCAAACCTGAGATTTTCTCGGCTTTTACGATTAGAGTTCTGTTTGCAAGACCTTCAATGATACCATACTACTATAACCAATGAAAGCATACAACAAATATAGAAGCAGACCCAAGACGGGGATGAGTGAAGAATGATATCTTATTTAACAAGATTTGGCCTAGATAAGAAATCCTCATTAAACTAAGACTCCTTACAATGTAAATCAATTACTTGAATCCTATTTCTGTTTTTAGGGGGCCACCTTGGAGTGAATAGAAACTCCTCCTACACACTTTTCAATATCAAGTACACCAAACATAGTAACCAACTCACAAACAATCCCCTCAATAATTTTACTTCAATTCATACAAACCACAATTACCCAAACCAACTAACTCAACAATCCACCATGAACCTACAATCAACTGCACCAATTTTACTCCTTTTTCTAAATACTAATTCCACCACAACCAATTGGCCAATATCAACAACCAATTTAAATCAGTCAACTTCAGTTCAATAGAAAAAATTTAAGCCCTCAATTAATTCACAACACAACTTCAAAAAATCAACTCAAGGCTCAAGTAGATTAATAATGGCAATCACCACAACAATTCAGTCTAGCAAAGTAATTATACTCAATAAAATCTCAAATATATTAATACAATAAAATCAATTAATCACATATTACTTCACACACTATTTCACATCGTCAACCCAAAGCCAACACAAAAACAACTAATTCAACCACAATACATTCACCAAATTAACAATTCATATAAATACAGCTCACTATAATCAGAAGTTGGTTTCAAAAATATTCAAATAAAAAAAAGCTACCATAGCAAGAGATATTCAGTGTCAAAATGAAGTATTATTTCCAACTGTGACATCTAAAACCATCTATGACATATAACTAGTATGCAATTTTACCATCTCATTCAGTCCAAAAATAAAAAAGGAAACCAGCTGTAGATTTTCATGAATGTTTTATAGCTATCAAGCAGAAATTTGATAACATTTCATTGATAGCTATCTAGGAATAATTTAAACAAAATAGCAATAATATTCTTTACCAAAAATATCATAAATTAAAAAAAATCTAACTAGAAAATGTAAATAAGGACTATTGTTCAGTCTTAGGCAAATACGTGAACTCCCAAGGAGATTTTAATGAATTTGAAATTTGACGAGCACATACAATAATTAATTTTTCAAGTAAATTAGGCATAAAAATCCAACACTACTCATGGGGCATAATTTCATCTTGTTGAGACCATGTCTAGGTACTTAAATTTTCAATACTCCTCTAATATGAATGTCATTCAAAAGTATATTGTTGAACGAGAGGCATTTCGAATGGAAACTAATTAAGCAATGCAGGTTGTATTTACCACTAAAGAGATGTAAAAATGAACTTGTAAAAAAAGAAATAGCCTACAATAATCAAATTCTAATTTAATTTTTCTTCTTGTTTTTGTTAAAAAAGGCCAATGGAAAGGAAAGACATATAAATAGAAAACTATATGATGACAAAGCTTGTAGGAGTGTAACATGTTCCAAAAGAACCAAAAAGCATATAACATATAATTCAAAGTATTTGACAATCACTTTTGAGAATTTTGATCCTAATCATTGGCTTTGTCCAATTCAAGTTGTATGGATTGATGCTAGCGAATCGGGTGCAACGACTAGAAGTAACACACAAATAAGAGTCATGGCATTCAATGTCAATTTGAGGGCTCTAGAACAAGTAAAATGGGTTTAGAATTCTATAGTTTGAATGACTATTTCATTATAGCTGACAGTACAATTTTCAAACACAAATTCTACGATTCAAAATCCAAAATAATCTATGTAACACCCTACTACCTAGGCCCGACAGGGCCGTGGATGTCGCACCATCCATAGGATAAGGGGTCTTTATAACTAGGTCACAAAAAAGAAAATAAAAGTAATGCTTTAAAATTGAACTTATTATAACCCAAAAATACATGAACAAATCCAAAATAAATTATTTGCTACCATCTCTCTCAAAACAACACATAAGAAAAATAACATAAAGCCTTCAAAGCATAGGCAACAAATCTAGCTATTCACCTCTACAGCAGGATCAACCTGAAAATATGGCATAAAAGGTGATGAGATAAAAATCTCAGTAAGCTCATGTGTGCTTTGAGTGTTTCAAGTAAAACAGTTCGTGTATGCAAGTTGAAAAAACTTCATAAGAGAAAGTACTGGCAAGCATTAAATAAATGTTAAAAATAAAGAGTGGCGTTTTACTTTTCAAACCATACAGGTACGCAATAAATAAAGCCACCCAAAGGGATAGCCATAGGTTACCACATGTTGGGCTCCATGACCATATAACGGTCAGAATGCTACATTTTACGCAAACTGACAAAAGGTAGGTGTACGGCCTACCGGGTGAGATACTCCTCCATCTCTACATCCAAACTTACCGGTTGTCCACTCCGAAAACATACAGTCCACATGACTGAAACTTGTTAGTTCGGACCGGCATGAGCTACCGGACTGGCATCCTATCCAGGAATGACTCACCCCTTAGAAGTAGCCACCTACTGAGAGACCTACCCTAACCCTTCAAAGACTAGTCCTGATAGTCTACCCTTATTGAGTACTCAACATTGATTGTCCCACTTGGGAGAAAATTGATCATACACTAATTTACTTGGAAATAGCAATTAAGGGTTTTTAAAATTCTTGTCAAAGTTGGGTTTTAGAAAGAGTTTAGCATTTTGTGTAAAACCGTTTGTTTAATTTTTCAAATGATTTACTTGATTGAAATAAAAAGGAAAACATTCCTTAATTGCCTTTACAAAATGAGTGTCCATACACATCGTATTTGGCTTGCTATAGTAATTTTTTATCTTCAAATAAGTTCATACAGGAGCTTACCTAATTCTTTGCTTGCTTGAATTTCAAAATCTTCCAAAGCTGACCTAACCACGTCTGGGGTAAATACAAGACATAAGATTATACTCGAGCTATACTTGCCTTACACAAATAATTCCTAGTTCAGCTAATTACAATCATGACCTTAATATCCTAAGCTTTAAGGCTAGCTAATAAAGAATCTTATCAAATAAGTCCAGCTTGATAAATTAAAATAATTAGGGGTTGTAAAGTAATTACTAATAAGTTATAGGTTCAAATAATAAATCTTGAGTATTATTATTAATAAATAAACTAGGGTTTAATTATTGAAGAATCCTAAGTCCTAGATGACATTAATAAATGGTAATTTTTAAATAGTATTATTAAAATAAATAATAAATTATTACTAATATCTTAATTAATAATTAATAGATAGAAAATAATTAATAATAAATAAATTTTATTAAATTATGTTTAATAGATAGCAAATAAATTTTAATATAAATAATATTTATGAATATATGGTCTACAAGGTCATTAATATTTTACTTAGTATTATTATTTATATAAAAGATTTTATTTATTATTATACATATATATATATATTATTTTTAATAAAAGATATCATTTATTTAGCTTATAAAATATCACTATTTCATTTAATATTCTATTTCTAAAACTTCCTAGGAATTTCGAAATCCTTATAGAAAAATATAGCCTTTAGAGGAAAAATATAGTAATAATTTTATATAAGGTAATAAATTTTGTTAATTAAAATTACTAGGATCAACAAGATTATGATCATAATTTTTCTATTGCTAATAAGAATCATGAGCACGTTCTCCAACATCAAACAACAAAAACTAATCCATTCATGAACATAGGTTTAAATCCATTCATACTATCACATGGTCAAATCTCTACTAAGTATAATCATAATCATGGCTTCAAAGGAGATAAGAATATAAAAATCCTATTCACCAAAGGTGTCATAACATCTAGCATACTTAAACATTCATAATTTCTTAAGACATGATGAACATACATCGATTCTCAAGGAATTCCATATAGCTTAATCATGATCATCCATTCTCATGTTCTAATCTCAACCCCTTCATTCATATACATATACTCAATCCCCCATTCATATTCTATTCTCTCTATTAACATCTAAGAGACATGAATTCAGAATTAAAAGGAAGGTTTAAGGAGAAATACTTGATTGATGTTTGCTTTGATGAAGATTCAAGAAGGTCCACGCAATTGAGGGTCTTGTATTGTCCATGAGAGGAGGAAAAACAGACATGGTTGTAACCACCATTTCGGCCAAGAGAGAGAGTGAAAGAGAGAGAGCATTAGCATAATATGTTATAGGTTGAAAGGAAGAAGATGAACAAAAGAGTTGTTCTTGGTTATCTTGATGATGTTCTTGAGACTTCAAGGAAAAAACTGGTTTTGATCCGAATACCAATTTTTGTTTTCGAGATTTGATGTTATAAATTCCAGAAATGAACTTTAGGGAGTATGTAGGAGTATTCTGGAGTTTTTGAGAGGGATTGGAGGTGTTTAGAGTGGTCTTTGGCTTGAAGAAAGGTAATGTGTGTTCTTAGTATTCTTGGTGAAAATGGAGAGAATTTGAGAAATGATATGCACGAATTTCTGGAGGGTGTTAGCCGAATGGTTTAGGGAATTCAGGGGTTTTTGTTTTCAACTTAGAGAGGGAGAGAAAAATCTGATTGTTTGAAATTCAAATAGAGTGATTTGAGGAGTGGTTTGAGGTAGAAGATATGTTAATGGTGTTTGATTGATGGAGGTTTCTTGGAGCTGCAATGGAGCTGGCTGGACTGTTTGGTATTGCTGAAATGAATGAAGGTTAATATAGCTCTAAGGCTGGCCGAAATTTAGAGCTCAATGGCAAAGAAATTTCTGGTTATGAAGCCTAGTACAAAAGTGTTTTCATAGAGCAAATGTTGGAAATTTTTTTAAGTTCAAATTGAAGTTTGAATGGAGTGATATTTGAGGTGTGGTTATGGAGTCTAAATGTGCAAGGTAAGTGGAGAGGTTAATGGTGTTTAGTTCATGGCTGATCAAGGGTTAATTTATAGAGGTTTGAGAGTGGTTTTTGGCCAAGGCTTGAAGGGAACAAAGCTGGAAATTTTCTAGTTTCATGGTGTTCATGGTTTGAAGGTTTGCTGTAATTTTCTGTGCAGTTTTTCTGCAATATTTCAGCCCAATTTGTAGAGGGTTTTGAGAGGTATTTGAGGGTCCTTTAAGGCTAGTTTCCAGCCTTCTTTATGGAGGAAAAGCAAAGGAGTTTTGCTAGCTTGAAGGCAGAAGAAACAGCTCCATTTTCTGGTTGAACATCAGCGAAACTACCCAGAATTTTTTTCTGGTTTGTGCAGTCCATTTTTGCACAAGAATTTCAGTCTTCAAGCTGAATAAATTGGCCATTTTTATGGTAGCAAATGAGTAAGAAAGATGGCTGTGATTTTTGAAGTTTAGGCTGCTCAAGAATCTGGAAAATTTCCAAATTTCTTCCATGAAGAATATGAACACTATGGAGATGAGTTTAAAGGTTCAACCATGGTGATTAATTTCCCTTGGGAACCTTCCCTAACTCTTCTCCTATTTTCAGTCAATTCTCCAACTTCCAAGATTCATTTTCGAAATTCAAAGGCAAGAAATCCTAGCTGAATTTTTTAGAATTTTAAAAATGAATTTTGATAAATTTTGAACAAATTTAATTCATGAAAGTGTTAGGACAAGTTAGAGGTAATAAAAAGATAAAAATTCCTCTAGAATTCTTTTTAGGACATGATGATAGGATTAGGACATTCTCTTCATGTCTCCCCTAAGACAACACTCCTATCTTTAGGGAATGTAAGAAAATAAAAATTCAAACTTAATTAAGATAATCATAATAAAAACTTAAATGATAGGATTTAAACTTATGACCTTAGAGATTAATTCAAAAAATCTAACCACTAAATCACAATAACTCTTGTTCTTATTTTCTCACCCAAATATTCTTCTTATTTAATCCTCAAGCTATTTTTCTATTTTGACCTAAGAAAAATTACCATTTTACCCTTCTTACTCAATAAGCATAACTAAGCCTTTTAACCTATAAATCATAATTCTAAAGCACATAAAATTATTCAAATATATATATATTCATGCAAAATGATATGATATATATCCCAATCCCCTTATTCTAGGGTTGGCTTTAGGTGGGGTTTCACAATCTATCTCGGTTGCTTCTAATATTCCACCATTAAACTTTCCTCTAAAAGGAAAATTTTCAACAAAAGGCCACACTAGAATTCCACCTTACCTGTATTCTGAAAAAATAGTTAATGCATACATCATTCTCCTTAAATTCTTTTGGCTTCTACACATACATATTCTGAAAAATAAAAAAAAATAAAAAACAAAATGTATATTGTTGACGCAGAAACCATAAATCACAGAGAGCCAAGCATATACTTTCCCTTAAATTCATAGTTGTCAGAAACAATATTAACAAACAAAACAATTAACCTCGTCTTCTACCTTCTAGAAAAGAAAAACACATAAATTTTATTGTACACGAATGCTGATGATTTTATGGTTTTTTGTCTTAACTCACAAATTAGGAACATGCGTTGATGTGAATCTAATGGGAAGCCTTAAGAAAAGGAACAGAGAGGATGGCGTTCTTGCAGAGGCAGTACTTCTAGTCAGGGGAGGGCAATGCTTGCAGGAGATTCCACTTTCTTGTTGGCTATAACTACTCCAACGAAAATCTCCAACACCTACATTCTCCAGATCTTTGTTCACTTTATTTCCATAACTCTCGATCAATTAAGGAGAAGGTATATGAGCGAGTATTTCGATTTGAAATCAAAGGGTTGTAAGGTTGCAGACTCTGATAAGGAGATGGGGGGTTTTTGTTGAAGAAAGGGATGGGCTTGAGAGGGTCAAACAGTGACGAGGAACCAGATTTGCTTGCAGGAAGGAGGTCCGTTGATCACAGGAATGGTGGGTGTTTGCCTGATTTCAGATTGCCAATGGCAAAAGCCATGAATCCTATAGCCGAGAAACCTTCTATTTGTACACCATATGAAGGGTGAGGGGGGTATGACGAAAGGGATGGGTTTGGCTTGAGAAAATGTTAAAGCTGTCTGAAACTGGGAAAATCTTTAGTGCACCAGTTGCAAGTGCACCAAGTGCTTAGGTAATTATACCAACTCTTTAGAAAGTTGTACCATTCTGTGAGTGTATAGCTTCATCTAAACGTGGTACAACTACCTAAAACATTAAGTTCACATGCACCAAATGCACCTAAAAGTTTTCAAACTGTATTTACTTTTTCTAGCTCCTGAATGTTTTTTCAATCTCCCAGACTTTTTTAGGGTAGGTAGCCCTCGCTTTTTGCAATGGGTTCTTTTTTTTTTTTTTTGTAATTATCTATTATAACATTCTTTCATAGTATTAAATAGGTAAATGAATCAATTTTTAATCAAATAACAGCTGAATTACAATTGAGAGAAAGAAAAAAAAAAGTGGTTGTTATTTTAGAGATGGATCTACGACAAAATAATGAGAGTTTTGCGATGGCCATTTACTGCTAAACACTATACTTACAGATAACATCACCCTCTTATCATATATTGAAAGTTTTATTTTTTCTTTTTCATATTTTATAAAACTTGTGAAAGTATATAGTAATAATAATGTAAGTTTTATTTAATTAAAAAGTATTAATTTATTCGTTCTTAAATTTATTTATTTTATTAATAGATTGAATATTGATAAAATATCATATTTATTAAAGATTTAAAAAACTATTGAGCATACACGTTAAAAGAAAAAAAATAGTTAATAACCATTCAAATTTTATTAATTATTTGTTATTAGAATAATTAATATATATATATATATATATATATTAATGTTATATTTAATTGGAAGTTATAATAATCTTTGGTAACATTAATTTGTTATTTGTCATTGGGTCAAATTAACGGACAACAACAACAAAGTTAAGAAAATTCAAATATATAAATATGGTCATTTATATCGAATAGACGTTCTACTCAAGAATTGTGATATTCCAAGCATTCTAGATAATATATACCAAATGCGATTCATTACAACACAAGCTATTCACATTCAAATTATAAATTTTGTTTAGAAATTATTTGACCCTACTGCATTTTGGACAACTTTTTTCACTACCATTTAAATTATAAAAAATACATAATATGTTATAAAATTATATCGCGACTGATTTGTGATTTATATGAGACTACCTTTGCGATCGATTAGGAACAAATAATTGCTTAGGGTTCAAGGTTTGGCTGATCTGAAATAGTGCATAGGGTTTTGCAACCGATTAGCTACCACAACATCATTAGTCGCAATATTCGGTCGCTAATCGGTAGAAAATCGGTCACTTTTAAATTTGCAACCAAATTTCTACCAAATTTTCGATGGAATTTGACTTATCGGTCGCAATTATGTCGGTATATTTGCGTCCGTATGTGTGCAGTCACAATTTGGTTGCAATTTGCAATCGAATTTTGCAGTAGCAATTAGGCCACAATATTGCAACCGACTATTTGTCGGTCGCAAACAGCGGTCACAATTTTGCCCTTTTCTTGTAGTGAAAATATTGCTAGAAGAATGAGCAAAGCTCGTAGTACAACCGTAACGTAGATTGAACCCAAACATAAGTGATGCGGTAAAATGTGAGGTAATTAAACTCTTAGATTCAAGCATCATTTATCCCATTTTTGATAGTATTTGGGTGAGTCCAACACAAGTGATACCAACGAAGGGAGGAATGACAGTGAGCCCAAATAAAAAAAATGAGTTGATCCCATTGAGATTGGTAACTGGTTGGAGGGTTTGCATCGATTATAGGAAGTTGAATGAGGTAAATAGGAAGGACTACTTTCCTTTCTCTTTTATTGATTAAATGTTAGAAAGACTAGCCGAAAATGAATTTTATTGTTTCTTGGATGATTTTTTTGATTACTTTCAAATTCTCATGGCACTGGAGGATCAAGAGAAAACTACCTTTACATGCCCTTTTGGTACTTTTACATATCGTCGTATGCTCTTTGGTCTTTGTAATGGCCTAAGAACTTTCCAAAGATGCATAATAGCTATCTTCGAAGGACTTATGGGAGATATCATGGAGGTATTTATGGATGACTTTTCTGTTTTTTGTGATTCTTTAGATTTGTGTTTAGCCAATCTAGAAAAAGTGCTCTAAAGGTGTGAAGAGACCAACTTCATACTTAATTGGAAAAATGTCACTTTATGGTGCAAGAAGGTATTAGGGACACAAGATTTTAAGGAAATGTATTAAGGTTGATAAAGCAAAAATTAATACAATTGAGAAACTTCCTCCTCCTACTTCGGTGAAGGTTATCCGACGCTTTCTTGGTCATGCAGGTTTTTATAGGAGGTTTATTTTGAATTTCTCAAAAATTTCTAAATCTTTTATTTCTTTACTTGAAAAATATGCTATTTTCAATTTTGATAATAAATGTCACAATGCTTTTAATGTGCTTAAAACGAAATTGATCAACTCTCCTAATTTAATTGCACCAGCTTGGTCCCTTCCTTTTGAACTAATGTGTGATACAAGTGACTATATAGTAGGCGTAGTTCTTGGACAAATGAGAAATAAGTATTTTCAATCAATCTACTATGCAAGCAAAACTCTTACGGTGGTACAAGAAAACTACACCACAATGGTAAAAGAATTACTTGCAATAGTGTTTGCGTTCAATAAATTTCTTTCTTATTATATTTTGTCCAAAGTTATTATGTATACAGATCATTCCATGACCCTTAAATACCTACTAACCAAGCATGATTCCAAATCAAGATTGATAAGATGGGTTTTATTGCTGCAAAAATTTGACTTAGAAATTACAGACAAGAAAGGAGCTGAAAATTTGGCTTCGGATTACTTGTCTAGGTTGGAAAACCCCAACTTGGAACCATTGCGGAAAAAGACATCAATAACATCTTCCCGGATGAACAACTTCTACTCGTTAATGGTAAGATTTCTTAGACTCCTTAGTTTGCGGATTTTGCTAACTACTTGGTTGAAGGAATTATTCCTAAGAATTTCACATCACAACAAAAGAAGAAATTCCTCTCCAAAGTAAAGTATTACTTTCGGGAAGATCCTTTCTTGTTCAAGTGTTATGTGGACCAATTATTTGAAGGTTTGTGGATCCCAAGAAAAGTGCGAACATTTTAAGACATTATCATAAAGGACCCGCAGGAGGCCACTACTAAGTTAACAACACTACAAGAAAGGTGCTTGAGTCTGAATTCTATTGGCCAATATTTTTTATGGACTTTTACAAGTTTGTTCAAAATTGTGATAGGTGTCAATGTACCGGTAACATTTCTAAATTTAGTGAGATTCCATTGCAAATTTTTCAAACTTGTAAAATATTTTATGATTGGGGGATAGATTTCATGGGCCATTTTCCTAATTCTTTGAGTAACAAATACATCTTGGTTGCAGTTAATTATGTGTCTAAGTGGGTTAAGGCACAAGCTTTGCCCACTAACGTTGAAGGGTTGTAGTTAAATTCCTTACAAAGATTTTTACTGGGTTTGGTATACCTAAAGTACTCATTAGTGATAGGGGAACACACTTTTGTAATAGCCAAATGGAAAAGATTCTCAAACACTTAGGTGTTACCCATAAGTTTGCTACCCCGTATCACCCCCAAACAAGTGGCCAAGTTAAGCTGGTAAATAGAGAACTAAAAAGAATTTTAGAAAAAGTAGTTAATCATACAAGAAAGGATTGGAGTTTGAAATTGGACGACTCTTTGGGCTTATAGGACTGGTTTCAAAACTCCTATAGATACAACTCCCTATAGATTGGTGTATGGGAAGTCTTGTCATCTGCCTGTGGAAATAGAACATATGGCTCATTAGGCAATTAAACTTGTCAATTTTGATCTTTAGCTTACAGGACAACAGAGATTGCTTCAATTGAATAAGTTGGAGGAACGATGTAATGATGCCTACATTAATTCTCAGATTTACAAGGATAATATGAAACGATGGCATGATAAGCACATTCATCCTCCCAGGATTTCCAAGAAGGGGATAAGGTATTATTGTTCAATTCTCGACTCAGACTTTTTCCGAGTAAGCTAAAATTAAGGTGGTCGAGGCCATATGTGATATATAAAGCTTGTCTGTTTAGTGTTGTTGAGGATTCTCACCTAACTAAGGGGATCTTTAAGGTGAATAGAAGTCAAATTAAGTCGTACCTAGGTGAAGAGCTTAGCACTTTAGAACATCTAGATGTCACACTCCAAGATTCATGACCTCTTCTTCCTTTTGTCTCTTTTGATTCTGTTTCTTTCTAACGTAGTATTTCATTTTAGTTTATTTTCCTATTCTAGTTTTCTGCTTTATGTTGTTTCTTTTGTTTTATTTTTAGGTACATTCAACAATGCCCTTTGTGATGGATTCACCTAGGAAACTACTAAGCTCTAGAAGTTTTTTTTTTTTCTTCTTCCCCTCTATTTATCTTGGTCCCTTAGTTTTGCATTATTTTTTTCTATTTTTTTGCCATTGAGGACACTATCCAGTTTAAGTATGGGGGAGAGTTTAGAATTGGAACAATGTTCTATATATTCTAGTTTTGGTGCTAAATTTCTAAATTTTTTTTAATTGCTTTAATTTATAATGAGGTTGTGATTATCTTTCTTACGTGGGATATAATTTTTGCCATTCAATTGGTTGGATTTTTATTAATAGTGAATTGGTCTATTGGGTTGGATATGTTAAGTCTTGAGAATTTAAGTTAATCTTGATTATGCATTGGTGTTTAAATATTATTTTACTCATCCAATTTGAATGTGGATGATGTGATGAATATAAAAAAAGTTGTTGACTAATTCTTGTATTATGAATTTAAAATTTGCTTAACTTTGAGTTATGAATAAGGAATGTAAGGATGTTAGAAAAACAATGAGTGAAAAAAATCATTGTTATATGAGTTGAAAAAGAATTGAGTTGAAAAAAAATGATCTCATTTTTAAATTTTATTGAAGACTTTTTTATGTAAAGGCGGTTAGTATGGAGAGAAATAGCAATTATTGTTAAGTGCACTCTCTTGAGACTACCCTAAAAGCAAAAATGCAAGAAAGAGCAAAGAAAGAAAATTATGTTGAAAAAATGATGAAAATGAAAAAAAAAATAGTGACTACAAGGGGGCCAATACGATGCATGATGAGAAATTCATTTACTTGAGGCTATCAATTCCCTAAGTCATTGAAAAAAAAAAAAAACAAGTTCCTTCAATCCAAACACTTATATATCACATAATCCTCCTCAAATGTTACTAAAAGAGCCTTCATACCTCTGATTTTCAAACATACTTAGCTTAGCAAAACCATATTTTCCAATGCCAAATTTAACATTCACAAACAACAATAATAACAATTCATTTTCCTTTAATAATTAGTCTAGTTTTCCTTCCTATTTCATATGATTCTCATGCAGCCATGAGCTACCAATAAAACCACCATGACAAAACCTTTAATCACTATATAAAACATAGCGTAAAATCCTCCTCACCAACCGACACACACAAACTCACAAGCAAACTTGAATTCTTGAGAAAATTTCATAAATAGCATGAATTTACCAACAAAATTTATATCAAAGTAATCCTCATGCTTTAATCTTCAACTTTAATTCTTGAAGCTTGAATGTTTACCATATTTGTAGCTTGATTTGGCTAAAGAATGCTTTAAGTTTCCCTTTTTCTCTCCACGAACTCTTCTTCTCTCTCTTCTCCCCCTTTTCTCTATTTTTTTTCTAGCTTTTCTTTCCTTTTCCTTTCTTTTCTTCCTCTCCTTCTTTTTGTTCTTCTCTTAGATGAATTTCTAGCTATTTCATAGCCTTTTCACCACCATTCTAGTGCCCAAAGTCAACCAACATTAATTACATTGTAGGCTATCCATTTAAAGCTAAATTCCTATTGGTAGATTTAATTTAAATAGATAATTCTTAAGCTTTTGCAATTTAATAATCAAATAAACATTTCACTCCTCTAATAGTATTTTGACACTTATTTTCATCCACCAATCATATTCGGTCGCTTGTCTCAATTTCGGCCTCATTTTTGAATTTCCTCAAAAAATAACTATAATCTAAGTCAGTATCTGGAAAATATTTTATTCCACCAATAAAATCTATAAATTTCACTGAACTCAATAGTAGGAATCAAAATTCTCAAGTCCTTCTCAATTCTTCCGAATTTACGGTCAAAACTCTAGTCGCGGTCAAAACAACTAGAATACCCCTGATAGCTCGAGTTATACCAAAACATCCATCTCATCACACTGTTCAATTTTTGTTCTAAACGTACTCCCAAACTCTCACTCTACTAAAAATAGTCGCAATTTGAATATTTAGGGTACGAGTAGAACAAATTCAAAATTTCATCTAAATCCCTATAAATTCCAAAATTCTAATAATGCCCCCTGGATATTTTTATTACACCAAAATATTCATCTCACTATACTGATTATTTCTAATTCTGGCTACTGATACAAATTCCTATGGTATCAAAAGTAGTAGCTATCCGAAATTTTAAAATGTAAGGTATTACATGCATGGCTGAGATTTCATCTCCCATTAGTTAGGTTAAGTTGGCTATAAACATGCCATTATAACACTTGATTGTAACTTTGGATATTTTAGATAGATCAAAGATACTCTTGAGAGAGTTCTTTTTTGGGTTTTTTCAAGAAGACCAAGAACAATCTTAGAGTTCTATTACTTGCCTTTGATTTGAGTCTATAAACCTAAAATGATATATCAAATTCACTTATAAAAATAGGGTCTTAATTTCTTGCTATTCTAAGGTTCTAGAGTATAGGTTATTTTTGGTTGCCTAAATCCTTTTTCCAAGTGTTCTTAGTTCGTTAGTTGAGTCAAGAGTCTTAAGTTGTGATTTAGAAGAACTGATTCTCATTTCTAGTGTTTTAAATTCATTATTTGGGCTTAGGATCTTAGTTTAAGGGGCATTATATAGATTTTAGATAATCAATTTGGTTTTATGCCGGGTGTTCCACTACGGAGATAAATGATTGAATATTATAGAGAAAGAAAGAAAGATTTACATATGATATTTATTAACCCGAAGAAAGCCTATGATAAGGTGCCTAGAAAAGTAGTTTGGTGGGTGTTAGCCAAAAAAATTGTATCGTTAAAGTATATTACTCTTATTAAAGATATGTATGAAAGAGTATGGACAAGTGTAAGGAGTTGCATCAGAGTGACTACAAAGTTTTCTATTACTATCAGGGTGCATCAAGGATCAGCGCTTAGCCCTTTCCTCTTTGCGGCGGTTATGAACGAGTTGACTTGCACTATACAGGAGGCTATGCCATGATGTATATTGTTTGTTAATGATATTATGTTGATTGATGAGACTAGAGTCGGTATAAATGCTAAATTAGAGTTGTGGTGACAAATATTGAAATCCAAAAGTTTTAAAATTAGTAGGAGTAAAATAGAGTATATGGAATACAAGTTCAGTAGTAGCAGAAATATAGCTTAGAGTGTAACTTTAGATGGTAAAGATACACCGGTAGGTGATTATTTCCAATATCTAGGATTTATTATTTAGAAAGATGGAGAGCTCGATGGTGATGTTGCACACCAAGTTATGGCG